>OY997262.1:230103934-231427102 GCA_963921465.1 Triticum timopheevii | reverse complement strand
TGTAAGGTGAGAGAACTCATGGATTGAGTGTCTCCCCCTAAATATATGCCTACATCAAGACAAGACATTAAGTTTATGCATGGATGAGTACTAGATTTCACATAATGTTGTCAAGCTCCAAGATACCAAGTTCACGCCTAAGTCGACAAAACCTTGCTTCATCCAATGGTTTGGTGAAAATATCTGCCAGTTGCAAATCTGTACCAATGTGATCAATGTGAATATCACCCTTCTCAACATGATCTCTCAAGAAGTGATACCTAATATCAATGTGCTTGGTGCGGAGATGATCCTTGGGGTTCTCAGCAATGTTGATGGCACTTTCATTATCACATAGAAGAGGCACATGTCTATAGGTGATACCGTAATCCTTCAAAGTTTGCCTCATCCATAATAACTGAGTTGCACAACTGGCGGCAGCAATGTATTCAGCTTCTGCGATAGAGAGGGCAATACAATTTTGTTTCTTCGATGACCAACTTACCAAGGAGCGTCCAAGAAATTGACATGCACCGGAAGTGGACTTACGATCCACTTTGTCTCCGGCCCAATCCGGATCCGTGTACCCAATGAGATCAAACTTAGCATCCTTGGGATACCATAGACCCAACTTTGGGGTGTGAACAAGGTATCTAAGAATATGCTTAACCGCCTTATGATGACTTTCCCTAGGGGAAGCTTGAAATCTAGCACACATGCATACACTAAACATGATGTCTGGTCTAGATGCACAAAGATAAAGCAATGAACCAATCATAGAGCGGTATTTAGATGGGTCGAAAGGGATACCGTTTGTGTCTTCAGTGAGTGTTATTTTGGTTGGCATTGGTGTCTTACATGGACTAGCATCAGACATACCAAACTTCTCTAGGATATCCTTGAGGTATTTTGCTTGAGACAAGAAAATTCCTTCTTGAAATTGTTGAATTTGAAATCCGAGGAAGAACTTCAAATCCGCATTGAGTGACATTTCAAAATTCTTGGTCATTGAAGCCGCAAACTTCTTGCACAAATGAATGTTAGGAGAACCAAAAATGATATCATCTACATAGATTTGGCATAAGATCAAATCACCCTTATCCCTCTTAGTAAAAAGAGTGGGATCGATCACCCCTCTCACAAAACCATCATCGAGTAGAAACTTCTTTAAATGATCATACCAAGCACGAGGTGCTTGTTTGAGGCCATACAAAGCCTTATGAAGTTTGTACACATAGTCTTTGTGATCTGGATCAACGAATCCAGGTGGTTGTGACACATATACTTCCTCTTGTAGAGGACCGTTAAGGAAAGCACTCTTCACATCCATTTGATGTAATGTAAAACCATTGAAAGCAGCATAAGCAAGTAAGATGCGAATGGATTCAAGACGGGCAACTGGGGCAAAGGTCTCACCAAAGTCCAAACCTTCAACTTGTGAGTACCCTTGCGCCACTAACCTTGCCTTGTTGAGGATGATTACACCATTCTCATCTTGTTTGTTCTTGAAAATCCATTTTGTTCCAATGACGTTGTGCTCGGTAGGTGGCCTCTTGACTAATGACCACACTTGGTTGCGTTCAAAACTATTCAACTCTTCTTGCATAGCAACTAGCCAATCGTTGTCCATCAATGCATCTTGTACCTTGATGGGCTCAACACTAGACACAAACGAGAAGTGAGCACAGAAGTTTGTCAAATGTTTACGAGTGACTCTACCTTCCGATATGCCGGTGAGAATTTTGTCAACATCAACACGACCGGCCACTCGTGGCATGATAGAGGTAAGGGTTTCATGAGGTTCAACTTCATGTCCATCATCTGCGTCCTCAACATATGGATCATTAATGTGTGGAGGAAGATCTTCTTGTTCATATTGCATTTGTTGAGGTTCATCATCAATGATTGGACTTTCTTGTTCTTGCACTTGATGATGATCTTGTTCTTGAAGATTGTCATGAAGAGGAACTTGATCATCTTCTTCTACTTGGGCTAAGGGCATTTGTTGAGCACTAGGAGCTTGTGAGGGTATGGGTGTTGAAGTAGTTTGATGATGTGTGAGACTTCCATCTTCTTCTTCTTCATCATGAGGTTCCTGTTCCATAGGAAGAAGTGCACCAACACCCATGGTCAAAATGTCTTGAGAAGAATCTTCTTCACCTGCATCACTTAGATCAACTTGCTCCCCATGGGAGCCATTAAATTCATCAAACACCACGTCACAAGTTTCTACAACACATCCATTGGATTTTTTATAGACTCTATAGGCGTGAGAGTTTGGTCCATAGCCAACAAATATACCCTCAATTGTTTTGGATTGAAATTTTCCTAACCGTTCTCTTTTGTTGAGGATGAAACATTTGCACCCAAATACACGAAAGTACTTGACATTTGGCTTGTTCCCAGTTAGAAGCTCATATGGAGTCTTTTCCAATATAGTGCGGAGGAAGAGCCGGTTTGATGCATGGCATGCGGTGTTGACAGCTTCGGCCCAAAAACTATGTGGTGACTTGTATTCATCCAGCATGGACCTTGCCATCTCTACAAGTGTACGGTTCTTCCTTTCGGCTACACCATTTTGCTGAGGGGTGTATGGAGCTGAATATTGATGCTCAATCCCTTCATCACTAAGGAATTCTTCCAAGATATAGTTCTTGAACTCAGAGCCATTGTCACTTCTTATTGCCAGGATTTCTTTGTCAAACTTGCGTTGAGCTTGCTTGGCAAAATCAATGAAGGTGATCTTGGTTTCGTCCTTGGACTTGAGGAAGAACACCCATGTATATCTTGAGTAATCATCAACAATGACAAGCCCATACTTTCTCCCACCAAGACTATCCCATGAAGGAGGCCCAAAAAGATCCATGTGAAGGAGCTCCAGAGGCCTTGAAGTAGATACTATGTTCTTGGGTGGGTTCTTTGATTGATGTTGCTTCCCAGCTATGCATGCACTACACACACGATCTTTTTCAAAAGAGACATTGGTTAGTCAAAGGATGTGATTCCCCTTTAAGAGATCTTGAAGATTTCTCATGCCGACATGGGCTAGCCGGCGATGCCATAGCCACCCCTTGTCAGCCTTGGCCATTAGACAAGTTGCATGGAATGTGCTCTCTTTCGAGAAATCAACCGTGTAAAGGTTGCCATCCAACTCTCCAACAAAGGCCACTTCGAGAGTATCTCTCTTAAAGACTTTCACATCCGTTAGTCCAAAGAGTGTATCATAACCAGCAGAAGCCAATTGGCGAACAGAAAGCAAGTGGTATTTAAGGGATTGAACAAGCATGACATTTGCAAGCGACATGTCATTTGTGATAGCTACCTTTCCCAACCCAAGTACCTGTCCTTTTGAACCTCCACCAAACATAATGCTCATAAATGGTTGAATAGCTTCCATGAAATCGTAGAGCAACTTGCTATCTCCGGTCATATGATTTGTACATCCACTATCAATCACCCATTTCACTCCACTGGAGAAGTCAACCTACACACAATTAAGACTTGGTTAGAGGCACCCATTTTGCAATGGGACCTCTCAAGTTAGTCACAAGGGTCTTAGGGACCCAAATAGCATAAAACTGGAATGCATTTCGAGGACCAACAAACTTCGCATGAACTTCTCCATCCTTAGTCTTACGAAGTACATAGGATGGAGGCATGACCTCTTTTGGCTTGTTGAGAGTGGGCATGCCCCTTGTGGCCTTCCCACTAGAAACCTTACCTTTCTCCTTGTGTCCTTCTCGTACAAAAGTTTATATTAAAGGGGTGGTGCACTTTTGAGAGGACGTCTTCTTCTTGCTAGTGCTTGGGTCAAACCCGAGTCCCTCTTTGGCGAACACTTCATTGTGTTGGCTCAACACCTCATTAAGGTTCTTTTGCCCTTGAGCACATGTCATGAGCCCTTTCTCAATTTGAGCCTTGAGAAAATGATTCTCCTCAAGAATAGATGCTAGATCACTACTAGAGTTAGTAGAACAAGCATCAACATTTATAATAGGAGACGAGTAAGCCTTTGCTAGAGTTTCAAGATAAGTAAGTTTGAGCGTCTCAAAACTCTTTGTAAGAAGGGTGAGCTCTTCTTCCTTAGTCTTGAGGGACACGGATAGAAGCTCACAATCCTTAGAGAGAGAAGCATGAGACTTCGCAAGCTTACTTTTATCATTCATCAACTCTTCACAAGAGCCAATAGCCTTTTTCAAGGAGGCAAGATCTTTAGTATGAACATCAATATTTGCACCAATTTTTAAGCATAGTTCATCATTTCGTGTTTCCTTATATTGGACTTTCCGCTCAAGGGTTTCACATTTTTCCTTTTCCTCGATGACGAGGGTTTCGAGTTCCTTAATGGTGATGGTGTGCTTACTCACCATCTCCATAAGCATACGAAACATAGTGAGCTTCTTTCCTTTGAGGGAGCACATGAACTTATTAAGTTTAGCAAGCATAGGATCATTTAGATCATCATCCTCATAACTATCCTCTGCATCAAGATACTCATCACTAGGAGTAGGAGGAGTGAAAAGAGGAGGGTTTGATCATGGGGTTACCTTGACCTTGTCAGGAGAGTGTTGGTCCTCTCCATCTTCTACCACGGCCTTCGCCATGAGGCACTTGTGAGCGTTGCCCTTGTAATCCTTCATGTAGTTGTAGGTGACAACTTCACCACTCTTATTGACTAGCCTCAATGTGTTTTGAGAATCTTGAGCAACTCCGGCAACACCACTAACATCATCCGGATCGGATTCTTCTTGAGCAACCATTGCTTTCCCATCTCTCTTCTTGAGCTTGGAGTTCAAAGGATTTGGCAATTTCTTCTTAGGGAAGGTCTTGGGAAACCTTGGTTTATCTTCTCTCTTCTCATAAGGGCACTCATTGGAGAAGTGGTTGGTTTCCTCACAGTTGTAGCATTTTCTTACTTTCTTCTTTTGGAATCTTCCCTTGAATTTTCCCGCGCTAAACTTCTTGACAAAGAAAGCCATGTCTTCATATGAAGGGCCCTCGTCGGATTCAATATCATCACCATCTTCATCATCATCTTCTTCTTCTTCTTCTTCTTCACTTTGCTCATCTTCACATACATTCTTGGCCTTCAATGCAAGATTGACCTTTGATGATGGGGAACCATGCATGGCAAGATGTTTTGTGGCATTAGCCTTTGACTCTTAAAATAGTTGAAAGGTAGATATGATGTCATCTGTAGTCATTTCCTTGAAGGTATGGTGTTGTCTTATGTCCCACACCATTTGATGGTGATATGGAGCAAGAGCATGAAGCAACTTATCCACAAGGAATCTTTTAGTCATGTTGAATCCATCTTGTGTCTTGTCACACTCACATGACTCAATATCGGCAGTGAGAGTCATGAGGCACTCATGGAGTTGATTGGGGGTTTCACCTTTCTCCATACAAAAGTTTTGCAATTGCCCCTTGGCAATTTCATATTGAGCACTCCGGAGGGTAGAGGTGCCAGTCTTGGATCGTATAATACTTTCCCATAGTTCCTTGGCACTTGTGATGTGTATGAACGGTCTCCTTTGCTTTTCATCCATACCTCTCCTTATACACATGATTGCAGTGTCATTGAGGTTCTTGTCATATATTTCTCTTGGTGTGGGGTTCTTTGGATCAACCACATGATAGCCATACTCCAAGATCTCCAGCATCTCATCGTTTCCATGTCGAAGATGATCCTGCATAGCAACTCTCCACAAAGCAAAATCGGAAGTGGCACTTAGTAAAGGAGGTTTGCCTTGAGGGTTATATCTTGGTTTCTCAACCTGAGGTCTTGCATAAAGCCAAGGAACACTGGCGTGTTCATTGCTAGAAGGTTGTTGACCAAGTGATGGAGTAGGCACAGTTGGCCTCGAAGCAGCACCACCCGAGAGTGGTGCAAGCAATGTGGACAACGTGGCTAATCTCATTTGGACCAAGGCCTCAAGAGAAGCATCATGCTCCTCTTTTTGCTTGGCAAGGGCCCATTCTAGATCCTCCGACGTAAAGGTCTTGACTTCAGAGGAAGCCTCGCCTTTATCCTTAGGATCTACAACCAGGGGAGTCGCATCCGGGTTCATCTTGCTCTAGGGGTGTTAAGCCACAAGAATAGAGCACGAGGCTCTGATACCAATTGAAAGGATCGAGATGGACCTAGAGGGGGGGTGAATAGGTACAATTACAAATTTTAATTATTACTTAGCAATTTTAGGCAATAGTGCGGAATATGAAGATGAGCCTAACAATTGCAAGTGAGTACTAAGTACTAAGCAAGTAACACAAACATGTAAGTAGGCAAGCACAATATGATGTACGTAAGTGCAACGAGACAAGTAACCACAAGTAGAGAGTTAGGGTTGGGAATAACCGCAACTCCGGGAGACGAGGATGTATGCCGATGTTCACTTCCTTGGAGGGAAGCTACGTCACCATTAGAGAGGTGGATGTTACCACGAAGGCACACCAACGCCACGAAGGCTCACCCTATTCTCCCTTTGAGACAACACCACGAAGGCATTTCTCAACCACTAGTGGTAGACCTTGGGGTGGTCTCCAAACCCTCACAAACTTATCCAGGGGTAATCACAAAGGTCGATTCCTCTCTGAAAGACTCCTACCGCCTAGGAGTCTCCAACCTCCAAGAGTAACAAGATCGATGGGGATTTGCTCAAGACTTGCTCAAATCATGAATTCCTTGGGTGCAAAGAAGGAGGAGAAGTGGATCTATCACTTGATCGGACAACTTCTTTCCAAAGCTCTCAAATCCCTTGGGGATCTAAGATTTGGTGTGGAGGAATGAGAGAGAGTGTGAGAAGTGTTCTAGGGTTTGTTCAAAGTGAATGGTCAACCTCTCTAGTGGGGAAGAAAGGCTATATATATAGTGTGAGCTCAAATATGGCCGTTGTAGTGCAAGTGAACGGGCAGGCCGGACATCCGGGCTAGAGGCCGGACATCCGACCTGGCAAGCCACTTGGAGAATAGGGCAGAACAGAGTAGGAACCAGAGGAGCCGGACATCCGGGGGTCAAGCCCGGACATCCGGCGTAAAAGGGAAGCCCGGACATCCGAAAGATAGCCGGACATCCGGAGAGCCCACGAACGTTTACAGAACCAAATCAGTTTTTCGGGCAGTAAGGGGCTGGACATCCGGAATGGGGCTCGGACATCCGGCAAGACAGGAAGGCCCGGAAATCCGGCGCACACCCGGACATCCGGCGAAAAACAGAAAACCTACTGGACAAGGAAAAAGCCAGGGCCAGATATCCGGGGCATGAGCCGGACATCCGGGGGAGGACAGCGGCCCGGACATCTGGCACGAGGCCCGGACATCTGGCACTCCCAGAGACAGAATGGTTCAAAGACCTATAGAAAGGAGTATTTTGACTAGAGCAAGTCTGTTACGTACCCAATCGATCCCCTCTTAATAGTGCAGGATCCTATACTCAAGGAAACAAAATGAAACATCATTTTAACACTTCAACCTTGAGAGAACCCACTTCTTATGCTCTTTATCCACACACAATTTGACGAACCGGGGACCAACACCTGAGATTCACTTGACAGCCATTGTTAGTCCCCTACATGTAGATTGTCATAAACATCAAAACATAATGTAAGGGCATGATTGCACTTTCAGCTGCTCCGAGAGAAACTGGCACTTGTCACTGAGAGCATCCCATCCTCCGAGGACTTTGAGCGAAAATCATCAAGTGAGGAAAACCCAAAATCCAAACCCAAACACCTACAAACCCAAAGTGATTGAGCATCACTGAAGAGATTGTTCGTGTGTGGAACCGATGCTTGTTATTTTTTAGGACTGTGTATTCTCCAGACGGTTAGGCGTCATGGTCTGAGCATCCAAGAGGAATTGTGGATCGCCGAGTGACCAAGTCTGTGAAGGTTTGGAAGTCACCTGCGAAGACTTACCACGAGTGTTGGGTGAGGTCTATGTGACCTTAGCTCAAGGAGAATACGGTGAGGACTGTGTGTCCGGGACTATGTGTCCTCGAGTTTAAATACTCAGTCGCTCCAACCAGACGTACAACTATCACAACAGTTGAAACTGGTCTACCAAATCATTATCTTCACCAAGCCAACTGGTTCTATTTCCTCAACCCTTTCATTTCCTCATACATGTGTTGATGAACCTGATCATTACTGTTTGAAGACTTTGTCTGAAGACTCTCTCTATTTCCTCAATCCAATTTCTTCAGTCACATTGTCTTCAGCCTGCTCATCCTGTGTTTACGCTACTTGTGCTCTGTGTTTGTCTTTCATTTCATCATGATGACTATGTTGTTAGTCTGTCATGCTTACACCTGAGTACTTATTCTGCTGCTTGTTGTTTGTAACTTAGGAATTTCCTCACCCCGAAATTCCTCAGTCACGAATTTGTAAAAATCGCCTATTCACCCCCCCTCTAGTCTACTTAACGCACTTTCAAGGACTTCATTCATATAATTCATCGAACTGATCAAAGATTGTCTAGTTGTTCCACCTTGCTGACCTAAGGGGGACATTGCAGCTCCCTAAATCTCTGTTCACCTCCTTGCCTACTGAATTCATGTGGAACTTGAGTATTCTAGCCAGAATCATTGAGTAGATCAATAAATATCTCAAACACTATGTTTTGAGAAAATATGGTATGGGTGATAAGGGCACAACCCTGATTGCCTGGGACAAGGTGTGCAAGCCAAAATCTGTAAATGGATTGGGAGTTCAAGACAATGCAACACAAAACAAAGCTCTTCCGGTTTTTTTTGCATAAGTTCTATAATTACTTAGACCTTACCTCAGTCCATCTTATTTGGAACTCCTACTACACGCACAACCCCCCACTAGGAAAATGGAAGGGTCATTTTTTTGTGAAAACTCTACTTAAAGGTCATTGATCAGTATAAGCACGTAACAATCCACACTCCTTCCCTACCAAATGCAGTACTGACATGGGCATAATTGGTTAGAACAACCCTTGTGCAACAATCCCGAAAGCATCATTCATTTGTCATCAACAAGCAAATCACCAAGAAGTGATAGGAACAGAGTATGCCTCTTAGAATCATCATCGATCAATATCAACTCAATCTTATGATTAGTTCATTCAACTCCAAACCGTATTAGCTAATATTAAAACTAATGTAGACAAAGATTAGTGGCATTACTCATGGAAGATGGCAACTTACGGTTCAAGACAGGTGTACAAATGGTTGAAACAAGATGCCCGACCATCTCCAGTTGGATATGGAAAAGTTCCTACCAACTTAAGCACAAAGTGTAGTTTGGGTTACTACTTCATTGACAAAGTTAACACCAGAAAACTGCTGCAAAGTAAATCATTTAATCTCTCTGACTACTCATGTGTTCTATGACAAGAGCATGCAAAAAAAGCAACCTATACATGATCCCGGACTGCCCCTTTGCTCAAGAATGGTTGTTGCAGTTAATTATTCCTTATAGGACGAGATTTATATGTTTTCCACATGAAGTGGAACCTGCAAATGAAGCTACATAACCCTATAATGATTATCATCATCATTTATGTTTGTTGGAACATTTGGAGATAGAGAAATGATATAAATCGTCCACCTTAAAGATCTAGTTGATAGTTGGGAATCTCAAAGAAGATCTTACCCTGATCTACCACAGTGCAAAGAAAAAACATACAAATTATGAAAGCCTGAATACAACGGGATAGCCGTTTTGGCTCTGGGGTGCACATACTCTTGGATGAACAGTAAATAAAATTAAAGAATTCTGATTTTTTTTTTCGTGTACATATTCTTGTTACTGTAATAAACGTGCTTGACAATTTTTATGTGAAACAGGATAGCAGAGCTTCATAAATGTGTTTGGCAGATTAGCAGATTAGCTATATACGGGCTAATCTGTTTTAATGTGTTTCTTCGTTCATTTTAGCCTGTATATAGTTCATATTGAAATATCCAAATATTTGTGAATGAAGGGAGTAACAGATTAGCAGATTAGCTATATCAATCTTTGATGAAATTTCGCAGAAAATAAAGCTTCCATTTTCTTATAAGGAAAAACCTTTCTACATGGTCTCGAGAAGGTTACCTGACCACAGAAAATCCGATACACGTTCGCTCCTGTGACGAAAGGGCTCGCATCAAGTCATCAAGAAACGTGCGTCTAGCTCACTGGTACACAAGTCGAGCGAGGCACGGCTCCAAACCATGACGCACGCGACGACGTCGAAGCGTTAGTGGCAGGCCGCCCAGTCGATGCTTCAAATCCGCTTCATATAGACATACCAGACCTCAGCTCAGTCCTCACTGCAAAAACACCACACGAGCTGAAAAAAATCGACAGAAAATGTCGTCGGGGAAACAGGAGACGGCGGCGGTGCGCGTTCTGGGCAGGTGGCCGAGCCCGTTCGTGATCCGGGTGCTGATAGCTCTTGGGCTCAAGGGCGTGGACCACGAGCTCGTGGAGGAGGCCGTGGGCAACAAGAGCGAGCTGCTGCTCGCCTCCAACCCCGTGCACAAGAAGATCCCCGTGCTCCTGCACCACGGCAGGCCCGTCTCCGAGTCCCTCGTCATCGTCCAGTACGTCGACGAGGCCTGGGCCTCCCAAGCCCCGGCACTCCTCCCGTCCGACCCCTACGCCCGGGCGGCCGAGCGGTTCTGGGCCCACTACGTCGACGACAAGGTAAAAAGACGAGGCAATCCAGTTCTGATTTTCGCTTTGAACCTTTCCCTTAAACAAACGTGTGCTCACTGGTCAATGGATACGCAGTTTCCTACGGCGATCCGGGTCCTGAGGGGAAGGCTGGACGGAGACAAGGACGAAGCGGCGGCTCAGGTCTGCGCCGCTCTGCAGCACCTGGAGGTGGCCTTCGCCGAGTGCGGCCAAGGGAAGGATTACTTCGGCGGCGACGGCGTCGGTTACCTGGACATTGCTCTGGGGTCGCACCTCGGATGGATCAGGGCGGTAGAGAGGATCGCTGAAATCAGGCTGCTCGACGCGGCCAAGGTTCCTAAGCTGGCCGCCTGGGCGGATCGGTTCTGCGCCCACCCGGCGGTGGCGGACGCCATGCCTGAGGTGGACAGGTTCGTGGAGTTCAGCGTCAAGAATGACGGCGCTCTGAAGGCGGCCAGTGCTAATTCCAAGTGAACGAACTGTGGTGGACACTAGACAGTGCTCGGTGGCATAGCAAGAATAAGTAACCTGCTGGCTAAGTAACCTGCTGGCTGTTGGTGTAAACGCTTCTCTTTACACGAAAATGATAAATCCCGAACGTTCGGATTTAAGCATGCAATCTAAATGTTTTATGGCAACATCAGTTCACACGAGGTTGACAAACATGATAATTTTTTTAAAAATGAACTGAAACAAAATTGCCATGTTTTAACAACTAAAATTGCCACCTCGCGCCAACTAAACTTGCCATGAAAAACATTCAGAATGACATGCTTAAAATCCGAAGAATCGAGATTTATCGGGATTTTTTTTATAATGAAGAAAAGAGTTCTTGGTGAAATGCGATACCGTTTAGAAATAACTAGAGGGACTTATGATAAAAAGAATAACTAGAGGAACATGCTCGCTTTTTTTGTATGTTTTGATTTTTTTAATACAATATAAACTTAGACGCTCATACTGCCCACATACACTTATCCCTATGAACGCACACACTCACACCCTACCTCTATAAGCACCTTCGCAAGACTAAGCCGACACATCATCTTTGCCGCACCCGATCATAACTTCCTGTTAGATAATAACGAGAATAAACGAGACAGAGAGACACAGATTTTTACGTGGAAACCCTTGCGGGAGAAAACCACGGACGCACGAAGGCGCAATCACTATGATGGAGGAGTATTACAAGCACGAGACGACAGGCCGTCTGAGGTGCGACTACATGGGGTATATATGAGGGGCAACACATAGGAGTCCTTGTAGGACAAGTAAATGAGTTGTACTCGTACGCGTCGGTACCAACGCAAAAGGCCCACACCGTATGTACTACGTCTAGTTCAATACGGTACTAGAATTTGGATCACAATTTAACAATCTCCACCTTGAGCCAAATTCCCTCCAGTAGTCGAAGAAAGTGAATAACTCCATCCAAATCGGCTTAAACACCTTGTGCGTCAAAATCCATAGGACTAGTGAGAAATACCAACTAAGCCTGAGCAAAGCTCAAACTTATTGGTCGAAACTGGCTTTGTCATCATATCAGCAGGATTATCATGAGTACTTATCTTGCATACCTTCAAATTGCCTTCAGCAACAACATCTCGAATATAATGAAATCTAACATCAATGTGCTTTGTTCTCTCATGGTACATTGGATTCTTCGTAAAATATATAGCACTTTGACTGTCACTAAACACGGTAGGGCAAGATGAATCTCCACAAAGCTCAGTGTACAAACCTCTCAACCAGATAGCTTCTTTGCATGCCTCAGAAATAGCCATATACTCGGCATCAGTAGTGGAACAAGCCACAATAGACTGCAAAGTTGCTCTCCAACTCACAGCACAACCAACAATGGTGAAAACATAACCTGTGAGTGATCTTCTCTTATCCAAATCACCAGCAAAATCAGAATCAACAAAACCAACAAGTCCATCTCCAGTTTTTCCAAACTGTAAATAAGCATTAGAAGTACCTCGCAGGTATCTGAAAATCCACTGAACTGCTTTCCAATGCTCTTTTCCCGGATTAGCCATGTATCTACTGACAACACTCAATGCATATGATAAATCTGGACGAGAACAAACCATGGCATACATAAGTGAACCAAGTGCACTCGAATAGGGAACTCTAGACATGTACTCAATATCTGCATCTGACTTAGGACATAAAGCTGCTGACAATTTGAAGTGTGCAGCTAACGGTGTACTCACCGGCTTGGCATTATGCATATTAAAACGACGAAGAACTTTATCAATATATCCCTTCTGACTTAGATATACTTTTCCAGATGGTCTATCTCTGGATATTTCCATGCCAAGATTTTTCTTTGCTGCACCCAAATCCTTCATCTCAAATTCATTACTCAATTGCTTCTTTAGTTCATCAATCTCTGACATGCTCTTCGCAGCAATTAGCATATCATCAACATAAAGGAGAAAATAAATAGTTGAACCATTGACAGTTTTCAAATAAACACAACTATCATAATTAGACCTTTTGAAACCTTGAGAGAGCATAAAGGTGTCAAATCTCTTGTACCACTGTCTAGGGGATTGCTTCAATCCATAAAGGGATTTCTTTAACTTGCAGACAAGCTTTTCTTTTCCAGGAATAACAAAACCTTCAGGTTGTTCCATATAAATATCCTCTTCTAATTCTCCATGTAAGAATGCAGTTTTAACATCCAATTATTCAAGCTCAAGATCATGCATGGCAACAATACTGAGTAAAGTGTGAATAGAGCTATGCTTCACAACAGGAGAAAAGACTTGTTATAGTCAATACCTGGAATCTGGCTATAACCTTTAGCAACTAACCTTGCTTTATATCTTGTCTCATCATTAGGAGAAGCACCTTCTTTCCTCTTAAAAACCCACTTGCAATGAATAGGTTTCTTCTCTCTAGGCAATTTTACTAAATCCCAAGTACCATTCTTTTCAAGTGATTCCATCTCATCATGCATAGAGGTCATCCACTTATTACTATCACCAGAAATAATAGCCTCGGAATATGAAGAAGGCTCAGAATTACCTTCAATTTCTTCTGCAACAGATAAAGCAAAAGAAACAATATTGCACTCTTCAATTAACCTGTCAGGTTTATTAATACCCCGTCTAACTCTGTCACGTGCAAGATTCCAACTGGGTGGAACAATATGCTGATTTGGAGTGGGAGTGACATGTTCATCATCAACGACGGGTTCATCATGTGCATCAACAATTTCATTACCAGATGTGTCACCTGTTTCAATAACATGCTCCACCTGAACAGTAGGCTGCAGAACAGTAGGCTGCTGTTCACTCTCAACGGGAACATTAGTAGATGAAACATCATGTAACATAGCAGATTCATTAAAGATAACATTTCTACTAATAACAACCTTCTAGGTTTCAGGATTCCACAATTTAAAACCTTTAACACCAGACTTATAACCAAGAAAGATGCACTTAACAGCCCTAGGCTCCAACTTTCCATTATCAACGTGAGCATAAGCAGTGCAACCAAAAACTCTCAACTGTGAATAATCAGCAGGTGAACCAGACCATACCTCAATTGGAGTTTTCTTATTAAGAGCAATAGATGGTGAACGATTAATGAGATAACAAGCAGTGGAAGCGGCCTCAGCCCAAAAACGCCTATGCAAACCTGCATTGGACAACATGCAACGGGCCCTGGAAATAATGGTCCTGTTCATACGCTCAGCAACACCGTTTTGTTGAGGAGTATAAGGAACGGTGTAGTGTCTGACAATGCCTTCAGACTTGCAATAATTTTTAAATTGCTTAGAACAGAATTCCATACCATTATCAGTGCGAAGTATTTTTATCTTCCTTTCAGTTTGTCTTTCAACCATAATCTTCCACTCCTTAAATGCTGAGAATGCTTCATATTTATGCTTCAAGAAATAAGGCCAAACTTTTCTCGAATAATCATCAATAACAGTCAGCATGTAACTTGCACCACCTAGTGACTTCTTGCGAGATGGTCCCCATAAATCAGAATGCACATAATCAAGAATACTTTCAGTTGTATGGGTCGAAGTATTGAACTTCACCCTCTTGTGCTTGCCGAAGATACAATGCTCACAAAATTTCAATTTACCAGGTTCATATCCATCAAGAAGACCTCTCTTATTTAACTCTGCTAAACCAAGTTCACTCATATGTCCAAGACGCATATGCCAAAGGTTAGCAGCATCATAATCAGAATTCTTTGAAACAACTGGAGTAGCATTACCTGAAACGGTAGAACCTCGAAGGTAATAAAGACCATTGGTCGAACTCAAATCACCTTTCATTACAATAAGGGAACCTTTGGTGACTTTCAAAACACTATCTCCACCTGAATACTTGTATCCCTTTGCATCAAGGGCACTCATAGAAATAAGATTTCTCTTCATCTTCGGAATATACCGAACATCTGTCAAAGTTCTGATTATGCCATCAAACATCTTGATTCGAATAGAACCTATGCCTTCAATCTTGCATGGTGAATTATCAAAACCCAAAACGGAACTAGCAGAAGTAGTAGAATCAAAAGTATTAAACCAATCTCTATGTGGACACATATGAAAAGTGCATGCGGTGTCAAGTACCCACTCATCATTGGTCTCAGCACATCCAGCAATAACGACAAGAGCATCATCGGAACTATCATCACGAGCAACGTTAGCAGAATTTTCACCTTGTTTGTTACCTTTCCTCTTTTCCTTGTTCTGCAACTTGAAACACTCAGAGATGTCATGCCCGTATCTCTTGCAATACCTGCAATACTTCTTGTCTCTGGATTGCGACCGGCCCCTGTAGCCGTTTTTACTTTTGCCTCTGCTTCCATTATTGGAGTTCTTCTCCTTTGTCCTGCCACGAACAGATAATCCCTCGGCTTGGGATGAACTCGAACCATCATGAGGCACCATCAGTTTCATCTTCTCTTTAGAGTTCAAAGCTTCATAAACTTCATTAAGCGTGAGAGTATCACGACTGTATAATATGGTGTCTCTAAAATTGGTATAAGAACTTGGCAGTGAACAAAGTAACATTAAAGCAGTATCTTCCTCTTCATACTTAACCTCCATTGCAGCTAGATCAGATATGATCTCTTTAAATTCTTAAATATGATTCAAAACATTACCTCCCTCGGGTAACCTGTGCAGGAATAATTTTTGCTTCAGATGCATCTTGCTGGTGAGATCCTTGGTCATGCAAATCCCTTCCAGCTTTAACCAAAGAGCGGCGGCAGTTTTCTCGCTCAAAACTTCCTGCAAAATATTATTATGCAAATGGAGTTGAATTTGTGACAAAGCCTTACAATCAATTCTTTTCTCCTCATCAGTCCAGTCCTGAATCCTTTGTTTCCCAAAACTATCCAGTGCTACATCATAGTCGGCATGTGCCAACAACGTCCGCATCTTGACTTGCCATAGGATAAACCTTGTGTCACGATCCAGCAGCGGAAAATCATACTTCATGGATGCCATGAGTAGATAAATCTGTGTACACAAAGTAGTACAAGCCGTAGAAAAATTCTTGACAGATTTTAATATGCGGAGCAAAAAACTGAAAGAGATAGCACCTGGATATTTACGGGCAGTGGACGTAGCAACCAAAATCAGGATGAAAACAATCTGATCTGTAGATCAGCCTTAACCACCACGTGAGAAGTACTAGTGGTACTGTAGTACTACTTGTTCAGTTGACGATGGCTGACGCGAAGCCCGAGCAGTGTAACATCGTAATTTCGCGTAAGTAGTAATTGTAGCAGCAACGATTGATCCAATCTCCTCGGGACTTGAAGCCGGTTGCTATTAGCACCAGCGGCAACTCGGCGGATGCGTGCGCTTGCAGCAACGCGTGGCTCGGCGGATCGGCGAAACCTGCGATTTTATGGATCGCAGAGGCGCGGCTCACAGACGGAATCGGTCTCGGCGACTTGCGGCGCGGCGCCGACCGTAACCCTAATTCTCTCGTCTCTAATCTCGTATCTGATCTCAGATCAATCTGGCTCTGTATACCACTTGTTAGATAATAACGAGAATAAACGAGACAGAGAGACACAGATTTTTACGTGGAAACCCTTGCGGGAGAAAACCACGGACACACGAAGGCGCAATCACTATGATGGAGGAGTATTACAAGCACGAGACGACAGGCCGTCTGAGGTGCGACTACATGGGGTATATATGAGGGGCAACACATAGGAGTTCTTGTAGGACAAGTAAACGAGTTGTACTCGTACGCGTCGGTAGCAGCGCAAAAGGCCCACACCGTATGTACTACGTCTAGTCCAATACGGTACTAGAATTTGGATCACAATTTAACACTTCCTTCGTTTGGCCTCTACTTTGCAGCTACGCTATCATTTGTCTAGCAGTCCGGTAGTTTATCCTAAATCATTACTTGATTTTTTGTTTCCTTTTTGCATCATCATTGCACCAAGCTCATCTCATAAACCTATTCACACAAAAAAAACTCATCTCATAAACCTTGCATTAGCATCATATTGCATTCAATGAAATGAATATTTAATTGACTCTTACATTTTTATTAAAAAACTAAAACCCTAGATTATGCTAATTGTCCTAATGCTCTTTCTAAACCCTAAAATATTTGGCAATGGCCTCATATTTATTATGTAGGCCCTATCAATTGTTTAGTGATTAACATGACTTTCTTTTTATTTTTGGATTAAACCCTAATGTTGTTATTATGGATTTAATTACATATAAAATATAAATGGATGCCCAAGAATGTTGAATTTTTTTTGTGAGGCTTGGAGTAAGTCCTTTGAGGCTGAATTAATTTTAAGCCCCGAAACCTATTTTAAGTAGGACCCCTACCAATTTATTTAATAAACGCAATGCAGTCACTGTTCACTAAAGTTGCATGTCCACCCCTAGACATGCAACCTCAAGTGATATTACTCAATCGCAACTCGACGGTCCACAATAGGCCTGCAACTACGGGGATGGATGTTGGCCAGCAATACGTCCACTACTCGAGATGCAATAGCAAGTGTTGTAATGCGACTCCAACTGCAAGGGCACACATGTGATACAACTGAGAGTAGGGACAGTTGCGGAGCTACAGAAAACTAGTTGGGCGAGCCAACATGGGCCAAGCTGAAGGAAACCCATTTCTTTTATCACAAAAGGCCCAATTTATTGTCTACTCTTCACAGATTTGGCCATGAGCTGGGCGGGCCATGGCCCATTTAGCCTGGTTGTAGCTCCGCCGGTGAGTAGGGACATCTAGTAGTTGCATGTCCACCAATAAACATGCAACTACGCACGTCCTACATACCATGCAACAACAAATGTTGTAATCCGACTGCAATTGCATAGTTCGTAGCGCGACTACGACTAGGTGGGGGTTGGTCAATTACACGCGCCCACTTAGACATGCAACTACACGTGTTATAACCTTGCTGCAATTGCATGAGCACACGCTTGACTGCAACCGGAAAAGGGATGCCAGTCAGTTGTATGTCCACCCCTATACATGCAAGTACACACGACACATATACCATGCAACTGAGAGAGGTCCGACGAGACTGCAATTGGAGCGATGTTGCATTTTATTTTCATTTTTTGTCATTTTACTCCCGCCTGACATTTTTTAGGAAATAGGATAAAAAGTAGAGAAACAAAAAGTACAAGGAGAAAAGTATAGTGGATAATTCGCATCACACTATGAACATTGTCCATTTCTCCTATTTTATTTTACTATCTAAATCGCTTTTTCCTGTAGGACATTCCATTGTCCATTAAAATATGATTAAAATGGCGAGCTTCCCGTTTGCTTTTGTTTCTCTTTTTTTGTTACACAAATGACTTTGCATAAATGGATTTAAAATAAATGATAAGAAAATGAAAAAGAAAAATAAAGAAGGGGAAAGCAGGAGAACAACAAAAGGGGACACATTTCATTTGACGTACGAAATTGCTGTAAGACTAGCCAAGTGAGCGGACGAATATAAGACACAAACTGGGCTGAATTTAGGCCGATAGCACAACCACACACTAGTGATTATCTGGTGAGATCCTATTTAGTGCTTATGGCGCTACTTCTTAGCTTTATCCGTACAACGCGCAAACCCATTGATCTAATGGGCTGATCCATCTAAGTTCCTGCGAGAGAAAGCTCGTCCCGGTTTTGGGAAGCTTCTGACTGTTTCGTTTTGGGTTTTGTTCAGCATTTGTTTGTTTTCTATATCATTTTTCATCTTTTTTATTTTTTTGAATGCAAAAACATTTTGAAAGTTGGTAAAAAATTTCTCAATTTTTTAAAAAATTTCAAACCTATGAGTCCTTTTCAAACTTTATGAACTTTTTTGTATTCACGTACCTTTTTTCTAACTTTATAAACCTTTTAAAATATGTGTGTTTTTGTATTCGCAAGCTTTTTACAAATTTCTGAAGTTTTTTGAGTTTGTGATGTTTTTTAAAATTCATGAAACTTTTTTCAAATTTAATCATTTTTTATATTCATGAATTCTGTCAAATTCCTGAACCTTTTTTTTCGTTCCTGATTTTTTTAATTCATGAACTTTTTTCTTATTTACAAACATTTTTCAAATTCGTTAAACTTTTTTGCATGCTTAAACTTTTTTTAGAAATGCGATCAAACCGGCTGTGGAGCACTCAAGCGAAGCAAGCGCTCCCGCTAATGAGCCGGCACAAGAGACGGCGCTGACGAGCGCCATTGCAGCAACCGGCGCGCGAAGCGCCGATATAGCTCTCGTTTTTCCCCCCTAAAAGAAACCTCTCAATTTTTGGTGTAGGTGAAATCGAAACGTGGATGAGTCATCCGGCCGAGACATAGCAAAAGTCTCAGTCGGCTAAGCCTTGGTCACTCCCTTTCAGATTTTATGGGGTGTTGAAAATGTATGTATTTTCGACCAAACAATAAGTAGAAGGCGTTCCCTACAGCCCGGCCACCAAATGCACCCTTCAGTGTACAACCAACAGTCGCCGCCCTAATCAATGCATGGCCCTACACTATGGTACACCATCCCTAAACAGATGTACACTAGTAGATCATGATGGCCATCTTTGGCCAGCGTCTAGAACGTCCGCTCTCGCAGCATGGCTGCAGATCCAATGGCGGTCCAGCCGGCCGGCTGACGTCTAGTGCGAGCATAGTTTATTCATCCTAAGACAGCCATCGAGAAATCCACATATCCACAGGTAGTTAAAGCCCCGGCCGGCCGATTCACCGCACAGCACATACCGTAGCCATGGCGACGGGAATAACAGAGTGCTCTCCGGCCTTCTTGGCCGCCGCCGGCCTCGCGGTGCTAGCGATCTGCTCGTACCTTGCCGTCGTCCTCGGCCGCGGCGGCTTCGCCGGAGCGAAGCGGTACCCGCCCGCGGTCGGCACGGTGTTCCACCAGGTATACCACCTCCGGCGGCTGCACGACTACTACACGGACCTGTTCCGCGAGCACATGACGTTCCGGCTGCTCTCACCGGGGCGGGGGCAGATTTACACGTCCGACCCGGCGGTGGTCGAACACATCCTCAAGACTAACTTCCCCAACTACGGCAAGGTGCGCGATACAGTATCCTCAGGACTATTTTTTTTTTGAGGGAATTCTCAGGACTAACTTAGGAGTACAAGTATAGTAAAATGAGTAAAATGGCAGTTAGTTAAGGAGCCCTTAATTCAGCTATATATGTGTGCTCATATGTGTTAACTAATCTGGACAAAGAGACCAACTTCAGCATGCATATGAGATTATGAGTTAAATTAGTCAGACTGACATGTTAGATGAAGGGTGTGGCTAGATCTCGGTCGACCGAAACTTAACCAAGTCTCAGTCAAATGGCACAACATATAGAAAAAAAATATATATTTTTTAAATTACACGGATCTCTACGTAAAATCTCATGAATATAACATCCACTGAGACTCAGTCAACTAAGATAGCAATCCCGTTAGATGAAGATCATGCTCTCTGCTTTGGCCTCAATCTTATTACCTCCCTCCTGCTATCGTTGGTCTACTTTCGGCTTAGTTCAGTTTGGTATAAAAAAAACTCGTGTGTGAGTTGGAGAATGGTGTTGCTTTTATTTTGAAACCCCCGGAGAACCCGACGTGTGGGATTTCCAGGAGGTGGCCGTCTGACGGGGCGTGTGCTCATCCTCTTGACTTGCCTCCGTGATGAGGGAGTTGTGGTTTCAGCTTTCATCGTTGAGGGAAGAGCATCGTCCAAGAAGCTTGCCTGCTGCTTGCTTTGCTGGTAGGTGTACGTGGGTGATCTAGTGGCAATGTAAGACATTGTGGTTTCTGTTAATGGAAGTCGGATAGGAAGCTCTCTTTTTTTTTAAAAAAAAAAGAAGATAGTAAAGAACTAAAACCACGACATTATTATGGATGGAGGGACTAGTAGATTTGTTATCCTTGTTAGAGACCTTAGACTTGGGTTCGTTAACTGTAAAACAGTATCAGTTCCCAATTTTATCGTGCATTTGGACGTGCTAACAATACAGGTGCAAGAATTTTGATGCAGAACTAACCAATCTATCTGTTCCATAATATAATATAAGATCATTTTGCAAGCTATTTTAGCTTGTAAAAACATCTTATGTTGTGAGACGGAGGGAGTAAAAGAGTTGGCCTCAGCAAGTGAGAGTGATGTTATTGGCTGACATGTGTATGATGCTTCGGACAAATACACAGGGCGTACGAGTTAGACACGCTTGCACCAATATACTCCTTCTGTTCACCTTATAAGACGTTTTAGACAGTACAAACAGTGCCCAAAACAATTCATGGTCAGTTGTCTAAAGTGTCTTATAAAAAAGAATGGAGGGAGTACTAGCAAGTACCAATATACTCAAAACTAACAAGACAGATGGCCTCAGCAAGTCAGCGTGATGTTATTCGCTGACATGCGTACGATGCTTGTGGACAAATACTCAGGGCGAGTCTAACTACGAGAACACCAGCGATCTCTTCGGCGACGGCATCTTCGCGGTGGACGGCGACAAGTGGAAGCAGCAGAGGAAGATCGCCAGCTACGACTTCTCGACGAGGGCCCTCCGGGACTTCAGCGGCGGCGTCTTCAACAAGAACGCCGCCAAGCTCGCGCACATCGTCTCCGACAACGCCGCGGCGAAGCAACCCATGGACTTTCAGGCACCGATCTGATCAATCAATCTGGCAAACCATCATTTCCTATCGATCAAAGGAGGGTTCTGACAGGGCTGTCCTGCATGTGCATGTCTCTTGGATCGGTCAGGCCTTGCTGATGAAAGCGACGATGGATTCCATCTTCACCATCGCCTTCGGCCTGGACCTCAACACGCTGTCCGGGGAGGCGGCGGACGAGGGCAGCCGCTTCGCCGCGGCGTTCGACGACGCCAGCGAGTTCATCCTGCTCCGCTTCGTCAACGCGTTCTGGAAGGTGGCGAGGTTCCTCAACGTCGGCGCGGAGGCGGCTCTGAGGCACAGGATCAAGGTCGTCGACGAGTTCGCGTACAAGCACATCCGTGCCAGGGCCGACGAGATGTCCGCCGGCAAGGCACACGACGCCGTAACCTAACCTGCTCTGGCCTCCTTCCATCAACTTGAACACGCTTGCTGCGCTTGAAATTAAGCTCAGGTCTTGACCTGGTTACTACTACTCGATTTGATAGGAGTCGAAGTGTGATTTGCTGTCGAGGTTCATACAGGCGACGACCAGCGATTCCGGGGAGGTGGATTACAAGTACCTGAGAGACATCATAATGAACATCGTCATAGCCGGCAAGGACACGACCGCCGGAGCGCTTGCCTGGTTCCTCTACATGATGTGCAAGCACCCGGAGGTGCAGGAGAGGATCAGCGAGGAGGCCCGGGAGGCTGCCGACACCGGCGAGGCCGCGTCCATCGACGAGTTCTCGCAGAGCCTGACCGACGAGGCGCTGAACAAGATGCACTACCTGCACGCCGCCCTGACAGAGACCCTCAGACTGTACCCCTCGGTCCCGTTGGTGAGTCCATCCGTCCATCCATAACAACACGCTCTAAACTTGTAATCATCGAAGGAAAAGTCATTGCTCTGTGGGATTGCATGTAAAACTGTAATTTCTGTTGGGTGTTTCAGGACAACAAGGAGTGCTTTTCGGACGACGTTCTGCCCAACGGCTTCAGCGTCGGCAAGGGAGACATGGTGTTCTACGCCCCCTACGCCATGGGCCGGATGGAGCGCCTGTGGGGCGAGGACGCCCAAGTCTTCCGGCCCGAGCGGTGGCTCGACGAACACGGCGTGTTCCAGCCAGAAAGCCCTTTCAAATTCACAGCTTTCCAGGTAACCATGTCACCCATGAACATCACCATGACCTTACAAAAAGAAACTGCATGCGGATGTTCTTGTCACTGCCGCTGAAACGGAGTGTGTTCTGAACTTAAAACTAGCTATAGTTTGAGGATTTTTTTTTCTAACTCTGGACAACTGCTTCTTGGTCTGCATGCAGGCCGGTCCAAGGATCTGTCTGGGAAAGGAGTTCGCGTACAGGCAGATGAAGATCTTCGCGGCCGTGCTGCTCCGTTTCTTCGTGCTGGCTCTGCGCGACAAGGACGCGAGCGTCAACTACAGGACCATGATCACGCTCTACATCGAGCAGGGTCTCCATCTCACGGCTGTGTCGAGATGATTGTGCTCGGGCATACACACATACAGATACAGTAGCTGGCAGCTGGCTTGGCCATGCGAGTGACAGGCCCATGCGTCCTTGTGCAGAGACACGAAGGATGCTATGCGACTTGTGTGTGGTCGCCACGCGCGAATAATAAGCCGAGTCCAGCGTCAGTGTATAGTGTGGTGTGTGCACAGTAGCATCTCTTGTGATTGTGATTTGTAAATCGGACCTCTCACCGGTACCAGAATGGGTTGCTTTTTTTTTTCTCCGCAAACTCTTTTTTCATTCTCAGAAGAGTACGTTTCTGGGGGCCTTCGTGTTCATGACAAATGGACCGCGCGGACTTGAGCATGTTTTTTTTTCTTTTGGGGGATTTTTTTTATTTATTCATCTACCAGCGTTCCGGCGGCTGCGTGCGTCTTCACAGCGCGTCTGTGCGTGGATCCAATCAGCTTCGAAGTCGGGGCGGCGTGAACGCATATGAAAATCATGCCGACTTCGAGCATAGCGGATGATGGCGGCACCTTTGGTGTCTTTTTTCCTCCTGAGGGTATCGTTTTGAAGCAGGTGCTGACTGGATGGGCCAAGAGATGGTGTGGCGTTGCATCTATTGCATTGTCAACGGCGGGTCTCGGCGGCGTGGCGCAGTGGAGTCTCGGCGGTTAATGCATGTAAATGGACGCGCATAGGGTGTTGGCGTTGTCTGGCGTAGTGGTGACGTCAGACGACGGTTGATTCCTCCTGGAGATGGGATAACAGAAGATGGTAGTGGCGGATTCTTTAGTGTGTGCATGCAGAGCACGTTGAGGGTCTACTAGATCGGCTGGTGCTCTCGGCTAGCCGTGGGGCGGCTTAACGAGGCCACCGGGTTAGATGGTGTGTGTTGGTGCGAGGTCGGGGCACACCATCAAAATTGTAGGTGTAGCGACAGATGTCATCGGGGAGGTGTCTTTGAATTGATCCTTGTATTTATTTTGTCAAGCTACGTTGAATAATTTAACAAAGAGGACCGTGTGCATCCTTGGATGCAGAGGCTAGGGTTTCAATCTCCTTTTTGAAGAAGAAAAGGTATAAAGAATACCAGAAGTAACATGGATTACATCCAGGTCAGTAGATCATCTAATGATGACTACAATCACCAGAGCGAGCCGAAGGCATGTCGCCACCATCGCTTCTCCTTCATCGGAGTCGGACAAACCTTGTTATAGTAGATAACCGGGAAGTCGTCATGCTAAGTGATATGCTAAGTGATATGTCTCCAACGTATCTATAATTTTTTATTATTCTATGCTATTATATTATCTATTTTGGATGTTTTATATTTTACATTATTTTTGGGACTAACCTATTAACCTAGAGCGCAGTGTGAGTTCCTGTTTTTTTCTCCTTGTTTTTGAGTTTCGCAGGAAAGGAATACCAAATGGAATGAAACCTCTGTCCAAAAATGCCTAACACCGGGAATACTTTCCCAGATGTTTTCCCCCTTCGCCAGTATCACCTAGTGCTGCAATAGGTCACCTCTGACACTGCATTTTGTCATGTCTTGCATCGTGCAACATCTGTTTGCATTGTATTTATTGTTCTTACCCCTCTTCTCTCCGGTAGACCCGGAGACCGACGCCGCTGCTACCCAGTTCGACTACATTGTTGACGACCTCTCATTCTCGGCAGGGCTTCCAGGCAAGAAAAAATCTCCTTGATCATCCCGATACCGCCTACTCCTTCTCTCTACTACTTGCACTAGAGTAGTGTAGTTGTTGCTGCTTTTTGGATAATCCTATTCTGCTGCATAGCCTGTCCTTGTTATTACTGCTGATACTTTTACATGCATTCCTAAATGCTTAGTATAGGATGCTAGTATTGGATGCTAGTATTCCATCAGTGGCCCTACATTCTTGTCCGTCTGCCATGCTATACTATCGAGTCGTGATGACGTTGGGTGTTGATCACGGGTATATACATACATATTATACTTCATACATGTTGTGACTAAAGTCGGGTCGACTCGTAGAGTACCCGCGAGTGATCCACGAAGGTGGGGGCTAAAGGGGCAGGTGGTTCCATCCAGGTAGTGGTGGACCTGGGTTCCCGATGCACCCCCCCCCCCCCCCCCTCGAGTGATACATTGTGGTGGAGCGACAAGGCAGGTTGAGACTGAAGGAAATATGCCCTAGAGGCAACAATAAAGTTGTTGTTTATATTTCCTTATATAATGATAAATGTTTATTATTCATGCTAGAATTGTATTAACCGGAAACTTAGTACATGTGTGAATACATAGACAAAACAAAGTGTCCCTAGTATGCCTCTACTTGACTAGCTCGTTAATCAAAGATGGTTATGTTTCCTGGCCATAGACATGTGTTGTCATTTGATGAACGGGATCACATCATTAGAGAATGATGTGATGGACAAGACCCATCCGTTAGCTTAGCATAATGATCGATAAGTTTTATTACTATTGCTTTCTTCATGACTTATACATGTTCCTCTGACTATGAGATTATGCAACTCCCGAATAACGGAGGAACACCTTGTGTGCTATCAAACGTCACAACGTAACTGGGTGATTATAAAAATGCTCTACAGGTGTCTCTGAAGGTGTTTGTGTTGGGGAACGTAGTAATTTCAAAATTTGCCTACGCACACGCAAGATCATGGTGATGATATAGCAACGAGGGGAGAGTGTTGTCTACGTACCCTCGTAGACCGAAGCGGAAGCGTTGACGCAACGTAGAGGAAGTAGTCGTACGTCTCTTGGTCCGACCGATCCAAGCACCGTTACTCCGGCACCTCTGAGTTCTTAACACGCGTACAACTCGATGACGCACCCTCGATCTCCAATCCAGTAGAGGCTCCGAGGGGGAGTTCCGTCAGCACGACGACGTGGTGACGATCTTGATGTTTTCCTATCGCAGGGCTTCGCCTAAGCACCGCTACAATATGATCGAGGTGTAATATCGTGGAGGGGGGCACCGCACACGGCTAAGGAACGATCAATGATCAACTTGTGTGTTCTAGGGTGCCCCCCTACCCCCGTATATAAAGGAGGGAGGGAGGAGGTGGCCGGCCTCAAGGGGGGCGCGCCATAGGGAGGGGGAAACCTACTCCAACTAGGTTTCCCTCTCTTTTCCTTATCTTATTTGGAGGGGGAAGGAAGGAGTACTAGTATTAGAAAGTAGTACTAGTAGTAGGAATAGGAAGAGGGGGAAGGAGAAAGGAAAGGGGGGGCCGGCCCCCCTCCCCAATTCGGATTGGGCTTGGGGGGCGCGCCCCCCTCCCTTGCTCCTTCTCCCTTCCTCCTACATGGGCCCAATAAGGCCCATATATCTCCCGGGGGGTTCCGGTAACCTCCCGGAGCTCCGAACTTCTCCGGAACCTTTCCGGTGCCCAAATATATCCGTCCAATATATCAATCTTTATGTCTCGACCATTTCGAGACTCCTCGTCATGTCCGTGATCATATCCGGGACTCCGAACAACCTTCGGTACATCAAAATACATAAACTCATAATATAAATGTCATCGAAACCTTAAGCGTGCGGACCCTACGGTTCGAGAACAATGTAGACATGACCGAGACATGTCTCCGGTCAATAACTAATAGCGGGACCTGGATGCCCATATTGGTTCCTACATATTCTACGAAGATCTTTATCGGTCAAACCGCACAACAACATACATTGTTCCCTTTGTCATCGGTATGTTACTTGCCCGAGATTCGATCGTCGGTATCCAATACCTAGTTCAATCTCGTTACCGGCAAATCTCTTTACTCGTTCCGTAATACATCATCTCGCAACTAACTCATTAGTTGCAATGCTTGCAAGGCTTAAGTGATGTGCATTACCGAGAGGGCCCAGAGATACCTCTCCGACATTCGGAGTGACAAATCCTAATCTCGAAATACGCCAACCCAACAAGTACCTTTGGAGACACCTGTAGAGCACCTTTATAATCACCCAGTTACGTTGTGACGTTTGGTAGCACACAAAGTGTTCCTCCGGTAAACGGGAGTTGCATAATCTCATAGTCATAGGAACATGTATAAGTCATGAAGAAAGCAATAGCAACATACTAAACGATCGGGTGCTAAGCTAACGGAATGGGTCATGTCAATCAGATCATTCAACTAATGATGTGATCCCGTTAATCAAATAACAACTCTTTGTCCATGGTTAGGAAACATAACCATCTTTGATTAACAAACTAGTCAAGTAGAGGCATACTAGTGACACTCTGTTTGTCTATATATTCACACATGTATTATGTTTCCGGTTAATACAATTCTAGCATGAATAATAAACATTTATCATGATATAAGGAAAGAAATAATAACTTTATTATTGCCTCTAGGGCATATTTCCTTCAGTCTCCCACTTGCACTAGAGTCAATAATCTAGATCACATCACCATGTGATTCACATCGATAGTTCACATCATCATGTAATTAACACCCATAGTTCACATCGCCATGTGACCAATATCCAAAGGGTTTACTAGATTCAGTAATCTAGTTCACATTGCTATGTGATTAACACCCAAAGAGTACTTAGGTGTGATCATGTTTTGCTTGTGAGAGAATCTTAGTCAACGGGTCTTTCACATTCAGATCCGTTATGTATTTTGCAATTTTTTTTATGTCTACAATGCTCTGCACGGAGCTACTCTAGCTAATTGCTCCCACTTCCAATATGTATCTAGATCGAGACTTAGAGTCATCTAGATTAGTGTCAAAACTTGCATCGACGTAACCCTTTACGACGAACCTTTTGTCACTTCCATAATCGAGAAACATATCCTTATTCCACTAAGGATAATTTTGACCGATGTCCAGTGATCTACTCCTAGATCACTATTGTACTCCCTTGCCAAACTCAGTGCAGGGTATACAATAGATCTGGTACACAGCATGGCATACTTTATAGAACCTATGGCCAAGGCATAGGGAATGACTTTCATTCTCTTTCTATCTTCTGCCGTGGTTGGGTTTTGAGTCTTACTCAATTTCACACCTTGTAACACAGGCAAGAACTCTTTCTTTGACTGTTCCATTTTGAACTACTTCAAAATCTTGTCAAGGTATGTACTTATTGAAAAAACTTATCAAGCGTCTTGATCTATCTCTATAGATCTTAATGCTCAATATGTAAGCAGCTTCACCGAGGTCTTTCTTTGAAAAACTCCTTTCAAACACTCCTTTATGCTTTGCAGAATGATTCTACATTATTTCCGATCTACAATATGTCATTCACATATACTTATCAGAAATGTTGTAGTGCTCCCACTCACTTTCTAGTAAATACAGGCTTCACTGCAAGTCTGTACAAACTATATGATTTGATCACCTTATCAAAGCGTATATTCCAACTCCGAGATGCTTGCACCAGTCCATAGATGCACATTTTGTTAACACCTTTAGGATCGACAAAACCTTCTGGTTGCATCATATACAACTCCTCTTTAATAATTCCATTAAGGAATGCAGTTTTGTTTATCCATTTGCCAGATTTCATAAAATGCGGCAAGTGTTAACATGATTCGGACAGACTTAAGCATCGCTACGGGTGAGAAGGTCTCATCGTAGTCAATCCCTTGAACTTGTCAAAAACCTTTTGCAACAAGTCGAGCTTTGTAGATAGTAACACTACTATCAGCGTCCGTCTTCCTCTTGAAGATCCATTTAATCTCAATTGCTTGCCGATCATTGGGCAAGTCAACCAAAGTCCACACTTTGTTCTCATACATGGATCCCATCTCAGATTTCATGGCTTCAAGCCATTTTGCGGAATCTGGGCTCACCATCGCTTCTTCATAGTTCGTAGGTTCATCATGATTTAGTAGCATGACTTCCAGAACAGGATTACCGTACCACTCTGGTGCGGATCTTACTCTGGTTGATCTACGAGGTTCAGTAGCAACTTGATCTGAAGTTTCATGATCATCATCATTAGCTTCCTCACTAATTGGTGTAGGAATCACTAGAACTGATTTCCGTGATGAAATACTTTCCAATTCGGGAGAAGGTACAAATTACCTTATCAAGCTCTACTTTCCTCCCACTCACTTCTTTCGAGAGAAACTCCTTCTCTAGAAAGGATCCATTTATTAGCAACGAATATTTTGCCTTCGGATCTGTGATAGAAGGTGTACCCAACAATTTCCTTTGGGTATTCTATGAAGACGCACTTCTCCGATTTGGGTTTGAGCTTATCAGGATGAAAGTTTTTCACATAAGCATCGCAGCCCCAAACTTTAAGAAACGACAACTTTGGTTTCTTGCTAAACCACAGTTCATATAGTGTCATCTCAACGGATTTAGATGGTGCCCTATTTAACGTGAATGCAGCTGTCTCTAATGCATGATCCCAAAAACGATATTGGTAAATCGGTAAGAAACATCATAGATTATACTATATCCAATAAAGTACGGTTATGACGTTCGGACACACCATTATGATGTGGTGTTCCAGGTGGCATGAATTTGTGAAACTATTCCACATTGTTTTAATTGAAGACCAAACTCGTAACTCAAATATTTGTCTCCGCGATCAGATCGTAGAAACTTTATTTTCTTGTCACGATGATTTTTCCACTTCACTCTGAAATTCTTTGAACCTTTCAACTATTTAAGACTTATGTTTCATCAAGTAGATATACCCATATCTGCTCAAATCATCTGTGAAGGTCAGAAAATAACGATACCCGCCGCGAGCCTTAACACTCATCGGATCGCATACATCAGTATGTATTATTTCCAATAAGTCAGTTGCTCGCTCCACTGTTCCGGAGAACGGAGTCTTAGTCATCTTGCCCATGAGGCACGGTTCGCAAGCATCAAGTGATTCATAATCAAGTGATTCCAAAATCCCATCAGCATGGAGTTTCTTCATGCGCTTTACACCAATATGACCTAAACGGCAGTGCCACAAATAAGTTGCACTATCATTATTAACTTTGCATCTTTTGGTTTCAACATTATGAATATGTGTATCACTGTGATCGAGATCCAATGAACCATTTTCATTGGGTGTGTAACCATATAAGGTTTTATTCATGTAAACAGAACAATAGTTTACTCTCTTACTTAAATGAATAACCGTATTGCAATAAACACGATCAAATCATATTCATGCTCAACGCAAACATCAAATAACATTTATTTAGGTTCAGCACTAATCCCGAAAGTATAGGGAGTGTGCGATGATGATCATATCAATTTTGAAACTACTTTCAACACACATCGTCACTTCACCCTTAACTAGTTTCTGTTTATTCTGCAACTCCCGTTTCGAGTTACTACTCTTAGCAACTGAACTAGTACCAAATACCGAGGGGTTGCTATAAACATTAGTAAAGTACACATCAATAACGTGTATATCAAATATACCTTTGTTCACTTTGCCATCCTTCTTATCCGCCAAATACTTGGGGTAGTTCTGCTTCCAGTGACCAGTCCCTTTGCAGTAGAAGCACTTAGTCTCAGGCTTAGGTCCAGACTTGGGCTTCTTCACTTGAGCAGCAACTTGCTTGCCGTTCTTCTTGAAGTTCCCTTCTATCCCTTTGCCATTTTCTTGAAACTAGTGGTCTTGTTAACCATCAACACTTGATGTTCTTTCTTGATTTCTACCTTCATCGATTTCATCATCATGAAAAACTCGGGAATCATTTTCATCATCCCTTGCATACTATAGTTCATCACGAAGTTCTACTAACTTGGTGATGGTGACTAGAGAATTCTGTCAATCACTATCTTATCTGGAAGATTAACTCCCACTTGATTCAAGCGATTGTAGTACCCAGACAATCTGAGCACATGCTCACTAGTTGAGCGATTCTCCTCCATCTTTTAGCTATAGAACTTGTTGGAGACTTCATATCTCTCAACTCGGGTATTTGCTTGAAATATTAACTTCAACTCCTGGAACATCTCATATGGTCCATGACGTTCAAAACGTCTTTGAAGTCCCGATTCTAAGCCGTTAAGCATGGTGCACAAAACTATCAAGTAGTCATCATATTGAGCTAGCCAAACGTTCATAACATCTGCATCTGCTCCTGCAATAGGTTTGTCACCTAGCGGTGCATCAAGGACATAATTCTTCTGTGCAGCAATGAGGATAAACCTCAGATCACGGATCCAATCCGCATCATTGCTACTAACATCTTTCAACACAATTTTCTCTAGGAACATATCAAAATAAACATATGAAAGCAACAACGCAAGCTATTGATCTTACAACATAATTTGCAAAATACTACCAGGACTAAGTTCATGATAAATTTAAGTTCAATTAATCATATTACTTAAGAACTCCCACTTAGACAGACATCTCTCTAGTCATCTAAGTGATCACGTGATCCAAATCAACTAAACCATAACCGATCATCACGTGAGATGGAGTAGTTTTCAATGGTGAACATCACTATGTTGATCATATCTACTATATGATTCACGCTCGACCTTTCGGTCTCCGTGTTCCGAGGCCATATCTGCATATGCTAGGCTCGTCAAGTTTAACCTGAGTATTCTGCGTGTGCAAAACTGGCTTGCACCCGTTGTAGATGGACGTAGAGCTTATCACACCCGATCATCACATGGTGTCTGGGCACGACGAACTTTGGCAACGGTGCATACTCAGGGAGAACACTACTTGATAATTTTTTTTAGTGAGAGATCATCTTAAAATGCTACCGTCAATCAAAGCAAGATAAGATGCATAAAGGATAAACATCACATGCAATCAATATAAGTGATATGATATGGCCATCATCTTCTTGTGCTTGTGATCTCCATCTCCGAAGCACCATCATGATCACCATCGTCACCGGCGCGACACCTTGATCTCCATCGTAGCATCGTTGTCGTTTACGCCATCTATTGCTTCTACGACTATCGCTACCGCTTAGTGATAAAGTAAAGCAATTACAGGGCGTTTGCATTTCATACAATAAAGCGACAACCATATGGCTCCTGCCAGTTGCCGATAACTTCGGTTAAAAAACATGATCATCTCATAAAATAAAATATAGCATCATGTCTTGGCCATATCACATCACAACATGCCCTGCAAAAACAAGTTAGACGTCCTCTACTTTGTTGTTGCATGTTTTACGTGGCTGCTACGGGCTTAAGCAAGAACCAATCTCACATACGCATCAAAACCACAACGATAGTTTGTCAAATAGACTCCGTTTTAACCTTCACAAGGACCGGGCGTAGCCACACTCGGTTCAACTAAAGTTGGAGAAACTGACACCCGCTAGTCACCTGTGTGCAAAGCACGGCGGTAAAACCAGTCTCGCGTAAGCGTACGCGTAATGTCGGTCCGGGCCGCTTCATCCAACAATACCGCTGAACCAAAGTATGACATGTTGGTAGGAAGTATGACTTATATCGTCCACAACTCACTTGTGTTCTACTCGTGCATATAACATCAATGCATAAAACCTAGGCTCTGATGCCACTGTTGGGGAACGTAGTAATTTCAAAATTTGCCTACGCACACGCAAGATCATGGTGATGATATAGCAACGAGGGGAGAGTGTTGTCTACGTACCCTCGTAGACCGAAGCGGAAGCGTTGACGCAACGTAGAGGAAGTAGGCGTACGTTCTCTTGGTCCGACCTATCCAAGCACCGTTACTCCGGCACCTCCGAGTTCTTGACACGCGTACAGCTCGATGACGCACCCTCGATCTCCAATCCAGTAGAGGCTCCGAGGGGGAGTTCCATCAGCACGACGGCGTGGTGACGATCTTGATGTTTTCCTGTCGCAGGGCTTCACCTAAGCACCGCTACAATATGATCGAGGTGTAATATCGTGGAGGGGGGCACCGCACACGGCTAAGGAACGATCAATGATCAACTTGTGTGTTCTAGGGTGCCCCCCTACCCCCGTATATAAAGGAGGGAGGGAGGAGGTGGCCGGCCTCAATGGGGGCGCGCCATAGGGAGGGGAAACCTACTCCAAGTAGGTTTCCCTCTCTTTTCCTTATCTTATTTGGAGGGGGAAGGAAGGAGTACTAGTATTAGGAAGTAGTACTAGTAGTAGGAATAGGAAGAGGGGGAAGGAGAAAGGAAAGGGGGGGCCGGCCCCCCTCCCCAATTCGGATTGGGCTTGGGGGGGCGCGCCCCCCTCCCTTGCTCCTTCTCCCTTCCTCCTACATGGGCCCAATAAGGCCCATATATCTCCCGGGGGGTTCCGGTAACCTCCCGGAGCTCCGAACTTCTCGGGAACCTTTCCGGTGTCCAAATATATCCGTCCAATATATCAATCTTTATGTCTCGACCATTTCGAGACTCCCCGTCATGTCCGTGATCATATCCGGGACTCCGAACAACCTTCGGTACATCAAAATACATAAACTCATAATATAAATGTCATCGAAACCTTAAGCGTGCGGACCCTACGGTTCGAGAACAATGTAGACATGACCGAGACATGTCTCCGGTAAATAACCAATAGCGGGACCTGGATGCCCATATTGGTTCCTACATATTCTACGAAGATCTTTATCGGTCAAACCGCACAACAACATACGTTGTTCCCTTTGTCATCGGTATGTTACTTGCCCGAGATTCGATCGTCGGTATCCAATACCTAGTTCAATCTCGTTACCGGCAAATCTCTTTACTCGTTCCGTAATACATCATCTCGCAACTAACTCATTAGTTGCAATGCTTGCAAGGCTTAAGTGATGTGCATTACCGAGAGGGCCCAGAGATACCTCTCCGACATTCGGAGTGACAAATCCTAATCTCGAAATACGCCAACCCAACAAGTACCTTTGGAGACACCTATAGAGCACCTTTATAATCACCCAGTTACGTTGTGACGTTTGGTAGCACACAAAGTGTTCCTCCGGTAAACGGGAGCTGCATAATCTCATAGTCATAGGAACATGTATAAGTCATGAAGAAAGCAATAGCAACATACTAAACGATCGGGTGCTAAGCTAACGGAATGGGTCATGTCAATCAGATCATTCAACTAATGATGTGATCCCGTTAATCAAATAACAACTCTTTGTCCATGGTTAGGAAACATAACCATCTTTGATTAACAAGCTAGTCAAGTAGAGGCATACTAGTGACACTCTGTTTGTCTATATATTCACACATGTATTATGTTTCCGGTTAATACAATTCTAGCATGAATAATAAACATTTATCATGATATAAGGAAATAAATAATAACTTTATTATTGCCTCTAGGGCATATTTCCTTCAGTTTGTTGGGTTGGCATAGATCAAGATTAGGATTTGCCACTCTGTGTATTAGAGAGGTGTCTCTATGCCCCTCCCGGTAATGCTCATCACTATAAGCCTTGCAAGCAATGTGACTAATGAGTTAGTTGCGGGATGAAGCATTACAGAACAAGTAAAGTGACTTTCTAGTAATGATATTGAACTAGGTATGAACATAACGACGATCGAATCTTGGGCAGGTAACATACCGATGACAAAGGGAACAACGTATGTTGTTGTGCGGTTTGGACAATAAAGATCTTCGTAGAATATGAAGGAGACAATATGAGAATCCAGGTTACGATATTGGTTATTGATCGGAGATGTGTCTCGATCATGTCTACATAGTTCTCGAACCCATAGGGTCCGCACGCTTAACGTTCGATGTCGATTTCTATTATGAGTTATGTGTTTTGGTGATCGAAGTTTGTTCGGGGTCCCGGATGAGATCACAAACATGAGGAGGAGTCTCGAAATGGTCGAGAGGTAAAGATTGATATATTGGAAGGTGGTATTCGGACACCGGAAGGGTTCCGGAGTGTATCGGGTACAAACCGGAGTACCGGAAGGGTTACCGGAACCCCTCGGTGGAAGATATGGGCCATATGGGCCATGGGAGGGAGGCTAACCAGCCCACAAGGGGCTGGTGCGCCCCCCATAAGGGAGGAGGCCGAATTGGACTAGGGAAAGGGGGCGCCACCCCCTTTCCACCTCCGTAAGAAGGAAAAAAGAAGGGAAAGGGGCCGTATGTTCAGTACTTGGATCGATTGGATCGTGAAGACATTCGACTACATCAACCGCGTTAACTAATGCTTACGCTTTAGGTCTATGAGGATACGTGGACACACTCGCCCCCTCTCGTTGCTATGGATCTCCTAGATGGATCTTGCGTGATCATAGGAATTTTTTTGAAATTGCATGCTATGTTCCCCAACAGTGGCATCCGAGTCAGGTCTATGCGTAGATGATATGCACGAGTAGAACACAAAGAGTTGTGGGCGATAATAGTCATACTGCTTACCACCAACGTCTTACTTTGATTCGGCGGTATTGTTGGATGAAGCGGCCCAGACCGACATTACATGACCGCGTTTATGGGACTGGTTCTACCGACGTGCTTTGCACACAGGTGGCTGGCGGGTGTCTGTTTCTCCAACTTTAATTGAATCGAGCTTAACTACGGCCGGTCCTTGTTGAAGGTTAAAACAGCACACTTGACAAAAAATCGTTGTGGTTTTTATGTGTAGGTAAGAACGGTTTTTACTAGAAGCCCATAGCAGCCACGCAAAACTTGCAACAAAAAAGTAGAGGACGTCTAACTTGTTTTTGTAGGGCTTGTTGTGATGTGATATGGTCAAGACATGATGTGATATAAATTGTTGTATGAGATGATCATGTTTTGTAACAGAGTTATCGGCAACTGGCAGGAGTGAGGGAGTCCTCGATTAGGGGGTCCTCGGACAGCCGGACTATATACTTGTGCCGGACTGTTGGACTATGAAGATACAAGATTGAAGACTTCGTCCCGTGTCCGGGTGGGACTCTCCTTTGCGTGGAAGGCAAGCTTGGCAATTCGGATATGTAGATCTCCTTCTCTGTAACCGACTCTGTGTAACTCTAGCCCCCTCCGGTGTTTATATGAACCGGAGGGTTTAGTCCGTAGGACAGAAACAATCATAATCATAGGCTAGCTTCTAGGGTTTAGCCTCTATGATCTCGTGGTAGATCAACTCTTGTAATACTCATATCATCAAGATCAATCAAGCAGGAAGTAGGGTATTACTTCCATCGAGAGGGCCCGAACCTGGATAAACATTGTGTCCCACGCCTCCTGTTACCATTAGCCTTAGACGCACTGTTTGGGACCCCCTACCCGAGATCCGCCGGGCTTGACACCGACATTGGTGCTTTCATTAAGAGTTCCACTGTCCCGTCGCGGTAAGGCTTGATGGCTCCTTCAATCATCTACAACGATGCGATCCAGGGTGAGGTTTTCCTCCTCGGACAGATCTTCGTATTCGGCGGCTTCGCACTGCGGGCCAATTCGCTTGGCCATCTGGAGCAGATCGATAGCTACACCCCTGGTCATCAGTTCAGGTTTGGAAGCCTGAACTACACCGCCAACATCCACGGAGACTTGATCTTCGACGGATTCGAGCCCATGACAGTTGTGCCGAATAGTTACGATGAGCATGACTTAGATCTGCCATCGGACGATGTAGCTGCCCCGACTCTTAATCCAGAACGAATCGTGCCATCCGAGGACGGGTGGATGGACCCCGCCACGGAGGCCGCACACTCAGCGGCGTTAGAGCCGAACACAGACTTCGCCTCCAATGGGGTCTGTGTCATCGGACCCTCGGACTCGTCTTCGGCCATAGGCTCCGAACCACGTGCATCTGTGCCTATCGAATCTGATTGGGCACCGATCATGGAGTTTACCTCCGCGGATATCTTTCAGCACTCGCCCTTCGGCGACGTGCTAAAATCATTAAAGTCCCTCTCCCGGTCAGGAGACTCTTGGCCGAACTATGTCTTGCTTGAGTGGGAAGCGGACGACAAAGAAATTCGTTCCCCACCCACAACCCACTTAATAGCCACTGTCAACAACCTAACCGACATGCTTGATTTCGACTCCGAAGACATCGACGGTATGGATGACGACGCAGGAGAAGAACAGGAACTTCCACCCACAGGGCGCTGGACAGCCACCTCATCATATGATATATATATATATATATATATATATATATATATATATATATATATATATATATATATATAGACACACACACACACATACATAAACACTATTCTGATCACGGGATCAGAATAATATTCTGATCACAACCCGAACTGCCTGAGTAACGCGCCTGAACTTCTCTCTGTACGAACCCGACCTTCGGGCTATCTTCGCAATCGTGCCTTCTACCGCGAGTTTTTCTGGTTAGTCGTGTTCCATGTGATGTAAGTGTAATCTTCAAACGATTTTTAGCAACTAAATACTCGTTTTGGATAGGAATCACGCTCATAGGCGGATTTTGCACTCGGGTCGTGAAGAACTCGCGTTTTTTGCGATTTTACTGTCTGAGTTGTTCGACCTGAACTTCCCCCTGTGCTAGGTTGAACTTCCCGCAACATTGCCCAAATAGGGCTTGCTATATACCATTCGAAAGCTATGTACACAAGTATCATGACCCAAGTTAAATTTTTCGCAAAATGTAAGCGGTTTAAGAGCAGTTTTGAAAACCGTTTTTTCTTCACACAAAAAACGTGAATCATAATTTTGACCGCATTTCTAAACCGTTTATCGGAATGAGGCAAGTAATATGGCTTTGGAAAACTGCTGCAAAACCGCTCCTTCCATATGTTTAAAGTTTTCTCTAATTCCCTACGGTTAAAGAGTAATTTAGAAAATCGTAAAATTTCACAAACCGAACGGCCGAGTTCGTATTTTCGATGTCATTTCTAAACCGCTAAACCAATTGAGGCACATGATATGGCGTTGGAAAGCTTATGAAAATGCGCTACTTTTTCATTTAGAAAGTTTTTTCTAATTTTGAACGGTTTAAAAGTGATTTAGAAAACTGTACAAGTTTCACCGAGTTCGTATTTTCGATCTACTTTTTTAACCCTATGTTCGAATGCAACAAATGATATGGCGTTGGAAAGCTTGAGGAAATGCGAAACTTTTTGTTATATATTATTTCTCCCAATTCCTTACTATTTTATGTCAGTTTTCAAAATGGCTAAAAATGTATTTTCGCTATAATTTCCACAAACTTTATCGGAATGGGGCAAATAATATACCGTTGAAAAGGTAAGGAAAATGCGAAACTTTTTCATGTTGATGGTTTTCTGTGATTCCCTGCCGTTTTCAAGTAATTTGGAAAATGGCGAGATCATTCGTTCTGCCTTTATCGCGAAACAGATTCGTGAAAAATGCATCGCGTCAAGTACCTGAACTTCTCAGTATGAAACCTTGAACTTCACTCTGTTTTTCACGTGCTTTTTTTGCCCGTAGCTCTTCATCCACTCATCAGAACACTCACCGGAATTGAGCAAGTAATATACCAGTGGAAAGCTGCTGTGAACACGCAACTTTCCCGTGTTGAACATTTTTTCAAACCCGCAACGATTTTATTAGTTTTTCATCTGAAATTCATCCACTGTAGTAGTTGAACTTCCTGCTGTTTTCAATTGAACTTCTGTGACATATTTTGTTTGTAATTTTCTCATCCATTCGTCAGTTTTACACAAATGATACTCTTTTTGTACAAATCTCTCTCACAATAATTTTTTTAACTTTCTCTGACGAAGGACTTGAACTTATAACAACAAAACTTTTAGCCTTTGCTTTTTTATTCTTTTTTTAATACAAAATGCACACCGTGTAGTATATGAACTTCTGGCAGTTATCAACCTGATCTTCTCTTGGTTACGTGAAAATATTTGAGTTTTTTTATGAATTTTTTATCTGATTTTCTTAATCTTTTTTTATGAATTTTGAAGCGCTCTATTTTTAATAGTTGAACTTCTTTTTATTTTATTTTTGAACTTCTTGTTTCCATTCTTTAATAACGAGGAAAATCTAAGTTTTCTATAATCATCGAACTTCTCCATCTTTTTAATATGGACTTCCTGGTTTTATTTTTTAATCATTTTTTATGAAATTTTGAAGCGTTATATTTTTAAAAGTTGAACTCCTTGTTTCTTATTTTTGAACTTCTTGTTTCCATTGTTTAATAACGAGGAAAATCTGAGTTTTCTATAATCATCGAACTTCTCCATCTTTTTAATATGGACTTCCTAGTTTTATTTTCTTAATCTTTTTTTATGAAATTTTGAAACGCTCTATTTTTATTAGTTGAACTTCTTGTTATTTTATTTTTGAACTTCTTGTTTCCATTGTTTAATAACGAGGAAAATCTGAGTTTTCTATAATCATCGAACTTCTCCATCTTTTTAATATGGACTTCCTAGTTTTATTTTCTTAATCTTTTTTTATGAAATTTTGAAGCGCTCTATTTTTATTAGTTGAACTTCTTGTTATTTTATTTTTGAACTTCTTGTTTCCATTGTTTAATAACGAAGAAAATCTGAGTTTTCTATAATCATCAAACTTCTCCATCTTTTTAATATGGACTTCCTGATTTATTTCCTTAATCTTTTTATGAAATTTTGAAGCGCTCTATTTTTAAATGTTGAACTTCTTGTTATTTTATTTTTGAACTTCTTATTTGCACTCTTTAATAAAGAGGAAGATCTGAGTTTTCTATAATCATCGAACTTCTCCATCTTTTTCAGAAACATGGAAAACCCCATTTTTATGAACCTTTTTTAAATTTGAACTTCATGCTCTTATTTTTTAGAAACATGAAATAATGATTTTTATATACTAGTTTTACTATATGTGAATGTGTGCTTTTTATATTCAAACTCCCCGCGTGATTTCCACGTAAACGGTATTTTTTAGCGTGATTTACATCTTGATATTTTTTTCATGAACTCCCCAGAAATCGAAACATTTATGCTTCACTACACATTTTTATCGTTCTTTAATTGCAATAGTTTTTACTATGTGTGAATGTGTGCTTATATTCGAACTTCCCACGTGATTTTCATGTGAACTTTAAAAAGAAATTGATTGGGAATTTTTTGTTCTCACTTTAGCTAACACTAAAGGCAACAAAATTACACAGCTCACACTTTTGTGCTTGTTCGTACATCTTGCATGCATTCGAGAACAAAACTGGGTTGCAAACATGTCATTTATTTGTCCAAATTTTCTACAGAAAACAACAATCATCTGGCCAAAGCACCACCTGTCGCATTCATATAATGAAGATGTTTTTTCTATCATTTGAATTGCTCAAATATACGCACTAGAACTTCTGTCAAGAACATGTTGACAGGTACATATACAAACAACACCCACGTGCCCCAAATGCTACACATCTACAGTAGCTCAATAAGCATCATTTTCTTTCTAAAGTTTTTTTTCTTCTATTTCCTGTAACTTGATTCACGTAACTTCAGAGATAAAAAAGAAGAAACAATAGCAATGGCAGCTAATCTTCTCCCCTTGCTCCCCTCACCATTCAGCAGCAACAAACGGCAACACTTTATAATCATAGAAACATGCAGAGATCACATGCAGTGTATACAGAAGAGAAACAAAATATGGGCGAACAATCGGCTATTCTTTGGCACGGCAATGATTGGGGCACTTCAGGAGTGGTGCTAGCTGGAGTAGATGTGAACATCAGTCTGAAGAAGTGGCCGGCCGGTCTGAGTAGAAGGCCCTCCTCTCCTTCTGTACCTACGTACTTAGACCAAGTTACATAGTTCTACGACTATATATACAGAACTGAAGAAAGGGAATACGCCCCTGAGTGAACACTGACGGCACTAGACATGAGTACATCGCCTGGCAAAAACCACCCGGGGAGAGGGCCTTAGATTCGTTTGCTTCTAAAAGTATTTCGTCTCTGATTAAATGGACCGTCGGCTGTCATGCATTTTGGAGATAAACTTGGAAGAAAACTCAAGTTTTCCATTACTGAAGCTCCTGTTAAACTGAAACCAACGGACCATTTTCTTTGCAGCTGCAGATAAGGTTGACCTTCAGATATCAAATCACTTGGAAACAATACATAATTGGACAGGAGGAAGGAACCAACGCTTGGCTGAAGACGCACATGTGCCAATGGCTAGAACATGAGGAATAGTAGAAAAGCGAGATGAGAGCATTACTCCTCTTCCTCTTCCTACTTTTAACTGTTGCTGCTTGCACTAGATTAAGTGACCGTCAGTTGGCCAACAACTAGAACTGCAGATTCTACCATTAGTGGGAATTTGCTCGAGCACTTTGCTCGACTAGGTACGCAACGACAGTTGGCTTGCGAAGGAACTCGCTACTGGCGCACAAACTGGTGATGTGGTATGAGCCCCGCAGTCACGAGGTGTGGCCCAGGGGCAGTGCTGCTCGGGGGAGCTCGGGGGAAGAGGTGAAGCGCGGGCAATGGGATGGCGCGGTCTGCTGCAGCATGTGGGAGTCCCGGCGGCGCACGAAGGGGCCGAGGTCCCAGCGGTGATGGAGCAGGAGAGCCAGGACTCTGGCGGCGGCGGCGCTCGGGATCCAGGGCCCGGCGGCGGCGCTCGGGATCCAGGGCCCTGCGGCGGCGCTTGGGTATCCAGGGCCCGGTGAACATTACGCGGGGTTCCGGGGCCCTGCGGTGGCTGGATCCTAGAGTGGCAGCGGGAGAACGCTCGACGGCCATGGCGGAGGAGGTGCCCCTGTCGCGCGGAAGAAGGCGCACCTGCCGTTGGGGAGAAGGGGAGTTGGCACGCCGACCGCAGGGAAGGAGGGGCGCCGGCGGCGTGGGAGGTGTGGCGGCGATTTGGGACAGGATGTTGAGAAGGCCGGGGGTACGGGAGGTCAGGGAGAGGATGTAGCTAATTTTTTTTCTTGGGTCAACCGGTTCGAGATTTCAGGAATATGTCAATCGCGTCTATATAGGGGCGCGCCATGATCCGAATAGTTATTCTGATCCTAGGATCAGAATAGTCCTATCCTATATACAACCAAAGCGCCGACGTCGGCGCCGCTCTAAATCCCGCCACAGCAAAAACAGCGATAGCGGCACAAGAAAGAATAATACCTCCAGACGACCCCATGGACCCAGCGATGGAGCAGGATGAGCCAAGGGATGGCGAACATAGTCCGGAGTCGCTGTCCGTTCGTAGCGATGGCAGAGATAAAACTCATAAACCTGCCTCCAGAGAGAAGAATAGTCAGGACGATGATGCACTCATCATCCCGGAAAGGCACTTGGAACAAGAGAACCTCCATAGAAGACCTATAGCCACTGCGAGGAGCTTGAAGAAGCAGAAGCAAAGGCTTAAGGCCGCGCAGGATACGCTCAACCGCAGATGGAACAAAGTGCTTGACACTTAAGAAAAATACGGTGGCGACCGCCACATAAAGAGCTACCCAAAGCGCAAGCTGCTGATCGAATTCGACGGCGAGGCTATAGAGCCCATTCCGCCGAAAAATAATAAGGCCGATCCGCCGGATCGACCATCCCGTGGCCGTGACAGGGCGGCTAATGACGCCGCACACAAGTCAGCACATGATTTACGTGAGCACCAGGACAAAAAAGCCGGTATGGCCAGGTCCATCTATGGATCTAGGAAGCGTGCTCCGGCGCAGGATCACAGCCACCAAAAAGATTATACTGATCGAATACCTGCTCGGAATCAACACCAAACACTACAACCATCGGAAGCATGCCATGACATATCCAAATACAGGGTGCCGCACACCCCCTGTGCTTCACCGGTGAGGTGCTGGATCATAAATTTCCAGAGGGATTTAAACCCGTAAACATAGAGGCATACGACGGAACGACAGACCCTGCGGTCTGGATTGAGGACTTTATTCTTCACATCCACATGGCTCACGGAGATGATCTACACGCCATTAAATACCTGCCCCTCAAGTTGGAAGGACCAGCTCGGCACTAGTTGAAAAGCCTCCCCGAAAACTCAATTGGAAGTTGGGAGGAACTTGAGGATGCTTCAGGGCTAATTTTCAAGGGACCTATGTCCGACCTCCGGATGCAGACGACTTAAGTCACATAATTCAACAACCCGGAGAGTCAGCCCATAAAATTTGGAACAGATTTCTCACCAAGAAGAATCAAATCATCGATTGCCCGGATGCCGAAGCCTTAGCGGCTTTCAAGCACAGTGTCCGGGACGAATGGCTCGCCAGACACCTCGGCCAAGAAAAGCCGAGGACAATGGCAGCCCTAACAAGCCTTATGACCCGCTTTTGTGCGGGCAAGGACAGTTGTTTGGCCCGCAGCGGCACCAGCGACCCAGGCACATCCGAAATCAGGGACGGCAATGGGAAGCCGCGACGCAATAAAAACAAGCATCGAAATAATGAAGACAGCCCAGACAACACGGCGGTAAATGCCGGATTCAGGGGCTCTCGACCCGGTCAACGGAAAAGGCCATTCAAAGGCAGCAGAGATGGACCGTCTAGCCTAAACAAAATTTTAGACAGATTATGTCAGATTCATGGCACCCCTAAGAAACCTGCAAATCACACCAACAGAGAATGTTGGGTCTTCAACCAGGCCGGCAAGCTAAATGCCGAACACAAAGGGAGGGAGACACCAAGTGAAGACGAGGACGAACCGTGCGAACCGAACACTGGGGGACAAAAAAATTCCACCAGAGGTCAAAATAGTGAACATGATTTACGCAACTGACATACCAAAGAGGAGGCGCAAACGCGCACTCCGAGACGTATACGCTATAGAGCCCGTCGCCCCCAAATTCAACCCATGGTCGGCCTGCCCGATCACTTTCGATTGCAAGGATCATCCGACTAGTATCCGCCATGGAGGTTCGGCCGCCTTGGTGCTCGACCCAATAATTGACGGATACCATCTCACCCGAGTCCTCATGGACGGCGGCAGTAGTCTTAATCTGATATACTAGGACACTGTCCGCAAGATGGGGATAGGCCCGTCAAGAATCAGCCAAAGTAATACTACCTTTAAAGGAGTAATACCAGGCGTAGAAGCCCGCTGCACGGGCTCTCTAATACTAGAGGTTGTATTCGGTTCACCCGACAACTTCTGAAGCGAAGAACTAATCTTCGACATCGCTCCATTCCGAAGCGGCTACCATGCACTACTCGGAAGAACGGCCTTCGCTCGTTTCAGTGCAGTTCCGCATTACGCTTATCTTAAACTTAAGATGCCCGGTCCACAGGGCATCATCACAATTAGCGGAAATACAGAGCGTTCCTTACGTGCGGAAGAATATGTGGCGGCTCTAGCAGCCGAACCACTGAGCGCCCCCTCCAATCAGAATAAATGATCGGTCGTCAAGACCATGGACACGGTTAGACGTATCAGGCACACCACTATTTGTAGCAGCCCAGATAAACCTGAGCTTGGGTCGATGGATATACCCCCATAGGTGGTGCTAGGGGCTGCCTGCATGTAAAAGGCCCATAGTTCGGCTCGACCCTATTAATACAATAATAGATTGAATTCTCATGGTTCATTAAGAATAACCAACTTTTTGCATGATCACACTAGATTCTTTCACCTGGGTTTTTCCTTTTTGCAGATGATCATCGTGCCACACCCTTCTAGGATATGGCACAACGGAGACAAAGGTGCAGACATGCAGCAGGGCCCCGTTCAAAGGTTTCATTTTAGATTAAGACCCTGTGTAAACCTTTTTTATTGTCTCTTGTTGTTTCACACCCTCCGGGTACTCAAATCAACCGAGAGGGATATTGGCGTAATTGGCAAGCTTTTTTAGGTCATGCCAGATTAATGCACGTACCTGGAAATTCAGGGCTCATTATCGAGGGCGGTACTCAGCCCAGTATAAGTTGAAAAGTCTGAATATCTTAGGGAGTGTTCGGCGTCGCGAGTTTGGCCTTATATGCATCAGCTCCGAATCATGTCTTTGGTCAATAGTTGGGTTTGCCCGGCTCCCGTGTTTTGCTACCTTACATTCCGCTCTATCGGCTAAGGTGGAACCGGGAGAACTACTGCGATTGTGCCCCGGTTCATCTGGATGAGCACCTCAGTAGAGAAAGCCGAAAACTGACTGTCATGATAAAGCGAGAGACTGGTCAACCACTCGAGGACTTAGCGGAATCTTCGCGATTCCTCCGCATTAACGAAGGACCGGTTTCCCGGTCACGTATGTACGCGCACCGTATTCGGATGAACGCGCACGTACCAGGGGCTATATAGTAGCTTCTAATCTAGATCCCACTTCCCTCCACTTCTTGCCTCACGCCCGTCCTGACTCCACATTAACGACTGTCCTTCCACCCAATTCCCCGCACCCTTGCATCACATCTCCAACCCCTGCCTCCACGCGATCTTCCACAATCGTACCCCCACCTCTGAAGCTTGCCCCCGACGAACCTGTCTGCACCTGCGGGCCCGCGCTTACATCATTGGCATCGCATGATTAAACATCAGCACGCGCACTTCCCTCCGTTTTCGATGCCGACAGGGGGCTGCTAGGGGGTGTAAAGTTTCGTTTCAGTCGTGTCAGACGACATGCATGGGGGCAATGGCTGCCAACGGAATCTATAATAATTCGATACTAGGTCAACTGTACCATCGGACTTGTAAGAACATGTAAAATGTACCACACGAGGTTGTACCAGCTGTGTGCAGTCCTCCGGCACGGGTTAAGTGTCCTGCATAGATCTTCCCCTCTCTCCCAAAGAAGAGCCCACCGTCAAACTCCTATGGCTAAGTGAAAGTGTTAAAGCTATATAGTCCGATTGCCTCATTCGCCATGCTATCACCTCCTTAAATGGACCAAGACGTTGGATCAAGTGTGAGTATGCACTTTACCGAACACCCCCACATTATATGCGTGGGGCTGAAGCCGACGACTGCAAACTTTTAGGTTATATACATACATACAAAGCTGGCCGCACAGGAGGCACTCAATACTTTACGGGCAAAAGTATAAAATATAGCCTTTATAATCAAAATAGCATTGCTTATACAATCAAGATACATGTCACTGGAACATGGTACTCTTTGAGCACTGAGCCTCTATTAAACGGGCACCTTCCAGGACTTCTTCAAAGTAGTGCTCGGGCGAGTCCTGACCCCCGGGCGGACCCCTGGTAGCAACAGCGGTGGCCTCCATCTCCACCCAATATGTCTTAACATGGGCAAGAGACATCCGCGCACCCTCTATGCACGCCGACCTCTTGACATCGTCGATATGCGGCACACCACGAAGAAATCGTTGCACTAAACCAAAATAACTATCCGGACTTGATTCCTTCAGCCAAAAATGATCAACGACAGACCTCATGGCAAGCCCGGGCAACCTATGGAGCTCAGCCCATTCGGCCATTTGCTCATTCAACAGCAGTGGACGCCTTGGATTACTGAACTGTGACCAGAACAATCTTTCCACCTGATGATCTTTCTGAGCTTTGAAATACTCAGTCGCGTCAGTAGCACTTTTTGCTAGATCCAAGTACGCGTCTGCCGAACTCCACAATTGATCAAGAGGGGCATACTTCGGATCGCCGAACTTCATCCGCAATAAGAAGGGCTTCCCGGCCGCGATATCTCCGGCTTGACAAAGCTCCTCCCATGCCGCTCTGATTTCATAGCGTGTTTCCTTGGCTACTTCCAAAGCCTTCTTCAAGTCAGCCGCTTTCTCTTGGCTTTCCCTTTCGAGGAGCTCATAGCGGTTGGCGGCATTCTGCAGCTCAAGAGCCATATTGGCTATTTTATCTTCGCTCCGGCGATGAGCAGCTTGTTTGTCTTTTAGCTCTTCAGCTGCCTTCAGGGCGGCCGCATCGCTTCTCCTTGTTTGTTCCTTGGCTCGGGCAAGCTCTGCCCGAAGGGTCTCCACGGCGGCAGCTCCATCTGTAGTCAAAGCATATTATAGATACTAGCATTATGCTCCTCTTAATATTTGATGACCACCCGAATATACATACCCTATGCCTCGTCAAGCCGCTTGTTCACAAGCGTGCTGTCAGCATCCGCCACGTCAAGCTGCCGCCTCAATTCGGCAAAATCAGCAGTTTGGTCAGTCGCCGGATCTGCAGCCGCCTGCGTATGAAAGCAGCGCCGTTATTACCTGAGACTATGATCCTCTGCTCGTCGCATCTGGGCAGCAACCAGAGTCTCAGGGGATACTACCTATACAGAGCACACCTAGCGTGTGCGGTACAGTCAATATATATATATATATATATATATATATATATATATATATATATATATATATATTACTTTGCGTACCTCAAAGCCTCTTAGTAGGCTGACAAAAGCTTCATTCAACCCACTCTTCGCGGATGAGATCCTCTCAACCACCATACCCATTAAGGTACGATGCGCCTCTGAGATAGCCGCTTGCTCCAAAAGATCCATCAATGTGTCCGGTTGTACGCCGGACAGTCCCGGGCTTTTTCGGTTGGTCTCCTTAGGAGCCGAGAACTCCAGGCTTCGGGCGGCCGAAGAGTTACTTTCTTGCCTTTGCGGATCAGGAGAAATCCTCCGCGATGACACCTCAGGGTTGTCCGTCTCACGAGGTGGGGAAGCAGGAGGAGGCGTTTCGCTCTCCATCATCTCCGGAAGAAGATCCCCCGAAGACAAACATTGTGGAGAGGGGCTATGAGCCGGACTGCAAAACACATATTTCGGTTGTTATTCTCAGGAAAAGAGCAGGGCATATTTACCAATGCGCCTCTAATCACTTACAGTTCGGCTGACGGCCGGCCCCCTCGTGGGTGTTGTGCGGTAAGGATGCCCTCCGGGGCAGGGCCCCCTGGTGAAGGTTTCTTCCCTTATTTGGAAACCTCCGTTTCCAAGTCTCCAGGGGCGGCCCTTTTCTTCCCGTGGGGAGAAGGGATTCCAGATTAACCTCCCCAAACATCCTCCTTCGCGGAGGCACTAATTCCCCGGTTTGGATGTGTAACGTATGAAGCCCGCCTTCGGCTTCTTTATTCCTCCCCTCATCTTCTCCTGATGACACTTGATACCGTGCGTGAGCCAGCATCCTGGTTAGTACATGATCTGGTGAGCCTTCGGGAAGAGGAGCCGAACACATGTTCCCTGGTTAATACATGATCTGGCGAGCCTTCGGGAAGAGGAGCCGAACACCTGTTCCTCTCCGTCTTCCTTATCCAGTCTTGGCAGAGGGCAATTTTTCAGAATGATGTTGTGATAAATATAATAACAACAGGTTCGGTCGTGGAGTTACTTACTTGGATATCTGGACGGTTGCAGTTCAGACCCGCATCATCGATGGTGTCCGGACACTTTATTCATGATCCGAAGAATAATCGATACATCCCTTCGAGCGTCACGCCGAAGAAGTGTTGAATAGTTCGCGGTCCTTCCGGGTTAAACTCCCACATACGGAGAGATCGACGTTGGCATGGCAGGACTCGACGAACTAGCATTACTTGAATTACTTTGACGAGGCTAACATCCCTCTTGAGGAGATCTCGGATGCGACTTTGCAATGTTGGCACGTCATTAGCTAGCCCCAAGTCCAGTCCTTTGTTGACCCATGATGCCAGTTGAGGTGAAGGGCCCGGGCGTAAGGCCGGGGCGGCCGCCCGCTTTGTACCTCAGGGCGCTGTGATGTAAAACCACTCCCGTTGCCATAAGTCGGACACCTCCGGAAAGGAACCCTTTGGCCATAGGGCGTCGTCACCTTTGCTTATTATAGCACCTCCGCACTCCGCGTGTCGCCCGTCGATCATCTTCGGCTTCACATTGAAGGTCTTGATCCACAAGCCGAAGTGTGGTGTAATGCGGAGGAAGGCCTCACACACGACGATAAATGACAAGATGTGAAGGACGGAATCTGGAGCTAGATCATGGAAATCTAGCCCGTAATAGAACATGAGCCCTCTTACGAAGGGATCAAGACTAAATCCTAGCCCTCAGAGGAAGTGGGAAATGAATACACCACTCTCGTTGGGTTCGGGAGTGGGGATCACCTGCCCTTGAACAGGCAGCCTATGGGGGATTTCGGCGGTCAGATACCTAGCCTCCCTAAGCTTCTTGACGTCCTCCTCTGTAACAGAAGAGGCCATCCACCGGCCTTGAAGGTTGGATCCGGACATGTTTGAAGGTCCGAAGCGCTTAGCCTGAACCTTGGGTGTTGGGACTCGAGGTAGGGGAAGGGGAGGATTGGGCGTGGAAAGAAAATGACGGGTCTGGACCTCTTAATAAAGAGGGTGAATATCAAGCGTCCTCCGCGTGGCCGTTTGGAACTTGCCTAAAACCGAGGAGTCATACTAATGGCACACCCGTATTGATGAGAATCCCATGATAAGGTGACACGATCTCTGCTTCGACAAGACGTGCCAATAAAACCGCCTCGCAGTACGTGCAGTAGCAGGCTGGGAAAAATGGTTCGGATAATGACAGGGCCGCAGCATGATGTCACGCTATGAAAAGTTGTCAGCAGATTAGATTTGTGGAATATTGTACTCTCTACGGTGGTATGTGGAATTTGTTTTGCATAGCCGGACACGATCCTTGTGTTCAAAATCTTCTATGAAGTATTTGGAGAAGGAACCCACCTTGCAATGACGAAGACAATCTGCACGCCAGACTCATCGGCATTGAAGCCTGGTTCAGGGGCTACTGAGGGAGTCCTGGATTAGGGGGTCCCCGGACAGTCGAACTGTATACTTATGCCGGACTGTTGGACTATGAAGATACAAGAGTGAAGACTTCGTCCCGTGTCCGGGTGGGACTCTCCTTTGCGTGGAAGGCAAGCTTCGCAATTCGGATATGTAGATCTCCTTCTCTGTAACCGACTCTGTGTAACTCTATCCCCCTCCAGTGTCTATATAAACCGGAGGGTTTAGTCCGTAGGACAGGAACAATCATAACCATAGGCTAGCTTCTAGGGTTTAGCCTCTGCGATCTCGTGGTAGATCAACTCTTGTAATACTCATATCATCAAGATCAATCAAGCAGGAAGTAGGGTATTACCTCCATCTAGAGGGCCCGAACCTGGGTAAACATTGTGTCCCACGCCTCCTGTTACCATTAGCCTTAGACGCACAGTTCGGGACCCCCTACCCGAGATCCGTTGGTTTTGACACCAACATTGGTGCTTTCATTGAGAGTTCCACTGTGTCGTCGTGGTAAGGCTTGATGGATCCTTCAATCATCTACAATGATGCGATCCAGGGTGAGGTTTTCCTCCCTGGACAGATCTTCGTGTTCGGCGGCTTCGCACAGCGGGCCAATTCGCTTGGCCATCTAGAGCAGATCGATAACAACTGGCCCGGCCGCCAAACATAGGAGGACAGAAGAAATTTCCTCCCCAAGTGAAAACGGTAAACATGATATACGCAACCCATATTCCCAAGCGGGAATAGAAGCATGCACTAAGGGACGTCTATGCGATGGAGCCAGTCGCCCCAAAGTTCAACCCATGGTCTTCCTGCCCGATCACTTTCGATCGCAAGGACCATCCGACCAGTATCTGTCATGGCGGTTTGGCCGCATTGGTCCTTGACCCCATCATTGATAGATTCCACCTTACAAGAGTTCTTATGGACGGTGACAGCAGCCTGAACCTGCTCTGTCAGGATATAGTGCGCAAAATGGGCATCGATCCCTCAAGGGTCAAACCCACTAAAACCACCTTTAAAGGTGTCATACCAGGTGTAGAGGCCTGTTGCACGGGCTCAATCACACTGGAAGTAGTCTTCGGATCTCCGGACAACTTCCGAAGCGAGGAGTTAACCTTCGATATCGTCCCTTTCCCCAGTGGCTATCACGCACTGCTCGAACGAACCACATTCGCCAGATTCAATGCGGTACCATACTGTGCATACCTCCAGCTCAAGATGCCGGGACCTCGCGGGGTTATAACAGTCAATGGAAACACAGAGCGCTCCCTCCATACAGAGGAGCACACTGCGGCCCTAGCAGCAGAAGTACAGAGTAGCCTTCTTAGGCGGACCTCCAATTCGGCAATAAAGCCCCCGGACGTCGTCAAGCGAGTTTGGAGTACTCTGCAACAGGATCGCCCGGCACTCTTGGAGCTCGCCTAGCAATACGGCCTTCTCCCTAGTCCCAGTCAAGCGGAGAAATTCATGCCGCGCGTACATAATTACGCACTTAAAATACCATGGGCATAGGCGGAGGCACAGGTACAATGCGGCTCAACCGCCACAGGACCCGTACACTTTCACCCCCTTTCCTTATTTCAGGTCCTTATTTTCTGGAGACTCCTCCGGTAACCTGACTATTGGACCCATCACGGGTCGGAAACACCAAGGAAGCAAGGAGCTTTAACGTACAAAGGAATCCCCAGGTGCTCTCTGATAACGATCGTTATACCTGTTTTACATACCCACACGCAGCTCGTCTTTGGTCAGGACATGTCAAATAGTCCTATTTTGCTTATCGCACTACTTGTATACATACGCCTTGACGTATTACTTAAATAACAATGGAAAATAATGTATAGCGTCAGCTTATTATTACATTTCTTTATCTTTTTCCTTGACTGTTTATTTATTACAAATTGCACCCATACATTCTGGTACGTTTAGTCCGCCAGGGGCTTCAGTGTACCCCATAACACGGCAAGAAAAGTCCGAACACTTTTGATAGTGCGGCACCCCGAACTTATAGCATTATATGCATCAGCTCCGAATCATGTCTTGGGTCAATAGTTGGGTTTGCCCGACTCGCATGTTTTGCTGCCTTATGTTCCGATATATCGGCTAAGGTGGCACAGGGAGAACTACTGCGATTGTGTCCCGGTTCTTCCGGACGAGCACCTCAGTAGAGAAAGCCGAAAACTGACTGTCATGATGCGGCGAGAGCTAGTCGCTGTTCGAGATGTTTCAAATCCTTAAAGATTTTTTTCGATTTGGGCGAGGAATCGGCCTTGTCCGATTTAGGCGTGTATAGCGCCCCAAGTTCGGCCTTCCGAATACCAGGGGCTACGCCACAATTTGAAATTTTAGACTTCTATGGCTAAGTGAGAGTGATAAAGCTGTATAGTCCGATTGCCTTGTTCGTTGCGCTAAACACCTCCTTAAAGGACCAAAAATTTGGATAAAGAGTGTTTAGATTTATCTCGAACACCCTGGTACTAGTTACATGGGGGCAGAAGCTAACGACTGGCCAACTCTCAAATTTTATAAACGGCCGCACAGAAGGTAAAAATTTTAAATCAACAAGCGTCATATAGCACAAATGAACTCGTTTTCATATTACAGGATGAAAATAGTACATTCATTCAAATATTACATCCTTAGCACATTCCTCCGCCACAAGGCGGGCGCCCTTCAGGACACCGTCATAATACTTTTCGTAGTGGCGGTGCTCCTTGCCCTTCGGCGGCCCCTCCATCACCAGCTTCTCGGCATCCATCTTCGCCCAGTGCACTTTCGCACGGGCAAAGGCCCTGCGTGCACCTTTAATACAGACTGACCGCTTTATGACTTCAAGCCGCAGGCAGGCATTCACAAGCTGCTTTACCAAGCCGAAGTAGCTTCTGGGCAGGGGCTCGGCAGGCCACATCCGGACTATGAGGTCCTTCATGGCCAGTTCGGCCACCTTGTGAAGTTCGACCAGTTGCTTCAGCTGGTCGATAGAGGGCATCGGATGTTCGGCCCCAATATACTAGGACAGGAACAACTTCTCTGTCGAGCTCCCTTCTTCAGCTCGGTAGAATTCTGCGGCATCAGATATGCTGCGCGGCAGATCTGCGAATGCCCCTGGAGAGCTCCGAATTCGGGTAAGTAAAAGGAAAGTCTCCTTCACATGCTTGCTTTGCATAATGAATGCCTTACCCGCCGCTATCTTCTTGGCCGCCTGAATCTCCTGGAGGGCCTTTTGGGCTTCGGACTTGGCACCTTGTGCGCTCTGGAGGGCCTTCGCAAGCTCGGACTCTTGCGTCTTAGAGTCACGTGATAACCCACAAGTTTAGGGGATCGCAACAGCTTTCGAGGGTAAAGTATTCAACCCAAATTTATTGATTCGACACAAGGGGAGCCAAAGAATATTCTTGAGTATTAGCAATTGAGTTGTCAATTCAACCACACCTAGATAACTTAGTATCTGCAGCAAAGTAGTATGATAATAAAGGTAACAATAGCAAAAGTAATGTTTTTGGGTTTTGTAGCGATTGTAACAGTAGCAATGGAAAATTAAATAAGCGAAGCACAAGATGTGAAAAGCTCGCATGCAATGGATCAGTGATGGATAATTATGTCGGATGCAATTCCTCATGTAATAGCTATAACATAGGGTGACACAGAACTAGCTCCAATTCGTCAATGTAATGCAGGCATGTATTCCGTATATAGTCATACGTGCTTATGGAAAAGAACTTGCATGACATCTTTTGTCCTACCCTCCCGTGGCAGCAGGGTCCTAGTGGAAACTAAGGGATATTAAGGCCTCCTTTTAATAGAGAACTGGAACAAAGCATTAGCACATAGTGAATACAAGAACTCCTCAAACTACGGTAATCACCGAGAAGTATCCCGATTATTGTCACTTTGGGGTTGTCGGATCATAACACATAATAGGTGACTATAGACTTGCAAGATAGGATTAATAACACACATATATTCATGAAAACATAATAGGTTCATATCTGAAATCATGGCACTCGGGCCCTAGTGACAAGCATTAAGCATAGCAAAGTCATAGCAACATCAATCTCAGAACATAGTGGATACTAGGGATCAAACCCTAACAAAACTAACTTGATTACATGGTAAATCTGATCCAACCCATCACCGTCCAGCAAGCCTATGATGGAATTACTCACGCACAGCAGTGAGCATCATGAAATTGGTGATGGAGGATGGTTGATGATGACGATGGCGACGAATCCCCCTCTCCGGTGCCCCGAACAGACTCCAGATCAGCCCTCCCGAGAGAGATTAGGGCTTGGCGGCGGCTCTGTATCGTAAAACGCGATGTAACTTTCTCTCCAATTTTTTTCTCCGCGAGACGGAATATATGGAGTTGGAGTTGAGGTCAGCCAAGCCTCAGGGGGCCCACGATACAGGGGGGCGCCCAAGGGGGAGGGCGTGCCCCCCACCCTCGTGGACAGGGTGTGGGCCCCCTGGTCTTGATTCTTTTGCTAGTATTTTTTATATTTTCCAAAAAGTGCCTCCGTGGATTTTCAGGACATTCCAAGAACTTTTGTTTTCTACACATGAAACAACATCATGGCAGTTCTGCTGAAAACAGCGTCAGTCCGGTTTAGTTTCATTCAAATCATGCAAGTTAGAGTCCAAAACAAGGGCAAAAGTGTTTGGAAAAGTAGATACGTTGGAGACGTATCAACTCCGCCAAGCTTAAACCTTTGCTCGTCCTCAAGCATTTCAGTTGATAAACTGAAAGTGATAAAGAAAAACTTTTACAAACTCTGTTTGCTCTTGTTGTTGTAAACATGCAAAGCCATCATTCAGGTTTCAGCAAATATTATGAACTAACCATACTCACAATAACACTTAGGTCTCACAATTACTCATATTAATAGCATAATCAGCTACCGAGCCATAATAATAAAACTCAGATGACAACACTTTCTCAAAACAATCATAACATGATATAACAAAATGGTATCTCGCTAGCCCTTTGTGAGACCGCAAAACATAAATGCAGAACACCTTTAAAGATCAAGGACTGACTAAACATTGTAATTCATGGTAAAAGAGATGCAGTCAAGTCATACCCAATGTAAACCAATAGTAATGAATGCAAATGACAGTGTGCTCTCCAGCGGGTGCTTTTTAATAAGAAGGGTGATGACTCAACATAAAAGTAAATAGATAGGCCCTTCGCGGAGGGAAGCAGGGATTTGTAGAGGTGCCAGAGATCGATTTTAAAATAGAGATTGAATAACATTTTGAGCGGCATACTTTTGCTGTCAACGCAACAACTATGAGATGGTTGCATCTTCCATACTACATGCATTATAGGCAGTTCCCAAACAGAATGGTAAAGGTTTATACTCACCCAACCACCAACAAGCATCAATCCATGGCTTGCTCGAAACAACGAGTGCCTCCAACTAACAACAGCCCTGGGGGAGTTTTGTTTAATTATTATGATTTGCTTTGATCTTTTTGGTTCATGACACTAGGCATCCCGGTTACCGGCCCTTTCTCATGAATGAGGAGCGGAGTCCACTCCTCTCGAGAATAACCCACCTAGCATGGAAGATATAGGCAACCCTAGTTGAAACATGAGCTGCTTGAGCATACAAAACATAATTTCATTTGAAGGTTTGGAGTTTGGCACATACAAATTTACTTGGAACGGCAGGTAAATACCGCATATAGGATGGTATGGTGGACTCATATGGAATAACTTTGGGGTTTATGGAGTTTGGATGCACAAGCAATATTCCCGCTTAGTACATGTGATGGCTAGCAAAAGACTGGGAAGCGACCAACTGAGAGAGCGACAACAGTCATAAACATGCATTAAAATTAATTCACACTGAATACAAGCATGAGTAGGATATAATCCACCATGAACATAAATATCATGAAGGCTATGTTGATTTGTTTCAACTACATGCGTGAACATGTGCCAAGTCGAGTCACTCAATTCATTCAAAGGAGGATACCATCCCATCATACCACATCATAATCACTCTAATAGCATGTTGGCACGCAAGGTAAACCATTATAACTCATAGCTAATCAAGCATGGCACAAGCAACTATAATCTCTAAATGTCATTGCAAATATGTTTACTTCATAATAGGCTGAATCAGAAACGATGAACTCATCATATTTACAAAAACAAGAGAGGTCGAGTTCATACGAGCGTTTCTCATCTCAATAAATCCATCATATATCGTCATTATTGCCTTTCACTTGCACGAACGAATGATGTGTATAATAATAATAGTGCACATGCATTGGACTAAGCTGGAATCTGCAAGCATTCAACTCAAGAGCGACGACAAAGTAATATGGGCTCTGAATTAAATAAACAATCATGCATATCAGAGCCACTAAACATTTTCAATATGGTCTTCTCGACCCCCAAAGGAAAGAAAAGAAAATAAAACTATTTACACGGGAAAGCTCCCCACAAGTAAGAAGAAGAACTAGAAATCTTTTTGGGTTTTCATTTTAATTCTACTACAAGCATGGAAATTAAACTAACTAATTTTTTTGGTTTGTCTTAAGGTTTATCAAACACACAAGAAGAAAGCTAGAAAAAGAAATTTAAACTAGCATGGATAATACAATGAAAGAGTATGAGCACCGACAACTAGAATAGTGTGTGAACATGAATGTAAAGTCGGTGAGAAATATGTACTCCCCCAAGCTTAGGCTTTTGGCCTAAGTTAGTCTAGTGCCAAGGATAGCCTCGCTGATATCCGTAGTTGTAACTGGGGTCGTACTGAGATGCAGCAGCAAATGCCTCCTGAGCCGCGACATTGCTGACGAGCCGCCTCGGCTCTCCTCTCGTGTTCAGCTTCTTCCTCTCTGGTAACAACATATCTTCCTTTTGCCTGGTAATCAAAAAGGAGAGGAGCAGGAAGAGTAACATGGACAGGGTTGCACCTGTCAAAGATCAGTCGATACTAGAGGAATTGTTCATTCCTCCTAAGAAAATGATGTTGGATCATAGCGTTATAATCTAAATAAGCAGGAGGTAAAATCATATCCCCCTCTCGTGGGGCTATACCAAGATAATTAGCCACACGGGTCGCATAAATTCCTCCAAATAAATCTCCAATCCTACCATTGTTATGCAACCTACGTGCAACTATTGCCCCCAAGTTGTAATCTTTATTACCTAACACGCCACTCTTGAGGACACTAAGATCAGGGACACACATATGACATGCTTCGTCTTTACCGTTAATACATCTACCAATGAAGAGAGCAAAATAATGTATAGCAGGAAAATGAATGGTCCCTATGGTAGCTTGTGCAATGTCCCTGGATTCTCGCACAGTAATACTAGCAAGGAAGTCTCTAAATTCAGATTTGTGAGGATCATTAATTTTCCCCACTATGGAAGTTTGCAAGCAGTTGTAAAATCCTCTAAGTCCATGGTATAGGATGTATCATAGATATCAAATAGGACACTCGGAGAATTATGTGTACATTTATATTTAAACCTGCGCACAAATGAATCGGTCAATTGATAGTACTGAGGACACTTATCTTGTAAGAAGTCCTCCAGATCAGCATTACTCACATACGCGTCAAATTCCTCCTTAAAGCCTGCTTCGACCATAAAATCGTCGGATGGCCACTCACAAGCTCGTACATCTGCGTACCTCCGTAATTCAACGTCTTGCTCACGTATAGCAATCCTGGGTCCTTTCTTTACCGAGGAACCACCTTGGTACATTCTCCTAGACATAATTCTTTTTCTGAAAAATTTCTGAAATTTTAGTAACTTCAAAATAAAAGTGAATAAAACTACACAAGATTGGTAGCAACTACTCCTACAAGTGCCTAGAGCCTATATCATGCATTAGAATTACTTGGGACCTCATAAATTTAACATGCAAGCTCAAGAACACGGTCACCTATGCAGCAAAAATTTGCAACGAATAAAGCACTAGAACAAAAACTAATTGGACCAATGGAGGAGTCACATACCAAACAACAATCTCCCAAAGTAGTTTTGTGAATGGAGCTTTGAGCAAGGAGATCGAAAATCGCAGCAAAATGAGCTAGAACTCGTGCTTGAGCTAGATGGGGATTTTTTGGGAAGAAGATGGAGTGTGTGGGTGCTGGCATAAGTGGAGGGGGGCCACCAGGGGCCCACGAGATAGGGGGCGCGCCCAGGGTAGGTGGGCGCGCCCTCCACTCTCATGGCCTGGTGCTTGCCCCTCCTGCAGTGATTTCAGTGCCCAAAATCCTCAAATATTCCATAAAAAATCATACTAAATTTACAGGGCATTTGGTGCACTTTTATTTTCAGGATATTTTTTTAATGCACGGATAATTCAGAAAACAGACAGATAATACTATTTTTTCTTTATTTATTCTAAATAACAGAAAGTAAAAAGAGGGTACAGAAGGTTGTGCCTTCTAGTTTCATCCATCTCGTGATCATCAAAATGAATCCACTAACAAGGTTGATTAAGTCTTGTTAACAAACTCATTCCGAATAACACAGAACCGGAGACATTTCGAATAACACTAAGTTACCTCAATGGGAATATGAAAATCCCCAACAATAAGAATTCTTGACAGTAGGCAGAGGAAATTCAAAACCTCCAATAATGATAGTTGGAACTTTTCCAATAGAATTGATGCTATGGGCTTGAGATTGTTTCCTCGGAATGTGTACCGTATGCTCATTACCATTAACATGAAAAGTGACATTGCCTTTATTGCAATCAATAACAGCCCCTGCAGTATTCAGAAAAGGTCTACCAAGGATAATCGACATACTATCGTCCTCGGGAATATCAAGAATGACAAAGTCCATTAAGAAAGTGACATTTGCAACCACAACAGGCACATCCTCACAAATACCGGCAGGTATAGCAGTTAATTTATCAGCCATTTGCAAAGATATTTCTATAGGTGTCAACTTATTCAATTCAAGTCTACGATATAAAGAGAGAGGCATAACACTAACACCGGCTCCAAGATCACATAAAGCAGTTCTAACATAATTTCTTTTAATGGAGCATGGTATAGTTGGTATACCCGGATCTCCAAGTCTCTTTGGTATTCCACCCTTAAAAGTGTAATTAGCAAGCATGGTGGAAATTTCAGCTTCTAGTATCTTTCTTTTATTTGTGATGATATCCTTCATATATTTAGCATAAGGATTTACTTTGAGCATATCAGTTAAGCGCATACGTAAGAAAATAGGTCTAATCATTTCAGCAAAGCGCTCAAAATCCTCATCATCCTTTGTCTTGGATGGTTTAGGAGGAAAGGGCATGGGTTACTGAACCCATGGTTCTCTTTCTTTACCGTGCTTCCTAGCAACAGAATCTCTCTTATCATAACGTTGATTCTTTGATTGTGGGTTATCAAGATCAACAACATTTCAATCTCTACATCATTGTTTTTGCTAGGTTGAGCATCAACATGAACATTATTATTAACATTATCACTAGGTTCATGTTCATCACCTGATTGTGTTTCAGCATCAGAAACAGAGATATCATTGGGATTCTCAGGTGTATCTACAACAGGTTCACTAGAAGCATGCAAAGTCCTATCGTTTTTCTTTTTCTTCTTTTTAGAAGAACTAGGTGCCTCTAAATTATTTCTCCGAGAATCTTGCTTGATTCTCTTAGGGTGGCCTTCAGGATACAAAGGTTCCTGAGTCATTCTACCAGTTCTAGTAGCCACTCTAACAGCAAAGTCATTTTTATTATTTAATTCATCAAGCAAATCATTTTGAGCTTTAAGTACTTGCTCGGCTTGAGTAGCAACCATAGAAGTATATTTGCTAATGAGTTTAAGTTCACCTTTAACTCTAGCCATATTATCGCTCATGAGTCCTATCTCGAAAGCATTATTCCTTAACTCTCTACCAACATAGGCATTAAAATTTTCTTGTCTAGCCATAAAATCATCAAATTCATCTAAGCATGGGCTATGAAATTTAGTAGAGGGGATTTCAACTTTATCATATCTATAGAGAGAACTTACCTTACTACCTGTGTCAGGTTATCAAGACAATGTGGTTCTTCGAGAGGCGGTACATTAAGACTATGTATTTCTTCAATAGGAGGTAAATTCTTAACATCTTCAGCTTTAATACCTTTTTCTTGCATTGATTTTTTTGCCTCTTGCATATCTTCAGGACTGAGAAATATCTCCTTCGGAGTGGGTTTAGGGATAGGCTCAGGAGTCGGCTTGGTTCAGGAATTGCCTCAGGAAGAGTCCAATTATTTTCATTAGTCAACATTATTCAATAGTAATTCAACTTCATCGACTGTTCTTTTGCTGAAAACACAACCAGCACAACTATCCAAGTAGTCCTTGGAAGCATCGGTTAGTCCATTATAAAAGATATCAAGTATTTCATTTTTCTTAAGAGGATGATCAGGCAAAGCATTAAGTAATCGGAGAAGCCTTCCCCAAGCTTGTGGGAGACTCTCTTCTTCGATTTGCATAAAATTATATTTTCCCGCAAGGCAGCTTGTTTCTTATGAGCGGGGAAATATTTAGCAGAGAAGTAATAAATCCTATCCTGGGGACTACGCACACAACCAGGAGCAAGAGAATTATACCAAGTCTTAGCATCACCCTTTAATGAGAACGGAAATATCTTAAGGATATAATAATAGCGAGATTTATCATCATGAGTAAATAGGGTGGCTATATCATTCCACTTGGTAAGATGTGCCGCAACAGTTTCAGATTCAAGTCCATAAAAAGGATCAGATTCAACTAAAGTAATAATTTCAGGATCAACAGAGAATTCATAATCCTTATCAGTAACACAAATAGGTAAAGTAGCAAAAACAGGGTCAGGTTTCATTCTAGCATTAAGATACTGCTGCTTCCATTTAGCTAATAATTTCTTAAGATCATATCTATCATTGCAAGCAAATATAGCTCTAGTAGCTTCTTCATTCATAACATAACCCTCAGGAACAACAGGCAATTCATAATCATTGGGAGAATTTTCATCATCACTATCATCAATAATAGCATCTTCAATAATTTCGTTCTGTCTAGCCCTAGCAAGTTGTTCATCAAGAAATTCACCTAATGGCAAAGTAGTATCACGCACAGAAGTAGTTTCATCATAAATATCATGCATAGCAGAAGTGGCATCATCAATAACATGCGACATATCAGAGTTCGTAGTAGTAGCAGGTTTAGGTGTCGCAAGCTTACTCAAAACAGAAGGAGAATCTAGTTCAGATCTAGATGACAGTTCCTTACCTCCCCTCGTAGTTGAGGGATAGATCATAGTTTTCGCGTCTTTCAAGTTCTTCATAGTGATCAACAGATATAAATCCCAAGTGACTCAGAGAATAGAGTTATGCTCCCCGGCAATGGCGCCAGAAATTAGTCTTGATAACCCACAAGTGTAGGGGATCGCAACAGCTTTCGAGGGTAAAGTATTCAACCCAAATTTATTGATTCGACACAAGGGGAGCCAAAGAATATTCTTGAGTATTAACAGTTGAGTTGTCAATTCAACCACACCTGGATAACTTAGTATCTGCAGCAAAGTATTTAGTAGCAAACTAGTATGATAATAAAGGTAACAATAGCAAAAGTAATGTTTTTGGGTTTTGTAGTGATTGTAACAGTAGCAACCGGAAAGTAAATAAGCGAAGCACAAGATGTGAAAAGCTCGTAGGCAATGGATCAGTGATGGATAATTATGTCGGATGCGATTCCTCATGTAATGGCTATAACATAGGGTGACACAGAAATAGCTCCAATTCATCAATGTAATGTAGGCATGTATTCCGTATATAGTCATACGTGCTTATGGAAAAGAACTTGCATGACATCTTTTGTCCTACCCTCCCGTGGCAGCGGGGTCCTAGTGGAAACTAAGGGATATTAAGGCCTCCTTTTAATAGAGAACTGGAACAAAGCATTAGCACATAGTGAATACATGAACTCCTCAAACTACGGTCATCACCGAGAAGTATCCCGATTATTGTCACTTCGGGGTTGTCGGATCGTAACACATAATAGGTGACTATAGACTTGCAAGATAGGATCAAGAACACACATATATTCATGAAAACATAATATGTTCATATCTGAAATCATGGCACTCGGGCCCTAGTGACAAGCATTAAGCATAGCAAAGTCATAGCAACATCAATCTCAAAACATAGTGGATACTAGGGATCAAACCCTAACAAAACTAACTTGATTACATGGTAAATCTCATCCAACCCATCACCGTCCAGCAAGCCTATGATGGAATTACTCACGCACGGCAGTGAGCATCATGAAATTGGTGATGAAGGATGGTTTGTGATGACGACAGCGATGAATCCCCCTCTCCGGAGCCCCGAACGGACTCCAAATCAGCCCTCCCGAGAGAGATTAGGGCTTGGCGGCGGCTCCGTATCGTAAAACGCGATGAAACTTTCTCTCCAATTTTTTCTCCACGAGACGGAATATATGGAGTTGCAGTTGAGGTCGGCGGAGCCTCAGGGGGCCCACGAGATAGGGGGTGCGCCCAGGGGGGAGGGCGCGCCCCCACCCTCTTGGACAGGGTGTGGGCCCCCTGGTCTTGATTTTTTGCCAGTATTTTTTATATTTTCCAAAAAGTGCCTTCGTGGATTTTTAGGACATTCCGAGAACTTCTGTTTTCTACACATGAAACAACATCATGGCAGTTCTGCTGAAAACAGCGTCAGTCCGGGTTAGTTTCATTCAAATCATGCAAGTTAGAGTCCAAAACAAGGGCAAAAGTGTTTGGAAAAGTAGATACGTTGGAGACGTATCATCACGCTCCAAGGAATTGTATTTTTTGACAAAATCCTGGAGCTCTTGCTGGATCTCGTCGACTCGGGCCTCTTGTTTCTCGCGCTCGGCGCATTCCTTGGCCGCTTTGTCTTCAGCCTCGGTCAGCGCTTTCTTAAGGGCCGCCACTTCGGTCGTGGCCCCTATTAAAATTCATGACGCTCCTATTAGCGTCAGCAATTTTTTCTTTATAAATATACAGATGGGGTATTGTGTACCTTTGTTTTCCTCAAGCTGCCTCTTCACGAGGCCGAGCTATTCCTCGGTGCGCTCAAGGTCCCGCTTCAGTCTGGAGACCTCTGCAGTACGAGCGGCCGCGGCAAGCAGCGACGCCTGCTTATTCACATAGACATATTCTGATTAGACTCTTGCGGATGTTATTTGATCCTCAGTTCGGCCTTTCTTTCCAAACACCAAACAGAGCATCAGGGGCTACTGTCTATACAGTGATATTCCCTTATAATATTATTACTTACCTCAAAGCCTGTTAGGAGGCTGGTGCAGGCTTCGGTCAATCCGCTTTTGGCGACCTGGACCTTCTCGATCACCGCACTCATGATTGTGCGGTGCTCTTCATCAATGGAAGCGCAGCGAAGAGCTCCTAGCAAGTTGTCCGATGCATGTGGATGGACAGAGGTCATCAGCACAGGCAGCTCGCCCCCCTTAGTGAGGGGCTGCCTGCCTGAATCCGGAACCACTGGAGGTTCCGACGCAGTATCCGGCTGGGGGCCAAACTTGCTGCGGCCTCCGTCATCAGAATCCATGGGGGCCTCCCCCCATGTGCCCGGCGTCTGGGATGTCACCTTGGGGCGTCTCCAGAACAGTCTCCCCCTGGTCCGGTATCCTCTAAGACAACACCTCGGTGTCGTCTGCGGGCCGGGGGGAGGTGGCCGTCGGGAGTGAATCACTGTTCATCGCCAACTGGCCCAAAGACCCATCCAAGGAGGATACCCCGATGTGGGACTTGGCCGGACTACATATACATATTCGGCATCATAAGAAGCAGTAAGTCAAATGTAAGCGGAAGTATTATAGTGTTCGGATACTTACGACTTAGCCAGTGGCTTGTCCCTGGGCAGCCACTCCTCGTCGCTGTAGGCGGCTGTGGCGGAATGATCCGGAGGGAGGGTCCTTCCCTTCTTGGACCCTCCGGCCTCCCCAGGCGGGGCGGCCTTCCTTTTCTTCTCCCCCCCCGGTTGTGGGGGGAGGGATTTCCTCTACCTCCTCCTCCTCTTCGTTAGAGGAGCGCGCCTTGGTGTCTTCGGACGATGAGTCCGATACAACCTTGCGCCAGAGATCTTTCCTTGTCCCTGCGGCCTTCTTCTCAGCCTTCTTCTCCGGCACCTCATAGGGCGCCGGAAACAGCGTCTCTGTTAAGAGAGTCGATGCTGGATCTTTGGGTAGTGGAGCTGGACAGTCAATCCGCCCCGCTAACGCTACCCAACCCTGTTAAATTGGCATGGGAGTTTAGATTCCTCCCGCGGATGTGCTAGTAAAAGGCACGTCTTGCAAAATAACAAAACTCACCGGTTTGGCGAGGCGCCTTGCGTTGAGTCCGCAATCCTCGGCTATGGGCGGTGCTACCTCAGTGGTCTTGAACAGCACCTTCCAGACTTCTTCGTGCGTTGTGTCGAAGAGCTCTCGCAGCGTCTGGTGTTCGGCCGGGTCGAACTCCCACATATTGAAAGCCCGTCTCTGACACGGAAGGATCCGGCGTATGAGCATGACCTGGACCACGTTGACAAGCTTGATTTTCTTGCTTATCATATTTTTGATGCAGGTCTGGAGTCCGGTCAGCTCCACCGATGAGCCCCAGGCTAAGCCCTTCTCTTTCCACGAGGTGAGCCGCATGGGGATGCCGGATCGAAATTCGGGGGCCGCCGCCCAGTTGGTGTCGCGCGACTCGGTGATGTAGAACCACCCCGATTGCCACCCCTTCATGGTCTCCACATAGGAGCCTTCGAGCCAGGTGACATTGGGCATCTTGCCCACCATGGCGCCTCTGCACTCCACTTGCTGGCCGACCACCACCTTCGGCTTCACGTTGAAAGTCTTCAGCCATAGGCCGAAGTGGGGCATAATGCGGAGAAAGGACTCGCACACAACGATAAACACCTAGATGTTGAGGATGAAATTGGGGGCCAGATCATGGAAGTCCAGCCTGTAGTAAAACATGAGCCCGCGGACAAATGGGTGGAGGGAGAATCCCAATCCGTGGACGAAGTGAGAGAAAAACACTACCCTCTCCTGAGGCTCCGGGGTAGGGATGATTTTCCCTTCGGTAGGGAGCCGGTGCGCGATGTCTCCGGCCAGGTATCCGGCCTCCCGGAGCTTCGTGATGTCCTCCTCCTTAACGGAGGAGGCCATCCACTTGCCTCCCGCTCCAGACATGCTTGGAATAGCTTTGCAGGGAAGGAGAAGGTCTGGGCGCTCAAGCTCGAGCGAAGGGGAATGGATGAGTAGAGGAAGAAGAAGGCGTGGGTGGAAAAGGTGAATCCTTATCTCTTTATAAAGGCGGTAGAAACTATGCGCCTCCCTGATGACCCACAAGTGTAGGGGATCTATCGTAGTCCTTTCAATAAGTAAGAGTGTCAAACCCAACGAGGAGCAGAAGGAAATGATAAGCGGTTTTCAGTAAGGTTTTCGCTACAAGCACTGAAATTGTAGGTAATAGATAATTTTGTGATAAGATAAATTGTAATGAGTAATCAACAATGAAAGTAAATAAACTGCAGCAAGGTGCCCAATCCTTTTTGTAGCAAAGGATAAGCCTGGACAATTTCTTATAATGATAAAAGAGCTCCCGAGGACACATGGGAATGATCGTCAAGCTAGTTTTCATCACGCTCATATGATTCGCGTTCGGTACTTTGAGAATTTGATATGTGGGTGGACCAGTGCTTGGGTACTGCCCTTACTTGTACAAGCATCCCACTTATGATTAACCCTTATCGCAAGCATCCGCAACTACAAAAGAAGTAGGTAAACCTAACCACAACATTAAACATATGGATCCAAATCAGCCCCTAACGAAGCAACGCATAAACTAGGGTTTAAGCTTCTGTCACTCTAGCAACCCATCATCTACTTATTACTTCCCAATGCCTTCCTCTAGGCCCAAATAATGGTGAAGTGTCATGTAGTCGACATTCACATAACACCACTAGAGGAAAAGACAACATACATCTCATCAAAATATCGAACGAATACCAAATTCACATGACTACTAATAGCAAGACTTCACCCATGTCCTTAGGAACAAACGTAACTACTCACAAAGCTTCATATTCATAATCAGAGGAGTAATAATATACATTAAGGATCTGAACATATGATCTTCCACCAAGTAAACCAATTAGCATCAACTACAAGGAGTAATCAACACTACTAGCAACCCACAGGTACCAATTTGTGGTTTTGATACAAGATTGGATACAAGAGATGAACTAGGGTTTGGAGAGGAGATGGTGCTGGTGAAGATGTTGATGGAGATTGACCCCCTCCCGAAGAGAGGATCGTTGGTGATGACGATGGTGATGATTTCCCCCTCCCGGAGGGAAGTGTCCCTGGCAGAACAGCTCTGCCGGAGCTCTAGATTGGTTCCGCCAAGGTTCCGCCTCGTGGCGGCGGAATTTCATCCTGTAAGCTTGCCCATGATTTTTTCCAGGGTAAAAGCCTTCATATAGCAGAAGATGGACACCGGAGGGCCAACAGGGGGCCCAGGAGACAGGGGGCGCGCCCAGTAGGGGTGGGCGCGCCCCCACCCTCCTGGCCAGGGTGTGGGCCCCCTGAGGTGTTTCTTTCGCTCAATAATTCTTATTAATTCCAAAACTAAGTTTCGTGGAGTTTCAGGATTTTTGGAGCAGTGCAGAATAGGTTTCCAATGTTTGCTCCTTTTCCAGCCAAAATTCCAGCTGCCGGCCTTCCCCCTCTTCATGGTAAACCTTGTAAAATAAGAGAGAATAGCCATAAGTATTGAGATATAATGTGTAATAACAGCCCATAATGCAATAAGTATTGATATAAAAGCATGATGCAAAATGGACGTATCAACTCCCCCAATCTTAGGCCTCGCTTGTCCTCAAGCGGAAGCCGATATCGAAAAATATGTCCACATGTTTAGAGATAGAGGTGTCGATAAAAATAAAATACGGACATGAGGGCATCATGATCATTCTTATAACAGCAACATATATAGATTTTATCATATGATTTCTTATACTCAAGTAACAATCGATTCAGAATGTCAAGTATGGTTCAAAAACTTCATTGGGAACTAACAAACTATAATCTCAGTCTTTGAAGCAATTGCAATTTATCATAACATCAGAAAGAGTCAAGAATATAGCTTTTCAGCAAGTCCACATACTCAACTATCATGTAGTCTTCTACAATTGCTAACACTCACGCAATACTTGTGGTTATAGAGTTTCAACCGGACACTGAGAAAGATAGGGGCTTATTGTGTTGCCTCCCAACGTATTCACCTTTAGGTGATGTCAACAATAATAGCCCATGCTAACTTACATACAATTGGATATATATATCATGATCTTTCAAACACGAGGAGCTTGCCAAAAGATAAAATGAAAAAGGGAAAGGTGAGGATCACCTTGACTCAAGCATAAAGTAAAAACATAAAGTAAAAGATAGGCCCTTCGTAGAGGGAAGCAGAGGTTGTCATGTGCGTTTAAGGTTGGATGCACAAAATCTTAATGCAAAAGAATGTCACTTTATATTGCCCCTTGTATGTGGACCTTTATTATGCAGTCAGTCGCTTTTATTGCTTCCACAACAAGATCGTATAAAGCTTATTTTCTCTGCACTAATAAGTCATGCATATTTAGATAGCAATTTTTATTGCCTGCAACATGATAACTTACTTGAAGGATTTTACTCAATCCATAGGTAGGTATGGTGGACTCTCATGGCAAAACTGGGTTTAAGGATATTTGGAAGCACAAGTAGTATCTCTACTTGGTGCAAGGAATTTGGCTAGCATGAGGCGGAAAGGCAAGCTCAACATGTTTGGAAGGTCAATGACAATATACTTTAACTAAGATGTGAGAAAACATAAACCATTACTTTGTCTTCCTTGTCCAACGTGAACTCTCTTAGCATGTCATACTTAATGAGTGCTCCCAATCATAAAAGATGTCCAAGATAATATATTTGTATGTGAACCTCTCTTTCCTTATTACTTCCTATTAATTGCAACGATGACCAAAACTACGTTTATCAACTCTCAACAACTTTTATGCCTCATACTTTCTATGTGTGAAGTCATTACTATCCATAAGATCAATATGAACTCTTTTATTCTTTATACTTTCTCAAGATCATAGCAACATAGCAAATCCCTTGACTCAACACTAATCTTTATTATAGATAGCTCATGGACTCGATTACATAAAGAGATCACAAAGCAAAACTCAAAACTACTTGATATCAAAATTTCAATCTACTAGATCAAGATACTACTAAAATGATCGAACTAAATAAAACGGTAAAGATAGGAGTGTGATGGTGATACGATACCGGGGCACCTCCCCCAAGCTTGGCAGTTGCCAAGGCGAGTGCCCATACCCATGTAATTATGTCTCCTTCTTCACGGTTGGTGTTATGATCTTCTTGGCGATGATGCCCCTCAGGATACGGTTCTCCTCCTCGAGCTTATTGACTTGTTGTTTGAGGTCCATAATTTCTTTACGGAGCTTGCCCGTAATGTTTAAAGCTCCCTGAGGGAGTCCCGGACTAGGGGGTGTCCGGATAGCCGAACTATCATCTTCGCCGGACTCCTGGACTATGAAGATACAAGATTGAAGACTTCGTCCCGTGTCCGGATGGGACTTTCCTTGGCGTGGAAGGCAAGCTTGGCGATACGGATATGTAGATCTCCTACCATTGTAACCGACTCTGTGTAACCCTAACCCTCTTCGGTGCCTATATAAACCGGATGGTTTTAGTCCATAGGGAAACAACAATCATACCATATGCTAGCTTCTAGGGTTTAGCCTCTTTGATCTCGTGGTAGATCTACTCTTGTACTACCCATATCATCAATATCAATCAAGCAAGAGTAGGGTTTTACCTCCATCGAGAGGGCCCGAACCTGGGTAAAAACATCGTGTCTCTTGTCTCCTGTTACCATCCGCCTAGACACACAGTTCGGGACCCCCTACCCGAGGTCCGCCGGTTTTGACACCGACATTAGTGCTTTCATTGAGAGTTCCTCTGTGTCGTCGCCATCAGGAAGGATGCCATGTCCTGTCTTTAAAGATGGCATTATGGCTAAAGGAGCTTTGGCTATCGGCCAAACTCTTCGGATAGGCGGTTTTCTTATGACCGCTTGTTCGGCCACCGCGCCGACGATGACTTCTCGGGTCATCGAAAGCATTCTTCACGTTAACTTGGAACTCGCCGAGCAGTTAGATCCGATGGAGCTCTCTTCCTTAAATGAGCTCTTGGATCGCATCGCTGCCCTGGGAGTCGCTACAGACTACGATCAGATTGGGCTTAAACCCGATCTGATAGAGATTAATTCTCCCCAGGTTACCCACCACGTTGCCGTGGTAGAGGAACAATGCGGCAACCCTTCTTCTATCTTAAGGACTAGCTATATTCAGATTCCTGATCCCTCCATGCCGGATTCCCGCGGAGGGGAGGACGTCACTCAAGCCCTGAACCTAAAGTCAGGCAGCGGGATAGATTCATTGGACAGCATCCAAGAACCAAAGCTTCCAAGTTTGGAAACTTCTTGGCCCCTGAATTTTAGATTGGACGGGGTTCCGAATTTAATTCCACCCGCCCACCCAAACACAAGCGATCTATCCCAAATCTGGCAAGAGCTAGCAGAAACAGTACACCATTACTGGGCCAGATTCCTCCTGGTCATAAACAAGATAAAGGATTGCCGTGAGGAGGACGCAATTTCATTCTTCTGCAATAATTGCACAGACAAGGGAATCCTCAACGCCGTAAGTCGTCGTGAAATTACACGCTTCGCTGACTTGGTGTCCATAGTACGAAAGTACTGTGCGATGGAAAGCGCCTGGAAAACCGAAATCAATTTTTGGGACAGTCCGGCCCTGAAAACAACCCCAGTCTGAAATAAAAGGGTGCATCATCGTCAGGCACCCGGGCTAAATACCAAAAAGCAAAAACCCTTTACAGGGCATGGAACCGTACTGGAAGGATGGCTCAACGGACCCTGCAAAAGTCATAGTACAGAGGGCGCCACTCCAACTCATAGCCTTAGAGCATGTTGGATATTACGGCAGGTGGCCAAAAGTGGCGAAGAGCTTTTAACTCCAGAGTACCAGTCCAAGGATACCAGTACGGTATTAACAGTCTTCGAGACTTTCGCATCAAATAATATGCGGAAACGAACACTCCGCAGCCTTGCCGAAGTCTACCAAGTAGCAACAATAAACCCATGGAGTGACACGGCTATTACCTTTCATGCCAGTGACGAGCGTAAATTCCGAACAACCCGAGCACCAGCCGCATTGGTCCTCAGTCCAATAGTGGACGGCTTTCGCCTTACCAAGGTACTCATGGACGGTGGCAGCGGACTGAACCTCATTTACGAGGAAACCCTTTGAATAATGGAAATAGACTGGAGCCGCATTGAGCGAAGCAACACAACCTTTAGAGGAATAATCCCCAGTCGGGAAGCATGCTGTACAGGAAAAATCACACTGGATGTGGTGTTCGGCACGCCGGATAATTACAGGTCCGAGGAGGTCACATTCCAAGTGGCCCCGTTCAGCAGCGGATATCACGCTCTATTAGGGCGAGAGGCATTCACAATTTTTCAAGCTATACCCCATTACGGGTACATGAAGCTCAAAATGCTCGGGCCCAACGGAATCATCACTCTTGCTAGTGACCCAGACATAGCACTCCGCACCGAAAATAAGACAGCCGCACTGGCCCTGGAGGCACTATCCAAAGCCCTAGCGCCCGAGGAACTTACTACGTTGCGCTCCACGGTGAATAGGGATGATGTGATACTCGATAAGAGATCCAAGTCCACCTCCTTTAAACAAGCAAACGAAATAGTCAAATTTCAAGTCCATCCAATGGACCCTACAAAAACGGCCTCCATTGGGGCACAATTAAACCCTGATGTAGACGCCACACTACGAGAATTCCTACGCGAAAATTGGGACATATTTGCCTGGCACCCTTCAGACATGCCAGGAATCCTAGCCGGCTGGCCGAGCACAGCTTAAACATCATAAAAGTATTCAAGCCAGTCAAACAGGCTCTTCGGCGTTTTTTTGAAGCCAAGAGACAGGCCATGGGAGAGGAGCTAGCCAAATTATTAGAGGCCGGATTCATCAGAGATATAAAACATCCGGACTGGCTAGCAAACCTGGTGATGGTACCAAAAAAGGACAAATCCTGGTGCCTATGCGTCGATTTTAAAGACCTCAACAAGGCTTGCCCAAAGGATCCCTTCCCCCTCCCCCACATCGATCAAATTATCGATGCTACCGCAGGAAACGATTCATTGTGTTTCCTCGATGCATACTCCGGCTACCACCAAATTAAGATGGCAGAGCCCGACCAGGCCGCAACGGCATTCATCACCCCATACGGCCCATTCTACTTCAACACAATGCCCTTTGGGCTCAAAAACGCCGGCGCAACATATCAGCGCATAATTCAGACATGTCTGGCAAACCAGATCGACAAAATAGTGGAGGCATACGTAGACGATGTGGTCGTCAAAACCAAGCACGTCGAAACTCTAGTAGACGACTTGAGGCTCACGTTCGATAATCTCCGAACATATGACACTAAGCTTAACCCGGAAAAATGTGTTTTTGGCGTACCAGCCGGAAAGCTCTTGGGCTTCATTGTATCCGGTAGAGGAATTGAAGCAAACCCAGCCAAGATCCGAGCTCTGTCACAATTGGATATCCCAAAGGACCTCAAACAAATACAAAAATTGACGGGATGTGTGGCGGCTTTAAGCCGCTTTATCTCCCGTTTAGGAGAAAACGCATTACCCCTTTATCGCCTCCTCCGACGCACCGAACACTTTGAGTGGACGGATGCCGCCACGGCCGGACTCGCAGAAATAAAAGCCATATTGGCAACAAACCCGGTCCTGGCCGCGCCCAACATAGGAGAACCAATGCTATTATATATCGCGACAACTCATCAAGTGGTGAGCGCGGTGCTCGTTGTCGAACGAGAAACGGACGGACACAAGTTCCCCCTTCAAAAACCAGTTTACTACGTGTCCACTATCCTGACTCCATGCAAGTCACGGTACCCACATTACCAGAAGATAGCGTACGCGGTGTTCATGGCATCCCGGAAGCTGCGACACTACTTTCAAGAGTGTTCGATAACAGTAGCCTCCGAAGTACCTCTTAATGACATTATAAACAACTGCGACGCGACGGGCCGGCTTGCCAAATGGGCCATTGAGCTCCTCCCGTTCGACATAACCTATAAGCCACGGCGAGCTATTAAGTCGCAAGTTTTGGCCGACTTCATCGCCGAATGGACTGAAGCCGAACTCCCTAAAGAGTACGGTGCATATTCCAACTAGATCATGCACTTCGACGGTTCCAAAATTTTGGCTGGTCTGGGGGCTGGCATCTTCCTGACGTCCCCAACCGGAGATACGGTTCAATACGTACTCCATATAATGTATACAGACTCCAACAACGCAGCCGAATACGAGGCCCTTCTACATGGCCTCTGGATGGCAGTCTCCATGGGCATTCAATGCCTAGAGGTGCGGGGGATTCGAACCTCGCGATATCCCGAATAAATGGAGACTTCAATGCCAAGGACCCGAAAATGGCAGCTTATCGCAATGCCCTCCTAAAAATGTCAGCTCGGTTTGAGGGGCTCGAATTTCACCATATAGCCCGGGATAACAACCAGGCAGCAGACGTATTGGCACGCATTGGCGCAAAGCGCGATGCTGTCCCTCCCAACATCTTCCTAGAGAGGCTGTTTAAGCCATCCATACTATGGGGGGGGGGGATCCGGAAATAATAACCCGGACCCAACCGCACTGCCCGACACCGAACATTCTGACACAATCGGCGGTTCTGCCAACGAAGTAACATCCTCAGCCCACGTAATAATGGCATTTTGCCCCGTGGACGGAACCATTCCTAGCCTACCTAACCAGGCAAGAATTTCCTGAGGACCAAAATGAGGCCCGCTGCATAGTGCGGCGATCTAAGGCCTATAAGGTCCATGAGGGAGAGCTTTACAAGAAAAGCACAACCGGAGTCCTTCAAAGGTGTATCTCCGAAGAGGAGGGGCGGAACCTTCTAGCTGAAATTCATGCCGGACTCGGCGGGCACCACGCTGCAGCCCGGGCCCTCGTAGGCAAGGCCTTCCGTACAGGATTTTATTGGCCGACGGCCCGGGCAGATGCTCAGGACTTAGTCCAACGATGCGTCGGTTGCCAGCTCTTTGCTAACCAAAGCCACATGCCACCCACTGCCTCAAAACTATACCCATAACCTGGCCCTTCACGGGATGGGGGCTTGACATGGTTTGACCCCTTAAAGGAGGAACCCACAAGCAAAGATACCTACTGGTCATGGTGGATAAGTTCACCAAATGGATAGAGGCCAAGCCTGTTAAGACGGCCGAATCCGGACCGGTGATAGACTTCATATCAGGGATCGTACACCGTTACGGCGTCCCCCATAGCATCATCACTGACAACGGCACGAACTTTACGGCCGACGAGGTTAAACTCTGGTGCAAAAACATGGGCATCAAACTCGACTATGCTTCAGTCTATCACCCTCAAACTAACAGTCAAGTCGAGCGAGCAAATGGTCTAATCATGAGCGGCATCAAACCCCGATTGGTGCGGTCCCTTAAGGAATCTAACACGCACTGGGTAGAGGAGCTCGACTCCGTACTCTGGGGGCTGCGGACCACTCCAAATCGCACCACCGGATTTACACCATTCTTTATGGTATATGCAGAGGCAGTTCTGCCCTGTGACATAATTCATGACTCACCTTGCATGCGCATGTACGAAGAAAGAGAAGCCGAGCTCGATCGGCAGGACAGTTTGGACGCATTGGAGGAGGAGCGTGACGTGGCAAAAGCCCGTTCCGCATTCTATCAACAGCAAGATCGAAGATATCAAAGCAGAGAAGTACGGGCCAAAACTTACAACGTTGGCGAGTTAGTTCTACGCTTGCCGGACAAGAAAAAGGACAAACTCAAGCCCAAATGGGAAGGTCCCTTTATCATCGACCAAGTCCTGACCGGTGGAGCGTACCGTCTGCGAGATGCATCGGACAACCGACTCGAGCCGAACCCATGGAACGCAGCCCGTCTCCGAAGGTTCTACGCCTAGCGCCGGATTCTGAGTTCGTCTCCTTCCTCCGTCTATATTTTACATATTAAGCTGTCTTTTGTTTCTCTCCTTCTCCCCCCTTCCTATTACAGCCTTTGAAAGCTTGTTCGCGCATTGTTCGCACACACTTGACGCACTACCCGTGCTCATTATACCTGGGGGCTTCTTTAACAAAAGCTTAATTATACGGGCTTCATGCCCAACACATGTGTCACACTTCCGCATGTACCTTTTATTCACCATTATATGCATCGATATGACTTAAGTTTTGGCCAAGCTGGGTTGCCTGGCTCCTGTGCTTACCCCTACGTTCCCGATTGTTCGGCTAGGCGGTAAAGGGAGCACCTCTGCAATTGTTACTACCGGGTCAGCCGGATGTGTACCTCAGACTGGGTGAAGCCGAAAGCTAGCGTTCTTAAGGGAATATTCGGTCGGTGAACTAAAAGACGATTTCTTACCTATTTATTCATCTGCCCCCAGATATTTTTCTGCTTTTTTCGCAGTCCGGACATGCACTTTAGGGCATGCCTCCCAGGGAAAGGAACCCCTAACGGACCTATTCTCCCTGGAAGATGTTTCTTACTAACCATGTAATATAACATAACTAGTTGGGCACTTGTTTGATAAAGCACTAATGACCCCTACGCCTGGTCTCCACGCATGCCCCGGTTCTTATATAACCACGAGGGTATTCGAACACACTCCGGACTATTGGGTCCCGAGGTTGAAGCGAAAAGGTCCGCTATGACAAACGATCTACAATCCGGCTAGACGGCATTTTACATGTCATCTTAAATTACATAGTCAACTTGACTGGGCATATTCCTCTTCAATGCCATCCAGCAGGCTGTCTAGTTTACAGTCCTGTTGGGAATACTTTGCGGCCAATTCTACTGGCCGTACACTAAGCTCACAGGGATCTCCTTCCCATCGGGCCCTGCAGGTCCGACCTCGGCCATGTGGTTTGGGTCAGCCTTCATGTACCGTGTCTTCACCACGGCCCAGGCCTCCCTGGCGCCTTGATGGCAGGCCGATATCTTCCATAAGCGGAAGCGCTGCCGCGCTCCCTGAAGCCTCTCTGCAAGCTCTCCAAGGCCTTCGGGCAGGGAGACAGATGGCCACAAGGCCTGGGCGATGCCTTTCATCACCTGCCGAACCCGTTCATGCACTTGCAAGAGCTCGGGAAGAAGGTCACCCGTAGAACCGGGCATATCCTCTGCAGGACGGCCTGTGAGCATACCGACAGACATAACTCTGTTAGACGACTTCCTCGCCGAACTCTTTTCAAAGTTCGTTCAAGCACTTACTAAAAATACCGCGTCGAAGCCGCTGATTCTCCTTAACGGAGTTAGATAGCTAGGCACGAACATCCTTTAGTTCCTCACCCAGCTGGGTGTTGGCATCTTGGAGATTATTTTTCTCCTGCCTCACCCTTGTAAGCACATTCTTGCCGGCCTTTAACCGGCGCATGAGTTGTTGCTTGTCCGGATCTATCCCGGCGCCATCTGCAATATTATTGTCAGACTTATACACACGTCGCACTTCACAAATTACTTGTCTTTTGAAGCATATATTACCAGAGGGGGTCTCTTTGGCTTCCCCCGCAGCGGCTAGTGCGGCCTCAAGTTGGGCTTTGCACTCCTCCAGCTCCTGGGACAGTTGGGTATTCTTTTCGGTAAGACCCTGCACAACAAATGATCCTTAAATCAATTATTCTAACTATTTCAAGTCTCGGGGGCTACTGGCATATATAACTGTCAAATCTTCTAACCCGTATGTCTTTTACATACTGCTCCGTGGCTCTGGCTAGACCATTTTGAGCGGCATGGAGGTGCGCATATCCTGGCATCCAATGCCTCTGGGGAGAAACACGCGTCACGAAGAGCTGTCCGGCAGCGCCTGTGATTCATGGCACTCTCCACCTCGGAATTTGTGGCAGATAACCTGTCGGCATCCTCTGTTGGAGGAATATCTGACGCACGCCCCGTGTTCGCCTCCGCTTCTGGACCTGGCTTTTGAGCCTGGCGAGCGGAGGACTTATTGGCAACCTCTCCGGATACAGTCCGGCGAGCGCTCTTCTTCCTGAAAAGGCATGATCGTTAGTATGCCTCCCGGGAAAAAAGCCGGGGAGTAAGGTGACGCGCCATACCGTTGCACCGGAGTTTCGATCCGGACCGCACTTCTTTTTAGCCTGCTAGGTCGTGCTGCCCCTTGTTGGCCAGCCGCCGCGGGCTCGGCCTTCCGCCTCAAGGGCGCCCCCTGCGAAACACCATCGGTATACGGTGATCAAGAACACGCATGGATGGGTCATTTTCAAAGTATCGGGACTTCGTTCTCAGTTACCTGCGAGGCGGGAAGTATTCCGGGGTAATCGGCCGTGATGGCGACCAAGGCATTATTGATGCTCAGTTGATGGAAAACCCCGTCGATCAGCTCCACCGATATGTCCAGATCCTCTTGGGAGGTCAGATCGAGGAACCGTTCCGGATCCTCGGGTTGTGGAGGCGGGCTGTTTATATCTTTTACGGCCCGGCGCAGTTCCTGCGCCAAAATCACAAAATGAGATACTTGACTATGGAGTACAGATCGGATAGGCAAAAATAATGTCCACTTACCCAGCTTGGAGGATTGTTCATAGAAAATCCGCCCTGCGGATTGATGTGGAGGAATTCCTCCTCTTCTCCCTTGTATAATGCGGACAAGATCTTCATCAGATCAGCGACCGATCCCGGCCCCTTACGGCCACAGCGGGTGGCATCATCCTCCCCGTTGAAATCCCACATGGGGTGGCCTCTATACTGGAGCGGCTGCACCCCCCGCATAATGCATATGGCCATGACCCATATCATGGTCAGTCCGAAATGAGCTAACAACCTTATCCGGCTCATCAGGTAAATGACGTCTCTGTCGTTTTCCCTCTGAGGGCTCTGTGGACGCCAGCTTAGGCGTTTCTTCAAAGGAGCGCTATTAAACTCAGGGAGGCCGACCCGAATAGGGTCCGGCAGGGGGACATCTTCTATATAAAACCATGCCGAAGGCTAGTCTTCGGACGCCTTCTTCGGGGTTCCGGTTAGATATCCGGTCCCGGCGATGCGCCATAGTTCGGCTCCGCCCACTTGATATATCGAACCCTCTTGAGAACGGGGCACAAGGCAGAACAACTTCTTCCACAGCACAAAATGAGGCTCGATGCCCAAAAGCAACTCGCAAAAGGCCACGAAGCCCGCGATATGCAAAATGGAGGCAGGCGTAAGGTTGTGCAACTGGAGGCCATAGAACTCCAAGAGCCCCCGGAGAAAAGGATGAATTGGAAATCCGAGCCCTCTTATCAAATAAGAGACAAGGCATACCCGCTCTCCTTTGGAGGGGCTGGGGACACTCTTCGCTTGCCTTCTGCCCTTATAGGTGGCGAGTCCGGCTCGAACCTGAACCATGAAGGCCGGGAGAAGAAATCCCTTGGTCTGGAGCACCACTAGCTCACTATGCGGGACGGAGCATCTCTCCCAATCTCCAGGCTGAGGGCTGGGAGGGCGAGAGGAGGAGCCGCGTCGACTGTCCATGATGGAATGGATTTTTTTTCAGATGTGCTCTGATGAATGCTCGCGAAGGGAGGATGGTGTGATTCGGATCTAGATCCTCGTCTCTTTTATAGGCAGCTCATCTGCGCAGCTAGGGGGATAAATGTAAAAATACCCTGGCTTTTCGCATTCGTTCAACACGTGGAAGATGGCCATTATTGGGTGTGGAAGCCGAGGAGCGCAATATTTACAAGAAGCCGGACACTATTCGACAGGTACACAGGATTTGGAGAAGAACCCGCCTTGCAATGCCGAAGACAATCTACGCGCCGGACTTATCGCCATTGAAGCCTGGTTTGGGGGCTACTGAGGGAGTCCCGGACTAGGGGGTGTCCGGATAGCCGAACTATCATCTTCGGCCGGACTCCTGGACTATGAAGATACAATATTGAAGACTTTGTCCCGTGTCCGGATGGGACTTTCCTTGGCATGGAAGGCAAGCTTGGCGATACGGATATGTACATCTCCTACCATTGTAACCGACTCTGTGTAACTCTAACCCTCTTCGGTGCCTATATAAACCGGAGGGTTTTAGTCCATAGAGAAACAACAATCATACCATAGGCTAGCTTCTAGGGTTTAGCCTCTCTGATCTCGTGGTAGATCTACTCTTGTACTACCCATATCATCAATATCAATCAAGCAGGAGTAGGGTTTTACCTCCATCGAGAGGGCCCGAACCTGGGTAAAAACATCATGTCCCTTGTCTCCTGTTACCATCCGCCTAGACACACAGTTCGGGACCCCCTACCTGAGATCCGCCGGTTTTGACACCGACACTCCCTTTACCCAAGGATGCTGCATAGCTTCTGGAGAACAAGTGACACTCTTTTTCATATTTTCATAAGAAAGAATCTAAAGTTGGAAGGGATGACCGAATTTGGAATAGCGAGCTATGTAGTTCCCCCATCATGAATTCTGCTTGGAGACGAGAGGTAACTTCTTGATCTTCCTCCATGGCATCTATCATTTTCAAGTCGGCCTCCATCTCATCCTCCGTTGATGGTCCAAAGTGATAAGCATCGCTATCTGCTCCTGGTCCTGGTGTTGGGTGAGACACCCGGCTCTCCCCGACTGACTCTTGGGAAGACATCTTGCTCTTAATCTGCAACAGGAACATCTCGAAACGAAAACAGAGGATATTTGCGTGATACGGTGGCCAAAACCTTCGGGAGTTTATATAATGAATTTTTACCGACCAAAATATGTAATGTGCAAGAAAACGGAGTCCGGGAGGCACACGAGGTGTCCACGAGATAGGGGGGCGTGCCCTCCACCCTCGTGGAGGCCTCGTGTCCCTCTCGGACTACTTTTTTCTTCCTAAAATTCTTAAATATTCCAAAACTGATAAAAATGCCATTAGAATTATTTTGGAGTTGGTTTACTTACCGTACCACATACCTATTCCTTTTCGGAGTCTGGAACATTCTGGAAAGTGTCCCTTATGTATTCCACCGGGGTTACGGTTTCAATAATATTAGTTTCAACATTGATAGGATTACCTGAAATATAATGTTTAATTCTTTGACCGTTCACCACCCTCGGACTTGTGCCTTCAAAGTTGTTGATTTTTATGGCAATAGAACGATAGACCTCCTCGATAACGTAAGGACCTTCCCATTTAGACAGAAATTTTCCTGCAAAAAATATTAAACGAGAGTTTAATAATAACACATATTCACCTACGTTAAACTCACGCTTTTGTATCTTTTTATCATGCCAACGTTTGACTTTTTCTTTGAATAGCTTGGCATTCTCATAGGCTTGGGTTCTCCATTCATCAAGTGAGCTAATATCAAATAACCTCTTCTTACCGGCAAGTTTGAAGTCATAGTTGAGCTCTTTAATAGCCCAATATGCTTTATGTTCAAGTTCAAGAGGTAAATGAGAAGCTTTTCCATAAACCATCTTATAAGGAGACATACCCATAGGATTTTTGTATGCAGTTCTATAGGCCCATAATGCATCATCAAGTTTTTTGGACCAATTCTTTCTAGATCTGTTCACAGTCTTTTGCAAAATTAATTTGAGCTCTCTATTGCTCAACTCTACTTGACCACTACACTGAGGGTGATAAGGAGATGTGATTCTATGATTAACATCATACTTAGCGAGCATCTTACGGAAAGCACCATGAATAAAATGTGAACCACCATCAGTCATAAGATATCTAGGGACTCTAAACCTCAGAAAAATAACTTCCTTAAGCATTTTAATAGAAGTGTTATGATCAACACTACTAGTTGGAATAGCTTCTACCCACTTAGTAATGCAATCAACAGCAACTAAAATATGTGTATAACCATTAGAGGCATGAAAAGGTCTCATATAATCAAAGCCCCAAACATCAAACGGTTCAATAACAAGAGAATAATTCATAGGCATTTCTTGACTTCTACTGATATTACCAATTCTTTGACATTCATCACAAGATAAGACAAACTTACTAGCATCTTTGAAGAGAGTAGGCCAATAAAAACCAGATTGCATTACCTTATGTGCAGTTCTATCTCCAGCGTGGTGTCCTCCATAAGATTTAGAGTAACACTTGCGTTGGATCTATTCCTGTTCATGCTCAGGTACACAACGTCTAATAACACCATCTACTCCTTCTTTATAAAGGTGTGGGTCATCCCAGAAGTAATGTCTTAAATCATAAAAGAACTTTTTCTTTTGCTGGTATGTGAAACTAGGAGGTATAAATTTAGCAACAATGTAATTAGCATAATCAGCATACCAAGGAGCAGTACGAGAAGCATTAACGACCGCTAATTGTTCATCAGGAAAGCTACCATCAATAGGCAGTGGGTTATCAAGAACATTCTCTAACCTAGACAAGTTGTCTGCAACGGGGTTCTCAGTTCCCTTTCTATCAATAATATGCAAATCAAATTCTTGGAGAAGGAGAACCCATCTAATGAGTCTAGGCTTAGCATCTTTCTTTTCCATAAGTTATTTAATAGCAGCATGATCAGTGTGAATAGTAACTTTGGAATCAACAATATAAGGTCTAAACTTATCACATGCAAACACAACTGCTAAGAATTCTTTTTCAGTAGTAGCATAATTTCTCTGGGAAGTATCAAGAGTCTTACTAGCATACTGGATAACATTCAATTTCTTATCAACTCTTTGCCCTAGAACCGCACCTACAGCATAATCACTAGCATCACACATAATTTCAAAGGGTAAATTCCAATCAGGTGGCTGAACAATAGGTGCGGTGATCAAAGCTTTCTTAAGTATTTCAAATGCTTCTACACAATCATCATCAAAGACAAAAGGAATATCTTTTTGCAATAAATTAGTCAAAGGCCTAGGGATTTTAGAAAAGTCCTTAATGAACCTCCTATAAAAACCAGCATGATCAAGGAAACTTCTTATACCTTTTATGTCCTTGGGACATGGCATATTTTCAATAGCATCAACTTTAGCTTTATCAACTTCAATACCTCTCGCAGAAATCTTATGCCCCAAGACAATGCCTTCATTAACCATAAAGTGGCACTTTTCCCAATTCAAGACGAGACTAGTGTCTTTGCATCTCTGCAAAACTCGATCAAGGTTGCTCAAGCAATCATCAAAGGAGGATCCATAAACGGAGAAATCATCCATGAATACCTCACAAATCTTTTCACAAAAGTCAGAGAATATAGCCACCATGCATCTTTGAAAGGTGGCAGGTGCATTACATAAACCAAAAGGCATACGTCTATAAGCAAAAGTACCGAAAGGGCAAGTAAAGGTAGTTTTTGATTGATCATTCGCTGACACGGGTATTTGAGAGAAACCAGAATAACCATCTAGAAAGCAGAAATGTGTGTGTTTGGATAGTCTTTCTAGCATTTGATCAATAAAAGGTAAAGGGTAATTGAGGGAGTCTTGGATTAGGGGGTGTCCGGATAGACGAACTATCACCTTTGGCCGGACTCCTGGACTATGAAGATACAAGATTGAAGACTTCGTCCCGTGTCCGGATGGGACTTTCCTTGGCGTGGAAGGCAAGCTTGGAGATACGGATATGTAGATCTCCTACCATTGTAACCGACTCTGTGTAACCCTAACCCTCTTCGGTGCCTATATAAGCCGAAGGGTTTTAGCCCGTAGGACGAACAACAATCATACTATAGGCTAGCTTCTAGGATTTAGCCTCTCTGATCTCGTGGTAGATATACTCTTGTACTACCCATATCATCAATATTAATCAAGCGGGAGTAGGGTTTTACCTCCATCGAGAGGGCCCGAACCTGGGTAAAAAAATCGTGTCCCTTGTCTCCTGTTACCATCCGCCTAGACGCACAGTTCGGGACCCCCTACCCGAGATCCGCCGGTTTTGACACCGACATTGGTGCTTTCATTGAGAGTTCCTCTGTGTCGTCATCTTTAGGCCCGATGGCTCCTCCGATCAACAACAACGATGCGGTCCAGGGTGAGACTTTTCTCCCCGGACAGATCTTCATATTCGGCGGCTTTGCACTGCGGGCCAATTCGCTTGGCCATCTGGAGCAGATTGAAAGCTACGCCCCTGGCCATCAGGTCAGATTTGGAAGTTTGAACTACACGGCTGACGTCTGCGGAGACTTGATCTTCGATGGGTTCGAGCCACAGCCAAGCGCGCCGCACTGTCACGATGGGCATGATCTAGCTCTGCCGCCGAACAGTGCCCTGGAGGCCGCACCAGTGTCCGCTCCGACCCTTAGCTCGGAGCCGACTGCGCCGATCGAGGATGGGTGGCTGGACACCGCCTCGAGGGCTGCGATCTCTACGGCGATTGAGCCGAACACCATCCCAGTCCTTTGCAAGGCTCGTAACTCCAAGGTTCCGTATTCCTCTCCGGACTTCGAACCTTCCGCGCCCCTGCCAATCGAATCCGATTGGGCGCCGGTCATGGAATTCACCGCCGCAGACATCTTTCAGCACTCGCCCTTTGGCGACATCCTGAATTCACTAAAGTCTCTCTCTTTATCAGGAGAGCCCTGGCCGGACTATGGTCAGGAAGGTTGGGATGCGAGCGACGAAGAAATTCAAAGCCCACCCACCACCCACTTCGTAACCATTGTCGATGATTTAACTGACATGCTCGATTTCGACTCCGAAGACATCGACGGTATGGACGACGATGCAGGAGACGACCAAGAACCAGCGCCTACAGGGCACTGGAAGGCCACCTCGTCATACGACATTTAAATGGTGGACATCCCAAAATATGGGAATGGCGATGGAACAACGGAGGATGACCCCTCCAAGAAACAGCCTAAGCACCGGCTTCAGCGGCGCCGCTCTAAATCCCGCCATAGCAAAAACGGTGATTCCGGCACGGGAGACAATAACACCCCGGACAGTGCCGAAGACAACCCCCTCCAGCAAGATTCAGTGCAGGAGGATGGAGAAGCCAGCCCTCATGAGAGAGCGGCAGACAGTGAGGTAGAGGACGATAATTACATGCCTCCCTCCGAAGACGAGGCAAGCCTCGACGACGACGAATTTGGCGTGCCCGAGGATCCCGTCGAACAAGAGCGTTTCAAACGCAGGCTTATTGCCACGGCAAGCAGCCTCAAGAAAAAGCAGCAACAGCTTAGAGCTGACCAAGACTTGCTAGCCGACAGATGGACTGAATTCCTTGCGGCCGAAGAGTATGAACTCGAACGCCCCTCCAAGAGCTACCCAAAACGCAGGCTGCTACCCCGATTAGAGGAGGAAGCACCTAAACCTACATCACCAGCGCATGATATGGCCGACCGGCCACCTCGTGGCCGCAACAGAGAGGCCTCTCGGCCCTCCACTCAAGCCGCACCCCGGCGCCGCTCAAAAAATACCAAGGCGCGGGAAAATGAGCCAGACCTGCGGGATATACTGGAGGACAAGGCAAGGCAGACAAGATCAATCTACGGATCGCGTGGGCGCCCCATGATACGTGATGATAACCGTCACGCCGGATATGGCAATTCTGGCCGGGCCGAACATAGTAGACAAAGCTCATTTGAGCCGCGTCGTGATATAGCCCAATACAGAGGCGCCGCACACCCACTATGCTTCACAGACGAAGTGATGGATCATCAAATCCCTAAGGGTTTCAAGCCCGTAAACATTGAATCATACGATGGCACAACAGATCCTGCGGTCTGGATCAAGGACTATCTCCTCCATATCCACATGGCCTGCGCTGATGATCTACACGCCATCAAATACCTCCCACTCAAGCTTAAAGGACCAGCTCGGCATTGGCTTAACAGCTTGCCAGCGGAGTCAATTGGTTGTTGGGAAGACCTGGAATCCGCATTCCTCGACAACTTCCAGGGCACCTATGTGCGACCACCAGACGCCGATGACCTAAGCCACATAATTCAGCAGCCAGAGGAATCAGCCAGACAATTCTGGACACGGTTCCTAACCAAGAAAAATCAAATCGTCGACTGTCCGGATGCAGAGGCCCTTGCAGCCTTCAAACATAACATCCGCGACGAGTGGCTTGCCCGGCACCTAGGACAGGAAAAGCCGAAATCCATGGCAGCCCTCACAACACTCATGACCCGCTTTTGCGCGGGAGAGGACAGCTGGCTAGCTCGTAGTAACAACATGACCAAGAGCCCTGGTAATTTGGATACCAAGGACAGCAACGACAGGTCGCATCGTAACAAGCACAAGCGCCACATTAATGGCGATAATGCTGAGGTTACGGCAGTCAATGCCGGATTCAGAGGATCTAAACTCGGTTAGCGGAAAAAGCCATTCAAAAGAAATACTCCGGGCCCGTCCAATTTGGACCGAATACTCGACCGCTCGTGCCAGATACACGGCACCCCCGAAAAACCAGCAAACCACACCAACAGGGATTGTTGGGTGTTCAAGCAGGCAGGCAAGTTAAATGCCGAAAACAATGACAAGGGGCTGCATAGCGACGACGAGGAGGAGCCCCGGCCGCCGAACAATAGAGGACAGAAGGGCTTCCCCCTACAAGTGCGGACGGTGAACATGATATACGCAACCCACATACCCAAAAGGGAGCGGAAGCGTGCACTAAGGGACGTATATGCGATGGAGCCAGTCGCCCCAAAGTTCAATCCGTGGTCCTCCTGCCCGATCACTTTTGATCGAAGGGACCACCCCACTAGTATCCGCCATGGAGGATTCGCCGCATTGGTTCTAGACCCAACCGTTGACGGATTTCACCTCACTAAAGTCCTGATGGACGGCGGCAGCAGCCTGAACCTGCTTTATCAGGATACAGTGTGCAAAATGGGCATAGACCCCTCAAGGATTAAACCCACAAAGACGACCTTTAAAGGCGTCATACCAGGTGTAGAGGCCAACTGTACAGGCTCAGTTACACTTGAAGTGGTCTTCGGATCCCCGGATAACTTCCAAAGCGAGGAGTTAATCTTTGACATAGTCCCGTTCCGCAGCGGCTATCACGCACTGCTCAGACGAACCGCATTTGCAAAGTTCAATGCGGTGCCGCACTACGCATACCTCAAGCTCAAGATGCCAGGCCCTCGAGGAGTCATTACGGTTAACGGAAACACCGAACGCTCTCACCGAACGGAGGAGCATACGGCGGCTCTCGCGGCAGAAGTACAAAGCAGCCTCTCAAGGCAATTCTCGAGTCTGGCTATTAAACGGCCGGACACCGTCAAGCGCACCCGGAGTAACCTACAACAAGACCGCCTGGCACGTCCCGAGCACGCGTAGCAATGCGGCCCCAACCCCAGCCCTCGCGAAATTGCGAAACTAGTACTACGCGTACATAATTACGCTCTGGAAATACCATGGGCATAGGGGGAGGGGCACGAGCACGGCAGGCCCAGAATGCGGCTCAACCGCACCAGGGGCTCCCGATTGTGTAATTCCTTTTTCTTGCTTTCAGGACTCCTTTATCAAGAAGCCCTGTCCGGCAGTAGAACCGCCGAACACACGATGCAACAGCCAGGGAAGCAGAAAGCTACGTCGAGTGTCCAGGTGGTCTCTATAACGAGCAGTATACTTGTTTTACATATCATCCCGCAGCTCGCTCCTGGAGGGGGACATGTCAAATAGTCCCGTCCCTTGCTTATCGCACTATTTGTATCATTCTGCTTTTACCGTAGCTTTTTTAATAAACAATGCACAGCTTTTGCCTATTATTGCATTCCTTTTTCTTATCTATATATGTTCACTTATGACATGTTGCATCCGTACGCTTTGGTACGGCAAATACACCAGGGGCTTAAGTACCCCAAAATATGGTGTGATAAGTCCAAACACTTTCACAAGTGCGGCACCCCGAACTTATAGCATTATATGCATTGGCTACGAATCATGTCTTGGGTCAATAGTTGGGTTTGCCCGGCTCCCATGTTTTGGTACCTTACATTCCGTTATATCGGCTAAGGTAGCGCTGGGAGAACCACTGCGATTGTGCCCCGGTTGAGCTGGGTTAAGCACCTCAGTGGAGAAAGCTAAAACTGGTCGTCATGATAGGGCAAGAGCCGGTCGCTGTTCGAGAGGTTTTCGAGTCCCTAAAGACTTATGCCGCTTAGAGCGAGGAGTCGGCTTTGTCCGGCCCAGGCGTGGATAGCGCCCCGAACTCGGTCTTCCGAATACTAGGGGCTTCGCCGAAATTTAAAATTATAGAATTCTATGGCTAAGTGAGAGTGTTCAAGCATTATAGTCCGGTTGCCTCGTTCATCGCATTGAGCGCCTCCCTCGAAGGACCCAAGAATGGGAAAAAGAGCGCTCAAGTTTATCCCGAACACCCCAGCACTCGTGGCATGGGGGCAGAAGCCAACGACTCGCCATCTCTCAAATTTAACAAACGGCCGCATGGAAGGTAATATTTTAAATTCACAAGCGTTGCTTAGCGCATATGAACAAGTTTTCAGCGTACAGGGTAACAAAGGCGAGTTTACTCAAAAATTACATCTTTGGAGCATTCACCCGCTATAAGGCGGGCACCCTTCAGGACGCTCTCATAATACCTATCGGGCTTGCGATACTCCCTGCCCGGCGGTGGTCTGTCCGTCACAAGCTTCTCAGCGTCCATCTTGCCCCAGTGCACTTTAGCACGGGCAAGGGCCCTATGGGCACCTTCGATGCAGACGGAGCGCTTGACGACTTCAATCCATAGACAGGCGTCCACCAGCCGCCTCACCAGCCCAAATTAGCTCCCAGGCATGGCCTCCTCAGGCCACAGCCGAACTATGAGGCCCTTCATGGCCTGTTCGGCCACCTTATGGAGCTCGACCAACTGCTTCAGCTGGTTGCTCAAGGGCACCGGGTGTCCGGCCTCAGCATACTGAGACCAGAACACCCTCTCCGTCGAGCTCCCCTCCTCGGCTCGGTAGAATGCGGCAGCATCGGACACACTGCGGGGCAAATCTGCGAATGCTCCTGGAGAGCTTCGGATTCGGGTAAGTAACAAGTAATTCACTTTCACGTGCCTGCTTTGCATAAAGAATGCCTTATCCGCCGCTATCTTCTTCATCACTTCAATCTCCTGGAGGGCTTTTTGGGCTTCGGCCTTAGCGGCTTTGGTGCTCTCAAGGGCCGAGGCAAGCTCGGACTCTCGAGTCTTTGAGTCACGCTCCAAACTCTCGTGTTTTTCCACGAGAGCCTGGAGCTCTTGCCGCACCTCCGCTACCCGCGCCTCCTGCTTCTCTCACTCGGTGCGCTCCGCGGACACATTGCTTTCGGCCTTAGACACCACCTCCTTCAGGGTCACCACCTCGTTCGTGGCCCCTGCAATTCTCACGTTATTCCTGTCATTTTTTGCAACCACATCTTTTATATACTTCCATAAGGTATTACTTACCTTCCTTGTCCTCGAGCGGCTTTTTGGCAAGGCCGAGCTCGCTCTCGGACCGCTCGAGGCTCTGCTTCAATGCATTGACCTTCGCAGTCAGTGCGGCAGAGGTCAGCAGCGCAGCCTGCATTCCCCATATTGACATACTTATGTTAGACTCCTGCGTACATCTTTTTAGATCCTCAGTTCGGCTTTTCTTTCCGAACACCAAACTGAGCATCAGGGGCTATTGTCTATGCGGTAATATTTTTACATATCTTAAATACATACCTCAAAGCCTGTTAGAAGGCTGGCACAGGCTTCAGTCAGTCCGCTCTTGGCGGACTGAACTTTCTGAATCACCACACTCATAACAGTGCGGTGCTCCTCGTCGATGGAGGCGCCATTAAGCGCCTCCAGCAAATTATCCGGTGCCTCCGATTGGACGGAGGTCACCGGTGTCACAGTCTCGCCCTTCTTACGAAGGGGCCGCCTGCCAGACTCCGGAACCACTGAAGGTTCCGGTGCGGAGTCCGGCCTAGGGCCGGACTTAGAGCCTTTTGGGGTTTTATCCCCCTTGCGCCTGGAGTCCGGGAGGTCGCCTTGTGGTGCCTCCTAGACCACCTCCTCCTAGCTGGGCCCCTTTTGGGACCCCACCTCGGCGTCATCCGCAGCGTGAGGAGAGGAAGCAGCCGGAAGTGAGGTGCTATTCACGTCCGACGAATCCAGGGAGCCGCTCGTTGAAGCGTCGAGCTCGTCCTTGAGCGGGCTGCAGGGTTATATTCGGTGTTAGGAGATACTATGCGACAAATGAAACGCCATGAGTTATTCTGGTATCCGGACACTTACGATTTCGCCAGGGGCTTAGCCCTCGGTGGCCACTCCTCTTCACCGTCGTCAGCGTTGGTGGAGTAGTCTGGAGGAAGGGTCCTTCCCTTCTTGGACCCTCCGGCCTCCCCAGTTTGGGCGGCCTTCCTTTTCTTCTCTTCCCCCGTTGGGGGAGAGGCCTCTTTTTCCTCCTCCTCGTCTTCGCGGGAGGAGTCCGCCTCGGAACCATCAGACGATGAGTCTGATAACACCTGGTGCCGGGAACTCTTTCGGGTTCCCGTGGCCTTCTTCTCCGGCACCACGTGGGGTGCCGGAACCAGCAGCCCCGTCAATCGGGCGTCCGCTGGATCTTCTGGCAAGGGAGCCGGGCAGTCAACCTGCCCGGACGTCTTCTGCCAGGCCTGTCAAAGGTAAGGGAGTTTAGATCCCGCATAGAGTCAAACTATGAAAAACAAGTGTCCTGTAAAGGGTAAAATAGCTTACCTCGCTGGCTTGACGCTGCGAGCTGAATCCGCGATCTTCGATAGCGGATGCGGGAGCCTCGGCACCCTTGAACCGCACCTTCCAGGCATCTTCGTACGTAGTGTCGAAGAGCCTGCTCAAGGTTTGGTGCTATGCCGGATCAAACTCCCACAATTTGAAGGCCCGTTGTTGGCACGGGAGGATCCGGCGGATGAGCATGACCTGGATTACGTTGACAAGCTTGAGCTTCTTGTTCACCAGGTTTTGGACGCAGGATTGGAGTCCGGGCAGCTCTTCCGAATTACCCCATGTCAGGCCCGTCTCTTTCCAAGAGGTGAGCCGTGTAGGAAAGCCAGATCGGAATTCGGGGGCCGCTGCCCATTTAGGGTCACGTGGCTCGGTGATGTAGAACCACCCAGATTGCCACCCCTTTATGGTCTCCACGAAGGAGCCCTCGAGCCATAAGACATTGGGCATCCTGCCCACCATGGCACCTCCGCACTCCGCCTGGCGGCCGCCCACTACCTTCGGCTTGACATTGAAGGTCTTCAGCCATAAGCCGAAGTGGGGCTGGATGCAGAGGAAGGCCTCGCACACGACGATGAACGCCGAGATGTTGAGGATGAAATTCGGGGCCAGATCGTGGAAATCCAGGCCATAGTAGAACATGAGCCCCCGGAAAAATGGGTGAAGTGGAAAACCTAGTCCGCGGAGGAAGTGGGTGAGGAACACCACCCTCTCATGGGGCCTGGGGCTGGGGATAAGCTGCCCCTTGTCGGGGAGCCGATGCGTGATGTCGCTGGACAAGTATCCGGCCTTCCACAGCTTTTTGATGTGCCCCTCCATGACGGAGGAGACCATCCACTTGCCTCCCCCTCCGGACATGGCTGGGAAAGGTTGAGGCGAGATGTGCGGACTTGGGCGCTGGAGCTCAAGTGCGCGGAAATGGATGAGCAAAGGAGGAAGAAGGCGTGTGTGAAAAAGTGGATCCTTATCCCCTTATATGGACGGACGAAACTATGCGTCCCCACCAGCCTGGTAAAACTCGCTTATCTCTCAATCGCCGTAATCAATGGCGCGGTTGGGTTACCGATGCTCGTATTGATGAGAATCCTGGAATAAGGGGACACGATCTCTGCTTTGACAAAACGTGCCAAGGAAACCGCCTCGCTAAATGCGCTGAGGTGGGATAGTGAAAACGATTCGAATAGAGGCTTGGCCGTGGTGTGATGTCATGCCACGGAATACGTCAGCAGATTGAATTTGTGTAAATATTATTCTCTCTACGGTGGTATGTGGAACCTATCTTGCAGAGTCGGACACTATCCTTGTGTTCAAAATCGTCTATGAAGTATTTGGAGGAGGAACCCGCCTTGCAATGCCGAAGACAATCTGTGCACCGGACTCGTCGTCATTGAAGCCTAGTTCAGGGGCTACTGAGGGAGTCCTGGATTAGGGGGTCCTCGGACAGCCGGACTATGTACTTATGCCAGACTGTTGGACTATGAAGATACAAGATTGAAGACTTCGTCCCGTGTCCGGGTGGGACTCTCCTTCGCGTGGAAGGCAAGCTTGGCAATTCGGATATGTAGATCTCCTTCTCTGTAACCGACTCTGTGTAACCCTAGCCCCCTCCGGTGTCTATATAAACCGGAGGGTTTTAGTCCGTAGGATGAACAACAATCATACCATAGGCTAGCTTCTAGGGTTTAGCCTCTACGATCTCGTGGTAGATCTACTCTTGTACTACCCATATCATCAAGATCAATCGAGCAGGAGTAGGGTATTACCTCCATCGAGAGGGCCCGAACCTGGGTAAACATCGTGTCCCCCGCGTTCTGTTACCATTAGCCTTAGACGCACAGTTCGGGACCCCCTACCCGAGATCCATCGGTTTTGACACCGACAAGGAGCCATATGGTTGTCGCTTTATTGTATGAAATACAATTGCCATGTAGCGATAGTCGTAGTAGCAATATTTGGCGAGACAACAACGATGCTACGATGGAGATCAAGGTGTCAAGCCGGTGACAATGGAGATCATGACGGTGCTTTGGAGATGGATATCAAAGGCACAAGATGATGATGGCCATATCATGTCACATATTTTGATTGCATGTGATGTTTATCCTTTATGCATCTTATTTTTCTTAGTTCGGTAGCATTATAAGATGACCCCTCACTAAATTTCAAGGTATAAGTGTTCTCCCTAAGTATGCATCGTTGCTACAGTTCATCGTGCGGAGACACCACGTGATGATCGTGTGTGATAAGCTCTATGTTCACATATAACGGGTGCAAGCCAGTTTTGCACGTGCAGAATACTAGAGTTAAACTTGACAAGCCTAGCATATGCAGATATGGCCTTAGAACACTGAGACTGAAAGGTCGAACGTGAATCATATAGTAGATATGATCAACATAGAGATGTTCACCATTGAAAACTACTCCATCTCACGTGATGATCGGACATGGTTAGTTGATATGGATCATGTGATCATTTAGATGACTAGAGGGATGTCTATCTAAGTGGGAGTTCTTTAGTAATATGATTAATTGAACTTTAATTTATCATGAACTTAGTCCTGATAGTTTTTTGCATGTCTATGTTGTTGTAGATCAATGGCCCATGCTACCGTTCCCTTGAATTTTAATGCGTTCCTAGAGAAAGCTAAATTGAAAGATGATGGTCGCAATTACACGGACTGGGTCCATAACTTGCAGATTATCCTCATTGCTGCACAGAAGAATTACGTCCTGGAAGCACCGCTAGGTGCAAGGCCTGCTGCAAGAGCAACTGCGGACGTTATGAATGTCTGGCAGAGCAAAGCTGATGACTACTCGATAGTTCAGTGTGCCATGCTTTACGGCTTAGAATTGGGACTTCAAAGACGTTTTGAACTTCATGGAGCATATGAGATGTTCCAAGAGTTGAAGTTAATATTTCAAGCAAATGCCCGAGCTGAGAGATATGAAGTCTCCAACAAGTTCTATAGCTGCAAAATAGAGGAGAATAGTTCTGTCAGTGAACACATACTAAGAATGTCTGGGTACCATAACCACTTGACTCAGCAGGGAGTTAATCTTCCTGATGATAGTGTCATTGACAGAGTTCTTCAATCACTGCCATCAAGCTATAAAGGCTTCGTGATGAACTATAATATGCAAGGGATGACGAAAATGATTCCCGAGCTCTTCGCAATGCTAAAGGATGTGGAGGTAGGAATTAAGAAGGATCATCAAGTGTTGATGGTTAACAAAACCACTAGTTTCAAGAAAAAGGGAAAAGGGAAGAAGGGGGAACTTCAAGAAGAATAGCAAGCAAGTTGCTACTCCCGGGAAGAAGCCCAAGTCTGGACGTAAGCCTGAAACTGAGTGCTTCTACTACAAATGGACTGGTCACTGGAAGCAGTACTGCCCCAAGTATTTGGAAGATAAGAAGGATGGCAAAGTGAAAGGTATATTTGATATGCATGTTATTGATGTGTACCATACTAATGCTCGTAGTAGCGCCTGGGTATTTGACACTGGTTCTGTTGCTCATATTTGCAACTCGAAACAGGGGCTATGGATCAAACGAAGATTGGCTAAGGACAAAGTGACGATGCGCGTCGGAAATGGTTCCAAGGTTGATGTGATCGCCGTTGGCACGCTACCTCTACATCTACCTTCGGGATTAGTTTTAGACCTAAGTAATTGTTATTTGGTGCTAGCGTTGAGCATGAACATTATATCTAGATCTTGTTTGATGCGAGACAGTTATTCATTTAAATAAGAGAATAATGGTTGTTCTATTTATATGAGTAATAACTTTTATGGTCATGCACCCTTGTTGAGTGGTCTATTTTTGTTGAATCTCAATCGTGGTGATACACATGTTCATAATATTGAAGGCAAAAGATGCAATGTTGATAATGATAGTGCAACTTATTTGTGGCACTACCATTTAGGTCATATTGGTGTAACGCGCATGAAGAAACTCCATGTTGATGGGCTTTTGGAATCACTTGATTATGAATCACTTGGTGCTTGCAAACCATGCCTCATGGGCAAGATGATTAGTTTTAGACCTAAGTAATTGTTATTTGGTGCTAGCGTTGAGCATGAACATTATATCTAGATCTTGTTTGATGCGAGACAGTTATTCATTTAAATAAGAGAATAATGGTTGTTCTATTTATATGAGTAATAACTTTTATGGTCATGCACCCTTGTTGAGTGGTCTATTTTTGTTGAATCTCAATCGTGGTGATACACATGTTCATAATATTGAAGGCAAAAGATGCAATGTTGATAATGATAGTGCAACTTATTTGTGGCACTACCATTTAGGTCATATTGGTGTAACGCGCATGAAGAAACTCCATGTTGATGGGCTTTTGGAATCACTTGATTATGAATCACTTGGTGCTTGCAAACCATGCCTCATGGGCAAGATGACTAAAACTCCGTTCTCCGGAACAATGGAACGAGCTACTGACTTATTGGAAATAATACATATCGATGCATGCGGACCAATGAGTGTTGAGGCTCGTGGTGGGTATCGTTATTTTCTGACCTTCACAGATGATTTGAGAAGATATGGGTATATCTACTTAATGAAACACAAGTTTGAAACATTTGAAAAGTTCAAAGAATTTCAGAGTGAAGTGGAAAATCATCGTAAGAAGAAAATAAAGTTTCTATGATCTAACCGTGGAGGCGAATATTTGAGTTACGAGTTTGGTCTTCATTTGAAACAATGTGCAATAGTTTCGCAACTCACGCCACCTCGAACACCATAGTGTAATGGTGTGTCCGAACATCGTAACCGTACTTTATTGGACATGGTGCTATCTATGATGTCTCTTACTGATTTACCGCTATCGTTTTGGGGTTATGCTTTAGAGACGGCTGCATTCACTTTAAATAGGGCACCATTGAAATCTGTTGAGACGACACCATATGAACTGTGGTTTGGCAAGAAACCCAAGTTGTCATTTCTTAAAGTTTGGGGCTGCGATGCTTATGTGAAAAAGCTTCAACCTGATAAGCTCTAACCCAAATCGAAGAAGTGCGTCTTCATAGGATACCCAAAGGAAACTGTTCGGTACACCTTCTATCACAGATCCGAAGGCAAGATATTCGTTGCTAAGAATGGATCCTTTCTAGAGAAGGCGTTTCTCTAGAAAGAAGTGAGTGGGAGGAAAGTAGAACTTGATGAGGTAATTGTACTTTCTCTCGAATTGGAAAGTAGTTCATCACAGAAATCAGTTCCGGCGATTCCTACACCAATTTGTGAAGAAGCTAATGATGATGATCATGAAACTTCAGATCAAGTTACTACCGAACCTCGTAGGTCAACCAGAGTACGGTCCGCACCAGAGTGGTACGGTAATCCTATTCTGGAAGTCATGTTACTAGACCATGATGAACCTACGAACTATGAGGAAGCGGTGATGAGCCCAGATTCCGCGAAATGGCTTGAGGCCATGAAATCTGAGATGGGATCCATGTATGAGAACAAAGTGTGGACTTTGGTGGACTTGCCCGACGATCGGCAAGCCATAGAAAATAAATGGATCTTCAAGAGGAAGACGGACGCTGATAGTAGTGTTACCATCTACAAAGCTCGACTTGTTGCAAAAGGTATTCGACAAGTTCAAGGTGTTGACTACAATGAGATTTTCTCAACTGTAATGATGCTTAAATCCGTCCGAATCATGTTAGCAGTTGCCATATTTTATGAAATCTGGCAAATGGATGTCAAAACTGCATTCTTTAAATGGATATTTCTTAAAGAAGAGTTGTACATGATTCAACCAGAAGGTTTTTTCGATCGTAAAGGTACTAACAAGGTGTGCAAGCTCCAGCGATCCATCTATGGACTAGTGCAAGCATCTCAGAGTTGGAATATACGCTTTGATGAGTTGATCAAAGCATATAGTTTTATACAGACTTGCGGTGAAGCCTGTATTTACAAGAAAGTGAGTGGGAGCACTACAACCTTTCTAATAAGTATATGTGAATGACATATTGTTGATCAGAAATGATGTAGAATTTTCTGGAAAGCATAAAGGAGAGTTTGAAAGGAGATTTTCAAAGAAAGACCTCGGTGAAGCTGCTTACATATTGGGCATCAAGATCTATAGAGATAGATCAAGATGCTTGATAAGATTTTTTTCAATGAGTACATACCTTGACAAGATTTTGAAAGAGTTCAAAATGGATCAGTCAAAGAAGGAGTTCTTGCCTATATTACAAGGTGTAAAGTTTAGTAAGACTCAAAGCCCGACCACGACATAAGATAGAAAGAGAATGAAAGTCATTCCCTATGCCTCAGTCATAGGTTCTATAAAGTATGCCATGCTATGTACCAGATCAGTTGTGTGCCTTGCTATGAGTTTGGCAAGGGGGTACGATAGTGATCCAGGAGTGGATCACTGTATAGCGGTCAAAGTTATCCTTGGTTACCTAAGAGTACTAAGGAAGTATTTCTCGGTTATGGAGGTGATAAAGAGTTCGTCGTAAAGAGTTACGTCGATGTAAGCTTTACACCAATCCAGATGACTCTGAGTCTCAATCTGGATACATATTGAAAGTGGGAGCAATTAGCTAGAGTAGCTCCATGCAAAGCATTGTAGACATAGAAAATTTGCAAAATACATACGGCTCTGACTTTAGCAGGCCCGTTGACTAAACTTCTCTCACAAGCAAAACATGATCACACCTTAGTACTCTTTGGGTGTTAATCACATAGCGATGTGAACTAGATTATTGACTCTAGTAAACCCTTTGGTTGTTGGTCACATGGCGATGTGAACTATGGTTGTTATCACATACAGATGTGAACTATTGGTGCTAAATCACATGGGATGTGAACTAGATTGACTCTAGTGCAAGTGGGAGACTAAAGGAAATATACCCTAGAGGCAATAATAAAGTTGTTATTTTATACTTCCTTATATCATGATAAATGTTTATTATTCATGCTAGAATTGTATTAACCAGAAACTTAGTACATGTGTGAATACATAGACAAAACAAAGTGTCCCTAGTATGCCTCTACTTGACTAGCTCGTTAATCAAAGATGGTTATGTTTCCTGACCATAGACATGTGTTGTCATTTGATGAACGGGATCACATCATTAGATAATGATGTGATGGACAAGAACCATCTGTTAGCTTAGCATAATGATCGATAAGTTTATTGCTATTGCTTTCTTCATGACTTATACATGTTCCTCTGACTATGAGATTATGTAACTCCCGAATACCGGAGGAACACCTTATGTGCTATCAGACGTCACAACGTAACTAGGTAATTATAAAGATGCTTTACAGTTGTCTCGGAAGGTGTTTGTTGGGTTGGCATAGATCGAGATTAGGATTTGTCACTTCGTGTATCGGGTAGGTATCTTTGGGCCCTCTCGGTAATGCTCATCACTGTAAGCCTTGCAGGCAATTTGACTAATGAGTTGGTTGCGGGATGAAGCATTATGGAACGAGTAAAGAGACTTGCCGGTAATGAGATTGAACTAGGTATGAAGATACCGACGATCGAATCTCGGGCAAGTAACATACCGATGACAAAGGGAACAACGTATGTTGTTGTGCGGTTTGACCGATAAAGATCTTCGTAGAATATGTAGGAGCCAATATGAGCATCCAGGTTCCGCTATTGGTTATTGATCGGATATGTGTCTCGATCATGTCTACATAGTTCTCGAACCCGTAGGGTCCGCATGCTTAACGTTCGATGACGATTTGTATTATGAGTTATGTGTTTTGGTGACCTAAGTTTGTTCGGAGTCCCGGATGAGATCTCGGACATGACGTGGAGTCTCGAAATGGTCGAGAGGTAAAGGTTGATATATTGGAAGGTGGTATTCGGACACCAGAAGGGTTACCGAAACCCTCGGTGGAAGGTATGGGCCATATGGGCCATGGGAGGGAGGTTAACTAGCCCACTAGGGGCTAGTGCGCCCCCCACAAGGGAGGAGGCCGAATTGGACTAGGAAAAGGGGGCGGCACCCCCTTTCCTTCTCCTACTCCCTCTCCTTCCCCCTTTCCACCTCCCTAAGAAGGAAAAAAAAGAAAGGGGGTCGAATCCTACTAGGAGTGGAGTCCTAGTAGGACTTCCCCCTCCCTTGGCGCACCCTTGATGGCCAGCCTCCTTCTCTCTCCTTTATATACGGGGGCAGGGGGCACCCCAAAGGCGGAACATTGTCTTAGCCATGTGCGGTGCCCCCCTCCACCGTTTACTCCTCCGATACTATCATCGTAGTGCTTAGGTGAAGCCCTGCACGAATCACATCATCAACACCGTCACCACGCCGTCGTGCTGACGAAACTCTCCCTCGACCCTCTGCTGGATCAAGAGTTCGAGGGACATCATCGAGCTGAACGTGTGCTGAACTCAGAGGTGCCGTACGTTCGGTACTTGGATCATTGGATCGTGAAGACGTTCGACTACATCAACCGTGTTAACTAATGCTTCCGCTTTCGGTCTATAAGGGTACGTGGACACACTCTCCCCCTCTCGTTGCTATGAATCTCCTAGATAGATCTTGCGTGATCGTAGGAAATTTTTTGAAATTGCATGCTACGTTCCCCAACAGAGACCACCCAGGAGAGAGGTGGGTTGGTCCCTGGTCGTTGTCCGTGGTTGTTTCAAAATAACATGCTTAACGAAATTTGGATATTTGATCTGAGTTGGTCTTTTGGCCTATACACACTAACCAACTACGCGGGGACAGTTATGGGCACTCGACGTCATAGAATCAGTCGAAGCTTTCTAGACGTCAGCGACTGAGCGGCGCGCGCCGGGTTGGACCGCGTAAAGCACCTACCTTTGTAATGGAGGTTGCCAGGTCTGCTCACCGATCGCGTACGCAACATGCAGGGTGCATTGGGCGATGGGCCCAAGACCCCTGCGCTTAGGATTTAGACCCGCGTGCTGACCTCTTTGTTGATCCTAGGTAGGTCTGCAACATGTTGATCTTCCTAGGCCGGGTATGACCCAGGAAATGTGCCCGGCCAGAGTGGTCGAGCCTGTTGGGTAATGTGGTGCACCCCTGCAGCAGGGAAGTTGATCTATTCGAATAGCCGTATCCACAGTAACAGGACGCTTGGAGTTGTACTCCGACCCCTGACAACTAGAACCAGATACTTAATAAAACACAACCAGATAAGTTCCAGAGACAACCTGGGGATCGCTCTCTCACAGGGTGGCAAGGAGAGTATCATCGGGTAGGTTTACGCTATAGGATGATACTTGATACTTACCAGCTACTCTCTTCTATATGCTTCAAGATGGAGGCTGCCAGAAGCATAGTCTTCGGTAGGACAAGCTTCTCCCCCTCTTATTCTGGCATATTGTTGTTTAGTCCAAAAATACTACCCCTTTCATTTGACACCGATGCATATGTAGCATAGATCTGATGTAGGTCTTGCGAGTACTTTGGATGAGTACTCATGGTTGCTTTGCTACCTCTTTTCTCTCTATACCCGGTTGCTGCGATTAGATGGTGGATCCCAGGAGCCAGACGCCACCAACGACGACTACCACTACACCGACGAAGTCTACCTCTTTTCTCTCTATACCCGGTTACTACGTGCAGACTGCCAACGACCAGGAGTAGTTTAGGAGGATCCCAGGTAGGAGGCCTGTGCCTCTTTGATCTATATAGATGTTTGTGCTAGCCATCTTATGGCACCTTGTTTAACTTTATGTATGTACTCAGATATTGTTGCTTCCGCTGACTCGTTTATGGTCAAGCTTTTGTATTCAAGCCCTCAAGGCCCCTGGCTTGTAATATGAAGCTTGTATGACTAAATTTATGTTTAGAGTTGTGTTGTGATATCTTCATGTGAGTCTCTGATCTTGATTGTACATGTTTGCGTGTATGATTAGTGTACGATCGAATCGGGGGCGTCACACTCCATGATCGATTCCCCTCTGGCAAAGTACCGAAAAAGACCTCAAAATGAAGCATAAAGTGGATAGAAACATAATGAGCACACACCCACCTCTGCATATTTGGGATGCACACAATCAATGCTCTCTCTCTCTCTCTCTTCACACACACACACACACACACACACACACAAGCACATCCTCGAAGAGAAAAGTCATAAGACCGAAACTATGCCTAAGAGAGGAAAAAGAAAAAACACAAAGGGTTCAAAACAATGGTGAGCAAATTACAACAATGATGGTATCCACACCAACCATCTCTTGACAACACAAGGACGATGTTGTTTTTCAACAACAATGCCTTCAGGAATGGAACGACGCTCAAGCATAGTCGTCACCGGATCCAAACACCAGAGGCCATTTGTATGTTCTCACTCTAAAGAACAAGTCCGAGCATATATGAGCAATGTCTTTGACAAGGTAACGATGCGAACACATCACCGTTGCCAGGTATAATCCACTCAGGTCAGACCTAGGGTTTTCACTCAGACTTCGAGACCGTGTACTCAAGAAGCACCACCAAATCGGAGTCAATCTTGCATTGTCATTACCACTTTTCGGCGATCCCAACAACTAAATGTGTTGGGTTATAAATCCCACTGTTCGCTGCGAACCATACTCTCTGCGTCAAGATGCCACCAATAGATCGCATCACCCCATGCGAACGATTTTTACCCAGGTTCAGGCATTCTCGAAGAGATAAAACCCTACATCTCGCTCTTATTATAATGATTGTGGATGGGGTACAAAGTACAACATGATCTACCTCAAGATTGTATGAATGAGTTCTAAACTATAGACCTTGAAAATGTGTCCTCTACAGACTAAACCCCTCGGCTTATATAGGCACCGTGGGTATCTAGGGTTTACACGTGGTCGGTTACAATCTAAGGACAAACATGCCGATCATTCAAATACGCCTTGAAGTGTACGCCAAGTCTTAGGAGGATTCCATCTTGATCACCTCGGGGGCCAGGGCAATGCGGGGGCCATTCTTTAGTTACTGGTGGGTCATCGGCCCATCCCATGAATGGCGGGCCGACGTAGACCCCCTAGTCTGGGACACCGTCACTCAGGACACACCGCAAGGAGGCGGCCATGAGTGTGAGGAGCGGCTCTTGGTCAGCCGACGGCGCATGGCGACGAGCACAAGGTGGCGGCGACCTTGAGATGGACATTGGCTGCCTCGTGCGGTTCCACAACGATGCGCGGGCGGCGTTTGGTGGTCCGACGGGGCGGTGGACTGCGAAGGCGCGGGAGCAAGGAAGGCAACCATTTCCAACATCTTATAGTTACCACTTTTTTGAAGTATTACAGTATGAGGCGTTTTACAATATTGGCTAGAGTTGCTCTAAGGCAGTATCATCTGAGGAGGAGGTAGCTCCTCGGTCTTGAGGACGCTGGTCCTGGCAACCATTCCCCCCATCGTTTTAAAGTTTTATTATAATGAAAATGACGTGCAACTATTGTTGCTTGTTCTTGAAAAAGATATCTGCGAGCAGAATCAACGGGCAGACCTAGTCTAAGTGGTCAGTGGTGTAGGTAGGCCATTAGTAGGTAAACCAACACACACATCAATCCAGTGTGTTTGCATGATTGTGTGATTGATGATAATCTAGAGTAGATCCGACGTGACCATGCACATTAATTTCCTATTCGATCTGCATGGCGCCGGCCGTGTCATGCGGGACTCAGGCAGGGCTTAACCGAGCCGTCGGCATCCTCTGATCCACATCATAGATGCGGTGGAGAATAAAGAAAATAATAATTATAATTAGAGCAGGGGAAGACGGTGATGGAATTGAAGCTTTTTGCAGTTGGACTTGACTTGTCAGCACAATTTCCCCGTATAATGGTGCTAGCACCCTGCGCACTGTTTTTTTCAATCATATAGTATTAGGAATTTGCTATATCCGCGGCGCGTGTGCATCTCTGACAAACCTGTCATTGCGAGGGAAACTTTTTTTAAAATTTTGTCATGATACGGATATATCTAGATACGTTTATACATAACATATTTAGGTAAATCTAAGACAAATAATACTGTAATTTTTAATAAGGTAACATACCACTACAGTATAAAATGGCGCGAGTATCTACGTTTGAGCGCTCCGACCAAGCGGACACGACGGCAGGACGGGTGCAGTGCACGCACGCTGGCGCCTTGGATGCTTGCGCCACGGGCTACGTTTACATAAACTTTTACCGCCGATCCTCGAGCCATATATAGTAGGCATATAGTTCAATCCTCGTGGATCGGGCTAAAAGCGAAAGGTTAATCTGCTCGAGGCCTGCACATACGTACGCAACTTCATTTTCTGCGCTCGTGAGCACCAATGTCGGTCACCAATGTCCGTATCCTACAAGACGGTGTGCCCGTGCATAGGGGTAGTATGTTTGAGACCGAGCCCAAGGCGCGGCCAAACGAGCTCTGTGTGCGTCTACCCCACGCCGTGTTGGAAACACGAATTTGTTGTTTTTTGCGGGACAGAGGATTGATTGTAGATTGTCCCTTCCGTTTCCTCTGGTTCAAAATTCAAAATACGGGCGGGCGTTGGTGCTGGCCAGATGCGAGATGCGTCACCGTCTGGCAGTGAACACGAATAAATGGTTATTACTACTCCATATTTCCGTTTTTATGGAATTTTATTCCATGTTTCCATGAGGCATAAATGCGGGTCGTGCCGCCCTTTCCCAGATACGCGTGACCCCGGTCCTCCGTTTTCCTTGCAGGGGAATCATCAACCACCATCGTCATGCGTTTCCAGTCCCCGGGCCGACCGACTCACCGGCGGGCGCTCGTCCACGTCGAGCGCCCACCCTGTGCATACGCGCGCTCACGCCACCGTCGTCAAAAGGCGGGCCCTGGACGTGTCGTGTCAACCGGCCATTGACCCCGATAGCGCCGCCCGTTCCACCGCACCGCCGCCGCGTTACACGAATGGCCTCACCGTCGTCCACCGGCACGGCGCGGCCCCACAGGAAATATCTCCCCCCGGTTCACGAGCGTCCCAACGAAAGGTGGCACCGGCACCGGAATCCGATTCCGACCGGGCCAGCTATCCCCATGCGTATCCAGGGGCACGAGACGGGGGTTGCGGTCCCCGCGGACAGCAGTCAGCGGCACGTAGATCCACCGGGCCGCGGACACAGTAGGAGCAGTACCGCGCCCCACACCGATGCATTGAAACGCCATCATTTTACACCAGTGACGCAGCTGCGCCAGCGCCACTGCCCTCCAGCTCACAGCCAGTGCCACTGCCCTCCCCCTCACGCGACGCAGGCCTCGGCTGCCACCTTGCTGTATAAAGACGGGCTCGGCCCGAGCGAGCCGGAGCCCATCGTCGCCGCACCCACCGGCCCCACTCCACCTCGCCGCCGCCAATGGAGTCCCGGTGGGTTATCGCCTTCCTCCTCCTGTCCCTGCAGCCGCTGCTCGGCGCGTCCTACCTGCGGGCGAGGAAGAACTACATCGTGCACCTCGACCCGAGGGGCGGCCCCGTCGACTCCGTCGAGGAGTGGCACCGCTCCTTCCTCCCGCGGACGGCCGCGCTCGAATCGGAGTCCGAGGCGGACGGCGGCGCCGAGGACCACGGCCCGCGCATCATATACTCCTACAGCGACGTGTTCACCGGCTTCGCCGCGCGGCTCACGGACGAGGAGGCCGAGGCGCTGAGGGCCACGGAGGGCTGCCTCAGGCTGTACCCGGAGGTGTTCTTGCCGCTCGCCACCACCCGCTCGCCCGGCTTCCTCGGCCTCCACCTCGGGAACGAGGGGTTCTGGAGCCGCTCCGGGTTCGGCCGCGGGGTGGTGATTGGCATCTTGGACACGGGGATCCTGCCCAGCCACCCTTCCTTCGGCGACGACGGCCTCGAGCCGCCGCCCAAGACCTGGAAGGGCACGTGCGAGTTCAAGGCCGTCGCCGGCGGCGGATGCAACAACAAGATCGTCGGGGCGCGCGCGTTCGGCAGCGCCGCGGTGAACTCGTCGGCGCCGCCGGTGGACGACGCGGGCCACGGCACGCACACAGCAAGCACGGCCGCGGGCAACTTCGTCGAGAACGCCAACGTCCGGGGCAACGCGGACGGCACGGCCTCGGGGATGGCGCCGCACGCGCACCTGGCGACATACAAGGTCTGTACTCGCAGCCGCTGCTCCATCATGGACATCATCGCTGGGCTGGACGCCGCCGTCAAGGACGGCGTCGACGTGCTGTCCTTCTCCATCGGCGCGCAATCCGGGACGCAGTTCAACTACGACCCCATCGCCATCGCAGCGTTCCAGGCCATGGAGCGCGGCATCTTCGTCAGCTGCGCGGCGGGGAACGCGGGTCCGGACCCGGGCTCCGTCGGCAACGGGGCGCCTTGGATGCTCACCGTCGCGGCCGGCACCATGGACCGCGCGATACGCACCACCGTGAGGCTCGGGAACGGCGAGGAGTTCGACGGCGAGTCCCTGTTCCAGCCTGGCAACAACTCCGCCGCAAAGCCGCTTCCGCTGGTGTACCCCGGCGCCGACGGCTCCGACACAAGCCGCGATTGCAGCGTGCTGCGCGGAGCCGAGGTGAGCGATAAGGTGGTGCTCTGCGAGAGCAGAGGCCTAAACGGCCGCATCGAGGCCGGCCAGACCGTGTCCGCGTACGGCGGCGTGGGCATGATCGTGATGAACAGAGCAGCCGAAGGGTACACCACCTTCGCCGACCCGCATGTCCTCCCTGCGTCGCACGTGAGCTACGACGCCGGGACTAAGATCGCGGCCTACATTAATTCCACGGCCAACCCGACGGCGAGCATCGCGTTCAAGGGCACTGTCATGGGCGCGCTGCCGGCGCCGGCCGTTACTTTCTTCTCGTCCCGAGGTCCGAGCAAGGCCAGCCCGGGCATCCTGAAGCCGGACATCACGGGGCCGGGCATGAACATACTCGCGGCGTGGGCGCCGAGCGAGTCGCACACGGAGTTCTCCGACGGCGGCGTCGGCCTCTCTTTCTTCGTGGAGTCTGGCACGTCCATGTCGACGCCGCACCTGAGCGGCATCGCCGCACTCATCAAGAGCATGCACCCGGACTGGTCACCGGCGGCGATCAAATCGGCGATCATGACGACGTCGGACGCAGTGGACCGCACCGGCGTGCCCCTCAAGGACGAGCAGTACCGCCACGCCACCTTCTATGCCATGGGCGCGGGCTATGTTGGAGTTGTGTCGAATATAGTGTACGAGGTAGGTTACAGTTGGACTTGTAGTTGTATCGTGTTTACATAGGATGTGGAGTCGTGTCCTAGTAGGACACTTGTATCCTAGGCCTTTCTTATATAGCGGGGGTAGACACACGATGTAACCTATGCCAACATAATAGCACCGGAACGCAGGGGAAGCCGGCGGCATGTGCCGGTGTCCAGGGCGACCGGGTGCGGTATTGTAGCGGTGTCATGGGGAGGAGCGCCCATAGTCAAGCCCCGGGGATGTAGCCATATCGGTGAACCTCGTTAACAAATCTCGATGTCGAAATCGTGTGATTGCTTGGTCCTCGGATGATCAACGGTATGCCTCGGATTTATTCTAACAAGTGGTATCAGAGCGATCTGCAGTAGATGTGTCGGCGGTTGTAATCTTTGCGAGGCGATCATGGAGCGGCAGCGATCCAGACTGATCTTGGCGAGTTCGGAAGCTTCGAAATCGTGTGGCACGTCCAGGTGCGTGCAACCGCAGCAGCGGGCGCGCAGAGCGAGACGCGTGCAGGCGGCGGTCGGGCAGCACGAGCGACTGCTCGATTCGGAGAAGCGGGCGAGCGGAAAGAGAAGCAAGTGATCGGACAGAGGTTTGTTTTTGGACCAAAAGGAGGACCGTGTCCTCGTGTGCGCGACACGGGCGGAGGTAACCAGATCAATTAGGCGGAAGAAAACATCCATCGTGGAGTATGCATCCATCAGGGGCTACAGCATTGGAAAAGCAACGGTTTGCATAGGGTCGTGCGCGTAGCAGCAAGCAGAACAGCGAGGCCGCAGTAGGAGAGGTTCTGGCTAAGCATCAAGGAGTGGAGTAGCTCCCGTGAGTAGTAAGTTTGGTCAATTTTCAACCTGGTATTTTGCTACTTGCACGCGGGAAGGGTACTGGAGACTTTGGGTTTTGCTAGATATACACAGACTGCAGGGCATCGTATCTGTTAGCAGCTTTGGTTAATTTTTCATGTGTCAGCCGTACGAAGAGCCATGGCACCAATGGGTGCATGGTTTGAGGTGGATAAGTTTAGTGAAACTGAAAACCTTGGGTTATGGCAGACAAGGGTGAAATATTTGTTGCACAACATGGATGCTTGAAAGCGTTGCGGGAAATCATGCCAGCTAAGATGGAATTATCATGTGATGGATGGAAATTCGCGGAAAACGATTTGGGAGCCTCGAGCGTGTCGTTGCAGTCGAACAAGTTCGGCTGGGTTGGACTGGACAGTCTGATGGATCGACGCAAGTCGGTTGGTACAGAAGACGGTGGTGGAATCGGCGACGACGACATGGGAGCATGATGCTGATGGTGACCGACTTCTGGGCGTGGAAACACGTGGCGCAGGCCGGAGGGCTTGTGTGGCTTCGACAAGACTATGGCGCGGGGTTGATTCAAGGTGGTGCACACACGGAATTTGAAGTCGACGGGGCGCGAGGGTGGACTGATCATCTACCATGGAGTCATGTTGAAGGTGGAGCTGGATTGAGGGGCTACGGTGTAAGGATCCAGAGAATCGAAGCCTATTCAGCGGATGGAAAAAAGCGAGTGACACGTAGTTCGGACTGGAGCCCAGTGGTCTGATGGAAGCGTGAAACTCGTCATCGGTCGGTGATGATCGGTGGTACTCTGCAGTGGGGGTTGAGTGGTGTGGTTTCACGACCCTTGAGACTCGACCGGGACAGCGGAGGCTCGACGCGGTAATAGCGGCGAGGCGTGCGGTATGCACGGGACATGGAGACGGGCCAGGGCTCTGGTGGTCATACATGTGGTGAGACAACTGTGAATTTGACTCGGGATGACTACAAGCAACGGTGAAATTTCTTCAAGTTTCAGACAGACGGTCAAGAAAGGAGCGGTGATGTTGAGTTCAGGTAACTCTTATGTGTGACACCCAATATGTGAGTTGTTCATTTTTCACGCAGGTCAGTGATCAGTGTGTGATTGCGTTGGACGGATACTCTGGAAGTTGGGAGAGCAAACTAGAGTAACAAGGAACTTAATTTTGCTCGAGTGTTGACCGTGGTCAAGAAAAGAAGGGACTACAAGTTGCAGGTGGAGTCATATGGAGTCTTTGGAGTAGCAGCGGTACTCATGGGATAAGCTCAAGTCCAATGTACATGGAAGTTTGACGCATGGACAAATCCAGGGTGGTGGAGTATATTCGCCAAGGTGGAGTTTGTTGGAGTTGTGTCGAATATAGTGTACGAGGTAGGTTACAGTTGGACTTGTAGTTGTATCGTGTTTACATAGGATGTGGAGTCGTGTCCTAGTAGGACACTTGTATCCTAGGCCTTTCTTATATAGCGGGGGTAGACACACGATGTAACCTATGCCAACATAATAGCACCGGAACGCAGGGGAAGCCGGCGGCATGTGCCGGTGTCCAGGGCGACCGGGTGCGGTATTGTAGCGGTGTCATGGGGAGGAGCGCCCATAGTCAAGCCCCGGGGATGTAGCCATATCGGTGAACCTCGTTAACAAATCTCGATGTCGAAATCGTGTGATTGCTTGGTCCTCGGATGATCAACGGTATGCCTCGGATTTATTCTAACAGGCTACGTCAACCCCGCGCTCGCCTTCGACCCCGGCCTAGTCTACGACCTCCACGCCGACGACTACATCCCCTACCTCTGCGGCCTCGGCCTCGGCGACGAGGGCGTCACCGAGATCGCCCACCGCCCCGTCACCTGCGCCAACCTCAAGGCCACCACCGAGGCAGAGCTGAACTACCCGTCCCTCATCGTCAACCTGCTGGCCCAGCCGATCACGGTCAACCGCACGGTGACCAACGTCGGGAAGCCCAACTCCGTGTACACCGCCGTGGTGGACATGCCCAAAGACGTGTCGGTGACGGTGCAGCCGCCGATGCTGCGCTTTACGGAGGCCAAGGAGAAGCAGAGCTTCACGGTGACGGTGCGGTGGGCGGGGCAGCCGAGCGTCGCCGGCGCCGAGGGCAACCTGAAGTGGGTCTCCGATGACCACATCGTGAGGAGCCCCATTGTGGTTCCGCCCAAGGCCGCGTAGTAATTCTGCGACCGGCAGCATGTATAGCTAGCTAGTAGCATCGGTAGGCTGCTGCGCTTCCATGGTTTTGTTTGCGCAGGTTGCATGCAAACTGGAGCGATTTTGTTCTGTAAATAGCGCGAATCAATAAAAATTAAAAATGTGTCTCCAGAACATCCGGTCGTCTGAAAATAGAGGGAATCCATGCGTGTGTTTCCTTTTTTATCCGAGGGTCGAGGGTCGAGGTTTGAAATGAACTGCATGACTAGTTGACTACACTCACTGCATGCATGATGGTGGATCACGCAAACATCGGAAACGTCGAGGACGAATTGTTTCCAACGTGTTCAGTGGCAACTTGCCTTTTCCTCGGTGCCAACTCTTCTTTTTTTACCCCTCCTTGATGCCAACTCTATACTGCGGCAAGGCAAAGTGAGTGCTCATGGAAACACAGTCATTAGCATGTCCAGCAAAGCAAAGTGATGGTTCAATGCTCGTGGCAACATATACTACCGTTTCCAGCATGTTAATTATCGGTGCTGGTGAGCAATAAAGTACATATAGTTCCACTCCAGTGTTTTGATTGTCTTGCACATGGCTTCTGCAACTTGTCTCCCACTGGTTCTCGCCGTCTCCTGCCACACGAGGATTCTTGTGCGTTCTGTGATCATGCGCTCGAGTCCATGCATCACCTCCTCGCGGCCTGCCCCTTCTCGCGCCAGGTCTGGCATGACATCCTCAGCTGGGCTCACATGGCCGTCGACCTCCCTGATGCCCACACCCCCTTCCAGACATGGTGGACTTCCTGCCTTCACCGCTCACCGGCGCCTGTTCGAAAAGGGCTATCCTCCCTCATCATCCTCACAGCATGGTGGCTATGAAAACACCGCAACGTGTGTATCTTCGACCGGGCCACCCCTTCGCTCTCGCTGATCTCCAACACCATCAAAAGACGAGGCGCGCCTATGGGCTAAGGCAGGCGCCAACGGACTGCTTAACATCATTCCTGGCGAGTAGTTGCTAGAGGAGACACCGAGGGCTGAGCAGCCCCCTTTGTTCTAGTCTGCTCCAACGCGTGTGCACCATGCCTCTGCGTACATGGCCTTGTATGCGTTGTAACCCCATGCTACTATCTCCTTCTATCAATACAAAGATACGCGGCTTGCGTATTCGCGAAAAAGGTTCTCGCCGTCTCGAGCAAACTCTTTTGATCTGCATCTGTTCAGTTTAGTGCACTCTTCATTTTTTTTGATAAAGTGAGTTTCCTCTTCGATTTTTATTATTAGAAACCACGATATCTGTTGGAACTATTACTATAACCAGCAAACAGGAAAATAAAAACAAATTGCACCTCTCCAGTCTAATGACGATCAAATTACTTTCTCAGTAAGTTTTTGACTGATGAAGATGATGTTGTGGAGGTACAGCCTATGGACCTTTACATAAATTTCTTTCAAACAAAAAATTAACCAATACATTTCCTTTTTCGCAACAACATTTAAAGGATTGTCTTCTAAACGAAAAAAATATATATCAATCAATACATTTCCTTTTTTGCAACAACATTTAAATAAATTCCTTTTAAGCATAAAAACAATCAATATGTTTCCTTTTCTGCAACAACATTTCAATACATTCCTTTTACACAACAAATCAATCAATGTATTTCCTTTTTTACAACAACATTTAAATAAATTCCTTTTAAGCATAAAAACAATCAATATGTTTCCTTTTCTGCAACAACATTTCAATACATTCTTTTTACACAACAAATCAATCAATGTATTTCCTTTTTTGCAACAACATTTAAATACATCCCTTTTAAACAAAACACCAATCAATATGTTTCCTTTTCTGCAACAACATTTCAATACATTCCTTTTACACAACAAATCAATCAATGTATTTCCTTTTTTATTACAACATTTAAATAAATTCCTTTTAAGCATAAAAACAATCAATATGTTTCCTTTTCTGCAACAACATTTCAATACATTCCTTTTACACAACAAATCAATCAATGTATTTCCTTTTTTACAACAACATTTAAATACATCCCTTTTGAACAAAACACCAATCAATATGTTTTCTTTTCTGCAACAACATTTCAATACATTCCTTTTACACAACAAATCAATCAATGTATTTCCTTTTTTACAACAACATTTAAATTCATCCTTTTAAACATAAAATCAATCAATGTATTTCCTTTCCCTAAAAAAAATCAATGTATTTCCATTTTTACACAAACAATTAAATACATTCCTTTTAAACACAAAATAAATCAATGCATTTACATTTTTGTAGCAACATTTAAATACATTTCTTTTAAACAAAACATCAATCAATATATTTCTTTTTTTGCAGACATTTGAATACATTAATTTTAAACATAAAATCAATTAATGTATTTCCTTTTTTGCACCAACAATTAAATACATTCTTTTAAAACATAAAATCAATCAATGTATTTCCTTTTTTGCACCAACCTTTAAATAAATTCCTTTTTTGTAGTTGCCTTTAAAAAAAATTATTTTTTAATAAAAAATAAATCAGTTTATTCCCAAAAATTTCACACGGCACAGCCGAGGTGCATCCGAGTAGACCTGTCATAAAGGATAATTAGCATCCCGTGTCATCATCACGCTCCTTACTTTGCACAAGTCAAGAAAGAAAAAACATGTGCACTTATTTGGGCTTTATAAATTTAGAATGCCATACCTTTTAATTCGAGTATCAAAATTTAGATTCGTTTTCATCATTGGGTTACTCGCGACGAGTTCTTCAAAACTAGATCCCATATGAGTATATTTCGACGACTATTTGTAGAGCAACTTTGGGTGCTGTAGATGCAACTTTAGTGCTATAGGAAAGGAACTTCTTAGTTTGCCTACTATGACCGCCTATCAACAAAAAGTCATTCTAAGTTATATCCCATGACTATCATGTTCACCAAATTCACATATAAATTGTCTACCACACTTCGAGTATGCTAACACTATGTTTCACAGACTCAGAGTATAGGTAACATGAGCTACACCGACAGACGACTTCTCCTATCACCATAGCCAACTCATTAGTGATGACATGAAATCGGGTATCATTGTTAGGCAACTAATTATCAATGCTAAGTTCTCATGATTTATTGGGGCAGTTGCTCGGATTCGTTTTGAACTGGTTTTTGCATTTGTCTTTTTTGTAATGCAGTTGCTTGGTATTGATAGGCAGTTGCTTGGATTTTTTTTGCTACAACAATTTTTCATTTTGTGTTTTTTTTGTAATAGATTGTTTTGGATTTTTGCTAGAATAGATAAGGTGCATGGGGAGTGAGATCAGATAGTTGTCCATAATGGCTATTCAAGTTGGTCATACATTTTTTGTTCCTAAAGTAGACAAGCTAAGTAGTAATGGCAGGGACAGTTGATACGTCTTCGTCGTATCTACTTTTTAAAACACTTTTGCTCTTATTTTGAACTCTAATTTGCATAATTTGAATGAAACTACCTTGGACTGACATTGTTTTCAGCAGAATTGCCATGATGTTGTCTTTGGGCAGAAATCAAAGTTCTCAGATTGACCTGAACAATTACGGAGAATTTTTATGGAAAATTTAAAAAATATTGGTGAAAAAATATACCAGAGGGGGGCCACCCAGGAGCCACAAGCTCAGGGACGTGCCCACCCCCCAGGGCATGCCCTATGACCTAGTGAGCCCCCTGGACCTCCGGCAACCCTAACTCCAGCTCCATATATTCCTATTCGCCAAGAAAAACCCAGAGAGAAGGATTCATCGCATTTTACGATACGGAGCCGCCGCCACCTCCTGTTCTTCATCGGGAGGGCTGATATAGAGTCTGTTCGAGGCTCCAGAGAGGGGGATTCGACGCTGTCGTCATAATGAACCTTCGTCCATCACCAATTTCTTGATGCTCACCGCCTAGAGTGAGTAATTCCTTCGTAGGCTTGCTGGACGGTGATGGGTTGGATGAGATTTATCATGTAATCGAGTTAGTTTTGTTAGGGCTTGATCCCTATTATCCACTATGTTCTAATATTGATGTTGCTATGACTTTGCTATGTTTAATGCTTGTCACTAGAGCCCGTGTGCCATGATTTCAGATCTGAACCTATTATGTTTTCATGAATATATGTGTGTTCTTGATCCTATCTTTTTTGACTGGGTTCTTGATCCTATCTTGCAAGTTATATGCACCTATTACGTGTTATGATCCACATACCCCAAGGTGACAATAATTGGGATTCTTTCCAGCGATTATCGTAGTTTGAGGAGCTCATGTATGCACTAAGTGTTAATGCTTTGTTTCGGTTCTCTATTAAAAGGAGGCCTTAATATCCCTTAGTTTCCTTATGGACCCCGCTGCCATGGGAGGATAGGACAAAAGATGTCATGCAAGTTCTTTTCCACGTATTACTTATATACGTAATACATGCCTACATTACATTGATGAATTGGAGCTAGTTCTGTGTTGCCCTAGGTTATGACTGTTGCATGATGAATGCCATCCAACGTGATTATCCATCACTGATCCAATGCCTACGAGCTCTGTTGGTTAACGTTGCAGAAAACAAAAAAATTTCCTACGGTTTCACCAAGATCTATCTATGAGTTCATCTAGCAACGAGTGATTAGATGCATCTACATACCTTTGTAGATCGCGCACGGAAGCGTTCAAAAGAACGGTGATGATGTAGTCGTACTCGACGTGATCCAAATCACCGATGACCAAGCGCCGAACGGACGGCACCTCCGCGTTCAACACACGTACGGGACGAGAGACGTCTCCTCCTTCTTGATCCAGCAAGGGGGAAGGAGAGGTTGATGAAGATCCAGCAGCACGACGGCGTGGTGGTGGATGCAGGGCGTCACAGTAGCAGGGCTTCGCCAAGACTACAAGGGAGAGACGTAACGGGGAGAGAGGGAGGCGCCAGGGGCTGGTGTCTGAAGTCCCTTCTCTCCCCCACTATATATAGGGGTGCCAGGGGGGCGCCGGCCCTAGTAGATGGCATCTACTAGGGGGGGCGGCGGCCAAGGGGAGGTTTCCCTCCCCCCCAAGGCACCTAGGGGTGCCTTCCACCACTTGGACTCCTCCTTTGTGGAAACCCTAGGCGCATGGGCCTATAGGGGCTGGTGCCCTTGGCCCATCTAGGCCAAGGCGCACCCCCTACAGCCCATGTGGCCCCCCGGGACAGGTGGCCCCACCCGGTGGGCCCACGGGACCCCTTCGGTGGTCCCGGTACAATACCGATAACCCCGAAACTTGTCCCGATGCCCGAAACTGCACTTCCTATATATAGTTCTTTACCTCCGGACCATTCCGGAACTCCTCGTGACGTCCGGGATCTCATCCGGGACTCCGAACAACATTCGGGTTACTGCATATACATATCTTCACAACCCTAGCGTCACCGAACCTTAAGTGTGTAGACCCTACGGGTTCGGGAGACAAGCAGACATGACCGAGACGACTCTCAGGTCAATAACCAACAGCGGGATCTGGATACCCATGTTGGCTCCCACATGCTCCACGATGATCTCATCGGATGAACCACGATGTCGAGGATTCAATCAACCCCGTACGCAATTCCCTTTGTCAATCGATATGTTACTTGCCCGAGATTCGATCGTCGGTATCCTAATACCTCGTTCAATCTCGTTACCGGCAAGTCACTTTACTCGTACCGTAATGCATGATCCCGTGACCAGACACTTGGTCACTCTGAGCTCATTATGATGATGCATTACCGAGTGGGCCCAGTGATACCTCTCCGTCATACGGAGTGACAAATCCCAGTCTTGATCCATGTCAACCCAACAGACACTTTCGGAGATACCCGTAGTCTACCTTTATAGTCACCCAGTTACGTTGTGACGTTTGGTATACCCAAAGCACTGCTACGATATCCGGGAGTTACACGATCTCATGGTCTAAGGAAAAGATACTTTGACATTGGAAAACACTAGCAAACGAACTATACGATCTTGTGCCATGTTTAGGATTGGGTCTTGTCCATCACATCATTCTTCTAATGATGTGATCTCGTTATCAATGACATCCAATGTCCATAGTCAGGAAACCATGACTATCTATTGATCAACGAGCTAGTCAACTAGAGGCTTACTAGGGACATGTTGGTGTCTGTTATTCACACATGTATTACGATTTTCGGATAACACAATTATAGCATGAATAAAGACAATTATCATGAACAAGGAAATATAATAATAATGCTTTTATTATTGCCTCTAGGGCATATTTCCAACAGTCTCCCACTTGCACTAGAGTCAATAATCTAGTTACATTGTGATGAATCGAACGCCCATGGAATTCTGGTGTTGATCATGTTTTGCTCTAGGGAGAGGTTTAGTCAACGGATCTGCTACATTCAGGTCCGTATGTATTTTACAAATCTCCATGTCTCCATCTTGAACATTTTCACGAATGGAGTTGAAGCGACGCTTGATGTGCCTTGTCTTCTTGTGAAACCTGGGCTCCTTGGCAAGTGCAATAGCTCCAGTGTTGTCACAGAAGAGCTTGATCGGCCCCGACGCATTGGGTATGACTCCTAGGTCGGTGATGAACTCCTTCACCCATATTGCTTCATGTGCTGCCTCCGAGGCCGCCATGTACTCCGCTTCACATGTAGATCCCGCCACGACGCTTTGCTTGCAACTGCACCAGCTTACTGCCCCACCATTCAAAATATACACGTATCCGGTTTGTGACTTAGAGTCATCCAGATCTGTGTCGAAGCTAGCGTCGACGTAACCCTTTACGACGAGCTCTTCGTCACCTCCATAAACGAGAAACATTTCCTTAGTCCTTTTCAGGTACTTCAGGATATTCTTGACCGCTGTCCAGTGCTCCTTGCCGGGATTACTTTGGTACCTTCCTACCAAACTGACGGCAAGGTTAACATCAGGTCTGGTACACATCATGGCATACATAATAGAACCTATGGCTGATGCATAGGGGATGACGCTCATCTCTTCTATATCTTCTGACGTGGTCGGACATTGAGCTAAGCTCAATTTCATACCTTGTAACACAGGCAAGAACCCCTTCTTGGATTGATCCATATTGAACTTCTTCAATGTCTTATCAAGGTATGTGCTTTGTGAAAGACCTATGAGGCGTCTCGATCTATCTCTATAGATTTTGATGCCTAATATATAAGCAGCTTCTCCAAGGTCCTTCATTGAAAAACTATTATTCAAGTAGGCCTTGATGCTGTCCAAGAGTTCTATATCATTTCCCACCAAAAGTATGTCATCTACATATAGTATGAGAAATGCTACAGAGCTCCCACTCACTTTCTTGTAAACACAGGCTTCTCCATTAGTCTGTGTAAACCCAAACGCTTTGATCATCTCATCAAAGCGAATGTTCCAACTCCGAGATGCTTGCACCAGCCCATAAATCGAGCGTTGGAGCTTGCACACCTTGTCAGCATTCTTAGGATCTACAAAACCTTCTGGCTGCATCATATACAATTCTTCCTTAAGGAAACCATTAAGGAATGCCGTTTTGACGTCCATTTGCCATATTTCATAATCGTAGAATGCGGCAATTGCTAACATGATTCGGACGGACTTTAGCTTCGCTACCGGTGAGAAAGTCTCATCGTAGTCAACCCCTTGAACTTGTCGATAACCCTTAGCGACAAGTCGAGCTTTATAGATGGTCACATTACCATCCGCGTCTGTCTTCTTCTTAAAGATCCATTTATTTTCTATGGCTCGCCGTTCTACGGGCAAGTCAGTCAAAGTCCATACTTCGTTCTCATACATGGATCCTATCTTGGATTTCATGGCTTCTAGCCATTTGTCGGAATCCGGGCCCGCCATCGCTTCTTCATAGTTCGAAGGTTCACTGTTGTCTAACAACATGATTTCCAAGACAGGGTTGCCGTACCACTCTGGTGCGGAACGTGTCCTTGTGGACCTTCGAATTTCAGTAGGAGCTTGATCAGAAGTATCTTTATTATCATCATTAACTTCCTCTCTAGTCGGTGCTGGCACCTCAGGAACATTTTCTTGAGTTGCGCCATTTTCCGGTTCAAGAGGTAATACTTCATCAAGCTCTACTTTCCTCCCACTTACTTCTTTCGAGAGAAACTCTTTCTCTAGAAAGGACCCATTCTTGGCAACAAAGATCTTGCCTTCGGATCTGAGGTAGAAGGTGTACCCAATAGTTTCCTTTGGGTACCCTATGAAGACGCATTTTTCCGATTTGGGTTCGAGCTTTTCAGGTTGAAGTTTCCTGACATAAGCATCGCATCCCCAAACTTTTATAAACGACAGTTTAGGTTTCTTCCCAAACCACAATTCATACGGTGTCGTCTCAATGGATTTCGACGGTGCCCTATTTAAAGTGAATGCGGCAGTCTCTAAAGCATAGCCCCAGAAAGATAGCAGTAAATCAGTAAGAGACATCATAGATCGCACCATATCTAACAGAGTGCGATTACGACGTTCGGACACACCGTTACGCTGAGGTGTTCTAGGCGGCGTGAGTTGTGAAACTATTCCACATTTTCTTAAGTGCGTGCCAAACTCATGACTCAAGTATTCTCCTCCACGATCTGATCGTAGAAACTTGATTTTCCTGTCACGTTGATTTTCAACCTCACTCTGAAATTCCTTGAACTTTTCAAAGGTCTCAGACTTGTGTTTCATTAAGTAGACATACCCATATCTACTCAAGTCATCAGTGAGGGTGAGAACATAACGATAGCCACCGCGAGCCTCAACACTCATTGGACCGCACACATCAGTATGTATGATTTCCAATAACTTGGTTGCTCGCTCCATTGTTCCTGAGAACGGAGTCTTGGTCATTTTTCCCATAAGGCACGGTTCGCATGTGTCAAATGATTCATAATCAAGAGACTCTAAAAGTCCATCTGCATGGAGCTTCTTCATGCGTTTGACACCTATGTGACCAAGGCGGCAGTGCCACAAGTATGTGGGACTATCATTATCAACCTTACTTCTTTTGGTACTCACATTGTGAACATGTGTAGCATCACGTTCGAGATTCATAAAGAATAAACCATTCACCATAGGAGCATGACCATAAAACATATCTCTCATATAAATAGAACAACCATTATTCTCGGATTTAAATGAGTAGCCATCTCGAATTAAACGAGATCCCGATACAATGTTCATGCTCAAAGATGGCACTAAATAACAATTATTAAGGTTTAAAACTAATCCCGAAGGGAGATGCAGAGGCAGCGTGCCGACGGCGATCACATTGACCTTGGAACCATTCCCGACGCGCATAGTCACCTCGTCCTTTGCCAGTTTCCGCTTATTCTGCAGCCCCTGCTTTGAGTTACAAATTTGAGCAACTGCACCGGTATCAAATACCCAGGAGCTACTATGGACACTAGTAAGGTACACATCAATTACATGTATATCACATATACCTTTTGTTTTGCCGGCCTTCTTGTCTGCTAAGTATTTAGGGCAGTTCCGCTTCCAGTGACCGCTTCCCTTGCAATAAAAGCACTCAGTCTCGGGCTTGGGTCCATTCTTTGGCTTCTTCCCGGCAGCTTGCTTGCCGGGCGCGGCAACCTCCTTGCCGTCCTTCTTGAAGTTCTTTTTACCCTTGCCTTTCTTGAACTTAGTGGTTTTATTGACCATCAACACTTGATGTTCCTTCTTGACTTCTACCTCTGCTGATTTCAGCATGGCAAATACTTCAGGAATGGTCTTTTCCATCCCCTGCATATTGAAGTTCATCACAAAGCTCTTGTAGCTTGGTGGAAGCGACTGGCGGATTCTGTCAATGACCGCATCATCCGGGAGATTAACTCCCAGCTGAGTTAAGCGGTTATGCAACCCAGACATAGTGAGTATGTGCTCACTGACAGAACTGTTTTCCTCCATCTTACAGCTGAAGAACTTGTCGGAGACTTGATATCTCTCGACCTGGGCATGAGCTTGGAAAACCATTTTCAGCTCTTCGAACATCTCATATGCTCCGTGTCTCTCAAAACGCTTTTGGAGCCCCGGCTCTAAACTATAAAGCATGCCGCACTGAACGAGGGAGTAGTCATCGGTACGTGCCTGCCAAGCGTTCATAACATCTTGTTCTGCAGGGAGAACGGGTGCGTCACCAAGCGGTGCTTGTAGGACATAATCTTTCTTGGCAGCTATGAGGATGATCCTCAGGTTCCGGACCCAGTCCGTATAGTTGCTGCCATCGTCTTTCAGCTTAGTTTTCTCTAGGAACGCGTTGAAGTCGAGGACTACGTTGGCCATTTGATCTACAAGACATATTGTAAAATATTTAGACTAAGTTCATGATAATTAAGTTCAACTAATCAAATTATTAATGAACTCCCACTTAGATTAGACATCCCTCTAGTCATCTAAGTATTGCATGATCCGAGTTAACTAGACCGTGTCCGATCATCACGTGAGACGGACTAGTCAACATCGGTGAACATCTTCATGTTGATCGTATCTTCTATACGACTCATGCTCGACCTTTCGGTCTTCTGTGTTCCGAGGCCATGTCTGTACATGCTAGGCTCGTCAAGTCAACCTAAGTGTTTGCATGTGTAAATCTGTCTTACACCCCTTGTATGTGAACGTCTGAATAAAACACCCGATCATCACGTGGTGTTTTGAAACAGCGAACTGTCGCAACGGTGCACAGTTAGGGGAAACACTTCTTGAAATTAGTATGAGGGATCATCTTATTTACTATCGTCGTTCTAAGTAAACAAGATGCAAAACATGATAAACATCACATGCAATCAAATAATAAATGTGACATGATATGGCCAATATCACATAGCTCCTTTGATCTCCATCTTGGGGCTCCATGATCATCTTGTCACCGGCTTGACACCATGATCTCCATCATCATGATCTCCATCATCGTGTCTCCATGAAGTTGCTCGCCAACTATTACTTCTACTACTATGGCTAACGCGTTTAGCAATAAAGTAAAGTAATTTACATGGCATTTCTCAATGACGCGCAGGTCATATAAAAGAATAAAGACAACTCCTATGGCTCCTGCCGGTTGTCATACTCATCGACATGCAAGTCGTGATTCCTATTACAATAGCATGAACATCTCATACATCACATATAGATCATTCATCATTCATCACAACTTTGGCCATATCATATCACAAACCACTTGCTGCAAAAACAAGTTAGACATCCTCTAATTGTCGTTGCATGTTTTACGTGGCTGAATTAGGGTTCTAGCAAGAACGTCTTCTTACCTACGTTAAAGCCACAACGTGATTTGTCAACTTCTATTTACCCTTCATAAGGACCCTGTTCATCGAATCCGCTCCAACTAAAGTGGGAGAGACAGACACCCGCCAGCCACCTTATGCAACTAGTGCATGTTAGTCCGTGGAACCGGTCTCACGTAAGCGTACGTGTAAGGTTGGTCCGGGCCGCTTCATCCCACAATACCGCTGAACCAAGAAAAGACTAGTAACGGCAAGAAAGTTGACAAATCCACGCCCACAACTAATTGTGTTCTACTCGCGCAAGAAGAACTACGCATAGACCTAGCTCATGATGCCACTGTTGGTTAACATTGCAGAAAACAAAAAATTTTCCTACGGTTTCACCAAGATCCATCTATGAGTTCATCTAGCAACGAGTGATTAGATGCATCTACATACCTTTGTAGATCGCGCACGGAAGCGTTCAAAAGAACGGTGATGATGTAGTCGTACTCGACGTGATCCAAATCACCGATGACCAAGCGCCGAACGGACGGCACCTCCGCGTTCAACACACGTACGGGACGAGAGACGTCTCCTCCTTCTTGATCCAGCAAGGGGGAAGGAGAGGTTGATGAAGATCCAGCAGCACGACGGCGTGGTGGTGGATGCAGGGCGTCACAGTAGCAAGGCTTCGCCAAGACTACGAGGGAGAGACGTAACGGGGAGAGAGGGAGGCGCCAGGGGCTGGTGTCTGAAGTCCCTTCTCTCCCCCACTATATATAGGGGTGCCAGGGGGGGCGCCGGCCCTAGTAGATGGCATCTACTAGGGGGGCGGCGGCCAAGGGGAGGTTTCCCTCCCCCCAAGGCACCTAGGGGTGCCTTCCACCACTTGGACTCCTCCTTTGTGGAAACCCTAGGCGCATGGGCCTATAGGGGCTGGTGCCCTTGGCCCATCTAGGCCAAGGCGCACCCCCTACAGCCCATGTGCCCCCCCGGGACAGGTGGCCCCACCCGGTGGGCCCACGGGACCCCTCCGGTGGTCTCGGTACAATACCGATAACCCTGAAACTTGTCCCGATGCCCGAAACTACACTTCCTATATATAATTCTTTACCTCCGGACCATTCCGGAACTCCTCGTGACGTTCGGGATCTCATCCGGGACTCCGAACAACATTCGGGTTACTGCATATACATATCTTCACAACCCTAGCGTCATCGAACCTTAAGTGTGTAGACCCTACGGGTTCGGGAGACAAGCAGACATGACCGAGACGACTCTCAGGTCAATAACCAACAGTGGGATCTGGATACCCATGTTGGCTCCCACATGCTCCACGATGATCTCATCGGATGAACCACGATGTCGAGGATTCAATCAACCCCGTACGCAATTCCCTTTGTCAATCGATATGTTACTTGCCCGAGATTCGATCGTCGGTATCCTAATACCTCGTTCAATCTCGTTACCGGCAAGTCACTTTACTCGTACCGTAATGCATGATCCCGTGACCAGACACTTGGTCACTCTGAGCTCATTATGATGATGCATTACCGAGTGGGCCCAGTGATACCTCTGCGTCATACGGAGTGACAAATCCCAGTCTTGATCCATGTCAACCCAACAGACACTTTCGGAGATACCCGTAGTCTACCTTTATAGTCACCCAGTTACGTTGTGACGTTTGGTATACCCAAAGCACTCCTACGATATCCGGGAGTTACACGATCTCATGGTCTAACGAAAAGATACTTTGACATTGGAAAACACTAGCAAACGAACTATACGATCTTGTGCCATGTTTAGGATTGGGTCTTGTCCAACACATCATTCTCCTAATGATGTGATCTCGTTATCAATGACATCCAATGTCCATAGTCAGGAAACCATGACTATCTATTGATCAACGAGCTAGTCAACTAGAGGCTTACTAGGGACATGTTTGTGTCTGTTACTCACACATGTATTACGATTTCCGGATAACACAATTATAGCATGAATAAAGACAATTATCATGAACAAGGAAATATAATAATAATGCTTTTATTATTGCCTCTAGGGCATATTTCCAACAAGCTCTTCATATATTGCTCTTTGCAAAGTTATTTTTGCCATTTCCGCTGTTACAATCACTACAAAATTATTACTGTTACTATTGCTACTGTTACTGTCACTATCATACTACTTTGCTACTGATCACCTTGCTGCAGATATTAAGTATTTCAGGTGTGGTTGAATTGACAACTCAACTGCTAATACTTGTGAATATTATTTGGCTCCCCTTGTGTCGAATATTCTACCCTCAAAAACTGTTGTGTTCCTCTATACTTGTGGGTTATCAAGACCTTTATCTGGCGCCATTGCCAAGGAGCATAGCTATATTGTTGAGTCACTTGAGATTTATATCTGTTGATCACTATGAAGAATATTAAGGATGATAGAACCAAGATCATTCCCTCTAAGATGAGGGGAGGTAAGGAACTGTTATCTAGCTCTACACTTGATTCACCTTCTGTTTTGAGTAAGCTTGCAACACCACCACCTTCTATTAATCCTGATATGTCGCAAGTAATTGATGATGCTACTTCTGCTATGAATGATACTACTGATAATGCTAGTACTTCGCTTGATGATAATGTGCCACTAGGTTAATTTCTTGATGAACAACTTGCTAGAGCTAAAGAAATTGAGAATGTTGAAACTGAAAATTTTGAAACACCTATTAGACCTAGCTCTCCTAGGTATGAATTGCCTGAGATACCTGAGGGTTATGTTATGGATGGAGAGGTAACTAAGGACTTTCCTACCTGTAAGGATAGAGATGATCTTAAGAAATTTCTATGCAAGTTGAAAGAACAATCTTTGAATGGTAGAATGCAATATGATCCTAAGTTTTCTACTTCACATACATTTGTCACCGATGAGGATTATGAATTCTCTGTCAACCCTGAGTTAATTACTTTGGTAGAATCTGATCCTTTCCAAGTTTATGAATCTAAAACTATTGTGGCACATCTTACTAAGCTAAATGATATAGCCGCCCTATTTGCTCACGAGGAAAAAATTTGCTACTTATTCTTAAGTTGTTTCCTTTCTCATTAAAGGGTGATGCTAAGATATGGTTGTTAGGGAACTTTGCATGGAAAACAAAAAAAAAATTCTTCGCACACGCAAGATCTATCCATGGAGATGCATAGCTACGAGAAGGCGAGAGCATCTACATACCCTTGCAGATCGCTAAGCGAAAGCGTTTATCAACGCGGTTGATGTAGTCGTACACCTTCACAATCTGCTCCATTCAAGCATGGAACACATGGCACCTCCGTGTTCAGCACACGTTCAGCTCGATAATGTCCTCGCCTTCTTGATCCAGCACGAGGGGTGAAGTAGTAGATCACTTCCGGTAGCACGACGGCGTGGTGACGGTGGTGGTGAAACTATTTCCATAAGGCTTCGTCAAGCATAACAAATTTAGAGTGGAGGATAAACTAGAGGGAGAGGGGGGCTGGCACACGGCTTGGTGAATCGTGGTCTGTGGCGCCCCCTTCCCTCCTCTCATATATATAGGTGCATGGGGAAGGGAGGTAGCCCTAGGCACGCGCCAAGGGGGTCGGCGGCTGCCCTAGGGCACCTGCCTAGGCGCTCCTCCTTCCTTCTTTACGCGTGGGGAAGAAGATAGGAGAGGCCAGCCCTCCTCCTTCCTCCTTTGGCGCGTGGAGAGGAAAGAAAGGAGGGGCTGGACCTCCTCCTTTCCTTCCCTGGGGGGGGGGGCTGCTAGAGGTGTGGCGCGCCAGCCCCTTGTGGGCTGGTGTGCTCCCCTCGTTGGCCCAATAAGCCACCGTGGCCCCCCGGAACCCCTTCCGGTCATCCGATAATTATCTAGTGCATTATGAGACTCTTCTGGAGACCAAATAATATCATCCCATATATCAACCTTTACCTCTGGACCATTCCGGAGCTCCTCGTCATGTCCATGATCTCATCCGGGACTCTGAACAACATTCGGTTCCCAACATACATAAATCATGTAGTACTTTATCGTCAATGGACGTTAAGCGTGCGGACCCTATGGGTTCGAGAATGATGTAGAAATGGCCGATACACTTCTCCGGCCAATAACCAATAGCAGGACCTAGATGCCCATATTGGTTCCTACATATTCTACGAAGGTCTTTATCGGTTAAACCTTTATGACAACATACATAGTTCCCTTTGTCTATCGGTATGTTACTTGCACGAGATTCGATCGTCGGTATCTCCATACCTAGTTCAGTCTCGTTACCGGCAAGTCTCTTTACTCATTCCGTAATACATCATCTTGTAACTAACTCCTTAGTCACTTTGCTTGCAAGCTTCTTGTGATGTTGTGTTACCAAGAGGGCCCAGAGATACCTCTCCGTCATATGGAGTGACAAAATCGCAATCTCGATTCTCGCCAACTCAACGGATACCTTTGGAGATACCTGTAGAGCACCTTTATGATCACCCATTTACGAAGTGATGCTTGATACACACAAGGCATTCCTATGGAATCAGGGAGTTGCATGATCTCATGGTCGAAGGAACATGTATCTGACATTAAGAAAGTAGTAGCAATAAACCGAACGATCATATGCTATGCTAACGAATGGGTCTTGTCCATCACATCATTCTCCTAATGATGTGATCCCGTTATCAAGTGACAACACATGTATATGGTTAGGAAATCTTAACCATGTTTTGATCAACGAGCTAGTCTAGTAGAGGCTCACTAGGGACATGGTATTTGTTTATGTATCCACACATGTATTTAAGTTTTCAGTTAATACAATTCTAGCATGAATATTAAACCTTTGTCATGAATAAGGAAATATAATAATAACCACTTTATTATTGCCTCTAGGGCATATTTCCAACAGTCTCCCACTTGCACTAGAGTCAATAATCTAGATTACATAGTAATGGATCTAACACCCATGGAGTCTTGGTGCTGATCATGTTTTGCCCGTGGAAGAGGTTTAGTCAACGGGTCTGCCACATTCAGATCAGTATGTACTTTGCAAATTTCTATGTCTCCATCCTTGACATAATCACGAATGGAGTTGAAGCGTCGCTAGATGTGTTTGGTTCTCTTGTGAAACCTGGGCTCCTTGGCTATGGAAATTACTCCAGTGCTATCACAAAAGATTGTCATTGGACCTGATGCACTGGGTATTACACCCAGATGGGATATGAACACCTTCATCCAGACTCCTTCATGCACTACTTCCGAAGCAGCTATGTACTCCACTTCACATGTAGATCCCGCCACGCCGCTCTGATTAGAACTACACCAACTGTCGTGGTTCTAAGACTGACAGTAGAAAGAGGGGTAGGTATGGAGAGGCAAGATCTCAGCTATGGTGAAGGTGTACACACGAGTTTTACGAGTTCAGGCCCTTCTCGGTGGAAGTAACAGCCCTACATCTCGGTGCCCGGAGGTGGTCGATTGGATTATATGTGTGATGTTACAGGGGGTGCGAACCCTTGTGCCAGAGGAGGAGGGTGGCTTATATAGAGTTCGCCGGGACCCTCTCCGCCCTCCATTACAAGGGACTTAATGTACATAAAGTGGGGGCATTACTGGTAACGCCAGCCTTAAGTGTTGTTAATGACCTTAAAGACTACAGAGTGAACGCCTGCCCGTTGTAACACTGAGTGATTCCTAGTCTTCAGGAGGTCGAGTGATTCTCTGGATGGTCGAGTGATAGTAGGTAGGAAGACTCCCGAGTGACATGATGGCAAGTGGATTGCACTCGACATCTTTGACTGGGGGTCTCATGCTGCCTCTTGAACTTCTTGTTTTCTAGGGTAGTGACCTTGGGTAGGACGTATAGGTCAGGCCTATGACCCTACCCCAGGTTTGTATCCTCATCAGTAGCCCCCGAATGGATTAAGGTTGGAGTGGAAAGTAGGTTGGAGTTGAACTTGTTCCGAGACTTGCACCTTCGCGAGCATTTTCTGCAAGATGGAAAACTCGAGTTGGTACTTCAGCGTCGATTTAGTCGCCTTGATCCATTCAGAGAGTCGTCGACTGAACTTGTGGCGTCGTCTGCCGAGTGCTGTATTAGAGTGTAGGATCTTGGGCGCGATTGACTGCTGCGTATTCCGGATTTCGTGGGATACGAAATTTCAGGGAAGCGCGCGGGACGGGGAGTGCCGAAGCGGGCGGAGCGGATAAACAGTGATGCCTCGATTTCCACGCCACCTTTTTTGCCACGTACGTTGCGCGCGACAGTTGCAGGATTTGACAGGATTACATGGTCCCACGCGTCAGTCACTCAGGAGCAATCCTTTATAAGGCGACGGGCCCGAGGCATCCGCACTGTGCACGCTCGTTTCTCCTTCTTCCTCCTGCACTTCTCCACCGCGCCCAGCTCTTCTATTCCGATGCTGCCGCTCCGCCGCCTTGGTGAAGGACAAGACAGCGGCACTAGAACATGCAAAGAAGGCGACGGGGGCGAGGAAAGGCAAGAAACAGAACTGTGGGTCATCATCGCGCGCGGGGCTGCCGCCGCGCTGGATCCAGGGCGATTGGATTCAATCTTAGATCCGGCAAGAAGATCTGGACGAGCTGGCGGAGTCTGGACTGATCACCAAGGGAGCGGCAAGGCTGGCGGAGGGGGAGATGGAACCCCAGCCTCGACCGGGTGAGTGTGTACTACTCGCCACCCACGTCGACTGAGGTTTCTCGCTTCCTCCGCACCTCTTCTTTTGGGGATTCCTGAATTTCTTCGATGCTCAACGCCACCATTTTTCTCCCAACACCATTACGTATCTGGCTGCGTTCGTGTCGATGTGCAAAAACTTCTTGGGGTGTCGACCGCACTGGGGTCTTTTCAAACATATCTTTACTATCCGATCCCAGTCGGTCAAAAAAGCAAAGTCGAGTGACTCAAAGACCAATGTCATCCAGATGTGTGGGGGTTTAGGTATCCAGAAAAGGCATAGGAGTTCTTTCCCTGCTATGACTCTCCCTGAAGCGGTTAGAGGCTGGCAGTCGACCTGGTTCTACTGCCAGGATGCCACAGCTCCAGGTCAGTCGACCGGCCTCCCCCACTTCACATTCGACCGCGTTCATACTCCTTCTCCAGTCAAAGTGACCATTGCTAAAAACGTGGAGACGAAGTTGTTGGTGGAGAAAGTGGTACAACTTATCAACGAGGGTGTCACCGGCCTGGACCTGTTGGAAGTGTTCCTCAGTCGATGCATCTAGCCTCTCTAGGCTCGTGATCATCCTATGTGGCTATACTCCGGAACTAAGACACCGCTCGGTTCCACCCAGAGGAAGTGTCGTCCGAGACCGTGGCCATGTGGTTGAGGAGTATCACAGGAAATCAGGACAACCCCAGAGGATCTAGGCGAGTCATCCCTTTCAGAGACGACAATCCGCCCGACAAGGTATGCCCTTTTATTCCGACTGCCTGGCGTATATGTTCCGACTGCACTTGATGTCGACTAACTTTTACTTGACTTTTTGTCTTGTAGGTTTTTACCGAGATGTATTCGATGCCCAACGGCGAACAAGCTCTGGAACAGGGCCAGGAGGGAGATGCTAGCGCAGAAGAGAGCGGCGACTGGGAGTCTTCGGATGAAGAGGAGGTGGAGAAGAGCGAGGAGTCGGACGACGAGTAAGAAGTCGACTCGCCGCCGTGTTCCGAGCGCCGATCCAAGCAGTAACACGACCCGGCGGGCGGGCGCGAGAAGAACGTGGCTCCGAGTACCCACGCTCAGAAGCACACTCGGACGTCGACTCCGGAGCCGATGGAGAAGATCGCCAAGCAGCCCAAGGTTGCTCCTCCCAAGACTCGGAAGACTTTGCCACAGATCAAGATGGACGTCCCAGTGACTTTGGGGTGAGTATCACACTTGTGTTTATACAGACCGACTAAAATTTCTGTTCTGACCAATTGGATTATGCATATTTCTAGTCCCACCTCTGCTGCTACTGACATGGATGTCGATAAGGCACCAGGAGACGAGGAGGCCACCTCTCGGGCTAGTAAGTCTGCTCGACCAAGTTTCATTTAGTCAAGTGGGTAGTCAATCGGCTGAATATTTGATATTTCTCCCTTTCTGTAGCTCCGCAAGAAATCGTTGTGCTCTCTGATGATGATGAATAAGAAGCGCCTCTACAGGAGAGGAGGAAGAAGAGTGGAAGCTCGAGCAAGAGGAGGCTTGAAATTCAAGTCCCTCAGTCGACGCCGGCGCTTGAGGCGGTGGTTGAACGTTTTAGAGGGCCAGTTCGGACCAATGTCACATTCGCTAGCCCGCTGACGACTGATCGTCTGTCAGGATCGACTGCACAGACTCATGTCGCTCCGGTGCAACTCCACGCGTCCGACCCGGTAACTCCTTGGCTACCTTGGAGCCATCACTCTTTGTCGAGTATCAGACCCCAGACGACTCGCTGAGTGCCGCTAGGGAAGCTCTTTGTCAGGTGAACCTTGTCATGGAGCAAGTGAAGGTGATGCATGAAGCTAGTCAGGTGGCTTACAATGCCAGCTCTGCCCTTCAGACCAATGTTCAGGTCAGCAAAACTCCGACTGAACTTTTGAGTGTTGTTTTATATCTGATCACCCACTAGGGTGTTCCTTTGTTCAGAGTTTAGAAAATCTTCCACTCCACTCGCCTCGAGCCGAGTCTCAGTAAACTGTTCGAATCAGTGGGGGCACGCCGAGTGCACCCACTGGGTGTAGTCCCCGAGACCACGGTCGACTGCTGGCAGTCGACTGAGGACTTATGATGTATTCTCTTTTTTTGAACTCACGCTGGGCAGACCCTGCTGAGTATTTATCTGAACCAGTGGGGGCACGCTAAGTGCACCCACTGGGTGTAGTCCCCGAGACTACTGTTGAATATTTGATTCGGCAGTAGTCTTAGAGTAACTTTTCCCTGTCACTGTCTCTTATTTCTGTTGACTGACATATCTCTCCTGCTGACCATAGAGGTCTTGTGATCTTGGAGCTCGACTTTCCGAATTAAAGAAGAAGCATATAAGTGTTGAACTTGACCTTGAACTCGCAAAGAAGAATCTCAAGACTGCGCAACAAGAGATGGCCATCATGGGAGGTAATCATTCGACCGTCTTGTCTGCTTTGTAGCTCGCACTTCGCACTGGTTTTTCTTTCAATCTCTTTGAACCGAGTGACCTCACACAAGCAGATGTGCGTAGTGAAAATCGCCAACTTCAGGCTCGTCTGAAGAGTGTTGTTTCTTTAGAGAGGATGAAGGAGGCTTTGGAGAAGAAGGACTTGGACCTTGCTGCTGCTCAGAAGGAAGCACGTGAGAAGACGAAGCTTGCGGACCAGAAGCTGGCTTCAGTCGGCAAATTGGAGGAGGAGAACGCGAAGTTGAAGACCGCCATCTCGGAAGCTAATCAAGAAGTCGAGCAGCTGAGGAAGGACAAGGAGAACCTGACCACTGAAGTCGGCGGCCTCAGAACCAAGACAGACAAGCTAGAGTCCTATCTGGAACAACTTACCGCGAAGCTTGTTCTGAAGCTTGAAGGTATGGTCATTCGACTGGTTAGTTTGTCGTCGACCAAATTTTGTTGTTATATTGTCGACTCATCGTTTTTCGCGATGGGTTAGAACTTTGTCAGGACTTTGAAGCTGAAACTGGGCGGGTCGAGACAGGTCTCGACCCCATCAATTATCCCATGAAAGATGACGTTGCGATGAACCTGCTGCAATTGGAGTCACGCTTGGATGGTGCAGTCGCTTATCTGGCTCGACTGAAGGTGGCGATGACCCAAGTGGACGCTGAACTCTGGCCTCGGGTGGAACTTTCTGAAGACCTTGAGTCGCTGATGACTCGACTCAATCAGATTCCTGGCCGAGTGCAAGAGTGGAAGAAGTCCTCTTCTCGCTGTGGTGCTGACGTCGCCTTGTCATTGGTTTGAGTGCACTGCAAGGAGGCTAAGGAAGACAAGTTGGCTGTCCTCAAGGTAACGAATACTAAGAGGCACTCCTTCCAGTCTTTCATGGACACCTTCCTCGAGGCAGCCACTCGTATTGCCGACAGCATCGACCTCGACAGCTTCTGTGACCCAGCCAGTCCTTTTCCCGCCGAGTGACTGAAAAACATTATGCTTCACCTTTATTTACCTCGGAATGCCGAGTGATCTTGTAATCGTTAAAACTCCTTCGGGCCTGACGTCCGAGTACTTTAATCTGCGGTTAGGAATCTTTGGATTTATCTTCAAATATGTTGTGTTTATCTTTGAGTGAAATTCGTTCTTATCTTGGATTGGTTTCTGTTTGCTTGATGCAGCTTCTGAAGAAGAATCAGTAGTCGACCAATTGGATGAACCTTGAGCATCATTGATCAGCTCATCAGCAAGGCACTCAACAATGGTCTTGACGTTCCTGTTAGTCATCTGCCTTGGCGCCAGCCGTTGGATGGGCCTTTGACAGTGCGCACAATCTCGTCCTTCTTCTTGATGGTGCAGCCCCCGGGGGGTGGTGTTGGGGATATTACCACTGGGCGTGAACCGGCCTACCTGGGCCGGGTTAACTTTAGTAGTAGTATAAACAGATGAAGGCCCAAGGCCTGTAGTCAGTTTAGAACCCATAGCCATAAACCGGCTTGATATGTAAACTTGAATTGTAAGTTAGGAATAGAGAGATACCAACCGGGATACGAGTATGAACCGGTTGGGACTCTATGGACCGACGGGCGTCACCCGTGTATATAAGGGGACGACCCGACGGCGGTTCAAAGACAGACAACAACAACTCGAGCCTAGGCGAAGCTTGTTTGCTCCCTAGCCATCGAGACCACATCAATTCCATCACAACTAGACGTAGGCTTTTACCTTCATCGAAGGAGCCGAACTAGTATAACCCCTCGTGTCTTTGTGTCCGCTTTAACCCCTTCAAGTTAACCCGTAGCGATGGCTCCACGACTAAGTCCTTTCACTAGGACATCTGCCGTGACAAATCCACGACAGTTGGCGCCCACCGTGGGGCTATCGCACGACGGTTTGATGATCTTGGAGGGCAAGCTCAAAGGACTCGAAGGCTATGCTGTGGGCCGGATGACCAAGAGTCGTCGTGGCAAGATCTACATCGATGATGCAGGATGGGGTCCCGAAGCCGATTCGATCGAGTACGGGTACCGGGTCCCCTTTGGTGGCATACACGTTTTCATCGGCAAGATTGGTGAGCCTGGGCCTGAGCCGGACATCTGCACCGACCTCGTCGAGACGGCTCAGCGTGCGAGATCTACCCAGGTTAAACCGGCCGTGGAGCGTGCCTTCGTGGGAGTCATCCACGAAGGAGAGCATGAGGACGAGTCAGAATACGGTAGCGAGACCGTCGTCTATTCTGGCGACGAGTCTTCAACCGGAGAGACCGAATCATTGTACCAGTTGCAAGACGACCAGATTAGGGGCTGTTCCGATGGCGATAGTATTCCGGACCCCCCAGATCAGATCAACCGGGTTGGAATATTCATGGCCGGCACGCAGGCGGCGAATCACTCTTCGACCGCAGCAGCAATGCACTCCGGATCAGCAGCGGCAGCGGTAGCAGGGGCAAGAGGCCTTGTGCGCCCACCGGTTCAAGTTCTGTCTGACCTGTTTGACGCACTAGCTACACTTATGGCAGAAGCCAATCCGGCGGATCAGGAGGCCCATGATGCAGAGATTGCAAAGGTGAGAGAGCAGATCGTATAGGCCAAAGCTGACCTGGCAGCAGAGAAGGACAGGATGGCCGCGGAGCGGGCCGCTTTGGACGCCCAGGCCTATAAGCTCATGCTCGACCAGAACGCATCATAGGAGGTCTTGAAGCGGAAGCACAGATCACGCCTGCCGTTAGGGTTCGACCCTCGAAATCTCTTTCACACTCCGGGAGCTAGAACCAGTAATCCGCCGGGGCACCTGGAGGCAAATCGGATCGAGGCACCAGGGCCAGGAGCGACGGTCCAACCCCGCCTGATGGAACCTCCTCGACAGAACATTGTGATTCCTCCGCCGGTTCAGACGCCTCCGGGTCATTATTCTAATCCTATGGACAATCTTGTTGTAGCTGCTGCGCGATTAGAAGCTATCCCGGTGGAAGGAGATTCTCCGCAAGCAATAGAGACGCGCCGGGTTAAGGAACTTCTTCGGACCGCTTTGATTCAACAGGAGGCATATTCATACAGCCGCGATCGGATTCACTCCACACCTCGTCCAAGCCAGAGCTATAGCAGGTGCCTAGATGAACCGGCCATATCGAGCAATGCGCGAGGCCGTGAAGCAGCTCGTGGCAATAACCCGGCAGGTGGTGTTCGCGATGCTCAGGAGGTAGTGGACCGGGCCCGGGCATGAAGGGAGGCCGAGTTAGCAGCACAGAACGAGGCGGATCAGCTTACACCGGTACGTCCTACCACCTCTGCCGGGCCAGGGGTCGCATCTGCTTTGGGAGTGCCCTGTTTAGTCCCCGCTTTACGCAATGTACGCCTGCCCAAAGACTTCAAGGGTCCACGCAAGGTGCCGAATTACACCGTTGATTTATCTCCAGAAGCGTGGGTAGAGAGTTATGAGATGGCCATGGAGATGCTGGATGTGGACGAGACCGCGTGTGCAAAGTACTTCACCATGATGCTTGAAGGCACGGCCCGTACTTGGTTGAAGAGCCTGCCACCTAATTCTATCAGTTCATGGGCCCAGTTGCGGGCCCGGTTTATCCAGAATTCCAAAGATACGTGTAAGCAGCCCAAGTCCATAGTAGACCTGGCAGCTTGTGTTCAGGAGGATGGAGAGTCAACAACCCATTGGGTACGCCGCGTTTCGGAAGTTTTGCACTCGTCTGACAGGATCAATGCTGACTTTGCGATCTTGACCCTGGAGGGCAACTGCCGGTTTATGCCTTTAAAGTTGAAGTTGGGGCGTATGAAGCGATTCTGTAATGACATGGGAACTCTCATGGCCGCTTTAGTGAAGTATGCTAATTCTGATAGTACCAAGGATCCCGAGACTGATGATGACGAAGTAGGGAAGGGAAAGAAGAATAGCAACTCCAAGGGGCATCAATACAAACCGGCGGGCCATGGAAACGGAGGCAAGCGTAAAGCGGATGGCAGCATGGACTTTGTGGCTAACACTAATGCGCAGGACAAGGGTCAGCGGCGCAGAGGTAAAGCGGCGAATCGTAATGGAGCTCCAAATCCTAACCCGGATCGCTTAAACTATTTGTTGAATCAGCCTTGTCCGAAGCACGGGACGAAGGAGGCGTCGGCTAACCACCTTTGGAAGGATTGTTACATTATGCAGGAGTTTAAGAACTCTAATGCCTTCCGGTATGACCGTGGGTCAGGTGGTGGCTCAGGATCCGGTTTCCATGGGCCGGGTCACGATGGAGCTTCCGGTTCAGGTTTCAATCAGGGCGGTCACAACAACCAGAATAATCAGAGTGGTCAAGGGGGTTACAACCAACCGCAGCAGCAACAGTCGGGTTATCAGAGCCAGCCAAAACAGTTGAACAATGGGCAGTATCACGTTTTCACAACTAGCTTGGATAAGCGTGACTGGAAACTCCACAAACGAGCGGTGAACTCTGTTGAACCAGCCGTACCACGTTATTTGTGCTGGTCGGAGCAGCCTATCGTGTGGAGCAGGGAGGATCACCCACCCCGGGTTGACAATCCGGGCCAGTTGGCATTAGTGGTAGACCCTCAGGTGGGAGGTTATAAATTCACCAAGGTGCTCATGTATGGAGGGAGCAGTATTAACATCCTGTACTATGAGACATTCCGCCGCATGGGGCTAACAGACAAGGATCTCAGACCGTCTAATACGGTGTTCCATGGTGTGGTGCCTGGCAAATCAGCATATCCTGTTGGTAAGATAGCCCTGGAGGTGGCTTTTGGGGATGAGCATGATTCCCGATCTGAGACACTAACCTTTGAGGTGGTGAAAATCCGGAGCCCATATCACGCCTTGTTTGGGCGGCCGGCTTATGCCAAATTCATGGCACGGCCTTGTTATATCTATTTGCAACTCAAGATGCCGGGCCACAAGGGGACAATAACGGTTCATGGGAGCCGCAAGATTGCTTTGGAATGTGAGGGAGGTGATGCGGCCTATGCAGAGTCAGTTTGTGCCACGGAGGAGTTGAAATATTATAGGGACAATGTTGATCCGGCGGACATGACCCCTTTGAAGAAGCCAACTACAGAGCATGATTCGGATCTGAAGTTCAAATCGGCAGCTGAGACCAAGCTTGTTGACTTCGTGCCCGGCGATTCGTCCAAGCAGTTCACTGTCAGTGCCAACTTGGACCCTAAATAGAAAAGCGCGCTCATCGAGTTCATCCGTGAGAATCGGGACATTTTTGCATGGAAGCCTTCTGACATGCCAGGTGTACCGAGGGAACTTGCTGAGCACACTCTTAATGTTGATCCCAAGTATAAACCGGTAAAGCAGTTTCTCCGCCGGTTTAACGAAGAAAGGCGCAAAGCCATTGGAGAGGAAGTGCCAGGCTCTTAGCGGCTGGCTTTATCGTTGAGGTGTTCCATCCAGAGTGGCTTGCTAATCCGGTGCTGGTTCTTAAGAAAAACGGCACTTGGCGTATGTGTGTGGATTACACGGATCTTAACAAAGCTTGTCCCGCGGATCCTTTTGCCCTCCCCCGCATTGACCAGATTATTGATGCCACAGTGGGTTGTGAGCGTTTGAGTTTTTTGGATGCATATTCTGGGTATCATCAGATCAAAATGGCGGTTAAGGACCAGGAGAAGACGGCGTTTATTACACCCTTTGGAGCCTTCTGCTATGTATCTATGCCTTTTGGGCTCAAGAGCGCCCAAGCCACTTATCAACGTGTGTACAGAATTGCCTGCATAAACAAATCGGCCGCAATGTGCACGCCTATGTGGATGATATTGTAGTCAAGTCAAGACAGAAGGAGACGCTGGTTGATGATTTGAAGGAAACCTTTGAAGGAAATATGCCCTAGAGGCAATAATAAAGTTATTATTTATTTCCTCATATCATGATAAATGTTTATTATTCATGCTAGAATTATATTAACCGGAAACATGATACATGTGTGAATACATAGACAAACACATAGTCACTAGAATGCCTCTACTTGACTAGCTCATTAATCAAAGATGGTTATCTTTCCTGACCATAGACATGTGTTGTCATTTGATTAATGGGATCACATCATTAGGAGAATGATGTGATTGACATGACCCATTCTGTTAGCCTAGCACTTGATCGTTTAGTATACTGCTATTGCTTTCTTCATGACTTATACAAAGTTCCTACAACTATGAGTTTGTGCAACTCCCGTTTACCGGAAGAACACTTTGTGTGCTACCAAACGTCACAACGTAACTGGGTGATTATAAAGGTGCTCTACAGGTGTTTCCGAAGGTACATGTTGGGTTGGCATAATTCGAGATTAGGATTTGTCACTCCGATTGTCGGAGATGTATCTCTGGGCCCTCTCGGTAATACTCATCACCTAAGCCTTGCAAGCATGTAACTAATGAGTTAGTTATGAGATGACGTATTACAGAACGAGTAAAGAGACTTGCAGGTAACGAGATTGAACTAGGTATTGGATACCGACGATCAAATCTCGGGCAAGTAACATACCGATGACAAAGGGAACAAAGTATGTTGTTATGCGGTTTGACCGATAAAGATCTTCGTAGAATATGTAGGAACCAATATGGGCATCCAGGTCCCGCTATTGGTTATTGACCGAGAATGGTTTTAGGTCATGTCTACATAGTTCTCGAACCCATAGGGTCCGCACACTTAACGTTTCGATGACAGTTTTATTATGAGTTTATAAGTTTTGATGTACCGAAGTTTGTTCGGAGTCCCGGATGTGATCACGGACATGACGAGGAGTCTCAGAATGGTCGAGACATAAAGATTGATATATTGGACGACTATATTCGGACACCGGAAAGGTTCCGGGAGTTTTCGGAGAAAACCGGAGTGCCGGGGGGGGGGGGGGGTTACCGGAACCCCCCAGGAGAGTTAATGGGCCACATGGGCCTAGGTGGGAAGAGAGAGGGGCGGCCAGGGTGGGCCGCGCGCCCCCTCTCCCTCTGGTCCGAATTGGACTAGGAGGGGGGGGGGGGGCGGCGCCCCCCTTTCCTTCCCCCCTCTCCCCCTTCCTTCCCCCTCCTAGTAGGAGTAGGAAAGGAGGAATCCTACTCCTAGTAGGAGGAGGATTCCTCCTCCCTTGGTGCGCCCAAAGGGGCCGGCCGGCCTCCCCCCTCCCTCCTTTATATACGGGGGCAGGGGGCACTCCATAGACACACAAGTTGATCTACGGATCATTCCTTAGCCGTGTGCGGTGCCCCCTTCCACCATATTCCACCTCGGTCATATCGTCGCAGAGTTTAGGCGAAGCCCTGAGCCAGTAGAACATCATCATCATCACCACGCCGTCATGCTGACGGAACTCATCTCCGGAGCCTTTGCTGGATCGGAGGGCCAGAGATCGTCATCGAGCTGAACGTGTGCTGAACTCGGAGGCTCCGTACGTTCGGTGCTTGGATCGGTTGGATCGTGAAGACGTACGACTACATCAACCGCGTTGTGCTAACGCTTCCGCTTACGGTCTACGAGGGTACGTGGACGAACACTCTCCCCTCTCGTTGCTATGTCATCACCATGATCTTGCGTGTGCATAGGAAATTTTTTGAAATTACTACGTTCCCCAACAGTGGCATCCGAGCCTAGGTTTTATGCGTTGATGTTATATGCACGAGTAGAACACAAGTGAGTTGTGGACGATATAAGTCATACTGCCTACCAGCATGTCATACTTTGGTTCAGCGGTATCATGAGATGAAGCGGCCCGAACCGACATTACGCGTACGCTTACGCGAGACTGGTTTCACCGTTACGAGCACTCGTGCTTAAAGGTGGCTGACGGGTGTCTGTTTCTCTCACTTTAGTTGAACCGAGTGTGGCTACGCCCGGTCCTTGCGAAGGTTAAAACGGAGTCTATTTGACAAACTATCGTTGTGGTTTTGATGCGTAGGTGAGAACGGTTCTTGCTAAGCCCGTAGCAGCCACATAAAATTTGCAACAACAAAGTAGAGGACGTCTAACTTGTTTTTGCAGGGCATGTTGTGATGTGATATGGTCAAGACGTGATGCTATATTTTATTGTATGAGATGATCATGTTTTGTAACCGAAGTTATCGGCAACTGGCAGGAGCCATATGGTTGTCGCTTTATTGTATGAAATGCAAACGCCCTGTAATTGCTTTACTTTATCACTAAGCGGTAGCGATAGTCGTAGAAGCAATAGATGGCGTAACGACAACGATGCTATGATGGAGATCAAGGTGTCGCGCCGGTGACGATGGTGATCATGACGGTGCTTCGAAGATGGACATCACAAGCACAAGATGATGATGGCCATATCATATCACTTATATTGATTGCATGTGATGTTTATCCTTTATGCATCTTATCTTGCTTTGATTGACGATAGCATTTTAAGATGATCTCTCACTAAAATTATCAAGAAGTGTTCTCCCTGAGTATGCACCGTTGCCAAAGTTCGTCGTGCCGAGACACCACGTGATGATCGGGTGTGATAAGCTCTACGTCCATCTACATCGGGTGCAAGCCAGTTTTGCACACGTAGAATACTCAGGTTAAACTTGACGAGCCTAGCATATGCAGATATGGCCTCGGAACACAGAGACCGAAAGGTCGAGCGTGAATCATATAGTAGATATGATCAACATAGTGATGTTGACCATTGAAAACTACTCCATCTCACGTGATGATCAGTTATGGTTTACTTGATATGGATCACGTGATCACTTAGATGACTAGAGAGATGTCTGTCTAAGTGGGAGTTCTTAAGTAATATGATTAATTGAACTTAAATTTATCATGAACTTAGTACATGATAGTATCTTGCTTGTCTATGTTTGTTTGTAGATAGATGGCTCGTGCTATTGTTCCGTTGAATTTTAATGCGTTCCTTGAGAAAGCAAAGTTGAAAGATGATGGTAGCAATTACACGGACTGGGTCCGTAACCTGAGGATTATCCTCATTGCTGCACAGAAGAGTTACGTCCTGGAAGCACCGCTGGGTGCCAGGCCTGCTGCTGATGCAACTGACGACGTTAAGAACGTCTGGCAGAGCAAAGCTGATGACTACTCTATAGTTCAGTGTGCCATGCTTTATGGCTTGGAACCGGGTCTTCAACGACGTTTTAAACGTCATGGAGCATATGAGATGTTCCAGGAGTTGAAGTTAATATTTCAAGCAAATGCCCGGATTGAGAGATATGAAGTCTCCAATAAGTTCTATAGCTGCAAGATGGAGGAGAATAGTTCTGTTAGTGAACACATACTCAGAATGTCTGGGTATAATAATCACTTGATTCAACTGGGAGTTAATCTTCCTGATGATAGTGTCATTGACAGAATTCTCCAATCACTGCCACCAAGCTATAAGAGCTTCGTGATGAACTATAATATGCAAGGGATGAACAAGACTATTCCCGAGCTCTTCGCGATGCTGAAAGCCGCGGAGGTAGAAATCAGGAAGGAGCATCAAGTGTTGATGGTCAACAAGACCACTAGTTTCAAGAAGAAGGGCAAAGGGAAAAAGAAGGGGAACTTCAAGAAGAACGACAAGCAAGTTGCTGCTCAAGAGAAGAAACCCAAGTCTGGACCTAAGCCTGAAACTGAGTGCTTCTACTGCAAGCAGACTGGACACTGGAAGCGGAACTGCCCCAAGTATTTGGCGGATAAGAAGGATGGCAAAGTGAGCAAAGGTATATGTGATATACATGTTATTGATGTGTACCTAACTAGAGCTCGTAGTAGTACCTGGGTATTTGATACTGGTTCTGTTGCTAATATTTGCAACTCGAAACAGGGACTACGGAATAAGTGAGCACTGGCCAAGGACGAGGTGACGATGCGCGTGGGAAACGGTTCCAAAGTCGATGTGATCGCGGTCGGCACGCTACCTCTACATCTACCTTCGGGATTAGTTTTAGACCTGAATAATAGTTATTTGGTGCCAGCGTTGAGCATGAACATTATATCTGGATCTTGTTTAATGCGAGACAGTTATTCATTTAAATCAGAGAATAATGGTTGTTCTATTTATATGAGTAATATCTTTTATGGTCATGCACCCTTGAAGAGTGGTCTATTTTTATTGAATCTCGATAGTAGTGACACACATATTCATAATGTTGAAGCCAAAAGATGCAGAGTTGATAATGATAGTGTAACTTATTTGTGGCACTGCCGTTTAGGTTATATCGGTGTAAAGCACATGAAGAAACTCCATACTGATGGACTTCTGGAATCACTTGATTATGAATCACTTGGTACTTGCGAACCGTGCCTCATGGGCAAGATGACTAAAACACCGTTCTCCGGTACTATGGAGAGAGCAACAAATTTGTTGGAAATCATACATACAGATGTATGTGGTCCGATGAATGTTGAGGCTCGTGGCGGATATCGTTATTTTCTCACCTTCACAGATGATTTGAGCAGATATGGGTATATCTACTTAATGAAGCACAAGTCTGAAACATTTGAAAAGTTCAAAGAATTTCAGAGTGAAGTGGAAAATCATCGTAACAAGAAAATAAAGTTTCTACGATCTGATCGTGGAGGAGAATATTTGAGTTATGAGTTTGGTTTACATTTGAAACAATGCGGAATAGTTTCGCAACTCACACCACCCGGAACACCACAACGAAATGGTGTGTCCGAACATCGTAATCGTACTTTACTTGATATGGTGCGATCTATGATGTCTCTTACCGATTTACCACTATCATTTTGGGGTTATGCTTTAGAGACGGCCGCATTCACGTTAAATAGGGCACCATCTAAATCCGTTGAGACGACGCCTTATGAACTGTGGTTTGGCAAGAAACCAAAGTTGTCGTTTCTTAAAGTTTGGGGCTGCGATGCTTATGTGAAGAAACTTCAACCAGATAAGCTCGAACCCAAATCGGAGAAATGTGTCTTCATAGGATACCCAAAAGAGACTGTTGGGTACACCTTCTATCACAGATCCGAAGGCAAGACATTCGTTGCTAAGAATGGATCCTTTCTAGAGAAGGAGTTTCTCTCGAAAGAAGTGAGTGGGAGGAAAGTAGAACTTGATGAGATAACTGTATCTACTCCCTTATTGGAAGGTAGTTCATCACGAGAACCGGTTCCTGTGACGACTACACCAATTAGTGAGGAAGCTAATGATATTGATCATGAAACTTCAGATCAAGTTTCTACTGAACCTTGTAGGTCTACCAGAGTAGGATCCGCACCAGAGTGGTATGGTAATCCTATTCTGGAAGTCATGTTACTTGACCATGATGAACCTACGAACTATGAGGAAGCGATGATGAGCCCAGATTCCGCAAAATGGCTAGAGGCCATGAAATCTGAGATGGGATCCATGTATGAAAACAAAGTATGGACTTTGGTTGACTTGCCCAACGATCGGCAAGCCATTGAGAATAAATGGATCTTTAAGAAGAAGACTGACGCTGATGGTAATGTTACTGTCTATAAAGCTCGACTTGTTGCGAAAGGTTTTCGACAAGTTCAAGGTGTTGACTACGATGAGACTTTCTCACCCGTAGCGATGCTTAAGTCTGTCCGAATCATGTTGGCTATTGCTGCATTTCATGATTATGAAATTTGGCAAATGGATGTCAAGACTGCATTCTTGAATGGATTTCTAGAAGAAGAGTTGTATATGATGCATCCCGAAGGTTTTGTTGATCCAAAAAGGTGCTGACAAAGTGTGCAAGCTCCAGCGTTCCATTTATGGACTGGTGCAAGCATCTCGGAGTTGGAATAAACGCTTTGATAGTGTAATCAAAGCATATGGTTTTATATAGACTTTTGGAGAAGCCTGTATTTACAAGAAAGTGAGTGGGAGCTCTGTAGCATTTCTAGTTTTATATGTTGATGACATATTATTAATTGGAAATGATATAGAATTTCTGGATAGCATAAAGGGATACTTGAATAAAAGTTTTTCAATGAAAGACCTCGGTGAAGCTTCTTACATATTGGGCATCAAGATCTATGGAGATAGATCAAGACGCTTAATAGGACTTTCACAAAGCACATACCTTGACAAAATTTTGAAAAAGTTCAAAATGGATCAGGCAAAGAAAGGATTTTTGCCTGTGCTACAAGGTGTGAAGTTGAGTCAAACTCAATGCCCGACCACAGCAGAAGATAGAGAGAAAATAAAAAATGTTCCCTATGCTTTAGCCATAGGCTCTATCATGTATGCAATGCTGTGTACCAGACCTGACGTATGCTTAGCAATAAGTTTGGCAGGAAGGTACCAAAGTAATCCAGGAGTGGATCACTGGACAGCGGTCAAGAACATCCTGAAATACCTGAAAAGGACTAAGGATATGTTTCTCATATATGGAGGTGACAAAGAGCTAGTCGTAAATGGTTATGTCGATGCAAGCTTTGACACTGATCCGGACGATTCTAAATCGCAAACCGGATACGTGTTTTTATTAAACGGTGGAGCTGTAAGTTGGTGCAGTTCTGAACAAAGCGTCGTGGCGGGATCTACATGTGAAGCGGAGTACATAGCTGCTTCTGAAGCAGCAAATGAAGGAGTATGGATGAAGGAGTTCATTTCCGATCTAGGTGTCATACCTAGTGCATCGGGACCAATGAAGATCTTCTATGACAATACTGGTGCAATTGCCCTGGCAAAGGAATCCAGATTTCACAAGAGGACCAAGCACATCAAGAGACGCTTCAATTCCATTCGGGACCAAGTCCAAGTGGGAGACATAGAGATTTGCAAGATACATACGGATCTGAATGTTGCAGACCCGTTGACTAAGCCTCTCTCACGAGCAAAACATGATCAGCACCAAGACTCCATGGGTGTTAGAATCATTACTATGTAATCTAGATTATTGACTCTAGTGCAAGTGGGAGACTGAAGGAAATATGCCCTAGAGGCAATAATAAAGTTATTATTTATTTCCTCATATCATGATAAATGTTTATTATTCATGCTAGAATTGTATTAACCGGAAACATGATACATGTGTGAATACATAGACAAACACATAGTCACTAGTATGCCTCTAGTTGATTAGCTCATTAATCAAAGATGGTTATGTTTCCTGACCATAGACATGTGTTGTCATTTGATTAATGGGATCACATCATTAGGAGAATGATGTGATTGACATGACCCATTCTGTTAGCCTAGCACTTGATCGTTTAGTATACTGCTATTGCTTTCTTCATGACTTATACAAAGTTCCTACAACTATGAGATTGTGCAACTCCCGTTTAACGGAAGAACACTTTGTGTGCTACCAAACGTCACAACGTAACTGGGTGATTATAAAGGTGCTCTACAGGTGTTTCCGAAGGTACATGTTGGTTGGCATAATTCGAGATTAGGATTTGTCACTCCGATTGTCGGAGATGTATCTCTGGGCCCTCTCGATAATACTCATCACCTAAGCCTTGCAAGCATGTTACTAATGAGTTAGTTATGAGATGACGTATTACGGAACGAGTAAAGAGACTTGCAGGTAACGATATTGAACTAGGTATTGGATACCGACGATCAAATCTCGGGCAAGTAACATACCGATGACAAAGGGAACAAAGTATGTTGTTATGCGGTTTGACCGATAAAGATCTTCGTAGAATATGTAGGAACCAATATGGGCATCCAGGTCCCGCTATTGGTTATTGACCGAGAATGGTTTTAGGTCATGTCTACATAGTTCTCGAACCCGTAGGGTCCGCACGCTTAACGTTTCGATGACAGTTTTATTATGAGTTTATAAGTTTTGATGTACCGAAGTTTGTTCAGAGTCCCGGATGTGATCACGGACATTACGAGGAGTCTCGGAATGATCGAGACATAAAGATTGATATATTGGACGACTATATTCGGACACCGGAAAGGTTCTGTGAGTTTTCGGAGAAAACCGGAGTGCCGGGGGGGTTACCGGAACCCCCCGGGAGAGTTAATGGGCCACATGGGCCTAGGTGGGAAGAGAGAGGGGCGGCCAGGGTGGGCCGCGCGCCCCCTCTTCCTCTGGTCCGAATTGGACTAGGAGGGGGGGGGGGGGGCGGCGCCCCCCTTTCCTTCCCCCCTCTCCCCCTTCCTTCCCCCTCCTAGTAGGAGTAGGAAAGGACGAATCCTACTCCTACTAGGAGGAGGATTCCTCCTCCCTTGGCGCGCCCAAAGGGGCCGGCCGGCCTCCCCCCTCCCTCCTTTATATACGGGGGCAGGGGGCACCCCATAGACACACAAGTTGATCTACGGATCGTTCCTTAGCCGTGTGCGGTGCCCCCTTCCACCATATTCCACCTCGGTCATATCGTCGCAGAGTTTAGGCGAAGCCCTGCGCCAGTAGAACATCATCATCGTCACCACGCCATCGTGCTGACGTAACTCATCTCCGGAGCCTTTGCTGGATCGGAGAGCCGGAGATCGTCATCGAGCTGAACGTGTGCTGAACTCGGAGGCTCCGTACGTTCGGTGCTTAGATCGGTTGGATCGTGAAGACGTACGACTACATCAACCGCGTTGTGCTAACGCTTCCGCTTATGGTCTACGAGGGTATATTGACGAACACTCTCCCCTCTCGTTGCTATGTCATCACCATGATCTTGCGTGTGCGTAGGAATTTTTTTGAAATTACTACGTTCCCCAACAACCTTTGACAACTTGCGGGTTTACAAGATGATGCTTAACCCGGCCAAGTGTGTCTTTGGTGTTCCGGCAGGCAAGTTACTGGGTTTTCTTGTATCCAACAGAGGAATTGAGGCTAATCCGGAGAAGATTACGGCTATCACCTCCCTGGATAAACCGAAGTGTATCAACGATGTTCAGCGTTTGGCGGGTCGGATCACCGCACTGAGCCGGTTTATCAGCCGCCTCGGAGAGAAGGCTATCCCTTTATACCAGATGCTGAGAAAGACAGATCAATTCATCTGGAGTCCGGCTGCTGATGAAGCGTTGGAGGACCTGAAGCGGCAATTAGCCAATCCGCCCATTCTTGCGGCTCCGGTCGACAAGGAGCCGTTATTGTTATACGTAGCAGCCAATTCTCGTGCAGTTAGTGTGGCTATTGTGGTGGAACGCAAGGAAGAAGGCAAGGAATATCCAGTTCAGCGGCCGGTTTACTATATCAGCGAGGTGCTTATCGAATCCAAGCAAAGATATCCGCATTGACAGAAGCTAGTATATGGAGTTTTTATGGCAAGCCGAAAATGGAAGCAATATTTCCAAGGGCACCCCATCACAGTGGTCAGTTCAGCTCCCTTGGGTGATATCATACAGAACCGGGAGGCGACTAGCCGGATTGCCAAGTGGGCTATAGAACTTGGGCCGCACGAATTGAAATACGTGCCTCGGACGGCGGTGAAGTATCAAGCACTTGTTGATTTCATCAATGATTGGACGGAGTTGCAAGCACCAGAGGAGAAGCCGGATCACACATATTGGACTATCCATTTTGACGGATGCAGGCAATTGGAAGGCTCGGGGGCTGGAGTCGTATTAACTTCCCCACGAGGTGATAAGTTTTGTTATGTTCTCCGCTTAATGTTCCCTTGTACTAATAATGCAGCGAAGTACGAAGCTTTGCTCCATGATCTCCGGATGGCTAAGGAGATGAACTTAAGCCGGGTTAAGTGTTTCGGTGACTCGGATCTCGTGGCTCAACAGGTGTCTGGCACTTGGGATTCTAAAGACCCACTTATGGCTGCATATCGTCGTGAGGTGGATAATATTGCGGGTCACTTCAAGGGTTATCAGGTGGATCACGTGGACCGTCGAAAGAATGAAGCGGCGGACGCTTTAAGCCGGTTGGGCTCTCAACGTAAACCGGTCCCGCCTAATGTCTTTCTTGATGTGTTGCACAACCCGTCAGTCAAGCTCCCGGGTGAAGCGGATTTGGCTATTCCTGATCCGGAGGCTCAATTGGTGGCAGCCCTGCAAGTCATACCGGATTGGACAGTTCCTTATCTTGCGTACATGAACCGGGGAGAATTGCCAGAGGATGAGATTCTAGCCAGGCAGATAGTCCGGCGATCCAAGTCTATGACTATTGTCAATGGTGAATTGCATCATTGCAGTGTATCAGGGGCGTTTCAATGCTGCGTTTCTCCTGAGGAAGGCTGTGAAATCTTACGTGAAATCCATGAAGGGATTGTGGTCATCACGCCGGTTCAAAGTCTCTGGTGGAAAAGGCGTTTCGTCACGGGTTCTATTGGTTGACAGCTCATGCTGATGCGGAGGACTTGGTTAAATGGTGTGATGGCTGTCAGAAATTTTCAAGACGTGCTCATGTGCCGGCTCAAGAATTGAGGATGATTCCAATTACTTGGCCGTTTGCAACATGGGGGCTGGATATGGTCGGACCCTTTAAAAGATCCAAGGATAAGAAAACCCACCTTTTGGTGGCAGTTGACAAGTTTACGAAGTGGGTTGAAGCGGAGCCTGTCAGCAAGTGTGATGCAGTTACAGCGGTGCAGTTCATTAAAAAGGTGATTTTCCGGTTTGGCTTTCCACACGGTATCATTATTGACAATGGTACCAATTTATCCAAGGGTGCTATGAAGGAATTCTGTGAACGTGAGCACATCCGACTTGACGTATCATTAGTGGCTCACCCCCAGTCCAATGGGCAGGCAGAACGAGCTAATCAAGAGATCTTGCGAGGCATCAAACCCCGGCTTATGGTTCCCTTGCAAAGAACACCAGGATGTTGGGTTGAAGAGCTACCATCGGTGCTATGGAGTATCAATACTACGCCCAACCGATCTACAGGATACACACCGTTTTTTATGGTCTACGGAGCGGAGGCGATTCTCCCTAGTGATATCCGGCACGATTCACCTCGTGTAGCGGCTTATGTTGAAGCGGACAATGAGACAGCACGGCAAGACACTTTGGACCTATTGGATGAGGAGCGTGACATAGCGGCTGCCTGCTCGGCGATTTATCAGCAAGATCTTCGTCGCTATCACAGTCGCCGGGTCAGAACCAGAGCTTTTCAAGAAGGAGATTTGGTGCTTCGGCTCATCCAAGACCAGACGGATATGCACAAGTTATCCCCACCTTGGGAGGGACCTTTCGTGGTCAGCAAGAATCTGCACAACGGGTCGTACTATCTGATTGATATTCGAGAGCATAAAGACTCACGCACATCAGAGGAGGAGACCAACAGGCCGTGGAACATAGCTCATCTTCGGCCTTACTACACCTGAGCCATTGGCTCTATTTATGTACATATTATGACAGTGTATATATTATCTTTGATATAATAAAACCGGAGCCTCAGCTAAAGCGGGGTCTCTGTCCTTTCATATCATGTGTGGTTACATGGAGTAGTTCTGTCTTAAAGCGGCCTCCGGTTTACCCCTTGAAATTTGCTTTTCATATCACTTGGGGCCTTGGTCGTGTCCGAACCAACGCGACACCTTTTGATAGGCGAAAGCCACCAGATCACTTGGGGACATGGTCAAGTCTGAACGGGTCACGCCTCTTGATCGGCCTAAGGCCACAAAATCACTTCGGGGCTTGGTCGAACCCGAACCATTGCCACGCCTTTTGATTGGCATATATGCCACGGTTTCATTTGGGGACCTGGCTGACTTGAACCGTTGTCACTCCTATTGGGGGCTTGGTCCTGTCCGACCATGGTAACACCATCTGATCAGCTCAGTAAAGCATGTTTTTGCAAATGGTTTTTATCATTGCCTTTGCTTCCATATTTCTTTTATGGCTATTTCTTAATTTTTGTTGTGTTTCCTTTAAACCAACAACACTTTTTACCGATTCAGCTGGCGGATTTGGTTCATTTTTTAATCCGGAGAAATATGCCCGGTTTACTTTTCCTGTTAACATCATGGAGTAACAAGGGGGCTCATAATGACCCAGCATGGTTTACATGGGAGCTGTTTTCTCCCCTTTGACGGTAATGGTTTATAAAACCTCCGCTTCAAGCCTGGCTAAGCCAACTTCATGCCCAGCGATGGCAGGTACTTTGTATCGCCTATTTTGTTATATGTTTTAAATACATTGATGATATATATATCAAGATCATAAACCGGCTGGCGGTATAACCGCCACCGAAGTTCAAGATTTTCTGGTTGCAGGAAATATAAATTGAGGTTTTTCAAGCAAAAGCATCAGTACTTATGCACGAAGGCATATTCAAGGCAGAAGTATTAACTATCCTATTACACGGCAACACGATGCCCAAATAGGATCATTGTTATTTTGGCGGATCATCGTAAAGCAGCTATTTAAACCGGCTTCCGGTTCAAGCCTGCTCATCGTCCTGCGCCGCTTCAGCTTCCTCGTCTCTATCCATTGGCTGGAAATCAACAGTGGTCCAGTCGATTCCCATTAAAGCTTGAAAGACAGCCTCTTCATGGATCAGAGAAGACGGTTCAATATCAGGAGCGTAAGTATGCTTACGGATTGGAGGAATCAGATTCTCCGCTTCAAGAGTTGGTGCAGGCACTCGTTTGTTCTGATCGTGGTACTGGGCTTGATAATGCAACAAGTCTGCCTCTTCAGCCAATTGACAAGCCAGAGGGCGTACAGCACGGTTTATGGCCCTCAAATCATCTTCATTGAACTCGGAGCCATCTTCCTTCAGGCTGGGATAGCCTTGAGCTGCCTCGACAGGCTCGAAATCCGGCACCCATGCTTTTGCCCGGATCAAGGCATTAATGGCTCCGGTTCGAGCAACAGATTTTTTCAGCTCTTCAATCCGAGCAGGAAGCATTGACAACCTATTAAGAGTGTCTTGGATTAAAGAGGGTGCCGGATTATTATGAGAGGCCGTGGTGATGATCCGCTGCGCTCCGGTATACAGTTGTTCAACTAAAGTGTAGGCAGCTTTCAACTTGTTTCGAACATCTGACCCTAAGTGACCAATGCGTGTACCTGCAACAGTACAGGAACGATCACAAACCGGATCTATTATAAGCAGGCCAGAGTTGTCAAAGAAACCAAAAGGAGCTTACCAAAGATAGCAGCGGTCATGGAGTGTACTTGCCGCTTTACGGCGGTCAGTTCATCTACCACCGGTTTAAGGGCAGCTTCGGCGTTTTCATCTCTTTTTATTAAAGCGGCCTTCTCAGTGGCCCAATCAGCCCGCTCCTTCTTGAAGCCCTCTTTCAGCTGTTCTGTGATGCTCAAAGCGCTGGTTAATTCTTCCCTTGCCTTGTCGGTTTTAGTTTGTTGGGTCTTCAAAGTTTCCTGCAGATCGGTAATCCGGTCCTCTTTGATCCTCACTTCAGCCTGCATCAAGACAGTGCTTGGCTTTAAACAAACGGTGCAAGAATTTGAAGTACCAACCACATAACAAGTTATATGCTTGATACTTGGGGGCTAATGCGCCTTCAATTTTCATCTCTTACTACATCGCAAAGTCCCAAGCTCAATACAGGTATTCAACTTGGCACTTGGGGGCTAATGGCTATTTGTTCAGTTATGTTCTGATGTTGGCATCTTTATTGGAGTCCCGGTTTAACTATACTAAGTTGAACCGGCCCTTGGGGGCTACATTTATGGATTTCAAAGTATTGAGGAAAGTCCCGGTTTGAAGAAGGTTACAAACCGGCCCTTGGGGGCTAGGAGGATTAATACAGTGGCAGTAATTAAAGAAAGAAGGAAGCACAAGGAAGTTACCTCAAATTTGTCCCTCATCATCTTTACCAGACCAGCTTCACAGTCACGGCTAGTATAAAGCCGGTTCAAGTAACCAGAATGAAGATCTTGGGCACTTAGAGCAGCACATGGATGGATTTCAAAGTATTGCGGATTATATTGAAGTCCCGGCTTGAAGAAGATTACAAACTGGCCCTTGGGGGCTAGGAGAATTAATAGAGTGGCAGTAATTAAAGAAAGAAGAAGCATAAGGAAGTTACCTCAAATTTATCCCTCATCAGCTTTACCAGACCAGCTTCATAATCACGACTAGTATATAGCCGGTTCAAGTAACCGGAATGAAGGTCTTTGGCATCCAGAGCGGCATACGTCGTCAGATCAACATCCCATTTGACTTTGTTCATGGCAGAAAAATCTTCTTTCACAGTATGCTTGGCTAAAGTGACAGGATTCCCTGGTTCAAAGCGACCTACACCGGTAATCACAACATCATCATCTTTGGACTCACCGGTTTGCGTTGGCGCGGTCGGTTTATCGGCAGCTTTTGAAGGACTGCGGGATTTTTCAATCCGGATGGGGCTGGTAGGCTGGTCACCAGGGACTGAAGTATTGATAGGCCTCTTCTCAGTAACAGCCTCATCGTGCAAAGGAGGGTCACTGGGAACATCTTCGTAAACAAACGCTTCAAGATCTGGTGCTTTGTCCTGTTCAAGGGCAACGTCTTCCTCGACCGCTTTATCCAGACGGGCTTTCTTGCTCGGTTTGGGTTTAGCCCTGAAAGAGAAACAAGGAGTCAAGGAACAGTATAAGTTATAACATAGTATACCAGAAGCATATGTTCAGTCTAGCTTACCCAAGAACCGTCTTCAGTGGTGGCAGCTGAGTGGCCGACGATTCACCAGAGGATGAATGAGAAGTAATCTAATAATCGAAGTCGGACGGATTAAGAGGTTGACGGGTGAAACCCGCTTTAGGATATAAATCAATAAAAAGGTCGGAGACCTCGGAGCGGCGTTTTCGAACCGGACTGTTTGGTAAACCGGCGGAGGTAACTACCTGGCCGCTGTGCCGGGTTCTGCGGCGAGCTTCATGTTGCTAGGTCTTCATAAGAAATTTGGGATCCAAGTAAGCAAGAGGATGAGAAAATTTAACTTTCCGGTTTGCCTGGCGAAGTTTTGGCAAAGGCAAAGGATCTGAATCGGAAGAAAGAATAGTTACCTCAGCGACATCAGCATTACTGGCTTCAGCGTCGTCCTGACAAGTATCATCATCAATAAGGCGTGTAAAAAGTAAGCCTAGTGAATCAAGTTCTACTTCAAGGTCCGGGTTACCCACATCATCATAAATAGCCAGATCAGATGAAGCGGTGGTTTTCCTTTTGTGAGGCGGCTTCTTGATAACCTTGGTCTTTGGCCGGGTTGGCCGTTCTGCTTTCTCCGGTTTGTCTTGCGGAAGCTTTTTACTCCAAAATGGATTACCACCCTGGTTAAGCAGCAATTGATGTCAGACAGAGATAGCAATAACAGGTTCAGTAAAAAGTACAATCAAAATCTTACAGCTGGCGGTTTGTTGGTAGCACAGAAAGGGAGCAGGCCGGTTTGAGCGCAAAGGTGTTCCGGTTCGTTCAAAATCTTCTTCACGGCATCTGTAACTTCATCATCTGAGAGTTGGATTTTAGTGTGTCGGAGTGGGTCATCGACGCTATCAGTATACTTGCACATTAAACTGGAGCGCCGGCTGAGAGGCAGTACGCTCCATGATATCCAACAGCATGCAAGATCTATTCCTGTTAAGCCGTTGGCCATGAAGGCTCGGAGCTTGGACAGTTGCGGAGCATATTTGCTTCTCTCCTTGGAACTTAATCTTTGTGGAAAGGGGTGAGTGTTGCTGAGCCGCTCCGGACGAAAGCCAGGCAAGGGATTTTCATTGTCAGGGGAGGTGTCTTTACAGTAGAACCATGTTGCAGTCCACTCCTTGGGGTGACTGTGTAGTTTGACATGGGGATAAGTGATCTCTTTCCTTTTCTGAATTGCCATACCGCCCAGTTCGGTATTGGGGCCATCAGTGAATTCTGTGCGGCGGTTTAAGTGGAAGCAGTCTCTAAACAATTCAACTGAAGGCTCCTCTTGAAGGTATACCTCAGAGAGCACTTGAAAGTGACATAGGTTGGTAACAGAATTGGGGCCAATATCTTGCGGGCGGAGCTGAAAATTGGCTAACACATCCCGATAAAATTTAGAGCCGGGCGGTTTGAAGCCCCGGGCTAAATGATCTGCAAAGATCACAACATCTCCCTCTTGAGGTGTGGGAGGACATTCATCACCAGGAACCCTCCAGTGGATAGTATCTTTGCTGTCTAAAGCGTCGATCAGGACTAAATCATGCAGCTGAGTTTTTGTGACGCGACAAGGAACCCAATTGCACTCATATACTTGTTTGGCCATGGTGAGATCTACAAGAAATAGGTGATTCCGGTTCAAGAATATGTTGGATAAAAGAAGGTGCTGATCTAAACAATGTTAAACCGGAGGCAGTACATGTAAACCGGATTTCTACGAGGTGGCATCATATGGATTCTGGCGGTTCAACAAGGGGACTAATGGTGTATACCGGTTTACTAACTTTTTCTATATTAAGTTAAACCGCCTGATCTAAACATCGAAAGTAATCAAAGTTGCGGATGGCTAAGTATGCAGAAACAGGTTTCACAAGGTCCTATTGCAGCAATGGATCTGAAGCAAGTTCAGAAAAACAGAAAATATTCAAAAGGGTAAAGCAGAATGGAAGTGAACCAATGGGCGGATATGTAAATGAGATCTATGGACTTGAGCGTGAAATTACAGGCGGATGCTAAAAGACTACTGCTAAAACAGAGCAGGGGTTCACAGATTTATCCAGGAGTCTGGGTACGAGTATGAACAAGCGACGAACACGGCGAGAACAGGAAACCCTAGAACAGATCTATGTTAAGAAGAATAGAAGGTTTACCAGAACTGAGGAAGACGCGGAAGGCTACCGCGGTGCTCTGGTGCGTTCAGGTTGATGCAGCGGCCCATGACGATGCAGAGGACAACGGCGGCGGCGGAGCTCCGAGGCTGGCGACGCGAGGAAGACGAAGAGGAAGAGACGAAGGGGGGAAAAGGAAATGACCCTTCAGTCCTATTTATAAGGCAACAGACGTGGGTCAGGCGCGCGAATCCAGGAGCCCAAATTTCGGAAGTGGAGCTGATGACTTGGGTATCACAGATCTATTAATAAAAGAAGGCGTTATAAATGTTAACTTTGTGATGACGTCATGCCGGTTTACAGCAGCCAGAGATGATGACGACATGGCAGTTTACCAATTACCAGAAGATGTCGAAGACAAATATTTTGTGAAGGATTGACATGAACCAGTTCAAATCAATCTGGGGCCTAATGTTGGGGATATTACCACTGGGCATGAACCGGCCTACCTGGGCCGGGTTAACTTCAGTAGTAGTATAAGCAGATGAAGGCCCAAGGCCTGTAGTCAGTTTAGAACCCGTAGCCGTAAACCGGCTTGATATGTAAACTTGAATTGTAAGTTAGGAATAGAGAGATACCAATCGGGATACGAGTATGAACCGGTTGGGACTCTATGGACCGACGGGCGTCACCCGTGTATATAAGGGGACGACCCGGCGGCGGTTCAAAGACAGACAACAACAACTCGAGCCTAGGCGAAGCTTGTTTGCTCCCTAGCCATCGAGACCACATCAATTCCATCACAACTAGACGTAGGCTTTTACCTTCATCGAAGGGGCCGAACTAGTATAACCCCTCGTGTCTTTGTGTCCGCTTTAACCCCTTCAAGTTAACCCGTAGCGATGGCTCCACGTCTAAGTCCTTTCACTAGGACATCTGCCGTGACAAATCCACGATAGGTGGGGTCATATTCGACCCGCACCGTTCGGCGGGGCCGGTCAGCTCGTCAACGAGGTATTCAGCAATGGTCTTGACGTTCCTGAAAGTGGCTCGCCTTAGCGACACGCTCAATCTCGTCCTTCTTATTGATGGTGCAACTCTGGAGTGAGGGTCATGGTCGGCCCGCACTTTGCTAAGTCCCCGAGCGAGAAGATCAATTTGCACTCGGGAGGGTTTTTTAAACTTAGGCGAGTACTTGGACTGCAGCTAAGCCCCCGAGTGGGAGGGCTGCTCACCACTCGATAGGATTTTTCAAACTTAGGCGAGTACTGGACTGCGGCTAAGCCTCCGAGTGGGAGGATTGCTCACCACTCGGTAGGATTTTTCAAACTTAGGCGAGTACTGGACTGCAGCTAAGCCCCCGAATGGGAGGATTGCTCACCACTCGGTAGGATTTTTCAAACTTAGGCAAGTACCGGACTGCAGCTAAGCCCCCGAGTGGGAGGATTGCTCACCACCAGGTAGGATTTTTCAAACTTAGGCAAGTACTGGACTGCAGCTAAGTCCCTGAGCGGGAAGATTGTTCCCACAATCTTGTCCTTCTTCTCGACGGTGCAGCCCCCCCCCCCCAGGGGGGGGGGGGTCATGGCCGACCCGTACCGTTTGGTAGGATTTTTTATTACTTAGGCAAGTATTGGACTGCGGCTAAGCCCCCGAGTGAGAAGCAGACTCACCACTCGGTAGGATTTTTTATTACTTAGGTGAGTACTAGACTGCAGCTAAGCCCCCGAGTGAGAGGCAGACTCACCACTCGGTAGGATTTTTTTCTTACTTAGGCAAAGCGGATTCGCAGCTAAGCCCCCGAGTGAGAGGCAGACTCACCACTCGGTAGGATTTTTTTTATTACTTAGGCGAAACGGATTCGCAGCTAAGGCGCCCACTGGGGGATTTTAGAACATGTAAAAACTCAACAACAATCATTCGAAAGACAGTAAAATCATGTCTTTTGATAATCAAACTAAGAGGTACTTCTTATTACATCTCATCAGTCTAAATACTTAAGAGTAAAAAGGGCGGAGCAGTTCCGCATTCCAAGCGCGTGGCTCATCTTTATTGTGCTCGACGTTGAAGAGACGATATGCCCCGTTGTGGAGCACTTTGGTGACGATGAAAGGGCCTTCCCAAGTAGGAGAGAGCTTGTGTGGTTTCTGCTGGTCCACTCGAAGAACCAGGTCTCCTTCTTGAAATGCCCGACCCCTTACGTTTCTGGCATGGAATCAACGCAAGTCTTGTTGATAAATGGTCGACCGGATCAAGGCCATCTCTCTTTATTCTTCCAGGAGATCGACTGCATCTTGCCGAGCATGCTCTGCTTCCTCTTCTGAGAAGAGTTTGACTTGGGGCGCGTTGTGGAGCAAATCACTCGGGAGTACGGTTTCGGCTCCATAGACTAAGAAGAACGGAGTCCGTCCAGTCGACCGATTAGGAGTTGTCCTCAATCCCCAAAGTACTGATGGGAGCTCATCGACCCAAGCTCCTGCTGCATGCTTGAGGTCACGCATCAACCGGGGTTTCAGACCTTTGAGAATCAATCCATTTGCTCGCTCAGCCTGCCCATTCGACTGAGGATGAGCGACCAAAGCATAGTCGACCCTCGTGCCTTGGGAAGCACAAAAGGCTCTGAATTCATCAGAGTCGAAGTTTGAGCCGTTATCCATGATGATGCTGTGCGGAACACCATATCTGAATATTAGTTCTCTGATGAAACTCACAGCTGTACTTGCTTCAAGGTTTTTAATGGGCTTGGCTTTGATCCATTTGGTGAACTTGTCGACTACCACCAGCACATGAGTAAATCCACTCCTGCCAGTCCTCAGAGGTCCAACCATATCCAATCCCCAGACAGCAAAAGGCCAGATGAGTGGAATTGTCTTCAGAGCTAACGCAGGTTTGTGGGACATGTTGGAGTAAAACTGACAGCCTTCACACTTGTCCACTATTTCTTTTGCCATCTCATTGGCCCATGGCCAGTAAAATCCGGCTCGGTATGCTTTGGCCACGATGGTCCGAGAGGACGCATGGTGACCACAGGTCCCCGAGTGAATATCATTGAGGATCATTCGGCCTTCATCTGGCGTGATGCACTTCTGGCAGACCCCGGTTACACTTCCTCTGAACAAATATCCTTTTATCACGGTAAAGGTCTTAGATCGTCGGATGATCTGTCGAGCCTATTCTTCATCCTCTGGAAGTTCTTTCCTAAGAATGTATGCGATGTATGGCACTGTCCAGTCGGGAGTGATGACCAAAACCTCCATGACTAAGTCGACCATGGCTGGGATTTCGACTTCAGTCGGATTTGTGGCGCTCTTGGGCTGTGGTGACTCTTCAGTGAAAGGATCTTCCTGAACTGAAGGTGAATGAATATGTTCCAGAAACACATTGCGGGGAATGGCCTCTCTCTTTGAAATTAAACTATCTTTGCCAACTCATCTGCAGCTTGATTTTTCAGTCGGGGTACATGGTGAAGCTCCAATCCTTCAAACTTCCTTTCCAGCTTTCTTACTGCATTGCAATAACTAGTCATGGCTGGGCTTCTGACATCCCATTCCTTCATCACTTGATTAACCACCAAATCTGAGTCGCCGTATACCATAAGGCGACGGACGCCGAGTGAAATGGCCATTCGCAACCCGTATAAAAGTGCTTCATATTCCGCTTCATTATTGGAGGAATCAAAATGAATCTGGAGAACATAGTTGAGCTTGTCTCCACGGGGGGACACCAATACTACCCTAGCACCTAATCCATTCAGCATCTTGGAGCCATCAAAGAACATAGTCCAATGCTCGGAGTGAACTTGAGTTGGTAGTTGCTGCACAATCCACTCGGCAAGGAAATATGCGATTGCTTGGGACTTGATAGCTTTCTTCGCCTCAAACTTGATATCCAATGGAAGGAGTTCAATCACCCATTTTGCCACTCGACTAGTTGCATCTCTGTTATTCAGAATTTCAGATAGTGGTGCGTCGCTGACGACTGTAATGGAGTGATCAGAGAAATAATGTGCAACCTTCTTCATGGTCATGTATATTCCATAGACAAGCTTCTGATAATGTGGATATCGTTGCTTGGATGGAGTCAATCGCTTTCCTCTTCTGCACGGCGGACCGCCGAAGGTGCTCTTTGACGGGTTTTGCCTTGGGGTCGACACGCAAACGGTGCTCAGCCAGTCCTCTGGGTACACCCGGCATGTTAGAGGGTTTCCATGCAAAGATGTCCCAGTTCTCACGGAGGAACTGGATGAGCGCTTCTTTCTATTTGCTGTCGAGTGTCGTTGATATATGAGTCGGCGTGGCATAGGGATCGGTCGGGTGAATATGAATCGGCTTCGTTTCACCAGACGACTGAAATGCGGAATCCATGGCAGGCTTCTTGGCTCGGAGCAAGTCACTCGGATCTTGATTCTTCTGATACTCTTGAAGTTCAACTGCCGCCATCTGCGCATCGGCGATTTTGGAACCTTTCTGGAAGCATTCCTCTGCTTTCTACCGATTGCCATTAACTGTGATCACACCTTTGGGGCCAGGCATCTTCAACTTGAGGTACACGTAACATGGTCGAGCCATAAAACGTGCGTAGGCAGGCCTACCCAGAATGGCATGATAAGCACTCTGGAAATCTACGACTTCAAATGTCAACTTTTCCTTACGGTAATGCTTGGAATCACCGAAAACCATGTCGAGAGCGAGCTGGCCGAGTGATTCGGCTTTCTTTCCGGGGATAACACCATGGAAACTCATATTGCTCTCACTAAGTTTGGACATGGAATGCCCATCCCCTTCAAGGTTTCAGCATAAAGGATATTCAGACCGCTACCACCGTCCATCAGCACTTTAGTCAGTCGAGTGCCTCCGACCACGGGGTCGACCACTAGTGCTTCCCTCCCGGGGGTGGCTACACGAGCAGGATGGTCAGACTGGTCGAATGTGATGGTTGTCTGAGACCATTTCAGGTATGTGGTCATCATCGCCGGAGCAACCATATTCACTTCTCTGTTGATAACTTTCAACCGACTCTTGCTCTCAACATCAGCAAAAATCATGAGGGTGGAATTGACTTTGGGATAACCGTCATCTTCCTCTCCATCTTCATCTTTGTCCCACTCTTTCTCCTTTTCACTGGGCTGTTTTTCTTGGAACTGCTGGATCAGGAGTCGGCATTGTCGAGTGGTATGCTTAGGGTAGATCAGATTACCTTCTTCATCCTTCTTCGTGTGGATGTGACACGGCAAATCCAACACATCATTCCCTGCTTGATACTTTACCTTCTTAGGGGGTCAGGGCCCTTTAGGTTTTCCCTTAAACTTTCCTTGAGCCACTGCTGCAATCTCACCGGGTGCTGCCGGCTCAGCCTTACGCTTCTGTTTCCGATTGGAATTACTTCCACCGGCCTCTTGGCTGACTAGCTTACTCTTTTCGCTACAGTGTCGATCCTCTTCTTCTCCGTTAGCGTACCGGGTGGCTATCTCCATCATCCGAGTCAGAGTCATATCTCCAGTCCGACCGAACTTCAGGACCAACTCTCGGTATTTGACGCCTTCCTTGAAGGCGCACACTGCTTGATGCTCTGATACATTTTCAATGGTGTGATGCAAAGTGGTCCACCTCTGAATGAAGTCTGTCAAAGTCTCACTCGGCTTCTGCACACAATGCTGCAACTCGGTCAATCCTGCTGGTCGCTTGCAAGTGCCCTCAAAAGTTCCGACGAACACTCGAGCCAGCTCTTCCCAACTGTATATACTGCTTGGAGCCAACTGAGTCAACCACACTCGGGCCAACCCTTCCAACATCAGGGGAAGATGTTTCATCGCTACTTCATCGTTTCCGCCTCCAATCTGCACAGCCACTCGGTAATCCTCAAGCCAAGTTTCAGGCTTGGATTCTCCAGTGAACTTACTGACTTCGGTTGCCAACCTGAAGTTGGGAGGAATCACTGCCGCCCTGATGGCTCTGCTGAAACACTCTGGACCTGAAACATGCACTCTGCTGCCACTTGGACGATCTCTGCCTGGGTCTTCTCTATGTGCTCTGTTCTGGTCGACTAGGCCTTGAACGAGAATGGATCTCGCATCGAAGCCTGGCTCCCTTGGGTCGACTGGTGCTCTGCGCTCGCCACTGTGGCGACGTCTATCATCGTTCTGCCAAGGCACATATGACACACTCCTTGGAGGAGGCGTGGGCACTCGATGACGATTTTCGCGGTCGAGCTGACGATCATACTGTCCACGGCCTTCACGCCGCAGGGGCAATCTTGGGCTATGGGCCGACTGAACTGTATCCGCTACTACGGATTTGCTGTGAATCCTATTCCACGACTGAGACACTGCTGTGTTCTGCTGTCCTGCTGCCCGGAGCAAGGCCCGGATCTGCATCAACCCTCTGCCAGCCTCCGACTGGGAAGGTTGGATCGACTCTGCTATTCGGGCCGCAGCCGCGAGGTTCTGAATCGGAGTACGGTATACCTTAGGCGGAGGCGGGAAAAGCTGCCATCGACTGGACTCAGGGACCCGCTCCCGAGCCCGCTCTTCGAGAGCGCGCTGCAGGTTCTCCAGTCGAGTGCGCTCAGCCAAATTAGCCAGGCACGCCTCTTCCAAGGCCCGAGCCTCGGGGGTTTCTCCAACGATGGGCGTGTGGAGTGCATCCATGTTGCGGCGACAAAGTTCTTCCCTCTGCTGTGAAGAAAGGGGTTTGGGATGGTATTCCTCATGGACGCATGACGGATCACCGCCACCATCTTCGTCGTCTTCGTGACAGAAGCCAGGCGGACCACACGGTCCATCGACCATCAAGACTTCAGCCGCAGGGTCACTGCTATCGCACTCGGATGCGGTCACCGCGGAGCCAGTCGATAGATCGAATAGGCCGTGGAGAGTTTCGCCGGGCTTGATTGCTGCGACTTGGTGGGTGGCCGAACATTGAGCCACCACGTGTTTCACCCACCGCTGAGGCCGCGATCGACCGGATCGCTTGCGGCGGCGAACAGCGGGGAGGGAAGACACCATCAGAGCCGACTGATACTAGGTCGATGGCTGCCGGAGAAGGACACAGCGAACGCACGCGCGAAAGTGCATCGCCCCTTGGACGGGGAGCGCCTCAATGTCAAGGGGAGCTTCTTGAAGCCACGCGGAGTCGTCGGCAACGAAAACGAGCACGCCGAGACGGATCTCGCGGCCCTGAGCCAATCCGTCGTCGGAAACCATGATGATGATGATCGGAAAAACTTGCAACTTCACCAACAAGTCGCTAAGACACCTGCCCCACAGTGGGCGCCAACTGTCGTGGTTCTAAGACTGACAGTAGAAAGGGGGGGTAGGTATGGAGAGGCAAGATCTCAGCTATGGTGAAGGTGTACACACGAGTTTTACGAGTTCAGGCCCTTCTCGGTGGAAGTAACAGCCCTACGTCTCAGTGCCCGGAGGCGGTCGATTGGATTATATGTATGATGATACAGGGGGTGCGAACCCTTATGCCAGAGGAGGAGGGTGGCTTATATAGAGTTCGCCAGGACCCTCTCGGCCCTCCATTACAAGGGACTTAATGTACATAAAGTGGGGGCGTTACTGGTAACGCCAGCCTTAAGTGTTATTAATGACCTTAAAGACTATGGAGTGAACGCTTGCCCGTTGTAACGCTGAGTGACTCCTAGTCTTCAGGAGGTCGAGTGATTCTCTGGATGGTCGAGTGACAGTAGGTAGAAAGACTCCCGAGTGACATGATTGTCGAGTGGATTGCACTCGACATCTTCGACTGGGGGTCTCATGTTGCCTCTTGAACTTCTTGTCTTCTACGGTAGTGACCTTGGGTAGGACGTATAGGTCAGGCCTATGACCCTACCCCAGGTCTGTATCCTCATCAACTGGCAACTCCACCATTCAATATAAATATGTATCCGGTTTGCGACTTAGAGTCATCCAGATCTATGTCAAGCTAGCATCGACGTAACCCTTTACGACGAGCTCTTCGTCACCTACATAAACGAGAAACATATCCTTGGTCCTTTTCAGGTACTTTAGGATATTCTTGACCGCTGTCTAGTGATCCACTCCTGGATTACTTTGGTACCTCCCCGCCAAAATTATGGCAGGGTACACATCAGGTCTGGTACACGGCTTGGCATACATTATAGAACCTATGGCTGGGGCATAGGGAATAACTTTCATTCTCTCTCTATCTTCTATCGTGGTCGGACTTTGAGTCTTACTCAATTTCACACCTACCAACACAGGCAAGAACCCTTTCTTTGACTGGTCCATTTTGAAATTCTTCAGAACTTTGTCAAGGTATGTGCTTTGTGAAAGTCCTATTAAGCGTCTCGATCTATCCCTATAGATCTTGATGCCCAATATGTAAGCAACTTCACCGAGGTCTTTCATTGAAAAATTCTTATTCAAATATCCTTTAATGCTATTCAGAAATTCTATATCATTTCCAATCAGCAATATGTCATCCACATATAATATTAGAAATGCTACAGAGCTCCCACTCACTTTCTTGTAAATACAAGCTTCACCATAAGTCTGTATAAAACCAAATGCTTTGATCACCTCATCAAAGAGTATATTCCAACTCGAGATGCTTGCACCAGTCCATAGATGGATCGCTAGAGCCTGCACACTTTGTTAGCACCCTTAGGATCGACAAAACCTTCTGGTTGCATCATATACAAATCTTCCTTAAGAAACCCGTTAAGGAATGCAATTTTGACGTCCATTTACCAGATTTCATAATCATAAAATGAGGCAATCGCTAACATGATTCTGACAGACTTAAGCATCGTTACGGGTGAGAAAGTCTCATCATAATCAACTCCTTGAACTTGTCGAAAACCTTTTGTGACAAGTCGAGCTTTGCAAATAGTGATATTACCATCATCATCTGTCTTCCTCTTGAAGATCCATTTATTCTCAATGGCTTGCCGATCATCGGGCAAGTCCACCAAAGCCCACACTTTGTTCTCATACATGGATCCTATCTCAGATTTCATTGCCTCAAGCCATTTGTCGGAATCTGGGCTCATCATAGCTTATTCATAGTTCATAGGTTCACCGTTGTCTAACAACATGACTTCCAAGACAGGATTACCGTACCACTTTGGTGCAGTACGTGTTCCGATCGACCTACGAGGTTCAGTAGTAAATTGATCTAAAGTTTCATGATCATCATTTGCTTCCTCTCTGGTTGGTGTAGGCATCACAGAAACGGTTTTCTCTGATGTGCTACTTTCCAATTCGAGATAAGGTACAACTACCTCATAAAGTTCTACTTTCCTCACACACACTTCTTTTAAGAGAAACTCCTTCTCTAGAAATGACCCATTCTTAGCAACAAAGATCTTGCCTTCAGATCTGTTGTAAAAGAAATACCAAATAGTTTCTTTTGGGTATCCTATGAGCACTTCCCCGCTTTGGGTTCGAGCTTATCAGGCTGAAGCCTTTTGACATAAGCGTCACATCCCCAGACTTTAAGAAACGACAGTGAGGTTTCTTGCCAAACCATAGTTCATACGGTGTCATCTCAACGAATTTAGATGGTTGTCGGTGTCAAAACCGGCGGATCTCGGGTAGGGGGTCCCGAACTGTGCGTCTAGGCGGATGGTAACAGGAGACAAGGGACATGATGTTTTTACTCAGGTTCGGGCCCTCTCGGTGGAGGTAAAACCCTACTCCTGCTTGATTAATATTGATGATATGGGTAGTACAAGAGTAGATCTACCATGAGATCAGAGAGGCTAAACCCTAGAAGCTAGCCTATGGTATGATTGTTTTTCGTCCTACGGACTAAAACCCTCCGGTTTATATAGACACCGGAGAGGGCTAGGGTTACACAGAGTCGGTTACAATGGTAGGAGATCTACATATCCATATTGCCAAGCTTGCCTTCCACGCCAAGGAAAGTCCCATCCGGACATGGGACGGAGTCTTCAATCTTGTATCTTCATAGTCTAGGAGTCCGGCCAACGGTGATAGTCCGGCCATCCGGACACCCCCTAATCCAGGACTCCCTCAGTAGCCCCTGAACCAGGCTTCAATGACGACGTGTCCGGCGCGCATATTGTCTTCGGCATTGCAAGGCGGGTTCCTCCTCCGAATACTTCATAGAAGATTTTGAACACAAGGATAGTGTCCGGCTCTGCAAAATAAGTTCCACATACCACCGTAGAGAGAATAACATTTACACAAGTTCAATCTGCTGACATATTCCGTGGCGTGACATCACACCACGGCCAGGCCTTTATTCGAGTCGTTTTTATGGTTCCACCTCAGCGCGTTTAGCGAAGCGGTTTCCTTGGCACGTCTTGTCAAAGCAGAGATCGTGTCCCCTTATTCCGGGATTCTCATCAATACGGGCGTGGGTAACCCAACCACGCCATTGATTACGGCGCTTGGGAGATAAGCGAGTTTTACCAGGCTGGTGGGGACACATAGTTTCGCCCGTCCATATAAGGGGATAAGGATCCACCTTTTTACCTACGCCTTCTTCCTGCTTTGCTTATCCATTTCCGCGCACTAGAGCTCCAGCGCCCAAGTCCGCACATCTCGCCTCAACCTTCCCCAGCCATGTCCGGAGCGGGAGGCAAGTGGATGGCCTCCTCCGTCATGGAGGGGCACATCAAAAAGTTGAGGAAAGCCAGATACCTGCACAACAACATTGCGCACCGGTTTCCAGACAAGGGGCAGCTCGTCCCCACCCCCAGGCCCCATGAGAGGGTGGTGTTCCTTCCCCATTTCCTCCGTGGACTGGGCTTCCCACTCCACCCATTTGTCCGGGGGCTCATGTTCTACTACGGCCTGGATTTCCACGATCTGGCCCCGAATTTCATCCTCAACATCTCTGCGTTCATCGTCGTGTGCGAGGCCTTCCTCTACATCGAGCCCCATTTCGGCTTATGGCTGAAGACCTTCAATGTCAAGCCGAAGGTAGTGGGCGGCCGCCAAGCGGAGTGCGGAGGTGCCATGGTGGGCAAGATGCCCAATGTCCTATGGCTCGAGGGCTCCTTTGTGGAGACCATAAAGGGGTGGCAATCGGGGTGGTTCTACATCACCGAGCCGCATGACCCTAATTGGGTAGCGGCCCCCGAATTCCGATCTGGCTTCCCTACACGGCTCACCTCTTGGAAAGAGAAGGTCCTATCATGGGGTGATTCGGAGGAGCTGACCAGACTCCAATCCTGCGTCCAAACCTTGGTGAACAAGAAGCTCAAGCTTGTCAACGTAGTCCAGGTCATGCTCATCCGCCGGATCCTCCCGTGCCAGAAACGGGCCTTTAATTTGTGGGAGTTTGATCCGACACAGCACCAGACCTTGAGCAGGCTCTTCGACACTACGTACGAAGACTCCTGGAAGGTGCTGTTCAAGGGCGCCGAGGCTCCCGCATCTGCTACCGAAGATCGCGGATTCAGCTCGCAGTGTCAAGCCGGCAAGGTAAGCTATTTTACCCTTTACGGGACACTTGTTTTTCATAGTTTGACTCTATGCGGGATCTAAACTCCCTTTACCTTTGACAGGCCTGGCAAAAGACGTCCGGGCAGGTTAACTGTCCGGCTCCCTTGCCAGAAGACCCAGCGGACGCCCAATTAACGGGGCTGCTGGCTCCGGCGCCTTATGTGGTGCCGGAGAAGAAGGCCAAGAATAAGGCCACGGGAACCCGAAAGAGTTCCCGGCGTCAAGTGTTATCGGACTCATCGTCCGATGACTCCGAGGCGGACTCCTCCCGCGAAGACGAGGAGGAGAAAAAAGAAGCCTCTCCCCCAGCGGGGGGAGAGAAGAAAAGGAAGGCCTCCCCAACGGGGGAGGCCGAAGGGTCCAAGAAGGGAAGGACCCTCCCCCCGGACTACTCCACCAACGCCGACGACGATGAAGAGGAGTGGCCACCAAGGACTAAGCCCCTGGCGACTTCGTAAGTGTCCGGATACCAGAATAACTCATGGTGTTTCATTTGTTGCATAGAATCTCTTAACGCCGAATATAACCCTGCAACCCGCCCAAGGACGGGCTCGACACTTCAACGAGCGGCTCCCTGGCGCCATCGGACGTGGATAGCACTTCACATCTGGCCGTCTCCTCTCCTCGCGCTGCGGACGACGCTGAGGTGGGGTCCCAAAAGGGGCCTAGCCAGGAGGAGGAGGTTCCGGAGGTGCCGCAGGGCAACCTCCCGGACTTTGGGCACGAGGGGGATCAACCCCCAAAGGGTTCTGAGTTCGGCCCTGGGCCAGACTCCGCACCGGAACCTTTAGTGGTTCCGGAGTCCGGCGGGCGGCCCCTTCGTAAGAAGGGCGAGACTGTGACGCCGGTGACCTCTGTCCAACCAGAGGTGCCGGATAATTTGCTGGAGGCGCTTAACGGTGCCTCCATCGACGAGGACCACCGCACTGTTATGAGTGCGGTGATCCAAAAAGTTTAGTCTGCCAAGAGCGGGCTGACTGAAGCCTGTACCAGCCTTCTAACAGGCTTTGAGGTATGTAATTAAGATATGTAAAAATAGTACCGCATAGACAGTAGCCCCTGATGCTCAGTTTGGTGTTCAGAAAGAAAAGCCGAACTGAGGATCTAAAAAGATATACACAGGAGTCTAACATAAGCATGTCAATATGGGAATGCAGGCTGCACTGCTGACCTCTGCCGCACTGACTGCGGAGGTCAATGCATTGAAGCAGGACCTCGAGCGGTCCGGGAACGAGCTCGGCCTTGCCAAGGAGCAGCTCGAGGACAAGGAAGGTAAGTAGTACCTTATGGAAGTATATAAAATATGTGGTTGCAAAAAATGACAGGAATAACGTGAGAATTGCAGGGGCCACGAACGAGGTGGCGACCCTGAAGGAAGCGGTGTCCAAGGCTGAAAGCAATGCGGCCGCGGAACGCACCGAGCGAGAGAAGCAGGAGGCGCGGGTGTAGGAGATGCGGCAAGAGATCCAGGCTCTCGTGGAAAAACACGAGAGGTTGGAGCGTGACTCGAAGACTCGAGAGTCCGAGCTCGCCCCGGCTCTTGAGAGTGCCAAAGCCGCTAAGGCCGAAGCCCAAAAAGCCCTCCAGGAAATTGAGGCAATAAAGAAGATAGCGGCGGGTAAGGCATTCTTCATGCAAAGCAAGGACGTGAAAGTGAATTACTTGTTACTTACCCGAATCCGGAGCTCTCTAAGAGCATTCGCAGATCTGCCCCACAGTGTGTCCAACGCTGCCGCATTCTACCGGGCCGAGGAAGGGAGCTCGACGGAGAAGGTATTCTGGTCTCAGTATGCTGAGACCGGACACCCGGTGCCCTTGAGCGACCAGCTGAAGCAGCTGGTCGAGCTCCATAAGGTGGCCGAACAGGCCATGAAGGGCCTCATAGCTCGGCTGTGGCCAAAGGAGGCCATGCCTGGGAGCTACTTCGGGCTGGTGCGGCGGCTAGTGGACGCATGTCCATGGATTGAAGTCGTCAAGCGCTCCGTCTGCATCGAAGGTGTCCGTAGGGCCCTTGCCCGTGCTAAAGTGCACCGGGGCAAGATGGACGCTGAGAAGCTTGTGACGGACGCTCCACCGCCGGGCAGGGAGTATCGCAAGCCCGAGATGTATTATGAGAACGTCCTGAAGGGTGCCCGCCTTATATCGGGTGAATGCTCCAAAGATGTAATTTTTGAGTAAACTCGCATTTGTTATCCTGTACGCATGAAAACTTGTTCATATGCGCTAAGCAACGCTTGTTGTAGGACCTTGAAGTATGTCTAGAGGGGGGGGGGTGATTAGACTACTTGACCAATAAAAACTTACCCTTTTCCCAACTTTAGAGTTTGGCAGATTTTAGCTATTTTAGGACAAGTCAAGCAATTATCACACAATTCAAGCAAGAATGCAAAGAGTATATAGGCAGCGGAAATTAAAGCATGCAACTTGCAAGAAAGTAAAGAGAAGGGTTTGGAGGATTCAAACGCAATTGGAGACACAGATGTTTTTGGCGTGGTTCCTATAGGTGGTGCTATCGTACATCCATGTTGATGGAGACTTCAACCCATGAAGGGTAACGGCTGCGCGAGTCCACGGAGGGCTCCACCCTTGATGGGTCCATGAAGAAGCAACCTTGTCTATCCCACCATGGCCGTCGCCCACGAAGGACTTGCCTCACCAGCGGTAGATCTTCACGAAGTAGGCGATCTCCTTGCCCTTACAAACTCCTTGGTTCAACTCCACAATCTTGTCGGAGGCTCCCAAGTGACACCTAGCCAATCTAGGAGACACCACTCTCCAAGAAGTAACAAATGGTGCGTTGATGATGAACTCCTTGCTCTTGTGCTTCAAATGATAGTCTCCCCAACACTCAACTCTCTCTCATAGGTTTTGGATCTGGTGGAAAGAAGATTTGAGTGGAAAGCAACTTGGGGAAGGCTAGAGATCAAGATTCATATGGTAGGAATGGAATATCTTGGCCTCAACACATGAGTAGGTGGTTCTCTCTCAGAAATGGTAAGTTGGAAGTGTAGGTTCGTTCTGATGGCTCTCTCCATGAATGAAGATGAGGTGGAGGGGTATATATAGCCTCCACACAAAATCTAATCGTTACACACAATTTACTAAACTCGGTGGGACCGAATCGTTAAACTCGGTCGGACCGATTTAGTAAACCTAGTGACCGTTAGTGATTTTTGGTGGGACTGACATGCATCTCGGTGAGACCGATTCGGTTAGGGTTAGGGCATAACGTAATCTCGGTAAGACCGGTTACACAAACTCGGTGAGACCGATTTGGTAATAAGCTTTCCAGAGAGTTGGTCAGGTAAACTCGGTGGGACCGATTTGCTCTTTTCGGTGAGACCAAAATGTTACAAAAAGGAAACAGAGAGTTTACATTGCAATCTCGGTGGGACCGATCGCTCACTTCGTTTAGACCAAAACGTTACGAAGGGAAACAGAGAGATTGCAACCCCATCTCGGTGAGACCGAGATCCCTATCGGTAAGACCAATTTGCTTAGGGTTTGTGGGAGTGGCTATGACTTTTGGAATCAGTGGCGCCGGATAGGAAAAATCGGTGTGACCGATTTTGGCTTTGGGTTTAGGTCATTTGTGGATGTGGGAAAGTAGTTGAGGGTTTTGGAGCATATCACTAAGCACATGAATCAAGAGGCTCATTAAGCAACACCTCATCCCTCCTTGATAGTATTGTCTTTTCCTATAGACTCAATGTGATCTTGGATCACTAAAATGTAAAATGAAGAGTCCTGAGCTTTTGAGATTGAGCCAATCCTTTGTCCTTAGTATTTTGAGGGATCCACTTTCGTCATCCATGCCATGCCATTCATTGAGCTTTCCTGAAATAATAGTCTTGGAATAGCATTAGCTCAATGAGCTATATGTTGTTATGAATTACCAAAACCACCTAGGTATAGTTGCACTTTCAATCTCCCCCTTTTTGGTAATTGATGACAACATATAGATCAAAGCTTCAACAAATGATAATAAGATTTAATAACATCGTCGCTTTGAGAAGTATGTGATAAGCAAGAGCCCCCCTAAATTTGTGCATGGGTTAAGATTTGCTTTGGACTGCAAATGCACAATGAATTAGGCTCATGGGTTACTCTTCCATGTCACATACATCTTGGTGGAGCGCTCAAAATAATAAACAATGAATACATGCACTCATCACCAAGCATAGTGAATGATCACATAAGATAGATAGGATAATATCAAGCATGCATAAGTGTAGCTTATGATCAAACACATGATCATCAATGCCTCACAGGCATAGTATCTCAACCAAAAGCAAACAAAGTTTGAAAAACCACCAAATAAAGCAAGAGAGAACAAAAGCAACACACTCTCTCTCGAAGCCTATGATCTATACATTTTTCTCCCCCTTTGGCAACAAGTTACCAAAAAGTTCATAGAAAATGCATAGTGCTAGATCGACTCTCAGGCTTGATCTTCTAGTGGTGGTGTCCTGATAGCTCCTTGGACGAAGGCTTCAGTTGAAGTAGTGGGTGCTGGAGTGGATGCTGGAGCTGGTTGCACTGGAACTGTTGGGGCAGTAGCTGGTGCTAAAGTTGTTGCTCTAGTGTCTGTCACTGGCACTGCAACTGACCTCTGGGCTCTGGGCACTCTGGCAAACACATTGGTGGTAGTCTTGCCCTTCCTCTCCTGCATATCATCCTGCAGCTGCTCTACAACTGACTGAATCTCTGTTACTTTAACATCTAGATCATAGAATTTTTGTTCCATGATTCTTTCAAGGCTCTCCTGATTCTGAGTGAGGGTGGCCAGTCCTTTCTCAATCCTCAGTGTAGATGCTATCAAGTAACCAAGCTGCTCCTGTTTGGTTTTCAAGAAATATTCAGATGCCTCCTCTTGAGTTGGCGTCTTGGCAGCCTGCACCTTCTTTGCCTTCTCCTTCTTCTCCTGAGCTTGAACTGACTATGGATCTTCTTCATTCATGACAACCTCATTGTCCTCAAAGTCTGGATAAACTGGAAAGTGTTCCTTATCCAACTGATATTTCCCTGTGCCCATCTTTGAGTTAATCAACTCCTGAATCTGAGGTGCATATCCACAGCTCCTCTTCTGATCTGCTGCAGTCCTCTTGATTGTTTCAACTATTAGGCTCATGACTTTGAACTTCTGTGGCACATCAAACACATGCAACATGCTGATGGCATGCCCTCTAATCATGTTATGGTCACCAGACTTGGGCAACAAAGGTGCCTCAAAATCCAATTTATGGTTGGCAACCCTGACAGCAGAAAATGAACTGATCCAAACTTGTGAGTCTCTACTGCCTTGTCTGGAATCTCCTTGTACATGTGAGCCATTGAATTGTGACCCAACTTCTTCTTTGCATAAATGTCCAGGTCATCCTCTTCTTCGTTGGTGGCATTTATCAGACTTGCCCATTCTTCAACAGTGGATTGGTACCTTGTACCTTCAGACATCCAAACAATTCTACCATCTGGGTAAAAGTGTGCTGTGGAGTAGAACTGCATGATAAGCTCATCATTCCAGTTGGTGAACTTTTGTCCAACAAAATCAGCAACTCCATAAGCAACAAAGCTGTCTTGCACTCCAGGATAGTGCTCTTCATTGTCCTTGATGTAGGTCCAGTCGACCCACCTCATGTCACAGACTATAGGCTTCTTGTCCAACAGAATTGTTTCATAAAAGTCCTGCTGTTCCTTTGTATGGAACCTGTAGTCAATAGCAGTTCTTCTTCTTGAAGCATATGGATCTTCCATCCTCCACAGTCTCAGCCCTGAATCCTTCCTGATTCTCATGTCCTCAACCACAGGCTGGGCATCATTGTGGTCTGGTATCTTGGGCTTGAGCTTTCTAAGGACTTGTCCTTCTTCATCTTCATCTTCAGCAACATTGGGCACTGGGGCCTTGTTCTTCTCAGCAGCTGGAATACTCCTAGTATTCCTCTTTGGAACTTGCTTCGCCTTGGAGGCAGCTTTGGGTGCTTCCTTGAGCTTGGATGTTGCAGCCCCTGACCTGATTGCATCACCCATAAGCTTAGGTGCCTTAGGTGCTGGTGCAGCATCCTCTTCCTCTTCTTCAGAATGTCTTCTCATAGAGGGCTTTCCAAGGACCTTGGCAGTTGTGGTTCTTGCTCTCTTCTTTTTCTTGTCCTGATCACCATCATCCTATGATTCAATTGTGAACTTCATAGTTGCACCAGTTGGGACTTTCTGAGGTTTGGATGATGTATCTTTCCTTGCAGGTGCCTCTTTGGGTTGATCCTGAGCTGGCACTTGAGTGGACTTTCTGGCCTTTGGCATTGGTGTCCTCTTGGCAGGAACTTTCTTCTTCAGACCTAGTTTTGTGCTCTGTGCAGAGCCATATTCCTTCTTGAGCACCACTTTCTTGGAAGTGGCCTCATCTTCCTCAGCTTTGTAATCTTCATTCTCAGAATCTGAAGTTCTTTTCCTCCTTTGCCTAGTTGCAGCCTTAGGCAAATTGCTAGGAGTACTTCTGCTCCCTTCATCTGAAGTTGAGGGACTAGTGCCCTCACTCAAGTCCATCTGCTCTTCTGACCTGTTCTGGCTGTCACTCTGATCAGACATACTGCAAAAGCTGACTGCTGACCCTGTGAAGAGTTATAGATGAGATAGAAAAGATGAGCATCACAAAATGCAGAGATTTTTGCAAAAGAATGATTCAAGAGTTCAGTTTTAGTTTTCCACAGAAAGCATTTCGGATCAACCGATTTTCAAACTCGGTGATACCGAAGCAGTTTTGGAACCTAAACTGATGATCTCGGTGTTGGAAATATGCCCTAGAGGCAATAATAAATTGATTATTATTATATTTCCTTGTTCATGATAATCGTTTATTATCCATGCTATAATTGTATTGATAGGAAACTTAGATACATGTGTGGATACATAGACAACACCAAGTCCCTAGTAAGCCTCTAGTTGACTAGCTCGTTGATCAATAGATGGTTACGGTTTCCTAACCATGGACATTGGATGTCATTGATAACGGGATCACATCATTAGAAGAATGATGTGATGGACAAGACCCAATCCTAAGCATAGCACTAGATTGTGTAGTTCGTATGCTAAAGCTTTTCTAATGTCAAGTATCTTTTCCTTAGACCATGAGATTGTGCAACTCCCGGATACCGTAGGAATGCTTTGGGTGTACCAAACGTCACAACGTAACTGGGTGGCTATAAAGGTGCATTACAGGTATCTCCGAAAGTGTCTGTTGGGTTGGCACGAGTCGAGACTGGGATTTGTCACTCCGTGTAAACGGAGAGGTATCTCTGGGCCCACTCGGTAGGACATCATCATAATGTGCACAATGTGATCAAGGAGTTGATCATGGGATGATGTGTTACGGAACGAGTAAAGAGACTTGCCGGTAACGAGATTGAACAAGGTATCGGGATACCGACGATCGAATCTCGGGCAAGTATCGTACCGATAGACAAAGGGAATTGTATACGGGATCGATTGAGTCCTTGACATCGTGGTTCATCCGATGAGATCATCGTGGAACATGTGGGAGCCAACATGGGTATCCAGATCCCGCTGTTGGTTATTGACCGGAGAACATCTCGGTCATGTCTGCATGTCTCCCGAACCCGTAGGGTCTACACACTTAAGGTTCGGTGACGCTAGGGTTATAGAGATATTAGTATGCGGTAACCCGAAAGTTGTTTGGAGTCCCGGATGAGATCCCGGACGTCACGAGGAGTTCCGGAATGGTCCGGAGGTAAATAATTATATATAGGAAGTGCTATTTCGGCCATCGGGACAAGTTTCAGGGTCATCGGTATTGTACCGGGACCACCGGAAGGGTCCCGGGGGTCCACCGGGTGGGGCCACCTGCCCCGGGGGCCACATGGGCTGTAGGGGGTGCGCCTTGGCCTACATGGTCCAAGGGCACCAGCTCCAAGAGGCCCATGCGCCAAGAGAAGAGAAAAAGGGGAGAGTCCTAAAGGGGGAAGGCACCTCCGAGGTGCCTTGGGGAGGATGGACTCCTCCCCCCCTTGGCCGCACCCTTTCCTTGGAGGAAGGGGCAAGGGCTGCGCCTCCCCCCTCTCCCTTGGCCCTATATATAGTGGGGAAAAGGAGGAGCAACCATACCTACGGCCTGGCGCCTCCCTCTCCCTCCCGTGACACATCTCCCTCCTCCCGCAGCGCTTAGCGAAGCCCTGTTGGAATCCCGCTACTTCCACCACGCCGTCGTGCTGCTGGATCTCCTTCAACCTCTCCCTCCTCCTTGCTGGATCAAGGCATGGGAGACGTCTCCGTTCTGTACGTGTGTTGAATGCGGAGGTGCCGTGCGTTCGGCACTTGACCATCGGTGATTTGAATCACGACGAGTACGACTCCATCAACCCCGTTCTCTTGAACGCTTCCGCTTAGCGATCTACAAGGTTATGTAGATGCACTCTCCTTCCCCTCGTTGCTGGTTTCTCCATAGATAGATCTTGGTGACACGTAGGAAAATTTTGAATTTCTGCTACGTTCCCCAACAGTGGTATCAGAGCCAGGTTTATTGCGTAGATTCTTTGCACGAGTAGAACACAAAGTAGTTGTGGGCGTTGATTTTGTTCAATATGCTTGCCGTTACTAGTCTTATCTTGATTCGGCGGCATCATGGGATGAAGCGGCCCGGACCAACCTTACACGTACGCTTACGTGAGACCGGTTCCACCGACAAACATGCACTAGTTGCATAAGGTGGCTGGCGGGTGTCTGTCTCTCCCACTTTAGTCGGATCGGATTCGATGAAAAGGGTCCTTATGAAGGGTAAATAGCAATTGGCATATCACGTTGTGGTTCTTGCGTAGGTAAGAAACGTTCTTGCTAGAAACCCATAGCAGCCACGTAAAACATGCAAACAACAATTAGAAGATGTCTAACTTGTTTTTGCAGGGTATGCTATGTGATGTGATATGGCCAAAAAGGATGTGATGAATGATATATGTGATGTATGAGATTGATCATGTTCTTGTAATAGGAATCACGACTTGCATGTCGATGAGTATGACAACCGGCAGGAGCCATAGGAGTTGTCTTTATTTATTTATGACCCGCGTGTCAACTTAAACGTCATGTAATTACTTTACTTTATTGCTAACCGTTAGCCATAGTAGTAGAAGTAATAGTTGGCGAGGCAACTTCATGAAGACACGATGATGAAGATCATGATGATGGAGATCATGGTGTCATGCCGGTGACGATGATGATCATGGAGCCCCGAAGATGGAGATCAAAAGGAGCAAAATGATATTGGCCATATCATGTCACTATTTGATTGCATGTGATGTTTATCATGTTTATGCATCTTGTTTACTTAGAACGAGGTAGTAAATAAGATGATCCCTTACAACAATTTCAAGAAGTGTTCTCCCTAACTGTGCACCGTTGCTACAGTTCGTCGTTTCGAAGCACCACGTGATGATCGGGTGTGATAGAACCTTACGTTCACATACAACGGGTGTAAGACAGATTTACACATGCAATACACTTAGGGTTAACTTGACGAGCCTAGCATGTACCGACATGGCCTCGGAACACGGAGACCGAAAGGTCGAGCATGAGTCGTATAGTAGATACGATCAACATGAAGATGTTCACCGATGATGACTAGTCCGTCTCACGTGATGATCGGACACGGCCTAGTTTGACTCGGATCATGTGATCACTTAGATGACCAGAGGGATGTCTATCTGAGTGGGAGTTCATAAGATGAACTTAATTATCCTGAACATAGTCAAAAGGTCTTCGCAAATTATGTTGTAGCTCACGCTATAGTTCTACTGTTTAAATATGTTCCTAGAGAAAAATTAGTTGAAAGTTGACAGTAGCGATTATGCGATTAGTAGAAAGCTTATGTCCTTAATGCACCGCTCAGTGTGCTGAACCTCGAACGTTGTATGTGGATGTTGCGAACATCTGACATACACATTTTGATAACTACGTGATAGTTCAGTTAAATGGTTTGGAATTGAGGCACCAAAGACGTTTTTGAAACGTCGCGAAACATATGAGATGTTTTGAGGGCTGAAATTGGGATTTCTGGCTCGTGCCCACGTCAAGAGGTATAATACCTCCGACGATTTTCTTAACCTACAAACTAAGGGAGAAAAGCTCAATTGTTGAGCCTGTGCTCAGATTGTCTGAGTACAACAATCATTTGAATCGAGTGGGAGTTGATCTTCCAGATGAGATAGTGATGTTTCTCCGAAAGTCATTGCCACCAAGCTGCTAGAGCTTCGTGATGAACTATAAGATATCAGGGACATATATGATGATCCTTGAGATATTCGCGATGTTTGACACCACAAAATTAGAAATCAAGAAGGAGCATCAATTGTTGATGGTTGGTGAAACCACTAGTTTCAAGAAGGGCAAGGGCAAGAAGGGATACTTCATGAAACGGCAAATCAGCTGCTGCTCTAGTGAAGAAACCCAAGGTTAAACCCAAACCCGAGACTAAGTGCTTCTGTAATAAGGGGAACAACCACTGGAGCAGAATTACCCTAGATACTTGGTAGATGAGAAGGCTGGCAAGGTCGATAGAAGTATATTGGATATACATTGTGTTAATGTGTACTTTACTAGTACTCCTAGTAGCACCAGGGTATTAGATAACGGTTCGGTTGCTAAGTGTTAGTAACTCGAAACAAAAGGCTACGGAATAAACGGAGACTAGCTAAAGGTGAGCTGACGATATGTGTTGGAAGTTTTTCCAAGCTTGATATGATCAAGCATCGCACGCTCCCTCTACCAAAGAGATTGGTGTTAAACCTAAATAATTGTTATTTGGTGTTTGCGTTGAACATAGACATGATTGGATTATGTCTATCGCAATACGGTTATTCATTTAAGGAGAATAACGGTTACTCTGTTTATTTGAATAATACCTTCAATGGTCTTGCACCTAAATTGAATGGTTTATTGAATCTCGATCGTAGTGATACACATGTTCATGCCAAAAGATAGTAATGATAGTACCACCTACTTGTGGCATTGCCACGTAAGTCATATTGGTATAAAACGCATGAAGAAGCTCCATGTTGATGGATCTTTGGGCTCACTCGTTTTTGAAAGGTTTGAGACATGCGAACCATGTCTATTGGTGTATATGCATGAAGAAACTCCATTCAGATGGACTGTTTGAACTCACTTGATTTTGAATCACTTGAGACATGCAAATCATATCACATGGGCAAGATGACTGAAAGCCTTGGTTTCAGTAAAATGGAACCAGAAAGCAACTTGTTGGAAGTAATACATTTTGATGTGTGCAGTCCAATGAGTGCTGAGGCATGTAGTGGATATCGTTATGTTCTTACTTCACAGATGATTTGAGTAGATGTTGAGTACATTTACTTGATGAATCACGAGTCTGAATTATTGAAAGGTTCAAGTAATTTTAGGGTGAAGTTGAAAGATCATCGTGACAAGAGGATAAAAGATCTATGATATGATCATAGAGATGAATATCTGAATTACGAGTTTGGCACAGAATTAAGACATTGTGGAAATTGTTTCACAACTAATACATCCTGGAACACCATAGTGGGATGGTGTGTCCGAACATCATAACTGCACCCTATTAGATGTGATGCATACCATGATGTCTCTTATCGAATTACCACGATAGTTTATGGGTTAGGCATTAGAGACAACCACATTCACTTTAAATAGGGCACCACGTAATTCCGATGATATGACACCGTATGAACTATGGTTTAGAGAAACCTAAGCTGTCATTTCTTAAAAGTTTGGGGCTGCTATGCTTATGTGAAAAAGTTTCAGGCTGATAAGCTCGAACCCAAAGCGGATAAATGCATCTTCATAGGACACCCAAAGCAGTTGGGTATACCTCCTGTCTCAGATCCGAAAGAAATTAGGGATTGTTTCTAGAATCGGGTCCTTTCTCGAGGAAAAGTTTCTCTCGAAAGAATTGAGTGGGAGGATGGTGGAGATTTGATGAGGTTATTGAACCGTCACTTCAACAAGTGTGTAGCAGGGCACAGGAAGTTGTTCCTGTGGCACCTACACCAATTGAAGTGGAAGCTTATGATAGTGATCATGAAGTTTCGGATCAAGTCACTACCGAACCTCGTAGGGTGACAAGGATACGTACTACTTCAGAGTGGTACAGTAATCCTGTCTTGGAAGTCATGTTGCTAGACAATAGTAAACCTACGAGCTATGGAGAAGCGATGGTGGGTCTGGATTCCGATGAATGGCTCGAGGCCATATAATCCGAGAAAGGATCCATATATGAAAACAAAGTGTAGACTTTGGCAGAACGACTCGATGGTCGTAAGGCTGTTGAGTACAGATGGATTTTAAAAGGAAGACGAACAATGATGGTAAGTATCACCATTAAGAAAGGTCGACTTGTCGTTAAGATGTTTTCCGACAAGTTCAAGGAGTTGACTACGATGAGACTTTCTCACTCGTAGCGATGCTAAGAGTCTGTTGGAATTATATTAGCAGTCACTGCATTATTTATGAAATCTTGCAGATAGGATGTCAAAACATGGTTTCCTCGACGATTTTCTTGAGGAAAGGTTGTATGTGATACAACCGGAAGGTTTTGTCAATCCTGAAGGATGCTAATAAGTATGCAAAGCTCTAGCAATCCTTCTAAGGACTGGAGTAAGCATCTCGGAATTGGAATGTATACTTTGATAAGATGATCAAAGATTTTGGGTTTATAAAAAGTTTATGAGAAACTTGTATTTCCAAAGAAGTGAGTGGGAGCACTATAGAATTTCTGATAAGTATATGTTGTTGACATATTGTTGATCAGAAATGATGTAGAATTTCTGGAAAGCATATAGGGTTATTTGGAAAGTGTTTTTTAATGGAAAGCCTGGATTAAGCTATTTGAGCATTGAGCATCAAGATCTATAAGGATAGATCAAAACGCTTAATGGTACTTTCAAATGAGCACATTCCTTGACATGATCTTGAAGGTGTTCAACATGGATCAGTCAAAGAAGGAGTTCTTGCCTGAGTTGTGAGGTATGAAGTTAAGACTTAAAAGCTCGACCACGGCAGAATAGAGAGAAAGGACGAAGGTCGTCCCCTATGCTTAAGATGTAGGCTCTACAGTATGCTATGCTGTGTACCACACCTGAAGTGTGCCTTGCCATGAGTCAGTCAAGGGGTACAAGAGTGATCCAAGAATGGATCACGGGACAGCGGTCAAAGTTATCCTTAGTAACTAGTGGACTAAGGAATTTTCTCAATTATGGAGGTGGTAAACGGGTTCGTCGTAAAGGGTTACGTCGATGCAAGCTTAACACCTATCCGGATAGCCCTGAGTAGAGATACCGGATACGTATAATGGAGCAACAATTTAGAATAGCTCCAAGTAGAACAGTTATTTGGAATAGCTCCAAATAGAGCGTGGTAGCTGCATCTAGGAGATGACATAAAGATTTGTAAAGCACACACGGATCTGAAAGGTTCAGACCCGTTGACTATAACATCTCTTACAAGCATAACATGATCAAACCCAGAACTCATCGAGTGTTAATCACATGGTAATGTGAACTAGATTATTGACTCTAGTAAACTCTTTGGGTGTTAGTCACATAGGGATGTGACCTTGAGTGCTAATCACATATCGATGTGAACTAGATTATTGACTCTAGTGCAAGTGGGAGACTGTTGGAAACTTAGATAGGAAACTTAGATACATGTGTGGATACATAGACAGCACCAAGTCCCTAGTAAGCCTCTAGTTGACTAGCTCGTTGATCAATAGATGGTTATGGTTTCCTAACCATGGACATTGGATGTCATTGATAACGGGATCACATCATTAGAAGAATGATGTGATGGACAAGACCCAATCCTAAGCATAGCACTAGATCGTGTAGTTCGTATGCTAAAGCTTTTCTAATGTCAAGTATCTTTTCCTTACACCATGAGATTGTGCAACTCCCGGATACCGTAGGAATGCTTTGGGTGTACCAAACGTCACAACGTAACTGGGTGGCTATAAAGGTGCATTACAGGTATCTCCGAAAGTGTCTGTTGGGTTGGCACGAATCGAGACTGGGATTTGTCACTCCGTGTAAACGGAGAGGTATCTCTGGGCCCACTCGGTAGGACATCATCATAATGTGCACAATGTGATCAAGGAGTTGATCACGGGATGATGTGTTACAAAACGAGTAAAGAGACTTGCCGGTAACGAGATTGAACAAGGTATCGGGATACCGACGATCGAATCTCGGGCAAGTATCATACCGATAGACAAAGGGAATTGTATACGGGATCGATTGAGTCCTTGACATCGTGGTTCATCCGATGAGATCATCGTGGAACATGTGGGAGCCAACATGGGTATCCAGATCCCGCTGTTGGTTATTGACCGGAGAACATCTCGGTCATGTCTGCATGTCTCCCGAACCCGTAGGGTCTACACACTTAAGGTTCAGTGACGCTAGGGTTATAGAGATATTAGTATGCGGTAACCCGAAAGTTGTTTGGAGTCTCGGATGAGATCCCGGACGTCACGAGGAGTTCCGGAATGGTCCGGAGGTAAATAATTATATATAGGAAGTGCTATTTCGGCCATCGGGACAAGTTTCGGGGTCATCGGTATTGTACCGGGACCACCGGAAGGGTCCCGGGGGTCCACCGGGTGGGGCCACCTGCCCCGGGGGCCACATGGGCTGTAGGGGGTGCGCCTTGGCCTACATGGTCCAAGGGCACCAGCTCCAAGAGGCCCATGCGCCAAGAGAAGAGAAAAAGGGGAGAGTCCTAAAGGGGGAAGGCACCTCCCAAGGCACCTCCTCCCCCCCTTGGCCGCACCCTTTCCTTGGAGGAAGGGGCAAGGGCTGCGCCTCCCCCCTCTCCCTTGGCCCTATATATAGTGGAGAAAAGGAGGAGCAACCATACCTACGGCCTGGCGCCTCCCTCTCCCTCCCGTGACACATCTCCCTCCTCCCGCAGCGCTTAGCGAAGCCCTGTTGGAATCCCGCTACTTCCACCACGCCGTCGTGCTGCTGGATCTCCTTCAACCTCTCCCTCCTCCTTGATGGATCAAGGCATGGGAGACGTCTCCGTTCTGTACGTGTGTTGAACGCGGAGGTGCCGTGCGTTCGGCACTTGATCATCGGTGATTTGAATCACGACGAGTACGACTCCATCAACCCCGTTCTCTTGAACGCTTCCGCTTAGCGATCTACAAGGTTATGTAGATGCACTCTCCTTCCCCTCGTTGCTGGTTTCTCCATAGATAGATCTTGGTGACACGTAGGAAAATTTTGAATTTCTGCTACGTTCCCCAACACTCGGTTGGACGGACTCACAGTTCGGTGGCACCGAGACTGCTAGGGTTTCACAGAATCCTCAAATCGGTCGCACCGATTAGTAATTCTCGGTCAGACCTAGAGTCACTAGTGCAATGGCATAAGTCAAATCGGTGAGACTGAGTTTTTCAACTCGGTGGGTCCGAGATGGTTTCGGCGGAAACCTAACCCTAAAAATTTGAATCTCATCTAATCTATGGACTACTTTGGCTGGATAGAAGAGTTTCAATCGTGGCAAGATTCAATATAAATACAATGTGCTTGGAATCAGAAGTGGATAGCACAAAGATCAAGTCCATACCCTAACTTGGCGGTGGACTTGCTACGACGGCAACGGCGGGGACGAAATCCATTGACGGCGGCGAAGACCAGCGATAGGAGGCTACTGGTGACGAGGAGACGATCCGGAGACCACCGATGGCAGAGCGAGCTATTGCGCGGGCGAAGGGTTTCGGAGAAATTTCCAAAATTTTGCCCATGGCTATATATAGCCCGACCCTGTCGGTGTGACCGAGTGGAACAACTCGGTGGCACCGAGATGCATAACTGTGTTCAGTTACAGCAAATCGGTGAGACCGAAGAGTTCAAATCGGTTGCACCAAGATTGAAAACTCAGATCAACTTAATGATCTCAGTAGGACCGAAATGGAGGAATCGGTCTGACCGAGAATCACAAAGAGGTTTTGGAAGTTTAAGTCCATGACGAATCGGGGACTCCGAGTGCTCCTCACATAGAGTGGTTCGAATCTGACTTGATCAAATTTTGTGATGTAGCATGAATAGAGTTTGAGATGAGAAAAGCATAGATAGCTAAAGAAGGTTCTTAGGCATTCTTGTCCATCCACTTGGCAAAAAGAAAAGAACCAAACAATCAAAGCAACAAATGGATGTCCTTGAATGAGTAAAATATGCACCAACATGCTCACACAATAAGATGACAAATGAAATATGTGGCAAAACATGCACAACCAATTCTAGCATCTATCAAACAATTGGCGATGACTAGGTCATCTATATATGAGTATATTGACTTAGGAGTCAAATGAGAACATTTGATCATAGGTCATACTCATCGTTTAAGCTCAAGTGGGGTTACCACTTTTACATAATGCATTGATGTGTTCACACCATTAGAGTTGCTTTGACTCAATTCTTAGAGTTAAGCCCCCCCTAGATGTGAGATCCCCCCTTAGAGGGATGAACTAACCTTGGGTTTTGTTGATGATGACTTCATGTAGGTGTTGAAGATGTAGATGCTCAATGTTGATGTAGATCATTTGGAGCAATCCTTTGGAGTGAGTTGCACTTTCAACTTACCTACATGGGTTAGTCCCACAAGGAACAAACAAGAATATCCATAGACATAGAGTGATGCACACACAAGATGGTGTCCATAAATCATTAGGTTACGTTGTCCCTTGCCTTACCAACATGAGGGTTTGTGACTCCTTGAACTAGTGCAAGATGTGGGAGTTGATTGCACTTGTTCTTGCCAAAATGATATGAGTGAAGAATGTTGGCGGAGTCACCCTCAAGAACTCTCTAGTTCTTCTTCTTCGGGATCCACATCATCTTGATGGGAATCCTTGGAGTTGTAGTTGTACTTGATGAAGTAGAACTTGACGTAGTCTTGGGGACCCACTTGAACGAGGCTTTAGGTGCTTCTTCAAATGCATCAATCTCTTCTTGAAGCTTGTCCTTGCCTTTGTTCTTGTGGTCTTGTGGTGGAAGATCATCTTGAGCTTGTGTTCCCTTGAAGGACGTGGGATCATACTTCTCTTGTTGAGGAACAAACTTCGTCTTGGGGTATTGATCTTCTTCCCACTCAACTCCATTGGCATTGAACTTTCGTTCAAAACCAACACCTTGATTCTTCCGGTGCCTTCCTTGCTTGCGTACAATTTCCTTGAATTGCTTACTCCCGGCAAGGCTCTTGTAAACACCTTTCTCTATAATTCCCTTCAATAAGCTATTTTCTTGCTCAAGTGTAACTTGGCTAAGAGAATCATTAGTGGAATCAAGAGAACTACTAGAAGCAACAATATTGGATTTGACATTATTATTGTTACTACTAGAGGAAGTATCTTTCTTGTACTTGTTACTAGACTTGACTTGAGGCATGTAAGTAGATAAGAGTAAACGCTTGGCAATGTAAGAAGAACTTTTCTTGCGGAGATCATCATTGATTGCTTTTAAGAACTCATGCTCTTACTCAAGATTGAGCTTTTCAAAGCGTAACTTCTCATGAGCCCTTAAAAGTTCTCGATGATCTTTGTAGATAGTTTCATGAGCTAATTTAAGAGAGTTTAGTTCTTTAGTTAGAAGCTCAATCTTCTCCTTATCATTGTCATTCGTTTTATCTTGATTAGCATGATTAATTAACGTTTCATCATAGTATTCATCACTAGAGTTGTCAACAAGTAAATCATCATCCACAAGCAAGTCATCTTCATCACTATTGAAATCAACATACTCGGGATGTGTTACCTTTGGACCTTTGGCCATGAAGCATCTTCCAACACCTTTGTTTGGTGAGTCAAATATGTCGTAGGAGTTGGTTGACACAAGTGCTAGACCGGCAACACCTTCATCTTCCTTCATTTTGAACTTGTCAAGCTGACTCTGGAGCACATCCAACTTGGATTCCTTGACGAACTCGGTACCTTCATGCATATCAATCAAAGTATCCCAAATTTCCTTTGCATTCTCAAGACGGCTGATTTTGTTGAATTCTTCGAGGCACAATCCGTTGAAGATGATATCACAAGCTTGAGCGTTGTATTGTAGCATCTTCAATTCTTCCGCATTAGCTTCACGGTTCGGTTTTCTCCCATCGAAAAATTCATCTTGCAAGCCAATACAAATAATTGCCCAAATGGCGAGGTTATGTCCGAGAATATGCATTTTCATCTTATGCTTCCAACTAGCAAAATTAGTGGCATCAAAGTAAGGACCTCTACGATGATAATTTTCCTCGCTAGACGCCATACTCTCCTAGGTTGTGAAACCAAGGCTATGACCACCAAAAGCTATGGAAATCAAAGCAAATGGAAACCAAAGCTTTGATACCACTTGTAGGACCTTGAAGTATGTCTAGAGGGGGGGTGATTAGACTACTTGACCAATAAAAACTTAACCTTTTCCCAACTTTAGAGTTTGGCAGATTTTAGCTATTTTAGGACAAGTCAAGCAATTATCACACAATTCAAGCAAGCATGCAAAGAGTATATAGGCAGCGGAAATTAAAGCATGCAACTTGCAAGAAAGTAAAGAGAAGGGTTTGGAGGATTCAAACGCAATTGGAGACACGGATGTTTTTGGCGTGGTTCCGATAGGTGGTGCTATCGTACATCCACGTTGATGGAGACTTCAACCCACGAGGGTAATAGCTGCGCGAATCCACGGAGGACTCCACCCACGAAGGGTCCACGAAGAAGCAACCTTGTCTATCCCACCATGGCCGTCGCCCACGAAGGACTTGCCTCACTAGCGGTAGATCTTCACAAAGTAGGCGATCTCCGTGCCCTTACAAACTCCTTGGTTCAACTCCACAATCTTGTCGGAGGCTCCCAAGTGACACCTAGTCAATCTAGGAGACACCACTCTCCAAGAAGTAACAAATGGTGCGTTGATGATGAACTCCTTGCTCTTGTGCTTCAAAGGATAGTCTCCCCAACACTCAACTCTCTCTCATAGGTTTTGGATCTGGTGGAAACAAGATTTGAGTGGAAAGCAACTTGGGGAAGGCTAGAGATCAAGATTCATATGGTAGGAATGGAATATCTTGGCCTCAACACATGAGTAGGTGGTTCTCTCTCAGAAATGGTAAGTTGGAAGTGTAGGTTCGTTCTGATGGCTCTCTCCACGAATGAATAGGAGGTGGAGGGGTATATATAGCCTCCACACCAAATCTAACCGTTACACACAATTTACTAAACTCGGTGGGACTGAATCGTTAAACTCGGTCGGACCGATTTAGTAAACCTAGTGACTGTTAGTGATTTTCGGTGGGAGTGACATGCATCTCGGTGAGACCGATTCGGTTAGGGTTAGGGCATAATGTAATCTCGGTAAGACCGATTACACAAACTCGGTGAGACCGATTTGGTAATAAGCTTTCCAAAGAGTTGGTCGGGTAAACTCGGTGGGACCGATTTGCTCTTTTCGGTGAGACCGAAATGTTACAAAAAGGAAACAAAGAGTTTACATTGCAATCTCGGTGGGACCGATCGCTCACTTCGGTTAGACCGAAACGTTACGAAGGGAAACAAAGAGATTACAACCCCATCTCAGTGAGACCGAGATCCCTATCGGTAAGACCGGTTTGCTTAGGGTTTGTGGCAGTGGCTATGACTTTTGGAATCAGTGGCGCCGGATAGGAAAAATTGGTGTGACCGATTTTGGCTTTGGGTTTAGGTCATTTGTGGATGTGGGAAAGTAGTTGAGGGTTTTGGAGCATATCACTAAGCACATGAAGCAAGAGGCTCATTAAGCAACACCTCATCCCTCCTTGATAGTATTGGCTTTTCCTATAGACTCAATGTGATCTTGGATCACTAAAATGTAAAATGAAGAGTCTTGAGCTTTTGAGCTTGAGCCAATCCTTTGTCCTTAGTATTTTGAGGGATCCACTTTCATCATCCATGCCATGCCATTCATTGAGCTTTCCTGAAATAATAGTCTTGGAATAGCATTAGCTCAATGAGCTATATGTTGTTATGAATTACCAAAACCACCTAGGGATAGTTGCACTTTCACTTGTTAGTTTAAAATATTACCTTCTGTGCGGCCGTTTATCATATTTGAGAGATGGCAAGTCGTTGGCTTCAGCCCCCATGCCACGAGTGCTGGGGTGTTCGGGATAAACTTGAGCGCTCTTGTTCCCATTTTTGGGTCCTTCGAGGGAGGCGCTCAACACAATGAACGAGGCAACCGGACTTATAATGCTTGAACACTCCCACTTAGCCATAGAATTCTATAATTTTAAATTTCGGCGAAGCCCCTAGTGTTCGGAAGACCGAATTCGGGGCGCTATCCACGCCTGGGCTGGACAAAACCGACTCCTCGCTCTAAGCGGCATAAGTCTTTAGGGACTTGAAAAAACCTCTCGAACAGCGACCGGCTCTCGCCCTATCATGATGGTCAGTTTTAGCTTTCTCCACTGAGGTGCTCAACTCAGCTCAACTGGGCACAATCGCAGTGGTTCTCCCAGCGCTACCTTAGCCGATATAACGGAACGTAAGGTACCAAAACATGGGAGCCGGGCAAACCCAACTATTGACCCAAGACATGATTCGGAGCCGATGCATATAATGCTATAACTTCGGGGTGCCACACTTGTGAAAGTGTTCGGACTTATCACACCATATTTTTGGGAACTTAAGCCCCTGGTGTATTTGGCCGTACCAAAGCGTACGGATGCAACATGTCATAAGTGAACATATATGGATAAAAAAGGAATGCAATAATAGGAAAAATCTATGCATTGTTTATTAAAAAAAAGCTGTGGTAAAAGCAGAACGATACAAATAGTGCGATAAGCAAGGGACGGGACTATTTGACATGTCGCCCTCCAGGAGCGTGCTACGGGATGATATGTAAAACAAGTATACTGCTCGTTATAGAGACCACCTGTACACTCGACGTAGCTTTCTGCTTCCCTGGCTGTTGCATTGTGTATTCGGCAATTCTACTGCCGGACAGGGCTTATTGAGAAAGGAGTCCTGAAAGTAAGAGAAAAAAAGGAAGAATGACACAATTGGGAGCCCCTGGTGCGGTTGAGTCGCTCTCCGGGCATGCCGTGGTCGTGCCCCTACCCCTATGCCCATGGTATCTCCAGAGCGTAGTTATGTACGCGTGGTACTGGTCTCGCGATTTCGCAAGGGCTGGGGTTGGGGCTGCATTGCTACGCATGCTCGGAACATGCCAGGCGGTCTTGTTGTAGGTTACTCCGGGCGCACTTGACGGTGTCCGGCCGCTTAACAGCCGGACTCGAGAATTGCCTTAAGAGGCTGCTTTGTACTTCCGCCGCGAGAGCCGCTGTATGCTCCTCCGTTCGGAGAGAGCGTTCGGTGTTTCCATTAACCGTAATGACTCCTTGAGGGCCTGGCATCTTGAGCTTGAGGTATGCGTAGTGCGGCACCGCATTGAACTTTGCAAATGCGGTTCGTCTAAGCAGTGCATGATAGCCGCTGCAGAACGGGACTATGTCGAAGATTAACTCCTCGCTTCGGAAGTTATCCGGGGATCCGAAGACCACTTCAAGTGTAACTGAGTCTGTACAGTTGGCCTCTACACCTGGTATGACACCTTTGAAGGTCGTCTTTGTGGGTTTAGTCCTTGAGGGGTCTATGCCCATCTTGCGCACTGTATCCTGATAAAGCAGGTTCAGGCTGCTGCCGCCGTCCATCAGGACTCTAGTGAGGTGAAATCTATCAACGATTGGGTCTAGAACCAATGCAGTGAATCTGCCATGGCGGATGCTAGTGGGGTGGTCCCTTCGATCAAAAGTGATCGGGCAGGAGGACCACGGATTGAACTTTGGGGCGACTGGCTCCATCGCATATACGTCCCTGAGTGCACGCTTCCGCTCCCTTTTGGTTATGTGGGTTGCGTATATCATATTCACTGTCCGCACTTGTGGGGGAAAACCCTTCTGTCCTCTATTGTTCGGCGGCCGGGTCTCCTCCTAGTCATCGCTATGCAGCCCCTTGTCATTGTTTTCGGCAGTTAACTTGCCTGCCTGCTTGAACACCCAACAATCCCTGTTGGTGTGATTGGCTGGCTTTTCGGGGGTGCCGTGTATCTGGCACGAGCGATCGAGTATTCGGTCCAAATTGGACGGCCCCGGAGTATTTCTTTTGAATGGCTTTTTCCGCTGACCGGGTTTAGAGCCTCTGAATCCGGCATTGACTGCTGTATCCTCAGTATTGTCGCCATTAATGTGGCGCTTGTGCTTGTTGCGACGCGATCTGCCGTTGGTGTCCTTGTTATCCGAATTACCAGGGCTCTTGGTCATGTTGTTACTACGAGCTAGCCAGCTATCCTCTCCCGCGCAGAAGCGGGTCATGAGTGATGTGAGGGCTGCCATGGATTTCGGCTTTTCCTGTCCTAGGTGCCGGGCAAGCCACTCGTCGCGGATGTTATGTTTGAAGGCTGCGAGGGCCTCTGCATCCGAACAGTCGACGATTTAATTTTTCTTGGTTAAGAACCGTGTCCAGAATTGTCTGGCCGATTCATCTGGCTGCTGAATTATGTGGCTTAGGTCGTCAGCGTCTGGTGGTCGCACATATGTTCCCTGGAAGTTATCAAGGAATGCAGCTTCCAGGTCTTCCCAACAACCAATTGATTCTGCTGGCAAGCTGTTGAGCCAACGCCGAGCTGGTCCTTTAAGCTTGAGTGGGAGGTATTTGATGGCGTGTAGATCATCACCGCGGGCCATGTGGATGTGAAGGAGATAGTCCTCGATCCAAACCGCAGGATCTGTTGTGCCGTCGTATGATTCAATGTTTACGAGTTTGAAACCCTCGGGGATTTGATGATCCATTACTTCGTCTGTGAAGCATAGTGGGTGTGCGGCGCCTCTGTATTGGGCTATATCATGACGCAGCTCAAATGAGCTTTGTCTACTGTGTTCGGCCCAGCCGGAATTGCCATATCCGGCGTGACGGTTATCATCACGTATCGTGGGGCGCCCACATGATCCGTAGATCGATCTTGTTTGCCTTGCCTTGTCCTCGAGTATATCCCGCAGGTCTGGCGCATTTTCCCGCGCGTTTGTATTTTTTGCGCGGCGTCGGGGTGCGGCTTGAGTGTAGTGCCGAGAGGCCTCTCTGTCACGGCCACGAGGTGGCCAGTCGGCCGTATTATGCGCCGGTGATGTAGGTTTAGGTGCTTCCTCCTCTAATCGGGGTAGCAGCCTGCGTTTTGGGTAGATCTTGGAGGGGCGTTCGAGTTCATACTCTTCGGCCGCAAGGACTTCAGTCCATCTGTCGACTAGCAAGTCTTGGTCAGCTCTAAGCTGTTGCTGCTTTTTCTTGAGGCTACTTGCCGTGGCCATAAGCCTGCATTTGAAACGCTCTTGTTCGACGGGATCCTCAGGCATGACAAATTCATCGTCGTCGAGGCTTGCCTCGTCTTCGGAGGGAGGCATATAATTATCGTCCTCTACCTCTCTGTCTGCCACTCTCCCATGAGGGCTGGCTTCTCCATCCTCCTGCGCTGAATCCTGCTGGAGGGGGTTGTCTTCAGCACTGTCCGGGGTGTTATTGTCTCCGGTGCCGGAATCTCTATTTTTGCTATGGCGGGATTTAGAGTGGCGCCGCTGACGCCGGCGCTTAGGCTGTTTCTTGGAGGGGTCGTCCTCCGTTGTTCCATCGCCATTCCCATCCTTTGGGATGTCCACCATGTAAATGTCGTATGACGAGATGGCCTTCCAGTGCCCTGTAGGCGCTGGTTCTTGGTCGTCTCCTGCATCGTCGTCCATACCGTTGATGTCTTCGGAGTCGAAGTCTAGCATGTCGGTTAAGTCATCGACAGTGGCTACGAAGTGGGTGGTGGGTGGGCTTTGAATTTATTCGTCGTCTGCATCCCAACCGTCCTGACCATAATCTGGCCAGGGCTCTCCTCATAAAGAGAGACACTTTAGCGAATTCAGGATGTCGGCAAAGGGAGAGTGCTGAAAGATGTCCGCAGCGGTGAACTCCATGATCGGCGCCCAATCGGATTCGATTGGCCGGGGTGCGGAAGCTTCGGAGTCCGGATAGGAGTATGACACCTTGGAGTCACGAGCTTCACAAAGGATAGGGTCGGTATTCGGCTCTATCGCCGTAGAGGTAGCAGCCCCCGAGGCGGTGTCCAGCCACCCGTCCTTGATCGGCGTAGCCGGCTCCGAGCTAAGGGTCGGAGAGGACACTTGCGCGGCCTCCAGGGCACTGTCCGGCAGCAGAGCTAGATCATGCCCATCGTGACAGTGCGGCGTGCTTGGCTATGGCTCGAACCCGTCGAAGATCAAGTCTCCGCGGACGTCAGCTGTATAGTTCAAACTTCCAAATCTGACCTGATGGCCAGGGGTGTAGCTTTCAATCTGCTCCAGATGGCCAAGCGAGTTGGCCCGCAGTGCAAAGCCGCCGAATACGAAGATCTATCCGGGGAGATAAGTCTCACCCTGGACCGCGTTGTTGTTGATGATCGAAGGAGCCATTGGGCCTAAAGGTGATGACACAGAGGAACTCTCAATGAAAGCACCAATGTCGGTGTCAAAACCGGCGGATCTCGGGTAGAGGGTCCCGAACTGTGCATCCAGGCGGATGGTAACATGAGACAAGGGACACGATGTTTTTACCCAGGTTTGGGCCCTCTCGGTGGAGGTAAAACCCTACTCCTCCTTGATTAATATTGTTGATGATATGGGTAGTACAAGAGTAGATCTACCACGAGATCAGAGAGGCTAAACCCTAGAAGCTAGCCTATGGTATGATTGTTTTCCGTCCTACAGACTAAAACCCTCTGGTTTATATAGACACCGGAGAGGGCTAGGGTTACACAGAGTCGGTTACAATGGTAGGAGATCTACATATCCGTATTGCCAAGCTTGCCTTCCACGCCAAGGAAAGTCCCATCCGGACACGGGACGGAGTCTTCAATCTTGTATCTTCATAGTCTAGGAGTCTGACCAACGGTGATAGTCTGGCCATCCGGACACCCCCTAATCCAGGACACCATCAACGGTGCCCTATTTAACGTGAATGTGTCTGTCTCTAATGCATAACACCAAAATGACAAAGGCAAATCTATAAGAAACAACATAGAACGCACCATATCTAATAAAGTATGGTTAGAATGTTCGGACACACCATTACGCCTGGTGTTCCTGGTGGCGTGAGTTGTGAAACAATTTCACATTGTCTTAAATGAAGGCCAAACTCATAACTCAAATATCACCTCTGCGATCAGATTGTAGAAATTCATTTTCTTGTTACGATGGTTCTCCACTTCATTATGAAATTCTTTGAACTTTTCAAATGTTTCAGACTTGTGTTTCATCAAGTAGATATATCCCTACCCATATCATCTGTGAAGGTTAGAAAATAATGATACCCGCTATGTGCTTCAACACTCATCGGACCGCATACATCGGTATGTATTATTTCCAATAAGTCATTAACTCGCTCCATTGTTTTGGAGAACGGAGTTTTTGTCTTCTTACCCATGAGGCATGGTTCGCAAGTATCAAATGATTCATAATCAAGTGATTCCAAAAGTCCATCTGCATGGTGTTTCTTCATGCGTTTTACACCCATATGACCTAAACGGCAGTCACAAGTACGTTGCACTTTGCACCTTTTGGCATCAATATTATGAATAGGTGCTTTGGATCTTCCTAGAACAATTGTGTGGATTTCTGCTAGGGGGACAGTGAAGGAAATATGCCCTAGAGGCAATAATAAAGTTATTATTTATTTCCTTAATTCATGATAAATGTTTATTATTCATGCTAGAATTGTATTAACCGGAAACTTAGTACATGTGTGAATACATAGACAAAACATATAATCCCTAGTATGCCTCTACTTGACTAGCTCGTTAATCAAAGATGGTTATGTTTCCTAACCATAGGCATGTGTTGTCATTTGATGAACGTGATCACCTCATTAGGAGAATGATGTGATGGACATGACCCATCCGTTAGCTTAGCATTATGATCGTGTTAGTTTCATTGCTACTGCTTTCTTCATGACTTATACAAGTTCCTCAAACTATGAGATTATGCAACTCCCAAATACCGGAGGAACACTTTGTGTGCTACCAAACGTCACAAGATAAATGGGTGATTATAAAGGTGTTGTACAGGTGTCTCCGAAGGTGTTTGTTGGGTTGGCATAGATCAAGATTAGTATTTGTCACTCCGTGTTTCGGAGAGGTATCTCTGGGCCCTCTCGGTAATACTCATCACTATAAGCCTTGCAAGCATTGTGACTAATAAGTTAGTTGTGGGATGAAGTATTATGGAACGAGTAAAGAGACTTGACGGTAACGAGATTGAACTAGGTATTGAGATACCGACGATCGAATCTCGGGCAAGTAACATACCGACAAAAGGAACAACGTATGTTGTTATCCGTTTTGACCAATAAAGATCTTCGCAGAATATGTAGGAGCCAATATGAGCATCCAGGTTCCGCTATTGGTTATTGATCGAAGATGTGTCGCGGTCATGTATACATAGTTCTCAAACCCGTAGGGTCCGCACGCTTAACGTTCGATGACGATTGGTATTATGAGTTTATGTGATATGTTGTACCGAAGATTGTTCGAATTCACGGATGTGATCACGGACTTGACGAGGAGTCTCAAAATGGTCGAGACATAATGATTGATATATTGGACGACTATATTCGTACATCGTAAGTGTTCCGGAGAAGTTTCGGATAAAAGCGAAGTGTCGGAGGGTTACCGGAACCCGTCAGGGAACTAATGGGCCTTGTTGGGCCCTAGTGGAGAGAAAAAGAGGGGCCGGCCAGGGCAGGCCGCGCGCCCTCTCCCCCTGAGTCCAAATAGGACATGGAAGGGGGGCTTGCCTTCCCTCTCCTTCCTTCCCCCCGCCTTCCCCAAGTTGGAAACCTACGAGGAATAGCATTCCTAGTAGGAATCCTACTTGGGGCGCGCCCTATAGGGGCCGGCCTGCCTCCCCCCTTGCTCCTTTATATACGGGGGCAGGGGGCACCCTAGAACACACAAGTTGACAATCTTTTTAGCCGTGTGTGGTGCCCCCCTCCACAGTTGCACCCCTCAGTCATATCGTCGTAGTGCTTAGGCAAAGCCCTGCGTTGGTAACTTCATCATCGCCGTCACCATGCCGTCGTGCTGAGGAAACTCTCCCTCAGCCTCAACTGGATCAAGAGTATGAGGGACGTCTCTGAGCTGAACGTGTGCTGAATGCGTAGGTGTCGTATGTTCGGTGCTTGTATCGGTTGGATCGCGAAGAAGTTCGACTACATCAACCGCGTTAACTAAACGCTTCCGCTTTTGGTCTACGAGGGTACGTGGACACACTCTCCCCTCTCGTTGCTATGCATCACCTAGATAAATATTGCGTGATCGTAGGATTTTTTTTGAAATTATCGCATTCCCCAACAGTGGCATCCGAGCCAGGTCTATGCGTAGATGTTATATGCACGAGTAGAACACAAAGAGTTGTGGGCGATAATAGTCATATTGCTTACCAGCATGTCATACTTTGATTCGGCAGTATTGTTGGATGAAGCGGCTCAGACCGACATTACGTGTACTCTTATGCGAGACTGGTTCTATCGACGTGCTTTGCACACAGGTGGTTGGTGAGTGTCTGTTTCTCCAACTTTAGTTGAATCGAGTGTGGGTACGCCTGGTCCTTGTTGAAGGTTAAAACAACACACTTGACGAAAAATTGTTGTGGTTTTGATGTGTAGGTAAGAATGGTTCTTGCTAGAAGCCCTTAGCAGCCACGTAAAACTTGCAACAACAAAGTAGAGGACGTCTAACTTGTTTTTGCAGGGCTTGCTGTGATGTGATATGGTCAAGCATGATGTGATACAAATTGTTGTATGAGATGATCATGTTTTGTAACAAAGTTATCGGCAACTGGCAGGAGCCATATGGTTGTCGCTTTATTGTATGCAATGCAACCGCCATGTAATTGTTTTACTTTATCACTAAGCGGTAGCAATAGTCATAGTAACCATAGGTGGCAAAACAACAACAATGCTACGATGGAGATCAGGGTGTCGTGCCGGTGACGATGGAGATCATGACGATGCTTCGGTGATGGAGATCATGAGCACAAGATGATGATGGCCATATCATGTCACATATTTTGATTGCATGTGATGTTTATCCTTTATGCATCTTATTTTGCTTAGAACGTCGGTACCATTATAAGATGACCCCTTACTAAATTTCAAGGTACAAGTGTTCTCCCTGAGTATGCACTGTTGCTATAGTTCGTCGTGCCAAGACACAACGTGATGATCGGGTGTGATAAGCTCTAGTTCACATACAATGGGTGCAAGCCAGTTTTGCACACACAGAATACTCGTGTTAAACTTGACGAGCCTAGCATATGCAGATATGGCCTCGGAACACTGAGACCGAAAGGTTGAGCATGAATCATATAGTAGATATGATCAACATAGTGATGTTCGCCATTGAAAACTACTCCATCTTGTTGGGGAACGTAGTAATTTCAAGAATTTTCCTACGCACACGCAAGATCATGGTGATCCATAGCAACGAAAGGGGAGAGTGTTGTCCACGTACCCTTGTAGACCGAAAGCGGAAGCGTTAGCACAACGCGGTTGATGTACTCGTACGTCTTCACGATCCGACTGATCAAGTACCGAACGCATGTCACCTCCGAGTTCAGCACACGTTCAACTCGATGACGTCCCTCGAACTCCGATCTAGCCGAGCTTTGAGGGAGAGTTCCATCAGCACGACAGGGTGGTGACGATGATGATGTTCTACCGACGTAGGGCTTCGCCCAAGCACCGCTACGATATTATCGAGGTGGATTATGGTGGAGGGGGGCACCGAACAGGGCTAAGTGATCCAAGGGATCAATTGTTGTGTCTCCAAGGGGTGCCCCCTCCCCGTATATAAAGGAGTGGAGGAGGGGGAGGGCCGGCCCTCTCTATGGCGCGCCCTAGGAGGAGTCCTACTCCCACCAGGAGTAGGATTCCCCCCTTCCAAGTAGTAGGAGTAGGAGTCAAGGAAAGGGGAGAGAGAAGAGAAGGAAGGAGGGGGCGCAGCCCCTCCCCCTAGGTCAATTCGGACTAGGCCTTGGGGGGCGCCCAACCTCTCCTCTCTCTTTCCCCTAAAGCCCAATAAGGCCCATATACTCCCCGGCGAATTCCCGTAACTCTCCTGTACTCCGAAAAATACCCGAATCACTCGAAACCTTTCCCATGTCCAAATATAGTCGTCCAATATATCAAGCTTTACGTCTCGACCATTTCAAGACTCCTCGTCATGTCCCCGATCTCATCCGGGACTCCGAACTACCTTCGGTACATCAAAACACATAAACTCATAATATAACCGTCATCGAACTTTAAGCGTGCGGACCCTACGGGTTCGAGAACAATGTAGACATGACCGAGACACGTCTCCGGTCAATAACCAATAGCGGAACCTGGATGCTCATATTGGCTCCCACATATTCTACGAAGATCTTTATCGGTCAAACCGCATAACAACATACGTTGTTCCCTTTGTCATCGGTATGTTACTTGCCCGAGATTCGGTCGTCGGTATCTCAATACCTAGTTCAATCTCGCTACCGGCAAGTCTCTTTACTCGTTATGTAATGCATCATCCCGCAACTAACTCATTAGTCACATTGCTTGCAAGGATTATAGTGATGTGCATTATCGAGAGGGCCCAGAGATACCTCTCCGACAATCGGAGTGACAAAACCTAATATCGAAATACGCCAACTCAACATGTACCTTTGGAGACACCTGTAGAGCTCCTTTATAATCACCCAGTTACGTTGTGACGTTTGGTAGCACACAAAGTGTTCCTCCAGTAAACGGGAGTTGCATAATCTCATAATTGTAGGAACATGTACAAGTCATGAAGAAATCAATAGCAACATACTAAACGATCAAGTGCTACGCTAACGGAATGTGTTAAGTCAATCACATCATTCTCTAATGATGTGATCCCGTTAATCAAAGGACAACTCATGTGTATGGCTAGGAAATTTAACCATCTTTGATTCAACGAGCTAGTCAAGTAGAGGCATACTAGTGACACTATGTTTGTCTATGTATTCACACATGTATTATGTTTCCGATAAATACAATTCTAGCATGAATAATAAACATTTATCATGAAATAAGGAAATAAATAATAACTTTATTATTGCCTCTAGGGCATATTTCCTTTAGTCTCCCACTTGCACTAGAGTCAATAATCTAGTTCACATCGCCATGTGATTTAACACTAATATCCACGTATGTATGTGATTAATATCCATAGTTCACATCGTCATGTGATCAACACCCAAAGGGTTTACTAAGGTATGATCATGTTTTGCTTGTGACAGAAGTTTAGTCAACGGGTCTCTCACATTCAGAGCCGTATGTATTTTGCAAATATTCTATGTCTACAATGCTCTGCATGGAGCTACTCTAGATAATTGCTCCCACTTTCAATATGTATCCAGATTGAGACTTAGAGTCATCTGGATCGGTGTAAAAGCTTGCACCGATGTAACTCTTTATGACGGGCTCTTTTATCACCTCCATAATTGAGAAATATTTCCTTAGTCCTCACTAAGGATATTCTTGACCGCTGTCTAGTGATCTACTCTTAGATCAAAATTGTACTTCCTTGCCAAACTCAGAGCAAATTATACAATAGGTCTGGTACACAGCATAGCATACTTTATAGAACCTATGACTGAGGCATAGGGAATGACTTTTCATTCTCTTTATATTTTCTACCATGGTCGGGTTTTGAGTCTTACTCAACTTCACACCTTGCAACACAGGCAAGAACTCCTTCTTTGACTGCTCCATTTTGAACTACTTCAAAAACTTATCAAGGTATGTACTCATTGAAAAATCTTATCAAGCGTCTTGATCTATCTCTATAGATCTTGATGCTCAATGTGTAAGCAGCTTCACCGAGGTCTTTATTTGAAAAACTCTTATTCAAGTATCCTTTTATGCTATGCAGAAATTCTATAACATTTCCAATCAATAATATGTCATCCACATATAATATTAGAAATGCTACAGAGATCCCACTCACTTTGTTGTAAATACAGGCTTCTCCAAAAGTCTGTATAAAACCATATGCTTTGATCAACTCATCAAAGCATATATTCCACCTCTGAGATGCTTGCACCAGTCCATAGATGGATCGCTGGTGCTTGCACATTTTGTTAGCACCTTTAGGATTGACAAAACCTTCTGGTTGCATCATATACAACTCTTCTTTAACAAATCCATTAAGGAATGCAGTTTCGACATCCATTTTCTAGATTTCATAAAATGTGGCAATTGCTAACATGATTCGGACAGACTTAAGAATCGATACGAGTGAGAAAATATCATTGTATTAACCACCTTGAACTTGTCGAAAAACTTTTTGCGACAAGTCGAGCTTTGTAGGTAGTAACACTACTATCAGCGTCTGTCTTCCTCTTGAAGATCCATTTATTTTCTATGGCTTGCCGGTCATCAGGCAAGTCCACCAAAGTCCATACTTTGTTCTCATACATGGATCCCATCTCAGATTTCATGGCCTCAAACCATTTCGCGGAATCTGGGATCATTATTGCTTCCTCATAGTTTGTAGGTTTATCATGGTCTAGTAACATGACTTCCAGAATAGGATTACCGTATCACTCTAGTGCGGACTGTACTCAGGAAGACCTACGAGGTTCTGTAGTAACTTGATTTAAAGTTTCATGATCATCATCATTAGCTTCCTCACTAATTGGTGTAGGCATCACAGGAACTAATTTCAGTAATGAACTATTTTCCAATTCAGGAGAAGGTACAATTACCTTATCAAGTTCTACTTTCCTCCCACTCACTTCTTTCGAGAGAAACTCCTTCTCTAGAAAGGATCCATTTTTAGCAACGAATATCTTGCCTTCGGATCTGTGATAGAACGTGTACCCAACAGTTTCCTTTGGGTATTCTATGAAGACGCACTTCTCCGATTTGGGTTTGAGCTTATCAGGATGAAACTTTTTCACATAAGCATCGCAACCCCAAACTTTAAGAAACGACAACTTGCCAGACCACAGTTCATAAGCTGTCATCTCAACGGATTTAGATGGTGCCCTATTTAACGTGAATGCAGCTGTCTCTAATGCGTAACCCCAAAACGATATTGGTAAATCAGTAAGAGACATCATTGATCACACCATATCAAATAAAGTGTGGTTATGATGTTCGGACACACCGTTATGTTGTGGTGTTCCAGGTGACATGAGTTTGTGAAACTATTTGTTTTAACTGAAGGCCAAACTCGTAACTCAAATATTCATCTCCACGATCAGATCGCAGAAACTTTATTTTCTTGTTACGGTGATTTTACACTTCACTCTGAAATTCTTGGAACCTTTCAACTATTTCAGACTTATGTTTCATCAAGTAGATATACCCATATCTGCTCAAATCATCTGTGAAGGTCAGAAAACAATGATACCCGCCATGAGCCTTAATACTCATTGGTGTGCATACATCAGTATGTATTATTTCCAACAAGTTTGTTGCTCGTTGCATTGTTCAGAAGAACAGAGTTTTAGTCATCTTGCCCAAAAGGCACGATTCGCAAGTATCAAATGATTCATAACCAAGTGATTCCAAAAGTCTATCTTTATGAAGTTTCTTCATGCGCTTTACACCGATATGACCCAAACGGTAGTGCCACAAATAAGTTGCACTATCATTATCAACTTTGCATCTTTTGGCATCAATATTATGTATATGTGTATCACTATGATCGAGATCCAACAAACTACTTTTCAATGGGTGGATGACCATCGAAGGTTTTTATTCATATAACAGAACAACAATTATTCTATGACTTTAAATGAATAACCATATTGCAATAAACATGATCAAATCATATTCATGCTCAACGGAAACGCCAAATAACATTTATTTTGGTTTAACACTAATCTCAAAAATATAGGGAGTGTGCGATGATGATCATATCAATCTTGGAACCACTTCCAACACACATCATCACTTCACCCTTAACTAGTCTCTGTTTATTCTGTAACTCCTGTTTCGAGTTACTAATCTTAGCAACCGAACAAGTATCAAATACCCAGGGGTTACTATAAACACTAGTAAGGTACACATCAATAACCTGTATATCAAATATACCCTTCTTCACTTTGCCATCCTTCTTATCTACCAAATATTCAGGGCATTTAAAATTCTAGTGACCATTTCCTTTGCAGTAGAAGCACTCAGTTTCAGGCTTTGGTCCAGCTTTGGGGTTCTTCGCGGGAGTGACAACTTGCTTGCCATTCTACTTGAAGTTCCCTTTCTTTCCGTTTGCCCTTTTCTTGAAACTAGTGGTCGTGTCAATCATCAACATTTGATGCTCTTTCTTGATTTCTACCTTCGTCGATTTCAACATCACGAAGAGCTCGAAAATTGTTTTCATCATCCCTTGCATACTATAGTTCATCACAAAGTTCTAGTAACTTGGTGATGGTGACTAGAGAACTCTGTCAATAACTACCTTATCTGGAAGATTAACTCCCACTTGATTCAAGCGATTGTAGTACCCAGACAATCTGAGCACATGCTCACTAGTTGAGCAATTCTCCTCCATCTTTTAGCTATAGAACTTGTTGGAGACTTCATATCTCTCAACTCGGGTATTTGCTTGAAATATTAACTTCAACTCCTGGAACATCTCATATGGTCCATGACATTCAAAACGTCTTTGAAGTCCCGATTCTAAGCCGTTAAGCATGGTGCACTAAACTATCAAGTAGTCATCATATTGAGCTAGCCAAACGTTCATAAAGTGTGCATCTGCTCCTGCAATAGGTCTGTCACCTAGCGGTGCATCAAGGGCATAATTCTTCTATGCAGCAATGAGGATAAACCTTAGATCATGGACCCAGTCCGTATCATTGCTACTATCGTCTTTCAACATAGTTTTTCTCTAGGAACATATCCAAATAAACATAGGGAAGCAACAACGTGAGCTATTGCTCTGCAACATAATTTGCAAAATACTATGAGGACTAAGTTCATGATAAATTAAAGTTCAATTAATCATATTACTTAAGAACTCCCACTTAGATAGACATCCCTCTAATCATCTAAGTGATCACGTGATCCAAATCAACTAAACCATGTCCAATCATCACGTGACATGGAGTAGTTTTCAATGGTGAACATCACTATGTTCATCATATCTACTATATGATTCACGCTCGACCTTTCGGTCTCCAGTGTTCCGAGGCAATATCTGTATATGCTAGGCTCGTCAAGTTTAACCTGAGTATTCGCGTGTGCAACTGTTTTGCACCCGTTGTATTTGAACGTAGAGCCTATCACACCCGATCATCACGTGGTGTCTCAGCATGAAGAACTTTTGCAACGGTGCATACTCAGGGAGAACACTTATTGATAATTAGTGAGAGATCATCTTATAATGCTATCATCAATCAAAGCAAAATAAGATGCATAAAGGATAAACATCACATGCAATCAATATAAGTGATATGATATGGCCATCATTATCTTGTGCTTGTGATCTCCATCTCCGAAGCACCGTCGTGATCACCATCGTCACTGGCGCGACACCTTTATCTCCATCGTAGCATCATTGTCATTTCGCCACCTATTGCTTCTATGACTATCGTTACCGCTTAGAGATAAAGTAAAGAAATTACTAGGCATTTGCATTGCATACAATAAAGCGACAACCATATGGCTCCTGCCAGTTGCCGATAACTCGGTTACAAAACATGATCATCTCATACAATAGCATCATGTCTTGACCATATCACATCATAACATGCCCTGCAAAAACAAGTTAGACGTCCTCTACTTTGTTGTTGAAAGTTTTACGTGGCTGCTACGGGCTGAGCAAGAACCGTTCTTACCTACGCATCAAAACCACAACGATAGTTCATCAAGTTAGTGCTGTTTTAACCTTCTCAAGGACCGGGCGTAGCCACACTCGGTTCAACTAAAGTTGGAGAAACCGACACCCCTAGCCACCTGTGTGCAAAGCACGTCGGTAGAACCAGTCTCGCGTATGCGTACGGGTAATGTCGGTCCGGGCCGCTTCATCCAACAATACCGCCAAAAAAAGTATGACATGCTGGTAAGCAGTATGACTTGTATCGCCCACAACTCACTTGTGTTCTACTCATGCATATAACATTTATGCATAAAACCTGGCTCTGATACCACTGTTGGGGAACATAGTAATTTCAAGAATTTTCCTACGCACATGCAAGATCATGGTGATGCATAGCAATGAAAGGGGAGAGTGTTGTCCACGTACCCTCGTAGACCGAAAGCGGAAGTGTCAGCACAACGTGATTGATGTAGTCGTACGTCTTCACGATCCGACCGATCAAGTACCAAACGCATGGCACCTCCGAGTTTAGCACACGTTCAGCTCGATGATGTCCCTCGAACTCCGAATCAGCTGAGCTTTGAGGGAGAGTTCCGTCAGCACGACGGCGTGGTGACGATGATGATGTTCTACCGACGCAGGGCTTCGCCCAAGCATCGCTACGATATTATCGAGGTGGATTATGGTGGAGGGGGGCACCGCACACGGCTAAGAGATCCAAGGGATCAATTGTTGTGTCTCCAAGGGGTGCCCCCTCCCCGTAAATAAAGGAGTGGAGGAGGGGGAGGGCCGTCCCTCTCTATGGCGCGCCCTAGTAGGAGTCCTACTCCCACCGGGAGTAGGATTCCCCCCTTCCAAGTAGTAGTAGTAGGAGTCAAGGAAAGGGGAGAGAGAAGAGAAGGAAGGAGGGGGCGCAGGCCCTCCCCCTAGTCCAATTCGGACTAGGCCTTGGGGGGAGGGGCGCCCAGCCTCTCCTCTCTCTTTCCCCTAAAGCCCAATAAGGCCCATATACTCCCCGGCGAATTTCCGTATCTCTCCGGTACTCCGAAAAATACCCAAATCACTCAGAACCTTTCCGATGTCCGAATATAGTCGTCCAATATATCGATCTTTACATCTCGACCATTTCGAGACTCCTCGTCATGTACCCGATCTCATCCGGGACTCCGAACTACCTTCGGTACATAAAAACACATAAACACATAATATAACCGTCATCGAACTTTAAGCGTGCGGACCCTACGGGTTCGAGAACAATGTAGACATGACCGAGACAAGTCTCCGGTCAATAACCAATAGCGGATCCTTGATGCTCATATTGGCTCCCACATATTCTACGAAGATCTTTATCGGTCAAATTGCATAACAACATACGTTGTTCCCTTTGTCATCGGTATGTTACTTGCCCGAGATTCGATCATCGGTATCTCAATACCTAGTTCAATCTCGTTACCGGCAAGTTTCTTTACTCGTTATGTAATGCATCATCCCGCAACTAACTCACTATTCACATTGCTTGCAAGGCTTATAGTGATGTGCATTACCGAGAGGGCCCAAAGATACCTCTCCGACAATCGGAGTGACAAAACCTAATCTTGAAATACGCCAACTCAACATGTACCTTTGGAGACACCTGTAGAGTTCCTTTATAATCACCCAGTTACATTGTGACGTTTGGTAGCACACAAAGTGTTCCTCCGGTAAACGGGAGTTGCATAATCTCATAGTTATAGGAACATGTATAAGTCATGAAGAAAGCAATAGCAACATACTAAATGATCAAGTGTTAAGCTAACAGAATGGGTCAAGTAAATCACATCATTCTCTAATGATGTGATCTCGTTAATCAAATGACAACTCATGTCTATGGCTAGGAAACTTAACCATCTTTGATTCAATGAGCTAGTCAAGTAGAGGCATGCTAGTGACACTATGTTTGTCTATGTATTCACACATGTATTATGTTTCCGGTAAATACAATTCTAGCATGAATAATAAACATTTATCATGAAATAAGGAAATAAATAATAACTTTATTATTGCCTCTAGGGCATATTTCCTTCACATCTCACGTGATGATCGGACATGGTTTAGTTGATTTGGATCATGTGATCACTTAGATGATTAGGAAGATGTTTATTTAAGTGGGAGTTCTTAAGTAATGTGATTAATTGAACTTTAATTTATCATGAACTTAGTACCTGATAGTATCTTGCATGTTTATGTTGTTGTAGATCAATGGCCCGTGCTACCGTTCCTTTGAATTTTAATGCGTTCCTAGAGAAAGCTAAGTTGAAAGATGATGGCAGCAACTACACGGATTGGGTCCGTAACTTGAGGATTATCCTCATCGATGCATAGAAGAATTACGTCCTGGAAGCACCACTGGGTGCTAGGCCTGCTGCAGATGCTACTGATGACATTAAGAACGTCTGGCAGAGCAAAGCTAATGACTACTCGATAGTTCAGTGTGCCATGCTTTACAGCTTAGAATCGGTACTTCAAAGACGTTTTCAACGTCATGGAGCATATGAGATGTTCCAGTAGTTGAAGTTAATATTTCAAGCAAATGCCCAAGTTGAGAGATATGAAGTCTCCAACAAGCTCTACAGCTGCAAAATGGAGGAGAATAGTTCTGTTAGTAAACACATACTCAAAATGTCTGGGTATCATAATCACTTGACTCGGCTGGGAGTTGATCTTCCAGTTGATTGTGTCATTGACATAGTTCTTCAATCACTGCCACCAAGCTATAAAGGCTTCGTGATGAACTATAATATGCAAGGGATGAACAAGACTATTCCCGAGCTCTTCGCGATGCTAATGGCCACAGAGGTAGAAATCAAAAAGGAGCATCAAGTGTTGATGGTCAATAAAACCACTAGTTTCAAGAAGAAGGGCAAATGGAAGAAAGGGAACTTCAAGAAGAATGGAAAAAGGTTGCTGCTCAAGAGAAGAAACCCAAGTCTGGACCTAAGCCTGAGACTGAGTGCTTCTACTGCAAAGGGACTGGTCACTGGAAGCGGAACTGCCCCAAGTATTTGGCGGATAAGAAGGATGGCAAAGTGAAAGGTATATTTGATATACATGTTATTGATATGTACTTAACTAATGATGGAAGTAGCACCTGGGTATTTGATATTGTTCTGTTGCTCATATTTGCAACTCGAAACAGGGGCTACGAATTAAGCGAAGATTGGCTAAGGTTGAGGTGATGTTGCGCGTGGGAAATCCAAAGTCAATGTGATCGCGGTCGGCACGCTACCTTCACATCTACCATCAGTCGCTGGGTGTTGCTGCTTTAAGCCGGTTCATAAGCCGGTTAGGAGAGAAGGCCCTACCGCTGTATCAAATGATGAATAAGACGGACACTTTTGTCTGGTGTGATGCTGTTGATACTACCGGCTCTCAAGAGCACAAAGACTCATGTAAGTCGGAGGAGGAGACCCGCCGGCCGTGGAATATCACCCATCTTCGGCCTTACTATACTTGAGCCACCGGCTCTCAAGATGTATATATTTTGACGATGTATATATTATAAAGCAATAAAGTTGGACCTTTGTCCTTTTCACCTTCAAAAGTTTATGTGTCCTCTTTATCAGGTGGTGGAAACAACCAGCAGGGAGCGGATCATATCTGAATCCGGCTTTCCCTTTGGTCCGGCTTATGATCATATCTGAATCTAGACATGATCACTTGGGGGTTTCTTGTTCAAACATAGGTCGTATTCGAACCAAAGAGAACATAGCTGTCGATACACACTTTGATCGGCACACTGCCAAACCCACTTGGGGGCTTCTTGATCTTCTTTGAATCATAGCTTAACCCCTTTGGGTCTGACATGGATCGTATTCGAATCAGCGTCATTAAACAACTCTTATGGTCACTTGGGGGCTTCCTGTTCAAACATAGGTCGTATTCGAACCAAAGAGAACATAGCTGTCGATACCCACTTGATCGGCATCGCCAAAGCCACTGGGGGCTATATGATCGTATCCGAATCTTAGCTTAACCCCTTTGGAACGGTTTATTGATCATATTTGAATTAGAAGACTTTGAATATTGTTTATTATCCATTATATTTCATAAGCATAATTATTCGCCTATCTTGAGACCTTCTTGAAAGCACTATGAGAGGGTTTTTTGTTCTTCCGGTTTAATATTGATCACCCCAGGTTGTTAAGTGTCAGGTGAACATTATATGTTCTAACTTTCAGGAGTTGAATTCACCTACATGGCGTAGGTCATATAAGCAGGCGAGATTACCAAAGGGATCGCAGGAAATTTTACTTGTTTTATATGCAGGATAGGGCAAGCAAAATTTAACATCAAGGAGATAAACGATCAACATAAGCTGGAAATATATAGAGATGGTGGCTTACGAAAGTATTAAGCGCCATAAACATGCGCGAAGGCATGACAAAATTGAGAGGTTTTTCTACCCTATTACAAGACTCCCCAAGTCTGAATAACGAAGAATTGTTTTTGCAAAGTCATAAACGCCTGGCGGTTCACTCCTTTGGTGGGTTTGAAGATTCTGGGTTATCCTTATCCGCCTCTCCGTCGGCTGCCCTATCCTGGAAGGTTGACGAGGCCCAGCCAATGCCACTCAAGGCTTCAAACTCATCTTCATCATCTATTAAACCGGCTGGGTCCACTTCAGGGGCAAAGGTATGCTTACGAGTTGGAGGGATCAGGCTGACTTCATCATAGGGAGGTGTTGGAATTCTCTGGTTCTCACTTTCATAGCCCAGCTGATACTTGGTAAGGTCAGTGTTGTTCCCAATGAGAGTAGCCACGAGGCGTATATATTTGACGTAGGCGGTGAAATCCTATTCATCAAATACGGTCCCATCCTCTTTCAGACTCGGGTATCCAAGAGCGAGGTCGTTCGGGTCTAGTTCTGGAATCCATGCTTTTGCCCGGCTCAACGCGGCTATGGCCCCGGATCTTGAGGACGCCCGCCTTAGATCCTGGACCCGTTGAGGTAGTACAGCAAGACACTTCAGCACGTCTTGCAGGAGGTGGGGAGTGTTATTTGATAAAGCTACAACGGCCAAAGCACGTTGTGACCCGGTGTACAGTTGCTCCACTAGAGTGTAAACCGCTTTCAGTTTGATCAACATGTTCTGCTTGAGGTTTGTGCTCCTGGGGCCTGCGTTCATAAACATAAGGTGAGCTGGAGATAACGATTAAAATAGTCATCAAAGGAAGGATTAAAATATTTGAGGTTATATACAGTAACTTACCGAAGATGGCTGAGACTATTTGAGATATCTGGCGCTTTAAGCAGGACAGCTCGGCTGTTGCTTCTGCAAGTGATGCCTCTGCCATCTCGGCCCGGGTCACCAGTGAAGCCTTTTCATCAGCCCAGATTTTCTTCTCCGCCTCAAAATTCTTCTTGAACTTCTCTTGTTCAGAGACGCTGAATTCAAATTTGGAGTTGGCCTTTTGAATTTCAAGTTCTTGAGCAGTCAGACGGCTCTTCAGGTCAGCAATCTCCGACTCAAATTGACTTATGGTGGCCTGCATTGATGCCGGGTTATAGTCAGAATCATGGTAAGATAACATTAAGTCCCAAGCACTTTGCAAGCAAAGATACTTGACACTTGGGGACTAATGTATGCTGAAGAAATTTTAACTTACAATGCCGGTTCATGCAAATTAAGTCCCAAGCACTTTACAAGCAAAGATACTTGACACTTGGGGGCTAATGCGTATCGCAAGTTCAAGGTATCATGTTGCAACCGGATTAAATATCTTCTTTCTAAACCAGACAAAGCAGTGCTAAGCAGTTTTCTAAGTCTACAACATACTTATTCACAAGCAATAGACTTGGGGGCTGATACAGTAAGTATGGTTCAGAAAAGTAGCATAAGTAATACCTCGGATTTTTGCTGTATTTGCTTCACCATGTCAATTTCCAGGTCACGACTGCTATGTACTTGGTTGAGTTAGCCAGAGACTATATCTCCAATGCTTAAATGAGTATAGTTAGCAATGTCTAGCTTGGCCTTTCGGCGTTCCAGAAGCTCCTCCTTAGCAGAGCACTTGGCAAGGACAGTGGGCCGCCCTGGCTCAACAAACTGAGTCTTCAGAATCTCAACTTCCGGATCAATTTTCTTGGCCGGGCTAGGAGCTTCCGGATTATCAGAGCTGTTGAGAGTATCTTCGGTGGGTGGATCTGAGGTTGGTGCTGGAATGTCATAGGCTGGTTCAGGCGGCGGCTGATGGGTAGAACTATCAGGAGCAGCTGTGTCAAGCTCCGGTTCAGTCACGACCGGGTCTCGGGACGACTTACTCTTCTTTGCCCTCTTACTGGGTTTCACTTGCACGCTATGGACAAAGGGCAGAAGGATGAGTACAAAAACATGAGTAAGGTAAAACATAAGGTAAATAAAGTTACATTACCCGGGGGCAGTTTTGAAAGCCGGCATGTTAGATTGCATAGACTCGCTGGAGGAAGGAGAAGTATCCTGATAATTGGAGTCAGATGAATTGAGAGGTTGGCGAATTAAACCCGCCAAAGGTAATACAGAACGTAAATCGGAGATAACCTCAGTCCGACGCTTCCTGGTTACGTCAGGTAAGCCGGAGAAGAGCTCTACATCCTTGCTGGTCCGGGTCTGCCTCCGGCTTTCAAGCTGTTGTTGCTTCAAAAGAAATTGAGGATCTTGAAAAGCTAGAGGATGTGAAAATTTACTTTCCGGGTCACCCTTCGGATTTTTTGCTTTGGCAAAGGCTCTGAGTCAGAGGAGATTATAGTTACCTCTTCGTCAACCGCTTGGTTTTTCCCCGTATCCTCTTGAAAGGATAGAATGTCAATAAAATAATGACAACAGAGTCAGGAGAATTAAGGATTATCTCTTCATCATCATCAGAAGTGTCGTCCAATTTGAGTAAATCTGAAATGCTCGGCTTCTTCTTCCTTGAAGTTCCCGTTTTGGCGGCTTTTCTTTCGGTTCTCTTGGCCGCTCTGGCTTGTTTGGTAGCCTCATGGTCATACTTGACCTTCTAAAAGTTGTCATCGGCCTATGGAAAAATAAAAGGGGGATTATGAGTAAAAGCAAGGTGTAATATAGCAAAGTGTATTCATTGAAGTTGATGACTCACTGCGGGGGCCGGGTCCTTCTTGTAGAAAGGAAGTAAGCCAAAGGCATTACTAGTCACTGTGCCCTCTTTCAACAACGTTTGGCTCATAGCCTCCACCACATCATCTGGTAAGTCATCGGGACTATGACGCAGTGGGTCATCCTTCTCGCCTGAGTAAGTGCACATTAAGCTGGGGCGGCGGCTTAACGGAAGCACTTGCCAAGTGACCCAGACTCGGACCAGGTCGATGCCGTCTAAGCCATTACCCAAAAGAGCTTTCATTTTTCTAATGGTGGGAGCAAGTGGCAGATGTTCAACAGCAGTCAGTTTATGCGGCAGCGGGTGGTTGGATTCAAGGCGGAGAGCGCGGAAGCCGGGCAGAGGGTTCTCGTCAGCCGGAGAAGTGTCCTGGCAATAGAACCACATCTGATTCCAATCCTTCGAATGACTCGGCAGTTCAGCATAAGGAAAAAGGCAGTCTCTCTGCCGCTGAATCGAGATGCCACCAAGTTCTAGACTGGGCCCGTTGGCACATTCATTCTGCCGGTTTAAGTAGAATAGCTCTCTGAACAAAAGCAGATTGGGCTCTTCTCCCAGGTACACTTCGCAGAAAACTTGGAAGTTGCAGATATTTGACACGGAATTGGGCCCGATATCTTGAGGTCTGAGGTCAAAGAAATGCAAAACATCCCTGAAGAATTTTGAACCGGGTGGAGCAAATCCTCGGCTCATATGATCCGTAAAAACTATCACCTCCCCTTCTATGGGCTGAGGTTTCTCCTCGGACGGGTCAGGGGCGCGATAAAACATGAGCTCCTTCTTGGGCAGATGGCCAGACTTCACAAAATCAGACAATTTGCTCTTTGTGACAGTGGATTGGACCCAATTACAGGTCACAGGAGCCTTGGTTGCTTTAGGTGCCATGGCGTAAGTGGAAGCCTATGACATCTTAAGAAGCCCCGGTTCAATTTTAACCCGGAAGGAAAGTATTTTTAAGTCTATTCAAAATGGCGGCTTAAGACGGGGCCTAATGACATATGGCTAATTATATCTGGTCAGTTAAGCCGCTATGAATATCAGAAGCAATTAAGTTATTTTAAACCGCCAGGAATTGGTAAGGCTGTGATTCAGTGTTATCTTTTTTAAAGCCAGCGATAAGAGTCGTTGCGATTAAATGGATCCGACAAAAACGGATTTTGCCTAAGTGTCGCACAAACAGGTTTCGCAGTTGGCGGATATTATTTTGGATCAAACATGTGCACAGAAAAGAAAATATTCTAGACCTAAAACTAGTACAGATAAGTTCATCAGTTCTAAACAAGGCTTTTGTACAGAGAAGAGGAATCTACTTGCATTCGAAATGGGTGCAAAATAGCTACCGCATCAGTTTTATATCATCTTAAGGATCAAGAAACGGCGGTGGTGATGAAATCTATGAGGAGTTCCTGACGAACAGCGAAGAACACCGAAGAACTCAAAGGTCCTAGTGTGGATCTGAGGAACAAGAAGGAGAAAACTTACAGATGCAGAGTTGTTGAGGAGGTTCGTCGTGATTTTCTGGTCAAATCAGCTTGATGTAGCAGCCTGAGTTGGCGAGGATGAGGAGATCTGCAGCGGCGGCGGCGGCGGAGCTCGAGCGGCAGAGAAACAGTGAGAGGAAGAAGACGACCGAAGCGGGAGAATGGGAAAGACCTAGGTCGTGCCTATTTATAAGGAAGGGCTGACGTCATGGCGGGTTAAAAACCTTTGCATAGGCAGAAGGCTGAAGATTTATTTCTTAAGGTATTTTAAGATTGACATGGACCGGTTCAAATCAATCTGGGGCCTAATGTTGGGGATATAACTATTTGCGTAAGCCGCCCAGGAGGGGCCAGGTTACGCAAAGAGGACTCAGCAGAAAGAATCCCAAGACCAAGCATGAAGATGGCGGTTCAATAAAGGGTTTAAGGCCCACAGGCGGCTTAAGGCCCATAGTGATAAACCGCCATGATGGTATGACTTGTAACATAAGGTAGACTTAACTAGTCACCGAGCCGGACACTGTCTGTGAGCCGGTCGGGACTCTATAGGCCGCAGGGCGTCCACCCGTGTATATAAGGGGACGACCTGCTAGAGGCTTAGGGCAAGAAACAACTCATCGAGAACCGGGATAGCGTATCTCGCTCCCTAGTCATCGAAACATCAAGCAATACCAACCCAGCTAGATGTAGGCCTTACCTTCACCGTAAGGGGCTGAACTAGTATAAATCTCTCGTGTCCTTTGTCCCGATAACCCCTTTAAGCTTCCTAGTTGCGATGGCTCCACAACTAAGTCCTTGCAAGAGGACATCTGCCATGGCAATTCCACGACACATCAGGATTAGTTTTAGACCTGAATAATTGTTATTTGGTGCTAGCGTTGAGCATGAACATTATATCTGGATCTTGTTTGATGCGAGACAGTTATTCATTTAAATTAGAGAATAATGGTTGTTCTTTTTATATGAGTAATATCTTTTATGGTCATGCACCCCTGCTGAGTGGTCTATTTTTGTTGAATCTCGATAGTAGTGATACACATATTCATAGTGTTGAAACCAAAAGATTGAAGTTTAATAATGATAGTGCAAATTATTTGTGGCACTGCCGTTTGGGTCATATCGGTGTAAAGCGCATGAAGAAACTCCATACCAATGGAATTTTGGAATCACTTGATTATGAATCACTTGGTGCTTGCGAACCGTGCCTTATGGGCAAGATGACTAAAACTCCGTTCTCCAGAACAATGGAATGAGCTACTGACTTGTTGGAAATAATACACACCGATGTATGCGGTCCAATGAGTATTGATGCTCGTGGTGGGTATCGTTATTTTCTTACCTTCACAGATGATTTGAGCAGATATGGTTATATCTACTTAGTGAAGCATAAGTCTGAAACATTTGAAAAGTTCAAAGAATTTAAGAGTGAAGTGGAAAATCATCGTAACAAGAAAATAAAGTTTCTAAGATCTGATCGTGGAGGAGAATATTTGAGTTACGAGTTTGGTCTTCATTTGAAACAACATGGGATAGTTTCACAATTAACGCCACCTGGAACACCACAGCGAAATGATGTGTCCAAACGTCGTAACCGTACTTTATTAGATATGGTGCGATCTATGATGTCTCTTACTGATTTACCGCTATCGTTTTGGGGTTATGCTTTAGAGACGGCTTCATTCACTTTAAATAGGGCACCATCAAAATCCGTTCAGACGACACCTTATGAACTGTGGTTTGGCAAGAAACCAAAGTTGTCGTTTCTTAAAGTTTTGAGCTGCGATGCTTATGTGAAAAAGCTTCAACCTGATAAGCTCGAACCCAAATCAGAGAAGTGCGTCTTCATAGGATACCCAAAGGATACTGTTGGATACACCTTCTATCACATACCCGAAGGCAAAGTCTTTGTTGCTAAGAATGGATCCTTTCTAGAGAAGGAGTTTCTCTCAATAGAAGTGAGTGGGAGGAAAGTAGAACTTGATGAGGTAACTATACCTTCTCCGTTACTGGGAAGTAGTTCATCACAGAAATCAGTTCCTGTGATTCCTACACGAATTAGTGAGGAAACTAATGATGATGATCATGAAGCTTCAGATCAAATTACTACCGAACCTCGTAGGTCTTCCAGAGTAAGATCCGCACGAGAGTGGTACGGTAATCCTGTTCTGGAAGTCTAGACGATGACGAACCTATGAACTATGAGGAAGCGACGATGAGCCCAGATTTCGCGAAATGGCTTGAGGCCATGAAATATGAGATGGGATCCATGTATGAGAACAAAGTGTGGACTTTGGTGGACTTGCTCGATGATCGGCAAGCCATAGAAAATAAATGGATCTTTAAGAAGAAGACCGACGCAGACAGTAATGTAACTGTTTAGAAAGCTCGACTTGTTGCGAATGGTTTTCGACAAGTTCAAGGAGTTGACTATGATGAGACTTTCTCACCCGTAGCGATGCTTAAGTCTGTCCGAGTCATGTTAGCAATTGCTGCATTTTATGATTATGAAATTTGGCAAATGGATGTCAAAACTGCATTCCTGAATGGATTTCTGGAAGAAGAGTTGTATTTCATGCTACTGGAAGGTTTTGTCGATCCAAAGGGTGCTAACAAAGTGTGCAAGCTCCAGCTTTCCATTTATGGACTGGTGCAAGACTCTCGTAGTTGGAATAAACGTTTTGATAGTGTGATCAAAGCATATGGTTTTATACAGACTTTTGGAGAAGCCTGTATTTACAAGAATGTGAGTGGGAGCTCTATAGCATTTCTAATCTTATATGTAGATGACATATTGTTGATTGGAAATGATATAGAATTTTTGGATAGCATAAAGGGATACCTGAATAAGAGTTTTTCTATGAAAGACCTCAGAGAAGCTGCTTACATATTGGGCATCAAGATCTATAGAGATAGATCAAGACGCTTAATTGGACTTTCACAAAGCACATACCTTGATAATGTTTTGAAGAAGTTCAAAATGGATCAATCAAAGAAAGGTTTCTTGCCTGTGTTACAAGGTGTGAAGTTGAGTCAGACTCAAAGCGCGACCACCACAGAAGATAGAGAGAAAATGAAAGTCATCCCCTATGCTTCAGCCATAGGTTCTATCACATATGCAATGTTGTGTACCAGACCTAATGTATGCCTTGCTATAAGCATAGCAGGGAGGTACCAAAGTAATCCCGGACTGGAGCACTGGACAGCGGTCAAGAACATCCTGAAATACCTGAAAAGGACTAAGGATATGTTTCTTGTTTATTGAGGTGAAAAAGAGCTCGTCGTAAACGGTTATGTCGATGCAAGCTTTGACACTGATCCGGATGACTCTAAGTCACAAACCGGATACGTATTTTTATTGAATGGAGGAGCTGTCAGTTGGTGCAGTTCCAAGAAGAGCGTCGTGGCGGGATCTACGTGTGAAGCGGAGTACATTGCTTCTTCGGAAGTGGCAAATGAAGGAGTTTGGATGAAGGAGTTCATATCCGATCTAGGTGTCATACCTAGTGCATCGGGTCCAATGAAAATCTTTTGTGACAATACTGGTGCAATTGCCTTGGCAAAGGAATCCAGATTTCACAAGAGAACCAAGCACATCAAGAGATGCTTCAATTCCATCCATCATCAAGTGTCGGAAGGAGACATAGAGATTTGCAAGATACACACGGATCTGAATGTTGCAGACCCGTTGACTAAGCCTCTTCCACGAGCAAAACATGATCAGCACCAAAGCTCCATGGGTGTTAGAATCATTACTATGTATTCCAGATTATTGACTCTAGTGCAAGTGGGACACTGAAGGAAATATGCCCTACAGGCAATAATAAAGTTATTATTTATTTCCTTAATTCATGATAAATGTTTATTATTCATGCTATAATTGTATTAACCGGAAACTTAGTACATGTGTGAATACATAGACAAAACATATAGTCCCTAGTATGCCTCTACTTGACTAGCTCGTTAATCAAAGATGGTTATGTTTCCTAACCATAGACATGTGTTGTCATTTGATGAACGGGATCACCTCATTAGGAGAATGATGTGATGGACATGACACATCCGTTAGCTTAGCATTATGATCATGTTAGTTTCATTGCTACTGCTTTCTTCATGACTTATACAAGTTCCTCAGACTATGAGATTATGCAACTCCCGAATACCGGATGAACACTTTGTGTGCTACCAAACGTCACAACGTAAATGGGTGATTATAAAGGTGCTCTACAGGTGTCTCCGAAGGTGTTTGTTGGGTTGGCATAGATCATGATTAGGATTTGTCACTCCGTGTTTCGGAATGGTATCTCTGGGCCCTCTTGGAAATACTCATCACTATAAGCCTTGCAAGGGTTGTGACTAATGAGTTAGTTGCGGGATGAAGTATTACGGAATGAGTAAAGAGACTTTCTGGTAACGACATTGAACTAGGTATTGAGATACCGACGATCGAATCTCGGGCAAGTAACATACCGATGACAAAGGGAACAACGTATGTTGTTTTGCGGTTTGACCGATAAAGATCTTCGTAGAATATGTAGGAACCAATATGAGCATCCAGGTTCTGCTATTGGTTATTGACCGGAGACGTGTCTCGGTCATGTCTACATAGTTCTTGAACCCGTAGGGTCCGCATGCTTAACGTTCGATGACGATTGGTATTATGAGTTTATGTGATATGTTGTACCGAAGATTGTTCGGAGTCCCGGATGTGATCACGGACATGACGAGGAGACTCGAAATGGTCGAGACATAAAGATTGATATATTGGACGACTATATTTAGACACCGAAGTGTTCCGGAGAAGTTTCGGATAAAACTGAAGTGCCGGAGGGTTACCGGAACCCGCCGGGGAACTAATGGGCCTTGTTGGGCCCTAGTGGAGAGAGAGAGGGGCCGGCCAGGGCAGGCCGCGTGCCCCCTCCCTCTGATTCCGAATAGGACAAGGAAGGGGGGCGGCAGCCCCCCTGCCTTCCCTCTCTCCCTCTCCTTCCTCCCCCTTCCCTTCCCTAAGTTGGAAACCTACTAGGAATAGGATTCTTAGTAGGAATCCTACTTGGGGCGCACCCTATAGGGGCCGGCCGGCCTCCCCCTTGCTCCTTTATATACGGGGGCAGGGGGGCACCCTAGAACACACAAGTTGACAGTTGTTTTAGCCGTGTGCGGTGCTCCCCTCCGCAGTTACACACCTCGGTCATATCGTCGTAGTGCTTAGGCGAAGCCCTGCGCCAGTAACTTCATCATCACCGTCACCACGACGTCATGCTGACGAAACTCTCCCTCGGCCTCAACTGGATCAAGAGTACGAGGGACGTCTCCGAGCTGAACGTGTGCTGAACGCGGAGGTGCCGTACATTCGGTGCTTGGGTCGGTTGGATCGCGAAGAAGTTCGACTACATCAACCGCGTTAACTAAACGCTTCCGCTTTCGGTCTATGAGGGTACGTGGACACACTCTCCCCTCTCGTTGCTATGCATCACCTAGATAGATCTTGCGTGATCGTAGGATTTTTTTTAAATTACCGCGTTCCCCAACAGACAGTTGCTTAGAGTTTGCTAGAACAATTGCTATGTGCATATGTGTATAGTTGCATACACACAAGATGAGTAGGAGTTGCACAGAGTGTGACATCAAATTTCTGGGGGGAGATCAAGGTGCCTCATGTTTTGTGTGATTTTCTCATTTTTACACAAACTAACTAATAGGCAGTCCTACTAGGAAAAAATGAAGTTGCTTCCCTATAGCACTAAACTTGCCTCCATCGCACCCAAAGTTCCCTAAAAAATGTGCGACAAAACCTACCAATATGGGATCTATTATTAAGGAACTCATCACAACAAACCCAATGGTGAAAACGAAACTGGATTTCGACGCTTGAATCAAAAGTTACGGGTCTTTAAACTTTTTGAACCCCAAATAAATGCACATGGGACAAGATTTAAGTTGGTAAGTTTTCAGGGTCATGTGACACGGAAAGGGGGGGGGGGGGTAGGTGCTACATCTTGAGCTTGCATTGATTTTCGTTGAAGAGGAAAGGGTGATGCAGCAATAGTAGCGTAAGTATTTCCCTTAGTTTTTGAGAACCAAGGTATCAATCCAGTAGGAGGCTCCTCAAAAGTCCCACACACCTACACAAACAAACAAGAACTCGCAACCAACACAATAAATGGGTTGTCAATCCCTTCAAGGCCACTTGCCAAAGTGAGATCTGATAGAGATAATATGATAAGATAAATACATTTTTGGTATTTTATTATATAGATTGGAAAAGTAAAGATGCAAATAAAAGTAGATTGAAAGCTTATATGATAAGAGATAGACCCGGGGGCCATAGGTTTCACTAGTGGCTTCTCTCAAGATAGCATAAGTATTACGGTGGGTGAACAAATTACTATCGAGCAATTGATAGAAAAGCGCATAGTTATGAGATTATCTAGGCATAATCATGTATATAGGCATCACATCCATGACAAGTAGACCGACTCCTGCCTGCATCTACTACTATTACTCCACACATTGACTGCTATCCAACATGCATCTAGAGTATTAAGTTCATAAAGAACAGAGTAACGCATTAAGAAAGATGACATGACGTAGAGGGATAAACTCATGCAATATGATATAAACCCCATCTTTTTATCCTTGATGGCAACAATACAATACGTGCCTTGCGGCCCCTGCTGTCACTTGGAAAGGACACCACAAGATTGAACCCAAAGCTAAGAACTTCTCCCATTGCAAGAAAGATCAATCTAGTAGGCCAAACCAAACTGATAATTCGAAGAGACTTGCAAAGATAACTTAATCACACATAAAAGAAAGGACATCGCAAGATTGAACCCAAAGCTAAGAATTTCTCCCATTGCAAGAAAGATCAATCTAGTAGGCCAAACCAAACTGATAATTCGAAGAGACTTGCAAAGATAACTTAATCACACATAAAAGAATTCAGAGGAGATTCAAATATTTCTCATAGATAAACTTGATCATAAACGCACAATTCATCGGATCTTGACAAACACACCGCAAAAAGAGTTACATCGAATAGATCTCCAAGAAGATCAAGGAGAACTTAGTATTGAGATTCAAAGAGAGAGAAGAAGCCATCTAGATAATAACTATGGACCCAAAGGTCTGTGGTAAACTACTCACAACTCATCGGAGAGGCTATGATGTTGATGTAGAAGCCCTCCATGGTCGATTCCCCCTCCGGCAGAGCGCCGACAAAGGCTCCAAGATGGGATCTCGCGGATACAGAAGGTTACGGTGGTGGAAATAGTTTTTCATGGTCGCTTCTGATGTTTTCGGGGTACATGGGTATATATAGGAGGAGGAAGTAGGTCGATGGACGCCCAAGGGGTCCATGAGGGTGGGGGGGGCACCCAGCCCTAGGGGGCGCGCCAGGCACCCTCGTGGCTGCCTCGGTTGTTTCTTGACTTCCACTCCAAGTCCTATAATCACGTTTGTTCCAAAAAGATTGCTCCCGAAGGTTTCATTCCGTTTGGACTCCATATGATATTCGTTTTCTTCGAAACACTGAAATAAGCAAAAAAACAGCAATACGGGCTGGGCCTCCGGTTAGTAGGTTAGTCCCAAAAATGATATAAAAGTGTAAAGTAAAGCCCATAAACATCCAAAACGGGTAATATAATAGCATGGAACAATCAAAAATTATAGATACGTTGGAGACGTCACAAGCATCCCCAAGCTTAATTCCTACTCGTCCTCGAGTAGGTAAATGATAAAAACAGGATTTTTGATGTGGAATGCTACCTAGCATAATTCTCAATGTAATTTTCTTTATTGTGGCATGAATGTTCAGATCCAAATGATTCAAAATAAAAGTTCATATTGACATAAAAATAGTAATACTTCAAGTATACTAATCAAGCAATCATGTCTTCTCAAAATAACATGGCTAAAGAAAGTTATCCCTACAAAATCATATAGTTTGGCTATTGCTCTATATTCATCACATAAAGTATTTAATCATGCACAACCCCGATACCAAGCCAAGCAATTGTTTCATACTTTAGTAATCTTAAAAAATTTCAACTTTCACGCAATACATGAGCGTGAGCCATGGACATAGCACTATATTTGGAAAAGAATGGTGGTTGTGGAGAAGACAAAAAGGAGAAGATAGTCTCACATCAACTAGGCGTATCAACGGGCTATGGAGATGCCCATTAATAGATATCAATGTGAGTGAGTAGGGATTTCCATGCAACGGTGCACTAGAGCTATAAATGTATGAAAGCTCAACAATAGAAACTAAGTGGGTGTGCATCCAACTCGCTTGCTCACGAAGACCTAGGGCACTTTGAGGAAGCCCATCATTGGAATATACAAGCCAAGTTCTATAATGAAAAATTCCCACTAGTATACGAAAGTGACAACATAGGAGACTCTCTATCATGAAGATCATGGTGCTACTTTGAAGCATAAGTGTGGTAAAAAGGATAGTAGCATTGTCCCTTCTTTCTTTTTCTCTCATTATTTTTTCTTTTTTTTTCCTTTTCCCTTTTTCTTTTTCATTTTTTTTGGGCCTTTTCTTTTTTTATTTGGCCTTTCTTTTTTCTTTCTCTTTTTTTTATAAAGTCCGAAGTCTCATCCCGACTTGTGGGGGAATCATAGTCTCCATCATCCTTTCCTCACTGGGACAATGCTCTAATAATGAAGATCATCACTGTTGGGGATATAACTACTAGGTATGACCCGCCAGAAGGAGCCGGGTCATACCTATAAGCCTTTTTGAAGACTAAAGCTCAAGGTTGAAGACGGCTGTTTAGTAAAGGCCCAAAGGCCCAGAGGTGAGTTAAGGCCCGTAGTGTTAAACCGCCTTATTCATGTAACTTGTACTGTAAGGCAAGAAGTATTAAGAGACCGAGCCGGATACAGTCTATAAGCCGGCCGGGACTCTGTAGAGCCGCTGGGCGTCAACCTCAGTATATAAAGGGACGACCTGGCGGCGGTTCAAGATACGAAACAACAACTCGAGAGCTAGGTCAAGCGATTCGGCTTCCTGGTTATCGAGACATACATAATCTCAATCACAACTAGACGTAGGCTTTTACCTTCATCGTAAGGGGCCGAACTAGTATAAAACCAATCGTGTCTCTTGTCCTGATTAACCCCTTCAAGCTTCCTAGTTGCAATGGCTCCATGACTAAGTCCTTTCACTAGGACATCTGACATGATAATTCCACGACAGGTGGCGCCCACCGTGGGGCCAGCGCACGGTGGATTTGAGTTCTTGAAGGGCAGCTTCGAAGGGGTCAAGGGATACGCTGTGGGCCAGATGACCAAGAGTCGTCGCGGCAAGCTCTACATCGACGACGCAGGCTGGGGCCCCAAGGCCGGCTCAATTGAGTACGGGTACCGGGTCCCCTTCGGCAGAATCCACGTCTTCATCGGCAAGATTGGCGAGCCAGGCCCTGAGCCGGACATCTGCACCGACCTCATCGAAACGGCTCAGCGTGCGAGACCTGCCCGGGCTCCGCCGGCTGTGAAGCGTGCCTTCATTTGATGCATCCACGGAGGACTCTCTGAAGGATCTGCTTCTGGTGGTGAGACGGCCATCTACTCTGATGGTGAGTCGTCCACAGGTGAGACAGATTCGTTGTACCAACTGCAGGATGGTGGGCTTGGGGGCTGTTCCGATGGCAGCAGTATTCCGGATTGTCTCGAGCCGCCAAGCAGGGTCGGGATCTTCATGGCCGGCACCCAACCCATCCAAGACTCCGCAACTGCAGCTACCGTAACCTCCGGGTCAGCGGCAGCCAGGGTAGGAGGCCCTTAGCGTTCATCGGCCCAGGTGTTAATGGATCTCACCGACAAGTTGACCACCTTGTTAACCGCCGTAGTCAACCCGACGGATCAAGCCCGTCATGATACAGAGGTGGCACAACTAAAGTTGGATATGGCGAAAGCTAAGGAAGACCTAGCAGTAGAAGATGTTAGGATAGCCGCCGAGCGGGCGGCTCTGGATGTTCAGGCTCAGCAGATCCAGGCGCATGCTTTCCGGCTCACATAAGACCAGAACGCGGCTAATGAGGTCATAAGGAGAAGGTATCAGAAGACCCAGTCTCGACTTCCCCCGGGTTCTGACCCTCGGAATCTTTTTAACACGCGAGTAGCAGGACCCAGTTACCCGCCGTGGCTTACCTTGCAGACAGGCAACTGCCATGGCTCCCTTCGCGCACAGGAACGGACCATGTTGCAAAACCCGGGGACGGAGCACCGTTTCAGCCACCGGTGATGGGACCTCCCCATGTGAACATGGCTCCACCTCAGTACGTACCAACACACCCGGGTCATTACTCTAACCCGTTGGAAAACATGATAGCGGCAGCAACCCGATTGGCGACTCTCCCAATTGATGGTGACTCCCCAACCGCAGTTGAAACCCGCCGGGTTAGGGAACTTCTTCAGACGGCCTTAGCATAGCAGGAGGCGTACTCATACAGCCCAGACAGGATCCACTCGACCCCTCGTCCAAGTCGAAGCCCGAGTTATAGCAGGCACATGGATTCAGCGGCCGTGTCAAGCAATGTTAGACGCCGAGACCAGCCAGGTGGAGGTAACCTGCCATGTCATGAGGCCGTTAAATTGGTAGTTCAAGAGAGACTACGGCAAGAGAATGAACGGGCGGTTCAGCAAGCGGCTGAGCAAGCGGCTCAGTTGACGGCTTATCAGCTGTATCCAGTTTATCCGGCGACTTCTGTTGAGGCAGGTATAGCCACCCGGACTGGAGGAGTCCTGTGTCTAGTGCCGGCTCTATGTAATGAGCGGTTGACTAAAGATTTTAAAGGACCAAGGAAGGTGCCAAATTACACAGCCGACTTGCAGCCCGGGGCATGGATTGAGAGCTATGAGATGGCTATGGAGCTGTTGGAGGTTACTGACGCAGCAATGGCTAAGTACTTCACCATGATGTTGGATGGAACCGCCCGCACCTGGTTGAAGGGCCTGCCACCTAATTCAATCAGTTCATGGGCGGAGTTAAAGGCCCGGTTCATCCAGAACTTCAAAGACACGTGCAATCAGCCCATGTCGATCGTGGATCTGACGAACTGTAAGCAGGAAGAGGGTGAGTCTACAACCCATTGGGTACGCCGGGTTAAGGCCATAATACATTCATCTGATAAGATGGATGTCGGCTCTGCAGTCTTAATGTTGGAGAAGAATTGCCATTTCTTACCTTTGAAACAAAAGCTGGGGTGGCTCAAACGTGAGTGCAATGATATGGGCACATTGATGGCGGCTCTGGTCAAATATGCCGATTCTGATAGTACCAAGGATCCCGAGTCTGATGATGAGAAGGCAGGGAAGGGAAAGTGGAATGGCAACGACAAGGGCTCTCAGCACAACCCGGCCAATCAAGGAGGTAACAAACATAAGGCTCACGGTAGTTTGGATTTTGTGGCTAACACCAATGCGCAGGGTCATAACCAGCGGCGCAAAGGAAGGCCACCTCCTCGATCCGGCGGGTCAGGACCCACACTTGAGTAGTTGTTGAATGAACCTTGTCCGAGACACAGTACTAAGGAGAAGCTGGCTACACATTTATGGAAGGACTGCACGATTATGAAGGCTTTTAAAAATTCCAACATGTTTGATGGTAACAATGGCCCGGGCGGCTCAGGTGGTGGTGGTTTTCATGGCTCGGGCGGCGGGTCAAATCCCAATTTTCAAAATTCCTAGGGAAACAAGGGTGGATATAACCAACAGGTTGGCCAGGGCAGTCAGCAGCAGCAACAAGGTGGATACCAGAGCAATCCAAAGCTGTTGAACAGTGGGCAATACCATGTGTTTACCACCAGTTTATGTAAACAGGACCAGAAGCTTCATAAGAGGGCTGTGAATGCGGTTGAGCCGGCAATTCCTCGTTATTTGAGGTGGTCTGAGCAGCCTATCGTATGGAGTAGGGAGGATCACCCTCCCCGGGTTGACAATGCGGGTCACTTAGCCCTGGTCGTGGCCCCTCAAGTGGGTGGATACAAGTTCACCAAGGTGCTCATGGATGGAGGCAGCAGCATCAATATCCTCTATTATGAGACCTTCCGTCGCATGGGGTTAACTGATAAGAACCTTAAGAAGTCCAACACCGTTTTCCATGGAGTTGTACCTGGTAAGTCGGCGTATCCAGTCGGCAAGATAGAGTTGGTAGTAGCATTTGGGGATGAATATGATTCCAGAGCCGAGAAATTGACGTTCGAAGTCGTTTAGATCAAGAGCCCGTATCATGCTCTGTTTGGGCGGCTGGCTTACGCTAAGTTCATGGCATGGCCGTCTTATGTGTACTTGCAGCTCAAGATGCCAGGTCATAAGGGAACCATTACGATGCACGGGAGCCACAAGGTGGCTCTGGAATGTGAAGAAGGTGACGCGGCTTATGCTGAGTCGGTCTGCACGACGGAAGAGTTAAAATTCTACAAGGACATTGTTGACCCGGCGGATATGACATCCTTAAAAAGCCCAACTACAGAGCATGAGCCGGTCATGAAATTTAAGTCGGCATATGAGACTAAGCTTGTCGATTTTGTCCCAGGCGATTCATCCAAGCTTCAGTATCAGTGCTAATTTGGATCCCAAATAGGAAGGAGCGCTCATTGAGTTTATCCGTGAGAATCGGGACATTTTTGCATGGAAGCCATCTGACATGCCGGGTGTACCGAGAGAACTCGCTGAGCACACTCTTAATATCGATCCAAGATTTAAGCCGGTTAAGCAGTTTCTTCAGTGGTTTAATCAGGAGAGAAGGAAAGCTATCGGTGAGGAAGTGGCCCGGCTCTTGGCAGCAGGGTTTGTCATTGAGGTGTTTCATCCAGAGTGGCTGGCTAACCCAGTGCTTGTTCTTAAGAAAAATGGCACTTGGCATATGTGTGTGGATTACACGGACTTAAACAAGGCTTGTCCCGCTGATCCTTTTGCTCTCCCTCGTATTGATCAAATCATCGATGCTACGGCGGGTTGTGAGTGTTTGAGCTTTCTGGATGCTTACTCTGGTTATCATCAGATCAAGATGGCTATTAAGGACCAGGGGAAGACGGCGTTCATTACTCCGTTTGGAGCCTTCTACTATGTTTCAATGCCTTTTGGGCTCAAGAGTGCCCAGGCGACTTACTAGCAATGCGTGCAGAATTGCCTTCATGATCAGATTGGACGCAATGTTCATGCTTATGTGGATGACATAGTGGTTAAATCCAGAGAGAAAGAGACCTTGATTGATGATCTCAAGGAAACCTTTGATAATATCTGGGTTTACAAGATGATGCTTAACCCAGCCAAGTGTGTTTTTGGTGTGCCTGCTGGCAAGCTTTTGGGCTTTCTGGACACTAACAGAGGCATCGAAGCTAACCCGGAGAAGATCAAAGCCATCACCTCTTTGGCCAAACCAGCATGTATCAATGATGTTCAGCATTTGGCGGGTCGTATTGCCGCTTTAAGCCGGTTCATAAGCCGGTTAGGGGAGAAGGCTATACCGCTGTATCAGATGATGAGGAAGACGGATAGCTTTACTTGGAGTGACTCTACCAATACTGCCTTTGAAGATCTGAAGAGACAGTTGGCTGAGCTGCCGGTTCTTGCTGCTCCCATTGACAAGGAACCCTTGTTACTATATGTGGATGCTAATACGCATGCTGTCAGCGTGGCTATTGTGGTGGAACGCGAGGAGGCTAGCAAGGAGCACCCGATTCAGCGGCCGGTTTACTACATCAGTGAGGTACTGATTGAGTCCAAGCAGCGATATCTGCACTGGCAGAAGCTTGTCTATGGGGTGTTCATGGCCAGCCAGAAGCTTAAGCAGTATTTCTTGGGCCACCCCATCACTGTGGTTAGTTCTGCCCCCTTGGGGGATATTATTCAGAACAGATATGCCACAGGGCGAGTCGCCAAATGGGTCATTGAGCTTGGGCATCATGGTTTAAAATATGTGCCACGCACAGCTATTAAATCTCAAGCGCTGGTGGATTTGATCAATGATTGGACAGAGCTGCAGATGCCTGAGGAAAAGCCGGACAATACCTATTGGACAATTCATTTTGACGGGTCTATGCAATTGGAAGGCTCGGGGGCTGGAGTTATTTTGGCTTCCCCTCGGGGTGATAAGTTTTGTTATGTACTCCGGTTGATGTTTCCTTGTACTAACAATGCAGCTGAGTATGAAGCCTTGCTCCATGGTCTCCGGATGGCTATAGAGATGAATTTAAGCCGGGTAAGGTGCTTCGGCGACTCAGATCTAGTGGCTCAGCAAGTGTCAGGCAAGTGGGATTCAAGGGATCCTCTCATGGCGGCTTATCACCGGGAGGTTGATGCAATTGCGGGACACTTCAAGGGTTATCAGGTGGAACACATTGACCGTAGAAAGAACGAGGCGGCTGACGCCTTAAGCCGGCTAGGATCTCAGCGTAAGCCTGTGCTGCCTAATACTTTCTTGGATGTTCTGCATAACCCTTCTGTCAAGCTACCTACAAAGGAAGATTTGGCTGTTCCTGACCCTGAGGCACAGTTGGTGGCAGATCTTCATATCATCCCAAATTGGACGGTGCCGTATCTGGCTTATATGACACGGGGCAAATTGCCTGAGGATGAAATCTTGGCCAGGCAGGTAACCCGGCAGTCCAAGTCCATGACGATTGTCAATGGCAAGTTGCATCATTGCAGTGTTACAGGGGCTTTTCAGCGTTGCATCTCTCCTGAAGAAGGCCAAAAAATTCTCCATGAGATTCATGAAGAAGATTGCGGTCATCACGCCGGGTCAAAATCTCTCATGGCTAAGGCTTTTCATCATGGGTTTTATTGGCTGTCGGCTCATGCAGACGCAGAGGATCTGGTCAGTAAATGTGACGGTTGTCAGAAGTTCTCAAGACGGGCTCATGTGCCGGCTCAAGAGTTGAGGTTCATTCCAATTACTTGGCCGTTTGCAGTTTGGGGGCTTGACATGGTTGGGCCTTTCAAGAGATCCAAAGATAAAAAGACTCACCTGTTGGTGGCAGTTGATAAGTTCACAAAATGGGTCGAGGCAGAGCCGGTCAGTAAGTGTGATGCAGCCACGGCAGTTCAATTCATGAAGAAGGTGATATTTCGTTTTGGTTTTCCACACAACATTATAACTGACAATGGCACTAATCTGTCTAAAGGCGCCATGGAGGAATTCTGTCAACGTGAGCATATCCGGCTTGATGTTTCATCAGTGGATCACCCTCAGCCCAATGGTCAAGCCGAGAGAGCCAATCAAGAGATCCTGAAAGGCATTAAGCCCCGGCTCTTTGTCCCCTTGCAACGGACACCGGGTTGTTGGGTTGAGGAATTACCTTCTGTTTTATGGAGCATCAACACTACTCCTAACAGATCTACGGGTTATACGCCTTTCTTCATGGTCTACGGAGCTGAGGCGGTTCTCCCTAGTGACATCCATCATGATTCACCTAGTGTGGCGGCTTATGTTGAGGAAGACAATGAACAGGCGTGCCAAGATGCTCTTGATCTGTTAGATGAACATCAGGACTTGGCGATAGCTCGTTCGGTGATTTATCAACAGGACTTGCGCCGTTATCACAGCCGCCGAGTTAAGTCTAGATCCTTTCAGGAAGGGGATTTAGTGCTCCGGTTCATCCAGGATCAAACTGATGCTCACAAGTTATCCCCGCCTTGGGAAGGGCCATTTGTGGTCAGCAAGAACTTGAACAACGGGTCATATTACCCTATTGACGTTCGAGAGCACAAAGACTCACGTAAGTCAGAGGAAGAGACCCGGAGGCCATGGAATATTGCTCATCTCCGGCCCTGCTACACTTGAGCCAGAGGCTCCACTGATGTATATATTTTGCCAATGTATATATTATGATAAATAATAAAGTAGGACCTCTGTCCTTTTTCCCTTCTCACAAGGTAAATTTGTCATTATCATTGTCATCATTTTATCACATGATCGCTCGGGGGCGGGTCATATTTGACCCGGCTCAGCCTGTTCTGATCCGGCTTACGATCGTATTCGAGTCTAGCTGTTCAAAATTATGATCACTTGGGGGCTTCCTGTTCAAACATAGGTCGTATTCGAACCAAAGAGAACAGAGCTGTCGATACCCTTTTGATTGGCAAACCGCCGAGCTCACTTGGGGGCTTCTTGATCGTATTCGAATCATAGCTTAACCCCATTTCGGAACCGACTTTGATCGTATTCGAATCAGAGTCATTAAAAAAGTCTCAAGGTCATTAGGGGGCTTCCTGCTCAAACATAGGTCGTATTCGAACCAAAGAGAACACAGCTGTCGGTACCCTCTTGCTCGGTGCAATGCCAAAGCCATTGGGGGCTACATGATCGTATCCGAATCCTAGTTTAAACCCCTCTGGGACGGTTCACTGATCGTATTCGAATCAGTAGCCTTGCCATTTTTACTTCTCTTTTTGGTTTAAGTTCTCTTTGGAAGCCCTATTATCTAACTTAAGATTTGTCCTAAGGCTTACAACTATAAATATGATGGCTGTAGCCCGGTTTAATATCGACTAATGAGTCGCCGATCCATAAGCATCATTGTGCTTTTCGGGTGTCCACATATTGGACCCCTTTTCTTTACGGATCGGGTCATATGAACCGGAGGTGCAAGCTGTGAAATTTTATCATAATTGTGTTTTTATCAACCAAATAATATATGATTATTTTGATAACCTTTTTGACCCGCCTAGCAGTTTATTTGAAGAACAGTTTTGCCAAAGTGATCAACTATGTGCACGAATATAGCAAGGTGGTTTAAGAAGGTTAAGCATCAAAACATGCGCGATGGCACGGCCTTAACAGAGTTATCTCTATCCTATTACAGGACTCATTAAGTCCAAATAGTTTGCATTGTTCTTCACATCAGGTAATGAGCCGCCATGACAGGTTCACCTTCACGATTGGCCGGAAGCGTCCGGGTTAGCCCTCTCCGCGCTTGCGCTCTGCTCCCTTTCCTGGAAGGTTGATGATGACCAGTCAATGTTGTTTAAGGCTTCAAATTCTGCTTCACATCAACAAGACCGGCCGGGTCAACTTCAGGAGCAAAGGTATGCTTACGAATTGGGGGAATCGGACTGGTCACGTCATATTGAGGTGTTGGAATTCTTTGATTTTTTTCATCATAACCCGCCTGGTACTAGGTAAGATCTACTTCAGTAGCTATCAGAGTCGCCACGGGGCGTAGTTCTTTGACATAGGCAAGAAAATCTGCATCCTCAAACGGCATGCCATCTTCCTTAAGACTTGGGTAACCAATGGCGATATCCTCCGGGTGTAGTTCAGGTAGCCAGGCCTTAGCCCGACTTAGAGCATTTATTGCTCCGGCTCTTGCAGTTGACCGTCTCAATTCATTAATCCTTTGTGGAAGGACTGAAAGCTTACTCAAGACCCGTGGAAGGAGGGTTGGAATCTCATTGGATAAGGCCACAGAAGCAAGTGTACGTTGTGACCCAGTGTACAATTGTTCCACCAAGGTGTACACAGCTTTCAGCTTTATCAGCATGTTGTGGTTTAAATTTGCGCTTTTGGGGTCTGTACAAAGCATACTCAGAAAAGTTAATTTCTGGCGCATACTCTATTGCACGACTTAATATGTGTATACAACGGCAAGGCGACTTACCGAAGATGGCTGCGACCATTTGTGAAATATGGCGCTTTAACCCGGACAATTCTCCAGTGACTTCTTCCAGAGCCGCTTCTGCTTTTTCAGCTCGGCTTATCAATGTGGTCTTCTCATCCGCCCAGGCTTTCTTTTCAGTCTCAAAATCTTTCTTTAATTTCTCCTATTCAGAAACACTGAATTCAAATTTACTGTTGGCCTTCTCAAGTTCTAACTCTTGGAATTCAAGGCGGCTCTTTGGATTGGTCACCTGTGAAAGTATAACATCAAGTAAGTTGTTTATACAGTATTAAAGTCCCAAGCATTTTGCCAGCTATAATACTTGGCACTTGGGGGCTAATGTCTTAGTGGGTTTTTCTTTTCTCTGACGGTTCATGATATGGTGATTCATATGAGTATGTCCCAAGCATTTTGCAAGCAATAAAACTTGGCACTTGGGGGCTAATGTATATTACTGTTCAAAGACCCATAAGAATTTCTTTATAAAGCGTCGGTTCAACCATATTGGTTAAGCCGCCCCTTGGGGACTACATCGTAAGCCGGAAGTTTATTCTTTCTTTATGTTGTCAAAATTGTTTCTAAGTCTACAACATAAGCATCTTAAGCAGCAGACTTGGGGGCTAACATACTGAAGGATAATGAACAAGAGAAAACGGGTTATACCTCGAATTTATGGTGCATCTGCTTCACCATGTCAATCTGGAGGTTTCGGCAGCTGTGCACTTGGCTAATATAGCCAGAGAAGACATCTCCAATACTCATATGAGCATAATTGGTGACATCCATCTTGACTCGGTGCTGTTCCAGCAGTTCTTCCTTGGCCGGGCATTTGGCCAGCACGGTTGGCCTCCCCGGGTCAGCATGGCTGGTTCCGGTGATCTCGACATCAGCATTGGAAGGATCAGCTGTTCGGGTTGGGCTTGGAGGTTTGGGATTTTCTGAATCCATAGCACCTTGGTCAGTGGGCAGATCCGTAGGAGGTGACACATCTTGTGCTGGTTCAGGTGGCGGTTCGTGAGTGCTTAACTCCGGCACGGTTGTTTCGAGAACCGGCTCATCAGCGGCGACTCTTTCTTCAGTCGGTTTATTCTTTCTAACCCTCTTGCTGGGTTTAGCTTGAACACTGCATTCAAATAGAAGGAGTTAATATACAAGTAAGAAGATTACAATAACTACAAAAGTGAGTGGCTTATTATACCCTGGTACAGTCTTAAAAGTTGGCAGATTGGACTGCAATGACTCGCCGGAGGAAGGGAAAGTATCCTGATAATCCGAGTCAGAGGGATTGAGTGGTTGACGAAAGAGACCCGCCAAGGGGTAAAACTTAGTTAAAATAGAGGTAACCTCGTTTCAGCGTTTGCTTGGAGTATTTGGTAAGCCAGAGGAGAGCTCCGCGTCCTTGCTAGTCCGGGTCTGCCTTCGGCTCTCATGAATTTGCCGCTTCAAAAGAAATTGAGGATCATGATGAGCTAGAGGATGAGAAAATCTTACTTTCCGGGTCACTCTGCGGATTTTCTGTCTTGGCAAAGGCTCGGAGTCGGAGGAAAGGATAGTAACCTCGTCAGCCTTGCTACGGCTTGTTCCAGTGTCCTCCTGCTGATGATTAGTGTTAATAAGATGATTAAAAAATAAGCCAAGGGAGTCAAGGGATACCTCTGACTCAGAAGAGTCTGCCAGCCGAAGCAAGTCGGAAGCAGTAGCACTCTTGCCCTTCCTTTTGGCAGCTTCTTTCCTGGCGGCTTTATTTTCTTTCCTGGCTTTCTTGGCCGCTTCATGATCATATTTACCTTTCCAAAATTTATCACCCGCCTGCAAGGATTAAGTATATTATGAGTATGGGTGAAGCATTAAGAGAATAAGGTAAACATTTCATACTGGTGTTTTACCTTGGGAACCGGGTTATCTTTGTAGAACGGGGCTAGACCCACTCTGCCACAATCCGCCAGAGTCTCATTGAGAAGAGATTTGGCCATATCATCAATAACATGAGCAGGTAAGTTGTCAGGGCTGTGGCACAGTGGGTCATTCTTGGCGCTAGTATATTCGCACATTAAGGCGGTACGGCGGCTCAATGGGATAACCCGCCAGGCAAGCCAGACTCGAACCAGGTCAATGCCCATTAACCCATTCCCCAACAGAGCTTTGATCTTGGCCAGAGTAGGAGAAAGGGATCTGCGTTCTGTGGCAGTAATCTTATCGGGCAAATGATGATTGGTGTAAAGATGAAGGGCACGAAAGCCGGGCAGAGGATTCTCGTCAGCCGGGGAGGTATCCTTGCAGTAGAACCACGTCATGTTCAAATCTTTTGGATGGCTTGGCAGGTTGGCATAGGGGAAAATCGCATCCCTGCGGCGCTGAATTAAAACCCCACCAAGTTCCAAGCTCTGACCACTGGCACACTCTGTTTGGTGGTTCAAGTAGAACAGCTCTCTGAAAAGCAGTAAATTGGGTTCTTCACCAAGATAAACTTCGCTGAACACTTGGAAATTGCATATGTTAGACACGGAATTGGATCCAATGTCTTGTGGGTGAAGGTAAAAAAACTTCAGCACATCTCTGAAAAATTTCGAACCAGGAGGAGTAAAACCCCGGTTCATATGGTCTGTAAAGACAACCACCTCTCCGTCTTTGGGTTGAGGGATTTCTTCATCCGGGCCAGGAGCACGGTAAGGCACGACTTCTTTCTTTGGCAGATAGCCGGTTTTCACGAAGTCATCTAAAGTGCTGTCAGTGACAATGGATTTCACCCAGTTGCAAGAGGTAGGTGCCTTGGGCACCATTATGTTTGAAAGCCTAAAGACAAAATAACAGGGCCAGTTCGAATGTAAGCCGGACAGGATAAAAATGTTAGTGGAATGTGGTGTGGCGACTTATGAAGGGGCCTAATGGTATGAGGATAGTTACATCCGGGTTACTTAAGCCGCCATGGGTTTTTAAAGCCGCCAGTATTACTTCTTGAAGCCGGCATTCAGAGCCGCCGTGACTGGCAAGTCTAACAAGTTATGGATTTTTCCTAAGTGTAGGACAAACAAGTTTCACAGTTTGCAGTAATTATTTTGGATCAAACAAAGGTTCAGAAAAGAAAAATTACCAAACCTAAAAACAGGAAGCAGAGAAGTTCATATGCTACAGTGAGGTTTTCTTACAAGGAAAGGAGGTCCATTCCTAACCAAAATGAATGCGGAGCATGAACCGCATCAGATTCATGGGGTTCTTTGGATCAGGCAATGCCATGGCAAGGAAAAAGAGCAAGAGCTCGGATGAACTATGTCTGTGCAGAAGAACACGATAACCCTAATGCAGATCTACGACGCGGAAAGGAAAACACTTACTGCGGGGGATCTGCGGAGGAGGAGAGCCGCCGTTCTCTGGTCAAGGTCAGGGTGATGCAGCGGCCAAAGCTCGACGAGGATGAAGGGCACAGTGGTGACGGCGGCGGAGCTCCAGTGGCAGATGGGGCAAGAGAAGAAGGTGCGAACAGAGAATGGAAAAGAGGCCTAGTCGGGGCTATTTATAAGGAAAACCTATTAAGTGGGCATGAAAAACGAGGAGGTCAAAAAATAAATTAATCCAGCTACAAGGGCGCCTCGATTTTCGGATGGTCATTAAGACAGATATCCGTTAGGATATGTTGAACAAAGCACGCATTTATGACAGGTGACGTCATGGCGGGTTACCACAAATCTGAAGGGTGACGTCATGGCGGGTTACATGAACTTTCTTAAGTAAGGAGCAGAAGACTTTTCTTAAGTATTGAAGACCGATATGAACCAGTTCAAATCAGTCTGGGGCCTAATGTTGGGGATATAACTACTAGGTATGACCCGCCAGAAGGAGCCGGGTCATACCTATAAGCATTCTTGAAGACCAAAGCTCAAGGTTGAATACAGCGGTTTAGTAAAGGACCAAAGGCCCAGAGGTGACTTAAGGCCTGTAGTGTTAAACCGCCTTATTCATGTAACTTGTATTGTAAGGCAAGAAGTATTAAGAGACTGAGCCGGATACAGTCTATAAGCCGGCCAGGACTCTGTAGAGCCGTTGGGCGTCAACCTCGGTATATAAAGGGACGACCCGGCGGCGGTTAAAGATACGAAACAACAACTCGAGAGGTAGGTCAAGCAATTCGGCTTCCTGGTTATCGAGACATACATAATCCGAATCACAACTAGACGTAGGCTTTTACCTTCATCGTAAGGGGACGAACTAGTATAAAACCTCTCGTGTCTCTTGTCCTGATTAACACCTTCAAGCTTCCTAGTTGCGATGGCTCCACAACTAAGTCCTTTCACTAGGACATTTGACGTGAAAATTCCACGACAATCACACTTTTATTTACTTACAACTCAAAATTACAACTCAAGATATGACTCTATATGAATGCCTCCGGTGGTGTACCAGGATATGCAATGAATCAAGAGCGACATGTATGAAAATTATGAAGGTGGCCTTGCCACAATTACGATGTCAACTACATGATCATGCAAAGAACAATATGACAATGATGATGCGTGTCATATGAACGGAACGGTGGAAAGTTGCATGGCAATATATCTCGGAATGACTATGGAAATGCCATAATAGGTAGGTATGGTGGCTGTTTTGAGGAAGGTATATTGTGGGTGTATGGTACCGGCGAATGTTGCGCGGCACAAGAGAGGCTAGCAATGGTGGAAGGTGAGAGTGTGTATAGTCCATGGACTCAACATTAGTCATAAAGAACTCATATACTTATTGTAAAAATCTACAAGTCATAAAAAACAAAGTACTATGCACATGCTCCTAGGGGGATAGATTGGTAGGAGAAGACCATCGCTCGTCCCCGACCGCCACTCATAAGGAAGACAATCAATAAATAAAATTGTGCTCCAACTTCATCACAAAACGGTTCACCACACGTGCATGCTACGGGAATCAGAAACTTCAACACAAGCATTCTTTAAATTCACAATCACCCAACTAGTATGACTCTAATATCACCATCCTAATATCTCAGAACAATTATCAAGTATCAAATTGATCATAGCATCCAATTCACTTTCTATGATAGTTTTTATTATACCCAACTTGGATGCCCATCATTCAAGGACCAATTTTATAACCATAGAAAATACCATGCTATTCTAAGAGACTCTCAAAATAATATAAGTGAAGCATGAGAGATCAACAATTTCTTCAAAATTAAGCCACCGCCGTGCTCTAAAAGATATAAGTGAAGCACTAGAGCAAAAATTATCTAGCTCAAAAGATATAAGTGAAGCACATCGAATATTATAATAAATCCCAATCAAGTGGGTTTCTCCCAAAAGGTGTGTACAGCAAGGATGATTTTGGTAAACTAAAAATCAAAGACTAAGATCATACAAGACGCTCCAAGCAAAACACATATCATGTGGTGAATAAAAATATAGCTCCAAGTAAAGTTACCAATAGACGAAGACGAAAGAGGGGATGCCTTCCTGGGGCATCCCCAAGCTTAGGCTTTTGGCTATTCTTGAATATCTTGGGGTGCCATGGGCATCCCCAAGCTTAGGCTCTTTCCACTCCTTATTCCATAGTCCATCAAATCTTTACCCAAAACTTGAAAACTTCACAACGCAAAACTCAACAGGAAATCTCATAAGCTCTGTTAGTGCAAGAAAGAAAAACCACCACATAAGGTACTGTAATGAACTCATTCTTTATTTATATTAGTGTTAAACCTACTGTATTCCAACTTCTCTATGGTTCATACCCCTACATACTAGCCATAGATGTATCGAAATAAGCAAACAACACACGAAAACCAGAATCTGTCAAAAACAGAACAGTCTGTAGCAATCTGTAACTCTCGAATACTTCTGGAACTCTAAAAATCCTACCAAAATGGGAAGTCCTGGGAAATTTTTCTATTGATCTACAGCAAAAAGAATGAACGCAAAATCACGTTTCTGTGAATTACTAAAGTTATTTTCGTGCGCACAAAGTTTCTGTTTTTCAGCAGAATCAAATTAACTATCACCATAGGTTATCCTATAGGTTCTACTTGGAACAAACACTAATTAAAACATAAAAACACATCCAAACAGAAGATAGATGAAAAATTTATTACTAAACAGAAGCAAAAATAAAAAACAAAGATAAAATTGGGTTGCCTCCCAACTAGCGCTATCGTTTAACGCCCCTAGCTAGGCATAAAAGCGAGGATAGATCTAAGTAGTGCCATCTTTGGCAGTCAATTCATAAGTAGCTCGCATGATAGATTCATAAGGTAATTTAACTTTCTTTCTTGCAAAGTGCTCCATGCCTTTCCTTAATGGAAATTGGAATCTAATATTCCCTTCCTTCATATCAATAATCGCGCCAATCGTTCTAAGGAAAGGTCTACCAAGAATAATAGGACATGAAAGATTGCAATCTATATCAAGAACGATAAAATCTACGGGCACCAAATTCCTATTTGCAACAATGAGAACATCGTTGATCCTTCCCATAGGCTTTTTAATGGTGGAATCCGCAAGGTGCAAATTTAAAGAGCAATCATCAAGATCATGGAAACCTAGAATATCACATAAAGTTTTTGGAATTGTGGAAACACTAGCACCCAAATCACACAAAGCATAACACTCATGATCTTTAATTTTAATCTTTATAGTAGGTTCCCACTCATCATAAATTTTTCTAGGTATAGAAACTTCCAAATTAAGTCTTTCATCATAATATTGCATCAAGGCATCAACAATATGTTTGGTAAAAGCTTTATTTTGACTATAAGCATGAGGAGAATTCACAACGGATTGCAACGAGGAAATACAATCTTCTAAAGAACAATTATCATAATTAAATTCCTTGAAATCCAAGATAGTGGGTTCAATTCTATTTAAAGTCTTGACCTCTCCAATCCCACTTTTACCAAATTTAGCATCAAGATCTAAGAACTCCGAATCATTGGGGTGCATTTTAACTAAAGTTGACTCATCTCCAGTCCCATCATTATTAAGATTCATATTGCAAAACAAACATCTAATAGGGGACACATCAATAATTTTAAAATCTTCATCATTATTTTCATGGGAACTAGAAGAACACGCTTTTACAAAGCAATCTTTCTTAGCACGCAATCTAGCGGTTCTTTCTTTGCACTCATCAATGGAAATTCTTATAGCTTTGAGAGACTCATTGATATCATGCTTACGAGGAGTAGATCTAAGTTTCAAAGAATCAACATCAAGCGAAAGTCTATCAACGTTCCTAGCCAAATCATGAACTTTAAGCAATTTTTCTTCAAGCATAGCATTAAAATTCTTTTGAGAGATCATAATTCTTTCACACTATTCTCAAAATCAGAGGGCATCTTATTATAATTACCATAAGAATTATTGTAGGAATTTCCATAATTATTAGAGGAATTACTAGGGAACGGTCTAGGATTAAAGTTTCCTCTATAAGCATTGTTATCAAAATTATTCCTACCAACAAAATTCACATCAATAGATTCATTATTATTCTCAATCAAAGTACACAAAGGCATATCATTGGGGTCAATAGAAGCACTCTTAGTAGAAAACAATTTCATAAGTTCATCCATCTTTCCACTCAAAACATTAATTTCTTCTATAGCATGCACTTTCTTACTAGTAGATCTTTCAGTGTGCCATTGAGAATAATTAGCCATAATATTATCAAGGAGTTTAGTAGCTTCTCCTAAGGTGATTTCCATAAACGTGCCTCCCGCGGCCGAATCTAAAAGATTTCTAGAAGCAAAATTCAATCCGGCAAATTTTTTTTGTATGATCATCCATAAATTCAAACCATGAGTAGGGCAATTGCGAATAATCAATTTCATTATTTCCCATGATTGGGCAACATGCTCATGAGTAAGTTGTTTAAAATTAATAATATCGTTCCTAAGAGAGATGATCTTAGTGGGAGGAAAATACTTAGAGATAAAAGCATCTTTGCACTTATTCCATGAATCAATACTATTCTTAGGCAAAGACGAAAACCAAACTTTAGCACGATCTCTAAGTGAAAATGGAAATAACCTCAATTTAACAATATCATTATCTGTATCTTTCTTCTTTTGCATCTCACACAAATCAACAAAGTTGTTTAGCTGGGTAGCGGTATCTTCACTAGGAAGGCGGGAGAATTGATCTTTCATAACAAGGTTCAGCCAAGCAGCATTGATTTTACAAGACTCATAATCATTAAGAGGAGCAATCGGAGTACTAAGGAAATCATTATTATTGGTATTGGAAAAGTCACGCAATTTGGTATTATCTTGCGCCATCGCGACAAGCAATCCAACACACAAGCAAACAAAAAGGCAAGTGAAAGAGAGAGGAGATTGGGAAAGAGAGGGCGAATAAAACGGCAAGGGTGAAGTGGGGGAGAGGAAAACGAGTGGCAAATGGCAAATAATGTAAGTGCGAGGGAGATGAGTTTGTGATGGGTACTTGGTATGTCTTGACTTGAGCGAAGACCTCCCCGGCAACGGCGCCAGAAATCCTTCTTACTACGTCTTGGGCTTGTGTTGGTTTTCCTTGAAGAGGAAAGGGTGATGCAGCAATAGTAGCGTAAGTATTTCCCTCAGTTTTTGAGAACCAAGGTATCAATCTAGTAGGAGGCTCCTCAAAAGTCCCACGCACCTACACAAGCAAACAAGAACTCGCAACCAATGCAATAAAGGGGTTGTCAATCCCTTCAAGGCCACTTGCAAAAGTGAGATCTGATAGAGATAATATGATAAGATAAATATATTTTTGGTATTTTATGATATAGATTGGAAAAGTAAAGATGCAAATAAAAGTAGATTGAAAGCTTATAAGAGATAGACCCGAGGGCCATAGGTTTCACTATTGGCTTCTCTCAAGATAGCATAAGTATTACGGTGGGTGAACAAATTACTGTTGAGCAATTGATAGAAAAGCGCATAGTTATGAGATTATCTAGGCATGATCATGTATATAGGCATCACGTCTGTGACAAGTAGACCGACTCCTGCATGCATCTACTACTATTACTCCACACATCGACCGCTATCCAGCATGCATCTAGAGTATTAAGTTCATAAAGAACAGAGTAACACATTAAGAAAGATGACATGATGTAGAGAGATAAACTCATGCAATATGATCTAAACCCCATCTTTTTATCCTCGATGGCAACAATACAATACGTGCCTTTCTACCCCTGCTGTCACTGGAAAAGGACACCGCAAGATTGAACCCAAAGATAAGCACTTCTCCCATTGCAAGAAAGATCAATCTAGTAGGCCAAACCAAACTGATAATTCGAAGAGACTTGCAAAGATAACTTAATCACACATAAAAGAATTCAGAGGAGATTCAAATATTTCTCATAGATAAACTTGATCATAAACCCGCAATTCATCGGATCTCGACAAACTCATCGCAAAAAGAGTTACATCGAATAGATCTCCAAGAAGATCGAGGAGAACTTTGTATTGAGATTCAAAGAGGGAGAATAAGCCATCTAGATAATAACTATGGACCCGAAGGTCTATGGTAAACTACTCACAACTCATCGGAGAGGCTAAGGTGTTGATGTAGAAGCCCTCCATGGTCGATTCCCCCTCCAGCGGAGCGCCGACAAAGGCTCCAAGATGGGATCTCGCGCATACAGAATGTTACAGTGGTGGAAATAGTTTTTCGTGGTCGATTCTGATGTTTTCGGGGTACATGGGTATATGTAGGAGGATGAAGTACGTCGATGGACGCCCGAGGTGCCCATGAGGGGCGTCCAGCCCTAGGGGGCGCGCCGGGCACCCTCGTGGCTATCTCGGTTGTTTCTTGACTTCCACTCAAATTCCTCTGGATCACGTTCGTTCCAAAAAGATCGCTCCCGAAGGTTTCATTCCGTTTGGACTCCATTTGATATTCCTTTTCTTCCAAACACTGAAATAGACAAAAAAAACAGCAATACGGGCTGGGCCTCCGGTTAGTAGGTTAGTCCCAAAAATGATATAAAAGTGTAAAGTAAAGCCCATAAACATCCAAAACGGGTAATATAATAGCATGGAACAATAAAAAATTACAGATACGTTGGAGACGTATCAGTAGGGGACAAAAGTTCTTCCTTTTTTGGAAGTGTATTCAGATGGACCAGTTGAACTTTCTATAAATGGTACGACGCTCGATGGTATGAACGGGCGCCCAGGCACTCGCTAGCCTTGTCCCAATCTATTTCCTTTTTGCACGAACGTTTAAATAAATTTCCTTTAAATAGAAAAAGCAATCAACATTTTTTCCTTTTTGCATTAGCATTTAAATAAATTACTTTTATACATGAAATGAATCAATTTATTTTCTTTTTGCACCAACTTTTAAATAAACTTCGTTTAAACAAAAAAGGCAATCAATGTATTTCATTTTTTGCGTTAACATTTAAATAAATTACTTCTAAACATAAAATCAATCAATCTATTTCCTTTGCTATGAGAAATGAATGATAAAAATATAAAATAAATACTAAATGAAAATTTTAAATAATAATCATGAAGTAGTTACTCATGAAATAATATATAATAGTATGTACAAACAAAGAGCACATGGATAGAATTTCATAGTTTATATCATGTGCTACTATCAGCACATAAGTTTCACAATGTGCATGCTTCCCGTCAAACTGTAGTCTCTAGTCATGAATTAGTCACATAGTGTCCATCTAGTATGCTAGTCAAATTGCGTATAAATGCGAACAATAACCACAAAAGATCTTATCAGCAAATTTACCAAATGAGAAAGAAGATTTCAGAAAGCATACCTTTCAATTGCCCTGAGTCGGTTTTTCTACAATATAGGATAAACCTTGGGCAAATGTTACCGAATCCTGCAATCAAAATAGCGCGAATGACTTGGTTTTCTATTTATAATCCATAAAACCGATTTGGACCAGAAAAAAAATCCAACCACACATTTGATTGTTTTTTAGCCACCACCATACAAAGATGAATGGTGGGGGGGATATACACACTATTGTCTTGTTGTGTCTCCGTATGTTGTGGACTAGATGAAGAAACTTGAGGCTAGCTGGTCGGTCAGCCGTCCACTCAGGCAGTTGTTGATGGTCATGAGCGTCGTAAAGACCTAGGCACAGCGAGCAAGCAACATATGGAAATGCCAAATGGAGCAAACCACAGGCATCAGCCAAATCTATAGCTAGTTTGGACAATAGCATGGCAAGGACAATAGAGATGGAGAAGTGAGGTGTTTGTGGCCTGTGGAGCAAAAAAGACATGGACAGAAAGCGCGAGAAAATGAGAATGAGCAAGAATGGTAGTTTGGACTTTAGGAATTAGATGATCACATTAACTACACGTTAACTCTAACCAAATGGTTGGACATGGACTCATTTTGGACGTCTGGAGTGGATCGGATGACGTCAAGACATATACATATAGCACAATAAGGTAGGATGACGTGGCTGCTTGAGAGTGCACGGAAAAGATAGTTAATGATTATTTTGATAGGTTGCATGGGCATGAAGAGTTAGTCGGAGCAAGCATGAAGAGTTAGTGGGAAAGTGCTTTTACATGATGGACCTACATGATGATGTGGATAGGTTGCATGTTAAAATAAATAAGATTGTGGGTATGAATCTCTTAGGTATACATAATTTCTTTAAACAAAAAAACAATCATGTATTTCCTTCTCGGCAACAACCTTTAAATAAATTACTTTTAAACAGAAAATTTAATCAATATATTTGTTTTTTGCAACGACATTTGAATAATCAGTATATCAATCAATATATTAATCTCAAATTTGCAACACTATTTAAATATATTTGAGTTTTTAAAGCAAATTTCTTAAGTTCAATAATATCTCAGCCCTATTTCACAATTTTAAACATCCAATCATCATTGTTCATACTACCAAACATCATTAAAACCAAATTTTCCAAGTCGTAAGAATACATCTTAAGTTCATACTAGCATCATAATTCTCAAGTCTTAAGCATACATGTATTAAATAGATCATAAGAGGTGAAAGTGCAACTAATCCCCGGGTGGTTTCATAACAACATATAACTCATTGAACTAATATCCATTCAAGATAAATATTTCAGGATGTTTAATGATTGGCATGGCATGGACTAGAGATGTGGACCCATCAAAATGCTAAGGACAAGGATTGGTAGAAGCTCAAGACTCTTCATTTTTATTTTAGTGATCCAAGATCACATTGAGTCCATAGGAAAGTCAATACTATTAGAAGGGGATGAGGTGTTGCTTAATGGTCTACTTGACGAAGTGCTTAGTGATATTGCTCCAAAACTCTCAGCCACTTTCTCTATCCAAATATGTCCAAAACCTAATTCCAAACTTGCCCCCTGATACTTCCTATCCGGAGCCACCGAGTTCATCTTGACATAGCCACTACTAGAAACCCTAATGATTCGGTCGCACCAATACGGATCTTGGTCTCACCAAGATCTCCCTTCCAACTCTCTGTTGCTTGTTGCAACTATTACAGTCTCACTGAGAATTGCAATCGGTCTCACCGAGATGGTTTGAACAACTCTTTGTTGCCTCATTGCTTCACTTTGCTCTCACTTAGTTGATCCAATTGGCGCCACAGAGATGAGGTTTTCCCTAAGCCTTAGCACATCATTCCCACAGAGTTGTTCCAGTCGGTCCCACCGAGATTCCTAACATTCATATTTTTGTATTGATCGGTGCCACCGAGTTTACTGATCGGTGCCACCGAGATGGGCCAAAAGTGTGTAACGGTTGGATTTTGTGTGGAGGCTATATATACCCCTCCACCCCCTCTTCATAAGTGAAGAGAGCCATCAGAACGTGCCTATAGTTCTTCCATCATCCATTTTCTGAGAGAAAATCACCTACTCATCTGTTGAGATCAAGAGATTCCATTCCTACCATTTGAATCTTGATTTCTAGCCTCCCCCAAGTTGCTTTCCACTCAAATCCTTCTTCCACCATAGCCATATCTGTGAGAGAGAGTTGAGTGTTGGGGAGACTATCATTTGAAGCACAAGAGCAAGGAGTTCATTCATCAACACACCGTCTATTTCATTTTGGAGCGTGGTGTCTCCTAAATTGGTTAGGTGTCGCTTGGGAGCCTTCTACAAGATGTGGAGTTGAACCAAGAAGTTTGTAAGGGCAAGGCGATCGCCTACTTCATGAAGATCTACCCGAGTGAGGCAAGTCCTTCACGCGCGATGGCCATGGTTGGATAGACAAGGTTGCTTCTTCGTGGACCCTTCATGGGTGGAGCCCTCCATGGACTCGCGCAGCCCTTACCCTTCATGGCTTGAAGTCTCCATCAACATGGATGTACGATAACACAACTTATCATAACCACGCCAAAAATCTTTGTGTCCCCATTGCGTTTGCCTTCTCCAAACCCTTCTCTTTACCTTCATATGCAATGTTTTACTTTCCGCTACTATACTCTTAGAATTGCATGTGTTGGTTGATTGCTTGACTTGTCATAATTGCTAAAATCTGCACATAACTAAAATTGGGAAATGATAGATTTTTATTTGGTCAAGTAGTCTAATCACCCCCTCTAGACATACTTTCGATCCTATAAGCGGTATCAGAGCTTTGGTCTCCGTTAGCTTTGATTTCCATGGCTTTGATGATCACTGGTTTCACAACCTAGGATAGTATGGCGCCTAGAGAGGGTAACTACCACCATAAAGGTCCTTACTTTGATGGTACAAAATTTTCTAGTTGGAAGCATAAGATGAAAATGCATATTCTTGGTCATAACCCCGCCGTTTAGGTTGTTGTTTGCATTAGCTTGCAAGGTGAATACTTTAAAGATGGTAGAGAACCGGATCGAGAAGCGTCCATGGATGAATTGAAGATGTTTTGTTTTTGACTGTGAACTATGGGGTAAAACCCCCACAACATATCAAAACTTTATTAAAGCTAGACAACAGTTACAACAAGATGATTACAAGAGGTAACTGAAATGAAGGAGAAAAACAAAAAAAGAAAAGGCAAAAAATTAAGGAGGCAGGAAGGAAATCCACTTGAGTAACTCATCCTTGTATCCAAACTTGATTCTATGCTGCATCAGAGTTATGTCATGCCTGAAAGCTCCTCTCCATTTGTTAAAACTTGCCCTCTCACCTCTGAACACTTTGGCATTTCTGATGATCCAGATATTCCAGCAGGCAATAAATACTACTTCAGTGAAAAAGGGCTTATCAAAACTTCTCCTTGCCTGGATGACTAGGTCAGACATTGAAGTTCCAGCCGACCAATCAATCTGCAAATAATTCCAAACTCTGACACTGAAATTGCAGTTGAAGAAGAGATGGTCTCTGGTTTCTCTCACTTGCAGGGGGCATAGCCTACAAGAAACACCATCATCCATGTGCCAGTGCCTTCTATCAACCATGTCCTTAGTGTTTAGTCTGTCCATGATGAGCATCCATGCAAAAACCTTGATCTTGATAGTGCAAGAGGATTTCCCGATCCAGCATAGCAAGTGGTTGAATGTTTCATTCTGAAAAACATGACCATAGAACAGCTTAGGTTTGTAAACCTTTGTAGAACCCTGCCATAACCATACATCCTTACAAGTGTCATCTCTGGTATGGGAGATCAGCATATTTCTTATCAAGTTTAACTCATCAAAAGCTTGAGCAGACAAAGGTAGGTGAAAGTGTTGGTACAAGTCAACTGAATTGAAGATGTCCTTAACAGAAATCGAAGGATCCCTGGCAAAAGAGAATAATCTTGGGAATCTAGACTGCAAGGTAGAAACTTCATTGCCAAGATTCCAGTTATCAGACCAAAAAAGAGCAGCGTCCCCAGCATTGACCTGTACCCAGTCGCAGTCCCTAAAATTCTGCAAGACCTTGCAAATATCCTTCCACCAAAAAGAGCCACAAGAAGTCGTTCCCTGGGGCATGCCATCATGATAATATGAGTCCCAAATTAAGGACACCCAAGGGAGGTCCTTCCTGTTGAGAAAGTTACTAGCATGCTTGAGAAGCAAAGCCACATTTTGAGCACCCAGGTTCAAAATACCAAGACCACCCTTATTTTTTGGTCTAAAAATCAAATTCCAAGCAGCAAGAGATGGAGCAGGCTCCTCCCTATTTTTTCTCCACAAACATTGCCTTTGAATCCTTTCCAGCTGCTTGAGGATTCCAGTAGGAACAGCCAGGCTGCCCATAAAGAAGCTTGGCATGGAAGACAGAGCAGAATTTAGGAACTGCAGTCTCTCACCTTGATTGAGGAAGGAGGAGCTGGCAGTCATTCTCCTCTCCATACAATCCACAAGAGGCATAAAGTCCACCATCTTTGGCCTTGTAGTACCCACAGGCAAACCAAGGTAAGTAAAAGGCATCTTTCCAATTTGACATCCAAAAGCAGAAGCAAGCTCAGTCATGACTGCATTTTCAACATTTATAGGAATGATAAAAGATTTATCGTAGTTGACATCAAGACCTGTGGACTGAGAGAACACCAACAGCATCTCCTTCAGTGCTAGAAGTTGCTGCCTGTCAGTAGGGAGGATGATCAGAGTATCATCAGCATATTGAATGATAGGGTAGTCTTGATCATGGCAAGGAATAGGTAGCTTTAGGATCCCTTTGCTGAACATATCATTAATCACTTTTTGCAGAAGATCAGCAGCTATCACAAAGAGAAGAGGAGAAACAGGGTCCCCCTGTCTAACACCTTTTTTGCAAATAAACTTCCTCCCAGGCACACCATTCAGGAGGACAAAAGAGGTACCAGTGGCAAGGAGCTGCTCATCCATAGGATCCACTTTTCATTAAAACCTTTGTGTCTTAGGATTTGGAAGATAGATTCATGCTCAACAGAGTCAAAAGCCTTCTCAAAGTCCAATTTGAGGATGACAATTGGCCTCTTTGACTGATGGCATTGATGCAGATACTCAAAGGTCCAACCAATGCAGTCCTGAATTGTTCTGCTCTTAATGAAACCATACTGATTCTTATGAATGCACTTCATAATTATCCTCTGAAATCTATTGGCAGCCATCTTAGAAAGGAATTTCAGACCCATGCTTGTGAGAGAAATGGGCCTATAGTCCCCCACTTCCTCGGGTGATAGTTTCTTGGGTATCAGAGTAATGAAAGAACTATTAATGTTGTCCAGCACTGCAGTCCCCTCATGAAAAGCATGAGCCAGATCATAAAAGTCACTTGATATGATGTGCCAACACCTCTTGAAGAATAGAGCATTAAAACCATCAGGTCCAGGTGCTTTATCCACAGGCATGTGCTTGACCACATCATCCATTTCCTCTTTTTCAAAGGGTTTAGTAAGCACATCCAGGCCACCCACTGGAGTTATTAGAGATGCTAAATCAAAACCCATTACAATCCCTCTGGAAGTGCCCATTCTGTTCTTAAAACAGCTCCAAATAATGCCAGCCATTTGATCATTGTCAGAGACCACAGAGCCATCAGGTAATTTAAGACTAGCAATTGAATTTCTCCTGTGCCTCTCAGTGGCCATGGCATGAAAAAACTTGGTGTTCTCACCCCCAACCTTAATATACCTGATAGTGCATCTCTTTTTCCAGTACATGCAGTGCAGGTGCAAAAGCTTTTCCAAATGAACCTTTACAATTTTCCTGAAATTGAACTCCTGTCTAAGCAGGGGCCTCCATTCCTCCAACTCATCTAAAAGGAAGACCACATGATTACACTTGGTAATCAGAAATTTTAACTTGGAAACATTCATTTGCCATCTCTTAAGGCACATTCTTAGATGCTTAAACTTGTCAGCAATCTAAGCAGTAATGTGAGTCTTCCTAGATCTGGTTAGCCAAGATGATTCCACACAATCCATAAAGCCCTCAAGTTCCAACCAATAGTTTTCAAACCTAAAAAGATTTGATTTTGGTATGGTTGTCTTGATTGAAACTAAACAAGGGACATGGTCAGAGGCTGTCCTGGCCAGAGGGAACACTTCAGTCATTGGATAGTCAGTGATCCAATCTACTGATGTGAAAAACCAGTCTAACTGCTCCAGGAGAGGGATGTCCTGCATATTGGACCAAGTGTATGATCTACCTTTAATTGGCAATTCAAGTAGTCCCAAATGTCCAATAACCTCATTAAAGATGAACATATCATTTATGTCCCCCCCAGGTAAGTTTCTATTATCCACTGACCTAAGGAAGTTGAAGTCACCAAGCAATAACCAGTGCTCATCAATGGGGATACAGAGATTATATAGCCAGGTTACAAAATTGTCCCTTGCTTCCCCCTGACAAGGACCATAAACAACAACCAAGGTCCAACTTTCATTATTCTGCCTGGAGGTAAACTTAATCACAACAGCAAATTGCTGAACTTCAATTAGATTTCCAATAAAAACATTTGAATTCCAAACCACAAGAATACCACCAGAAGCCCCTATTGAAGGGGAGCATGCAAAAGAGTCAAATCTCTTAGGGCAGAAACTTTTGATTGATCTAGAATCGAAGGATGAGCATTTAGTTTCTTGCAAGAAGGCTATAGAACATTGACTTTCCTCAATTTTCTGTCTGACAGCTCGCTGCCTAGCTTCAGAGTTCAAACCTCTAACATTCCAGCATAGCACATTCCAGTTTCTACATGAATTACTTAATTAAACATAAACTAGGAAGCATAACCCATATGACACACAATGTCACATGTCCAAAATAACAGAACACAGTCTGACTCACCACACAGACATAACAAAGTTCATGACATAACTGACAGACATAAAACATAAAAGCAGCCAACATAGGGGCCTGCCACACCCAAAAGTCCAGAAGTAGGATAAACATCAGGATCGACGGAGGCAGAAGCAAGTGGGTTCACCATAAGTGCATCCACAGAGAGAAGAGTGGCATCAATTTCCAACTCTCTCCCAATTTCCTGAAGCCGCACAATCGGTGTCGCCGGGGGAATTTCTTCAGAAGCCTGCTCTTCAGACTCATGGGCCATGAAGGGCTTCGCACTGGGCTTCTTCTTCTTGGGCTGTATAGCAAGCTCATGAAAAACGGGCTTGAAACCATCCCGCTTAACAGAACTCCTAGTGCAACGTCTCACGGCAGTATCAACAATTGGTGTTGGTGCCAAAGGTTGCCGGGGCCTTCTTGCAGTCACCACAGACACAGGAGGAGCAATAGACACAGGAGGAACCGCCTGATCAGGTGCAGAATCAATGAACAGTGCTCTAGCGACCGGCCTGGCCACTTCCTGATCCTTCCAAGTGAGACGAGGCAAATCCATATCAGAGAAAGCAAAATCCCAGCTCCCCTTAGACAGAACGACAGGCGACAGAGGCCGCATTGATACTGGCTTGGGGACAGAAAACACCATAGGAGCTTGTAGCATAGTTTCAAAAGATCTTCTCCAAATCAATTCAGGAGGTAGAGGAGGCCCATAAGGCACATCAGGCATAACAAAATCCTCCGTAATCACAGGAGGCTGATAGACCACAATGGCCCACTAGTCAGGAGCAAACTCCTCATTGAATGGAGGAGGAACAGGGGCCTCAGGCTGCTCATCATCAAGAACTACAACAGGTGGCACATTGGCGTTAGCAGCCGAGCTTGGCTGAGCAGATAAATCTACCACCATGGACTCCTGGTCCTGCACAGGTTCAGGGTCAATATCGTCATCCCAGTTTCCCCAGTTATCATCAGCAACCTCATTGACCACCGGAACAGGTGGAGGCACTGCGTTCCATCCCAAAGCAGGGAAAGCAGGTAAGTTGAAAGGGGGCATCTCAGGGAATGGAACACCAGGCACCGGATGCGGATTGCCATTGATAGGCATCCAATCCTCATCTTGCGGCATGTGCTCAGCAAAGTTGGCCCACAAGATATATAGAGGAGCAGTCCAAGAAACTCTTGCACCTCCATAGGGTGCAAAATCCATAAACACCACATCACATGGCACCAGAATGTCTTCAGGGAAGGAAGCAAATACCAGAGACCTGACCAAGTAAGGATCCTCGCTAACCCAATGATGAAATTTGCCAAAAGTGTTGACAGCAGCCCTGATACACTATGTATTGCGAAGATCCAAAGGAATGCCCAGGAACATGAGAAGGCCCTGACGGAAACCCTGAACTCCGCGGAAATTTTCTCCCTCGTCATGCTTCATAAAACGCACAAAGCGAACATTGCCCAGTGGCTGCGGCGGGAGCTGCAGCAGATGGAAACGGACAGTAGCATCGCGAAGCTCAAAAAGCCCCACAGAGCAAATCCATGGCTGAGCCAATCTGACTAAAACTCCATGCTCTTGCAACCACTGAACTACAGCCTCTCTAGCAGCACCTATCTCATCTGGTTGGGGGATAGGCATTACCTCAGCAAGCATAAACTCCTCATGGCGGCGCACAATTGGGGTATGTGGTGAGACGAAGGTTCTTGGAAGACGATCTTCACCTCCGTCGATGACATGGTGGCCCGCGGGGACATACAGCTGAGGATCCAGATGAAAGTTCGCCATCAGAACCAAGGGCTCAGCCTCCAACGACGGCGAGTGCAACGGCGGAGGAGGGGTTTCAGGCGGCGAGGCAGAGGGAGTCTTGGGGCCAGGGCTGATGGAACTGGACAAGGGAGTTAATGCGGAAGTGGAAGGGAGGTCCAGGTTTGGTAAAAGCATTGTCAGAGAGATATTCTCGCAGCGCGCCTCGGAAGTCGTAGCGTTAGCGGATTTGGGTTGCCAAACAAGCCCCAAAACCTGTGCAAATTTGTTGCAATCCTTCCTGATGTGACCCGTCCTAAGGCAAGAAATGCACCACAACTTGGACTTGCAAGCGGCCGCAAAGTGTCCCTTCCTCAAACACTTTTGACACGTGAGAACCTCATCAACCATATTGGAAATTAAATCCTCAAAATCATCCCTTGCTTGCTGAGAAGAAGGAATATCCAAATTATCCGCAGAAGAAGCTGGGCCAGCCCGGTCAGACCCAACAGAGCGCATCGCATGGCCCGTGGCACGTGTTGGCACGTCCACATTCAAAGAACCCGAATTCTCGCCCGAGATAGTCGGCGAACGATCAGATAACGGCAGGAGATCTTGAACCATACCAAACGAGATAAATGGCCTCGTTAACGTCCACCGAAGGCTCACCGGCGGCGCGGGATGAATGACAACTCTCTCATGTGGTGGGATAGAATAACCAGCGTCTTCAGTAGTTTGAATACAATTTTCTGTAGCCGGATACCGATAACCTCGACATGCATTATAGTTTTGAAAGACCGCAAAAGATAATTTCTTGCCAACCGAATTAGAGGATTTGAATGAGGATTTTGATGGCCTAGAATGCATGGCTAGAACCCCAAGAGCTGCATGCCGCTTAGAAGGACTAACGAGGATCCACTCAGCATCACATTCCAAATTCCAGATCCTAAACTCACGACTCCAATTCGGGCCACCGTTACTCCAAAGATGAAAGTAACATTTGAAATGATCACAAGCAAAAGATCGAAGACTAATAATGATCATGGCGACAGCCTTGCAAGATACCTGAAAGCCAAATACCTTATCCTTGATCAAGAAAACCATAAGATCAATGCCCAAGCCGCCAATTGCTGCCTCAAGAGCTGCCGCCACCGAATCTTCATTCAAACGGAAGGAATGACGTCCAAAAGAGACCACCATGGTGAAGATCTCCGAGTCTTCCATTGGATGCACCATAAAACCCGTAGATTGAAAAACCTTCTCGGCAAAAACCAAACCCTTGGAGAAGTCCAAGCCAAGGGTGAAACCATCATTGGAACCCATGAAAGATGGGTATGAACGAGTAGATCTCAAGACGTCGGAGAGATCTAATGGAGAGAAACTAAAATTTGGTTGCTAGGGGTGGAGATCGCCGGAGGTGGTGGAGATCGCCGTGGAGGGGGTGGGGGTGGGAGAGGGAGCCATTGCATGGGGCCATGAATTGAAGATGTTGCAATACAATACTCAAGCTTGTGATATTCTCTTCAATGGATTGTGCCCTGAAGAATTCAACAAAATCAGCCGCCTTGAGAATGCAAAGGAAATTTGGGATACTTTGGTTGATATGCATGAAGGTACTGAGTCTATCAAGGAATCAAAGTTGGATGTGCTTCAAAGTCAACTTGACAAGTTCAAGGTGAAGGATGGTGAAGGAGTCGCCAAAATGTACTCTAGGCTTGCTCTCATCACAAATGAGATTGCCGGCTTAGGAAGTGAAGAGATGACCAGCAAATTCATCATCAGGAAGATCCTTAGAGCCTAGGATGGAAAATATGATACCGTGTGCACTTTGATCCAAATGATGCCCAACTACAAATATCTCAAGCCAACAAAAGTCATTGGTAGAATTGTTGCTCATGAGATGTCACTTAAGGATAAGGTAGAGCTCCACAACAAGTCAAGTGGTGCATACAAAGCTTCAAGTGATGCTCCTACAACATCAAGTGACAAGCTAGTCTCCAATGAAGAATTGAGCTTAATGGTGAAGAACTTCAACAAATTCTACAAGAGTAGAAGCAAAGAGAGAAACTCCAAGTCAAGGTTCTACAATGACAAAAGATCTTCTAGTCGTTATCGTAATTGCTACAATTGTGGAAGACCCGGACACTACTCCAATGAGTGTACGGATCCCTACAAGAAAAGAGAATACTCACCAACAAGGAGGAGTAGAAGAGATGAATCACCTCCAAGAGAGAGAAGGAGTAGAGATGATCGTTATGAATGAAGACCCTCTCGAAAAAGCAAGGATTCAGAAAGGAAAGACAAGTCATCAAAGAGCTACACAAGACAAAAACATCAAGCTCATGTTTGTGGGTTTCCGGTTCCGGTTCCGACTCCGACAACTACTCTGAGAGAAGTTATCACTCCGACTCCGACTATACTCAAGATGAAGGTATTGCCGGACTTGCTCTAGTGTCATCCAACTCCCACGACATATTTGATTCACCAAATGAAGGAATTGGAAGATGCTTCATGGATAAAGGCCCCAAGGTATCACACCCTGATTATTTTGATTTCAGTAGTGATGAAGGTGATTTGCTAGGTGATGATGATTTACATATTGATAGAACTAGTGATGTGAACAATGATAAAATTACTAGTAATCATGCTAATCAAGATGAAATGAATGACAATGTTAATAAGGAGATAGAGCGTCTAACTAAAGAAGTAAAAACTCTTAAGTTGCTCATTAAACAACTCTAGGGGATCATAGAGAGCTTCTAAGAACCCATGAGAAGCTACGCTTTGAGAAGATAAATTTAGAGCAAGAGCATGATTTTCTAAAGGCTATCAATGATGATCTTCGAAAGAAGAGTTCTACTTACATTGCCAAACGTCCCCTCTTGTCTACTTATATGCCACAAGTAAAATCTGGCAACAAGGGCAAGAAAGATTCTTCTTCTAGTAGTAATAATAATCATGCTAAATACATTATTGTTGCTTCTAGTAGTTCTCTTGATTCCACTAATGATTCTCTTAGCCAAGTTACACTTGAGCAAGAAAATAGCTTATTGAAGGGAATTATAGAGAAAGGTGTTTACAAGAGCCTTGCCGAGAGTAAACAATTTGAGGAAATTGTACACAAGCAAGGAACGCACCGGAAGGATCAAGGTGTTGGTTTTGAATGAAAGTTAAATGCCAATGGAGTTGAATGGGAAGAATATCAATACCCCAACACGAAGTTTGTTCCTCAACAAGAGAAGTATGACCCCATTTTATTTGACAGAACACAAGCTCAAGATGATCTTCCACCACATGACCACAAGCTAAAAGGCAAGGGCAAGCTTTAAGAAGAGATTGACTCATTTGAAGAAGCTCCTAAGGCCTTGGTCAAGTGAGTTCCCAAGACTACGTCAAGCTCTACTTCATCAGGTTCAACTACAACTCCAAGGATTCCCATCAAGTTGACATGGGTCCCAAAGAAGAAGAACAAGAGTGTTCTTGAGGGTGACTCCGCCAACATACCTCAATCATATTCATTTTGATAAGGACTCGTGCAATAAACTTTCATATCTTGCACTAGTTCATGGAGTCACGAACCCTCTTGTTGATAAGAAAAGGGACAAGGTAACCTAATGCTTTCATGGACATCATCATATGTGCAATTCAGTCTATGTCTATGGATATCCTTGTATGTTACTTGTGGGGCTAACCCATGTAGGTATTGAAAGTGCAAAACTCGAAAGGATTGCTCCGAATGATCTACATCAACATTGAGCATCCACATCTTGACTATCTACATGAAGTCATCATCGACAAAACCCAAGGTTAGGTCATCCCTCTTTGGGGGGATATCACATCTAGGGGGAGCTTTGCTCTAAAAATTGAGCTAAAGCAACTCTAATGGTGTGAAAACATTAATGCTTTATGTAAAAGTGGAAAGCCCACCTGTGCTTAAATGATGAGTATGACATATGATCAAATGTTCTCATTTGACTCCTAAGTCAATATACTCATACATAGATGACCTAGTCATCACCAATTGCTTGATAGATGCTAGAATTGTTTGTGCATGTTTGACGCATATTTCATTTGACATTTTATTGTGTTAGCATGTTGGTTTGCATATTTTCTCCATTCGAGGATATCCATTTGTTGTTTTGATTGTTTGAGATTTTATTGGCCAAATGGATGTGCAAGAATGCCTAAGAACCTTCTCTAGATATATATGCTCTTCTTGTCTCAAATTCTTTTCATGCTATATCACAAAAATTAAACAAGTCTTTTTTGGACCCTCTAGGTGAGGAGCACTCGGAGCCACCGATCCGACAAGGGCTGACCTTCAAAACCTTATTCATGCATTTCGGTCAGACCAACCAACTCAAACTCGGTCGAACTGAAGTCATAAAGATTGATCTAGGTTTTCATCTTGGTGCTCCGATAAGACCAACTCGGCCCTACTGAATTGTTGTAACTGCATGTAGTTGCACAACTTGGTGCCACCGATTTGTTCCACTCGATGCCACCTACAACACACGGCTATATATATATCTAGCAGACCATACAGTTGAAAATTTCTTCAAACGTCTCGAACCCGCGCCCCATTGCTACCGCCCCCTTGATCTCCAGATTGTCGCCGTCGTCTCATGTGCACCTTAGCTGCAGGAATCCGCCACCGTCAACGGAATCTGCTCCACCGTTGCTGCCGTAGAGGATCTCCATCGAGTTAGGGTGAAATTCGATCTCCTCATGCTTCTTTTTCTCCGATTCAATGCACAAGGATAATGCCATGTATCTTTCCACGATTGCAATGCTTCTATCCACCAGATTAGTTCCTTAGAATAGATTCGAGCAAAAAAAATTAGGTTTAGGTTTCCATCGAACGCATCTCGGACAGACCGAATAGGAATTTTTGGTCCCACCAATTTGGCGATCGCCATTGCAGAAGTATAACTCGGTTCCACCGAAATGTACTGATCAGTGAGACCGAAAGTAAAGTTTCAGTCAAACCCTAGCAACTCAGAGCCACCGAACCCCAACTCGGTCCAACATAAATGGAGTGTTTTGGTTCTCCGCTTGCTTCGGTGTCACTGAAATGACCAACTCGGTAGCTCCAAAATGCATTCTATGAAAACCTGGAACTAAATTTTGAACTCATTTTTTTTTGCAAAACTATCTGCTTTTTGTGATAACTCATCTACTCTGCCCATACCCATGTATTCATGGGTTCTGTTTGCAAGATGTCAAGTGGTAGCGACAGTCAGAATCAGCCAGAGCAGAATGTTGATCTAAGTGAGGGCTCTAGTCCCAGTAAGAGCTATGATGAAGGTAGCAGAAGTACCCCCAGCAATTTGCCCAAGCCTGCCACTAAAACTAAGAAGAAGAGAACCCCCAGACAGTGAGGATGAAGACTTTTTGGCAAATTAGGCTACTTCCAAGAGAAAGGGTGTGCTAAAGAAAGTGTATGGCACATCAGCTACCTCCAGGCCAAGTGCCAAAGACACGATAACAGTAAGAAAAGTTCCTAAGAGAAAGGCTGACAAATCCTCAGCTCCACAAGATACTATGAATTTCAAACTTGAAGAGCAAAGTGATGCAGAGGCTGCTCCAGGGAAGAAGAAAAGGAAAGAGAGGACAAAGAAGACAATTGCTCGTGTCATTGGTAGACCCTCCATGATGACTGATGATGATGAGGAGGAATCAACAGCTGATACACCTCCAGCAAAGACTCGGAAGATCATGGCTGGTGCTATGAACTCTACTGCTGCTCCCTCCAAGCCCAAATCAAAGCCCAAAGTGTCTACACCAAAGAGATCTACAAAAATATTTCTGTTGCAGAGAAGAGCAAGGTCCCAGTGCCTAAAGTTGAGGTTGATGGGGAGCCACTAGTGCTCAGGAAGCTAAAAGACCAAGATCCCAGACCATGACAACTCCCATCTTGTAGCTGAGAATATGATGCTCAGGAATGACAAGGGTCTGCGAGAGTGGAGAAATATGATCCCTATTCAGTTAGGAGGAGGACAGCGTGTGATTACCGCTTTGACACAAGAGAACAAAAAGATTTCTATGAGACTATTTTGCTTGATAGGCAGCCCATCGTCAGTGACATGAACTGGGTGGACTGGAAATACATCGATGCAAATGAAGACTATTTCCCCATGTTCACGAGAGTTTCAAGAGTGCCGGAGTTGATGATTTTGTTGGCAGGAAGCTCACCAAGTAGAATGACGAGATGATCTTGCAATTCTATTCCATAGCTCATTTCTATCTTGATGGAAACATTGTATGGATGACTGAGGGACACAGATACCAGTCATTTATCTCTGAGTGGGCTGCACTTATTGGTGCCCCTGAGGAAGAACAAAACTACATTGATGTGTACGAGAAGCCCCGGAAGGACCACAACTCTATGGCAAACATGTACAAGGAGATCCCAGCCAAAGATCTTGAGAGTCACAAACTTGGATCTGTGAAGCACTTGCTAGCTAGATTGGCCACAACCAACACTATCTTGAGGCATACTCTTTTGCCCAAGTCTGGAGATGACAAGATGATACGTGGCCACTCCATCAATTTGATCCATCTGTTTGACACACCTCAGAAGTTTAAGGTTATGAGTTTTATTGTTGAAACGGTCAAGAGGACAGCTGTTGATCAAAAGAGATCTTGTGGATATGCTCCACATATTCAAATGCATATCAACTCCCAATTTGGAACGAGCACATATCTACTTGATCGTGGGCATCTCCCTCTTCAGCCTGAGTTCGAGGATAATGTGGTGGTGATGGATCCTTCACACCCCACATCTACAGAGGCTCAAGAGAAGATCTAGGCAGCAGCAGTAAGAGCAGCTCAAGAGGCCACTGCACCCAATGTCCCAATAGCTAACCTCAAGTCAAAGAATGATCAGATGACATATCTACTGGAGCCCACCCTGAGGATTGAGAGGAGTCTGGACAACATCTCCAAGAACCAGGAGAATCTAGAGTGGATTGTTGAGACAAAGATTCATGATCTTGATGTGAAGATCACATAGGTTCAGTCAGTTGTGGAGAAGCTGCAGGCAGATGTTGATCTTCCCAGAGCCACAGCTGAGGATAGTGGAGATGAGAGACCTAGTACTAAGAGATTTCAGATGGTACCCAGGGCGGCCATATCTTCAACCGTGCCAGTTGCAGACACGAGGACAACTCATTCTGCACATGCCGCTACTGCCACAGTACCACCTCCAGTTTCCACTCCACCAGTTCAGCAGACATCCTCAGAAGCATTTTCAAATGCAATTCTCTCAATGCCATCTATGCACACCACAACCACAAGCCATAAGTCACCTTCAAGAGCTCCCGAGGCTCGTTCCTAGAGAGATGTATAGCCGTATACCTTTTTGAGCTTTTTGGTACTTGTTGCCAAATGGGGAGAAAGAGAGCGAGAGAGAGAGAGAGAGAGAGAATGTGTGTCTCACTTTTGCTCTTTGCTTTTTCTCAAGTTGTTGCTACTATGTCCGTTTAATTCGTGCTACTTGATCGTGATGCTTTTGTGATACTATGTTTATCGTGTGTGGTTGATCATATTTTGCTTATTGTGTGCTTAATGCTTATCTCGACAATTATTTGTGTATGATCATTCACTTATGCTTTTGGTGATGCATACATATTATTTCACTCATATCATTTTGTGCACTCAATCAAGATGTATGTGACATGGAAGAGTGGCCCATGATCCTAATCGATTGTGCATTTGCATGCAAACGCAAATTGTTAATAATGCACAAATTTAGGGGGGGGGCTCTTTATTATCACATACTTCTCAAAGCGATGATATATTTCATTCATTTAATAATTCAATACTGCAGGATGCTGCTAACATGACACTACGATTAGAGACCCTTTGACGAAACTGTGTGCGATGCATTAATCGCAAACGACGATGTAAAAAAGGGTCAAAAAAGATGAGGAACATTTGTGATGAAGGATACATCAAACACGGTTCAGATTTTAGTTGCGTGTGCGATGCAGGGCATACGGTTCAGTTCAATTAATTGTTTGTGATGAGGTAGAACAAAAGAAACGGGCAGCAAGATGAAGGCGTGTGCGATATACGGCATATAGTACACTCAGATAAACTGTTTGTGATGAGGTGGAACAACAGAAACGGGCAGCCAGATGAAGGTGTGTGTGATATACATCATACAATTCACTCAGATGAACTGTTTGTAATTAGGCAACACAAAAGAAATTGTCAGCCAGATCAAGGTGTGTGCGATATACGGCATGCGGTTCACTAGGATGAACTGTTTTCGATTAGGCAACACAACAGAAACGGTTCAGCCACATCAAGGTGTCTGCAATGGAGGGCATACAGTTCATTCTGATAAACTGTTTGTGTTGAGCCAAGAGAACAGAAACGTTTCACATAAACAAGATGTGTGTAATACGCGGCAAGCATCCAATTACATAGGTGGCTAGTACACACATGACATTTCCACACACCAAAGTAAACTCTTACATGCATAATTAACTAGGATAAACGGTCATCTGATCATCATCTACTTCTTGTGCTAGCTCGATGTTCCTTCTATGCTAAGTTTCCATTAATTGATGGCATTTTATGAACACCCCACTGTTTCCCGCCATTTTGTCACTGGTTTCCCACCACCCAGTGATATTGCACATAAACCTAGGTTGCGTGCGATGCACGGAGGCAACAAGTGCAACATGTAGCACATCCACCTTTTCCAAGCATGCCAACCCACCAAAGAGCCGCCTTTGCCATCAACCTCATCAACGAGGAAAACGAGAAGGCGCCACAGCCCGTCGAGGCTGAGGCGCTCCCTGGCAACACGATGGACGACGCCTTGATGCGCGTCATCGCTTGGGTTGAGCAGAACCTTGGTGCATGGCGCTTCAGCGCCGCGGATCAAGATAGGCATGTCTGCACCGAGAGGCTACAGCTCTCCGCACAACATGATCGATGGCGCGCCGCAGAGCAAGCTAAGCGCGTCCGTGCCGATAGGCTACCGCGCGGCGAGGCCGTTCGAGCGCTGCAAAGCGAGAGGCGCGGCGCGCCGCACAGCAAGAGCAGATCCATCGGTGCTTGCCTGCTGCCGACAGGGCGTCGCAGCTGGGTACACGTCCCATCAGTACCCCCATTCCTCGCCAGGAGTGGACAGAGGCCCTTTGTGCTGTATTTGCACCAGAGGCCGGCTGTGCCATACTTGCACTGGACGCTCGCCGCGCCGTTCGCATGGGTTGCGCCGTTCACCTTGTCCACGGCCCACTCGATGCCAACGCAGTAGTCGCTAGGCTCGACCGCCTCCTTGGCCCAGGTGTCCACCTGGGCATAGTAGAGGAACATGGCCGTCACATCCTCGAGCTAGTGATCTCCGATGAAATAGCCAACTTGGAGCTCGAGGTCGTGCTCCAGAATTACCGCAAGCGTGTCGACCTCTTGGACGAACGCCTGCATGAGTTCAGGTAGAGCAAAGAGCTATCGTAGGCAAGGGCTGCTGGTCATGGTCTCATGGACGTGTTTTATTTTGTTGATTCGTTTCGACGTGGATCGCTATGTATTCACAACAATAATAATATTGCTCTGTTTCAATGTGTACTCTGTTTTTCGTTCATATATGTTCTGTTTCAATGTGTGTATATATGCTTTCCATTCTGTGTATGTGGATGATAACAGCTAGATACAAATTAGTATACAAAAATAGATAGAAAATGTAATTCATATTATATATTACATTAGTTCATCATAGAATATATATAATATCATCACATATACGTGACGATACTTAACTACTAGGTACAATGCATAAATTGAAAACGAACAATACTAAAACTAATAATCCCTCCTGGGGGCAGTATTCTGGAAGCCCGTCGCTAGCAGCTCCCTGGTGCGCGGCGTCTTCCCAACACGGAGGCAGTACTCCGCCTCGCAGCGGTTGACGTACCAATCTGCCTCTTACTGGCGGATGAGCGTGAACGATCTTGCCATTTTGTTGGGCGCCCACCGGAGCTCCTCGTCGGTGGCACGCTGGAGCTTATCATCCCTCCTCCATGCAGCGATGAGGCGCCTACCACCTTTGACCTTTCTCGCAAAGTACCTGTCTTCGTACACCTCCTCCGCACAACGACGCACCCGCCCCCAAAGCTCCACCGCCTCATTTTTTCAGGCGGCATCACGGGCTTCACAGGCCGCCTGGTACCTGGCTTCCTCCTCCTCCATCTCCTTGTTGAATGCCACTTGCCTGGCTTTCTCAGCCGGCCGCAGCGACTTCCACATACAATGATTGTACTAGCCCAAAACCACTCCAAAGTTGGGGGGTGATACGTCTCCAATGTATCTATAATTTATGAAGTATTCATGCCATGTTTACAATAATTTTATATGGTTTTGGTATGATTTGCATGGAACTAACCTGGACTGACGCTGTTTTCAGCAGAACTACCGTGGTGTTGTTTTTTGTGCAGAAAAGAAAGTTCTCCAAACACCGCGAAACTTTTTGATGATTTTTTATGGACTAGAAGAGAACCATTGCGCCAGAGCAGCACCTGGGGGGGTGCCCCGTGGGGGGCATAACCCACCAGTGTGTGCCTGGGCCCCCAGGCGCGCCCTGGTGGGTTCTGGCCACCTCGGTGGCCTCCTGTACTCCTTCGCCCTATAAATTCCCAAATATTCTGAAAACCCTCGGGGAGACCCTAGATCAGAAGTTCCGCCGCCGTAAGCCTCTGTAGCCACCGAAAACCAATCGGGACCCCATTCCGGCACCCTGCCGGAGGGGGAATCATCACCAGTGGCCATCTTCATCATCCCGGCGACCACCACGATGAGGAGGGAGTAGTCCACCCTCGGGGCTGAGGGTTTGTACCAGTAGGTGTTTGTTTAATCTCTCTCACTCGCCGATCTTGAGATGTCACAATCTTGATGTATCATGGGCTTTGTTAACATAGATGGATTATATGATGTTTCTCCCCTCTCTACACTTGTTGTGATGAATTGAGTCTTTACCCTTCGAAGTTTTGTCTTGTCGGATTATATATTCAGATTTCAGAACACATGATATATGTCTTGCATATGAATACCCGTGGTGACAATGGGGTATTATTTTGACTCACTTGATATATGTTATAGCACTCAACTTGTGGATTTCTGCAGTGACTTTGGGGTAATATATGCATAGGGGTTGATGCACGTTTTTATTATATTTTCTCTGATAAAAACTTTGGGGTCCCCTTGTAGTTCTTTTTGTGGATTGAGTATTATGAATCTGAAATTGTTTAATACATATCGTGTAACTCACGGGTACTCACGGTGACATTGGGGTATCTAGGTGACATTAGAGTTGGTTGGTATGCATCATATGGTGTTATTTTAGTACGAACTCTTGATTAGATCGATTAGAAAGAATAGCTTGCTATTATTTTAGTACGAACTCTAGGATAGATTGATCGGAGAGAATACCTTTGAGGTGGTTTCGTACCCTACAAACAATTTTTATCTTTTGTTCTCCTCTAATAGGAACTCGGGAGTGATTCTTTATTGCACTTTGAGGGATAATCATATGATCCAACTATGTTAGCATTGTTGAGAGATTGCACTAGTGAAAGTATGCACCCTAGGCCTCATTTTCCATCATTGCAATACCGTCTGTGCTCCATTTTACTATCTAATACCTTGCTATTTTTTATTGTTCGCACTACAAAAACTCATATCTACTATCCATACTACACTTTTATCACCATCTCTTCGCCGAACTAGTGCACCTATACAATTTGCCATTGTATTGGGTGTGTTGGAGACACAAGAGATTTCTTGTATTTGATTGCAGGCTTGCTTGAGAGAGACTATCTTCATCCTACGCCTCCCACGGATTGATAAACCTTAGGGTCATCCACTTGAGGGAAAATTGCTACCGTCCTACAAAACTCTGTGCTTGGAGGCCCAACACGTGTCTACAAGAATAAAGTTGCATAGTAGACATCAAGATCTTTTCTGGCATCGTTGCCGGGGAGGTTAGGTAAGCGGCACTCACATCCCATCAACGAAGCTCTTTTCTGGCCCGTTTCCGGGGAGGTGAGTGCTTGAAGGTATATCTTTAGATCTTGCAACTGAATCTTTTAGTTTCTTGTTTTATCACTAGTTTGGTTTATAAAGGAAAACTACAAAAAAAATGGAATTGAGGTTGCATCATATTGTTCATCTTTATAATGTCTTTCGTGAAAATGATGGAAAGGAAAATTTTGCTCAATTGATAGAAGAAGAATTCAATAGAATGTTTGGCATAAATGATGAGCATGATTACAATGTTGTTAGTATGAATTCTTTGAATATCCATGATGCTAGTGATATGCAAAGCCATAAGCTTGGGGTTGCTATGTTTGATGAAGATGATATTTTTATTCCCCCAAGTTTTGATGTGCAAATTTGTTATCATGGTAGCATGCCTCCTATTTATGATGATTACAATGATGAATGTGGGTTTGGAAGAGTGTCAGCTCTAGGTAATGATCCCACAATTTTGGAGGGTGTTGAATCTTATCACAATGATGAAAGTGGATTTGGAGAGGTCATGACTTTATTTAGTGATGAATCCACCATTTTCGAAGAGGTTTCAATTGACTATGATAAAAAAGTTGCTATCTATGATGATTATGGTGATGACATGTATGCTATAAAGAATAATGATAACCATGACACTTGTCATCATGATTTTAATTTTCAATCACATGATAGTTATTTTGTTGAGTTTGCTCCCACTACTATTCATGAGAATAAATTTGCTTATGTGGAGAGTAATAAAAATTTTATGCTTGTGGATCATGAAAAGAATGCTTTATGTGATAGCTATATTGTTGAATTCATTTATGATGCTACTGAAAATTATTATGGGAGAGGAACGTGTGCTTCTACATATGTCAATAATATCAAGTTTCCTCTCTATGTGTTGAAAATCTTGAAGTTGCACTTGTTTTGCCTTCCTATGCTAGTTGATTCTTGCTCCCAAATGTTGTTTTCTCATAAAATACCTATGCATAGGAAGTGGGTTAGGCTTAAGTGTGCTTGCCATGTGATTCAAGATGCTCTTTTTCATGTTTCAATTCTTTACTTTTATGTGAGCATCATTGAAATCACCATGCCTAGCTAAAAGGCATTAAAGAAAAGCGCTTGTTGGGAGACAACCCAACACTTTTACCTACTGTTTTTGTGTGTTCACATGGTTATGCTACTGTAGTAATCATGTTTTATTGTTTTTTCAATAAAGTGCTAAGTAAAGCCTTTGGGATCATGTTGGGTGATAGTTGATTTGATCTTGCTGAAAAACAGAAACTTTTGCGCTCACGAAAATAACTCTCATTTTTAACAGAAGAGTGATTTTGAGTTGATTATTTCTGCATAAGATTAATATAAAAATTGCTCATGTGGTCATAATTTTTTCATATTTTTTGTAGTAGCATAAGTATGGTTTGAGTACAGATTACTACAGACTGTTCTATTTTTGACATATTCTGTTTTCAATGCATAGTTTGCTTGTTTCCTAGTTTCTATGGCTTATATTGCTCAATATAAATTGTGAAATGATATGCTACAGTAGGCATTGTGTGTAAACAACTATGAATCTTGTCTTTGACAGTACCAAAGTGAAACGGTTTGCTCTTTATCATACTAACCTATCTCACGAAGTTCCGTTATGTTTTGTGTGATTGAAGTTTTTAATTTTTGGGTGAAATGTCGATATGAGGAGAATAAGGAGTGACAATACCATAAGCTTGGGGATGCCCAAGGCACCCCCAAGGTAATATTCAAGGAATATCCAAGAACTCTTTCGTCTCTAACATTATCGGTAACCTCACTTGGAGCTATGTTTTCGTTCATCACATGATATGAGTTTTACTTGGAGCGTCATTTTATTTTGTTAGTATTTACTTGATGTTATTTAGAATAATGTTTTGCATATTTTATTTCAATAAAAATGTCAAGTATAGCATTTGCTATGCTTATTTTAAAGGTCTACTTGTTACTATTTGAAAACAGAAAGTTTACCGCTATTGCAAAATTCCCTAGAAAAGTCAGAATGTGATAAAATGTTGAAACTTTTTGCACAATAAGCTCTGATAAATTCTCTACAGTTTGGTAGACTTTCATAATCTTTGCAGTTTAAGAAGTATCGATACTCTCGCATTCTTTACAGACTGTACTGTTTTGGCAGATTTCTGTTATGGTTGCATTGTTTACATATGTTTGCTTGTTTGATGATACTATTTGAGGATAGGACTATTAAATATGCAGAGGCATTTAGTATGAAATGTTGAATAATAATTTTTGTGATTTGCTACAGTAGATAATGATAAGGTTTTTGCATTGGTTTATACTAACTTACCTCACGAGTTCTTGTTGAGTTTTGTGTTGGTGAAGTTTTTGAGATTTAGGGAAACCGTGATATGAGAGGAATTAAGGAGACACAAAAGCTCGAGCTTGGGGATGCCCAAGGCATCCCAAGCTAAAATTAAAAGAAGTCTCAAGCATCTAAGCTTGGGGATGCCCTGGTAGGCCTCCCACCTTTCTTCTTGAACAATTATCGGTTAGTAGCGGTTGAGCCTAGTTTTTGCTTCTTCACATGAGTTGTGCTATTCTTGGAATGTCATTTTGTTTTGTTTTGCTTGCTGTTTTAACAAAATACTTAGATCTGAAAGTTTTTAAATAAGAGATAGTCCTCAAATAGCTACCCATTTACATAACTACTCACTTGATCTTCACTTATATCTTTTTGGAGTAGCTTGTCATTTACTCTTGTGCTTCACTTATATCCTATGAGTAAATTTTTGAATGAATTGAATATCATGAGGTTGAAATTACATGTTCATATCATGCCTAGTAGTGGCTTCACTTTGGGTTTAGAAAGTGAAAGCTTTTGAAGCTTGATAATCACAATATTGGTCATACAAGCAATTCACGAATAATTAGTACAAGGAAGAGAACTTTCACATGCAAATACACTATCTTGGAAATCTTTTGTGATTTTGAGCCCCCATCAAAATATTATATGCCAAAATTGTTGACGTTAGACAAGGAAGACAACGTAATGATTTATGTTTGTTCATATTCACATAGAACTTATATTGTAATAGATCCTTCAACATGTGGTGCTTGCCCCCTATACTTGCTAGCCAAAAATTCCGCACCAAGTATGGATACTACTTGTGCATCAAAAAACCCTTAAACCCAAATCTTGTTTTGAGAGTCCACCATACCTACCTAAGGATTGAGAAAGATCCTTCAAGTAAGTTGTCATCGGTGCAATAAGGCAATAAAAATTGCTTCTAAAAGTGTTAGATCATTTAGTATAAGAGAAAATTGAGCGTTGTACGAACTTGTGATGGCAAAGAATAAAAGCGACAGACTACATAATAAAGATTGCTATCATAAGGGGTAATATAATGTGACGTTCTTTTGCACTAAGGGGTTGAACATACAAACAAATAAGCGCATGGTATCGTCTGCTTCCCTTTGTGAAGGGCCTATCTTTACTTTTATGTATTTACTTTTATGCAAAGAGTCAAAGTTTTTTCTCTCTATTCCTTTTTATTTTTCTCCTTCGGCAAGCATCATGTGGTGAGGAAAGATCTAGGCACATATGTCCAGTTGAATATGGGTAGCATGAGTTATTATTGTTGACATCACCCTTGAGGTGAATACGTCGGGAGGCGAAACTATAAGCCCCTATCATTCTATGTGTCTGGATGAAACATTTTGCTCATGTGTATGCGGTGAGTGTTAGCAATCATAGAATACTATATGATGGTTGAGTATGTGGAGCTCTTACTTAGACTCTGTTGAATAAGTTGAATTGCAATTGCTTGGTGACTGAGAACATAGGTTGTTGAGTTTCAAGAGAATTCATTGTTTGGACCTTAACATGTGCATTGGTTGCTACTATAACATGAGAAGTTTTATAAGAAAGAATTGCTATTATGATGCTAGGAAAAGTGATTGAAATTGTCACTGATCAAACTTCTGCACTTTGCTAGCATTGACACTTCATAAATTGTTTCTTTTATCATTTACCTACTCGAGGACGAGTAGGAATTAAGCTTGGGGATGCTGATACCTCTCCAATGTATCTATAATTTATGAAGTATCCATGCCATGTTTACAATAATTTTATATGGCTTTGGTATGATTTGAATGGAACTAACCCGGATTGACGCTGTTTTCAGTAGAACCACAGTGGTGTTGTTTTTTGTGCAGAAATGAAAGTTCTCCAAACACTGCGAAACTTTTTGACGATTTTTTATGGACCAGAAGAGAACCATTGGGCCAGAGAAGCAGTTGGGGGGTGCCTCGAGGGGGCACAACCCACCAGGGCGCGCCTGGGTGTAACACCCCGAGAATCATGCTACAGTAATCCCCTTCTAATGATGCCTTGTCATCATTGTTACTGTTGCTAATCTTCACTTGATCCAAATCACCGATTCAAATTCAAATACAATCTAAAGTCAAAAACTCTTATTTATCAGACAGGAGATCTAAAATGTTCATCTTGTGGCAAATAGTCATTTGTTAATATTGGTGGTGAACCAACATTTTTGCAAAGGTTTAAGTGGCCTAAGCTACTTAAAACAGTGACCTAAGCAATAAACTAAATGGCTTTTTAATTTATAGAAATGGCAAACTTTTTCAAAAGCCTCACAATCTTTTTTGTGGAAGTGCCAACTATTGCACCGTAATTATGTGGCCAAGTCCCACGTTTTACAGAAAGCTTTTTGGCAGCTCAAATATTGCAAAAACATTTTCTGTAAAAGAAAACAGAGTTAAAATTAGAAAAAGGGCCTAGGCTACTGATGGGGATTGGGCCTAAGTGCAGAGTGCCTGGAACCCAGCCCACCACGGCCTCCTCCTCCTTCCCCCTGTTCTCTGTTCAAGCGACCGAGGCGTGCCCGCCGTCGCCGCCGAACCCACCTCGCCGACCACACCGCTACAGGCGCCGCCGGTGGATAAAGATCCACCTCTCCTTCCCCTCAGCCTCCCCTCAATCCCTATCCACTCTCCCTCCCTCGCCATCGCTCACTCCGCCCCTCCTCTCCTCCAGATCCGCGGCCCGAGCGCCCTCGCCGCTGTCCTCCGTCGTTCCCGCGGCCACCAGCGGCCCCGTGCCTACTGGCCTTGTCCACGGGCCTTGCTGTGGTCGGCAACCTCTCTTGGTGCCACCAGGTGGAGATGTGGAACCCCGCTGCCTCCGTTCGCCTTCGTCCGCATCTCCGGTCGCCGCCGCTCATCCTAGGCTCCGACGACGTCTCTACAGCTCCTAAACCACCACGGGCCATCGTGTGAGCCACTCGGTGAGCTCCACCCCTTTCCTCTCCCCGTCCTAGCTCTGTTTACGCGCCGCAGCAAGCTGTGCGTGATGCGCTGCCATTGCCGCGCCCTGGCTCCGCTATCGAGCTCGCAACCATCAAGGTAGGGCTTGTCCCGGTCCACCGAGCTCACCAACACGTTCGTGGATTCGAGTAGTCGCCGTAGGAGTAGCCGCCGCCCATTTTGGCCTCCGTTTCATCGCGCGCGAGTTCACCGTGCTTCGGGTCTCCGTCGTCCCTGTCGCCGGCGGCGGCTCCGGCCATCGCAGCTCGCGTGGCCACCCGCTTTGGATGCGGCGTTGCTGACTCGTTCGAACGCGCCAACACACGGGCCAAAATTGTTGGGGAACGTAGCAGAAATTCAAAATTTTCCTACGTGTCACCAAGATCTATCTATGGAGAGACCAGCAACGAGGGGAAGGAAAGTGCATCTACATACCCTTGTAGATCGCTAAGCGGAAGCGTTCAAGAGAACGGGGTTGATGGAGTCGTACTCATCGTGATCCAAATCACCGATGATCCGAGCGCCGAACGGACGGCACCTCCGCGTTCAACACACGTACGGAATGCAGACGTCTCCCATGCCTTGATCCAGCAAGGAGGAGGGAGAGGTTGATGCAGATCTAGCAGCACGACGGCGTGGTGGAAGTAGCGGGATTCCAACAGGGCTTCGCTAAGCGCTGTGGGAGGAGGGAGATGTGTCACGGGAGGGAGAGGGAGGCGCCAGGCCTTAGGTATGATTGCTCCTCCTTTTCCCCACTATATATAGGGCCAAGGGAGAGGGGGAGGCGCAGCCCTTGCCCCTTCCTCCAAGGAAAGGGTGCAGCCAAGGGGGGAGGAGTCCATCCTCCTCAAGGCACCTCGGAGGTGCCTTCCCCTTTTAGGACTCTCCCCTTTTTCTCTTCTCTTGGCGCATGGGCCTCTTGGGGCTGGTGCCCTTGGCCCATGTAGGCCAAGGCGCACCCCCTACAGCCCATGTGGCCCCCCGGGGCAGGTGGCCCCACCCGGTGGACCCCCGGGACCCTTCCGGTGGTCCCGGTACAATACCGATGACCCCGAAACTTGTCCCGATGGCCGAAATAGCACTTCCTATATATAATTCTTTACCTCCGGACCATTCCGGAACTCCTCGTGACGTCCGGGATCTCATCCGGGGCTCCGAACAACTTTCGGGTTACCGCATACTAATATCTCTATAACCCTAGCGTCACCGAACCTTAAGTGTGTAGACCCTACGGGTTCGGGAGACATGCAGACATGACCGAGACGACTCTCCGGTCAATAACCAATAGCGGGATCTGGATACCCATGTTGGCTCCCACATGTTCCATGATGATCTCATCGGATGAACCGCGATGTCAAGGACTTAATCAATCCCGTATACAATTCCCTTTGTCTAGCATTACGATACTTGCCCGAGATTCGATCGTCGGTATCCCGATACCTTGTTCAATCTTGTTACCGGCAAGTCTCTTTACTCGTTCCGTAACACATCATCCCGTGATCAACTCCTTGATCACATTGTGCACATTATGATGATGTCCTACCGAGTGGGCCCAGAGATACCTCTCCGTTTACACGGAGTGACAAATCCCAGTCTCGATTCGTGCCAAACCAACAGACACTTTCGGAGATACCTGTAATGCACCTTTATAGCCACCCAGTTACGTTGTGACGTTTGGTACACCCAAAGCATTCCTACGGTATCCGGGAGTTGCACAATCTCATGGTCTAAGGAAAAGATACTTGACATTAGAAAAGCTTTAGCATACGAACTACACGATCTTTGTGCTAGGCTTAGGATTGGGTCTTGTCCATCACATCATTCTCCTAATGATGTGATCCCGTTATCAACGACATCCAATGTCCGTAGCCAGGAAACCATGACTATCTGTTGATCACAACGAGCTAGTCAACTAGAGGCTCACCAGGGACAGATTGTGGTCTATGTATTCACACGTGTATTACGATTTCCGGATAATACAGTTATAGCATGAATAAAAGACAATTATCATGAACAAGGAAATATAATAATAATACTTTTATTATTGCCTCTAGGGCATATTTCCAACAGTCTCCCACTTGCACTAGAGTCAATAATCTAGTTCACATCGATATGTGATTAACACTCAAGGTCACATCCCCATGTGACTAACACCCAAAGAGTTTACTAGAGTCAATAATCTAGTTCACATTACCATGTGATTAACACTCGATGAGTTCTGGGTTTGATCATGTTATGCTTGTGAGAGATGTTATAGTCAACGGGTCTGAACCTTTCAGATCCGTGTGTGCTTTACAAATCTCTATGTCATCTCCTAGATGTAGCTACCACGTTCTATTTGGAGCTATTCCAAATAACTGTTCTACTTGGAGCTATTCTAAATTGTTGCTCCATTATACATATCCGGTATCTCTACTCAGAGTTATCCGGATAGGTGTTAAGCTTGCATCAACGTAACCCTTTACGACGAACTCTTTTACCACCTCCATAATCGAGAAAATTCCTTAGTCCACTAGTTACTAAGGATAACTTTGACTGCTGTCCTGTGATCCATTCTTGGATCACTCTTGTACCCCTTGACTGACTCATGGCAAGGCACACTTCAGGTGCGGTACACAGCATAGCATACTGTAGAGCCTACGTCTTAAGCATAGGGGACGACCTTCGTCCTTTCTCTCTATTCTGCCGTGGTCGAGCTTTAAGTCTTAACTTCATACCTTACAACTCAGGCAAGAACTCCTTCTTCGACTGATCCATCTTGAACACCTTCAAGATCATGTCAAGGTATGTGCTCATTTGAAAGTACCATTAAGCGTTTTGATCTATCCTTATAGATCTTGATGCTCAATGCTCAAGTAGCTTAATCTAGGCTTTCCATTGAAAAACACTTTCCAAATAACCCTATATGCTTTTCAGAAATTCTACATCATTTCTGATCCATAATATGTCAACAACATATACTCATCAGAAATTCTATAGTGCTCCCACTCACTTCTTTGGAAATACAAGTTTCTCATAAACTTTGTATAAACCCAAAATCTTTGATCATCATCAAAGCATACATTCCAACTCCGAGATGCTTACTCCAGTCCTTAGAAGGATTACTGGAGCTTTGCATCTTTCAGGATTGACAAAACCTTCCGGTTGTATCACATACAACCTTTCCTCAAGAAAATCGTCGAGGAAACAATGTTTTGACATCCTATCTGCAGGATTTCATAAATAATGCAGTAATCGCTAATACAATTCCAACAGACTCTTAGCATCGCTACGAGTGAGGAAGTCTCACCGTAGTCAACTCCTTGAACTTGTCGGAAAACATCTTAACGACAAGTCGAGCTTTCTTAATGGTGACATTTACCATCATTGTCCGTCTTCCTTTTAAAATCCATATGTACCTAACAGCCTTACGACCATCAAGTAGTACTCCCAAAGTCTACACTTTGTTTTCATATATGGATCCTCTCTCGGATTATATGGCCTCGAGCCATTTATCGGAATCCGGGCCCACCATCGTTTCTCCATAGCTCGTAGGTTCATTGTTGTCTAGCAACATGACTTCCAAGACAGGATTACGTACCACTCTGAAGTAGTACGCATCCTTGTCATCCCACGAGGTTTGGTAGTGACTTTATCCGAAGTCTCATGATCAATATCATAAGCTTCCACTTCAATTGGTGTAGGTGCCACAGGAACAACTCTTTGTGCCCTGCTATACACTAGTTGAAGTGACGGTTCAATAACCTCATCAAGTCTCCACCATCCTCCCACTCAATTCTTTCGAGAGAAACTTTTCCTCGAGAAAGGACCCGATTCTAGAAACAATCCCTTATTTCTTTCGAATCTGAGACAGGAGGTATACCCAACTATTTTAGGTGTCCTATGAAGATGCATTTATCCGCTTTGGGTTCAAGCTTATCAACCTGAAACTTTTTCACATAAGCTTCGCAGCCCCAAACTTTTAAGAAACGACAACTTAGGTTTCTCTAAACCATAGTTCATACGGTGTCACCTCAACGGAATTATGTGGTTCCCTATTAAAGTGAATGTGGTTGTCTCTAATGCCTAACCCATGAACAATAGTGGTAATTCGATAAGAGACATCATGGTACGCACCATATCCAATAGGGTGCAACTATGATGTTCGGACACACCATCACACTATGGTGTTCCAGGCGGTATTAATTGCAAAACAATTTCCACAATGTCTTAATTGTGTGCCAAAACTCGTAACTCAGATATTCATCTCTATGATCATATCATAGACATTTTATCCTCTTGTCACAATGATCTTCTACTTCACTCTGAAATTACTTGAACCATTCAATAATTCAGACTTGTGTTTCATCAAGTAAATATTCTCTACATCTACTCAAATCATCTGTGAAGTAAGAACATAACGATATCCACTACATGCCTCAGCACTCATTGGATTGCACACATCAAAATGTACTACTTCCAACAAGTTGCTTTCTAGTTCCATTTTACTGAAAACGAGGCTTTCAGTCATCTTGCCCATGTGGCATGATTTGCATATCTCAAGTGATTCAAAATCAAGTGAGTCCAAACGGTCCATTTGCATGGAGTTTCTTCATGCAAATACACCAATATGACTTACGTGGCAGTGCCACAAATAGGTGGTACTATCATTACTATCTTTTGGCATGAAAATGTGTATCACTACGATCGAGATTCAATAAACCATTCATTTAGGTGCAAGACCATTGAAGGTATTATTCAAATAAACAGAGTAACCATTATTCTCCTTAAATGAATAACCGTATTGCGATAGACATAATCCAATCATGTCTATGCTCAGCGCAAACACCAAATAACCATTATTTAGGTTTAACACCAATCTCTATGGTAGAGGGAACGTGCGATGCATGATCATATCAACATTGGAAACACTTCCAACACATATCGTCAGCTCACCTTTAGCTAGTCTCCGTCTATTCCGTAGCTTTTATTTCGAGTTACTAACAATTAGCAACCGAACCGGTATCTAATACCCTCGTGCTACTAGGAGTACCAGTAAAGTACACATCAGCATAATGTATATCCAATATGCTTCTATCGACCTTGCCAGCCTTCTTATCTACCAAGTATCTAGGGTAATTCTACTCCAGTGGTTGTTCCCCTTATTACAGGAGCACTTAGTCTCGGGTTTGGGTTTAACCTTGGGTTTCTTCACTAGAGCAGCAGCTGATTTGCCGTTTCATGAAGTATCCCTTCTTGCCCTTGGCCTTCTTGAAACTAGTGGTTTCACCAACCATCAACAATTGATGCTCCGTCTTGATTTCTACTTTTGTGGTGTCAAACATCGCGAATACCTCAAGGATCATCATATCTATCCCTGATATGTTATAGTTCATCACGAAGCTCTAGCAGCTTGGTGGTAATGACTTTGGAGAAACATCATTATCTCATCTGGAAGATTAACTCCCACTCGATTCAAATGATTGTTGTACTCAGACAATCTGAGCACAAGCTCAACAATTGAGCTTTTCTCCCTTAGTTTGCAGGCTAAGAAAATCGTCAGAGGTCTCATACCACTTGACGTGGGCACGAGCCTGAAATCCCAATTTCAACCCTCGAAACATCTCATATGTTCTGCGACGTTTTGAAAACGTCTTTGGTGCCTCTACTTAAACTGTTTAACTGAACTATCACGTAGTTATCAAAATGTGTATGTCCGATGTTCGCAACATCCACTAACAACGTTTGGGGTTCAGCACACTGAGCGGTGCATTAAGGACATAAGCCTTCTATGAAGCAATGAGGACAATTCTCAGTTTACGGACCTAGTCCGCATAATTGCTACTATTAACTTTCAACTAAATTTTTTTCTCTAGGAACATATCTAAACAGTAGAACTGAAGCGCGAGCTACGACATAATTTGTGAAGACCTTTTGACTATGTTCAAGATAATTAAGTTCATCTTATGAACTCCCACTCAGATAGACATCCCTCTGGTCATCTAAGTGATCACATGATCCGAGTCAAACTAGGCCGTGTCCGATCATCATGTGAGACGGACTAGTCATCATCGGTGAACATCTTCATGTTGATCGTATCTACTATACGACTCATGCTCGACCTTTCGGTCTCCGTGTTCCGAGGCCATGTCTGTACATGCTAGGCTCGTCAAGTTAACCCTAAGTGTATTGCATGTGTAAATCTGTCTTACACCCGTTGTATGTGAACGTAAGGATCTATCACACCCGATCATCACGTGGTGCTTCGAAACGACGAACTGTAGCAACGGTGCACAGTTAGGGGAGAACACTTCTTGAAATTGTTGTAAGGGATCATCTTATTTACTACCGTCGTTCTAAGTAAACAAGATGCATAAACATGATAAACATCACATGCAATCAAATAGTGACATGATATGGCCAATATCATTTTGCTCCTTTTGATCTCCATCTTCGGGGCTCCATGATCATCATCGTCACCGGCATGACACCATGATCTCCATCATCATGATCTCCATCATCGTGTCTTCATGAAGTTGTCTTGCCAACTATTACTTCTACTTCTATGGCTACCGTTAGCAATAAAGTAAAGTAATTACATGACGTTTAAGTTGACACGCAGGTCATAAATAAATAAAGACAACTCCTATGGCTCCTTCCGGTTGTCATACTCATCGACATGCAAGTCGTGATTCCTATTACAAGAACATGATCATCTCATACATCACATATATCATTCATCACATCCTTTGGCCATATCACATCACATAGCATACCCTGCAAAAACAAGTTAGGCGTCCTCTAATTGTTGTTTGCATGTTTTATGTGGCTGCTATGGGTTTCTAGCAAGAACGTTTCTTACCTACGCAAGAACCACAACGTGATATGCCAATTGCTATTTACCCTTCATAAGGACCCTTTTCATCGAATCCGATCCGACTAAAGTGGGAGAGACAGACACCCGCCAGCCACCTTATGCAACTAGTGCATGTTTGTCGGTGGAACCGGTCTCACGTAAGCGTACGTGTAAGGTTGGTCCGGGCCGCTTCATCCCATGATGCCGCCGAATCAAGATAAGAATAGTAACGGCAAGCATATTGAACAATATCGACGCCCACAACTACTTTGTGTTCTACTCGTGCATAGTAACTACGCATAAACCTAGCTCATGATGCCACTGTTGGGGAACGTAGCAGAAATTCAAAATTTTCCTACGTGTCACCAAGATCTATCTATGGAGAGACCAGCAACGAGGGGAAGGAGAGTGCATCTACATACCCTTGTAGATCGCTAAGCGGAAGCGTTCAAGAGAACGGGGTTGATGGAGTCGTACTCGTCGTGATCCAAATCACCGATGATCCTAGCGCCGAACGGACGGCACCTCCGCGTTCAACACACGTACGGAACGTAGACGTCTCCCATGCCTTGATCCAGCAAGGAGGAGGGAGAGGTTGATGGAGATCCAGCAGCACGACGGCGTGGTGGAAATAGCAGGATTCCAACAGGGCTTCGCTAAGCACTGTGGGAGGAGGGAGATGTGTCACGGGAGGGAGAGGCAGGCGCCAGGCCTTAGGTATGATTGCTCCTCCTTTTCCCCACTATATATAGGGCCAAGGGAGAGGGGGAGGCGCAGCCCTTGCCCCTTCCTCCAAGGAAAGGGTGCAGCCAAGGGGGGAGGAGTCCATCCTCCCCAAGGCACCTCGGAGGTGCCTTCCCCTTTTAGGACTCTCCCCTTTTTCTCTTCTCTTGGCGCACGTGCCTCTTGGGGCTGGTGCCCTTGGCCCATGTAGGCCAAGGCGCACCCCCTACAGCCCATGTGCCCCCCCGGGCAGGTGGCCCCACCTGGTGGACCCCCGGGACCCTTCCGGTGGTCCCGGTACAATACCGATGACCCCGAAACTTGTCCCGATGGCCGAAATAGCACTTCCTATATATAATTCTTTACCTCCGGACCATTCCGGAACCCCTCGTGATGTCCGGGATCTCATTCGGGACTCCGAACAACTTTCGGGTTACCGCATACTAATATCTCTATAACCCTAGCGTCACCGAACCTTAAGTGTGTAGACCCTACAGGTTCGGGAGACATGCAGACATGACCGAGATGACTCTCCGGTCAATAACCAACAGCGGGATCTGGATACCCATGTTGGCTCCCACATGTTCCACGATGATCTCATCGGATGAACCACGATGTCAAGGACTTAATCAATCCCGTATACAATTCCCTTTGTCTAGCGGTACGATACTTGCCCGAGATTCGATCATCGGTATCCCGATACCTTGTTCAATCTCGTTACCGGCAAGTCTCTTTACTCGTTCTGTAACACATCATCCCGTGATCAACTCCTTGATCACATTGTGCACATTATGATGATGTCCTACCGAGTGGGCCCAGAGATACCTCTCCGTTTACACGGAGTGACAAATCCCAGTCTCGATTCGTGCCAAACCAACAGACACTTTCGGAGATACCTGCAATGCACCTTTAGAGCCACCCAGTTACGTTGTGACGTTTGGTACACCCAAAGCATTCCTACGGTATCCGGGAGTTGCACAATCTCATGGTCTAAGGAAAAGATACTTGACATTAGAAAAGCTTTAGCATACGAACTACACGATCTTTGTGCTAGGCTTAGGATTGGGTCTTGTCCATCACATCATTCTCTTAATGATGTGATCCCGTTATCATCGACATCCAATGTCCATAGCCAGGAAACCATGACTATCTGTTGATCACAATGAGCTAGTCAACTAGAGGCTCACCAGGGACAGATTGTGGTCTATGTATTCACACGTGTATTACGATTTCCGGATAATACAGTTATAGCATGAATAAAAGACAATTATCATGAACAAGGAAATATAATAATAATACTTTTATTATTGCCTCTAGGGCATATTTCCAACAAAAATGGCCCCCTATACGTGGATTCCGGCGAGATCCCGAGCGCCTCCGCCGTATTTTCGGTCGCCGGCGTTCAGCCGCCGGCCACCACCGACGTGGCACACCTGGGACCACCCCTGGGTCACTGCCAGTGGGGCCCTGGCCCCCTGTTGACCAGTTGACCTGGTCAACCGTGCTGACTGGGCAAGCCCCAGCCACTTAGGTGCGGGTCCCACCGCTTAATCCTCTAACTAAAACATTTTAATAATTAAAACTAATTAGTTTAGTTAATTAGACACTGAGAGGTGGGCCCAGTAGTTTTACTAGCTAAATTCAGATTAGTTTAACTCTGTTTAACCCACTGTCTATGACAGGTGGGTCCCCCGTGTCAGTTTTGACCAGTCAACCGGACTGTTGACTGCTGACGTCACTCCTACGTCATGCTGGCGTCATATTCCATTTCTGTTAATATTAATAATTCCAGAATATGTTTAAAACTTAGAAAATTCATAGAAAATAATCTGTAACTCGGATGAAAATGTTTTCTATATTAAAGTTGCTCAGAAAAACGTGAAGAATCTGGATACACGGTCCGTTCATCTGTCACATGCCCCTAGCATGCTGAACATGAAACTTTCCCCCTCCGGTCATGTGTCTGACACAGGTCCGGAACTGGGAAAACATTCCCGGTTGACTTCCCCCCTTTCCGGTATCGTGTAGCACCGCGTTAGAACACTTCTAGCTCTGCCTGTTGTCTCATTATGCTATGTTTGCTTTATATTTACTGTTTCTTCCCCCTCTTCTCTCCGGTAGACCCCAAGACCGATGTTGCCCCTGTGATCAACTACGTCGACAACGACCCCTCCTAGCCAGAGCAACAAGGCAAGCCCCCCTTTGATCATCCCGATATGGCCCATTCCATTCTCTTATGCTTGCATTAGATTTTGCTACTGTTATTGATTGCTCCTATTCTGATGCATAGCCTGATTTGTACCTGCTTATTGTTACCTTACCTGCTTATCCTAAACTGCTTAGTATAGGTTGGTTAGTGATCCATCAGTGACCCCCACCTTGTCCTTATTGCCCCTGCTTCATCATCGAAGACCCGATCAATGGGATCGAAGACCAGGCCCCAGCACCGCACATCACTTTCCCCTTAGTTGCTCGACACTGCTGGGTTACTATCGAGTGCCGAGGGTGAGACCTCTACAGCACTTCTGATGTTAACCCTGTAGTGTAGCTATTCGGTCGTGGTCATCGAGGGTGATTCCGCCTTAACCACTTCCGATATGACTCTGTCGTGCAAGCCCTCAAGTGTGAACCTCGGGGGTAATTCCTCTTACGTTCACCTTGATGATTACATCGAGTGGAATCCACCGGGGGTGATTCCTCGGGTTTTCCCCCTTGATGTTTAGACACACAGTTACTATGATTACAATGACTTTACACTAAACCATGTTACTAAAGACGGGTCGACCATGAGGGGTACCCGCGCGAGCTTAATTGCGAGTGATGTGGAGTCGGGTTGACCTGGAGGGTGCCCGCGAGATAATTACGAGGCGTGGCCGGGCATTCCTAGCCCTTGCCGCAAGTCCTCGAGACGGGGCAATGGGGTCACATATTTCGTGTGTGCTTGTTACTGTGCGCTCCTAATCCACTACGATTTGGATATTTGATCCGAGGGGCCTCTGGCCTGATAGCACTAACCATCACGTGGGCATAGTATGGGCGTTCTGTGTCGTATACATTAGCCGAAGCTTAATAGACGTCAGCGACTAAGTGGCGCGCACCGGGTTGGACTGGTAAGCTCCTACCTGTTTAGGAAGATAGCTAGGTCTGCTCACCGGCCGCGTACACAACGTGCAGGAGTTTCTGGGGAGATGGCCCATGACCCTGGTGGCATAGGTTTAGTCGGGCGTGCTGACCTCTCTGTTAAGTCTAGGTCGAGTTGCGGCGTATTGTTTGGCCGAGGCCGGGCATGACCCAGGAAAGTGTGTCCGGCCGAAGTTAATCAAGCGTGGTGGGTAAGTTGGTGCACCCCTGCAGGGAAGAAAACATCTATCGATAGCCTGTCCTACGGTAACGGACACTTGGAGTTGTATCCCGATCGATACAACTAGAACTGGATACTTGAGATGAGACTTGGATATGAGATGATAACTGGATAGTATGGCTTTGGGATTGCTTTCTCGCAAGGAGTCGAGAAAGGATCTCTGGCCGAGGTTGATAACACTACTACTACTTTACTTTATGCTACTCTACTCCCTACTGTTTGTTGCAATATGGTGGTTTCCGAAGATGCTAGTCTTCGATAGGACTAGGCCTCCTCTCTATTCTAGCATTTCTGCAGCCCAGTCCACATATACAGCCTTCCTTTGATAATGTTGCATATGTAGTGTAGATCCTTGCTTGCGAGTACTTTGGATGAGTACTGATGGTTGCTTTGCTCCCCCTTTTCCCCCTTTCTTTTTCTTTCCGGTTGATGCAACCAGATGTCAGAGCCAAGGAACCAGATGCCACCTTTGACGACTGCTACTACCCCGAGGGCGCCTACTACCACGCGACGGAGACCGTTGATGACCAGGAGTAGTTAGGAGGCTCCCAGGCAGGAGGCCTTGCCTTTTTGATCGATGTTGCTTTTGTGCTAGCCTTCTTAAGGCAAACTTTTTTAACTCATGTCTGTACTCAGATATTGTTGCTTCCACTGACTCGTTTGTATTCAAGCTGATGTATTCGAGCCCTCGAGGCCCCTGGCTTGTAATATAAATCTTGTATTATTTTAATTTGTGTCTAGAGTTGTGTTGTGATATCTTCCCGTGTGTCCTTGATCTTGATCGTACACATTTGCGTGCATGATTAGTGTACGATTGAATCGAGGGCGTCACAAGTTGGTATCAGAGCCGACTGCCTGTATGTAGCCCCCTTTCCAACTCCTTGGCCGAAGTTGAGTCTAGTCATCCAAGACTGTTTTACTAACTTGGTTGTGTGGCTTATGGGCCCACGTCGCCATTGGGTGGTATTAGGATCTTTTATTCCTCGTCTTTACTCTGGAATTCTGATCTCTCCATTATTTGGGTTAAATGATTTTGCTAACTCTGACTCTAGGATCTCATAACCACTTCCACCCAGAGAGCCCCTTCATTCCAGATGATCGCCTGCTTCACCAGAAGAATTCGAAGTTACTCTCTGATGTTCTCTCGAGACTTGTGCCATCGCTGTTGAAATTCCCTATCGCCGTTAAGCCCCTATGACTAACTACATACACTTGTCATTCATACAATCATCCTTGTTGCTCTTGTTATTTCAAGATGCCCTGAAATACTCTCTATTGCCTTGAGAATCCCTTGAGCTTACTGACTTACAGTTCTTTACCACATGAATACCCCTACGGATAATTCCTCGCACTTATCGAGTATCCGTTCATCCCCAGTTGTTCGTATGCTTCATAAGATTCTATGATATACTATTCGATCTTCCGAGAATCCTCTTCAAACTATTGCTCAGCAATTACTTGTCTGCTTACATTATGGATGCTTCTCATATGTCTAGCAATATTCATTAGTATCATTTGACACCGTCATTTTGTTCCTATTGATTCAACATGTGAGCGAATGTGCGCAATCATCAGTTGATCCTTTCAAATGATCTTTTTGGCTCAGACGTCACTCCGGACATGAGCTGGTTCTCGGCAAACCAAACCTTAATTGATTGTCGATCTATATCTATTCAACTTACTTGTCTTTTGATCAGAGTGTCTGCTTCTGATCTTCTAATTTGGAAATCATAATTTCTTTGCATTAAGCATCGAAATATTTAGATGTTTCTATAATCCAATGCCTTTGCATTCTTTCCTTCTTCTGATTGAGTACTGATACTCAAATCAGATCCATTGAGGACCATTGAATCCTTTGTTGGATTATTATCCGGCCATTTCCTTCATATTCAAAATTTTGTACGCTCTTCCCCTGATACATATTGCCTTTGGTAAATTGTATTCTCTGCTTTGTCAACCATGCTCTGCTTCCGAACTTGAGTTAATTACCTCTAAAGTTTTGCAAATGTTCCTAAGATGCCCCAACGGGTTGAACTAATGCTTTCCCTAATTTGTGTGAACCCGGAAATTTCTATGGGTCATACTCTACTGGTGTTACACCGGATAAAATTTTCTACACTACAACTTTGTCAAAAGCAGGAAGTAAATGAGAGGTTATGCATTGAAGAAGTGGGAGTCAATCTTGAACTTTGTGTTCATGCGCATAGAAACGATGTAGATCTTATCATGGAAGCTTCTCTTAAAATTAAATGTCCCCTTGGTACAAGTTCTTATATCCGGGATTTGGTCTTTTGCGGACGTGGTTCCGACCATATTTTTCTTCTTTGATCCCATTCCTCGGACAAGTTGAAGTACTTGTCTTCTGCAGATCATTGCACCTGTCCAACCTTTACTTTGATCTACCGTTGAGTATTACACTCTGGTATCTCAAGAATATCATGGAACTGCATAACTTCTTATGGGTTCTTCATCAACTGTTATTTCTCACAGATTCCAATTTTCCTGGGTTCTAGGTTGTCGTCAATTGAGAACAATGACAAGTGAATCAATTCCGCACTCCGAGTCAATAACTCTAAATAATCTTCGTTGCTTATGAGTTTATTAATCCTTCAAGTCATTCCTAGCCTAATCAGCTATACCACTATCGTGCTAAATTTTGACTGTGCTGCTTGGTCCTTTCTTCCCGGAGCACAATTTTCGACGATGAGCTAAGCTTATGTCAATCTTCCTCGTCATACCTTTTCGCCTTGAATAGCAAGCTTGATTTTGAACTTGTGTCGTATCCGTGGTTACAATAGCCTTTCGCTTCATCATTCCTTTTGCTTGATGTCGTTGCTGCTCGATGGCATCTTCTTAGAGCCTCTCGACAAAATTTGTCGTCAATCACCATCAATATACTGCCTTATTCTAAGATATCAATCGAATTCTTGAGAAGAAATACCATCCTTGCCCGTCGATGATTCGTGTTGTCATCGACACCATCCTTGACTTCCTGCCAATACAGACTTCGTCATGTTTTGGTTATATCGTACATTCCTTGACATTCTTGGAATTGTTCCTTTGTACTTCTTGTGACCTTCAGATTCAATCTTGCTTGCAACACCATGTTAATGTTACCTCGAAGCATGACTGTGGTACAACGAACAATAACAAGAACATTGGAAGTGCATTGCCAAATGTTTCTTGCTCTATTATCCAAACACCGTTGTATGGATAACATCATGAATCCCCTTGCCCCTTTATCCAAATGGTGATGTACTTGTTGTTCTAACATGTATATCATGCTCTACTGTTCCTTGGGAAAAGTTACATTCCTAAATTTTGTGTTTGAACACTTTTTCCTTTTCGTTGTTTTGTTTAACCTTTCTTGTGATCTATATGATCTAAGCAATAATAGTTCCCTGCTTATGTAAACACGTCAATGTACAATTTGTCAGTAAGACCTTGTTATTGTTGCTGTTGACATTCCGGTAACCACCGATGGACGAGAGCTTTGCCTATAGGTCCGCCTCATTCAACGAGCAGGAAAATAGTTCTCTTCGTCCCACGCCCTTGGTACCAAACTTTGTTGCCAACATAACTGACAGGCTATCCTCTGGCCCGCCTTGCTATCATGATCATTCAAGATGTTAGCGCCTTCCTGCTTTTAACCCACATGTTGGGCCCATAACCCACAGTTCCAGAAGATCGAAACGTGACTCTCCTGTACACCCTTGTTTCTAAGGTTATTTCTCATGCTTGGCTTCATATGAAAATCCCGAGCCGCCTTCCGAGAGGCGATCTATTCTGGTATCAGATGCAATACTTATTCCCATTGCTGTAAACCCCTTTAACCCTCTGTTCCAGGCAACGAATGATTGCCTAACAAGTTGAAGCTTCTTATTGCACCTTCTTACCTTGCTCTCGATGACTTTCTTGGATTTCAACTTGAGATATGCCTCTATGCCACGTTCACTGAGATAGCCCCTAGGTACCTATCTTGTGTTGAGCTCCGTCCTTCCTGAGTCTTTCTCCCTTACTCTGCCTCTTAAATCTCGGGACGAGATTTCTTGTAGTGAGGGAGATTTGTAACAACCCGAGAATCATGCTACAGTAATCCCCTTCTAATGATGCCTTGTCATCATTGTTACTGTTGCTAATCTTCACTTGATCCAAATCACCGATTCAAATTCAAATCCAATCTAAAGTCAAAAACTCTTATTTATCAGACAGGAGATCTAAAATGTTCATCTTGTGGCAAATAGTCATTTGTTAATATTGGTGGTGAACCAACATTTTTGCAAAGGTTTAAGTGGCCTAAGCTACTTAAAACAGTGACCTAAGCAATAAACTAAATGGCTTTTTAATTTATAGAAATGGCAAACTTTTTCAAAAGCCTCACAATCTTTTTTGTGGAAGTGCCAACTATTGCAATGTAATTACGTGGCCAAGTCGCATGTTTTACAGAAAGCTTTTTGGCAGCTCAAATATTGCAAAAACATTTTTTGTAAAAGAAAACGGAGATAAAAATAGAAAAAGGGCCTAAGCTACTGATGGGGACTGGGCCTAAGTGCAGAGTGCCTGGAACCCAGCCCACCACGGCCTCCTCCTCCTTCCCCCCGTTCTCTGTTGAAGTGACCGAGGCGTGCCCGCCGTCGCCGCCGAACCCACCTCGCCGACCACATCGCTACAGGCGCCGCAGGTGGATAAAGATCCACCTCTCCTTCCCCTCGGCCTCCCCTCAATCCCTATCCGCTCTCCCTCCCTCGCCATTGCTCGCCCGAGCGCCCTCGCCGCCGTCCTCCATCGTTGCCGTGGCCACCGACGGCCCCGTGCCTGGTGGCCTTGTCCATGGCCCTCGCCGCGGTCGGCAACCTCTCCTGGTGCCACCAGGTGGAGATGTGGAGCCCCGCTGCCTCCGTTCACCTTCGTCCACATCTCTGGTTGCCGCCGCTCATCCTCGGCTCCGGCGACGTCTCTGCAGCTCCTAAACCACCACGGGCATCGTGTGAGCCACTCGGTGAGCTCCACCCCTTTCCTCTCCCCATCCTAGCTCTGTTTACGCGCCGCAGCAAGCTATGCGCGATGCGCCGCGGTTGCCGCGCCCTGGCTCCGCTATCGAGCTCGCAGCCATCACGGTAGGGCTCGTCCTGGTCCGCCGAGCTCACCAACGCGTTCATGGCTTCGAGTAGTCGGTGTAGGAGTAGCGTGCCGTCCGTTTTGGCCTCCGTTTCATCGCGCGCGTGTTCACCGTGCTTCGGGTCTCCGCCGTCCCTGTCGCCGGCGGCGGCTCCGGCCATCGCAGCTCGCGTGGCCACCCGCGTTGGATGCGGCGTTGCTGACTCGTTCGAACGCGCATCCGCACGGGCCAAATGGCCCCCTGTACGTGGATTCCAGCGAGATCCCGAGCGCCTCCGCCGTATTTTCGGTCACCAGCGTTCAGCCGCTGGCCACCACCGACGGGGCACACCTGGGGCCACCCCTGGGTCACTGCCAGTGGGGCCCCTAGCCCCCTGTTGACCAGTTGACCTGGTCAACCATGCTGACTGGGCAGGCCCCAGCCACTGAGGTGTGGGTCCCACCGCTTAATCCTCTAATTAAAACATTTTAATAATTAAAACTCATTAGTTTAGTTAATTAGACACTGACAGGTGGGCCAGTAGTTTTACTAGCTAAATTCAGATTAGTTTAACTCTGTTTAACCCACTGTCTATGACAGGTGGGTCCCCCGTGTCAGTTTTGACCAGTCAACCGGACTATTGACTGCTGACGTCACTCCTACGTCATGCTGGCGTCATATTCCATTTCCGTTAATATAAATAATTCCAGTATATGTTTAAAACTTAGAAAATTCATATAAAATAATCTGTAACTCGGATGAAAATGTTTTCTATATGGAAGTTGCTCAGAAAAATGTGACGAATCCGGATACGCAGTCTGTTTATCTGTCACATGCCCCTAGCATGCTGAACATGGAACTTTCACCCTCCGGTCATCTGTCTGACACAGGTCCGGAACTGGGAAAACATTCCCGGTTGACTTCCCCCTCGCCGGTATCGTGTAGCACCGCGTTAGAACACGTCTAGCTCTGCCTGTTGTCCTGTTATGCTATGTTTGCTTTATATTTACTGTTTCTTCCCCCTCTTCTCTCCGGTAGACCACAAGACCGATGTTGCGCCTGTGATCGACTATGTCGACAATGACCCCTCCTTGCCAGAGCAACCAGGCAAGCCCCCCCTTTAATCATCCCGATATCACTCATTCCATTCTCTTATGCTTGCATTAGATTTTGCTATTGTTATTGATTGCTCCTATTTTGATGCATAGCCTGCTTTTGTACCTGCTTATTGTTACCTTACCTGCTTATCCTAAACTGCTTAGTATAGGTTGGTTAGTGATCCATCAGTGACCCCCACCTTGTCCTTGTTGCCCCTGCTTCATCATCGAAGACCCGATCAACAGGATCGAAGACCAGGCCCCGGCACCGCACATCACTTTCCCCTTAGTTGCTCGACACTGCTGGGTTACTATCGAGTACCGAGGGTGAGACCTCTATAGCACTTCTGATGTTAACCCCGTAGTGTAGCTATTCGGTCGTGGTCATCGAGGGTGATTCCGCCTTAACCACTTCCGATATGACTCTGTCGTGCAACCCCTCAAGTGTGAACCTCGGGGGTTATTCCTCTTACGTTCATCTTGATGATTACATCGAGTGGAATCCACCGGGGGTGATTCCTCGGGTTTTCCCCCTTGATGTTTAGACACACAGTTACTATGATTACTATGACTTTACACTGAACCATTTTACTAAAGACGGGTCGACCATGAGAGGAACCCGCGCGAGCTTAATTGCGAGTGATGTGGAGTCGGGTTGACCTGGAGGGTGCCCGCGAGATAATTACTAGGCGTGGCCGGGCATTCCTAGCCCTTGCCGCAAGTCCTCGAGACGGGGCAACAGGGTCACATCTTTCGTGAGTCTCTGCTTGTTACCGCGCGCTCCTAATCCACTATGATTTGGATATTTGATCCGAGGGGCCTCTGGCCTGATAGCACTAACCATCACGTGGGCATAGTATGGGCGTTCTACGTCGTATACATCAGCTGAAGCTTAATAGACGTCAGCGACTGAGCGGCGCGTGCCGGGTTGGACTGGTAAGCTCCTGCCTGTTTTGGAAGGTAGTTAGGTCTGCTCACCGGCCGCGTACGCAACGTGCAGGAGTTTCCGGGGAGATGGCCCATGACCCCTGGGGGCATAGGTTTAGTCGGGCGTGCTGACCTCTCTGTTAAGTCTTGGTCGGGATGCGGCATATTGTTTGGCCGAGGCTGGGCATGACCCAGGAAAGTTTGTCCGGCCAGAGTTAATCAAGCATGGTGGGTAAGTTGGTGCACCCCTGCAGGGAAGAAAACATCTATCGATAGCCTGTCCTACGGTAACAGACACTTGGAGTTGTATCCCGATCGATACAACTAGAACTGGATACTTGAGATGAGACTTGGATATGAGATGATAACTGGATAGTATGGCTTTGGGATTGCTTTCTCGCAAGGAGTCGAGAAAGGATCTCTGGCCGAGGTTGATAACACTATTACTACTTTACTTTATGCTACTCTACTCCCTACTGTTTGCCGCAAGATGGTGGTTTCCGAAGATGCTAGTCTTCGATAGGACTAGGCCTCCTCTCAATTCTGGCATTTCTGCAGCCCAGTCCACATATACAGCCTTCCTTTGATAATGCTGCATATGTAGTGTAGATCCTTGCTTGCGAGTACTTTGGATGAGTACTCACGGTTGCTTTGCTCCCCCTTTCCCCCCTTTCTTTTTCTTTCCAGTAGATGCAACCAGATGTCGGAGCCCAGGAGCCAGATGCCACCTTTGACGACTGCTACTACCCCGAGGACGCCTACTACCACGTGATGGAGACCATTGATGAGCAGGAGTAGTTAGGAGGCTCCCAGGCAGGAGGCCTTGTCTTTTCGATCGATGTTGCTTTTGTGCTAGCCTTCTTAAGGCAAACTTGTTTAACTCATGTTTGTACTCAGATATTGTTGCTTCCACTGACTCGTTTGTATTTAAGCTGATGTATTCGAGCCCTCGAGGCCCCTGGCTTGTAATATAAAGCTTGTATTATTTTAATTTGTGTCTAGAGTTGTGTTGTGATATCTTCCCGTGAGTCCTTGATCTTGATTGTACACATTTGCGTGCATGATTAGTGTATGATTGAATCGAGGGAGTCACAATGGGCCCCCAGGCGCGCCCTGGTGAGTTGTGCCCACCTCGGTGGCCTCCCATACCCCTTCTTTGCCCTATAAATTCCCAAATATTCTGAAAACCCTTGGGGAGACCCTAGATCACAAGTTACTCCACCGCAAGCCTCTGTAGCCACCGAAAAGCAATCGGGACCCTGTTCCGGCACTCTGCTGGAGGGGAATCATCACCGGTGACCATCTTCATCATCACGGCGGCCAACACGATGAGGAGGGAGTAGTCCACCCTCGGAGCTGAGGTTTTTGTACCAGTAGCTTGTGTTTAATCTCTCTCTCGTGTGATCTTGAGATGTCACGATCTTGATGTATCATGGGCTTTGTTAACATAGATGGAATATGATGTTTCTCCCCTCTCTACACTTGTTGTGATGAATTGAGTCTTTACCCTTTGAAGTTTTGTCTTGTCGGATTGAACATTCAAATTTGAGAACACATGATATATGTCTTGCATATGAATACCTGTGGTGACAATGGGGTATTATTTTGATTTACTTGATATATGTTATGGCACTCAACTTGCGGATTCCTGCGGTGACTTTGGGGTAATCTATGCACAGGGGTTGATGCACGTTTTTATTATCTTTTCTCTGATAAAAACTTTGGGGTCCCCTTGTAGTTCTTTGTGTGATTGACTATTATGAATCTGAAATTGTTTGATACATATCGTATAATTAACTCACGTGTACTCGCGGTGATATTGGGGTATCTAGGTGACATTAGAGTTGGTTGATATGCATCATATGGTGTTATTTTAGTACGAACTCTTGATTAGATCGATTAGAAAGAATAGCTTGCTATTATTTTAGTATGAACTCTAGGATAGATTGATCGGAAAGAATAGTTTTGAGGTGGTTTCATACCCTACAAACAATTTCTATCTTTTGTTCTCCGCTAATAGGAACTCGGGAGTGATTCTTTATTGCACTTTGAGGGATAATCATATGATCCAACTATGTTAGCATTGTTGAGAGATTGCACTAGTGAAAGTATGCACCCTAGGCCTCATTTTCCATCATTGCAATAACGTTTGTGCTCTGTTTTACTATCTACTGCCTTGCTGTTTTTTATTGTTTGCACTACAAAAACTCATATATACTATCCATACAACACTTTTATCACCATCTCTTCGCCAAACTAGTGCATCTATACAATTTGCCATTGTATTGGGTGTGTTGTGGACACAAGAGATTTCTTGTATTTGATTGCAGGGTTGCTTGAGAGAGACTATCTTCATCATACGCCTCCCACGGATTGATAAACCTTAGGTCATCCACTTGAGGGAAAATTTCTATTGTCCTACAAAACTCTATGCTTGGAGGCCCAACACGTATCTACAAGAATAAAGTTGCGTAGTAGACATCAGGGGGTCCGGTGCAACCTCATCCGGCGGTGCGTAGGGGTCCTCCTTGTCGCTGCTCTTCGACTGAGCATCCTCGGGGGACAGTGCCTCCTCGTCGGCGCGTGGCAAGATCGGCAGTGCCATGGTCGAGATTTGAGAGAGAGAGAGAGAGAGAGAGAGAGAGAGAGAGAGGGTGAGTGAGGGAAGGATGTAGATGAGAATGCAGGCGGGACGACATGAGCAAGGTAGTATTTATGGGCGGCCGAAATCTAGATCGACGGGAAGAGTACACACGCCGGTCGCCAGAATTTACGAGTACTGTAGTTTGAATTACACACGATTCCCATAGCAAAATCCATGTGTGAACTTAATAGCTGACGCTTTCCAATACAGAACCGTGTCTGATTCATAACCCGCGCCACTCACCTTCCAAACCTCGAGGCGCGAAATAGAGTGCCAATCGTGTGGGGGCCGGTTGTCTTGCCAGATCTTTACATTTCCTTTTTTGAACACCAGATATTTACATCGTCTAATGATTTTTTTTTTAATTTTTTGGAATTTAAATGCCATGGCACTCCTTGCATGTGTCCAAGCTGTGACACCAATATGTTTGAAAATTTGTTCCAATTTACTACACATGAAATTAACTCGCACACAAGTACACAATTTATTTTTCAAACTGTTATGGTTAGCCGCTGCATGTAGATGTAGTTCAAATTTGGATTACAGTCATTAAATGACTAGAAAATCACTAAATGTCTTAAAAAGATCAAATTATCCCTAAAATTTTCCAAATTTTGACATGATAGTTGTATTAGTGCATGTTAACTGTAGAATTTTTTTGAAGCCCATAAGAGGAAGCTATCGCCCGTTCGTCATCAAACATGCATTGTTCCGTCTCGAAACCAAGAGCCTTCTGGTGAGTTGCTCCGATTTGTGAGGAGTGTGTGTCCAAACTTTCGTCAAACAGACCAATTATTTTACCACATCATCTTGGTGGCATGACATTACGTCAAGCAAGGTTTCATGTGTTTCTGATCTTTTTTTTGGAATTTGAATGGCATGGTGCTCCATGCATGTGCATCCATACTGTGACACCAATATGTTTGAAAATTCCTTTCAATTTATTGCACATGGAATTAACTCGCACACAAGTACACAAAAATATGATTTTTCAAACTCTTATGGTTAGCCATTGCATGTAGATATAGTTCAAATTTGAATTATGGTCATTAAATGGCTATAAAATCACTCAAATGCCTTTAAAAGGTCAAATGACCCCTAGAATTTTCCAATTTTTTACATGACAGTTGTATTAGTGCATGTTAAATGTAGAAAAAAATTTAAGGCCATAAGAGGAAGCTATCTCATGTTCGTCATCAAACATATATTGTTCCCTCTCGGAACCACGAGCTATCTAGTGAGTTGCTCCGGTTTGTTAGGGGTGTGTGTCCAAACTTTCATCAAACAGGCCAATTTTTTATGACATCATCTTGGTGCACGACATTACATCAAGCAAGGTTTCATGTTTTTCTTATCATCTTTTAATTTTTTGAAATTTAAATGCCATGGCACTCCATGCATGTGTCCATGTCGTGACACCAATATGTTTGAAAATTTCTTCTAATTTATTGCACATGGAATTAACTCGCACACAAGTACACAAATATGATTTTTCAAACCGTTATGGTTAGCTGTCGCATGTACATGTAGTTCAAATTTGAATTACGGTCATTAAATGGCTAGAAAATCACTTAAATGCCTTTTAAAGGTCAAATGACCCCTCGAATTTTCCAAATTTTCCCATGACAATTTTATTAGTGCATGCTAAATGTAGGAAAAAATTGAAGGTCGTAAGAGGAAGCTATCTCCTGTTCGTCATCAAACATCCATTGTTCCCTCTCGGAACCACGTGCCTTCTTGTGAGTTGCTCTGGTTTGTGAGGGGTGTGTGTCCAAACTTTTGTCAAACATGCCAAATTTTTTGCCACATCATCTTGGTGGCATGACATTACATCAAGCAAGGTTTCATGTGTTTTTGATCTTTTTTTAATTTTTTGGAAATTAAATGCCATGGCACTCCATTCTTAATTATGTCATAGCCGTGAGACCAATATGTTTGAAGATTCCTTCCAATTTACTACACATGAAATTAAACCGCACACAAGTAAACAAAATATGACTTTTCAAACTCTTATGGTTAGCTGTTGCATGTACATGTGGTTCAAATTTGAATTACGGCCATTAAATGGCTAGAAAATCACTTAAATGTCTTAAAAGGTCAAATGACCCCTCAAATTTTCCAAAATTTGACATGATTGTTGTATTAGTACTAAAAAATTTCTCGTGCATTTAGAACACCATCCATTGCCAATTTACCCCAAATTTGTCTTTCACAACTAATAAAAAATATCAACAACATCACACACAGTTTTTTGTAGGAACCGTTTGCGATGAAAATTCGTGGGTCTATTTAAGTCTTCCTACTTAAGATTCGCGGACTTGTCTGCTCCAGTGCCGGCAACCCCCAAATTCACGAATCCCGATCCCCATTCCCGCAACCCCTTCTTGCAAAGATGACGCCGTGGAAACGCTTCATCAAGGCCCGTACAGTGGCTGCGTCCTCCCCGAGCTCCGCCGCCTGCATCGAGAGCGCGACCGCCTACACCGAGAGTGTTGCTGCATCTGCATTGAGCGTGTTCGCATCCGCCAAGAGGGCATCTGCGGCGGCCGACAGGGCAGCTGCAGCAGCCGAGACGGCTGTAGCAGCTGCTGCGCCGGCGACTACAAATGCAGAGAGTGCTCGAGCTGCTGTCTGTGTCGCCGATGTCGCCCCGGCCCAGGTCGAGGTCATCCACGCCAAGATCGAGATTGGACACGCCAAGATATTCCATGCCACCTCGGAATCCAGCATGCAACCCACATCCAAAAAGGCATCATGGCCATGGAGCACCTGCTTCCTCATGAGATTGTCGAGCGGGAGCTGGAGATGCAGGAGGCGCAGAAGATCGAGGAGCGCCGGGAGGAGGAGTTGCGCGTGGCCGAGGTCGAGGTAGAGAAAAGTCTGTCTGTCAAGGAATCTATGGTGGAGTATCAATGCGAGCTCTGGCACAGCCACTACTACGAGTACTACAATCTTGAGGCGGCACCGAGGACGAGGAAGATGATGAGGACGAGGACGCGGTCGACTTCAGCAGGGGGACACGGAGTCCACCAACGGCAGCATGTCGCCAGGACAAGTCATCGATGTCTCATCTCACACCGGTGATGCATAGGCTGGCGCGGCAGCGGCTTTGTTAAAATTATGCGTACTTAGGTTTTGTTTTTAATGCTGGTCTTTTGTTAGAGCAATGTTTAGGTCAACTTGCTCTATTAATTACTAAAATTGCTCGATTCGGTAAGTGCGGTATGTGTGATGTACGCTCTTTTGTGTGCCCAGATTAGCAAGCGATGTTAAATTATGCAATGACATGGATGAGGACAGTGCCCAGGGAAATTTCCAACAAAATTTGAATTATCAAACTCATCCCATGCGCGTAAAGTAGAATAATCGTTTGCGATGCACACAATCGTTCAAAGTGAATGGTGTCCGGCGGCACCGTGCGCAAACTTTCCCTCGACATTTCAAAAAATTGGCCTACCGCCGAAATATCTACGCTCGCCCCCTTCCCACCCCGTTTTCTCCCTGAGCGCAAGTCACATTTCCCCCATTTCCTTCTTCCTTCCTTCCTAAGCTATAGTCGCTTCCTCGCTCTCGCTGTCTCGCATCCTACCGCCAGGGTCGCCACGGTCTTCTTCAATGACCTCTCCAACGGTTCCTCCTCCTCCGACGACTCCTTCACCACGCGGGTATGCCTCTCTTCTCTCTCTCGAGCTATGACTTGGAATGAAGGATTTTGACCCGACAGTCAATTTGAGTCATTTCTTCCTCTTGTAGCTCCCTAGGACTATCAGTTGCAAGAAATAGAGCAGGGTGGCTTAAGATCTGTTTGCTCATTGTCACCATCAATCTCCATGCGTGAAGCTAGTTGCGTTTGAATCTCTGGACAGTGGGAGGAAGTTTCTGGCATGTGCAGAGAAGGTTAGCCCCACTTTCGTTGTTACAAATCATTTGTTAGATGTGATTCAGACATTGTCACGGTCCCAACCCATTCGTACCACACCTTCAACCATACGCATCCTAAGACAGTGTCACAGTTTGTACCTATATCTAAAAATGTTGCCATCTCATCAGCGGTGCCATTAGAAAATTATTTGGCACCACTTCAGCAGTTTGTGCAGCCAACTTTGGTCCACACATCCGAGGAGCCAAGCAGTAAAATACTAAATCTTTATGGCACGAAGGAACTGGTCATCGGAGCAACTAGGCCCTCTGGAGTCCGTGTCCCTGATTTTTTTCTGTTGCATCCGCTCGCCACTCCATGGCACCGGTGCGAAATGTAGCAACAGTTGTCTCTAAACCTGTTTTGGCATACATAGTGGACGGGCTTAGTGCTATTAGTTCTATGTTACTAAATTTATGCATGTACACACCTGTTAGTATCAATTTTCTCTCATCCAAACATTGTCGCTATGTTGTGGCAGTTATATTTAGCTTCCTCATAAAATGCTCAATTTGTTATTTAAGGTACATGAGTAAGAACTTGTAGCATTGCTGTATTTAATTATAGCTTATAATGTTTCAGAATTTGGTTCTTGTGTTAGTAGCAATTAATTCATTTGCACATTGATCTTTTTGAGAAGATATGTCATAATTAACCTATTTCTTCAGTTTTTCAAAATAAGTATTGGTGAATTTCTATGTTGCTATAAACCCATTTCCCCTACAATTGTTACTAATCTAGTTTTAAATATTATAGGACGAACGGAAGTGTTCTTACCTGGAGTGGGTTGATCAAGAGTCGCCATAGTCTTTGAAGATGTGCCTAGCAAATCTCTGGAGCATGTGTGAGCAAGAGAACAAAGGTAGGCTTACAGAAAGTGTTGTCAACACTGAAGAATATTTGAAGATGCGGGATAAAAAGAGGAAGGTGGAGAATGAACTCAGATTTTTTTTTAAATCAGGCTTTGCTAAGATGGTGTTGGCGAAGGAGGAGGCACTTTCCCAGTTGGCCAGTGCAAAACATGTTCTTAGTGAACTAAAAGCAGCGATGGATAAGACGAGCCTGGATGATCACGATTAGGGAAATGAATATATTGTTCTTATGAACTTGAACTAGCTATATGTTGTATTGTGCTATTTTCAGGTAGCTATCATACTGTGATGTTAAAATATATTTATGTGCTTGATATGAAATTGGCATAATACTGGAATTATTAATTGTAAATTAATAAACTTGCTAAATGGGCCATCGAACTTTGCAAATGGTTCTAGCAGTAAAAGCGCTTGTGACGGATAGCCCAATGCCATATAGTTTTCTTCATCAAATCATGTGTGATGTAGTTGAATAAAAGCAAACGGTTAACCGAGGCAGAGCGTGTGTGATAGTTACACCTGCCACACATGAGCCTATACATAGAACTGTGTGGGATATATATATGAACGGAAACGTCTTCCCTGGATTGACTGTGTGGGATGTACATACAAACGGAAACCTTTTCTCTTGATTGACTGTGTGGGATGTACATAAGAACGGAAATGTATTCCTTGGATTGACTGTGTGGAATGTACATAACAAACGAAAACGTTTGTTTGGGATTGACTGTGTGGGATGTACTTATGACCGGAACCGATTGGGCATGTATAATCGTATTTGATCACTCACCCGTCGCAAAACGACCTCATTTTGCCGAGCGCGTGTGCCAGGAGGGCCTATTCCCGACGGTTTCTTGGTCGTGTGGGAAGGACCCCCCCTATCGCAGTCACTCACTAGGCGACGGTTCAGAATGCCGTCGCGGAAAGGGGTTAAAAACAGTTTGTATAGCACCTTGATGTACTAGTGATTTGTCGAAGCTTTGATCTATATGTTTTTATCAGTTACCGAAAAGGGGTAGATTGAAAGTGAAACTAATCCTCGGTTGGTTTTGGTAATTCAGAACAACATATAGCTCATTGAACTAATATCCATTCGAGATAAATATTTCAGGATGTTCAATAATTGGCATGGCATGGACTATAGATGTGGACCCCTCAAAAATGGTAAGGACAAGGATTGGCAAAAGCTCAAGACTCTTCATTTCTATTTTAGTGATCCAAGATGACATTGAGTCCATAGGAAATCCAATACTATTAAAAGGGGACAAGGTATTGCTTAATGGTGTACTTGCTCAAGTGCCTAGTGATATTGCTCCAAACCCCAGCCACTTTTTGTTGGAAATATGCCCTGGAGGCAATAATAAAATGGTTATTATCATATTTCCTGTTCATGATAAAAGTTTATTATTCATGCTAGAATTGTATTGATCAGGAACTTAGATACTTATGTGAATACATAAAGTACACCATGTCCCTAGTATGCCTCTACTAGACTGGCTCGTTGATCAAAGATGGTTAAGGCTTCCTAACCATAGACATGAGTTGTCATTTGATAACAGGATCACATCATTAGGAGAATGATGTGATGGACTAGACCCAACTATAAGCTTAGCATGAGATCGATTAAGTTATCTGCTATAGCTTTCTTCATGTCAAGTATCTGTTCCTTCGACCATGAGATCATGTAACTCCCGAATACCGGAAGAATACCTTGTGTGCTATCAAACATCACTTCATAACTGGGTGATCATAAAGATGCTCTACAGGTATCTCTGAAGGTGTCTGTTGAGTTGGCATGAATCGAGATTGGGATTTTTCACTCCGTATGATGGAGAGGTATCTCTAGGCCCTCTCGGTAATACAGCATCACAAGAAGCTTGCAAGCAATGTGACTAAGGTGTTAGTCATGGGATCTTGTATTACAGAACGAGTAAATAGACTTGCCATTAACGAGATTGAACTAGGTATGAGATACCGACGATCGAATCTCGGGCAAGTAACATAGCGACGGACAAAGGGGACTGCATACGGGATTAACCGAATCCTTGAAATTGTGGTTCAACTGATAAAAGATCTTCGTGGAATATGTAGGAACAAAAATAGGTATCTAGGTCCTGCTATTGGTTATTGACCGGAGAGGTGTCTCGATCATGACTACATGATTCCCGAACCCGCATGGTGATGTCTTCTAGAACTACGTCGGTATTTCCCCAAAGAGGAAGGGATGATGTAGTATAGCAACAGTAGTTATTTCCCTCAGTGATGAGGCCAAGGTTATCAAACCAGTAGGAGAACCTCCTAACACCATGTAAACAGCCCCTGCACATAAATAACAAATACACGCAACCCGACGTGTTAAAGGGGTTGTCACTCCCTTTCGGGTACGGCGCCTCAAGTAGGCAAGATAACGTGAGATAGTTGTGGTAGATAGGATAAATGATCATGATATAAATAAATTGCAGCAAGGTATTTTTGTATTTTTGGTTTAATAGATCTGAAAATAAACGCAAAGAAAAATAGATGCAAGGGGAAATATGATGAAAAGAGACCCGGGGGCCGTAGGTTTCACTAGTGGCTTCTCTCGAAAAAAATAGCAAACGGTGGGAAAACAATTACTGTTGGGCAATTGATAGAACTTCAAATAATCATGACGATATCCACGCAATGATCATTATATAGGCATCACGTCCAAGATTAGTAGACCAACTCCTGCCTGCATCTACTACTATTACTCCACACATCGACCGCTATCCAGCATGCATCTAGTGTATTAAGTTCATGGAAAAATAGAGTAAGGAGATAAGAACAATGACATGATGTAGACAAGATCTATTTATGTAGAAATAGACCCTATCTTGTTATCCTCAATAGCAAAGATACATACGTGTTGTTTCCCTTTCTGTCGATCAAGCACCGTAAGATCGAACCCATCACAAAGCACCTATTCCCATTGCAAGATAAATAGATCAAGTTGGCCAAACAAAACCTAAATATCGGAGAAGAAATACGAGGCTATAATCAATCATGCATATAAGAGATCAAAGAAGACTCAAATAACTTTCATGGATAAAAACATAGATCTGATCATAAACTCAAAGTTCATCCGATCCCAACAAACGGACCGCAAAAAGACTTACATCATATGGATCCCCAAGAGACCATTGTATCGATAATCAATAGAGAGAGACAGGAAGCCATCTAGCTACTAACTACGAACCCGTAGGTCTACAAAGAACTAGTCACGTATCATCGGAGAGGCACCAATGGACATGATGAACCCCTCCGAGATGGTGTCTAGATTGGATCTGGTGGTTCTGGAACTTGTGGCGGCTGGAATTGATTTTCATCGACTCCTCGAGGGTTTTTGGAATATTGGGGTATTTATAGAGCAAAGAGGGGGTGCGGGAGGCCAACAAGGAGGTCACAACCCATCGGGGCGCACCTGGGCCCCCAGGCGTGCCCTGGTGGGTTGTTCTCCCCTCGGAGCTCCCCTCAAGTACTTTCCTGGCCCACTCGATGTCTTCTGGTCCAAAAGATCCACAAAAATGTTCGCTGCGTTTGGACTCCATTTGGTATTGATTTCCTGCGATGTAAAAAACAAGCAGAAAACAACAACTGGCATTGGGCACTATGTCAATAGGCTAGTACCAAAAATTGATATAAAATGACTATAAAATGATTGTGAAACATCCAAGAATAATAATATAACATCATGGAACAATAAAAAGTTATAGATACGTTGGAGACATATCAGCATCCCCAAGCTTAAATCCTGCTCGTCCTCGAGTAGGTAAATGATACAAACTGAAATTTTTGATGTGGAATGTTGCCTAACATGTTCATCACATTTTCTTTTCTTTAAAGCATGGACATTTGGACTTTTATATGGTTCAAAGCAATAGTCTAGTTTTGACATGAAGACTTCAATACTCAAGCATACCAACAAGCAACCATGTCTTTCAAAATATCAACACTAAAGCAAGTTATCCCTAGCCCATTATGCTCAACCATTGATCCATTCATCAAACACACTCGAATATTAGCTACACCCAATGCTCAAATATGATCACAGTGCCCCTTAGTTGGTGTCGGCGTTCTGGGAACAGGGGTACCCAGACTTGCCTGCCTGCGGCCTGCGGCGTGGCTCAGGGAGTGGCCCAGTACGACCCATCTTCATCAATGCATACTCAAGACCCTCGCAAGGGGCCAAGCCTCGCGGGGCAGACGACAGGAGGCTTCCTCGGGCACGGCCTCGTCAGGCTGGCTCGCGAGGAGGCAGAGAGATCAAGGCGGGGTACCTTGCGAGGTGCTCATGATGCAAGCCATCACGACCAAGGCCAGGCGGGCGCCGGCCTGCGCAGAGTCCTTGTTTCCTCTTTGGTGCCAAGGGGGCAAGCGCAGGCAAGAGTATCAACCAAAGGAAACCATTTCGGTGCAACAAGACCAAGACCAGCAGGACAGCAGAATGGAGGTCATCGTGGAGCCCAAGCCGGCGTCATCATCGGGGTCTTTGGCAGGCAATGACCAACTTTAGTCAGGATAAGTGTACTAGATGGTCCCCTTCAAAATGGCCAACTGTTGGCGCCCTTCCCGCTCAATATTTGGGGAGAGGCCCAGGGCCTCCGCCTATAAATAGGACTAGCCACCCACAGGGTAGGGCATCGAGAGAACAAGGATAGAAAGATAGAGAGAGAGTGTGAAGCGACTGAACTACCACTAGCAGTTCATCGCACCAGCCAAGAACAGACCCTCGCGAGGCTGTTCTTCCCTTGTACTGTTCCTCGTCAGTCCCAGAGGCAATCCACCACACCACACACTGGAGTAGGGTATTACACCACAATGGTGGCCTGAACCAGTATAAATCGCGTGTCCCTTGTGTTGTTCTTCGGGTAGTTTTAGACCCTTGCGAGGCGACGAGACATGGGTAGGCAGGAGGTGTGATCTCCGCGTGCACCCCAGAGTTGAAACCTTGAGGGTCTTCCGGAACCCGAAATCCGACATTTGGCGCGCCAGGTAGTGGTGCGCCGGAATCTGCCTTCCGTCGCCTTGTGTTTCGCCGCCCGTCGTATCATCGTCGTCATGTCCGGCGACCCAACGGGCAATCCTGATCCCTGAGCGGCCTGGCCCGCCCACGCAGAGCCGCTTGCCCAGGGCGACCTCAACCCCATACCCCAGGCAGCCCGTGGTCCGTAGGGCGCTGCGGGCCGCGGGCGACGCGGTCAGACGACACCAGCTCTCACACCATGGCAGGTGCGGTCGGCAGCGAGGGCCTCGAGCCACGCTGCGGCCACGGCGCCGTACTCACGGCGGGAGCAGGCGAACTCAAGGGCTGCGCTTACAGTAGCTCGAGAACTACTACAATGCAGGCTGCTAGAGGGCAGCCGCGACGTGCTACTGGAGCGGGTGGCAGAGCTCCTGGGCTCTGCCGCCTCGGGGGCTCACCCCTTCTGCACCCAGCTGTCGCCTCAGGCCCAAGGCGGACCGCACGGAGGCCCCACACACGCCTGCACAGCTCCAAGAGGATTCCAGGGCCACTCCAACACCAACCTGGACGTCAGCGCCTGGCCACCAACGGTGCCGCCTCCGCCTCCGACCAGCGAAGGGGGATCCACTACAACCCACAGTCCCGATGAGCCGCCACGCTACCACTCCCAGGTTGGCACCACGAGCAGAACTGCGTGGCACATGGGGAACTACGGCGAGGCATTCGGGGCGGCGGCCCCGGAGGCGTATGTGCCCTACATGGTGGATCAAGGACACGCGCAGGAGGAAGACCATGGCTAGTTCATCGGCCCAGGCTGGGGAGAAGAAATACCCGAGGCCGAGCTCTTTCAGGAGCCCAGAGAAGGCCTCGTCGACCGCGCCAGAGGCAGTGACTATCGGGTACCGCTAGTCCCTCAGGAACAGGCATACGCTAACCATGGATCACAGGAGGTACAGGTCGTTGCAGCGGTTGGCTGCCCCAATCCAGCAGCTCCCCACCCCTCAGGAGGAGGGCACCGGGGGCTGCAGGAGAGGGGCCGAGATCCGGCCTCGCCCACGCAGTGCTCGGAGCAAGGCGTCCTCAGGAGGTAGGCCCTCTGTCAGGGAGGTGCCCCAGGGCCTACCCCCGGCAGAGGACCCGTGGTTGTCGGGGGAACCGCTGGTGACCGCTCTATCCCATTGGCGTTGTCCTTGGTCTCCGGCCGTCGTCGATGGCAATAGAGTGTGGCGCAAGGCGGGGCCCTCGTCTGGCGATATGAAGCAAGGCCGGTACCTATGAAGAAGGCCGAGTGCCTGTGAAGCTCGCCGCCTCGTTACACTCTCACGTAATAATGAGTGGGGCTGTACACGCCCCGGAGTCTCCGGAGAGCCGCCCTCGGGCCTCGGGGGCTCCCGCCCATGCCCAGTGGCAGCACTTAGCTCCGCGCTGGTGAGAAGACATCGAAGACTAGACTAGGTGCCGGACGCGGCTTTTTCTGCTTTCCTTGCGTTTCCTCTTGGTTGTCGCTTTTCCCTGTTTGGATTTAAGTTGGATTTGAGCTTGAAACTTGCGTGTGTTCGGGGAAGGGGTGTTTTAGTCTCATTCGAGCAATCTCTTGCATTCTGGTTACCGCTTTGCGTCCGTCCAGCTTCAGCTGCCTCCCCTCATGAGCCCCTCGCGAGCCGGGCCAGGGCCAGCATGTACGCAGCCCAGACTGCCATCGGCACACCCTCTCAGGAGGTTCTCATTACATGTTCAATGAGCTCATCCAGGAGGCGCTCGGGGCACCATGGCCCCCTCAGGCTCACTCAGGGCCCACGCGGGTCGAAGGTAAACAAGCCAGTTGACTCATCAGAAAACTAGTCGCTCGGTATGGGCATGCGGGCAACATCATGTCTACAAATACGCTAACTGCAAGTTTTCACACGAGGGGCAACCCCTCCCAAAATGCTCTTACAACCCTCAAGGCCAAGCCCGAACTCTCTCTGCGCAGGGTAAGAAGCAGGAACAGCGCGCGGTCAATCGGATAAATCCCCCAATGCATCCTCGGGGGCACCTCCGGAGTCGCCACTGGCGTCGCTGGCCTCGCCGTCACCTTCTATGCCGCCGCCATCAGCACCTGGGCCATTCACCGCTCCGCCCTCACCAGCGCCTAGGCCATTCACCACTCCGCCCTCATCAGCAGCTACGACCACACCGTCGTCATCAGCGGTGAAGGCCCTAACAAGGGCGTCCACGTTGTCTTCCACCTAACGCGCCAGATTGCCCCGGATTGCCAGGGGTACCGGTGCGATGGCGGCATCAAAGTCGAAATGGGGGTCCATGTTCTGAAGGTGACTGAAGACACGAGAAAAAAGCACGCCCAAATAGGGCACGGCTCCTCTCCTCCACCAACCTGTCGGCTCTGCCCGAACGAGTCTCCAGCTGCGTCACCACATCGGTGAAGAACTGAAGGTTACCAGCATAGTTAACCACACGAGGCTCCCCAACGGCTGCCTCGCAGATGATGCCCAAGGCCCTGTTGGCTCTTTCCCGGAGCTTGCGGAGCATGGGGCTGTGCATGTGCTCCAGGGTCTGCCGCTGGCGTATCTCGTCCTCGTTCCGCCACGCAACGGCCTCAGCCGCGTCCACCCTTTGATGGAGAAGAAGCACCTCAACACGGGAGGAATCCAGTTCTGCCTGTGCCGTGCCAAGGGCGGCCCTGACAGCGTCCGCACTCCGCGTCACTTCATCCAGCTTGGCCTTCAGGGTGGCGGTCCTGCCCTCTGCTTCGACCTTGATCAACTCCAGCCTTTCCTCGAACTCGCGCTCGAGGTTCGAGCGGGCCGCCGACACCTGGCGATCAACCTCTTCTGAGGCTCGGACTTCCCTCGTGGCAACATCATCCTCCGCCTGCGCCACCAGACACTCCCTCGTCTCCAATCGCTCGAGGTCCAGGATGCGCTCGGTGGCCTCCAGCGTCAGTGCCTCCTCACGCTTCTGAAGCTCCGCCTGATCGACCGAGCCCCCCTTCATCGACGCAAGGGCCGCCTCATGCAACTCCACCTGTTGCTCCAGGGAGCTACTCTAAGCCTGGAGCTCCCACGCCCGCTCTTCTACGGCCCTGCGCCGCTGGTTGGCCTCCTGAGCCTCCTCGACGGCCCGGGAGCAGGCCTCCCGAGAAGCTGCCAGCGACACCTCGGCCTTCTCATTGTCGAGGTCACGCTGGTGGCGCGCAAGGGCAACGGCCACCTTCAGCTTGCGCCTCTCCTCCGCTAGGCACAGGCCCTCGGCCTCAAGGCGTGCGTCCTCGTCAGCGAGCTCTACACCAAGCCGGCTCACTGCGTCAGCCGCCCTCTGGAGGAACCCTTGGCGGAGGGCACGGCGCTCCCGGGCGCGCTCGAGCACGTCTTCTGCGTCATCCTCCGCCCCAGGCGCGCGCAGAAGACCACGGACCAACACTCCCCCCCTGGGCAGGGGGCTGGGGGCTGGCACCCTCGCAATGGCCGGACGTGCCTCGCCAGAAGCCTGGCCCGGAGCCAGTTCGTCCTCCAAGGAAGAACGCAAGGCCGACCTCAACCAGTCGCTGTCCACAACCAATCGAGGAGCCTAGGGCAGGCTGGCTATGCCCCGGGAGGGCTCGCGAAGGATGGTCGCATGGTGCGCAGAACCAGGACGCATCACAGGATGGCCCACCTCTCCAACCAGCCTCACCACGAGGGCAGTGCTGGAGCTTGGGGCGCTTGGGGAAGGTGGAGAGGGCGAGGCTAAGAGGGATGTCTCCTCAGCCATCTCCGTGAACTCGGCAGGAAGGGCCCTGCAAGGCAATGATCAGCTGAAGCAGTAGGAAAGTAAGGAACTGAGAAAGGGAAAGGCTTACTCATCGGTGGCGAAGTACTTCCTGCGCTTCAATAGGCGGCAAGGGTAATCATCACCCAAGGCCTCCCTTCTCTTTTGGAGAGCCTCGAAGTCCACACGGAAGCGGCCCAGGAGCTCGGCGCAGGGGTCAGCCTGCGACGAGGAAGAAGCGCCAAAGTGACCAGCGTCAGGGACATCATCCTGGCGCACGCCGCCAGACGCCGCGCCAAGAAGGGTGGCCGGGGCCTCAGGGGCCTCTGCCACGGGAGCCGCGGGCCGCGGCTCAACACCTTCAGCCGCCGCAGGGCAGGCCTCAGGAGCTACCGCCTCAGAAGTGCCGCATGGGGTCATCATCCCGGCGGAGGCCCCCTCAGCCCCCGATGGCCCTTGCCTCCCAGCTCCACCACTCGAGGAAGGACCATCGCGGGCAACCGTAAGGGCAACCACCACAACTGGGTTCTCAAGAGGTCCCATGAGGCCTGCGGGGCACAGCCCCCATTTGTCGAAGCTGGGCATCTGCTTCACAAAATCACCCTTGTTTGAGCAAAGGTACAGCAGGGCACCCCCATGCCAGATGCTGCCAGGGGAAGGGTCCCCAGTCAGGATCATGGGAACCTTCCTCAGCACTTCAGGCGTCAAATCTTCCTCCTGGAGCCTCATGCAGTCTTCACGCCCCCCGAAGGCCCACATCCGGTGGGAATGACACTGGAAAGGAGCGATGTGGCATAGGAGGAACTCCTTCACCACCTTGGGTGCCGTCACATCGAGTGCCCTCAAGTTCGCGAAGCGATGCCAAACGAAGACGAGCCGGGGGCTCGTGAGCTTCATCTGGCCCCAACCTGAATTGGGGATAGCGGGCAAGGTTGGCTCCGAAAGCAGGGGGCTGGGCACCCCGACATCGACGTACAGCCACCGCTCACGGAACCCAGTCGCAGGCGGAGGAAGGCTGAAATCGATTTCCGAAGCCGATGTTTCTGGTGCGGCAAGGAAGCTCACGCACCCCGAGAATTGGGTGGGGTCGCTGAGGCGCAAAGAGAAGAAGTGGCGCAGCAAGGCAACTGAAGGAGGAATGCCCATCATCGCCTCGCAGACAAAAGAAAAAACAGCAAGAAGAGTAATGGATTCGGGACCCAAATGCATCATGTGGATTTGGTAATGGGAAAGCACAGCGTTGAAGAAATCAGAGAAGGGGGGAACCAGTCCCGCCCACAGAGTGTCGGCAAAGTACCGGACCTCGGTGGCTATTCTGTCAATGGAGAAGTGAGACGCGGGCCAGACCGTCGTCCTCCCGCACTCGTTGAAGATGGTGGCGTGGGCAGAACTGACCTTGTCCAAGCCTTCCCGGTTGAGTATGATCGACCGGTCGACAGCAGGAGCCGTCGACGGCGACGGGCGGGGCGAGGGCACAGGCTTTTGCCCTTTCCCCTTTTTCGTCGGAGCCATGGCGATAGGAAGGGGGAGGATTCATGATTAGATTGGAAGTGGAGACTAGAGCTCGAGAGAAGGAAGAGCAGGAGGCGCGCGCGACGAGAAGAGGGGTGACTGTGTGCAACCGCGGGTCCACCTAGCTGGGCGCAAAATAAGGAAGCGTGGGGGAACAGGGACACCCACGTCCAATCGACCGCCATGCGGCACCCAAGGCCGCAGGCTATTGGGGCCCGCGGTGCTTCGCACTTGCCCCTTCGCTTCCCTGCTAAGCCAAGTCCGGGCGCGCCTTGGGCCCGAGGGCTACTGTCGACGTTCTGGGAACGGGGGTACCCAGACTTGCCTGCCTGCGGCCTGCGGCGTGGCTCAGGAAGTGTCCCAGTACGACACATCTTCATCAACGCATACTCAAGACCCTTGCGAGGGGCCAAGCCTCGCGGGGCGGACGACAGGAGGCTTCCTCGGGCACGGCCTTGTTAGGCTGGCTCACGAGGAGGCGGAGAGATCAAGGCGGGGTACCTCGCGAGGTTCTCAGGACGCAAGCCATGACGACCAAGGCCAGGCGAGCGCCAGGCGGGCGCCGGCCTGCGCAGAGTCCTTGTTTCCTCTTTGGTGCAAAGGGGGCAAGCGCATGCAAGAGTATCAAGCAAAGGCAACCATTTCAGTGCAACAAGACCAAGACCAGCAGGACGGCAGAATGGAGGTCATCGTGGAGCCCAAGCCGGCGTCATCGTCGGGGTCTTTGACAGGTGATGACCAACTTTAGTCAGGATAAGTGTACTAGATGTTCCCCTTTAAAATGGCCAACTGTTGGCGCCCTTCCCGCTCAATATTTGGGGAGAGGCCCAGGGCCTCCGCCTATAAATAGGACTAGCCACCCACAGGGTAGGGCATCGAGAGAACAAGGATAGAAAGATAGAGAGAGAGTGAAGCGACTGAACTCCCCCTAGCAGTTCATCGCACCAGCCAAGAACAGACCCTCGCGAGGTTGTTCTTCCCTTGTACTGTTCCTCGTCAGCCCCAGAGGCAATCCACCACACCACAAACTGGAGTAGGGTATTACACCACAATGGTGGCCTGAACCAGTATAAATCTCGTGTCCCTTGTGTTGTTCTTCGGGTAGTTTTAGATCCTTGCGAGGCGACAAGACACGGGTAGGCAGGCGGTGTGATCTCCGCGTGCACCCAGAGTTCGAACCTTGAGGGTCTGTCGGAACCCGAAATCCAACAGTTGGTGCTTTATAGGAGAAGGTGGAGACTCAAATTCAAAATAAAAATTGCATAAATTAAAAGAAAGGACCTTCGCAGAGGGAAGTAGGGATTTGTAGAGGTGCTAGAGCTCAAAGAGAAAATTGAGAGATAAAAACATTTTGGGAGGCATACTTTTTCCACCAACAAAAACGACTTAGAGCTCCCAACACTTTCCATGCTAGATACATCATAGGAGGTTCCGAATTAGAAAATAAAGTTTATTCCTTTTTCCACCATTACTTTCACTTTCCATGGCTAACCGTATCCACGGGTGCCCTCCATACCAACACTTTCCAAGGAATTTATTATTAGACAACATAAAGTAAATTCATTTTCCATTTTGGGGCTGGGCATCCCTAATACCTTTCTCGTACTCTTGTGCAACCACAAGTGAATAAACACTCATCGTGAGAATAACACATCTCGCATGGAAAATATTGGCCACCCCTCACCGCCTCGCGAGCGGTACGAGCACACAAAAGAGAAATTTATTTTTAAAGTGAGAGATGGCACATGCAAATTTTCTTAGAACGGCACGAAAATATCGCATATAGGTAGGTATAGTGGACTCATATGTCAAAACTAGTTTAAAGGGTTTTGGATGCACAAGTAGTGATCATACTTAGTGCAAAATGAAGGCTAGCAAAAAGATTGAGAAGCGACCAACCAAGAAACGAAAAATCTTGTACCCAAGCATTAAGCATAAGTAACACCGAATAATGCACCACAAGTAGGATATAAATTTCATTGCATAACTATTGACTTCATGCTTGCATAGGGAATCACAAACCTTAACATCAATATTCTTACTAAAGCACAATTACTCATCAACATGACTCACATATCATATCGTCATAGCTCAAAACCATTACTAAGAATCAAGTTTATTTTGTCCAATTTTCTTCATGAAAGTTTTTATTATATCCTCCTTGGATATTGATAACCCACAAGTGTAGGGGATAATTGGAGCCTCTTTTGATAAGTAAGAGTGTCGAACCCAACGAGGAGCTAAATGTAGAACAAATATTCTCTCAAGTCCTATCTGCCACTGATACGACTCTACGCACGCTTAGTGTTTGCTTTACCTAGAACAAGTATGAAACTAGAAGTACTTTGAAGGTGTTGTTGGATAGGTTTGCAAGATAATAAAGAACATGTAAATAAAAAGTAGGGGCTGTTTAGATAAAGAAGCAATAAAGTAAATATAGCGAGTGTGGAAAAGTGGTGGTAGGAGTTGTGAAATTGTCTGTAAGCAATTGACTACTTTACTAGACCGATAGCAAGTTTTATGTGGGAGAGGCATAAGCTAACATACTTTCTCTTCTTGGATCATATGCACTTATGATTGTAACTCTAGCAAGCATCCGCAACTACTAAAGATCATTAAGGTAAAACCCAACCATTAAAGCATCAAGTCCCCTTTATCCCATACGCCACAACCCCCTTACTCGGGTTTATGCTTCTATCACTCAAGCAACCCACTATAAGCGAATCATGAACGTATTGCAACACCCAACAGCGGGAATCCCTCACGCTTGCGCGACACGGAGGGCACAATAGGACAGTAACATAACCACAAGCAAATTAAACCAATCATAGCAATTCACCAATCACCGGTAGGACAACGAAATCTACTCAGACATCATAGGATGGCAACACATCATTGGATAATAATATGAAGCATAAAGCACCATGTTCAAGTAAAGGGTACAGTGGGTTGCGGGAGAGTGGACCGCTGAATATATATGGGGGAAGGTGATCGAGATGTTGGTGAAGATGGAGGTGATGATGATGGGCCCCGGCGGCGTTCCGGCGCCACCGGAAGCAAGGGGGAGAGAGCCCCCCTTCTTCTTCTTCTTCTTCCTTGACCTTCTCCCTAGATGGGAGAAGGGTTTCCCCTCTGGTCCTTGGCTCCCATGGCGTGGGAGGGGCGAGAGCCCCTCCAAGATTGGATCTGTCTCTCTGTCTCTCTCTGTTTCTGCGTTCCCAGATTCTGCCTTGGCACCATTTTTTTATATCTAGAGATCCGTAACTCCGATTGGATTGAAACCTTCGCCCAGATATTTTTCCAAAAATTAGCTTTCTTGCGGCCAAAGAAGGGCGTCAACCGCCTTACGAGGGGCCCATGAGGGTCAGGGGCGCGCCCAGTATGGGCAAACGCGCCCCCAGCCTCGTGGCCACCTCGGGCACCGCCTCGCGTTGATTTTACTTCCCAAAAATAAGCTCCATCCATTTTTATCCCGTTTGGACTCTGTTTGATATTGGGTTTCTGTGAAACATAAAACATGCAACAAACAGGAACTGGCACTGGGCACTGGATCAATATGTTAGTCCCAAAAATAATATAAAAAGTTGCCAAAAGTATATGAAAGTTGAATAATATTGGCATGAAACAATAAAAAATTAAAGATACGACGGAGACGTATCAGCATCCCCAAGCTTAATTCCTGCTCGTCCTCGAGTAGGTAAATGATAAAAAAAATAATTTTTGATGTGGAATGCTACCTAGCATAATCTTGATCATATGTCTAATCATGGCATGAATATTAAGACACGAGTGACTCAAAGCAATAGTCTATCATTTGACATAAAAACAATAATACTTAGGGCATCCCATCAAACAATCATGTCTTTCAAAATATCAATGCTACAGAACGTTATCCCTACAAAATCATATAGTCTTGTGTGCTCCCTTTTCTTAACACAAGGTACCCCTCATGCCTATTGATACATCTCCAACGTATCTATAACTTTTGATTGTTCCATGCTATTATATTACGCCTTTTGGATGTTTATGGGCTTTATTTTACACATTTATATCATTTTTGGGACTAACCTACTAACCGGATGCCCAGCCCGTATTGTTGTTTTTTTGCCTATTTCAGTATTTCGAAGAAAAGGAATATCAAACGGAGTCCAAACGGAATGAAACCTTCGGGAGCGTGATTTTTGGAACGAACGTGATCCAAAGGACTTGGAGTGCAAGTCAAGAAGCGATCGAGGCGGCCAGGAGGGTGGAGGGCGTGCCCCCTGTCTCGTGGGCCCCTCGGGCGGCCACCGACGTACTTCTTCCTCCTATGTATACCCATGCACCCCAAAAACATCCAGGGAGCCAACGAAAAACAATTTCCACCGTCGTATCCTTCTGTATCCGCGAGATCCCATCTTGGAGCCTTCGCCGGCGCTCCGCCGGAGGGGGAATCGACCAAGGAGGGCTTCTACATCAACACCATAGCCCCTCCGATGAGTTGTGAGTAGTTTACCACACACCTTCGGGTCCATATATAGTATTAGCTAGATGGCTTCTTCTCTCTTTTTGGATCTCAATACCATGTTCTCCCCCTCTCTTGTGGAGATCTATTCGATGTAACTCTTTTTGCGGTGTGTTGGTGAAGATCCGATGAATTGTGGGTTTATGATCAAGTTTATCTATGAGAAATATTTGAATCTCCTCTAAATTCTTTTATGTATGATTGAGTTATCTTTGCAAGTCTCTTCGAATTATCAGTTTGGTTTGCCTACTAGATTGATCTTTCTTGCCATGGGAGAAGTGCTTAGCTTTGGGTTCAATCTTGCGGTGTCCTTACCCAGTGACAGCAGGCGCAGCAAGGCACGTATTGTATTGTTGCCATCGATGAAAAAAAGATGGGGTTTATATCATATTGCATGAGTTTATCCAGTACATCATGTCATCTTTCTTAATGCGTTTCTGTTCTTATGAACTTAATACTCTAGATGCATGCTGGATAGCGGTCGATGTGTGGAGTAATAGTAGTAGATGCAGGCAGGAGTCGGTCTACTTGTCACGGACGTGATGCCTATATACATGATCATGCCTAGATAATCTCATAATTATTTGCTTTTCTATCAATTGCTCGACAGTAATTTGTTCACCCACCGTAATACTTATGCTATCTTGAGAGAAGCCACTAGTGAAACCTATGGCCCCCGGGTCTATCTTTTATCATATATGCTTTCAATCTACTTTTATTTGCATCTTTACTTTTCCAATCTATATTATAAAATACCAAAAATATATTTATCTTATCATACTATCTCTATCATATCTCACTTTTGCAAGTGGCCGTGAAGGGATCGACAACCCCTTTATTGCGTTGGTTGTGAGTTCTTTGTTTGTTTGTGTAGGTGCGTGGGACTTTTGAGGAGCCTCCTACTGGATTGATACCTTGGTTCTCAAAAACTGAGGGAAATACTTACGCTACTCTTCATCACCCTTTCCTCTTCAAGGAAAACCAACGCAAGTTCAAGACCTAGCAAGAAGGATTTCTGGCACCGTTGCCGGGGTGGTCTTCGCTCAAGTCAAGACATACCAAGTACCCATCACAAACTCATCTCCCTCGCATTTACATTATTTTCCATTTGCCTCTCATTTTCCTCTCCCCCACTTCACCCTTCCCGTTTTATTCGCCCTCTCTTTCCCAATGTTCTCCTCTCTCTTTCGCTTGCCTTTTTCCGTTTGCTCGTGTGTTAGACCGTTTACCTTGTCATAATGGCTAGTTCCTTATCCGCTCCTATGTCCCCCAAGTTTGAAGTTCTTCACTTCAAGCAAAGGCAAGGAGGAAACTTAAAAGATACTTGGTATGGGATGATGGAATCTTATCGCAATTGCACCCTAGAGGTGAATTTTAGAATTCTTCTTCGCAATTTTTATGTTGGGCTAAACATGACGCATAGACAACTCTTGGACTGCATTGCCAAGGGAAATTTTATTGAAAATCCTAGTATTGCGCATGAAATTATAGAGGGAATAGTGGTAACACTACCTCAAAAGGGAGGACCACATCCTAACCAAGAAGAAACACAAGTGTTTGGAAAGATTTGCGAAGTAACAAAAATATTACAAAAGTCTCTTGAGCCTATTAAAAGTGTTAGCGGAAATCTTCACCGCATGAATATGTTGATTACTCTTTGCAATAAGCGGTTCGATTCTTTAGATCTAAAAATTTCCGAGTATGAAGAGAAACGTAAAGAACCTCCCGGATTCGAGCATGACTCCGCTAAAAAACTGAAAATCAAAGATGGCACTACTTAGATCTATCTTCGCTTTTAGGCCTAGCTAGGGGCGTTAAACGATAGTGCTAGTTGGGAGGCAACCCAATTTTATTTGTGTTTTTTGTTTTTGTTTATGTTTAGTAATAAATTTTGCATCTACCTTCTGTTTAGATGTGTTTTTATGTTTTAATTAGTGTTTGTGCCAAGTAGAACCTATAGGATAACCTATGGTGATAGTTAATTTGATTCTGCTGAAAAACAGAAACTTTGGGCGCACGAAATTAGTTTTGGTAAATCACAGAAACGTGATTTTCCGTTGATTCTTCTTGCTGATGATCAATAGACAAATTTCACAGGACTTCCTATTTTGGTAGGATTTTTAAAGTTCCGCAAGTTTGCATTAGTTACAGATTGCTACAGACTGTCCTGTTTTTGACAGATTCTGTTTTTCGTGTGTTGTTTGCTTATTTTAATGCATCTATGGCTAGTATTAAGTGGTATGAACCATAGAGAACTTGGAATACAGTAGGTTTAACACCAAAATAAATAAAGTATGAGTTCATTACAGTACCTTATGTGGTGGTTTTGTTTTCTTTCACTAACGGAGCTTATGAGATTTCCTGTTGAGTTTTGTGTTGTGAAGTTTTCAAGTTTTGGGTAAAGATTTGATGGTCAATGGGATAAGGAGTGGAAAAAGCCTAAACTTGGGGATGCCCATGGCACCCCAAGATATTCAAGAGTAACCAAAAGCCTAAGCTTGGGGATGCCCCTGGAAGGCATCCCCTCTTTCGTCTTTGTTCATTAGTAACTTTACTTGGAGCTATATTTTTATTCACCACATGATATGTGTTTTGCTTGGAGCGTCGTGTATGATATTAGTATTTGCTTTTTAGTTTACCACAATCATCCTTGCTGTACACACCTTTTAGGAGAATCCCACTTGATTGAAATTTATTAGAATACTAGGTAATTGCCCGTGCGTTGCAACGGGGGAGGAGGGGCTAATTCTAGTGGTTTAACATTGGTCATATCCACACGGACATCAGATGGTATTGTCAACATTGCCATTACATCAGTCTTCTTCCTGCACTGATTTTGGTCATCTGTCCGTCTCCTCAATCCAAGCATCAGAATCAAAATTAACAAAACTGCACTTGATGTTGACCTAAAATAAGACACATCAAAACTTTTTTTTTTGGAAAAGCAATGTTGTATGTTTTATTTGACCATTCGATAACTATGTGTTTTTATGTACAAAAAAATCAGATCCTAGAAAGAATGGCATACATCAAGATTGTCGACACCCGCTTCATCATCCATTTATTCCATTCTCCTTGGGACTCCTCTTGGAAATATGTGATATTGTTTCCACAACACAAAATTATCAAATTTGAATCACAACATGTGAAAGCGGCACAAACTAATAATGGGTGGCTGCTACATTGCCTCACACCATCATCACTCCCATCCTCTTAGTCTTCAATCTTACTTCGAGAACGGTTCCTACCTTACGAGGATGCACTCGGCGAGCTTGTCGTGTGGTTGTCAATCTCATCATCATCGTTGGCCAACAACTTGGAAGTGCTTCATTTCTTCACAAGCTTTGACGCCTACCTTTCGTGTTTCTGGTAATTCCACGACAAAGGAAAGCATAGCAATAAATTATCAAAGACAAAGTTATATCACTGTTCTTAACACACCGGGATTGCTCAATGGAAGTGGTGGATCAAAACTTACAATGCTACTCGTGCCCTTGCAGGGGACCTTGGCATATACTGGGCATTAAAAATTTTAGTACCACGGGATCAATTGTGTCAAATACAATTTGTGTACTTCACTATGGATTAAATGTCAATTCCGGTGAATCATGATTGGTCGGTCGAGAAACTGGATCGCAGGACAATTCAGTTGAGTTAAACCTTGGCACAACACATGAGTGTGTTGCTAAAAAAAGGCGAGGAGGCCCTCAAAGTGAAATGGCAAAGAATGCATTCATGTGTACCTTCTGATTACACGCATCTGATTCATTTTGCAGTATGTGTTCCTTATTATTAGTCATAGGCCTGAAAAAACTCCGTCATTAGTCAGCATGAATCTGCAGTTTAATTAATTACATACTCCCTCTATAAACTAATATAAGAGCGTTTAGATCATTATTTTAGTGATCTAAACGCTCTTATATTAGTTTACGGAGGGTGATCTAAATATGAGATTAGTTCAATATGAATTGAATATGTTGCCAAGAAAGAAAGCATGTCCAGGGAAATTTCTAGCGTTTTAGTGTATATTTGACAAGAAACAAATGACATGGATTCTTGAATGAAAAACTGGGAATAAACTACGCCAAGAATACCGCGATGCAAGATTCATTTTTTGGAGTGTTCAACTGTTAAATCCATCATATACCTTTCCTGAATCAGCACAAGAAGAACAGATGCAACATTTATTCGCCAATCATTCATACTATATTATATTGTACTGCCACCTAAGTAAAGCTTTGCTCATGCGTGTTGATGGACAACCAAAACGAAATTGAGATGAGAGTCCCCATGATCACATGACTGACAAAATAACTGAAGATGTACCTGAAGGACCAAATGTTTGGCCTCGGTGCTCCCTAATTTGTTCGTTTGGTCAAGCTGATAGGAGTGAGTCGACATCTTCATTCAGGTGTGGCAGTCGTGACCAGTCACAACACAAGCGAGCACTCTCTCCAGACGCTGCGGTCATACCCAGTCGCGAGCGGGCAATGTCCACGCCACAAATGATCCAGGGGCATTTTGATTTTGTCCTATACAACAGCGGCGTTTAGTGAGGCAGCCCCAACGCCTGTCGGATGGGAGCAGTGCTCACGTACCTGATCAAAAAAAGGAGAGTATCAGTACTGCTGCATCCGAGTTGAAGCAACAGTACCATTTGGCAGGCACGATGTTGTCTGCGTCAGGCATGGCTGCTGCTCGCCGTTCGGACCGACGGAATCGTTCCTCTCGCTGTACGGCTTGATGGGATCATTCCTCTCACATAGATGTCGGTGGCGAAGCTGATTGTCTCAACGGACGAGGAAAAACCAACGACATCGAGCGAAAAACGCCAAGATCACGATGGGCTGACCTCTTACCTCATTCCTTGTCGGGATATATGTCGATGATGGAACCTCGTTGGCGTCGATCACATCGAGGGCGGACGGCGGCGCGCTGGCGTGGTGCTGGGAGGGGTCGGGACGGCGGAGGCAGACCAGCGGTAGGAGGACGCAAGCACGGTGGCCAGGTGCTGATGAGGAAGGCGAGCGGCGGCCGAGGAGCCAAGGGGCGGGCTGGGGCTGGCGCCGGCGCTAACCCTAGCGCGAGGTCGGGATGGGAGAGTTGCATGTGGTGCGTAAGGTAAGAGAGATGTGGGATGGCTCATGGGGCTTTGCTCGGCTTGGCCCATGTGCTGCGATGGCACGCGAAGCTGGTTTTTTTGGAGCGATGGTAAACCGGATGGGAAGGGATGTCGGGGGGAGAGCGAGGGGAGTCGGACGAAACGTAAGACGGGAAACAGAACCTTCCATTTCTTTTTGGTAGTAGAGACTCTATGTGCATCACTTATATGTTTTGAGGTAGATAGTTTTTGCTCTAGTGCTTCACTTATATCTTTTAGAGCACGGCGGTGGCTTAATTTTGTAGAAATTGCTAGTCTCTCATACTTCACTTATATTATTTTGATAGTTTTTTAGAACAGCATGGTATTTTCTATGGTTATAAAATTGGTCCTAGAATGGTAGGCATCCAAGTTGGGTATAATAAAAACTATCATAGGAAGTGAATTGGATGCTATGATCAACTTGATACTTGATAATTGTTTTGAGATATGGAGGTAGTGATATTAAAGTCATGCTAGTTGGGTGATTATAAATTTAAAGAATACTTGTGTTGAAGTTAGCAAGTCCTGTAGCATGCACGTATGGTAAAAGTTGTGTAACAAATTTGAAACATGAAGTGTCCTTGGATTGTGCATCATTATGAGTGGCGGTCGGGGACGAGCGATGGTCTTTTCCTACCAATCTATCCCTCTAGGACCATGCGCGTAGTGCTTGGTTTTTGACGACTTCTAAATTTTTGCAATAAGTAGATGAGTTCTTTTGACTAATGTTGAGTCCATGGATTATACACACTCTTACCTTTCCATCATTGCTAGCCTCTTCGGTACCGTGCATTGCCCTTTCTCACCTTAAGAGTTGGTGCAAACTCCGCCGGTGCATCCAAACCCCGTGATACGATACGCTCTGTCACACATAAACCTCCTTATATCTTCCTCAAAACAGCCACCATACCTACCTATTATGGCATTTCCATAGCCATTACGAGATATATTGCAATGCAACTTTCCACCGTTACGTTTATCATCATGACACACATTACTTTTGTCATATTGCCATTGCAAGATCATGTAGTTGACATCGTATTTGTGGCAAGGCCACCATGCATAATTTTTCATACATGTCACTCTTGATTCATTGCACCATCCCGGTACACCGCCGGAGGCATTCATATAGAGTCATATCTTGTTCTAGTTTTGAGTTGTAATTCATATGTTGTAAATCAATAAAAGTGTGATGATCATCATTATTAGAGCATTGTCCCAAAGAAAAAAAGAAAAAAAAGAGAAAGGCCAAAAAGAAAAAAAAAGGGGCCAAAGAAAAAATTAAAAAAGAGAAAAAAAGAAAAAAAGAAAAAGAAAGAAAAGTTAAAAAAGAAAATAAATAAAAAAGGGGCAATGTTACTATCTCTTTTTCCATACTTGTGCTTCAAAGTAGCACCATGTCCTTCATATAGCGAGTCTCATTTATTGTGCTTCAAAGTAGCACCATGTTCTTTAAATAGTGAGTTTCATATGTTGTCACTTTCATACACTAGTGGGAATTTTTCATTATAGAACTTGGCTTGTATATTCCTACGATGGGCTTCCTCAAATGCCCTAGGTCTTCGTCAGCAAGCAAGTTTGATGCACACCCACTAGTTTTCTTTTGTTGAGCTTTCATTCATTTATAGTTCTAGTGCATCCGTTGCATGGCAATTCCTACTCCTCATGTTGACATCAATTTACGGGCATCTCCATAGCCCGTTGATTATCCTCATCAATGTGAGACTTTCTTTTTTTGTCTTCTCCACACAATCCCCATCATCATATTCTATTCCACCCATAGTGCTATATCCATGGCTCATCTCATGTATTGCATGAAGGTTGAAAAAGTTTGAGATTATTTAAGTACGAAACAATTGCTTGGCTTGTCATCGGGGGTGTAGAATTTGGGAACATTTTTGTGTGACGAAAATGAAGCATAGCCTAACTATATGATTTTGTAGAGATGAACTTTCTTTAGTCATGTTATTTTGAGAAGACATGATTGCTTTTATTAGTATGCTTGAAGTATTACTATTTCTTTTGTCAATATGAACTTTTATTTTGAATCATTTGGATCTGAACATTCATGCCACAATAAAGAAAATTACAGTGAGAATTATGCTAGGTAGCATTCCACATCAAAAATTCTGTTTTTATCATTTACCTACTCGAGGACGAGCAGGAATTAAGCTTGGGGATGCTTGATACGTCTCCAACGTATCTATAATTTTTTATTGTTCCATGCTATTATATTACCCCTTTTGGATGTTTATGGGCTTTATTTTACACATTTATATCATTTTTGGGACTAGCCTACTAACCGGAGGCCTAGCCCGTATTGCTGGTTTTTTGCCTATTTCAGTGTTTCGAAGAAAAGGAATATCAAACAGAGTCCAAACGGAATGAAACCTTCGGGAGCGTGATTTTTGGAACGAACGTGATCCACAGGACTTGGAGTGCAAGTCAAGAAGCGATCGAGGCGGCCACGAGGGTGGAGGGCGAGCCCACCCCTACAGGGTGCGCCCCCTGTCTCATGGGCCCCTCGGGCGGCCACCGACATACTTCTTCCTCCTATATATACCCATGTACCCCGAAAACATCCAGGGAGCCAACGAAAAACAATTTCCACCGCCATAACCTTCTGTATCCGCGAGATCCCATCTTGGAGCCTTCGCCGGCGCTCCGCTGGAGGGGGAATCGACCATGGAGGGATTCTACATCAACACCATAGCCCCTCCGATGAGTTGTGAGTAGTTTACCACAGACCTTCGGGTCCATAGTTATTAGCTAGATGGCTTCTTCTCTCTTTTTGGATCTCAATACCATGTTCTCCCCCTCCCTTGTGGAGATCTATTTGATGTAACTATTTTTGCGGTGTGTTTGTCGAGATCCAATGAATTGTGGGTTTATGATCAAGTTTATCTATGAGAAATATTTGAATCCCCTCTGAATTCTTTTATGTATGATTGAGTTATCTTAGCAAGTCTCTTCGAATTATCAGTTTGGTTTGGCCTACAAGATTGATCTTTCTTGCCATGGGAGAAGTGCTTAGCTTTGGGTTCAATCTTGCAGTGTACTTTCCCAGTGACAGCAGGGGCAGCAAGGCACGTATTGTATTGTTGACATCAAGTATAAAAAGATGGGGTTTATATCATATTGCATGAGTTTATCCCTCGACATCATGTCATCTTTCTTAATGCGTTACTCTGTACTTATGAACTTAATACTCTAGATGCATGCTGGATAGCGGTCGATGTGTGGAGTAATAGTAGTAGATGCAGGCAGGAGTCGGTCTACTTATCACGGAGGTGATGCCTATATACATGATCATGCCTAGATAATCTCATAATTATTCGCTTTTCTATCAATTGCTCGACAGTAATTTGTTCACCCACCGTAATACTTATGCTATCTTGAGAGAAGCCACTAGTGAAACCTATGGCCCCCGGGTCTATCTTTTATCATATAAGCTTTCAATCTACTTTTATTTGCATCTTTACTTTTCCAATCTATATTATAAAATACCAAAAATATATTTATCTTATCATACTATCTCTATCAGATCTCACTTTCGCAAGTGGCCATGAAGGGATTGACAACCCCTTTATTGCGTTGATTGTGAATTCTTTGTTTGTTTGTGTAGGTGCGTGGGACTTTTGAGGATCCTCCTACTGGATTGATACCTTGGTTCTCAAAAACCGAGGGAAATACTTACGCTACTATTGGTTCATCATCCTTTCCTCTTCAAGGAAAACCAACGCAAGCTCAAGACATAGCACCTATCCCGGTGTCAGCCAGGCAATTGTTTCATACTTTAGTATTCTCAATCTTTTTCAAGTTTCACGCAATACATCAGTGTGAGCCATGGATATAGCACTATAGGTGGAATAGAATATGATGGTGGAGGTTATGTGGAGAAGACAAAAAGGGAGAAAGTCTCACATTGACGCAGCTAATCAACGGACTATGGAGATGCCCAGCAATTGATGTCAATGCGAGGAGTAGGGATTGCCATGCAACGAATGCACTAGAGCTATAAGTGCATGAAAGCTCAAGCTGAAAACTAAGTGGGTGTGCATCCAACTTTCTTGCTCATGAAGACTGTCGTGGGAACGAACACCTATGGGACCGGAGCCCCTTTCGGTCCGGCGGGGGGCGGAGATCGCACGAAGAGCGGATCGAGGCGAAGCACGCGAGCGGTTTACCCAGCTTCGGAGCTCTCCGGAGAGATAATACTCCTACTGCTGCTTTGAGGTTTGTATTGTGTTCTTGCTCGAGAGCGATGAGCGCTACAGTACTCACTAGCTGCGAGACCGAGCGTGAGTGCTTTCTGGTTTCGAATCCCCCCTCTACGTTGCGCATGGGCCTCCTTTTATATGCTCAAGGGGTCACCAACAGGTGGCAACGTAGGCGAGGGCAAAAATGGAAAAGGAGTTGTGGTTGGTACAACTACCTGAACAGTGTATCCTACCTAACCTTGACGGCAGGGGACAAAGGCATTAAATGCCCGTCTGTGTCGCCCAAACAGTGCAGAAAAGGGACCGTCAGGGGCGCCACCGCTCGCCACGATGGCAATCTTGTCAGCGCCGCTTGCCACCTCGCACCGCTGGCTGCACAGCCTCCCGCCACGCGCGCCTGGAGCGGCCCCAGGGCGACACGTTGGTGGATGCGCTGGAGCGCGGGTACAGAGTGGTGGCTTGTCGCGGCAAGCGCCTTGCCGTGGTCGTTGTCTTGCCGCACCCGGAAGCTTGTCGCTCGCCGGGCCTTGCCGGGACGCGTGGCGCGTCGCGGCAAGTTCCTTGGGATGCCTCGGTTGGCCTTCCCGGCAAGCTCCTCTTGCCGGGGTCTTGTCTCCTTGTCTTGAACACTTTGTTCTTGAATGGCTCCAAAGGAACCACGGAGGACCTTGGCGGTCACCCAGCAAGCCTTGCCGCGGGGTGCTGCGACTGCCCGTGCACAAGTTCGGGATACTAGGGTACCCCTACTCTAGTACACCAACACGAGCCCCCGGGCCTGGGCCACACACGGTACCGAGCGCTGTTGGGCCAGGCCCAAAACAGGGCACGGGCACGCGCGGCCTGGATCCACGCCGTATCTTACTCCGTATCCACCGCGCCCTCCCCTAACGGCATGCGTTGAATGCGGCGTCGTGGGAGAGATCGTGGGTGGTTCTTTATTCGGAAAAGCAGAACGTCCACCCCCTCCCTCTTTATAAGCAGAGGAAACAGGGGCAGTTCCCCCATCTCGCCAGTTGCTGTCCCAATCTCAGAAATCTCCGCCGCTCCCCCTCCTTCCAAAGCCAAGAAAGAGCAGCGCTCCGCCCCCCATCGCCGCCGGCGCCACCAACGTCTTCGATCTCCCCCACCACCTCCGCCATGGCTCCGAAAGCCGGGAAGGGTGTGAAGTCGGCCGAGGCGCTGCGGCTCGAGGCACTGCGAAAGGAGCGGGCAACTTCCCCCCCTCCCCTCCCCCCCGAGCTCGCCGTGAAGGAGCTGAGGGAGTGGTACTACCTCTTCTGGTCGACGGAGACGCGAGCGCATCCGCGCACGAAGGTACTCTCCGCCGCCGCTTCCGAACGGGCTCCGAACGGATACCCTTTCTTCGCGCTGTTCTTCTACTGCGGGCTCTGCCCGCCTTTCTCTGAGTTCTTCTGCGATATCATGAACACCTACGGGTTCCATCTCCTTGACTTCACCCCCAATGCTGTTCTGACCATGGCAGTTTTCGCACATCTCTGCGAAAACTTTGTCGGAGTCCACCCAAACGTAGCTCTTTTCCGCCACTTCTTTATGCCCCGGGTCGAGAGAGGAGAGCCTTTAGCCGGCGGAATCGCCTGGATCTCGAGAGCCGGCAAGAAGGAGGCTTATCTGGAGGGGGAGCTCCGCAGCAAATGGGAGGAGTGGAGAGCAGAATGGTGTTGGATTGTTGAGGAGAACCCGCAGCCGTTTACTGCCCTGCGCCAAGCCCCAGCAGTGTGCGGCAATGATTGGAGCACCCTGGCCGCGAACGACGATAAGCTGAAGATTGCCATCATCCGGATCTTGCGGCTCAGGCTTGCCGGGCTCACTGTAGGCGCTGTTGGCGCGGATTTTCTTCGCCGCCGCATCGCCCCCTGCAAGAGAGGAGGAGACCCGCCTGGGAGTTCGGGGGTCCGGCGGACATCATGAGGCTGCGCCCGGGCCTCAACTTCAACTTCACCGTCCTGGAGCTGGACGCGATGCTCAAGGAGCTGTTCAAGCACGACCCCCAGCATCCCGAATGGTTCAGGTTGCCGCAGGGCGTCGTCCCGTTGTGCAACAATTCCTCGCTCGATCGCATCCGCGCAATGATGCCGCAGTGCGATTCGCATGGAATTGTCCCAAGTTGGAAAGAGCCTGCAGACGATGTCGTGCAGCAGTTCTTCGACGGCTTGGTGGAGGTGGCGGTCCGCGCCGATGAATAGAAGAGCCTCACCCGCGACACCACCGATGCGGAGATGCGGCGCATCGCCACCAGGGCGGAAGAGACGGCGGCAGCCGCTGCCGCGGGCGAGTTTGGGTTCACCGTGGAGGAGGCAAAGGCAGCCGAGGCGGCAAGCCTTGCCGATCGAGATGAGCTTGCCAGCGAGGGAGAGCTTGCCGAGCCTGAAGCCGAGTCGAGCGAGCCCGCAGAGGGTGCGAGCGGCCCACCATCTTCAAGCAGCTTGCCGCAAGCAGAGCCCCCGGCTCCACCAAGAAGGCGTCTCCGCAGGGCTGGGGACGTAGCAGGGCGGCAGACGGGTCAACTGCCGTCGCGCCGCGCGACGCACTCCGCCGCGACAAGCACTATTTCCGCGGGAGCACCTCACGCCGCTGCAGCAACTGGAGCGGGGTCCTCCCGGACCGCCGCTTCTGATCCTGCCGCTGCCCCCGCCAAGCGGTCAAGGGAGCCTACTCTTCCGCCTCGTCGCGCCGAAAGAGGGCCGGACTTCGACCTCTCCGCGCTCAGCTCCGACGAGGAAGAGGAAGAGTAAGATTCTTTGTTGTACTTGTATTTCTTCCATTCTTCCTGTTTTGTCTTGCATCTGATTTGCCTTACTCTGAACTCACTCCTTTTCAGGACCCTAGCCCAGAGAGCGGCGAAGAGAGCTAAGGCTCCGGTGATTGTCATCGAGGACGAGCCCACCGCGACAGCAGGGGGCGCGCCTGAGACCACCTTGCCGGACCCGGCAACTACTTCCCGAAGCAGCCCCCAGCGCAGCCCCCAGTGTAAGTATCTGTTTACTTCCCGTTGTTGGGCGCGCATGGGTGCTCTTTATTTGCTGATATCTGTCTCTTGATTTGTGTAGGAGCAGAGCAGCCTCACCAGGAGCAACCGGAAGGCGTCCCCGAGATGCTATCTGCTTCAACTACGCCGCCAAGGGAGGATTCCCCGGCAAGGGAGCGTTCTCCGGCAAGGGAGAAGTCTCCGGCAAGGGACAGTTCTCCGGCAAGGGACGACACCAGCGACCCCCCGGTGGTGGAGCCCATGACTGCAGATCCCAGTACAGGTACCCCTTCTTGCTTGAAAACTTCCCTTGTGTTCTTCTTCTGGTTTTCTTTTTGGATATTTGCTTGACTTTTCTCCCTCTTTCGGCCTTCAGATCCACCTTCCACGGAGCCGATGGAGACCGAGGCCACCGGCGAGGAGAACACGCGCGGCAACACCGACGACGCCGCTGCCACCGAAGAAGGAGCTGGCGCTGATGAGCCCGACGGCGAAGAGGCCGCCAAAGCTGCCGCCGCAGGAGGTGGCGAGGGATCTGGCGATCGCACTGACGACCCCGAGGCCGCAGGAGCGTAAGGCGCTACGCCGACCGCCGATCCCTCCGCCGCTGCCGTAGCGTCAGGCTCTGAAGAGCCCCAGCCCGGCGCCTATCTGAAGGCCGGAGATGGCGTCTTCATCAAGCTCCCCTGGGCGTCAAGCTCCAGGGCGCCGGTCGAAGGAGAAGTCTTTGACGGAGAAGTGCTCGCCTCTGCTGGGCTGATGCTGGTTGACGCGCCGAGCAGCAGCAGCAGCGAGCCTGAGGAGGAACAGCTGCTGCGGAGGCTGCTGTCACTCTACCGCGCCCGACAAGCCAAGGTGGAATCCCGGGAAGCGCTTGTCGCGCAGGCGGGAGTGGATATTGAGAAGCATGCGGAGGAGCTCCGGAGTCGCAACCAGGAAGCCCTCCGGTCCATTGCAGAGGAGCGGGCGCAGCTCGTCGAGGCGCGGAAAGCCTTCCTTCTCGAGAAGGCTGAAGCTGAAGAGTAACAGCGGCTTGCCGCCGAGGAGCTGTTCGCGCGAGAAGGCAAGTTGACGCAGCGGAAGGTCAATCTTGACAGCCATGAGGAGGAGCTTGCCGCGCGAGAGCAGACATTCGGTGGGGCCCTCAAGGAAGCAAAAGATGCTGCCGCAGCTGCTGAGGCTGCCAAGAAGGAGCTGGAGACGAAGGTGACGCAGCTGGAGGCCGATCTCAAGGCGAGGGATGAAGAGCTTGCCGCGCTCCAGTGCGAGCTGCAGGGTCGTCTCCTCGAGAAGGGCAAGGAGCTGAGCGCCGCCAAGGACTCCAACGCTGATCTTGAGTTGAAGCTGGCTACTTTGACCGAGACGCTGGACGGCGCCAAGGAGCGGGAGGTGGCCTTGAAGGAGGAGATCAAGGCCAACGAAGCGCTGCTGACGAGGGCCGCCTAAACCCAGAACACTTTCAGGGAGACGGTGGAACTCTGGACAGAGGGTCTCGTAAATATCGCCGCAGTCATCGACCAGGAGCTGGCGCAGCTGGGGATGGAGGATTTCGGGTATTCCTCCGATGAGAATCTGCAGCCCAGCACCAAGCTCACTTTGTTCTTCAAGGGCGTGGCGACGGCACTACAGCGACTCCGGGAAAGGATCCCAAAGCAGCTGGCCAACGAGTCGCGCACGATCTGCGCGAGAGTTCTGCAAAAGGTGTTGGTGAAGGTGGCCTTCCGCAACCCAGGCCTCAACCTCACCAACGTCCTCAAGAAGCTACCAGCAGATGCAGATCTGGAAGAGCTCAAGGCCCTTGTCGCACCCATTGTGGACAAGGTGAATGAAGTCAAGATAGTTGATGGCGATCGCGTAGATTAGGCGGCTTGTTTTTTCCTTTTCTTGCTGCTGCTAGTCATGTTACGAGAACAATCTATTAGAGCTGCAACAAGTTATCTTGTAGTATAACTTTATTTTGGGTATCAATTGCTATGTTATTTCCTTTACTTGATTCCTTCCTTTGTATGTTTTTGCCCTACGCTTTTAGGGAACTTGTCGGCGCGGGCACCTTTGCCGCGAGCGCTGAGTGCGGAACGTCAGCAGCCTACTGGCGGTGCCGCTACCGACAAGAAACCTTGTCGCAACTAGTCGCAGCACACTTAAGTTGTTGAGCGGACTCGAAACAAAGTAAGGGCGCAACTAGCTACGAGTTGGTTCCTCCGCGCACAGGTTTTCCATACAAAGCACGGTCATTCAAGGAAGATAACTTAAATTTTTTTTAAACTGATTGCTCAAACTTTGGCAACTTAGCTTTTCTATCGTTTGCGTCCCGGCAAGGCGAAACTTTCTTGAACGACGCCTGGTCCACACCATTATCTCCTCCTTCCCCCCGGCAAACTTGTGGGCGAGGGAACCTTCCTTTTGAGAAAAAGAAAGAAGAGAAAATAAAGATATGGAGCCTTAATGCTCGTTATTGCTTACCGGGGGTAGGTGCTGCACAAAGCGTCAGATAACACATGCAAAAAATAGAAAGCATGAAATTGACAAGATGTGCGGAGCACATGAGCTTTATTTATGCACGGGGTCTGCGCCCGGCTTTGTACAAAGGATTACATGCAACAGCGGCAAGACTTGTACAAAAGGCGGTTGCCGGAACGGGGTCCGGCAACTGCGCCTTTCGGGTAAAACTTACGAAGATGCTCAATGTTCCAGGAGTTGCTCACCGGAAAGCCATCTTCGGTCTCAAGGCGGACAACGCCAGGCCTAGTGACTCGTTTCACCCGGTAAGGGCCTTCCCACTTCGGCGTCAACTTGTTGGAATTCTTGGCGGACTGAACGCGCCGAAGAACAAGGTTGCCTTCCTCGAGACTTCTGGCATTAACTTTGCGGCTATGGTAGCGTCGCAAAGCTTGCTGGTATCGAGCAACTCGTACAGCAGCCTGAAGACGGTCCTCCTCAAGGAGCAGCGCGTCATCTTGTCGCAGCTGCTCTTGCTCAAGCTCGTCATAAGCGAGCACTCGAGGCGACCCGTATACGAGTTCCGTGGGGAGAACTGCCTCTGCTCCATAGACTAGAGCAAAAGGTGTCTGGCCAGTGGCTCGATTTGGCGTCATCCTGATCGACCAAAGAACCACCGGTAGCTCCTCAATCCAGTTCTTTCCGCATCTGTGCAGCCTGTCGAAAGTCCTGGTCTTGAGCCCGCGTAGCACTTCAGCATTTGCCCTCTCCGCTTGACCGTTGCTTCTCGGGTGAGCAACAGAAGCGAAGCAGACCTTGGCGCCAAGATCTTGGACGTACTGCATGAAGGTGCGGCTCGTGAATTGCGTGTCGTTGTCGGTGATGATCCTGTTAGGGACCCCAAAACAGCAAACAATCGACCTGAAGAACTTGACTGCTGACTGTGCTGTCACCTTCCTCACTGCTTCCACTTCCGGCCACTTTGTGAACTTGTCGATTGCAATGTACAAGTATTCAAAGCCCCCGACAGCTCGGGGAAAGGGGCCGAGGATGTCGAGCCCCCAGACTGAAAATGGCCAGGATAAAGGGATCGTCTGGAGAGCTTGAGCTGGCTGGTGTATCTGCTTGGAATGGAACTGGCACGCTTCACACTTGGTTACTTGTGCAGTTGCATCCTGGAGGGCTGTCGGCCAAAAGAAACCTTGCCGGAATGCCTTGCCGGCAAGTGCTCTTGCGCCAATGTGGTGACCACATATGCCTCCATGTATCTCCGCCAACAGCTTTTGTCCATCTTCCCAGTGAATACACTTCAATTTCACACCGTTGAATCTTCTTCTATATAGTGTGTCGTCGACAAACTGGTACATACTTGATTGCCGGGCTACTCTCTCTGCTTCTTCTTGCTCTTCGGGAAGTTCTCCTGTCTGAAGGAAACGGACAATCTGCTGTGCCCATGCTGGAGCTTGCGGCTCGATAACAAGGACTAAAGGCACATATGCTGCTGCGGGAACATCCGCTTCTACGGCGAGAACCTGCGGCTCAGCCGGAGCTTGACGTTCCCCGACAAGCTTGCCGGAGCAAAACTTGTCGGGAGCGTCTGCTTCAACGGAACAAACCCTAGGGCTTGTCGGAGCAGACTGCTCCTCAGCACTCTTGGTGTTGATCTTAGGGACCTTCTTGGCGGCGGCTTTGGGGAGCTCTGCCAGAAAATAGTCACCAGAAATCAACTTCCTCTTCTTGCTCTGTCCAGTTGATGGTGTTACGGACGGTTGAGTCAGCTTGAGCACAAAAATCCCTGGTTCCACAGGTAACTTAAGTGCGGCGCACTTTGACAGGCCATCTGCAATGTCGTTCTGAGCTCTTGGAACATGTTCCATCTGTAGGCCGTCAAAGTGCTCCTCTAACTTTCTCACTTCATCAACGTAAGCTTCCATCAATGGACTCTGATAATTCTTGTTCACTTGGCGGACGACAAGCAGTGAGTCACCCCTGACAATGAGCTTCTTGATCCCAAGGTCTGCTGCGATCCTGAGACCGGCAAGCAAACCTTCATACTCTGCAGTATTGTTTGTTGCTTGCTCCTTGGGAAAGTGCATCTGGACGACGTACTTGAGGTGCTCTCCGGTGGGTGCGACAAGCAGCACGCCCGCACCGGCGCCTTGCAGCGAGAAGGCACCATCAAAGTACATCAGCCACTCTTTGCTCGCTTCCTTGACGGGGATGCTCATCTCTGGAATTTCTTCATCTGGTGTTGGCCTCCACTCTGCTATGAATTCTGCCAATGCCCGGCTTTGGATAGTTAAAGTACTCTCAAACTTGAGGCCAAAGCTTGACAGTTCCAGTGCCAACTCGACAATCCTACCTGTTGCTTCTGGATTCTGCAGTATCCTCTTCAGCGGAAAATGAGTGACAACTGTGATCTCATGTGCTTGGAAGTAATGGCGCAGCTTTCTCGAGGCCATGAGAAGGCCGAAAAGCAATTTCTGCACACCAAAGTACCTTGACCTAGCCCCCTGCAGAAGGGAACTGACAAAGTAAACTGGGCGCTGCACCACTTTCTTCTGCACCTCCTCATGTGCCTGCGCAGATCCATCCTTGTCGGGACCAGAGCTTGCCGGTGAAGCCCCCTGCTTGTCGCTGGATGCACCTGCTGTGGTCGCTGGCTCATCATCCGCCTCCCTCTCCGCTACTAACGCAGCACTAACCACTTGATTGGTTGCCGCTAGATACAGCAGCAACTTCTCTTGTGGCTTAGGTGCGATAAGTATTGGAGTGGAGGACAGGTATCTCTTCAACTCCTGCAGCGCAGCCTCCGCTTCCGGAGTCCATTTCATTGGACCTGCCTTTTTCAATATTTTGAAAAATGGCAGGGCGCGCTCAGCAGACTTAGAGATAAACCTGCTGAGAGCAACCACGCAACCGGCAAGCCTTCGTACATCCTTGACGCACTTTGGTGCTTCGATCTGCTGAATGGCCTTGATCTTGTCGGGATTGGCTTCAATTCCCCGCTGAGACACGAAGAACCCGAGAAGCTTGCCGGAAGGAACTCCAAACACACACTTCTTGGGGTTGAGCTTGAGGTTGATCTTGCGCAGATTTGCAACGGTCTCGTCCAAATCCTGAATCAGAGTTGCTCTGTCCTTGCTCTTGACCACTATGTCATCCATATAGGCTTCCACATTCCTGTGCATTTGAGGCTCAAAAGCATGATGGACCACCCTTGCAAATGTTGAACCAGCATTCTTTAATCCGAAAGGCATCCGCACGAAACAGTATGTGCCACATGGAGTAATGAATGCGGTCTTCTCCTCATCCTCTTCTGCCATGAAGATCTGATGATATCCTGAGTATGCGTCAAGAAATGAAAGCAAGTCACATCCGGCCATGGAGTCAACAATCTGGTCAATGCGCTGCAAGGGAAATGGGTCTTCGGGACAAGCTTTATTAACATTAGTAAAGTCAATACAAAGCGTCCATTTCCCGTTTGCCTTGCGCACGACTACAGGATTGGCCAACCACGTAGGATGGAGCACTCCTCTGACAAGGCCTGCTGCTTCCAACTTCTTGATTTCTTCTGCGATGAATTCTTGGCGCTCCACTGCTTGTTTCCTGACTTTCTGCTTGACGGGCCGCGCATGAGGACAGACGGCAAGATGGTGCTCGATTACTTTCCTGGGAACACTGGGGATGTCAGACGGTTGCCACGCAAACACGTCGACGTTCTCCTGCAGGAAAGCAATGAGCGCGCTTTCCTATTTAGCGTTGAGAGTGGCACTGATGGTGAAGGTACCACCAGTGCCGTCCTCCTTGGCAGACACCTTCTTGGTCTCTGGCGGAGCTGCCTTCGTCTTCTTACACTTGCCGGTGGAGCTCGATGGTGCGTCCTCGACGATAGCGCAGCACTCCGAAGAGGTGCGCTTGCCGGAGTGGGCATCAGAACTCTTGCCGGACTTGGTCTTCTTCTTCCCCCCGGGAGCTTCAGCGGCAAGTGTCTTGCGTTCTGCTGCGGCTGCTGCTTCCCGGTAGATCTTGCCGGCGCAGATAAGAGCATCCTTCTTGGCGCCCGGGACAGAGATGACACTTATCGGGCCTGACATCTTGAGCACGTTGTAGGCATAGTGAGAGGCTGCCATGAATTTGGCGAGCGCTGGACGGCCGACTATCCCATTGTATGGCAATGGAAAATCAGTAACGTCAAAAGTGACCCTCTCAGTCCTGAAGTTCAACTCGCTGCCAAATGTTACCGGCAACGTGATCTTTCCCTTCGGCTTGATCCTTCCCGGGTTGATTCCTTGGAATGTGCCGGTCTCTTCGAGCTCGCTGTCAGGGATCTGGAGTTTCTGGAGTACCGCGGAGGAGATTAGGTTCAAGACGGACCCGCCGTCAACTAGCATCCTAGTGACCTTGAGGTTGCGGATGGTTGGTGAAACCAACATCGGCAAGCACCCGACCGCAGTTATGCGATCAGGGTGGTCCTCAATATCAAAGATGACAGGCGTGCCGGACCATTTCAGAGGCTTGCGTGACTCGACGGGTGGTTCTGCCGCATTGACTTCCAGCACCCACTGCTTGAGCTAGCCGTGTGAAGTATGCAGAGAAGCACCGCCGTCAACGCAAAGGACCTCTGTGGCTTTCTGGAACTCCTGCTCATCGGCCTCGTCATCCTCCATATCTTCGTCTTCGTCGTCATCTTCATCCTTGTCGCGGCCGCGGGGAGGTCTGTCTCCTTGCCGCTGCTTGGCCTTGCCGCGGGGTCCTCCCCGGCCGGGGCGCTTCTTGCCGGATCCTCCAGTACCTTCTTGGGCCTTCTCCTTGTCGCGTCGCTCGTACTCAGCCTTCTGTTGCTCGACAAGCTGCTCGACCTTCTTGCAGCTCTGGAGATCATGGCCCTTGGTGCGGTGGATCTTGCAGTACTGCTTGCCAGAGCCGTCCTGCTTGTCGGCGGCCGCCACAGCTTCGGCTTCCTTGGCGCCACCTCCGTTGACGGACTGCTCAACGACTAGCACATCTTTGCCTTTCTTCTTCCTGTTGTTCCGCCGCTGGTTTTTCCTTGCCGAGGCGGCATCCTCGCTGTCAGATCCTCCTGCTCCTATAGTCTCTCTGGGGAGTTTCCTCCCTTCCTCAGCACGTGCACACTTGTCGGCCAGGGCGTATAGCTCACTGATGTCTCTGATCTTGCACATCGCCATCTCCTCCCGCATCCTGCGGTTACGCACATTCTGATGGAACGCGCTGATGACCGCGGCAGGGTGGACATCTGGGATGTTGCGTTGTACTTGGCTGAATCTCTGAATATACTTGTGCAGGGGCTCTCCTTCCTTCTGGGCGAGCAGATGAAGGTCGCTCTCTTGGCCATGAGGCTTGTGGCCGCCTATAAAGGCGCCGACAAACTGATGGCACAGATCCACCCATGAGGATATGGAGTTGTCCGGCAAGTGCATGAGCCAGCGTCTGACATTGGGCTTGAGCACCAGCGGGAAGTAGTTGGCAAGGATCTTGTCGTCGCGCCCCCTGGCAGCTTGCACCACGATGGTGTAAATGCTGAGGAACTCCGACGGATGCAACCTACCATCGTACTTCTCTGGTACGTCTGGTTTGAAATTCTTTGTGCTGGGCCACTGGACTTGCCGCAGCTCACGAGTGAACGCAGGGCAACCTACCGCGTACGGCAAGTCGCCTGGTTCCCCTAGCGCATGCATGTCGACAGCGGGCCCAGCGCGCTGGTCCGATTGACGCCGCGCTTCTCTTTGATGCTCGATGCGAGTACGAGCGTCTTCTTGCTGTCGTTCATGAAGAACTTGGCGCTGATCGCAACGAGCTCGTGGATCTGACGACGCGGTGGAGTTGTCGTCGAGGTGGATCCGGCGAGTCGGCGATCTTGTCCTTCGGGGCGGAGAGTGCACGGTGGTTGCACCCCCACCGGTTTTGTCGCCATTGGCTCATGCCTGGCAATCTTGCCGCGGCTGCGATGTAGCCGGCTGCCGTGGAGTGTCGCCGTTGGCGAAGCCGATGAGACTCTGAATGGTGGCCCTCCTTTCGTCGATCTTGTCCGCCGTTGGAGGGTAATCCAGGAGCAGTTGAGCTCGTGCCAAAGCTTCTTCCGAAGTTTTGGGTGGCGGTGGTGAACGGTGCGAGGAGTGGGATATGCTCGGACTTCTAACTATGTTAGAAGGAGCAGGATCCTGTCCAGGCGACCGTGTCTTGCTCGTGCCAGCATGTTGGCGCACATGCTGGTCTTGAGCATCCCGAGATCCACCAGCTCAATCTCGGTCCAACGAACGTATGGTACCGCGAGTACCATGACGCTGTCGGTCCCGCGCCTCCTGAGATGGGCGCGTTGCATGTACGGACGCCGAGGTTTGCGCGGCCTTGTCCTTGGACCTGGCAGCACCCTGAGCTCCCTCGTCGACGCCCGTTCCCCCGCCGGCGTCTACCCCACCACCCGTTTGCTCCGGTGGCGGTGGGATCGACGTGGACGGAGCAGCCACCTCCGAAGCCTTCTTCTTCGGTGGCATGTCGATGAAGATGATGAAGAAGATGAAGATCTAGCTCGCGTGAATGCCGGATCGGGTTCACACAACCTCGACGCCCCCTACCTGGCGCGCCAAAGATGTCGTCGTGGGAACGAACACCTATGGGACCGGAGCCCCTTTCGGTCCGGCGGGGGGCGGAGATCGCACGAAGAGCGGATCGAGGCGAAGCACGCGAGCGGTTTACCCAGCTTCGGAGCTCTCTGGAGAGATAATACTCCTACTGCTACTTTGAGGTTTGTATTGTGTTCTTGCTCGAGAGCGATGAGCGCTACAGTACTCACTAGTTGCGAGACAGAGCGTGAGTGCTTTCTGGTTTCGAACCCCCCTCTACGTTGCGCATGGGCCTCCTTTTATATGCTCAAGGGGTCACCGACAGGTGGCAACGTAGGCGAGGGCAAAAATGGAAAAGGAGTTGTGGTTGGTACAACTACCTGAACAGTGTATCCTACCTAACCCTGATGGTAGGGGACAAAGGCATTAAATGCCCATCTATGTCGCCCAAACAGTGCAGAAAAGGGACCGTCAGGGGCGCCACCGCTCGCCACGATGGCAATCTTGTCAGCGCCGCTTGCCACCTCGCACCGCTGGCTACACAGCCTCTCGCCACGCGCGCTTGGAGCGGCCCCAGGGCGACACGTTGGTGGATGCGCTGGAGTGCGGGTACAGAGTGGTGGCTTGTCGTGGCAAGTGCCTTGCCGCGGTCGTTGTCTTGCCGCGCCCGGAAGCTTGTCGCTCGTCGGGCCTTGCCAGGACGCATGGCGCGTCGCGGCAAGTTCCTTGGGATGCCTCGGTTGGCCTTCCCGGCAAGCTCCTCTTGCCGGGGTCTTGTCTCCTTGTCTTGAACACTTTGTTCTTGAATGGCTCCAAAGGAACCACGGAGGACCTTGGCGGTCACCCGGCAAGCCTTGCCGCGGGGTGCTGCGACTGCCCGTGCACAAGTTCGGGATACTAGGGTACCCCTACTCTAGTACACCGACAAAGACCTAGGGCATTTGAGGAAGCCCATCGTTGGAATATACAAGCCAAGTTCTATAATGAAAATTCCCACTAGTATATGAAAGTGATAAGGAGACTCTCTATATGAAAAACATGGTGCTACTCTGAAGCACAAGTGTGGTAAAAGGATAGTAACATTGCCCATTTTCTCTTTTTTTGAATGGCTTCTTTGGCCCCCCTTTTTTTATTTAGGATTCTTTGGCCTCTTTTTTTTATGGGGCAATGCTCTATAATGATGATCATCACACTTTATTTACTTACAACTCAATATTACAACTCGATATCTAGAACAAAGATATGACTCTATATGAATGCCTCCGGCGGTGTACCGGGATGTGCAACGATGTAGCGTAGCAATGACATCAAAAAGACGGACAAGCCATGAAAACATCATCCTAGCTATCTTACGATCATGCAAGGCAATATGACAATGAATGCTCAAGTCATGTATATGATGATGATGGAAGTTGCATGGCAATATATCTCGGAATGGCTATGGAAATGCCATGATAGGTAGGTATGGTGGCTGTTTTGAGGAAGATATAAGGAGGCTTATTTGTGATAGAGCGTATCATATCATGGGGTTTGGATGCACCAGCGAAGTTGTCACCAACTCTCGAGGTGAGAAAGTGCAATGCATGGTACCGAAGAGGCTAGCAATGATGGAAGGGTGAGAGTGCGTATAATCCATGGACTCAACATTAGTCATAAAGACCTCACATACTTATTGCAAAAGTTTATTAGCCCTTGAAACAAAGTACTGCACGCATACTCCTAGGGGGGAGGTTGGTAGGAGTTAACCATCGTGCTCCCCCGACCTTCACGCAAAGATAAACAATCAAAATACAATGCGTGCCAATTTGGTTACATAGTTAGTACACCATACGTGCATGCTTTGGGAATCACAAACCTTAACACCAACATCCTTACTAAACACAACCATCTACTAGTACCTCCCACATATTATCATCACTATATCGATAAACTATTCCAAGGAATCAAACATATCATATTCAGTGATCCACAAGTTTTATGTAGGATTTTATGACTAACCATGTGAATGACCAATTCCTGTCATCTCTCTAAATAGATATAAGTGAAGCAAGAGAGTTCAATTCTTTCTACAAAATATATGCCCATGCTCTAACAAATATAAGTGAAGCAAAAGAGCATTCTACAAATGGCGGTTTTCTATGTGAAGAGAAACAGGCAATCCAAACTTCAAATGATATAAGTGAAGCCATACTCAAATGATTTAGTGAAGTGCAATGAGCATTCTATAAATCAACCAAGGACTATCTCATACCAACATGGTTCATAAAAGAAAAGTGAAAACTAAATGCAAAAGACACTCCAAGACTTGCACATATCGCATAAACGAAACGAATCCGAAAACATACCGATACTTGTTGAAGAAAGAGGGGATGCCTTCCGGGGCATCCCCAAGCTTAGACGCTTGAGTATCCTTGAATAATTAATTGGGGTGCCTTGGACATCCCCAAGCTTGAGATCTTGCCTCTCCTCCTTTTCCTCATATCGAGACCTTCTTGATCAAACACTTCATCCACACAAAACTTCAACAGGAAACTCGGTAAGATACGTTAGTATAATAAAGCAAATCACCACTCTAAGTACTGTTGCAAACCAATTCATATTTTGTTTTTGCATTGTGTCTACTGTAATATAGCTTTTCCATGGCTTAATCCACTGATAGAAATTGATAGTTTCATCAAAACAAGTAAACTATGCATCAAGAACAGAATTTGTCAAAAACAGAACAGTCTGTAGCAATCTGAACATTCACCATACTTATGTTACCCCAACAATTCTACCAAAATTAGTAAAAATAAACAATTTGTACAGCACGACAGTGCAAGAAGAATCCGAATTGTTTGGCATTCCAGCAAAAAATGTAAAATCGCGCACTACGGCCAAAGTTTCTGTCCTGCACCGTACAAACCAACAAGCATTGTAAACATCCTAAAGGAAAACCTTGGCACATCTATTTTTATAATACAATGGAATTGTACAAGGGGATAATTATTATTTTTGAAAATTTTCTGTAATCAAGATTCACAAAGTTTCCATGAGCATGAACAAAGTTCAAGGAGCTCTCCCACTTCAACAATGCTTGTCTCTCTCACTTCCACTTTCCTTTTTGAAAAGTTTTGGGTTCCCCTATTTATCTTTTTTGTTTTTTAAACTATATGAAAGCACTCAACAGAAATAAATGACTCTCTAAAACTTCCGGGTTGTCTCCCTGGCAGCGCTTTCTTTAAAGCCATTAACTAGGCCTATAGTGCTCAAGTAATGAATCCACCCGGATCCCAAGGTATATCAAAGCCAATTTTAATTAACAATGATTTGTAATTTAATAGTGAGCACAAAGTAACATATATCAAGCAACAACGAAGTCTAACTCTCTTCCTATGCACTGGCATGTCATAAAAGAACAATTCATGCACACATAGTAAAGGCCAATGCATAGTATAAACAGTTTCTTGCAATTCTATCATATTGGAAACATAGAGAGGTGGAGATATAGTTCCTCTCTCATAATAATTGCAAGTAGGAGCAGCAAGCACATGCATATTATATTCATCAAAATTATCATGTGGAATGGTAAAAGGCAACCCATCAACATAATCCTTAATAAGCACAAACTTCTCCGATATAGTGTAGTCGGGAGAATTCAAAAAGATAATAGAACTATCATGCATGGGTGCAATAGCAACAATTTCATGTTTAACATAAGGAATTATAGCAAGTTCATCTCCATAAGCATAACTCATATTGGCATCTTGGCCACAAGCATAGCAAGCATCATCAAAAAGGGATATTTCAAATGGATTAAAGGGATCATAGCAATCATCATAGCAACCATCCTTCGGTAAGCACGAAGGGGAATTAAACAATGTATGAGTTTGAAGAGTTACTCTCATTAGAAGGTGGGCACGGGTAGCTAATCCGCTCTTCCTCCTTTTGTTCTTCGCTCTCCTCATCATCTTTTTCATCCAATGAGCTCACAGTTTCATCAATTTCTCCTTCCATAGACTCCTGCAAAATATTAGTATCTTCTTGGACAACGGACAATTCCTCAATATATGGTTTAACATAGGCATTAGAAGCATAATTATCATAAAAATATTCAAGTATGGCAAAATTTTCAGATTTGTAAAGATTGGCATCATACTTTTCAAACAAAGAAGCAATTTCATAAGCACCCTTAAAAGCAACAAATTCTTCAATTTGTTGAACATCATAGTAATGATAAACACCCTTAGCATACGAAGATACGATTCCATTATCACTAAACTCACATTGGTAGGTAAGGTGTTTCTTAGGGTTTTTAGAACAACAAGTAACATCATATATTTCACATAAATTCCAAGCATAGCATTGCAAACGATGAATTTGATCCAGTAAAAGTTTCCCTTTTTCAGATATACGGTGTCGCACATAACAAGCATGCTCATCTAAAGATTTTCCCTCAACTAAGCTAGTGGGGGTTTCAGCACAAGCACAAAGGGATCGAAGATGATCCAAGTAAAAAGCTTCAAGAGTCTGATAGATTTTGAGTGGTTCTTCAACCATTGGTTCAGTAGGTAGAACTAATTTTTTTGGTATTTTGCATTTCCTACCCATAACTAAAGATAGAAAACAACTAAGAACAACAAATAAAAATTACTTAGTGATAAAGCAAACAAGCACACACGAGAATATTCACCCCACGCTATGACTCCCCGGCAACGGCGCCAGAAAAAGGTCTTGATAACCCACAAGTGTAGGGGATAATTGTAGCCTCTTTCGATAAGTAAGAGTGTCGAACCCAACGAGGAGCTAAAGGTAGAACAAATATTCTCTCAAGTCCTATCTTCCACTGATACGACTCGACGCACGCTTAGTGTTCGCTTTACCTAGAACAAGTATGAAACTAGAAATACTTTGTAGGTGTTGTTGGATAGGTTTGCAAGATAATAAAGAGCACGTAAATAAAAAGTAGGGGCTGTTTAGATAAAGAAGCAATAAAGTAAATATAGCAAGTATGGAAAAGTGGTGGTAGGAGTTGTGAAATTGTCCCTAAGCAATTGACTACTTTACTAGACCGATAGCAAGTTTTATGTGGGAGAGGCATAAGCTAACATACTTTCTCTTCTTGGATCATATGCACTTATGATTGGAACTCTAGCAAGCATCCGCAACTACTAAAGATCATTAAGGTAAAACCCAACCATAGCATTAAAGCATCAAGTCCCCTTTATCCCATACGCCACAACCCCCTTACTCGGGTTTATGCTTTTGTCACTCAAGCAACCCACTATAAGCGAATCATGAACGTATTGCAACACCCTACAACGGGAATCCCTCACGCTTGCGCGACACGGAGGGCACAATAGGACAGCAACATAACCACAAGCTAATTAAACCAATCATGGCAATTCACCAATCACCGGTAGGACAATGACAATCTACCCAGACATCATAGGATGGCAACACATCATTGGATAATAATATGAAGCATAAAGCACCATGTTCAAGTAGATGGTACAGCGGGTTGCGGGAGAGTGGACCACTGAATATAGATGGGGGAAGGTGATGGCGATGTTGGTGAAGATGGCGGTGATGATGATGGGTCCCGGCAGTGTTCCGGCGCCACCAGAAGCAAGGGGGAGAGAGCCCCCATTCTTCTTCTTCTTCCTTGACCTTCTCCCTAGATGGGAGAAGGGTTTCCCCTCTGGTCCTTGGCTCCCATGGCGTGGGAGGGGCGAGAGCCCCTCCGAGATTGGATCTGTCTCTCTGTCTCTCTTTGTTTCTGCGTTCCCAGATTCTGCCCTGGCACCATTTCTTTTATATCTGGAGGTCCGTAACTCCGATTGGATTGAAACCTTTGCCCAGATATTTTTCCAAAAATTAGCTTTCTTGCGGCCAAAGAAGGGCGTCAACCGCCTTACGAGGGGCCCACGAGGGTCAGGGGTGCGCCCAGTATGGGCAGGCGCGCCCCCTGCCTCGTGGCCACCTCGGGCAACGTCTCGCGTTGATTTACTTCCCAAAAATCATAAATATTCCAAAAATAATCTCCATCCATTTTTATCCGCTTTGGACTCCGTTTGATATTGGGTTTCTGCGAAACATAAAACATCCAACAAACAGGAACTGGCACTGGGCACTGGATCAATATTTTAGTCCCAAAAATAATACAAAAAGTTGCCAAAAGTATATGAAAGTTGAATAATATTGGCATGAAACAATCAAAAATTATAAATACGACGGAGACGTATTAGATATCTATCACTTTGGGATTATATTTATATGTTGCTTTTGTTAAGCTCAAAAAAATATAAGTGAAGAAGAGCAAAATATTTTTTTTCTCTCAAAATAATCTAAGTAAAGCAAGAGAGAATTTCTTAAAAAATTTACTAACTCCCAAATAAATCCGAGTGAAGCATGATAGCATTTCTTCAAAAATAACAAAGCACACCGTGCTCAAAAAGATATAAGTGAAGCATTAGAGCAATTCCAAGGCTCTAAAAATTTAAGTGAAGCATAGGAGCAAGCATAGCATAATTTTTGGCTCTCTCAAAAAGGTGTGTCCAGCAAGGATTCAAGACTTAAAACACAAAGCAAAACAAGCAAAGACTCATATCATACAAGACGCTCCAAGCAAAACTCATTATATGTGACGAATAAAAATATAGCTTCAAGTAAAATACCGATGGTTGTTAGAAGAAAGAGGGGATGCCACTCGGGGGAATCCCCAAGCTTAGTTGCTTGCTAATTCTTGAATATTATCTTGGGGTGCCTCAGGCATCCCCAAGCTTAGCCTTTTGCTAATCCTTATTCCTTCATCCACCGTAAGATCACCCAAAACTTGAAAACTTCAATCACACAAAACTCAACAAAACCTTAGTGAGATCCGTTACTATAAAAAAGCAAACCACTACTATAAGTACTGTTGCAACCCATTCATATTTTCTTTTTGCATTATATCTACTGTATTCCAAATTTTCTATGGCAAAAACTTGTCAAATAATACCATAGAATCTTCAAAACAAGCACACAATGCAAAGAAAACAGAATCTGTCAAAAAAACAGAACAGTCTGTAGGAATCTGACTACTTCGAATACTTCTGTAACTCCACAAATTCTGAAAAATTAGGACGCCGTGAATAATTTGTTTATTAATCTTATTCAGAAAGAATCAACTCAAAATAATACTTCTGATAAAAATGAAAAATAATTTCGTGAGTGCAGAAGTTTCTGTTTTTCAGCAAGATCAAATAAACTCTCACCCAAATCATCCCAAAGGCCTTGCTTGGCACAAACACTAATTTAAACCACAAAAACACATCTAACCAGAGTTATAATTGTGTATTTTATTGAAAACAACAAGAAAACCAAAAAGTAAAAAGATACAATTTGGGTTGCCTCCCAACGAGCGCTATCATTTTACGCCACTAGCTAGGCATAACGCGTAGGATCTAAGTTTTGTCATCTTTATCCTCCAACTCTTTGATCGAACACTTTGATTTTTCAAGGATTTTGCAAACAATTTTTCAACGGAAGTACGTCTAGGCACGAGATTAAAAAAATCAATTTTGCAAAGAGGGTCTCTTATAACTTCAATAAAATTGGGATGGATACGAATCATCTTAAGATCCCCTTTATCATTACTAGAAGTTGCACACTTGTTTTTAGGGACTTGAGTAGTCTTGCTAATTTTTACGGGAGTTTTAGTGGAAGCAAAAGTCGTACCTAGATTAGAAAAAATTTCTTCCAGTTTATCAATCCTAGACGGGCTTTCTTCGATTATTTCATGAATTATAGTCCCCTTTTCTTTTAACAACTTAAAAACATCTCCCGCTTTTGACCCAATTTTAGTAGCTTAACTTTGCATTTTTCTATCCAAGTTTTCAATATGTTCTTCGGTAAGAATTTTCTTTTCGATAGCATCTAATCTTCCCATAACATGCTCAAGGGTAACGATTATCTCATTGATCATGAGAGGGGGAGAACCCACTAAATTTCCCAAAGCATTAAAAGCATCAAGAGAAGGACACATTAAAAAATTTACCTGTAATCTATACCAAGTGGTGATGCCCACATAAAAACAGCAAAGAAGAAAAACGGTGGATTGCTTATGGATAGATCTATTATGAGCATTGCAAATCCTATACCAATAATCTTTTAAATTCTCCCCTCCCCTTTTTTAAAGTTAAGAACCTCGTTCTCGGGGGTGTACGCAATAGAGGAAGAACTATCCATAACGGCAAAAATTGGTAAACAAGATTGCATACAAAAACAGATCTGACAAGAAAATGGCGAACGAAAAAGAGGGTGAATAAAAAGGCAATTTCTTGTGAAGTGGGGGAAAGGAAAACGAGAGGCAAATGGAAAATAATGTAAATTGCGAGGAGATGAGATTTGTGGTCAGGAACCTGGTTGATGTTGAAGATCCTCCCCGGCAACGGCGCCAAAAATTCCTTCTGATGTCTGCTAGAACTACGTCGGTATTTCCCCAAAGAGGAAGGGATGATGCAGTATAGCGACGGTAGGTATTTCCCTTAGTGATGAGACCAAGGTTATAGAACTAGTAGGAGAACCTCCTAACACCATGTAAACAGCCCCTACACACAAATAACAAATACTGGCAATTCGACGTGTTAAAGGGGTTGTCAATCCCTTTCGGGTACGGCGCCTCAAGTAGGCAAGATAACGTGAGATAGTTGTGGTAGATAGGATAAATAGATCATGAAATAAAAAAATTGCAGCAAGGTATTTTTGTATTTTTGGTTTAATAGATCTGAAAATAAACGCAAATAAAAATAGATCGCAAGGGAAAATATGATGAAAAGAGACCCAGGGGCTGTAGGTTTCACTAGTGGCTTCTCTCGAGAAAAATAGCAAACAGTGGGAAAACAATTACTATTGGGCAATTGATATAACTTCAAATAATCATGACGATATCGAGGCAATGATCATTATATAGGCATCACGTCCAAGATTAGTAGACCAACTCCTGCCTGCATCTACTACTATTACTCCACAGATCGACCTCTATCCAGCATGCATCTAGTGTATTAAGTTCATGGAAAAACGGAGTAATGCAATAAGAATGATGACATGATGTAGACAAGATCTATTTATGTTGAAATAGACCCCATCTTGTTATCCTTAATAGCAACGATACATACGTGTCGTTTCCCTTTCTGTCACTAGGATCAAGCACCGTAAGATCGAACCCATCACAAAGCACATCTTCGCATTGCAAGATAAATAGATCAAGTTGGCCAAAGAAAACCCAAATATTGGAGAAGAAATATGAGGCTATCATCAATCATGCATATAAGAGATCAAAGAAGACTCAAATAACTTTCATGGATAAAAACATAGATTTGATCATAAACTCAAAGTTTAGCGGATCCCAACAAACAAACCGCAAAAAGACTTACAACATATGGATCTCCAAGAGACCATTGTATTGATAATCAAGAGAGAGAGAGAGAGGAATCCATCTAGCTACTAAACGGACCTGTATAACTACTCACGCATCATCGGAGAGGCACCAATGGACATGATGAACCCCTCTAAGATGGTTTCTAGATTGGATCTGGTGGTTCTGGAACTTGCGGCGGCTGGAATTGATTTTCGTCGACTCCCCTAGGGTTTCTGGAATATTGGGGTATTTATAGAGCAAAGAGGCGGTGCGGGAGGCCAACGAGGAGGGCACAACCCACCGGGGCGCGCCTTGGTTGGTTGTGCTCCCCTCGGAGCTCCCCTCAGGTGCTTTCCTGGCCCACTGGATGTCTTCTAGGCCAAAAAATTCCACAAAAGGTTTCGCTGCATTTGGACTCCATTTGGTATTGATTTCCTGCGATGTGAAAAACAAACAGAAAACAGCAACTGGCACTGGGCACTATGTCATTAGGTTAGTACCAAAAAATGATATAAAATGATTGTAAAACATCCAAGAATGATAATATAACAGCATGGAACAATAAAAAATTATAGATACGTTGGAGACGTATCACTTAACGTTCGTTGACGCTAGAGTAGTATTTGAATATTTGGTGATTGGTAACTGAATGTTGTTCGGTGTACCAGATGAGATCCCGGACGTCACGAGGAGTCTCGGATTGGTCGGGAGGTAAAGATTTATATATGGGAAGTTGTTTTCAGGGTTCCAAAAAAGTTTCAGTTTTTTCGGTATTGTACCGGGAAGCTTCGAGAAGGTTCCGAAAACTTCCAGAGTAGTCCAAAAGTCCACCTTTGTATGGAAGGGAAGGATGAGGACTAGGATACCACCTCTTACCCCCTTGGCTGCGCCCTAGGGTTTGGTGGGGCTATTCCCCACGCCCCTCCACCTATATATAGAGGGGAGGGCGTGCCCCAAGAGGACAAACAAAGCCCTTCACACCCCTCTCTCTCCCGTTACTCCGTAGTTCCACCGCCTCATCCCGCCGATGCTTAGCAAAGCGTTTTTGTGCTCCACCACCACCATCACCACCACTTCATCGTGTTGGTTGTGATCCCATCTACTTCTCCTCTCCCGCTTGCTGGATCAAGAAGGAGGAGACGTCATCGAGTCGCACGTGTGCTAAACTCGGAGGTGTTGTCCGTTCGGCACTAGCACTACAAAAAAAATACACTTCCGTGATGATACGTGTTTGTCACAGTAGGTCACATTTTCTGTCATGCATGTACATCCATGACGATTTTATGACAGAATCAAGATAGTCATACCTGTGCTGTCATAGAAGTGTTCCATGACATTACCAAAATTATCATCACGGAAGTGTCGACTTCCATGACGATAAATCCCGCGTCACAGAAGTTCTTTCGTCAAGGGTGACCGACACGTGGCATCCACCGTAACGGAACGTCGTTAAGCTATCGGGTCGGGTTTTGGATCCGATAACACGTTAACAGCACCGACCAATGGGGATTTTCCACATGTAAAATCATCATTGGCTGGAGGAAACACGTGTTGGCTCATCGTTGGGACAGATGTCATCCACTCATTGGACAGAAGGCGCCTATGATATGTCGACACGTGGCACGGCCCAACAGAGGCCCATTCCTGTGAAAAGGTCGGCCCGTTTGACTTGGTCAAAAGGTGGCGGGCCGGCCCATGAAAGCCCGTTAACGGCCTGTTCGCATATAGCCCATTTACAGCCCGCTAACCAAGGCTCGTTACACCCTATCCGAATTAGGCCCAGTAGCGTCATCTGGGCCACCCAATATGATTCCAGCCTGTTTTCACTTCTAGCCCATGTATGGCCCATGACGTCTTTCGGCCCATATGAGGCCCTATGTAACTCTTGGCCTATTAACAGCCCGTGGTGAAACTGGCCCGTAATGAACAGTGTATCACTTTACACCCATTAACGGCCCGTGGTGAAACTGGCTCGTAATGAACAGTGTATCACTTTATACCCATTAACGACCCATTATTCCATTGGGCCGTTTCCAGCCCATGTTATCTTTCGGCCTTCTCAGAGCCCATTTATTCTTGGGCTCATTTCCAGCATTCGTTTACTTACGGCCCGTTACTGTCATTTTCTGCTTATGGGCCAAATTCAGCCCATGGTTACAGTCAGCCCGTTTGTGGTCCGTTAATACGTTGGGCCGTTTTCATAGCATCATCAAATACGGCCTATTAACGATGGCCCATTATGGTTGGCCCATGAACGGACGATTCCAACTCTAGCCCATTTACGGCCATAATGCGGCCTGTTATTGGCCCATGTTTGGCCAATCGATCTACTGCCCATATAATGCCCATTGATGATACGGCCCGTAGAAGGCCCATTGGTTCTACGGCCCATAGAAGGCCCATTGTTTCTATGGCCCGTAGAAGGCCCACTGTTTCTACGGCCCGTAGGAGGCCCAGATTCACTACAGTAAATATTAGCCCATGGTTATTGTGGCCTAGTTTTAAAAAATAGGTTATTGCAGCCACTAGCAAACCACGGAAAAAGAACTGCAATGACTACAAGCAAACAAATAAACAAGACAACAAGGAAATAAATAAGCAAGCAACTTACGCTAGGCTATCACGGCTATCACACATATTACATCCACTGGGCATCAAAGTTCGCCACCAGTGCAAATAAACGTGCCGATAAAAGAATATACAAAACTGAGAGCACTTCAGAAGGCACTAGGCCTGGCCAGGTCGGGCCCCCCAAACAGCTGAAGAAGCTGAGTAGACCATAGTTGTGTCAACGATAGATGCATCAACACTAGATTTAAGGCATGATGGTGTGCACGGCAGTCCTCTGACATCTTCATTGCATCTTTGACTTCAAGTCAGAGCTGAGCTGAAGCAAGCCTTTCCGCTTTAAGTTGAGACAGAAGAAGTCGAACTGATTGAGGCAGCGACTGCACAGAGGTTGTCTCACACCAGCTGGTGAGTAGCTTCAACTCATTGTCTTCATCAAGACAGGACCTTGGGGTCATCTCGCTATCCTCAAGATGGTTTGCCTCACTATCTTCCCTAAAGTTCTGCCTGGCGTAAGAGATACCAATCTGAAAGAGAAACAAGGAGACATGTAATAGGTTTCACAATTATATAAGCAAATAAATGGATCTGTTCTGCATAAGGAACATGTTTTTACAACTAGAATTTGAAACTGGTAGTTGTTGCAAACATCCAATCAGATGCAAACAGCAAAGCAAACAGCAGTGGAGGAAATGATGCCTATCCAAATCTATACTAGAACAAAGTTTGAAGGCTTGAGAATGATGAACTTACATTACATGTTAACACGGGCTGGACAAAGCCCTTCTCCATGTTGATGGAAGGATAATTCAATAAATTCCCCAAAGAAAATTCTTTATAAGCGTTGCCATTATTCTACATTTTGCAAAGAGTAAATGTAGATCAAATAATATTGGAAGAAACAGAGGATAATGAAGCTCAGGTGCAGACTGATGATACATAATAAAATAGCAATTAATTAAGTACAGTGTTACAAGGCAAAAGGGAGAGAGGTACTGACAAGAGCAATGCAGAGCCCATTATTGGTTTGAGATCGTATGATCCTTTGAGCAAGGAGATTCATCTGAAATTAGTTTTCATAGAAGAGAGAAGGTAAGGCACAAGCAGAAATCTAGGAGTTCAAATTTTGAATTGATATCATAGACAGTACCTGACGCTGGGCTCCTAGCAGTTCAAATAGGGGTTTGGCCACTGGAGTAGGGGTAAAGTGTGGTACAGTTGGGCATGTGTTTTCTGTGGCTGCTGACCTATCTGATTTAACAGGTATCACTACCTTTTCCAAATACCTAGTTTGTACTCCTTGAGGATCTGCACTCACCCTCTTCCTTTTGGACATCTATTACGAAAGAACAACATTTGACTGGAAAAACATAGTGTGACGACACATCGAATAGGTACAGAAAATGGATAGGTATGTCATATACACATATATGATGCTTAAACTATGCAGATGGCGTAACAAAGTAGAAGTAATGCAAGAGGTCAGATGCAAAATATGTGCGACCAATACAACTTTGCAAAGTTAGAGCAAGCACCTTGATGGGTGAATAAGCTAGGCCATCCTCCACCATGCCAAGTTTGTTAGCCAGTGGATCGCTCCGCAATATTCCTCTCGTGCACCCATTCTCATATTCATTTTGATAATATTCAATATCTTCCATGCATGAAAACATAAAAACAAGTGAGATTTTCTTTGTAATGCAGAAGTGATTCTAATGCAATACTGCCTCCCTGTAAACCCCTTTGTGCTATCTCTGCAATTCTTTTAAAAGATGTCATGCATGCTGTAATTTGTTGTGTGCATTAATATAATGTGGCCTACTACTCAAAATATGAGAGCTCCAGAAGTGATGACACTTCACAGATGATAGCTTCAACATATAGTAAAGAAGAACAAGTCGACCTGACCTGACAGATTCAAAATATACTAAGGGAGAACAACTCAACCCGACTAGTCAACCGCAAGAGAAGAGTATCATCTTAAAGAAGAGCAGAAGAGCAAGCAGATTGAAGAGGCCGAATTTCGTGTTTTGACCCTTTTTGGAAAGAATTTCAGGATCTGACCCCTGTTTGAATTTTTTTCGCGATTTGGCCCTTTTTCCTACCGCCAGGGCCTCTGGCGGTAGGGTTAGATAGCCTACTGCCACCGCCCATGGCGGTAGGAAACTTATCCACGTCAGCGCGCGGAGACGGCGTCGTCCCCCTCCGTCGCACCCTACCGCCAGGGGCCCTGGTGGTAGGCTGTCTAACCATACCGCCAGGGGCCCTGGCGGTAGGGTCCGGGCAGTTATTTGCCCCGAAACCCCCGCGCCCCTGCCCATCTCCCCACCCTCCCCTCCCCCCCCCCCCCCCCCCGTCGGCAGTTCATCCTCTTCTCCCCCAAGTCGCCCCTCTCTCCCTCTCTCATCTCCTCCACTCCCCCCCTTGGATCTTCACCGATTCTTCACCGTTTTGGCGGATCGAGATGGCCCCGAGGAGAGAACCGTAAGCTCCTCCAATCCCTCGAATTAGTTTTTGAAAACTTGCTTCCGATTCGACGCATTATTTGCTTGAAATCCCTCATGTTTTTGAACTTAGATTGATTTTTTTCACCTAAGATTGATTGTAGTTGTAGTTCTTAGTTCTTTAGTAAGTAGTGGTATTGGATATGTACTCTAATCAATAGTTCATATGTTAGTGTGAAGATGAACCCTAGTTCATAATTTCTTTTGTTAAAAAAATTATGATGTAATGTTGATAAAGGGATGAACCCTAGTTTGATGATGCATGTGATATGATGATATGATCTAGTGTGAAGATGAACCCTAGTTCGATGATGCATGTTGATATGATGATATGAAGATGTTGTTTGGAAAATTTTGTTTAAAAATATGAAGCTATGATGTATGTTGGAGGTTTTTTTTGATATGATGCATGTTGATATGATTTGATCCATCATGTGTAGTAGATGTTGTTGGAGGAATATGCTTAAAATTTTATTTTGATATGATTTGAGTTCATTGTTTGTTTATGTATGCTTATGCTTATGGTGCTTTTGTTTATGAAACTCTATTAAGGCAGCCACCTCTTGCGGACAACATCGGCCAACGGTACTCCATGCTGGACTGGGCATTCGACAAGGGTCATCGTGCCCGTTTCATTGAGAATGGAGAGGTAAGTGATATGAAAGAAATTTTGATCAAAGTTCTCGGATTGATGAAAATGGTTTCCTAACTTTTTGGCGTTCACTTTTTGACAGACGCTCCAGCCACTGCGCATGAGGGGTCACGGGGTTCATGGGCATATGGACTACGACGAGCGCTACGCGCCGTTCTTCAAGAAAACCCGTCTGTTGGGTTTCGTGCTGCAGTTCAAGCGTCAGCCGCCGACGCTTGTCCACGCGGCTCTCACAGCTCTGATTGACCGTTGGAGACTGGAGACCCATTCTTTCCATCTGCCATGCGGGAGATGACGGTGACCCTAGAGGACTGGGGGATGATTACTGCAATGCCGATCGAGGGTCATGCACTCACCGGTCGAGTGGAGAGGGCCAACTGGCAGGAGAGGTGTTGGGGAACGTAGCAGAAATTCAAAAAATTTCCTACGTATCACCAAGATCTATCTATGGAGAGACCAGCAACGAGTAGAAAGAGAGTGCATCTACATACCCTTGTAGATTGCTAAGCGGAAGCATTCAAGTGAACGGGGTTGATGGATTCGTACTCGTCGTGATCCAAATCACCGATGACCAAGTGCCGAACAGACGGCACCTCCGCGTTCAACACACGTACAGCCCGGTGACGTCTCCCACGCCTTGATCCAGCAAGGAGAGAGGGAGAGGTTGAGGAAGACTCCATCCAGCAGCGGCACGACGGCATGGTGGTGGTGGAGGAGCGTGGCAATCCTGCAGGGCTTCGCCAAGCACCGCGGGAGAGGAGGAGGACTTGGGAGAGGGGGAGGGCTGCGCCAGAACTTCGTTATCTGCTCCTATGCGCCTCCCCACTATATATAGGGGTGGAGGGGCTGATTTCTTGCCCTCCAAGTCCATTGGGGCGTTGGCCAAGGTGGGAGGAAAGAAATCCCATCATTTCCTTCCCCACCGATTGTTATCCCCCCTTTTTAGGGATCTTGATCTTATCCCTTCGGGATATGATCTTATTCCTTCTAAGGGGGGATCTTGGTGCGCCTTGACCAGGGGTGTGGGGCCTTGCCCCCACTACCCACGTTCATGTGGGTCCCCCCATGCAGGTGGGCCCCACTCCGGAACCTTCTAGAACCTTCCCGGTACAATACCGAAAAATCCCGAACATTTTCCGGTGGCCAAAATAGGACCTCCCATATATAAATCTTTACCTCTGGACCATTCCGGAACTCCTTGTGACGTCCGGGATCTCATCCGGGACTCCGAACAACATTCGGTAACCACATACAAACTTCCTATATAACCCTAGCGTCATCGAACCTTAAGTGTGTAGACCCTACGGGTTCGGGAGACATGTAGACATGACCGAGACGTTCTCTGGTCAATAACCAACAGCGGGATCTGGATACCCATGTTGGCTCCCACATGTTCCACGATGATCTCATCGGATGAACCACGATGTCAAGGACTTAATCAATCCCGTATACAATTCCCTTTGTCTAGCGGTATTGTACTTGCCCGAGATTCGATCGTCGGTATCCTTATACCTTGTTCAATCTCGTTACCGGCAAGTCTCTTTACTCGTTCCGTAACACATCATCCCGTGATCAACTCCTTGGTCACATTGCGCATATGATGATGTCCTACCGAGTGGGCCCAGAGATACCTCTCCGCTTACACGGAGTGACAAATCCCAGTCTCGATTCGTGCCAACCCAACAGACACTTTCGGAGATACCTGTAATGCACCTTTATAGCCACCCAGTTACGTTGTGACGTTTGGTACACCCAAAGCATTCCTACGGTATCCGGGAGTTGCACAATCTCATGGTCTAAGGAAAAGATACTTGACATTAGAAAAGCTTTAGCATACGAACTACACGATCTCTATGCTAGGCTTAGGATTGGGTCTTGTCCATCACATCATTCTCCTAATGATGTGATCCCGTTATCAACGACATCCAATGTCCATAGCCAGGAAATCATGACTATCTGTTGATCACAACGAGCTAGTCAACTAGAGGCTCACTAGGGACATATTTTGGTCTATGTATTCACACGTGTATTACGATTTCCGGATAATACAGTTATAGCATGAATAAAAGACAATTATCATGATCAAGGAAATATAATAATAATACTTTTATTATTGCCTCTAGGGCATATTTCCAACAAGAGGGTCACCACCCTCATCGGCGACTGCCCCGGTGCCAAGAGTAACCGTACATCCGGTGTGCCGTTGATCTGTCTCTCGGAGCACCGGAAGACATGCCCCCAAGGCGCAGATGAGGCGACTGTGGAGTTGTACACGAGGGCCTATCTGTGGTATATTCTCTCGGAGGTCGTGTTTCCAGACAGCTCCGAGAACTCTGCCAACTGGGCGTATCTGTTCTTCCTAGCGGACTGGGATGCAGGGTATAGTTGGGGTACGACATCTCTCGCCTACCTATACCGTTCGGTAAGAGAGTGTCTAATTGCGTACCTACCTACGAAAGTGTGTCCATGACATTTTCTTATATCTGATCCTCATTTGATGTTTTGCAGCTTGACGACGCAACGCAGAGGACGGGAGACAAGTCCAATATGGGTGGCTTTGTCTGGGCCTTCTCCATTTGGATGTGGGAGCGGCTGCCGGTGGGGCGTCCGGAGAAGTTGCGGAGACGCCCATGGGAAGACTATGGCGAAGAAGGCGACGAGACTCGAAACCCCACCGTAGCTTACGAGTGGGACGTTATCAAACTCTACACGGGCCTAAACAAGACTTCGTACAAGACCTACACCAACGAGTTGGACGCTTTGACGCATATGCAGGTATATGAACTCGCCCAACACCTTTCTCTTTGATTCCACTATTGACCGAGAGTGCGAACTTACCAAGGTATATGTAATAGGTAATCTGGTGCCCGTATCAACAAGAACGAGAGTGGGACTTTGATCTGAACGTGATGTGCGATGCGGACCGTGGTCTCTGGCGGTGCATCGTGCCCATGATCTATGTGTACGCCGTCGAGTGGCATTTGCCACAACGCGTGGCCACGCAGTTTGGGATTTATCAGCATACCCCACCGGGCCAGCCCACCGATACCGGCGGCCACGCGCTCCACCTGTGAGCTCTTTGTTCTCCATGAGATTATCATGTTTCTTGTTGCTTATGATGATCTCATTGCGCTTATGATGATTCTTGTTGCTTTTGCCTTGCAGGATGAGCCGGCAGAAGAATCAGTCGATCACAGACTGGGGAGAGGAGCATAAGACTCATGTGACGGAGTGGAACCAACGGAGGTACCGTAAAGACGTGGAGAGGAGAGTGACTAACTGGGATGATTACCTGGGCCGACACATGAGGTGGTACGATGATGGCCAGAAGCACCGTCTTCGTCTCAGGCCTCGATGGATGGTGGAAGACATCGCGGAGCTGGAGTGGGCTGACCCCGATGAACAGGCATGCCAGACCGGCATCAGAGACATGCACAGTGGATTTAGGGAGTTTGCACCCCTCATCAACAGAGTGGTAAGTTTGAACCGATGGTTGATTTTAAAATATTTTATTCGTCATCGTGACTGACTTATGCCGTTGCAGTCCGGTGAGCTAAACAGATGTATCTTTGATGCCTCAGATGCACTAGGTGATCTTCCCGGGAGCATAGAATCGGAGACCAGAGTCAGGGGGACGATGAAGGTACATTTTCAGCCTCCTCGGAACAGATGCATCTTTTTCACTTGCAATCAGTCGATCTGATACTTATTATGACCTTGCTTCATTGTGTGTGCAGAAGTTCGTGCAGCGTTGTCGCAAGCTGGTAGGGCTGCTTGGGTGTGCTGGAGCTGGGTCAGTTGAAGCTTATCAGCCTGTAGCCACACAGGGTCTCATCGGCTCATCGAGCCATGCTCCCTCGTCATCTAGGTTGGTTGGGGAGGAGGATGATGATGATGATGATGATGATGATGATGATGAGGAGGAGGAGGCCACATATGAAGAAGGGGAGGAGGAGGATGAGAACAACGGGGAGGAGGAGTACGATGAAGATTATGGACCTCCAGCAACTCAAACGTCTCAAGCATCTCAGCTGCCGAAGAAGAGAAATCCGAAGAAGAAGGATTTGCTAAGTCCGGACCCTTTCCAGAGACCGGTTCCTCAACGGCCCAAGAGGAAGACCGAAGAGACTCGTTCAAAGAGTAACGAGGACCGTACCTCCAAGAGGGGAAGGAGCAACTGATTATGCTCTTCGATAGTTGGCTCCTTTAGTTTGGTTGAACTTCGTTTGGTTGAACTTTTCTAGTGGTTGTGTAACTACGTGGAACTATGTGTTTGCTATTTGTGGATCTATGTGTTTGCTATTTGTGAAACTATGTGGAACTCCGTTTACTAATTAGTTGAAGTTCATTTGAAATGTTCTATGCACTTCAAATTTGTAATGTGTATGTGATGCCCAAGTTTAATTGTTTGAGATCTGTGATATTGTTGTCATATTTGTGAAACTTGCTATAATATTACTGTCATATTGAATTTGAAAAGAAGCAAGCAAATGAACTTAAATTCATAAAACACAGGACCCTACCGCCAAGGACCCTGGCGGTAGGGTCAGACAACCTACCGCCAGGGCCCTTCCATTCTTCGTTACAGTAAAATTGCACTGAAAACATAGGACCCTACCGCCATGGGCTCTGGCAGTAGGGTCGCACAGCCTACCGCCAGGGCCCTTCAATTCTTCGTTACAGAAACATTACACTGAAAAAACAGGACCCTACCGCCATGGGCTCTGGCGGTAGGGTCGCACAGCCTACCGCCAGGGCTCCTTGCGGTAGGTACTTAACCACGTTCAGCACAGTCAAACGGCCGCCGTCCCCCTCCGTCGCACCCCTACCGCCATGGGCCACGGCGGTAGGCTATCTAACCCTACCTCCAGAGGCCCTGGCGGTAGCAAAAGGGTCAAATTCGAAATTTTTAGCAACAGGGGTCAGATCCTGAAATTCTTTCCAAAAAGGGTCAAAACACGAAATTCGGCCGATTGAAGATATTACAAGTGTTTCAATACAATGTCGGTTGGCCACCCATGATGAACCAGAGTGCACAGAGAAATACTATTCTTTCCGGTCTCTCCATATGTGGCTCACATGCATTTCGAAACTAAAGTAGGAACATTTAGCTAACCAATTAAACATCTCTCAGTTTTACTAATATCAGCAATAATATCATATATGAATTTGTACAACTAAGCTTGTTTAGCTTGATGGGTGGAGCAGTGCTATTACGACACGAACCACGTAGGCTGATTGTGGTCATCATAAAATGGGGAAAACATAAGCATGATGAGTATAGTGTTGACCGTGGCAGTGGGATGGCAGATCTGAAGCTGCAAACCGTGCAAAGGGTAGTTAGCAACCGATGTTTGCTTTGAAAAAACAACTAAGATTTGGTATGGACAAGAAAGTACAGTCAACAAGTGACAAAGAAATGCAATTATGTTGTCTCTCTATATGTCACGACATGCATTTGGAAACTCAAGTGGGACCTTTAGCTAACCAATTAAATGTGTCGGTTAACTAATATCAGTATCATATCACAATCATATTTGAACAACTAAGCGTTCGAATTGTGAGTGTTGTGTTGTTTAGCTTGAAGGGTGGAGTAATGCTAGTACGATAGAAAGCACCTACGCAGATCATAGTAGAGTAGATAAAAGGCGAAAACCCTAAGCATCAAGAGAAAAATCAGGAAAGTGGAACTAGCTGGACTAGTGGGTGGTGCACATGCTTTTTGAAACGAATATAGGAACATTAGCTGACCAATTAAACCCGCTCTATTTTAGTGATATGAGCATCATATCAGATTCGTATTTCAACACGTAAGCTTTGGGTTGAGGTCTTGAGGAGCAGTGCTAGCACGACACAAAGCACCTACGACGATGGTAGTGAATATAAGGGGGGGAAACCATAAGCTTTACGAGTATAGTGCCCGTGCCATGGCGGATCTGAAGGTGCAAACCGGACAAAGCTACTTCGCAACCAATGTTTGCTTTCAACTAGCCACTACGATTTGGTACGGACAAGAAAAGTACAATAAACAAATTACGATCTATTTTCCGGGTGAGATCAATAACTTAAGCACATATGGAAGAGTACCACCTCTCTTGCGACGCCGTGTAGGCCTATGCTGATACGTTGAGGGTGCTGCGGGTGCGATGGCTGTCGGCGGCAAGGAAGAAGACTTTAGACGGCAGACGGCCGGGTCGGGGGATATATCCTGTTGCCGTGGACGAGGCGGTCATAGGAGCGGCAACGGCAAGGTGGACTACGGAGCCGATGAAGCGAGAGGAGGCGATGAAAGGATCCTGGTCCAGCGCCAAGGATGAGAGACGTCCATCTCTTGCAGTGGACGACGGGGTAGGGGTAGCGGCTCCGGCAAGGTGGAGGATGGGGTGGCGGACGGAGGAGGCTGGCCGCAGTGCGGAGGTTGTCATGCCGCCGATGGTGTATGAATGGGGAAATGAAGGGGAGGGGGGATCTCAAACTTTGGGACGCGCTTCTCTGAAAAGGTGGAAAGTTACGAACTTATCCCCCATTTAAAATTTCGGACATCGCGTCGGTTGGGGATAGGACGGTAATCTTGCATCTCCCAAATATTTGCCGGTAACTATTTCGGGCGAGGAGAGGGTGTTTTGCCGCCCACGTATGGCGCCCACGGTGTATGAACGGGGCTGACAGGTAGGGCGGTTGTGTCACGTCTGATGGAAGTTACACATCTGCCCCTATTTAAAATATTAGCTTACATTGATTTCGGACAAGGAGAGTTTGTTTTGCCGCCCACCGTGTATGAATGGGGAAATGGAGGCCCACGTTTGGCACCCACCATGTCTGAATGGGCTCAAGGGTCGCCGTGTCATGTTTGATTGAAGTTACTAGTCTACCCCTATCGACAACAGTGTAAATCCAGTCGATAAGATGTCAAGTGTCAGGGGTAGACAGTAATTTCCATCTCACAAACACTTGCTTCGGGCAGCCCACAAATTAACACTAGAAAAAAATACACTTCCGTGATGATACGTGTTTGTCACAGTAGGTCACGTTTTTTGTCATGCATGTACATCCATGACAAATTTATGACAGAATCAAGATAGTCATACATGTGCTGTCGTAGAAGTGTTCCATGACATTACCAAAATTATCATCATGGAAGTGTCCACTTCCATGATGATAAATCACGCGTCACGGAACTGCTTTCGTCAAGGGTGACCAACATGTGGCATCCACCATAACGGAACGCCATTAAGCTATCGGGTCGGGTTTTGGATTCGATAACCCGTTAACAGCCCCGACCAATGGGGATTTTCCATGTGTAAAATCATCATTGGCTAGAGGAAACACGTGTTGGCTCACCGTTGGGACAGATGTCATCCACTCATTGGACAGAAGGCGCCTATGATACGTCGGCATGTGGCACGGCCCAACAGAGGCCCATTCCTGTGAAAAGGCCGGCCCGTTTGACTTGGTCAAAAGGTGGCGAGCCGGCCGATGGAAAGCCTGTTAACGGCCTGTTCGCATATAGCCCATTTACAGCCCGCTAACCCAAGGCCCGTTACGCCCTATCCGAATTAGGCCCAGTAGCGTCATCTGGGCCATCCAATATGATTTCAGCCCATTTTCACTTCTGGCCCATGTATGGCCCATGACGTCTTTCGGCCCATATGAGGCCCTATGTAACTCTTGGCCTATTAACGGCCTGTGGTGAAACTGGCCCGCAATGAACAGTGTATCACTTTACACCCACTAACGGCCCATGGTGAAACTGGCCCGCGATGAATAGTGTATCACTTTACACCCACTAACGCCCGGTGGTGAAACTGGCCCGTAATGAACAGTGTATCACTTTATACCCATTAAGGGCCTGTTATTCAGTGAGCCGTTTCCAGCAAATGTTATCTTTCAGCCTTCTCAGAGCCCATTTATTCTTGGGCTCATTTCCAGCATTCGTTTACTTACGGCCCGTTACTATCATTTTCTGCTTGTGGGCCAAATTCAGCCCGTGGTTACATAGGCCCGTTTGTGGTCCATTAATAGGTTGGGCCGTTTTCATAGCGTCATCAAATACGGCCTATTAACGATGGCCCGTTATGGTCATACGGCCCGTATAAGGCCCATTGATGATACGGCTCGTAGAAGGCCCATTGTTTTTGCAGCCCGTAGAAGGCCCATTATTTCTATGGCCCGTAGAAGGCCCATTGTTTCTACGTCCCGTAGAAAGCCCATTGTTTCTACGGCTCATAGAAGGCCTACTATTTCTACGGCCCGTAGAAGGCCCACTATTTCTACGGCCCGTAGGAGGCCCAGTGTCACTATAGTAAATATTAGCCCATGGTTATTGTGGCCTAGTTTTAAAAAGAACTGCACTGACTACAAGCAAACAAATAAACAAGACAACAAGGAAATAAATAAGCAAGCAACTTATGCTAGCCTATCACGGCTGTTACACATATTACATCCACTGGGCGTCAAAGTTCGCCACCAGTGCAAATATAGGGAACAAAGCAGCATATCATATACACTGGTTGTCAAAGTTAGCGACCAGCGCAAATAAACGCCACAGCAAAACAAATCCAGAACTGAAACCACTTCAGAAGATCTCAAGAAACAATATCCTGGGTACCCATAATGCTGGAAAGATGCTTACCAAGCTTATTAACTTTCTCTTGTTTGGCGCTTAAATCCTCCAGCGCTTGCTGTTGCACCAGAAAATATGCATCTGAATTCTGCAGGGACTTCCTCAGTCCTTCAGCTTCCTGTCGCAGCACATCTAATTGATGTCTTTCAACTTGAAGTTGAGACTCAAGAAGATGAACTGATTCAGGCAGCGAGTTCGAAGAGCTTGTGCCAGCAGTAGTGGCCAGTAACTCGAACACTACATCAAGACAGGACTTTTGGGTTCCCTCACTGTCGTCAAGATAGTTTTTATCAGCTTTCTTGGAGACCAACAGGGATGTCTCACTATCTTGAACCTTATCTGCATTACTTCCTTTACCATTGGATAACGCGGTACTGTTCTCCAATATTTTGTCCGCATTCTAAAAGAGAAACAAGTAGACACATCACATGTTTACCATGTTGTATATGAAACTCATTTTGGTAAATGAGTTCAGTAGTAAAGTGGACAGGATAACAACATGAAACAAACATATATCTATGTGCCATGGTCACTTTATGGTCTATATCATTCTAGTTTTTGTTGCCAAATCAAGATAGAGACACAATTCAAATAATATTTGTTCAAGACAAAGCAGAATAGATAGAATATAAGTGTGGGTAACTATAGAGCAATAACAACACTTGTAATGTGCATGACATGAGAACATAACTGTTTATTCAATTAAAACAGAAATCAACATAGAGCAGGTTACAACAGCAAACCAGTTAAAGAAACAGGTTTAAAACATACCTGTTGCGCCATTGGAGTTTCAATTCCATCCTTCAAATTTGAAAATAGTTGGTATGAGTAAATACAGTAATGCAAGAGCAAAGGAGTATGAACAATAGCTACAGAACCTAACCTGAGAACAAATCTTCTTCTCCTTTAAGCGTTGAGTTGGGATTCGGAGTGGTGGTCCTCGTGCTTTGGGCACTGCAGTTCCCTTACTAACTGCTCGTGTTTGGGTGCTCTGTGGTGGAGACGGTGCTGTGTCAACTAGAACTGGGTTACTATCTGCCGGGGTTGGGGTTAAAAGGGGTGTAGCTGGTTCTCTGTCCAACTGGGTAGGGGTACAATCTGCGAGAGTCTGGGTTATGTGTGGTGGATCTGGTCCTTGGGCAAGTACAACCGTGGTTCTATCTGCATCAACTGGTAGCACTATCTTTTCTGAAGACCGTGTTGTTACTCCCTTAGATACTGCCATCACGCTCTGCAATTCAAATGGCTGATAAACAAGAAAAGTAATTGAAAGTATAGAAATTGTATGATAGACAGGTGCAATGGATAGTGGGGAATAAAAGAGGGCATGAAATAATTCATATTTATGTTGTCTAACCAAACAGGATAGCATGACACAATTTCACATATATGATGGCTAACTAAACAGGATAGCATGACACAATTTCACATTATGATGGCTAACTAAAAAAGATGGAAAGACATAGTTCAAAATATGAGACTATGTAAACAGGATGACATGACATAACTATATAATGTGTTTATTAAATAGGTTGGCATGCCATAATTCACATACATTCATGGATAGAATGCCATAATTCTAAATATGATGACTGTAAACACTAAACAGGATGAGATGATATAACTATATGATGTCTTTATTAAATGGATTGCCATACCATAATTCAGATAGATGATGTGTATGTACTATGTAAACATGATGGCATGATATAATTCAAATATATGATTTATATAGTAAGCAAGTAAGCAGATGGCAATCTATATATGATGTAAAAACTAAGCAATGCAAGACAACATGCATGACATGGGTAATATAACCCTGCCAAGTTTGAGCATAGACCTCAGGGGGGGAAATAGGATTGGTCATCAGTCTCTGAATCCTCCTCTAAGGAGCTCTCTGTAGCCAGCAAGATGTCTGCTTCAGCAGGTAGCATTGTCTGCTCTGAATACCTTGTTTTCACTCCAGATACTTCCATCACCGCTTCAAATGGCTGATGCACAGGAAGGGTAGTTGAATATACAAACGTTGTCGACAAATGGAACACGTAATACAAAAAAATGATAGCATGATATAATTCACATACATGATGATTTGCTAAACAGCATGGCATTGCATGATTCACATATATAATGCCTTTGCAACAAGATAGCATTGTATAATTCACATATATAATGTCTTGCAACAAGATGGCAATCTATAATTCACATATATGGTAATTAGACACTGAACAGGTGGCATTCACAGAAAGCATGTCTAAACTAATCAAATGGCATAGCAATGCAAGACACCATACGCACGATATGAGCAACTTAACCCTGCCAAGTTAGAGCATACACCTCGGGGGGGGGGGGGAATAGGACTGGTCATCTGTCTCTGAATCCTCCTCTGAGGAGCTATCCTTAACCAGCGAGATATGCGCTTCGTCAAATAGCATAGTCTGCTCAGAAGACCTTGTTTTCACTCCAGAATTTGCCATCACCGTGTCAAATGGCTGATGCACACGAAGAGCAGTTGAATGTACTAACATTGTTGACGAATGTAATATGTAACGAAAAAAAAGATGGCCTGATATAATTTACATATAAGATGACTGGCTAAGCAGGATGGCATTGCAAAATTCACATATATGATGCCTGGCTAAACACGGTGGCGTTGGATAATTCACATAAACGATGAATAAACTAAACAGATGGCATTCGCACAAAGGATGTCTAAACTAAGCAGATGACATATTTGATGTATAAAGTAAGCAATGCAAGACACCATATGCATGATATAACCAACATTAGCATGCCAAGTTAGAGCGAAGACCTCAGGGGGTAAATAGGAGTTATCTTCTCCATCTGAATCCCCCTCAGAACAGATATCTTCCTCTCGATTACAATCCAAAATGCATGGAAGGGGGCTGTCTTTGCGCCTACCATGGAGCGACGTCTGCATGAAATTATATTGCCATGCAAGGCTCGTCTCTTTTGCTCTACATGTTCAGTTCCATTGTTTACAATAACTCTCATGCATAGGAATAAAACATAGTGAGATTATGTAAGGAGTGCATGCAGAAATCCAGAGTCATGGTAGCAACCTGTGGATAGACCCAAAACCAATAATAGCAGGCAGATAATGGCTTCAGTTAATAAATACAGATAATGGCTTCTTTATTGTTTGTTTCCCACCCAACATGAAACTCATAGTAGACACCGGAGATTAACCAGATAGTAGATAGATACTATTGATAGCGGCCCCGATATGTACCCCACAACCATTTAAAACTCAAGTTTGACCATTAGTTTGGAGCTGACTCAGAGTCTAATTGGTGAACAGGACGATAAAGTAGGATGTAATATTAAGCGATGCATAACGTAAGCAGACACGAAAGAGTGCGACCTCTCTTGCGGACCCGTGTAGTCCTCGAGGTCATCTGCTCGGTTGATGATAGTAATGCAATTTTCATGGCTACCAGCAGCGGGGAAGAAGATCTGAGGCGGCAAAAGACAATCTGGAGGCCGGATCCCTGCTTTGCTGGACCCTTCTATCGTTGGAGCAGCTGAGCTGGGGTGGACGACGGCGCAGCAGGACCGGGACAAACCACGCAAGGTTTTCTTTGACAACTATCTGTAAGAGAAGTAATTCTGTAAGGGCTCGTTTGAATTTGAGGATTCCAACAATGCAGGGATAGGAAATATACAGGAATAGGATAGGAATGCACGTGCAAAACAGAGAATTTAAAAACACAGGATTTCTGCCAATCTGGGTGTTTGATTCACAACAATTGGAAGATCACAGGATGCAAAGAAGCATGGTGAGATTAAGTCAAACCACAAGAAAATGTACGGTTAATGCTATTATGCTACTATCTCTTAGTCTTGTGCTTCATGAATAGGAATTTGAAAAGGAGGACAAGTGAAAATTAAAATTCCTACGTTTTTTCTTTCAAGGAGACACTGAAGGAACAAATCTGTGTGCTCAGTGGACAATATATATAACATGTAGAGTAAAAAAGAGTTGCAACAAGTGTACAACCTCTTTGGCGAAGCCATGTCGATCTCAGCATGATTGGGTTGGCCGGTGAGGATGCTCCGGATGAGTTTGCTGTCGGAGGAGGGGAAGAAGATCTTAGGCATCTGGAGATGGAGCTCGAGGTACTGCTCCGCTGTGATGGAGGGTTTCATCGTTGGAGCAGCTCCGGTGAGTTGTACGACGCCGAGGCTGAAGCAGGACAAGAGACACAACAAACAACGCTAACCTGAGTGGAATTCTAATAGCATCTCCAATACATGACGTAAAATACATAACCACAAAATGCTAGATGTAAAATACATCAGCCGCTCATCTCTGAATTTAACTGTCGAAACTGAACTTAACTGTCGAAACTGAACCTAACTGTCGAAACTGAATTTTGCTGTCGAAACTGAACGCACTAGCAAGGTGAGGCTACACGTCAGTCGATTTTGCAGCCGTTGGATACGAAATCAAGGGCCTGCGGTTCATCTTCAACCTCCACCCCCCTGAGCCGCCAGCCACCACCGGCCAAATAGCAGCCCCCCGCCGCCCGCGGCCGGCGGTGCGCCGCCCTGCCCGCCCCGAAAACACTCCCCACCGCCGGTCCGCCGCCGCCCCGGCCATCCCTCTAGGCCCCCCTGATGTAGGGTGGAACCCTATAGCGTCGATCTTTCACGTTTGGAGTGGATCCTACAGGGGGAATCACGAAGAACACGCGGAAGCACAAGGGAAAACACGGGGAAAACGAGAGGGAATCACTCAACCAACAAGGAATCGATCACACAAGTGCTAGATCACCACACACATATGAGATCCACAAGATACAAAGTCAACTATCGTAAGGATACAAAGGAACCGTTCATCTCCAAGAGGAGGCCTTGATGTTCTTCCCTAGATAGGGGTCTTGAATCCGCTGGGGGATCTTCTCCGAAGAGGTCCTGATCTCCAAGGAGAAGTAACCGAGTGGATGAGCAAAGGCTCTCACACACAAATATGAGCTAATCCAATGCTAAGTCTCAAAGTGAGGAGATGAGGTCCTATATATAGAGTTGGGGGCGAAGGGGTACATGGGCTCAGCCCAACACACGCGCGCAGGCGCTGGCCGGATGATCCGGACGAGGGTCCGGATGATCCGGGCGGGTCCGAATGATCCGGGTGGAGGCCCGGATGAGCCCGAGGGTCGGCTGGTGGTCGCGCAGGGCCGGATGTCCGGCTGGAGGTCCGGATGTCCGGGCCGGGTCCGGATGATCCGGCTTCAGGGTGGAGCTTCTGTAGCCTTCGGTCGATTTAGCCGGATCGTCCGGACCGGGGTCCGGATCATCCGGGCTCTGTCCGGATCGTCCGGGCCGCCATCCGGATCGTCCGGCCACCCTGGTCCTTGGTGCTTTTTCCTCTCCGTCTTCTCGCATGTCTTCCGCTTCCGGTTCTCCTTGCTTCCTAGCCTCTTCATGGTTGACTCCTTGGTACCTGAGTATGCATAGCATTTCCGTTTGAGGTAGTAACCACGTCTCATGTGAATCGAAAGGGAATTGTGAGAGGAGTGATGTCACCTCGGTTTCAAGAGCTCTTGTACGTGCTCGAGTCATGGGTCCTTGTGGGGTTGGATGTGTTGATGTAGAGTCCATGGGGATGATGGAAGGATGCTCCGCATCATATCCCCTCCCTTCGAAAGGATCCGACCTCGGATCTAGATCTTCATCACCATGGAAAGGCGAGAGGTCTTTGACGTTGAAGGTGTCGCTCACGTTGTACTTGTCGCTTGGTAGGTCGAGCTTGTAGGCGTTGTTATTGTAGCGTGCTAACACCTTGAAGGGTCCATCGGCTCGAGGTAGAAGTTTGGACTTGCGTTCGTCGGGGAAGCGTTCCTTGCGAAGGTGTAGCCACACGAGATCGCCTATGTTGAAGATCATCGGTTGCTTGTTGATGTTGAGCTTGGTCGCGAGTCGTTGTACTTGGTGCTCGATGGTGTGTCTTGTATCTTCATGTATCTTCTTGATGTAGCTTGCACGGGCACTTGCATCGAGGTTGGTGCGCTCTTGTAGAGGTAGAGGTAGAATGTCCAATGGGGACAATGGGTTGAAGCCGTAGACGACCTCGAAGGGGGACTTGCCGGTCGTCGAATGTCTTGCACGGTTGTAGGCGTACTCGGCGACAGGTAGACATGCCTCCCACTCCTTGATGTTCTTCTTGATCAACACGCGAAGTAGAGTGGAGAGCGTCCAGTTCGTCACCTCCGTTTGGCCGTCGGTTTGAGGATGGTACGCCGATGAGAATCGGAGCTTGATGCCGAGCTTGGCGCAAAGAGTCTTCCAAAAGTAACTCAAGAACTTGACGTCACGGTCGGAGACGATTGTCTTTGGTACTCCATGAAGGCGCAAGATTTCCCTACAAAAGAGATTTGCAATATGTGAAGCATCATCTACCTTGTTGCAAGGGATGAAATGTGCCATCTTAGAAAATCGATCCACAACAACAAACACGGAATCCTTTCCATTCTGAGTTCTTGGCAAGCCAAGCACAAAATCCATGCTAATGTCTTCCCAAGGTTGATATGGAATTGGAAGAGGCATGTAAAGACCATGAGATTGAGCTTTTGACTTAGCTTTGCGGCATGTCGAGCATCGGGTGGTGAAGCGTGAGACGTCTCGAAACATCTTGGGCCAAAAGTAGTTCTTGGAGAGCGTGGCAAAGGTCTTGTCGCGTCCAAAATGTCCCATGAGTCCACCTCCATGAGCCTCTTGCAAAAGGAGTAAACAAAGAGAAGACTCGGGAATGCATAGTTTGTTAGCTCTCATAAGATAACCATCCTTGAGGTAATATTGTTCCCAAGATGTATGCGTTAAACATTTAGCATAATGAGGTGCAAAAGATGGATCACTAGCATACAAATATTTGATGTGCTCAAAGCCAATAACGTTCAACTCAAGTTGTGTGACAAGCGTGCATATGCGTGAAAGTGCATCGGCAACTACATTTTCCTTGCCCTTAATGTACTTGATCACATATGGAAAAGATTCAATAAATTCACTCCATTTGGCATGACGCTTGTTCAATTTAGTTTGACCTTTCAAGTACTTAAGCGTTTCATGATCGGTATGGATGACAAACTCATGAGGTCTAAGGTAATGTTCCCAAACATGTAGTACACGCACTAAAGCATACAATTCCTTGTCGTACACGGGATAGTTAAGTTGAGCACCAGAGAGTTTTTCACTAAAATAAGCAATGACTCGTTTTTCTTGCATTAAAACTCCGCCAATTCCGGTACCACTTGCATCACAATGAACCTCAAAAGTTTTGTCAAAATTGGGTAAAGCAAGAATCGGAGCATGAGTAAGCAAAGACTTGGGCTCATCAAAAGCGTTGGATTGCAAAGGTCCCCAAACAAAAGGAGTATTCTTCTTACTCAAAGCATGCAAAGGAGCTGCAATAGTGCTAAAGTTTTTCACAAAGCGACGATAAAAACCTGCAAGACCAAGGAAACTTCACACTTGTTGCAAATTGGTGGGCTGGGGCCAAGTTTTAATTGCTTTGATCTTAGTTTCATCAACATGGACACCATTGGAAGAGACAACGAAACCCAAGAAAACCACTTTGTCAATGCCAAAAGTGCATTTTTTCAAGTTGGCGTAAAGACTTTCCTTTCGAAGTGTTTGCAAAACAAGCTTAACATGATCAAGATGCTCTTTCATGGTTTTGCTAAACACAAGAATATCATCGAAGTAAACCACAACAAAGATTCCAATGTATGGAGGAAGTACATGATGCATGAGACGCACAAAAGTTCTGGGAGCTTCCGACAAACCCATAGGCATAACCAACCACTCATATAAGCCAAATTTGGTTTTGAAAGCAGTTTTCCATTCATCACCCTCATGAATGCGGATTTGATAATAGCCACTTTTAAGATCAATTTTTGAGAAAAAGTTGGCTCCACTAAGTTCATCAAGCATATCATCTAAGCGAGGAATGGGATGTCTATAGCGCACGGTGATAGCATTTATGAGTCTACAATCGGAACATAAGCGGAAAGTTCCATCGGGCTTAGGCACAAGTATAACGGGAACGACACAAGGGCTTAAGCTTTCACGTACATGACCGTTGTCGATTAGTTGTTGTACTTGCTGTTGAATCTCCTTGGTTTCTTCGGGATTGACACGGTAGGGAGCTTTGTTTGGGAGTGGCGCTCCGGGGATGAGGTCGATTCGATGCTCAATGCCTCGAAGAGGAGGTAGACCCGGAGGTAGCTCATCGGGGAAAACATCTTGAAATTCCTGCAAAAGAGATTGAAACACCAAAGGTAGCTCATGAGTGGTGTTAGTTTTTGGTTCTCCATCCTTGCACACAAAGACAAAGTGCATCACACTCGATGGGTTCTCACACACTTCTCTCATTTCATGTTTGGTGGCGAATAGTATGAGGTTTTTCTCTCTAGGCGAAGAGGCGCTCAAATTTGGCTTGTGGCTCTCACTCAATTTTTGGTGGCTCACTTTCTCACTCTTCTCTCTTTGGTTGGTGGCTTGTTTGTCGGCTATCACTTGACTAGGAGACATGGGTCGTAGGACATATTCTTTGCCTTTCATCTTGAAGCTATAGTGGTTTGTATGCCCATTGTGGTAGACAACACGGTCGAATTGCCATGGCCGACCAAGGAGGAGGTGGAAAACGGTCATTGGGACCACATCACACTCCAAAGTGTCCTCATATGCACCGATTTTGAAGGATACTTGGACCGTATGCTCAACTCGTATAGTGCCGGAGTCACTTAGCCATTGAACCTTGTAGGTTTGCGGATGCTTCTTCTTGACCAATTGGAGCTTGGAGCATAGTTCTTCGCTTGCCAAGTTGTGGCAACTACCTCCATCGATGATGACCTTGACGGATCGTCCATTGATGCCGGCCTTTGTGTGGAAGATGTGGCATCATTGATCTTCTTCTTGTTGATGTTGAAGTATCATGACTTGGAGACAACAAGAGCGGGACTCGTATCTTCATCACAAAAGACTTGATCATCTTCATCCTCGTTGATGCGCCGGTGCATGGCCACTTGCTCAATAGCGTCCATTTCATCTTCACTCATCGAGTCATAGGTGCCATCGTCATTGAGTATCATGGTGCGCTTGTTGGTGCATTCATAGGACTTGTGGCCTCGGCCGCCGCAAGTGAAACACTTGAAGGAGCTTGTCTTGACGGTCTCATCGGTTGGAGTAGATGATGAAGCACGCGGCTTGAAGTTGCTTGTAGTATTAGGAAGACGACTTGAACTTGAGGAAGTTTTCTTGTAACTTGATTTGTCGTCGTTGCTTGGAGAAGGCTTGGTTGATGTCGAAGTTGGAGTAGTTGTTGAAGCTTGGTTGTTGGAGAAGCCGTATCTCTTGGATGAGTACTTGGCGTACTTGAAGTCATCTTGGACTTGACGTTCCGCCTTTGTAGCTTGATGCATGAGCTCAATGAGGTTGGAGTAGGGTTGGAAGTCGGCGATCTTCTTGATGGGATGATTGAGGCCATTCAAGAATCGTGCCATTGTTTGCTCATCATCCTCCGTGACATTGGCTCGAATCATGGCAATCTCCATTTCCTTGTAGTATTCTTCAACACTCTTTGTTCCTTGCTTGAGGAGTTGTAGCTTCTTAAAGAGATCACGGTTGTAGTAGGTGGGCACAAAGCGTGCTCTCATGACATCCTTCATTTGAGCCCAAGTGGTGATTGGAGGTTCACCTCTTACTTGTCGGCGCTCAAGGACTTGTTCCCACCATATGAGCACATAGTCTTGGAACTCAAGTGATGCCATAGCAATCTTCTTCTCTTCCTCATAGTTATGAAAACAAAAGATTTTGTCGACCTTCAATGCCCATGAGAGGTACTCTTCGGGATCATTGGTTCCATTGAACTTGGGCATTGTGAACTTGAGCTTGCCATAGCGTTGCTCTTCATTGTGTTGTGGGCGATGGTGATGAGGACGTCCTTGACATGGAGGGTAATCATCCTCATGTTGCTCTTGGCGTGGAGGAAGTCCATGATCAACTTGCTCTTGTTGACCTTGAGGTTGAGGTTGAGCTTGAGGAGCCTGTGGAGGAGCTTGTGGGGCTTGACGTTGTGCACGCGGATGGTAGTTCCTCTCTTGTACTTCTTCTCGAAGGGCTTCCTCTTGATTGCGCCTTTCGCGATTGCGGTTGGCGATAGCTCGACTTGATGCTTGAAGGGCACGTTCCACCTCAATAGCTTGTGCTTCTCGTTGTTGTTGTTGAAGACGTTGAGCCTCGGCGTCTTGTTGCTCTTGATGTAGGCGCGCTCGTTCTTGTTCTTGTTGGCGACGAAGACATTGTCGTTCTTGAGCTTGAGCAAACGCCACTTGGTTCGATTGAGGACGAGGAACTTGTTCATCAACTTGCTCTTGTGAAGGTTTGTCGTGGAGCGGGTTGCGAGATGCTTGACGGTCTTGACGCGCGGCTCGTCGAAGAGTGTTCGATGACGGTGTACTTGTGTCGGAGAAGGAGTCGTCGGAGTGGCGACTTGAGTGGCTCCGTCTTGAGTGTGAGGAAGTAGAAGGACGCCGGTTCACCAACAAGGCGCGGATCTCGTCCATTTGTGCATCGTTCTCTTTCTTGTGCGCGTCGAGCTTGTTGTCGAAGTAGTCTCTTGTACGTTGCTCGGAGAGTCTCAAGTCGGTGGATAGGTTGTCGATGCGTTCGCTCATTGCTTGTTGCTCTTGATGGAGAGCTCGTTGTGCGCCAAAGAGGTGGCTCTTGGTGACGTATGATGACATGTCGTCAGCTTGCTCGATGAAGAGTGGATTTGTAGAAGAACTTGGCCTATCCATCATTTCAAGCAAATTGTGAGTGGTAGAAGGAGAAGAACGAATACCAATGTACCTTTGACCAAAGTTGAAGATGAATCAAGTTCACTCAAATGTGGACAATGAAATAGCACTATTGGTACCGATCCTTGTCGATTCTCACACCTACACAAGTAAAAGCTTTTGGTGGAGCTTGGTTAGGATGGTGGCACAAAATTAATTGCAATCGTTAGCTTGACTCAAAAATGTTGATGAAGATTCGCAAATTCGCATATGCAACAAGTAGACCAAGCAAGTAGTGGTACACGGAAACACACACGCAAATAGATAAATGGGATTGTGCAAACCAAAAGTGAGCCAAAATGTGGAATCCACGAAAATGCTCTTATTGCACAATACTAGAGAGACGCTAGCACGATTGCGCAATAGGCGGATATGGAGCTTGTGCACAACCTACTAGGCAAAAATGCAACGACCTCTATCCCAAGTATGCTATATGTATGGTATTTCGGTGCAATGATCCAAGATGATCTTATATGACAATCTTAATGTTGTATGATGCTATTCTTGTTGCTTATAAGCTCTTTGCTTATCTTTCCTCTTTGCTTAAAAGCTTGAGTGGCTCTTTCTCTTTTGAGCTCTTTTCTTATGCAAACTTGACGAACCAAGATAGCAATTGTGTATGCGATGACAACTTTGTGACACACAAGTTGATTCCGAGATATGCACCACGATGGTATGTATGATATGGTGTATGCAAATAATGTGCACAAGTCACGTTGCCGGCAATACTCAATGGCTAGTCTCGATGGGTAAGCAACGCAAAATATGGTCTATGATGGTTATCAATGCAATTGCAAGGTAAGACAAAGATGTCGTCGAGGTTACCGTCCGTAGCGAAGATGAGTAGTCGACGAAAATGAGCGTTTGTTGTTGATGTCTCACCGCACCTAAATAGCCGAAACACAGTAGGACACGGAAATCTCAACTCAAATTCTCGAACCCAAAGTCGAATGGTAGTACGGAGGTTGTGTCGGGGGTTTTGGTAAGTGGAAGGGGTGGTGGTTGTAGTGGGGCTGTGGTATGTAGGTGTAGGTGGTGGTGGTGGTGGAGGGGGGGGCTGCACAAGTACAGTTTCGGCAGAGGAAGCCGGATGATCCGGGCCAGGAGCTGGATGGTCCAGGCACATCCGGATGATCCGGGTCGGAGTCCGGATGATCCGGGAGGTCAACCTCGCACGGGAACTGCTCGGGAAGAACACGAAAACGGGGAGAAATTTGACGATTTCGGGGATTTTGGATGGATTTCGAGGGGGGGAAGGTGGGGAAAAGCAAGATCCACGAGTTACACACCGAATCCACGGATCAAAATCAACAAAACATCATCAAAACCAACAAATCACAAAAAAATTTGGGGGGTATTTTTGGATTTAGGACGAAAACAACAAAATCAAGCTAGAAAACACGGGGTAGGGGCTCCAAAAACGTGATCAACGTGGCTCATGATACCATATGATGTAGGGTGGAACCCTATAGCGTCGATCTTTCACGTTTGGAGTGGATCCTACGGGGGGGGGGGGGGGGGGAATCACGAAGAACACGCGGAAGCACAAGGGAAAACACGGGGAAAACGAGAGGGAATCACTCAACCAACAAGGAATCGATCACACAAGTGCTAGATCACCACACACATATGAGATCCACAAGATACAAAGTCAACTAAGGTAAGGATACAAAGGAACCGTTCATCTCCAAGAGGAGGCCTTGATGTTCTTCCCTAGATAGGGGTCTTGAATCCGCTGGGGGATCTTCTCCGAAGTGGTCCTGATCTCCGAGGAGAAGTAACCGAGTGGATGAGCAAAGGCTCTCACACACAAATATGAGCTAATCCAATGCTAGGTCTCAAAGTGAGGAGATGGGGTCCTATATATAGAGTTGGGGGCGAAGGGGTACATGGGCTCAGCCCAACACGCGCGCGCAGGCGCTGGCCGGATGATCCGGACGAGGGTCCGGATGATCCGGGCGGGTCCGGATGATCCGGGTGGAGGCCCGGATGAGCCGGAGGGTCGGCTGGTGGTCGCGCAGGGCCGGATGTCTGGCTGGAGGTCCGGATGTCCGGGCCGGGTCCGGATGATCCGGGACGGGGTCCAGATGATCCGGCTTCAGGGTGGAGCTTCTGTAGCCTTCGGTCGATTTAGCCGGATCGTCCAGACCGGGGTCCAGATCATCCGGGCTCTGTCCGGATCATCCGGGCCGCCGTCCGGATCGTCCGGCCACCCTGGTCCTTGGTGCTTTTTCCTCTCCGTCTTCTCGCATGTCTTCCGCTTCTGGTTCTCCTTGCTTCCTAGCCTCTTCATGGTTGACTCCTTGGTACCTGAGTATGCATAGCATTTCCGTTTGAGGTAGTAACCACGTCTCATGTGAATCGAAAGGGAATTGTGAGAGGAGTGATGTCACCTCGGTTTCAAGAGCTCTTGTACGTGCTCGAGTCATGGGTCCTTGTGGGGTTGGATGTGTTGATGTAGAGTCCATGGGGATGATGGAAGGATGCTCCGCATCACCCCCCCCCCCCCCCCCCCCGTGCCGAGCTTTTTCTCCAGTGATCCCCACGCCACCGCCCCGCCAACGCCCCGCCACCGCCGGCGACCACCGCTCCCATCTTGAACCCTAAGATAGATAGTGGGGTGCCTCTCCGGCGAGCCCCCCTCCCCGCTGTGGCTGGTTCTTCCTTCACCCCGGCGAGCCCACCCCTTGGAAATCGACTGACCCGAAAGTCGATTCAGTCGACTGAAGTGTAGCCAAATCGGAGTAGCATCGCAAGCAAGAGCAAGAGCAAGAGCGGCAGCGCGAGCAGGAGCAATAGCAAGAGCGGACCAGGCAGGGGACAGAGAGCAAGAGCAGAGCAGCAGCGCGAGCGAGAGCTAAAGCAGCAGCAGCTCCTACTGATGTGGACGTCGCCGCCGAGGGAGCGACGCCGTGGAGGAAGTGGCCGGCGATGCCGCCGTGGATGGAGACGCGCCGTTTCGGCTCGGGACAAAGCGTTGGCAGCACCGTGAGATCGAATCAAGAAGAAAATGTGGCGATTAGTGTACAACATCTTTGGTGGCGCCGATTAGGCCGCAGCTTCATCCGAGGAAACGATGATGATGATGCTCTTCCGGTGGTGCAGGTGAAGACGGTGGTGTGGGAATGGAGGTAGCGCGAAAGACGAGGGGAACGTCGGGGCAGCTCCTTGGAGGTGGAGGACGGGGTGGCTGAACTGGCGGGACGATGAGATCAACGACGGATCCTCATCCGGTACGGTGGATGAGGGACGTCGAGGTGTTGCTGTGGACGACGTCATAGGGGAAGAAGCTCCGGCTGGGTGGCGGACGGAGCAGGGTGTGGGGTTTCGTCGCGGGTTTTCGCGGCCTCGGTGTATGAATGGGTGGGCGGATGGGATGGCAGTGGGGAACCATGGCTTAGAGACGCACTTGTCCGAAATGTGGGGTACGTTACGGAAGTACCCCCACCGATTTGAGGCAGTTCTTTCAGTTCAGGGGTACCACGGGCATTTCGCGTGTCGGGATTTCACAGGAGGTGGGAGCTTTTGCGCGCGTTGTAATTTCGAAATAGCAAGGCCCGGGTTGAGATGGAGGGAGTTGTCGGAGCACAACGAGACAAAGATATATCTTAAATATTTCGGGCTAACAAGGCGCGGGTTGAAATTGCCGGACAAGCCTAACGTGTACTGTACCAAATCAATGCGCACTACAAATGTCATTCAAAACTTTGAATTCATGTTATGTTCAATTAAAATATTTTGCTACGTGTATAATGCATGCAACCTACTACTCAAATAAACGTTTTAGTGCATTCCAAGCGTATATACTACCGCTTCAATATGAACTAAATTTGAATAAGATCTACAGTAATGATTGTTGTGAAGTCAAAGCATTTGAATTCGTTTCTCTGTTTTAATAAGATCTACAATCATCATTATTGTCAAGTGAAACCATTGTTTGTGTATTATCTTCACAGCACACCACATGATCAGTATCGAGTTACATATGAACTATGTGTACTATATGAACTCGAACTAGATTTTTTGAATCCACTTTATTTTGATTTCAAATCACATTACATTTCTAGCTCTAGCTAGATCTTCATAATCTAAACCATGTCTCATATGTATAATGTGTTTATCACATTATGTATGGTGCCCCGCCCCCTACGCCTACAAGTATTTAGATGTGAGTTGCAAACACCACACATTACCACAAATTCAAATAAAATGTGAGAATGTTCGATATATAGTATTGTTTAGATTGCTCGATATTTAGTTGTAAGCTGCAAACGCCTCACATTATCACAAATTCAAATAAGATGTGAGATTGTTTGATGTATAGTATGGTTTAGATTGTTCGGCATTTAGCTGTGAGTTGCAAACGCCATGCATTATCACATTATGGTATAACATGTGCACAGCACGTGTATCACTGCTCTGTTCATGCATGCAATGTTTAAAACACTATGATCTCCTATTCAAATATATGAATCCGCTTTCATATCAAATTATGATCTTTGTTAGTCTCTTACACCCACACAGTCCTCTAACCTTTGTAGCTACCACTAACTTTCTCTCGTGCATGCACACGCCCTCCTCACCCTCCCCCTCCCTCGGCATTCTATCCACTGGGCACATTCATTTTTTCCTTTAGGTTGTTCTCCCAGAGTCTCCACAACTCCTTTCCGACACACACCGATCGATAAACCTCTCCAGCGATGCCTGCCTACAGCATACACATACAGCTTCAATCTCCTCCTTTATGTGTCCTTGCCTCGTGTCTCTCATATGGTCAAACACACGTGTAAACTCTCACCCCTCTTCTAATCAATCTCACAACCGCACACTCCTCCCCCTATCTAGCTAGTAGTTGGGCCTCTCGCACCACCTCCTAGCTCCATTCTCTCTGTCTATCCGTCTTGCTGGGCCTTACTTGCCTCTAACAAATGGATGTACACCGACCGATCTCTCGCTATACATATAGCCAGCTAGGTCCTTATAACTCGTTGTTACCCACACATCAATCGATCTACCTCATTAGTTGTGTCTCTCCCTTCCTCCAACAAACAACAAGTGATCTACCGATCTAGTTAGGTTTTCTTACCAAACACATGGTTCCCCTTCATCATCCATGGATGCGTCCCGACAGATCTATCATGCACAGGCACACACAGAAACACATCCCCACTCTTATTGATAGCATTGCAGTTCCACCCTCAGTTTGTCTAGTAGGCCTCTCCCAACATCTCCGAGAAGCAACTCCATCACCCATCCAGCACTCTACCCCTCTCCCTCCCTCTCTCTCCTCTCTCTCTCTCTCTGTCCCATCATATTTCCCGTCCTTCAGTTATGTATGGATGTCGACCGATCTCCCTCATGACATAGCTAGGTCTCTCCTTCTCAACACATATACGAGTCGTTCTACCTCTATAGTTAGGCCTCTGCCTACCCCTCCCCCCACCCCCTCCACCCCACACACCAATACATCAAGCGCTCTAGTCATGTCTCCCTGCCACACACAAACTTGACATGTGCCCTCTAACATTCCGGTAGGTCAGTCTCCCTATATCTTTGACTTGTACACACACACACACACACACACGCAATTTCGATGGCTCTCTTCATCGATCTCGCACCCACCCGTACTTGATCCTCTCTTCGACTCTATCGATAGCTATGACCCCTCCCTCTCTTCTCGTGGATTGCCCGACCCTCTATGTATGATATGGATAGGCCTCCATTTCACACACATTGCATGCAAAATTTTGTTTGAGATGTCATCGACACATATTCCCACAAATAATTCACGAAATCAACCCCCCACCCACCCCCACCCCCACCACAAAACAAAAAGCACTCACAAACGCGGTTTGTATCTCTCACACGCACTCAAGTAGGTGGGGGCGTGCACGAAGAGAAGAGGTGCATGCACGGCGCACGTACTCCCGTCTCTTTCCCAACCACACCCGCACGGGTACATGGTGGAGCTCATTTCTGTACGAAAAAGGTAGCCCACGTGGTAATTTGGCACGTGTACTAGTTGTCCACTTGGTGGAGGGAGGATCGTCTACCACGGGTGAACAAACAAATTGCGACTTGACGCGTTATGTTAAATTAAAAAAAGAGGCAAACCATGTGGGGCCTACCTTAGAGGCAAGGCTCTATACACTGGAGTACTTTTGATGTGTCCCGTCAACTCGCAGAACGAGGAGAAGCTTGCTTAGTACGCCGTCTCCCCCGCCCACGGGCGCAGTGGCTCGCAGGATGAGGTGAAGCTTGCTCCTCCCTCGCCCATGCGCGCGGTGGCTCGCAGGACGAGGAGAAAAATTTACTACTCCCTCCGTTTACTCCTCGTCCCTACTACCTTGGTTATAGAGATTATATCATATTTTTTGGAATATATATGTCCTTAGTAGATTTCAATATGAACTACTAGTACATACTCCAAACACTGATGTATATAGACGTATGTTAGAGTGTACATTCACTCATTTTGCTCCGTATGTAGTAGCACTCTCCCTCGCCCCTCGACCCTCGCCCACGTGGTGGACGTGCAGTAGTTCATTCGGTCTCATATAGCCAGAACGATATATACTGCACTACCATTATCGCTCGACTTCCCGAAGAGGCGAAGAGCCAATCGCAAGGTTAATATTTTGGAGATGCCAAGCACAAGGTTATAGGAGAACGAGTAGTAGGTGCCGTGTCATTTATAAATAATTTTTTTTTCTTCAGTGGCACGTACGCAATATGATAGGATCATATGGAGAGAAAAGGAAACCGCTCCACTATATACATAGTCAGGACGGGCCAGCCTACACGGTTGCTTGCTAGGGTTGCTCTCTTCACACTCTCTCGCACAAAACGACTGTGGCCACATCTCTAACATCCCAGCGGATCACGTCCGCTTGGGGAAGGGGTGGATGCTTAGTGTAGATGCGGTGTCCGTCGCCGACGGCGAAAACCCACTGTTGGCACGTCCCAATCAGGGGTCCCCGCCGTTCTCTCTCACAAAGCCGGTGAGGTTGCCTTCATCCCTTGCTCACTGCCGCGACGTGGGCAGTTGCCGCCTCCAGCCGCCCTCCTCAAGGTCGAGCTACGTCCCTCAGGTACAACTCCCTTTACAGCCGGCTTGCACCACTGCTCCAGCTGCCCACATCACTCCCTGTGGATATTTCTCTACTTCTTTGCCCCGCACATACCTGATACCTCTACTGGCTTCTACGTACTGTATTTGTGATGAGTTTATGTCTCATCAACTAGTCCTAGTAATCTTATTCTAATCACGCTTCTTCAATTTCTTTGCCACGGGGATGCTCATCTCGATTTTGGTGAAACTGCACAAAATGATCCGATGGTCAAAAGGTTGCAAACTTCATTTATTAGTAAGCTCGAACGTTGCCAGCAAATTGAAGCCTGGTCAGGGTTCACGGTTCAAGGGCTAGGGACTGCATGGATCGTTTTTTTCTTTAGCTGCCTCTGTTCCAAAATAAGTGTCAACTTTAGTAGTATTACAACTTTGTACTAAAGTTTGCACAAAGTTGAGACACTTATTTTGGAACGGAGGGAGTACATATTTGCTATGATCTGTCAATCATTGAGATGCAATAGCATGCATGTTAGTCTCCTTTGTATTTGATGAATGTTGCAACGGGCAACCTTGGACGCAAAATACATGTAACTGGAGCTGGAAGCTTCATAGCATTGTACAAATTTATCTCGCTGATAAATTACAGTACGTACTAGTACTATACTAGTACTTCCTCCGTTCCTAAATATAAGTCTTTGTAGAGATTTCACCATTAACCACATGCGGATGTATATAGACGCATTTTAAGTGTAGATTCATTCATTTTGTTCCCTATGTAGTTCACCTAGTGGAATCTCTACAAAGACTTATCTACTAGTAATAGCTAGCCCCCACTACTAGGAATTCTCTATCCTCTCCTTGAGCCACATCATCAAAATTGACGTAGCTGTTAGATGAAGTAAATCAGTCATAATAGTCGTCTGATCTAGACGTTGAGAGGCTCAGCACTAAGCCACATGCAAGCATGCAGAAATACCGTGGCACATGCATGTGAGTGGGTTTTAAATCACATCAACATGTCTGCATGCAAGCATGCACCGGTAGCATGCATGTAAGTGAGCTTTTAAGTCCCATTAACATGTCAAAAAGAAAAATATAATCCCATTATGCAGTAGGAGTTGGCTGATCTTTTTTCCTTATGTGGGATGATCTAAATGATGATGGGAGTTTATTTAGTTTGGCTACCACATTTGTCATGCGGTTATAGATTTTTTTTTAGTTCTATGAAATCGATAATTTTGCACAAAGAGATATACCGCTTTTCCGCGGCAACGAGCGGGGACTCATCTAGTAATATTTAGGAACGGAGGGAGTACTATGTAAAGAGTTAGGTGTCGCACGGTGATAGTGTGAGGTGGGCCATGTAATCACTGAGCCTACGTGTTTTCACTGCTCTTGCACTCCTCCGCTGTAAGAATGGAGAAAATTGTAATCTACTACCTCCTTCCGCCGAAAGCGTGGGACATCCAGCAGTCCTACCACCTTAGTAATAAAGACCAATGAGCCGTCAAATCACATAGACCCAGCAGTAAGTTGGACGGACGAAGCAACCATCACTCTTGCGCCAGTGAGAGGTCGCGCCTGCTCTGCCCGGGCATGAATGCAGCACCGATTCTTTGGAGCGGCGCTGACCGTTTCAGGCGGGAAGCGCGCGCAGGCGGTGGAGGGGCTTTGGGTGGGCCAAGCTGGTCAGGAGCGGGCGTGGCAGTTGTCCGCATGTCCCTACCGGACACGCCCGGAAACGAGAGGATGCACCGGCTTTCGCAGCTAAAATCATACACTACACACCATATCTCTGTAGGACGAGGTTGATCTGTCGCACTCTCTAACACACACACACGCACACACATGCACCTTGGTCCCGTTGCAGCTTCTAACATGACTTATTACACCTAGACGGAGGGAGTAGTAAGTATACGAGATACGGTGGGACACTGACTTAAGTCGAATACAAGTGCCCAAAATTTGTGTGCATGTTATAATAAGGATTCACTTCAAATAGTACGTGAGCGAACAAAGGGATCAATTGGACAGTGTTCCCGAGCAGTAGCGAGATGTGTGAGGTAGTAAGATACACTGCTGGCGCTTTTAATTTTTCTTATTAATGTGTTTGTTTCACCCTCTGACTGGTGGGACCCAACGTACTACGTGGAGAGAGGTAAGGTGACTAAGGCTGCATTATTTCTGCACCACTGTGGATAGTCTTACCACCAAAGCCACATGACATGATTATGATTGAAATCCTAATGACTCCCACACACACACACACAAAAAACATGGCATGCCTGTCACACGAATGCATGAATGTATAAAAGGTTATTTTCCTCTCGTTGAACATAACGGGAGGGTTGTGTAGCTGGTTAGCCTGTTCTCTCATCAAACTTGAGGTCTCGGGTTCGATAACTACACTTGAGCATAATTTTTTCCAGCAGGATTCTTTGACTGGTCAAAATGTTTTCTAGGGTTTGCACGCTTCACACTCTCTAGTATATATATACATGCTGGAGCCTCAGCGCTTGTAGTTGCTCTCTTCACACTCTCTCGCCCTCTCCCGCTGGATCCTCGGTGCTTGTAGTTGCTCTCTTCACACTCTCTCGCCCTCTCCAGATCTAAACAAGACTTCGTTGGCCTCTCTCTCCCCTCACTGCTGCTCAAAGAGCCGGCAGGATCCGTCCGCTGGGAAGGGAAGGAGGCTTAACGTTGTCGCCGTCGGCGAGTTAGGGAATCCACTACTGGCGCTGCTGTTCACTTTCCACCCAGCGGCGACGCGGGAGGGCCTCCGACCCTTCTTCTTCGCCGCCGTCCAGTCGCCCACCGAACCACCCCCAAGAACCTTAAGGTACATTTTACTTACTCCACATGCATTTCTCTAGCTGCATGTATACCATGAATCTAGGACGTGGTTCAAAGAGGAAAGGAGTGGGGGAAAGTAGTGGGAAAAGTTGTATATAGCATGAATCTAGGACGTGGTTCAAAGAGGAAATGAAGGGGGAAAGTTGTATAGCATGAATCTAGGACGTGGTTCAAAGAGGAAAGGAATGGGGGAAAGTAGTGGGGAAAGTTGTATCGCATAAATCTAGGACGTGGTTCAAAGAGGAAAGGAAGGGGCGAAAGTACTTGTTCAAAAAGGAAAGGAAGGGACAAGGCTGTAGAGTTTGAGCAGGACTAGATTTGCCGCGCTCACATAGGGAAAGGTGTCTAAAGATAACAAAACTGGGACCAACACAAATATGCTCCTTGGTTGTTTGTTCTTTGTTGCAACAAACTGTGCATGACCACAGTACATCGATAGATGCACATGGTGCTGGTGCGTCCACTGTCCCGTGCAACTCATTAGCTGTTGTTAATCTATGGCCCTGTTTGGTTAAAAACTCCCTAGTCCCTACCTGCTTGGTTCTAGGGACTAAACATGGACTAGAGGTTATTAAATGACATGATAAAAGACCATGTTACCCCTAGTAATGAACTAATAGAAACAAGGTGCGATGCGTGGCAGGGGCAACTGTTGGAAAAAGTCCCAAAAAGACTCCCTCGGGGTCTTCTTTCTTTAGTCCCAAATGCCCACTTTTAGTCCGGATAAGTCCCTCCTGTTTGGTTTAGATGTGACTGACACAGAGTTTTTTTAGTCCCTACACCAAAATGTCCCTGTAAACAAACACCATCTAATAATGCCGCTGGAAAATTGATGCAATGCCACAGTTAAAAGCAAATTACATGTTTAACGAATTTTATCCTTAATATAATCTCTATGTTAATATTAATCAATGCCACCGTTTGAGAAATGCTACTATCTTGCTTTCTTTCCCATTTAGATAAGGTAGATGCTTCTTTTTGTTGGCTTCTATGTCATCCACCGTTATTGACCACTAATTGTTTCCTTTGCACCTCTCTGTAAACAGGGTTATCAACTTCACCTCGTTGCCATTGTGACCTTTTGTTGCACTGCACAAAACACTTTTGTTTTAAGAGTGTTTTGTGCAGTTCAACCAAAATGTCACACCGACAACGTTGCTTGATTGCTTGATCTTAGTGGAACTGTACAAGAGGAGATCTTACTTCCTATCCGTTAAGGCGAATTTGGTTCAGATCTTCTTCTTGTGAGTTGTTTGAATTCCGCATCATGAGAGGTCCGTACTAGCCTTCTTTCACATGATTCTGCAGTGTGCTTTCATATGTTGTGCTACTTGTACGATAATGTTGCTTGATTTTAGTGAACTGCACAAATGGAGACAAGACTTCCAATCTGTATGTGCACCGTAATATCCCATTGAGGTAAGATAAGGATATTTCACAACTGCTGGCCTGTATTTTGCCACTTTCATCAGAAAATTAAGTTTAGTACTATACTTGTGCTCCCTAATTGACATGCCAAATCTTACATTGAAGGCGAAGCTTGTGTGTTATTGAACCAAGTGATGACGGGGAAGAACAAGCGGAAGAAAAACAAAAATCAACTCCCGGTGTTGTAATGAAGCACTGGAACTGTGATGACACAAGTAATGATATAGTTTTGCATCTTAATTAATTGCTATGGCTGGAACGAGCAATTGTTTTGCCACTGATTTGATGCCATACGTAATTATCTCTACTTGTGCAAACATGGATCTTCTTTGAAGATACCATATATTTTAGTGGAACTGCACAAGAAGATGTTGGAAACATTAAACTAATCGAGGGGTATATAGTAAGCATGGCCACCCCCGTAGATAGCAACAGATGGTTCCCGAGAAGTACTTCATCTGTATGCTCTACACAATCAGCCTCCTGACAAAGGTTGGTACTCGCCCACTGATTTCACCCATATGATTGAGCTTTGTCATCTCTATTGGTGTTGTGCTACTGTTTAGATACTGTCATGAAAATGTGGTATTGTCCTTGGGAAGTGCTTCATCTATGATGTTTTAAATATTTCCTTTCCTTTTTTTCGAGCAAACATGGATGCTAGCATTTAGTAGTCCTCTTGTCTTTGCACAACAGGATCATCTTCCTCTGAAGAAGAATATGGAGTACGTGAAGTGCCTAGTTCCGATTATGCCAGGATGAAGAAGCACTGTCTATCTTCTCATCAGAAGGAGCAGTTGAAGGATGGTTACATTACTCCCCACAAGATCAAACTAACTTCAGCTCAGAAGGACTGACAAATCTCCATTTTTTTGCTGTGATGCGCGAGTACAATGTTCTTCTAGGATTCTTTCTGGTGAGTTCCATTTTTCTAAAAGTGTGCTCTACATGGACCATGTATGTGCCTGTTGAAACTGTCAATTCATAGTACAGTTTGCTTTATACTAATCACTTTTTTGTATTTATGCAAACAGGGGTGCTCAGCTTGATTTCAACGGGAACTGCACAAAATGTTCATGAATACATCGAATCATTCATTTCCACCACAAGAAAGGAGGTGCCCATAATTTCAAGGCGTTGCAACATATAAGGGCGAAATCATAGAAGCTACGCATGAATTTGGTTGATTTTGGTGGAACTGCACACAAAAAGAACAGCTGGTTTATTTAGCACGAGTTGCCATGTCAATGTCCGAACTGATGGCAAACCCTGCCCATTCCACAATCATAGGCATTTGATATTTTGGAATGGGACAACCTTGTCAAATTTTGCTCATTGATTTTAGCAATATATGCGTTTGATATTTTTGAATGGGATGCCCTTTGCTGTCAGCAGCGGCGATCAATTTTTTCTTTATTCTTTAGTTGTGAAGTAAATATTGCCTCTGACATGTGAGTCGCTGAGATGCATAATCATCGATTGTTTTGAATGTTCTCTATGAATTGCTAGGCCTGTGTGTTTGATTGCAAAGTACAGAAACGCTAAAAAGCTGCTCAGACTATTTGTACTCCTTCTGTTCCTTTTTACTTCGCACATTGTGAAAGTGCATACTTTTTTGTATAAGATTGGTCAAAGTAGAGATACTTTGACAGCAGACAAAACTTGTATGCAGACTAGAAAGAACCGGAGGGAGTACATGTGAAACTGCTGCAAACGTGGTGATCACCCTAGGAATAATGCTAGTACGTATTGTTTTGCATGTTCATCCAATGCGAGTGATACAGGAATTCGAACTAATCGAAATAAATTCATTCATACAAGGTCGGATTTCATATAAACATGCCAGATTTCATTACATTTCATACATTCTTCAACTAAAAAGGGGTGTTTGTGGCCGCATGCATCTCCCAGATGCAGAGGCCGGGGGTCATCCTCCTTTTCAAAAAAAACTAAAAAGGGGTGCGCTGGAGGTATAATTAATTAACCGAACCTACCCACCTGTGTCCCGCTGAGCCGAACAGAAGCTTCACTGACTTAACTGCAGGTGCAGTTGCGTAACTGACATGTGGCCTGTTGGGCCCACGTGTCAGTCAGCCAACTGCACCAGCAGTTAAGTAGAAGCAGCGTTCTTCTCCAGCGTAGCTCTCCGACTCCACGTCACTGCCAAGAAGCTAACCAACCATCAATGGTCAACCCGCCTAGCTTGGCTTCAACCGGAGGGTAGCAGCGGTGGCCTTGCTTGGACCCGAGCGGCAGCGACCTACCATGTTCTACTCTTCCTCGTTTTCTGTGTGGCGCGGCCTCGTTGGCAGCGGGGCGGGGCCTCGGCGGAGCCGGCGATGCCTCTGTCTTGTTGCCGGCGGGCGGCGCCTCAGCGGAGCGGTGGAAATCCTCCCCCACGTTGCCGGCACGGTGGGGCCTCGGCTGAGGCGGCAATGTCCTCTGCCTCGTTGTTGGCGGGGCGGGGCCTCGGCGGAGCCGGCGGTGTCCTCTGCCTCGTTGTTGGCGCCGCGGGGCGTCGGTGGAGCAGGGTGTCGTCGACGCCAGCGGAGCGGGGACTCGTCGGAGCCGGCATTGTCCTCTGTCTCGTCCTCGGTCTCGCCAAACAGCGCCTTGCCCGCTTCATCGCCCTCTTTGCTAGCCCCTTTGTAGGTGGCCGCAGCCTCCGCCACCCGCATGCGGTACCGCCAGCGCTCGAGGCGGCCCTTGCGGGCGGAGCGGTACGAGTCGAGCAGCGCCTCCTGCTCCGCCCGCTCCGCGGCGATCTGCTCCTCCGCCTGCAGGTGCTCCTGGAGGAGATGGTGGTTGTAGGCGGCGTCGGCCTGCGCCTCCCAAAACTGCTCATCACGCATCTGCCTCACCCTGTCCATATATTGGGCACGGGCCTCGCCGATGGTCATGGTGCAATGCACCGGCGAGGATGGCGCGGAGGAGGGGGTTGGCGCCGGATCGTCGACTACCATGTTCTCCATTAGGATGTCTTCATCCTCCGGCTGCCTGCCGGCCAGCCGGTCGGCAGCATGTGGTCCGTCCTCCGCCCGTCCCGAAGAGCGCTGGAGCGCGAGGAAGCCATGGTGGGTACTACTGGTGTGGACAGGAGAAAGGCAACGGATGCGGATGACTGCGGCTATGGCCGGTGCAGCAGTTTATATAGCAATGGTGGGCGGGCGGAGGGATGGACGTGTGACGCCGGAGTAGCCGCCTCGGCAACCGCGTATCATTAATCTGTGCGGCAGATGGACGAACGGACGACACTTGTGTCGTTTGAAGGCGGAGCAATTGCCTGCACCGGGAAGCGGGGCGGCCGGCGCTGACTGTTTCGGGCGGAAAGCGCGCGCGGCGAGGAGATCACTTTACTTGGATAGGATGACAATGGGGACCCACTAGGTCCATAGCCTCACGTACGCAAGTGCCTCCTTATTTTATATATATATATATATATATATATATATATATATATATATATATATATATATATATATATATATATATATTGCTTCTTCCTGGTTTCCTGACATCACGGTCCCACACCATTGTCTACCTATGTACTCCCTCCTTTCCGGTTTATAGGGCTTATCACAAAATTTTAGTTTTTCCATTTTATTAGGCTCAATTTGGTTGTTTTCCATCACATGTTCAGATTCCAAGGTGCATTAAATCATTGCATGCAAGTATTAAGAGAAAATTGACCAATGCATGTACTTTATGCATGCATGCATGCATTGCAATTAATGCATTGATAAACATAATTTTTTGAGGATAACAAGAGCATTCATTAGGTGCTTTTGCAAAACTAGAAAAAGTATTCGACCACTTGCCATTTACCTTGATTGGTGATATTTTTGAATTGAGCATTATAAACCAGAAAGGAGGGAGTAGTCAATAAACGAGAGAATTGCACAAGAAGCGGCCGACAGCTGGGACCAAGCAGCTCGAGCAGTATTTGTGTTTTTGAGGTGTGAGCACTTCAGAGTTTTTCGATGTTTACCCCAAATATTAATTTTTCTTCTCTAAACAACAACGAAAACATCGCTGCAGGTATTAACTGGGCGGGCTGTGGCCCGTCTAGCCCAGGCCAGATATCTAGCCCAGATATTAATTTTTTTCAAGCTAAAAATGGCTAGCCCAGCTATACTTTTTTTAGGAATACCCAGGCAAGGTCAAGTTGTTATTCTCTGCCCCGCTGGGCTACAAATCTTTCCTAGGAGGGATGCATTAGGCTTAACAAGAAAATGGGCTTTAAAAATAATAAATGGGATGTAATTATAAAAACTAGGTAGTAAGTATAAAAAAATGCACCAAATAGTGAGTACTTTATAAAATATTATTTTTGAAATATTGAAAATTTTAATTTCATTAATTGTTGCGAGCGGAATGTTTCGTTGGATTTTTACGCAATATAAATTTATATTGAAATTTTATTTAATCTGACTAAAATTTCGGGATAAAAATATTCGGATCCCATCAAAATGTGGGAAATTTTATTGAATTCTGTTTTGAACGGTTGGTTGAAATGGGCTGTAAATTCCATTAGAATTCAAAAATGGGCTACACATTCTTACAAATCTCAAATGGGCTATAAGTTCTCTACCACACACTTCTGGCCTTACTAAGTTGACGCGTCCCCTAAAAAAACAGAGTTGACGGGTATGCAAGGCTTTGTCAACTTATAGTCAACACACGGTTCTAGCAGCAGTGGCCGTTGGATGTCCATCCAACGGATGCTGTGCTTCTTCTTCAATCTCGGATATTCTAGCTTCACCCGCCCAAAAAATGATTCATCCCCCTGACATCTGGGGCGCACCGTTTTGGAAGCTGACCTATGGGCCTACTAAGTTGATGTACCAAGGGCTTTGTCAACTTAGTCAATATAAACGATTCTAGCTGCAGTGACCGTACGATGTCCATCCAACGGCCGTCGTGCTTCTTCAACCTCTGGTCATCTTGCTCCAGCCGCCCAAAGCAGCGCCGGTCGTGCCGCCTGCTCCTACCTCCCGTGGCCGGTTGTGCTGCCGCGGAGGCCTCACCGCCCCCTACTACTCCCACCGCTGGCCAGGCCATCCCTCCACTCATGCACTGACCCACACCCCCTGTTATTCTGCGGCGACGGCAGCGCAGCCGAACAAGTGGGTCCGGAAAGAAAAAAAAACAATTCGCCCCCTGACTGCTGGGACCCACCAGCTACATCTTCGCACGCAAGGAAGTGCGTCCGAAAAAAAAGATTCGCCCACCGATTGCTGGGACCCACCAGCTACACCTTCGCACGCAAGGAAGTGCGTCCGGGCAAAAAAACGATTCGCCCCCCTGACTGCTGGGACCCAGCAACTACACCTTCACACGCAAGGAAGTTCGTCTGGGCAAAAAAACGATTCGCCCCCCTGACTGCTGGGACCCAGCAGCTACACCTTCGCACACAAGGAAGTGCGTCTGGGCAAAAAAAAACGATTCGCCCCCCTGACTGCTGGGACCCAGCAGCTAGACCTTCGCACGCAAGGAGGTGCGTCCGGGCAAAAAAAATGATTCGCCCCCCTAACTGCTGGGACCCACCAGCTACATCTTTGCAGGCAAGGAAGTGCCTGACAGTCGGGACCCACCTGGTCGAAGCATACGTAGCGTTGTCATCCTGGTCGCGAACGTGTACGTACATACTGGTCGATGTAGAGGCGCGCACGTGTCGTAGTAGAGGCGTGCACGTGTCGTAGTAGAGGCGCGCACGTAGCATGTACACGTACGTACAGCGGCCAGGGTGCAAGAAAGAAAATACGGTCATGTATGTGTACATACGGGCAGGGTCTCGAACGCCTAGTCGCGCATACCGCAAAACGGAGGAAACGGACCTCCTACGGTCGAAACGGGGGTCCTGTTGATCGGGAGGGGCCTGGCGTACCGCAAAGCGGGGGAAACGGACCTCCTACAGTCGAAACGGGGGTCCTGTTGATCGGGAGGGGCCTGGCGTACCGCAAAACGGAGGAAATGGACCTCCTACGGTTGAAACGGGGGTCCTCTTCATCGGGAGGGGTGTGGCGTACCGCAAAACGGAGGAAACGAACCTCCTATGGTCGAAACGGGGGTCCTGTTCATCGGGAGGGGTGTGGCGTACCGCAAAACAGACGAAACGGACTTGTGTTGGAGCGCTACGGTCGAAACGGGGGGAGGGGGTGTGGCGTACCGCAAAACGGGACTCCACGGGATACTGTTCATCTCCACCGTGGACCTCCTCCACCTCCACGGGCTACCGTCGACCTCCTCCAGCCTCCACGGGCTCCTGTTCATCCAGCCTCCACTGCGCGCTACTCTACCGGCTACTGTTCAACCACCCCTCGACGGGCACCCCTCCATCATCTACTGTTCATCCAGCCCTCCACACCACGGGGTCCTGTTCAACCACCCCTCCACGGCCACCCCTCCACTGTCTGCTGTTCATCCAGCCCTCCACACCACGGGTTCCTGTTCATCCAGAGGCAATGTCACCGCTCACTTTTCATCCAAACCCCCCCCCCCCCGCAACGCTCACTGTTCATCCAATCGATCGGCTTCAGTTAGCAGCAGTAGCAAAGGAATCGCTCCATCAGGTTCAATTAACAGCCATCGATCGATCCCTTGGGTTCAGTAACGCGTACCATGCAGTGCAACCGCTCGGGTTCAGATAGAGCCCAACGCCTCGCTCGGGTTCAGTTAGAGCCAACGCCTCGCACACACGCGCGTACGTACGAGATAAACGTGCATCGCTCCGCCCCCGACCTCCCACCATAACCAGCAACTCCCCGAAATTTTCCTCCCCGTCGCTTCTACCACAGTTTTTTCCGTCATGGACGGCCCAAAGAATGTCATGCAGCTGCATCTCCAGCCCGCCCAGGACAAAAAGCCCATTTTCTGTCATGATTTTTTTTCATAGAAGTAGGAGCCCACCACATCTATGATGATACCGGGTTTTGTCACAATTATCGTCATAGAAGTGTCATATGTATGACAGAAAAAAATTTCGTTTGGCCCAAAATGTCACGGATGTGTCTTTTTTGTAGTGTATAGTGGGTGTTTAGCCGCTTCGTTCAAAACTTGGGAGAATTAGCATTCACGTTTGCCCTGGGACCTGGCAAACTAAATTCAAATCTAATTTGTATTCGATTACGAATATCCACAGATAATTATACATTTTGTTATTTATTTCTTCAAAACCACAACAAAGATTTATTCCACCTTTATATATGATTATGATTTAGAAATGTCGTGATCTTTGAATTCAGTAGGTTGGATACACTCTGAGTCAAATAGTTATTTCATCCAATACAATATGCTCACACGAAAAACAGTTCACCTTATGTCAATCATACAAGTACTGAGGATTACGTCGCCTAAAAAATTCGGATCATTACAACACATGGACAACATAGGTGGTCTTGGAACATAATCCATTAAGAGACATGACACAACATGCAAGTACAATAATCTAATGACAATTTCAACTGGTATCTAAAGAAGAACCGGGATTACCTTGGGCTTTAGATAGTAGAAATAGCAGGACATCCTCTGTCTTCAAATGCAACATTCTTACTTCCTCCAATTCTTGGGTTACTTGCATAATGTGTGCCGCTAATTCCATAATTTCCATCCTCAAGATAAAGATTACCTCATTCATGGAAGCCACACCATCTCTTTCTGCCTCTAGTAGAGCCTCAAGCACTATAATATGTGTGCTCAGACTGCTCTCCGGCGGTGTTGCCTCTGAACTGCTACCATCTGGTAACATGGATGGCACACTGCTTCCACAAATAGATTCTGGGGTTGTACATTGTGTACAAGTGTGAACGGCATCCTGAAAGGTTTCCGCTGGACATAAGTAAGAGATAGTTATCGTATGATCCAGGCAGTAAGCTTACATGGTAAACGACGAACGAATTATTGCCGAGCATGGCAAACTATATTTAAATGGTTCGAAGCAACATCAGCCGAAAAGAAATTAAAATGGTAAGATGAAACTAGGGATGTAAGTGGCAAATAAACGACATCCGCCAATCCCATCTAGTTAGTTTTTGCTACCTCCCTAGTTCATTTTCCTCAAAAAAGCAAAAACTCTTTTGAACTATCATACCACTAGTGGACTTTAATCAGGATTAAACAGGACCCAGTTGACATCCCTAGTTGAAAGGGAGTGTACAACCACTATATTTAAGTTGCCAAGGCATCTACGCAGTTGAAATAATCTGAGAAAGCACTTAACAGTGTGGCCTCATATAAACTACGAAGACAGTCTTGTGATGAAGTTGAGAGGAAAAGTTAATGACTCAAATGAAATAGGCAAGCATTTTTTACGATAGTACAATAGGCACTGCTAACATATTGGCCAACTCAGGTATAGCGTAACAACAAACAAGCATTCGAAACAAGCAATACAGCAAAGCAGACAACTGAACTATTTGTAATTCGGTAGGATTACACGTTGAGGGCACAAGCCAAGAAAGCAGCCCACTCGCATTACATTTCACATGTACTAAAACACACTGGCTTACCATATGTTGCTGTGAAGCCTAGCTGCTGTTTCAATGTTCTTTGAAGATATCGTCAGCATCCCGTGGTTGCAAATCTAGTTGTTGTAGTTTATTCTGCACCATCTATTTAGGTAAAATTAATTTTAATCGCATGCACTGGTCAGAATTGATCATCAATGGTTCATCTAAACTAATGGAAGAAGGGTGTGTGCATACACGAAAATATATCTGCTTCCCTCTATTTTTATGCTTGTTCGAGGTGCCAGCCCCAAAAGAACAAATATTTTGCTTGATGGGGTTTGCAGCTCCATAATTAATAGAAGCATCAAATTAGTCATGCAACTTGGGAAGATCAAAAACATACAAACAAGTAATGAACAGAGGCTCGGAGCAGTGATGTAATAGCTAGCATCAGAAAACCCAGTGTAAAACAAACAAAAAGCAGCGGAACCACATGCTAGTTTGCTGATGTGTAATTAAGCATAGAGAACATTAAGCAGTCTGATGGAACCAACAGGTGGCATCAGAACAAAACTAAAGCATAGTAACTATATGTGCACTGGTATGTAATTTAGCACATGTAACATGTTCATTGCCAGAAGTATGGCCCTACAGGTGCAAGCAGAATAACGCGTCTCATGAAAAACTGAATGATGCCCTGAAGAAATTCAAAGGTGCGGTGCTTATACTAGGAAAGTGAACGTAGGCGCCGGCCGTTGGATAATAGTACCTGATTCTCGGTGGCGTATGGGTGTCGTTGTCATACTTGATAGCTAAGGATAGTCGATGGTGCTCGTGTTGCGGTTGAGTTTGGGCCGGCTGTCGCCGTCGCTGAAGCGGCTCCGGTGCTATGGTTGCGGCGCCTGTCGACATACAAGAAAGCTCATCTGTGGTAAGTGAACAGTTGCACGATAAAGAGAAAAACCGAAGGAGTACAAATCTAAATAACCTGATGAGACTGCGACGTCGGTAAAGCAGGGCCGGTGGAGTTGAATATGGCGTCCGTGGAGCGGTTCCGGTGCAGTGGACGAAGGCTTTGGTGGGCGCGTTGTACAGTGCTTTCGGTGAGGCGGATCTGTTGCGGCGGACAAGGGCTTGTATGAAGGGCCAGCGAAGGGGAGGATGAGGGAGTCGGTGAAGGGCCTACGCTGTGGTGGACGAGGGCACCGGTTAAGCAGATCCGGTGCGGTGGACCATGATGGCGGTCAAGGAGATCTGTAGCGGTGGACAAGCCAGTCGCTGAAGCGGCTCTAATGAAGTGGTGAGTTGGCAGTTGGGGGTTCCAAGGTGCGGAAGGTAGATCCGGCGGGGTGTGAGGTCCACTGCTGCGGCGGAGGACTATATTCGGCGGCTTGCCGTGGTTGGGGGGGTCGGGGAGGGGAAGGGGAGGGGCTCTGGGGAAGAATGGTTGGGGCAAAGAGGGGAAAACAATGGAGTTACCAAAGTAGCCCTTTCCCGTTCATGTGGCAGGGGTAAAACAGGAATATCGCAGGGCTAAACTTTTGGGCGTGTGATATTTTGATGTGAGCGGGAAGTTTGAAAGCTTTTGGCGCCTAAAATTATAAGTATTCTGCTCTCGTTCGGCCGACTATGATATCATGGCCGACAATTTGTTTGTTTTGCACGCAAAAAAATGTGCAAGTTTTGAAAATCAATGTCTCCAACTCGAAACTTAGATTGTCCATTCAATTCAAATATGGATCATTGAGCTACTACAAGCAAATACCATCATACAGTCCAATTCAAATGAAATTCCAAATGTGTTTATCCTAAATATGATGACAAAAGCAAAAATGTGTATGTTTATGAATAAAGTGGATGATTATAAAGTTTGAACATGCCCGTATGTGTATATCTCTAGGTTTGATATATGAATTTGAAATCACGAAATCCCGGCTTAAAAAATGTACCTCTGTTTAAATGAATTACAAAAGCTAATGATGGAGTCGAATTCCAAAATTCCAATTTTAGGTTTGTAATTCTGGTACATCAAGGTATATCACGCATGTTCAAAAGTATCATTATCTCATAGTACAAACTGTGAAACAAATTGATCAACCATGAGTGCACAATATCTCAATTACGCTAAAGTCCCTCAAATATAGACACCTCACTCTTTATCTGAAGTCAACCCCCTCCCCCCCCCCCCACACACACACACCACACACACACACACATAGAGAAGTCGTTCTCTCCCCCAAACACCAACACACGAGCACATTAACACCCCTCTCTCTTGTAAAGTCCGGACCCCAACATGGGTCTCTATCACTTTGTCTCTCGGGCATGCACACATCTCTTCCCTCACTCTATAGGTCTCCCGCTATCTCTCTTACCCAAGCACACGCATTATGTAGAGTGTATATTTCCCATACACACAAAACATCGCCCCCAAACGTCTATCTCCCTAGTTATGTGGTTCTCGCGCACTCACCGCACACACCACCCCCACTGCAAACAAGCACACTTTGTCTCCTTGTGCACCACTCTCCTCTTTCTATCTCTCCCACATGCGGACCCGCCCCAGCTCCTTCCCTGTATACATATATGTTGTGACTATTTGCATAGATCCCTAATGTATAATCATTCTCGATTTCGCACATTGTTCTCTACACCATCTATTCTAGATCTCTCATGAAGTCCCTATCACACATGCGATGACTTGCTTCCCTTGCGTCTCCGTTCATAGGCCAATTTCGGACAACATCAATATTGTCTCCCTATCTATATGCCATTTATGGACACAAACGACCCCTCTCGCCCCCTCTCTTCCTCTCTCTCTCTCTCTCTCTCCGTCGCTGGCTCTCTCTTTCTCTCGCTCTCACACCCCTCTCCCACACACACACTTGATGTCTCTTCCAAATAGTCTGCCCCCCCCCCCCCCCGCCCGCACCCGTGCTATCTCGCTACTACACATGTCACACCATTCCCCCTTCCCTAGGTTTACATCATCAGTGGTCTCTCTACTCCACATACACTCTCTCCCACTCACACACAAACGCGTGCACAAACACACACAGACACGCACAAACACCCATTTATCTGGATCCTCATCTCTCCCCATGTCCGCATGTGTATCTCACACACTCACTCTCTAATTATGTATATGTGTCTCCATGTTACACAACACAAAGCCCCATGTACATGTCTCTCTCTATCCTCCACACACATAGACACAAAGAATCTGTTATCATTGCCTCAGTCTCTAACATATCACACACGCACGCTGTCTCTCTCTGTCGCAAACACGCTCAACAAGGGTTTCCCCGTGAATAACTTACCGTCTATTCATCAACAGCCGTGGCAGTACGGCAAACACGAGACATGAAAAAGAATAAATCTACACGTGCTTAGACCACCTAGTATGACTACTAGGACTAGAGCAAGCCAAAAAGCGCGCCGCCGTCACCCCCTCCCTGTCGGTGACGGGGAAATCTTTGTTTTACACAGTCAAGAAGTCATTGTGCTAAGGCCCCACATGCCGAGGCATTGAATAGAATGTAGATGCTAGTTTACGGAAGCAAGTATCGATAATACGTTTGTATCTCCATACTTATATTTCTTCTCTTATAAAAAACTAGGTTGGTGATGATGGTACGTGTGCCATCTTGCAATATAGACCGTCCGATCTATATCTGACGGATGGAAATTAAACTAAAAGATACCCGCACCCCTCACCACATTTGCAGACAAGGCCTTCCCTTGTTCATCCTTATCTCCAACAAACCTCATTCTTGAGCAATTAAGAAAGGAAGCCTCTGGAACAAACTGGCCTGGTGGCCGCTGCCGGCGTCGTCAATCCCCATGCCTCCGCTCAGTCCAACCACCAACCACCACCACACCCCACTCCTCTTCACCTTATCTCATATTTCTTGAGATATCATTAGTTTTTACACATGGGATTACTCCCGCAAGGGTCAATCACAACAAGTGTTTTATAAAAAAATGCATCTTGATGTTCCGTGCAATGCATGGATCTTGCTAGTACTCCTACACAAGACTAAGTTGGTGATGCTGGTGTGTCTGCCATCCGTCGTTTCTGACCATTAGATCTACATCTAATGATTGTGAGGTAAGTTGTTGCCTTTTCTCACTAACATCCCACTTGTCTACCAATTTGCAGAAAAAACCCATAATTAGTATCTTAAAACCAACCACATCCCTCCCTGACCTCACCAAAACAGCCCAAGGAATATATTCTAATTGAAACATAACATATCTCTAGTGACATATGTATATAAAAATTAGTGTGTTTTGTACCAAGTTTGTGAATAAGTATTATTCTAATTATGATTCATTGCAACGGACATGAACATTGCTAGTATTTACAACCATGCATTATGTCCTAGTATTCCATAGTTTCGAGTTTTCCATCAAGATATTAGTCACTCATGGTTGATATTTACTTTCAATCATGTACACATATGCACTATGTAACTAGCCTTGCTTATTGGCTTCCAAAGCTTAACTTTCACTCCTACTTACGATATGTAGAGTATTTAACAAAAAACTACCACTTTCAACCACCCTAGGAAGAATCTATTGTACAAAAAATAGCAAAAACATACCCAAAATTTCTTGATCCACGCCAAAAACTACTACCTAGTACTCCTACCGATTAGGCTCGTTTAAACCCATTTATGACAGGGTTGGCCCACACGTTCGTGCTGACGAGGCAGCTTAAACCAACACATTTTGTTTGACCGTTGACACGAGGGACCCACATCTGACCTTCTATCCTGTTATTCCCCCTCAAATCATTATTTTTCCTGAACATTACTTCAAACAGTACTGATGCGTGTTCGCCGGTGGCGCCGGTGATGAGCGAGTTGGCCGCCGCTCCGCCGGACGGGCCGGACGCCGCGCTGGCCTCCGCATGGGTTGGCAGGCTGGCCCGAGCGTGCCTCACGAGCGAGCAAGCCGCCGCGCTGGCCTTCGCTCGAGCCAGATGGCTGGCCTTAGCGCGGCGCGCGCAAGCAAGCCACTGCGCTGCCGTGCCAATCTAGCTAGCAAACCTTGCAGACAAGCAGTTGGACGGAGCTATCTTGGCTAGCTATCGGCCGCGAGCGCCGGACGGAGCTGGCATCCGGGCTGCCGCAACATGGGCTCCGCACCGCCGGCGGTTTTGACCTCACCTTCTGCCGGCGGCGGTAGCTGCGTCCCATGGCCGAGGATGACTAGGTGGACGGGCCGGAGGTAGGAGGTCACTCGAGGATTTTTGTTTGTAAGAGCATGTACAATGGTTGATAAGGTAATCTTATCTTAAGTCTACCACGTATGCAAGTGGTAGTAGTTTCATGCCATTTTAGTGGTTTCTTGCATTATTAGGGGTTTCTTGTAAGGACAATGTACGTACTACTAGCGAGAAAAGGCGATTCTAGGTTGCGTTGTACGCCAATGAGTACTACTAGTGGTCGCATGAGTGTATACCTCGTTTTATGGGTTCGATCCTAACCGAACGCATGGCGGCCTTTTTTTAAAAAATAGTACTAGTACACTTTGCTCTGAGCCAATATTTTACACGGGTAGTTTCAGTTTTGAAGTCAAACGGACGTGCGGCCCCACAATCTGGGTGAACTGGACAGCCTAGCCACGTAAACGGGTTTTCCTTCCCAGCATCCTGTGGCTCGCGTGCTTGCCCTATCCGCACCTCGCTTGCAGCTTCCTCATCAGCTAGTAGCATATTTAAACTAGCGCCTCCCAATTAAGCCCGAGGAGGCAGAAAAGCCCGGCGGGGCATTGGGAATTGTGCAATATGGCTATGTATGTAAAGTGCTCTACTACTACTCTGTAGCTTGTGGCGTTGCACGCATGGGCTTCACTCCATTATCGGCTCTTCTATAAAAGAAATTCCTCTTGACATGTTTTTTTGAAACGGAGGCAAAAGCTTTGCTTCATCTCATTCATAAAGAAGGAACTACTAACAAAGTTTGACGAGATCCATTACACCTCCACAAATGGAAGCGAAAAGCCTAGTCTCACTGTATCAAATAACTCAAATGTTCTGCCCCCGTTGCTTATAAACAGGCTGCTAGTGTGTGCATGAGAGGAGCAGCTGAGTAGGCCAGCTACGTGAGAGGAGCGGCTGAATAGAGCACCGATGGTACCCACTAGGCCACTACGCAGGTGTACTTCCCCTGCATTGATAGTACAGCGATGGTTCTAGAGAACAGTAGTACCCTCCACTTCCAACTGTAGCTCCTTGGCCCTGAGATTCAAGAGTTCAAAACTGGTGCACTATACTAGACTAGACTAGAAGTACAGTACATCGCACTACTAGTTGAGAAAAGTAGTACTAGTACTGCTACAGTATGAGTACGTACTCCTCCGTCACATAATGTAATATGTTTTTTGACACTAGTTGGCGTGTACAAAAACTGGCAAAAACATACCCAAAATTTCCTAATCCACGCCAAAAACTACTACCTAGTGCCCAAAATTTCTTACTAGTGCTATTATTTACAATATAATGCAATCCCATAACGTTCCATAATGCTAGTACTAGTAATAAATAATAGCCTCACCCCTTCGCTGTGGAACGATCTACAGTTGGAAGGGACGAGGCCGTGCGGTTACTACGCTCTTATCTCCTCCTCGCCAGTTCCCCTCCCCCCGAAGAGAAGGCAGTTCGTCGCTTCTCCGATGGATTCGCCAGGCGGTTCTCCTCCTCGTCGGGGCTGGGAGACCTTGGACGACGATCCTCTGGGAGAAATCGCACGTCACCCCGACGTCCTCACCGCCGGAAGACTCGGTGCTTCCTGCACCAACTTTTTCAAGACGCTGCTTAAACAGGCTTGGGAAAAGGCCATGCTTGTTGGTCTTCCATGCGTCCTCGAGGAGAAGGTTCTTCTATGGGACAATCCTTCGAACAGTCCATCGCACCCTGGCCATGGTTGCACGTTGACTCCGCTAGAGTTGCTGACATTGAGAGGTAGTCGGATTTTGTCCGATGAGCAGGTCAGTAATGGAGTTTGATCATGTAGTACTTAGTTATTCCATTTCCATCCCATAATTTCTCCGCTGCCCACCGTCTTATATATAGGTCTGGGTTGGTGCTAACGAAGATTGGCTGGCATACCTCTGGCCGGATACCACCATCATTTTGCACAACATCCACAGCAGTGCGGCCGTTCCGGTAGACCCCTTCTCCACCATTGGGATCGGCCTTCCGGACTGGCTGGGCTTGAATACGTATGATGATGCCTACATGAGATTGAAGAAGATAGCAATTGCGGACCCGCCGACAAAGTGACGCGGTTACAACGATTACTATCTCATCGTGGTGTTCGACATAAGGATTGCCATCAATGCAAGAGGCAGTAACGGCAGAGGCTGGCGCATGTTGGCGGCGGCAGATTTTTACCCCTTCACGTTCGACGACGCCTTGCGCCATCTAGGCCGCATCTCCGCGGTGACAAGCCAGGGGACTTGTTTCATCTGGTTGCCATCCTATGGTATGGGAGATTACAAACGGAATGCACAAACCATCATTTGCATCCCTAACGGTACTCCATTATTTTGCAGGGACCAGTCATCCCCCGATCAAAATAAGATCGCCGATCCTGGATGTGCATTTGCATCCGCGATTCGGTCTAACCTGGAACCTTGTAGCTGACTTTGGCATATTGGAATCAACTATCTTAGCAGTCGTTACCCATGGTACCACTGATGTGCAATATGGTCACACAATCTACCATGATCGGACCGTCACCATCTACCCAGGTATTCCATTTTTTAACCCTCTTGCCTTCTCTTTCAATGTTGTACTAGTAGTATACTTAGTAGTACTAGTAGGAGTACTTTTTACCTTGGAGGACGTGTATATCTAGCTAGGCCCTTGAAGACTTGAACCCACTAGCTGCCACCATTTTTGTTTTTCCATGTCTTACTATCTCATCCATGTAGCCAAGAGCGGCTATATATAATAAGCCGGTTATTTTACTTCCTCTATAACGGAGTAGTACTATTTGTTGCACAGTATTACTGACCACCATATTTGAGCACAACATTATTATGCATGGACCTTGACTATGTACGTCACCATGTGTCCAGATCTGGGATGCCGCGTGTACCAGATGAACGGTGTCGAGTTCGACCCCCGTGATGCTACGTGGGTGCCGAGGAACACTCTTGGAGAGTATTCGCTTTTCATCGGGGATAGCTACCCCATTGTGAAGCGGATGCCACATTCTGTGCACGACACGGAAGGCCTGCCGTTCATGAAGCATGGTTGTGTATTCAGTGCACACCATCGGATGAACGACATGCTGGGACACGCTATCCCTGATTTATGCCGCTTCAGCTTGGATGAGTCTCCATCGTGTGGAACCGGACTAGAAAGCTGCGACAATGATTCCCGTTACCCACCGCTATGGATCGTGCCATCCATGAAGAACACCTGGGACTGGAACCTGGAGGAGGACATGTAGCCCATCTATAACGTGTAAGTGGAGTATGGTAATTATGAACAGTAGTGCTGTGAATATATGTAGACTTGTCATGCACAAATTTATCACATGAATTGGAGATGAACTTGTGTGGTATACTTGCATTTGTCCTTTAGAATTTATTACTAGTAAATGTGTTATGTGTACGTGCAACTTGTGTGGTTGTTGCACGGGCTCCAACACGCTCTTTGAGAAAAAAAGGTGGCACAGCTTTGGATATACGTGACGTGGCGGCATCATACAGTAGCATCGTTCGCTATAGTTGTAGTACACTCCTACTAGCACGACAACTCCTACAAAACCTTGCACTTGGCTCTTTGCCTCTTCGGGAGGTTCAACAGTTTGTACTCGTGTGAACCCTGCACTTGGCTCTTTGCCTCTTCGGAAGGTCCAACAATGATGATACTACAGTACAATATGCTTCTGGTAATCTAACACCGATAGAACTGCTGCATGTCCACCGCGAGGGCGAGGGCGAGGGAGAGGGCGCTGTAGTCAAAATGGCACACCCTGATTTTCATGCCACGACACTTAAGTCAATAAATAATGCTAAAATGTGGTTTGACAAAAACTTTTGAGTGTTTTGTCTTTGCTTTGATTGAATGTTTGTCTGCTGTTTGCAAGTGCTCTAAAAATCAAATAAATTCTCCAACCCTTATACTCCTTCCCCTTGATCCAAAAACCTTGACCAATGATCATACCATGTGTATAGGACATAAAAATAATTTCTTGCAAAAATAATTTGGCCAAATAGTATTTTCAAAGATTAGTTTTCTAAAAAACCCTGAATTGAGATTTGCACTGCAAGTACATAATTAAGGGCAGTAAAAATCTTTCCAAAAATATATTTGACTCCTATTAGATATAGGGTACCCAGGAACCACGAAAATATAATTTTAAAAGTTATTTTCCTATTTTATTTAAAAGCTTTTTCTTAAGGCCAGAAATGGTCTTTAATAGGGAAAAATTATTTTACTGTTTCAAAAAAATATTTGACAAAAATTAGGGAAACTCAGTGGACATATATTTTCCATATATAAGAGTTTCAACACATGGTCATGTTCAAAATATTGGTCAAATCCCTCAAAAATCCTTTCTGGATATTTCAAGCTTTTGAAATATTTACAAAGGAAATATTCACCAAAAATTCCAAGGAAATTCTAGCATGTCACATATGACATATTAGATGATCTTGCCAAGTCTCATGACTTGGAGAACAAGATAACATCATCAAATACCCTCAAAACCATTTCTGTCCATTTTGAAGTTTGAGCAACTTTACATTGACAAACATTTCCAAATATTCTCAAACCTTGTGAACATTCTCAAATGGTCTAATTATTCATCTAGACCAAGTGGAACAAGTTGGAGAACAAGTTATATTTATCAAAGTGCCCCAAAACCCTCTCTGACCAGAATCAAATTTGAACAACTCTACATTACCAACTTTCTCTCCTTGATTCCAACTTTTGTGAGAATGATCACATGACCAAATGAGGCCACTACACCAAGTGGTGCATCAAGGAGAATTGATTTGCATGACTAAATCTTGGTAAAGCCATTTCTGCCAATTTCTAGGGTTTACCAAAGTCACATTGGCAAATTTTCCCAAATGAGCTCAAATTTGGTGGAACACCCTATTTCTAAGTGTCATTCCATCCTGTTAAGTATCATAGCAAATGGAGTTCATTTGCTTGCCCAAACCTGCATCAAACACCTTACGGCAGAAACTTGAAATGCCTGTTTTGGCCATTTCCACTAATCTCCATGGACTCTACATTTTACCACAACCTCTCCTAGTACCCCTCTAGCACCTGGACGCTCTTATGCCCAAGGAAGCAATGATGGAGGGGGGAAGAACCCCATTTTTCTACTCTGGACAGCAGCATTTCCACTCTCCCTCAACTCCCTCTTCCCTCCAGTGGATCCCCCGGGCATCCAATGCCATTTCTGCATTGTTTACTCCCCCTTTCAGCTGCCAGACACAAGTGGACGCGCGGGTGCGCACAAAAAGCCGCGGGTGCCGGCCATTGGCATGCTCTGGAGCGCCTGGCAGGGCGTTCGACCGTTGACGCTGCGTCCCCCGACGACCTCGGGCCTCCCCCGCGCGTCTGCCGATGCGCCTCGGCGTCCGCAACACGCTACGCGGTCGGCCCCCTTCTCTCTCCCCCTCCCCGCGCCTCCGTGCTAGCAAACACCGGCCGCCCGAGAGCGCCAATGGTGCGGCTCGCACGCGCGCGCCTCTGACCTCTCCCCGCTCCCTCTCTCTCTTCCTAGCGCCCTACTCCACACCCACGAACGCCGTAGACAACCCCACTCCCTCCCTCCTGGCCGCCCAAGCCGTTGCCGCGGCCACCCGTGCGCCACGTCCACGGTGAGCCACGGGCTGGCTACTAAAGGCTGTCCCCGGCCTCCCTCTCTGCTCCATTTGCTCCCCCTCTCTCCCGTGCACCCCCTAGACCAATCCGCACCTCCTCCCGTGCCCTCCATCCACCACCATGGCCAGAGCCTTGCCGCCGGCCTCGGCTTAAATTCGTGCCACCCGAGCCCCCTCCTCCTGACCTCGTCATTCCATGGCATCACCACGATCGTCGTGGAACTCTACCCTGCTAATTTCCCTCCTTCCCGTGGCCATGCGGTCGAGCTCCATCTTCACGGCCGGCCCCGCCCGCCACGGCCGACGAAGCGCCCGCGTCCGACCACCCCAGAGGTCGTAGTGCACCTCGACGGATGTGCCATGCTCTCCTGAGCACGCCGGTGTGCTGGGCATCGCCGGAGATGGCCGGTGCCACCGGAACGGGTGCCAGCAAGCGCTCGGCCCCGCCTTCTCTGCCTCCTCTGTCGCGGGCGGGAGGAGGGCGACGACCCAGCGGGTGGACCCCGCAGGTCAGTGACTGGCCAGCGGGCCCCTCCCGTTTAAGTGGAGGCGGCTTCCGCCGTTACCGCCTCCCGTGCGCGAAGGCGCACCCCCGCAAGCCGCCATCGACGTCGCCCCTGTCGCCGCGCGGATGAGTCGCTGGGCCGGCCCAGTGGAGCCCTGCTGCTAAACTCCGCCCAGTGCGCGCCGCCGCCGCCCAGATCCAGCCCGTTTGTGTAAAAATCTTTTCCCTTTTCTTTTCTGTAAAATCCATAAATGATTCAAATTAACTCCAAATTTGATGATTCAAATTTCTAGTAGTTCCTAAAGTCATTCCCCATCACATGGTGCTATTTGCACATTTTTCCAGAATCATTTCCTTCACAAATACTTATCAAATCCTGTTTTTCCATTTCTGTGATGAACTTTAGAAAATCACAGAGAGCTCAAAATTGATCCAAATGCCATGATCAAATTCCTAGATGACTCTAAGTTCATAACTTAGTTTATGAACATTTTTATTAATACTTTCTGTGCCCCACAATATAATGAGCTATTTCTTCATATTTGTCAACTTTGCAAATTCATAGGGAATTCATTTGAACTCCAAATCCAGTGAAACCAATTCCTAGATGCTTCTAAAATCATCCTTTGTTAAATGGGTGCCTTTGCTCATTTTTCAAAAATATATTTCTGTACACTTCTTACAAATCCATAAACCCCTTGATTCCATCATATTGAAATGTTCAGAGATGTCCATTGATCAAATCCTAATGAAACCACTTTGGTCATCCCTCATATGACCAGAGGTATCCCAGAAAAGTCCAACTCATCTTTTTAGAGCACTTTTATTTCCTGCCTTGTTGTGTTGCTTATTATGGTTGCTTTCAACGATAGTTGACGAAGTAGACGCAATGCTCGGAGTTGGACCAGGGATATTTGAAGACCTCGAAGACTTTGTTAAAACAGGCAAGGAGCCCTTTGACCATGTCTATGAAACCCTTTTTATCCATGTCATATAGCTCTTTATTATTGTTGCATCGGAATCATGATGAGATGGTAAACCACGTGGGTTGGTTGCCTCTGCTACTTCCTCGTTGATACTTGCATTGTGCATGGCCCTACCTTCTTATGAGGGTTATGCCGGTGGGAGTAGATAGGATGCTAAAGTAGATGCTACGCAAAAGGGACGGGTATGTTCATGATGAAGGAGGCAAAGTATTTTTCAAAGGACTTTTCGAAAACCCCATCGGGTGCCACTTATGCCCGAGGGAGATGATGAGATGGGTAACCACTTGATGAAGAAGTGGTGTACCGAGGAAAGTGGGTGTTGTTTCCAAAATGGATTGGTCGAAGTTGCGACCGTTATTCCAACCTTACATGCGCAACCACTCTACCCTTATATGGGAAAGGGCATTATTGAGTACCTAGACCGATACTAGCTTGGAGCCCGCATTACTAGTGACGGGGGAGAGTTGGTGCTCTCTCTCGGGACGGGGTCGTGCCAGGTAGGGCGACCAAGAACATTTTTATGGGGCATCGAACACACCGTTGGTACCCCGTGCTTGTGATGTGAGATGATTATGGAGCATGGCTCCATGATGATATTATGTGATAATGTTGGGCACGGGGGTTACTACCAATCGAGTGGACTCCATGTTAGTGTCGTCTAGGGAAAGGTAGTGATCGGGTGCTTACCCCGGGTACTTAAGTTATCGCGGGTCGTTGATGACACGGAAGTTCCCCGGATCTTGTGGGTAAAGTGTGCAACCTCTGAAGAGTATAAAACTATTCGAATAGCCATGTCCACGGTCAAGGACAGTTGGGTAACCGCTCTTGGGCTTCGTCCACTTGTTTACAAACCAAGTGTGTGTGTTGATAAAATGACTTGGGTCAAGTCAAGGGACTTGACATGGTTGAGATGGGTCGGTGCCCACTCTATTTATGTTTGATGGGTTTGTGCCCACTCTATTTACGTTGATATCTGTAACCTATCCTCATGGTTACTTGAACTCTCTTGACGCATGCCTTACAAAGTTGTTGAACATGTCATTGCACTCAAAACTAGCTTTCTGCAAAATTTACCTATATCATGCATTGTTGTATCTTGAACCAAAACATGGGTTGCTTGCGAGTACATTCAAAGTACTCATTGGCTTGCCACTGGTTATTTTATTGGCCAGGCTTGAAAGAACAGGATATGATGAGGAATACTTCGATGACGAACATGCGAGCTAGGACGCTTCCCAGTCAGAATGCCTGTAGGGTTAAGGCAGGTGGCATGGGTCCAAGTTATCGACGAAGATTTCCGCTGCGATGTTATACTCAAGACTCGACCATAATGGTCCTACTTGTGTAATACGGTATGTATGGATGTAAGACTCTTGTTATTCAGCTTCTGTGTGATCAGTGAGCATTGATCTCTGGGATCACTGTACACGTGCATTCGGTGATCACGACTTATGAGTCGGGGTCCCCACAGAGCTGGTATCAGAGCCATCCTGACTATAGGAAGCCTTAGTTAGCATGGTCGTTAGTTAGGGTAAAATATTTCCAAAACTACTACTAGTTTTCAAAACTATCTATACTTCTCTTCCCTTCTCAGTTTTTCGAAAACTAAGGTATACTTTCCTTATTGATCTCTTCCCCTTCAAAACCTTTGGTCGCTAGAACCCTTATGCCCCTGACCACTGGATTCCTTGTAATCCTCGTGGATAATCTAGAAGGAAGATGCCTTGCCAAACATTCACCGACATCTCCTGAACACAAGATTGGCGACATCACAACAAGACGATACCAACAGAAGATACGTCCTCGAGGAATGAGGACATGAAGACCCAGGAGATGGTGACACCCTTGACACTGCCCCAAGGTGATGCAACCTTAGACTACGATGATCAGGGCATAGAATATGCAAGATAATGATATACATCGCTAATAGAGTAACCCTGTCGCTACCGTTGTTGTATCGGCAGCCACCGATGGATGAGAACCTAGCCATTTGGTCCGCCTCACCGTAGTGAGCAGGAAAACGGTTCTCCTCATCCCCCGCTCTTGGTGTCGAAGTGTCATCAACGTAACCGACATGATGGACCTCTATTACGCCTTGATAATGTCATTGCACAAAGGATTACCTACCTGGTACCATCGACGGCTTAGAAGACAAAAAGGGATTGTCGTGATTAAGAAGACAATAGAAGACCAAGTCAATGCCAATTATGAGGAACCACCTTCACCCCATCACTTCAGCAGGCAAGAAGTTGTTGAAGAATCTTCAAGCTCAACCCGGATTGTTTCAACGAACAACTACAAGAGACGTAGCAACACCTGAGGAAAACCCGGGAGACTGCATGAGGCACAAGGCACGACTACTGAGTCCGAGAACCCCTAGGGTAGGATGAGTCGTGTACCCCCTATGCGCAGTCGAGTCCGTATGATGGTTCGAGTAGAACCATGAGTGTGTTGCTTGTTCTTATTTGTTGTGTTTTTTATATCAGTCGCCCTTTTTGCCCTAGGCAACAAGTACGCGACTATATCACCTGCCTTGTTTTGTTGTTTGTGTTTGGCCCTTTTTGGCACTTGTTTGTTTGCACTTGCACCATAAAACCCCTTTAGGCATCCCTCTTCTATGCTACTTTTCCTTCTCGTCTCTCTCTCCTCAACTGAAGACCAGCAAGACGAGATGCACCAAGAAATCTGCCTTGGCAACCAACAAGCACTGAAGACTTTTGCTACAAACTCCTCGACCAAGTACAACCCCGTATGTTTACACCTCAAGACTAGAACCCTATTCCTAGACCCTTTGAGACTTCATAAGATAAACCATCTTGAATCCTTAACCATGTGCTTAACCTACAGAATTGCCAGAGAACCTGTTAAGCCTCCGCCACCTTGCTTATCACTTGGTTCATTAGGGAACTAGTGGACATAGTGAACGAGCACATTATCTTCCTAAGATAGCACCAGAACTGATGATGCCATAGGGAGGACCAATCTGAGGATATAGGAATAGAGGACAAATGACTTCATGAGTTTATATCAATGACTTGAGGAATTATATGAGACTATTTGGAGGATTATGAGGCCTTGATGTTGGTAGAAGAACTTGGTGGGATCATGAGTATAGATTAGCATAGCTTTCATTACCCCTGAGTAAATTGGATTTAGTAGGATAATTGTGTTCGCAAGATGGAATTCTTGGAGGTATTTGGATTCAACTTAGCCATGGGGTATTGATAGGAGACAGTTGATTTTACGTAAATGACTTGGGGGAAACATGTAGGAATTCTCATTGGACAAGAGATTTGGATTTAAGTAGGTGATTCTAGTTGAATATAGATGTTGAGTATGTCTACATGGTTCGGAGTAAATTGGATTTAGACTGATGATCTCGATCATGATACCATGTTTCTCAGTAGACGATAAACTAGGAGGTTGGACTAATTGTCGGGGATTACTTAGGCATCTTTGTGGGCGTGACCTTGGAGTATTTCTAGATCACAATAGCGGGAATTGGTGGACTGACTATAGTAAGGCAGCCCTTTCAAGTATTGGGGATTATAAGGACTTTAGGAGATCACGTGGAACACCAGCATAGGCGTTGGATTTGTAGAATTAATGGATTATGTAGCGATTAATGGAAGTTAATGGGTTGTTGGAGTGGATTCATAGGAAGGAAACAAGATTTTGGAGTGGCTTACGACGTGTTTCCTCAGGATAGAGGTGCTTTATCTTGGACCTTGGAATAGTAGGATGAGCACTTGGGCTGTCCTGTTTTATTCCAGCTTGGAAGCTTGTATGCTCTAGCCATGGATTTTTAGGGGTAGCCACACACATGAGTTTGGGGATTGTAGACATGTGTGATTTTGTTAGACATCCTCTCGGGAGCCATGAGGATATGAATCACATGAGTGATGATTGGAGTTGACCTATGCAGAATGATGCTATCGGTGATATGATGTGATTTGTTTAAAGTACTAGATAGACTATCGGCATCTCAGGAACTGTGCTCAAGGATGGGATGATAAACATTCACTCGCACACTATAATCCTTGAAACCCTTACGCCCTACCAAGCCACAACACGGTCAGATCCTGACCTTGGGCGTTGGCTCTAGATCGATAAGACCTTGGCCAATACTCAACCGTAACCATCCCCAATGCCTCAGCCCACTATACGTACCCCATAGACTTCATGGAGTGCTTAGACAAGATAGTTGTCATCATCATTTGGTGACCTACTTGTCCACCTGTAGACGGAAGAAGAGCACGAGCGACACTTGAGGATGGTCCTAGACAAGCTTCGACAGCACCAACTGTATGCCAAGTTCAGCAAGTGTGAATTTTGGCTGCGTGAAGTTGGATTCTTGGGTCATGTTTTAACCGAAGAAGGATTGTCAGTCGATCCCGCTAAGATTGAAGCCGTGACTGAATGGCAATCCCCAAGCAATGTGAAGGAAGTCAGAAGCTTCCTCGGACTCGCGGGATATTACTGCAAGTTCGTTGAAGGATTCTCAAGCATTGCCTGACCCATGACTCGGCTCTTGAAGAAGGACAAGAAGTTCGAATGGACGCCGAAGTGCGAAGAGAGCTTCCAGGAGCTGAAGAAGAGACTGACCACCGCCCCAGTTCTGGCCACACCAGATATACACAAGGAGTTTGTAATATATTGTGATGCGTCAAGAACCGGACTGGGAGGTGTTCTGATGCAAGAAGGCAGAGTCGTAGCCTACCTTTCAAGGCAACTACGGCCTCATGAAGAGAACTATGCTACTCATGACCTTGAGCTAGCAGCAGTGGTTCTTGCCCTGAAGACATGGCGACATTACCTCTTAGGGAAGCGATGTGAGATATACACGGATCACAAAAGTCTGAAGTATATTTTCACTCAAAGGGAATTGAACATGAGGCAAAGAAGATGGCTAGAATTGATCAAAGATTATGACTGAGGGAGTCCTGGACTAGGGGGTGTCCGGACAGCCGGACTATCATCGTCCGCCGGACTCCAAGACTACGAAGATACAAGATTGAAGACTCCGTCCCGTGTCCAGATGGGACTTTCCTTGGCGTGGAAGGCAAGCTTGGCAATACGGATATGTAGATCTCCTACCATTGTAACCGACTCTGTGTAACCCTAGCCTCCTCCAGTGTCTATATAAACCGGAGGGCTTTAGTCCGTAGGACACAACATACCTCGCAACAATCATACCATAGGCTAGCTTTAGGGTTTAGCCTCCTTGATCTCGTGGTAGATCCACTCTTGTACTACCCATATCATTAATATTAATCAAGCAGGACATAGGGTTTTACCTCCATCAAGAGGGCTCGAACCTGGGTAAAACATCGTGTCCCTTGTCTCCTGTTACCATCCGCCTAGACGCACAGTTCGGGACCCCCTACCCGAGATCCGCCTGTTTTGACACCGACATTGGTGCTTTCATTGAGAGTTCCTCTGTGTCGTCACCGATAGGCTCGATGGCATCTTCAATCAACAACGCTGTCCAGGGCGAGACTTTTCTCCCCGGACAGATCTTTGTATTCGGCGGCTTCGCACTGCGGGCTAACTCACTTGGCCATCTGGAGCAGATCGAAAGCTACGCCCCTGGCCATCAGGTCAGATTCGAAGCCTAAACTTCACGGCCGACCTCCGCGGGGACTTGATCTTCGACGGACTCGAGCCAAACCAAGCGCGCCGCACTGTTGCGATGGGAATGATCTAGCTCTACCGCCGAACAGTGCCTTGGTGGCCGCACACGAATCCGCTTTGGCCCTTAGTCCGGAGCCGATCGCCCAGATCAAGGACCGGTGGATGGACACCACCTCAGGGGCTTCAACTTCCACGGCGATGGAGCCGAACACTAACCTTGTCCCTCGCGAAACTCGTGATTCCGAGGTGCCGGACTCCTTGCCGGACTCCGGACCTCCCACGCCCCTACTAATCGAATCGGATTGGGCGCCGGTTATGGAATTCACCGCCACGGACATCTTCCAATACTCGCCTTTGGCGACATCCTAAATTCGCTAAAGCATCTCTCGCTATCGGGAGAGTCCTGGCCGGACTATGGCCAGTATGGTTGGGATACGGACGACGAAGAAATTCAGAGCCCACCCACCACCCACTTTGTAGCCACTATCGATGATCTTACCGACATGCTAGACTACGACTCCGAAGACATCGACGCTATGGACAACGATGCCGGAGACGAACAGGAACCAGCGCCTACAGGGCACTGGAAGACCACCTCGTCATACGACATATACATGGTGGACACCCCAAAGGACGGGGACGGCGAAGAAGTAGCGGAGGCAGATTCCTTAAAGAAACAGCCCAAGCGCCGGCGTCAGTGGCGCCGCTCTAAATCCCGCCACAGCAAGAATGGAGATTCCGGCACAGGAGATAATAATACCCCAGAGAGTGCCGAAGATAATCCCCTCCAGCAAGACTCAGCGCAGGAGGACGCAGAAGCAAGCCCCCACGAGAGGGCGGCAGACGAAGAGGTCGAGGATTATAACAATATACCTCCCTCCGAAGACGAGGCAAGCCTCAACGACGGCGAATTCGTCGTGCCCGAGGATCCCGTCGAACAAGAGCGTTTTAAACGCAGGCTTATCGCCACGGCAAATAGCCTAAAGAAAAAGCAGCAGCAGCTTCAAGCTGATCAGGACCTGCTGGCCGATCGATGGACCGAGGTCCTCACGGCCAAAGAGTTTAAACTCGAACGCCCCTCCAAAAGCTACCCCAGACGCAAGTTGCTCCCCCGATTAGAGGAGGAAGCATGCATACCTTCATCACCAGCGCATGATATGGCCGACCGACCACCCCGTGGTCGCGACAGAGAGGCATCCAGACCCTCCACAAAGACCGTACCCCGGCATCGCTCCAAAAGTACGAAGCCAAGAGGGAACGCGCCGGACTTGCGAGACGTATTGGAGGACAAAGCAAGGCAATCCAGATCCATCTACGGATCACGAGGGCGCCCCACGACCAGCGACGAATACCGTCGCGCCGGATACAATAATCCCGGCCGGGCCGAACACAGCAGACAACGCTCTCTCGAGCTGCGTCGTGACATTGCTCAATATAGAGGTGTCGCACACCCGCTATGCTTCACTGACGAAGTAATGGATCATCAAATCCCTGAAGGGTTTAAACCCGTAAACATCGAATCCTACGACGGCACAACAGACCCCGCGGTTTGGATTGAAGATTATCTCCTTCACATCCATATGTCCCGCGGCGACGATCTCCATGCCATCAAGTACCTCCCACTCAAGCTTAAAGGACCAGCTCGGCATTGGCTTAACAGCTTGCCCGCAGATTCAATTGGGTGTTGGGAAGACCTGGAAGCCGCATTCCTCGACAATTTCCAGGGCACGTATGTGCGGCCACCAGACGCCAATGACCTAAGCCACATAATTCAGCAGCCAGAGGAATCGGCCAGACAATTCTGGACATGGTTCTTGACAAAGAAAAACCAAATCATCGACTGTCCGGATGCAGAGGCCCTCGCAGCCTTCAAACATAACATCCGCGATGAGTGGCTAGCCCGGCACCTGGGACAGGAAAAGCCGAAATCCATGGCAGCACTCCCGCTTTTGCGCGGGAGAGGATAGCTGGCTAGCTCGCAGCAACAACCTCAACAAAAATTCTGGCAGTCCGGATACTAAGGACCACAACGGCAGGTCACGTCGAAACAAAAACAAACGCCGCATTAATGGCGACGATAAGGAGGATACGGCAGTCAACGCCGGATTCCGAGGCTCTAAACCCGGTCAGCTGAAGAAGCCATTCAAAAGAACCACTTCGGGTCTGTCCAACTTGGACCGAATACTTGACCGCTTATGCCATATACATGGCACCCCCGAAAAGCCAGCCAATCACACCAACAGAGATTGCTGGGTGTTCAAGCAGGCAGGTAAGTTAATTGCCGAAAACAATGACAAGGGGCTAAACAGCGATGACGAGGAGGAGACCCGACCGCCGAATAACAGAGGACAGAAGGGTTTCCCCCCATAAGTGCGGACGGTGAACATGATTTACGCAACCCATATACCCAAGAGGGAGAGGAAGCGCGCACTAAGGGACATCTATGCGATGGAGCAAGTCGCCCTGAAGTTCAATCCATGGTCCTCTTGTCCGATCACTTTCGATCGAAGAGACCACCCGACCAGCAAACGCCATGGCGGATTTGCCGCATTGGTTTTAGACCCAATCGTCGATGGATTTCACCTCACGAGAGTCCTGATGGACGGCGGTAGTAGCCTGAACCTGCTTTATCAGGATACAGTGCGCAAGATGGGCATAGACCCCTCAAGGAATAAACCTACAAACACAACCTTTAAAGGTGTCATACCAGGTGTGGAAGCCAATTGTACGGGCTCGGTCACACTGGAAGTGGTCTTCGGATCCCCGGATAATTTCCGGAGCGAAGAGTTAATCTTCGACATAGTCCCATTTCGCAGCGGCTATCACGCTCTGCTCGGACGAACCGTGTTTGCAAAGTTCAACGCGGTGCCGCATTATGCATACCTCAAGCTCAAGATGCCAGGCCCTCGTGGAGTCATCATGGTCAACGGAAATACGGAATGCTCCCTCCGAACGGAGGAACATACAGCGGCTCTCGCGGCAGAAGTACAGAGCAGCCTTTTAAGGCAATTTTCGAGTCCGGCCGTGAAACGGCCGGATACAGCAAAACGCGCCCAAAGCAATACCAACCAAGACAACCTGGCACGATCCGAGCACGCGTAGCAATGTGGACCTAACCCCTGCCCTCGCATGATTGCAAGAACAACCCTCCGCGTACATCATTACGCTTTGGAGATACCATGGGCGCAGGGGAAGGGGCACGATCACAACGGACCCAGAGTATGGCTCGACCACACCAGGGGCTCGCAAGTGCGCCACCCTTTTTTTATTATTATTTTCCTTCTTTGTTTACACAGGACTCCGTTAACCAGAGGCCCTGTCCGGCGGTGAACCTGCCGAACTCACGATGCAACAGCCAGGGAAGAAAGAAGGCTGCGACGAACACTCAGGTGGTCTCAATTACGAGCATTAAATTCGATTATATACACCAAGTCCACAGCCCATCCCTGGAGGGGGACATGTTTAATTAGTCCAAATCCCTTGCTTACCGCATTATTTGTATCAGTCCGCACTCATAGCAGAATTCCTTTAATAAATAATGCAGCACTTTTCGACTGCAATTACATTACTTTTTATATATATATGTTCATTACAGGACATCTTGCACCCGTATATTTTGGTACGGTCTAATACACCAGGGGCTTATGTTCCCCACATTATGGTGTGATAAGTCCGAACACTTTCATAAGTGCGGCACCCCGAACTTATAGCATTATATGAATCGGCTTCGAATCATGTCTTGGGTCAATAGTTGGGTTTGCCCGGCTCCCACGTTTTGGTGCCTTACGTTTCGTTCTGTCGGCTAAGGTGGCACTGGGAGAACCACTGAAATTGCGCCCCGGTTGAGCCGGGCGAGCGCCTCAGTGGAGAAAGCTAAAACTGACCAGCATGATAAGGCGAGAGACTGGTCGCTGCTCGAGAGGTCTTTTCGAGTCCTTAAAGACTCACGCCGCTTCGAGCGAAGTTCCGGATAAATGTCCGACGAAGGCGTGGATAGCGCCCCGGATTCGGTCTTCCAAATACCAGGGGCTTCGCCGAAATTTAAAATTATAGAATTCTATGGCTAAGTGAGAGTGTTCAAGCATTATAAGTCCGGTTGCCTTGTTCGTTGTGTTGAGCGCCTCCCTAGATGACCCAAAAATGGGAACAAGAGTGCTCAAGTTTATCCCGAACACCCCAGCACTCGCGGCTCGGGGGCTGAAGCCAACGACTTGCCATCTCTCAGATTTTATAAACGGCCGCACAGAAGGTAATATTTTAAATTAAACAAGCGTTGCTTAATGCGCATATGAACAAAGTTTTCAGCGCACAGGATAATACATAGCGAGTTTACTCAAAAATTACATCTCTGGGGCATTCATCCGCAATATCGCGGGCTCCGTTCAGGACAGTTTTATAATACATTTCGGGCGTACGATACTCCTTGCCCGGTGGCGGCGGGTCCGTGAGAAGCTTCTCCGCATCCAGCCTGCCCCAGTGCACCTTTGTGCGGGCAAGGGCCCGACGAGCACCTTCAATGCAGGCGGAGCGCTTGATGACCTCCACCCAGGGGCACGCATCCACCAGCCGCCACACGAGGCCGAAGTAGCTCCCAGGCATGGCCTGTCCAGGCCACAGCCGGACTATAAGGCCCTTCATGGCCTCCTCAGCTACCTTGTGGAGTTCGACCAGCTGCTTCAGCTGGTCGCTTGGGGGCACCGGATGGCCGGCCTCAACGTACTGAGACCAGAAGACCTTCTCCATCGAGCTCCCCTCCTCACACGATAGAATGCGGCGGCATCGGACACACTACGCGGCAGATCTGCAAACGCCCCTGGAGAGCTCCGAATGCGGGTAAGTGTCAGGTAGTTTACATTAACATGCTTGCTTTGCATGAAAAATGCCTTACCCGCCGCTATCTTCTTTACATCTTCAACCTCCTGAAGGGCCTTACGGGCCTCGGCCTTGGCGGACTAGGCACTTTTGAGAGCCAAGGCAAGCTCGGACTCTCGAGTCTTGGAGTCACGCTCCAAGCTCTCATGCTTCTCCATGAGAGCCTGGAGCTCTTGCTGTACTTCCGCCACCCGTGCCTCCTGCTTTTCTCGCTCTGCCCGTTCCGCGGCCGCACTGCGTTCGGCCGCAGACACAGCCTCTTTCAGGGCTGCCACCTCGTTCGTGGCCCCTGCAATACCCATATTATCCTTGTTAATTTTATTGCAACCAAAATCCTTTTCTGTAAGGTAACTATTCAAAGTGGTGTTACTCACCTTCTTTGTCCTCGAGCTACTTTTTGGCATGGCCGAGCTCTTGCTCAGACCGCTCGAGATCCTGCTTCAACGCACCAACCTCCGCAGTCAGTGCGGCAGAGGTCAGCAGCGCAGCCTGCAAACCCATATTGACATATTTTAAGCAACCCTGCGTATATCTTATTAGATCCTCAGTCCGGCTTTTCTTTCCGAACACCGAACTGAGCATCAGGGGCTACTGTCTATGCGGTATTACATTACATAATTATAACTTCTTACCTCAAAGCCTGTTAGAAGGCTGCTGCAGGCTTCGGTCAGCCCGCTCTTGGCGAGCTGAACCTTCTGAATCACCGCACTCATGATAGTGCAGTGTTCTTCCTCGATGGAAGCGCCTTTAAGCGCCTCCAACAAGTTGTCCAGCGCCTCCGATTGGACGGAGGCCGCCGGTGTCACGGTCTTGCCCTTCTTTCGAAGGGGCCGCCTGCCGGACTCTAGAACCACTTTAGGTTCCGATGTAGAGTCCGGCGCGAAGTCCAGGAGGCTGCCTGGCGGCGCCTCCGGAGCCTCCTCCTGATGGGTCCCTCTCTGGGATCCCACCTCGGCGTCCTCATCGGCGTGGGGGGTAGAGGCAGTCGGAAGTGAATCCACATCCGATGGGGCCAACGACCCGCTCGATGAAGCGGGGACATCATCATCAGCCGGACTGCGGACAGTATGCGGCATTAGTAGGACGCTATGTGACACGAAAGAAATTGCATATCAGGGATCCGGATGCTTACGATCTCGCTGGAGGCCTGGCCCTTGAAGGCCACTCCTCCTCGCCAACATTGGTGTTGGCGGAGCTGTCCGGGGGGATAGTTCTCCCCCTCTTGGACCCTTCGTCCTCCCCTATTGGGGAAGCCTTCCTCTTCCTCTCTCCCTCCTCCGGGAGAGAGTCTTCTTCCTCCTCCTCGTCTTCGGGGGAGGAGTCCGCCTCGTCGTCGGACGCTTGATTGCGGGAACTCTTTCGAGTCCCCGCGGCCACCTTCTTGGCCTTCTTCTCCGGCACTACGTGTGGTGCCGGAACCAGCAGCCCTGCTAGACGGGCGTTCACTGGGTCTTCTGGCATGGGAGCCGGACAGATGAGCTGCACGGCCTTCTCCATCCATTCCTGCCAAAGGAAAAGAGAGATTGAGACCTTATTAGAATCAATCTATTTACCACAAGTGTCCCGTAAAGGGGTTGAATCACTTACCTCGTCAGCTGGATGCTGCGAGCGAAATCCGCGATCTTCCGTCGCGGATGCGGGGGCTTCGGCGCCCTTAAATAGCACCCTCCAGGCGCCTTCATACGTCGTGTCGAAGAGCCCGCTTAGCGCCTGGTGCTGTTCCGGATTGAACTCCCACAGATTGAATGCCCGTTCTTGGCATGGGAGAATCCGGCGGATGAGCATGACTTGGACCACGTCGACGAGCCTGAGCTTATTGCTCACCAGCTTCTGGATACAGGCTCGGAGTCCCGTCAGCTCCTTCGGATTGCCCCACAACAAGCCCTTCTCTTTCCAGGAGGTGAGCTGCGTGGGGATGCCAGATCTGAACTCGGGGGCCGCCGCCCACGTGGGTTCGCGCGGCTCGGTGATGTAGAACCACCCCGATTGCCACCCCTTAACGGAGTCCACGAAGGCCCCTTCGAGCCAAAGGACGTTGGGCAACTTGCCCAACATGGCGCCTCCGCATTCCGCTTGCGTGCCCTTCACAACCTTCGGCTTGACGTTGAAGGTCTTGAGCCACAGGCCGAAGTGGGGCCGGATGCAGAGGAAGGCCTCGCACACGACGATAAACGCCGAGATGTTGAGGATGAAGTTCGGCGCCAGATCGTGGAAATCCAGGCCATAATAGAACATGAGCCCCCGGAAAAAAGGGTGCAGTAGAAAGCCCAGTCCGCGGAGGAAGTGGGGAAGGAAGACGACCCTCTCATGGGGCCCAGGGGTAGGGATGAGCTGCCCCTCGTCGGGCAGCCGATGCGCAATATCGCCGGAAAGGTATCCGGCGCTGCGCAGCTTGGTGATGTGCTCCTCCTTAACGGTGGAGGCCAACCATTTGCCTCCCGCTCCGGACATGATCGGAGAAGGTCGAGGCGAGATGCGCGAGCTTGGGCGTTGGAGCTTGAGTGCGCGGAGATGGATAAGCAAAGGAGGAAGAAGGCGTAGGTGAGAACGTAAATCCTTATCCCTTATATATAGGCGGACGAAGACTATGCGTCCCCCACCGGCCTGGTAAAACTCGCTTATCTCCCAAGCGCCACCATCAATGGCGCGGTTGGGTTACCCACGTCCGTATTGATGAGAATCCCGGAATAAGGGGAACACGATCTCTGCTTCGACAGGACGTGCCAAGGAAACCGCTTCGCTAAACGTGCTGAGGTGGTATAATAAAAAACGATTCAAGTAAAGGCCTGGTAACGGTGTGATATCATACCGCCAAATACGTCAGCAGATTGGACTTGTGTACATTTTATTCTCTCTACGGTGGAATGTGGAATTTATTTTGTAGAGCCGGACACTATCCTGGTGTTCATGATCTTCTCTGGATTATTCAAGGGAGGAACCCGCCTTGCAATGCCGAACATTATGCGCGCTGGACTTATCGTCATTGAAGCCTGGTTCAGGGGCTACTGAGGGAGTCCTGGACTAGGGGGTGTCCGGACAGCCGGACTATCATCGTATGCCAGACTCCAAGACTACGAAGATACAAGATTGAAGACTCCGTCCCGTGTCCAGATGGGACTTTCCTTGGCGTGGAAGGCAAGCTTGGCAATACGGATATGTAGATCTCCTACCATTGTAACCGACTCTGTGTAACCCTAGCCTCCTCCGGTGTCTATATAAACCGGACGACTTTAGTCCGTAGGACACAACATACCTCGCAACAATCATACCATAGGCTAGCTTTAGGGTTTAGCCTCCTTGATCTCGTGGTAGATCCACTCTTGTACTACCCATATCATCAATATTAATCAAGCAGGACGTAGGGTTTTACCTCCATCAAGAGGGCCCGAACCTGGGTAAAACATCGTGTCCCTTGTCTCCTGTTACCATCCGCCTAGACGCACAGTTCGGGACCCCCTACCCGAGATCCGCCGGTTTTGACACCGAGAATGACATCAATGTTCAATACCACCCTGGGAAGGCTAATGTGGTAGCAGATGCATTAAGTAGGAAGGCTTGTTCCTTGAATGCTATTCTTAAGGACAAGCTACCCGCCTTGTATGAAGAACTTGAAAGCTTCGGGTTGGAACTGGTTGCACCAGGATTCTTAGCTAACCTTGAAGTCAAGCCGACCCTGATGGATGATGTTAAATAAGCTCAGAAGGGACACGAGAGTATTGAAGGCATCAAGAGGAAGATCAAGGCGGGCAAAGCCCCAGGTTTCACAGAAGATGAGCAAGGAGTCGTGTGGTTTGGGAATCGCATTTGCGTACCCAACAAGATTGAGCTCAAGAATCTGATCTTTCAAGAAGCTCACGACACCCCGTATTCCATCCATCTTGGAGGAACCAAGATGTATCAAGACCTGAAGGAAAGATTCTGGTGGCATGGGATGAAAAGGGAGATTGCCACCTATGTTGCAAAGTGTGACGTATGCCAGAGAGTCAAAGCTGAGCATCAGCGACCCGCTGGATTGTTGCAACCCCTCAAGGTGCCTGAATGGAAGTGGGACAAAGTCGGGATGGACTTCATCACCGGTTTACCTAGGTCAAGCAAGGGACATGACTCCATATGGGTCATTGTTGACCATTTGACCAAGGTGGCCCACTTCATTCCTGTCAAGACGACCTACAAGGGGAACCAGTTAGCCAGTCTCTACATCAACCGAATCGTGAGCATTCATGGCGTTCCCAAGGAAATTGTGTCGGATAGAGGAACCCAATTCACCTCAAGGTTCTGGAAGAAGTTCCAGGAGGCCATGGGGACCAAGTTGTCCTTCAGCACTGTTTTCCACCCACAGACCGGAGGTCAGAGAGAATGAGTGAATCAGATACTCGAAGACATGCTCCGAGCCATTGACCTCCAGTCCAATAAGACCTATCTGAGAGACCATAAGCAACCTGGGTCAGGCAGCACGTCATACACGAAGCTACAACATCGGGTACTTCAAGATTCAATGGAGCACTACACGGAAGCAGAAGCAACAGGAAAACTTGAAGACTACCCCAGATCCAAGTTTCTGTATCCCTTTCCGCGCCTAGTCTGGGAATCTCGGGGACGAGATTCTTGTAAGGGGGGTAGGTCTGTCACACCCTGATTTTCATGCCACAACACTTAAGTCAATAAATAATGCTAAAATGTGGTTTGACAAAAACTTTTGAGTGTTTTGTCTTTGCTGTGATTGAATGTTTGTCTGTTGTTTGCAAGTGCTCTAAAAATCAAATAAATTCTCCAACCCTTATACACCTTCCCCTTGATCCAAAAACCTTGACCAATGATCATACCATGTGTATAGGACATAAAAATAATTTCTTGCAAAAATAATTTGGCCAAATAGTATTTTCAAAGATTAGTTTTCTAAAAACCCCTGAATTGAGATTTGCACTGCAAGTACTTAATTAAGGGCAGTAAAAATCTTTCCAAAAATATATTTGACTCCTATTAGATATAGGGTACCCAGGAACCACGAAAATATAATTTTAAAAGTTATTTTTCTATTTTATTTAAAAGCTTTTTCTTAAGGCCAGAAATGGTCTTTAATAGGGAAAAATTATTTTACTGTTTCAAAAAAATATTTGACAAAAATTAGGGAAACTCAGTGGACATATATTTTCCATATATAAGAGTTTCAACACATGGTCATGTTCAAAATATTGGTCAAATCCCTCAAAAATCCTTTCTGGATATTTCAAGCTTTTGAAATATTTACAAAGGAAATATTCACCAAAAATTCCAAAGAAATTCTAGCATGTCACATATGACATATTAGATGATCTTGCCAAGTCTCATGACTTGGAGAACAAGATAACATCATCAAATACCCTCAAAACCATTTCTGTCCATTTTGAAGTTTGAGCAACTTTACATTGACAAACATTTCCAAATATTCTCAAACCTTGTGAACATTCTCAAATGGTCTAATTATTCATCTAGACCAAGTGGAACAAGTTTGAGAACAAGTTATATTTATCAAAGTGCCCCAAAACCCTCTCTGACCAGAATCAAATTTGAACAACTCTACATTACCAACTTTCTCTCCTTGATTCCAACTTTTGTGAGAATGATCACATGACCAAATGAGGCCACTACACCAAGTGGTGTATCAAGGAGAATTGATTTGCATGACTAAATCTTGGTAAAGCCATTTCTGCCAATTTCTAGGGTTTACCAAAGTCACATTGGCAACTTTTCCCAAATGAGCTCAAATTTGGTGGAACACCCTATTTCTAAGTGTCATTCCATCCTGTTAAGTATCATAGCAAATGGAGTTCATTTGCTTGCCCAAACCTGCATCAAACACCTTCTGGCAGAAACTTGAAATGCCTGTTTTGGCCATTTCCACTAATCTCCATGGACTCTACTTTTTACCACAACCTCTCCAAGTACCCCTCTAGCACATGGACGCTCTTATGCCCAAGGAAGCAATGATGGAGGGGGGAAGAACCCCATTTTTCTACTCTGGATAGCAGCATTTCCACTCTCCCTCAACTCCCTCTTCCCTCCAGTGGATCCCCCGGGCATCCAATGCCATTTCCGCATTTGTTTACTCCCCCTTTCAGCTGCCAGACACAAGTGGACGCGCGGGTGCACGCAAAAAGCCGTGGGTGCCGGCCATTTGCATGCTCTGGAGCGCCTGGCAGGGCGTTCGACCATTGACGCCGCGTCCCCCGACCACCTCGGGCCTCCCCCGCGCGCCTGCCGATGCGCCTCGGCGTCCGCAACATGCTACGCGGTCGGCCCCCTTATCTCTCCCCCTCCCCGCGCCTCCGCGCTAGCAAACACCGGCCGCCCGAGCGCGCCAATGGTGCGGCTCACACGCGCGCGCCTCTGACCTCTCCCCGCTCCCTCTCTCTCTTCCTGGCGCCCTACTCCACACCCACGAACGCCGTAGACAACCCCACTCCCTCCCTCCTGGCCGTCCGAGCCGTTGCCGCGGCCACCCGTGCGCCACGTCCACGGTGAGCCACGGGCTGGCTACTAAAGGTTGTCCCCGCCCTCCCTCTCTGCTCCATTTGCTCCCCCTCTCTCCCGTGCACCCCGTAGACCAATCCGCACATCCTCCCGTGCCCTCCATCCACCACCATGGCCGGAGCCTTGCCGCCGGCCTCGGCTTAAATTCGTGCCACCCGAGCCCCCTCCTCCTGACCTCGTCATTCCATGGCATCACCACGATCGTCGTGGAACTCTAATCTGCTAATTTCCCTCCTTCCCGTGGCCATGCGGTCGAGCTCCATCTTCACGGCCGGCCCCGCCCGCCACGGCCGACGAAGCGCCCGCGTCCGACCACCCCAGAGGTCGTAGCGCACCTCGACGCATGCGCCATGCTCTCCTGAGCACGCCGGTGTGCTGGGCGTCGCCGGAGATGGCCGGTGCCACCGGAACGTGTGCCGGCAAGCGCTCGGCCCCGCCTCCTCTGCCTCCTCTATCGCGGGCGGGAGGAGGGCCACGACCCAGCGGGTGGACCCCGCAGGTCAGTGACCGGCCAGCGGGCCCCTCCCGTTTAAGTGGAGGCGGCTTCTGCCGTTACCGCCTCCCGTGCGCGAAGGCGCACCCCTGCAAGCCGCCATCGACGTCGCCCCTGTCGCCGCGAGGCCGAGCCGCTGGGCCGGCCCAGTGGAGCCCTGCTGCTAAACTCCGCCCAGTACACGCCGCCGCCGCCCAGATCCAGCCCGTTTGGGTAAAAATCTTTTCCCTTTTCTTTTCTGTAAAGTTTGTAAAATCCATAAATGATTCAAATTAACTTCAAATTTGATGATTCAAATTTCTAGTAGTTCCTAAAGTCATTCCCCACCACATGGTGCTATTTGCACATTTTTCCAGAATCATTTCCTTCACAAATACTTATCAAATCCTGTTTTTCCATTTCTGTGATGAACTTTAGAATCATTTCCTTCACAAATACTTACTCAAAGCTGAGAATTTGAAGATGTTCCTTCTTTATATGCATAATACCTGTAGCCCCCAAGTCTTAAGAGGAGAACATAGTGATAACTTAAGACTTGCTTCAATATAAGTGTTGCAACCTTGAAGAAATCCGGGTTATTCATCTCAATCTTTAGTCATAAACTGAATATTCCACATATGTAGCCCCCAAGTGTCGGGTTGTCATGCTTGCAGAAACCTGGGACTTGTAATTGCCTTATGCTCATAAAAACTTCAACCAGTGTAGCCCACAAGGGCCGGGTCATTATGCAATAATGAGCAGGGACTTTGTAAATAATTCATTAATAATAACATCATATGATGTAATCTTCACCATGGGGCTTGAACCCACGTCCATAATGTTAAGAGCTTTGTACTTTACCAACTGAGTAGTGGATCTCTTAATGTAATGGACTGAGGCTTGTGTACCTTCAATTTTTGACAGGAACATTTGGTAGCCCCCAAGGGCCGGCTCATTTAGAATGTGATGAGTCGGGTCTTCAATAAGTTGAGCAAAAAATGACTTTTGCATTAGCCCCCAAGTGCCATGGTGCATGCTGGCACTAACATGGGACTTGTATTTTCGATGTAAACTCAATTTGAATAATGTAGCCCCCAAGTGCCGGGTCGTAAGCCTGCAGCGACTCGGGGCTATTTCCTCCATTGTAAAACAAATCATATCCATTGATAAAAATAATAGCCGTTGTGCTAAAGTGACTTTGAAAACCTCAATCATAACACTGGTTATTGATAATCACAATAGAAATCCAGCCATGTTGGCTATTCAAGATTTGAATAATATAATCCGGTATGAAAACCTCACTCATTCAATATCATCATGAAAATCCAGCCAGTTTTGGTTGTTAAAGATTTGAATACCTCATCGGTTGACAAATAAATCTGGAGTTTAAATACCTGGCGGCTCTTGGCCGATGACGACTTAATGCGCATTCATTGTAAGCCGGAAGTTTTGTAACCCAGTGGCATATATCCCTTGAGAAAATCAATAATTGATAACCCTTTTGAGACACCAATTTCAGTGATGAGCTTGGACTGAAGATATTATATAAGTCATAGTTCTGCAAACCCTGCACAGAGTTTAAACAACATATGCCCTGGCGACTTAACGTCAAGAGCCAGGGCGGATAACCACCCAAATGTAGTCTTACCCTGCACACAAGTAGATCACAAGAACCCTTGGCGGTTTACCGCAGGGCGAGTCATATAAAAAACCCAAAAAGAATCATAAATAGGCAAGCCGGTTATCAATCATGATGTTAAGCTTGTGATGTGAGATGATTATGGAGCGTGGCTCCACGATGATATTATGTGATAATGTTGGGCACGGGGGTTACTACCAATCGAGTGGACTCCATGTTAGTGTCGTCTAGGGAAAGGTAGTGATCGGGTGCTTACCCCGGGTACTTAAGGTATCGCTGGTCGTGGATGACACGGAAGTTCCCCGGATCTTGTGGGTAAAGTGTGCAACCTCTGCAGAGTGTAAAACTATTCGAATAGCCGTGTCCACGGTCAAGGACAGTTGGGTAACCGCTCTTGGGCTACATCCACTAGTTTACAAACCAAGTGTGTGTGTGTTGATAAAATGACTTGGGTCAAGTCAAGGGACTTGACATGGTTGAGATGGGTCGGTGCCCACTCTATTTATGTTTGATGGGTTGGTGCCCACTCTATTTACGTTGATATCTGTAACCTGTCCTCGTGGTTACTTGAACTCTCTTGATGCATGCCTTACAAAGTTGTTGAACATGTCATTGCACTCAAAACTAGCTTTCTGCAAAATTTACCTATATCATGCATTGTTGTATCTTGAACCAAAACATGGGTTGCTTGCGAGTACATTCAAAGTACTCATTGGCTTGCCACTGGTTATTTTATTGGCCAGGCTTGAAAGAACAGGATATGATGAGGAATACTTCGATGACGAACATGCGAGCTAGGACGCTTCCCAGTCAGAATGCCTGTAGGGTTAAGGCAGATGGCATGGGTCCAAGTTATCGACGAAGATTTCCGCTGCGATGTTATACTCAAGACTCGACCATAATGGTCCTACTTGTGTAATACGGTATGCATGGATGTAAGACTCTTGTTATTCACATTCTGTGTGTTCAGTGAGCATTGATCTCTGGGATCACTGTACACGTGCATTCGGTGATCACGACTTATGAGTCGGGGTCCCCACACAAAACCCTCTCCTCGTCCTGCGAACCACCGCGCGCGTGTGCGAGGGAGAGGCGTAGTAAGCAAGCTTCTCCTTGTTCGGCGAGTTGATGGGGCACATCAAAGCAGTACTAGTACTAGTAGTAGTCCATATTGCGTCCTTTCCGATTAATATGGCCTAATTTGAAACGAGAAAAATACACTGGCGGTCAGTGTATGTAACAATACGCTCTTTACGGTCACTATATATAGTTTTGCGGCGATTATACGATCACTAGCTCATCGTAGAGCACCGTATTGCACCCTACTGACCGGCCACATAGTCGACGTGGCACTTTGTTGACTGGTTAAATTGTCACCTGGTTTCTGGGTCCCACCTGTCAGTTGGCAGAGCAAAGAAATCAGTTAAACAAAACTTTACGCAGGCGCGACACGAGTCCAACCCTTGCGCGCGAACCGCCCTGGCTGTGTATGTGAGTGCATGCACGTGTCCTCCCTCGGTCTTCCAACAAAGAGTGTACATCGGCTATAAAACAAAGAGTGTAGTACATGATGTACATGTACACTTCCAATGCATTTAGCCTTTAATCTAAATCGATATTGATTGACTAATGCACAAACTTGTGCTGTAGGTATAGGCTACATGTCTATCCTTAATTACAGCATGCAACGGCCTTCATTTAATCTTCTTATCTCAATGGTCGCATGCACACATAAGTCTGCTACTTTTGGGCATTAATTATGCCCTGGTCAATGTGTAAATCTCTAAATGTACAGTCTTTCACGAACGTAGGGAGTAGGTTGAGCACTTGAGCGTGAGCGTGTGTGTTGCGTTGTGTGCTGTGTGCCGCATGGGTGCGTGAGTGTTGCGTGCGTCCATGTGTACGTGTGAGTGTTGCATGTTGCATGCATGCATGCATGCATGGGGCTTACTCCCTCCCATTGACATGTTCATATTTCAAGCTTCCTCTGTTCCCTCCATATGGTGATACTTCCTCTGTTCCCAAATAATACGGAGTAAAAGCCTCCCTCTGTTCCCAAATACGGAGTATTTATCTTTCTACAGATTTCAACAAGTGACTAGGTACGGAGCAAAATGAGTGAAGTGAGCGTAGAGGCATAGGGATACTGTCGTGGAATTAACACGTCAGATGTCCTTAGTGTGAGGACTTAGTCGTGAGGCCAACGCATCTATGCGGTAGCTTGAAGGGGTTGGTCGGAATCGAGAGACGTGAGACAATCAACATGCAAGACAAGGATTTACACAGCTTCGGGCCCCGGGAAACATCATCCGGTAATAACCCTACATGCTGTTTGTGGCTAGGTCTCATTATGATCCTGAGAGAGTCGCCGGTAAGCCGGCTCTTTGTGTCTAGCCCTAGAGATTGTTCTTGTTGCTTGTCCCTCTTTGGTGAGCCCTGCCCCTCCTTATATAAGTTAGAGGGGCGGGTTACATGTGGAGTCCTAGTAGGACTAGGACTAGTCTATCTTTTCTTACAAGTTGAATACAAGTCCGGGTCTTGCTTCCTTCCTCTTAAGCCGGCCTTCCATAACGTAAGCCGGCCTTCTGGGCCTTAAGCCTCCTGGGCCCCCGGGTCTTGTTGCTCCTCTGATCCGCTTGCCAAGTCACCCATAAGTTGCCAGGATCGGGCGAGTCACTTAGTGTGTCGTCCAGCCAGGGCGGGTCATAAGTGAGTCGCCAAGTCCGGCCGGGTTATACTTCCGGCCGGGTTACACCGCGGGGTATATCCCTGACATTAGCCCCCAAGTTTAGCTTGGATTTATCCATGGTAAACTTATGCTTCAAATTAAACACAAGAACAAATTTGATAGGTTGTGCTCCGGGTTAAGAATTCTTGTAAACCGGCACCTGAACATCCTTAAGTCCTTGTCATTTCCTTCTTCTAGAAAATCCGGGTCAATAGACCAGCTTCACAATCATTTTTCTTGTAGAAGAAATATTGTAAACAAATAATCCATTTGAGTCGGCTTCCAAAGCGCCAGCTTAAAAAATATATGTCTTGAAATACTCATCTGATCTTCAACCGGCTTAAAGATGTAGATCTTGCCGAGTTATAATTTCCAAAATCTCCGGGTTATAAAAAACTGATGATGTCGAGTCCTAATTGTTGTTCACACCGGGTCATGTAATTGATCTTCTTGATTTACTCAAAGCTGAGAATTTGAAGATGTTCCTTCTTTATATGCATAATACCTGTAGCCCCCAAGTCTTAAGAGGAGAACATAGTGATAACTTAAGACTTGCTTCAATATAAGTGTTGCAACCTTGAAGAAATCCGGGTTATTCATCTCAATCTTTAGTCATAAACTGAATATTCCACATATGTAGCCCCCAAGTGTCGGGTTGTCATGCTTGCAGAAACCTGGGACTTGTAATTGCCTTATGCTCATAAAAACTTCAACCAGTGTAGCCCACAAGGGCCGGGTCATTATGCAATAATGAGCAGGGACTTTGTAAATAATTCATTAATAATAACATCATATGATGTAATCTTCACCATGGGGCTTGAACCCACGTCCATAATGTTAAGAGCTTTGTACTTTACCAACTGAGTAGTGGATCTCTTAATGTAATGGACTGAGGCTTGTGTACCTTCAATTTTTGACAGGAACATTTGGTAGCCCCCAAGGGCCGGCTCATTTAGAATGTGATGAGTCGGGTCTTCAATAAGTTGAGCAAAAAATGACTTTTGCATTAGCCCCCAAGTGCCATGGTGCATGCTGGCACTAACATGGGACTTGTATTTTCGATGTAAACTCAATTTGAATAATGTAGCCCCCAAGTGCCGGGTCGTAAGCCTGCAGCGACTCGGGGCTATTTCCTCCATTGTAAAACAAATCATATCCATTGATAAAAATAATAGCCGTTGTGCTAAAGTGACTTTGAAAACCTCAATCATAACACTGGTTATTGATAATCACAATAGAAATCCAGCCATGTTGGCTATTCAAGATTTGAATAATATAATCCGGTATGAAAACCTCACTCATTCAATATCATCATGAAAATCCAGCCAGTTTTGGTTGTTAAAGATTTGAATACCTCATCGGTTGACAAATAAATCTGGAGTTTAAATACCTGGCGGCTCTTGGCCGATGACGACTTAATGCGCATTCATTGTAAGCCGGAAGTTTTGTAACCCAGTGGCATATATCCCTTGAGAAAATCAATAATTGATAACCCTTTTGAGACACCAATTTCAGTGATGAGCTTGGACTGAAGATATTATATAAGTCATAGTTCTGCAAACCCTGCACAGAGTTTAAACAACATATGCCCTGGCGACTTAACGTCAAGAGCCAGGGCGGATAACCACCCAAATGTAGTCTTACCCTGCACACAAGTAGATCACAAGAACCCTTGGCGGTTTACCGCAGGGCGAGTCATATAAAAAACCCAAAAAGAATCATAAATAGGCAAGCCGGTTATCAATCATGATGTTAAGCTTGTGATGTGAGATGATTATGGAGCGTGGCTCCACGATGATATTATGTGATAATGTTGGGCACGGGGGTTACTACCAATCGAGTGGACTCCATGTTAGTGTCGTCTAGGGAAAGGTAGTGATCGGGTGCTTACCCCGGGTACTTAAGGTATCGCTGGTCGTGGATGACACGGAAGTTCCCCGGATCTTGTGGGTAAAGTGTGCAACCTCTGCAGAGTGTAAAACTATTCGAATAGCCGTGTCCACGGTCAAGGACAGTTGGGTAACCGCTCTTGGGCTACATCCACTAGTTTACAAACCAAGTGTGTGTGTGTTGATAAAATGACTTGGGTCAAGTCAAGGGACTTGACATGGTTGAGATGGGTCGGTGCCCACTCTATTTATGTTTGATGGGTTGGTGCCCACTCTATTTACGTTGATATCTGTAACCTGTCCTCGTGGTTACTTGAACTCTCTTGATGCATGCCTTACAAAGTTGTTGAACATGTCATTGCACTCAAAACTAGCTTTCTGCAAAATTTACCTATATCATGCATTGTTGTATCTTGAACCAAAACATGGGTTGCTTGCGAGTACATTCAAAGTACTCATTGGCTTGCCACTGGTTATTTTATTGGCCAGGCTTGAAAGAACAGGATATGATGAGGAATACTTCGATGACGAACATGCGAGCTAGGACGCTTCCCAGTCAGAATGCCTGTAGGGTTAAGGCAGATGGCATGGGTCCAAGTTATCGACGAAGATTTCCGCTGCGATGTTATACTCAAGACTCGACCATAATGGTCCTACTTGTGTAATACGGTATGCATGGATGTAAGACTCTTGTTATTCACATTCTGTGTGTTCAGTGAGCATTGATCTCTGGGATCACTGTACACGTGCATTCGGTGATCACGACTTATGAGTCGGGGTCCCCACACAAAACCCTCTCCTCGTCCTGCGAACCACCGCGCGCGTGTGCGAGGGAGAGGCGTAGTAAGCAAGCTTCTCCTTGTTCGGCGAGTTGATGGGGCACATCAAAGCAGTACTAGTACTAGTAGTAGTCCATATTGCGTCCTTTCCGATTAATATGGCCTAATTTGAAACGAGAAAAATACACTGGCGGTCAGTGTATGTAACAATACGCTCTTTACGGTCACTATATATAGTTTTGCGGCGATTATACGATCACTAGCTCATCGTAGAGCACCGTATTGCACCCTACTGACCGGCCACATAGTCGACGTGGCACTTTGTTGACTGGTTAAATTGTCACCTGGTTTCTGGGTCCCACCTGTCAGTTGGCAGAGCAAAGAAATCAGTTAAACAAAACTTTACGCAGGCGCGACACGAGTCCAACCCTTGCGCGCGAACCGCCCTGGCTGTGTATGTGAGTGCATGCACGTGTCCTCCCTCGGTCTTCCAACAAAGAGTGTACATCGGCTATAAAACAAAGAGTGTAGTACATGATGTACATGTACACTTCCAATGCATTTAGCCTTTAATCTAAATCGATATTGATTGACTAATGCACAAACTTGTGCTGTAGGTATAGGCTACATGTCTATCCTTAATTACAGCATGCAACGGCCTTCATTTAATCTTCTTATCTCAATGGTCGCATGCACACATAAGTCTGCTACTTTTGGGCATTAATTATGCCCTGGTCAATGTGTAAATCTCTAAATGTACAGTCTTTCACGAACGTAGGGAGTAGGTTGAGCACTTGAGCGTGAGCGTGTGTGTTGCGTTGTGTGCTGTGTGCCGCATGGGTGCGTGAGTGTTGCGTGCGTCCATGTGTACGTGTGAGTGTTGCATGTTGCATGCATGCATGCATGCATGGGGCTTACTCCCTCCCATTGACATGTTCATATTTCAAGCTTCCTCTGTTCCCTCCATATGGTGATACTTCCTCTGTTCCCAAATAATACGGAGTAAAAGCCTCCCTCTGTTCCCAAATACGGAGTATTTATCTTTCTACAGATTTCAACAAGTGACTAGGTACGGAGCAAAATGAGTGAAGTGAGCGTAGAGGCATAGGGATACTGTCGTGGAATTAACACGTCAGATGTCCTTAGTGTGAGGACTTAGTCGTGAGGCCAACGCATCTATGCGGTAGCTTGAAGGGGTTGGTCGGAATCGAGAGACGTGAGACAATCAACATGCAAGACAAGGATTTACACAGCTTCGGGCCCCGGGAAACATCATCCGGTAATAACCCTACATGCTGTTTGTGGCTAGGTCTCATTATGATCCTGAGAGAGTCGCCGGTAAGCCGGCTCTTTGTGTCTAGCCCTAGAGATTGTTCTTGTTGCTTGTCCCTCTTTGGTGAGCCCTGCCCCTCCTTATATAAGTTAGAGGGGCGGGTTACATGTGGAGTCCTAGTAGGACTAGGACTAGTCTATCTTTTCTTACAAGTTGAATACAAGTCCGGGTCTTGCTTCCTTCCTCTTAAGCCGGCCTTCCATAACGTAAGCCGGCCTTCTGGGCCTTAAGCCTCCTGGGCCCCCGGGTCTTGTTGCTCCTCTGATCCGCTTGCCAAGTCACCCATAAGTTGCCAGGATCGGGCGAGTCACTTAGTGTGTCGTCCAGCCAGGGCGGGTCATAAGTGAGTCGCCAAGTCCGGCCGGGTTATACTTCCGGCCGGGTTACACCGCGGGGTATATCCCTGACATTAGCCCCCAAGTTTAGCTTGGATTTATCCATGGTAAACTTATGCTGCAAAATAAACACAAGAACAAATTTGATAGGTTGTGCTCCGGGTTAAGAATTCTTGTAAACCGGCACCTGAACATCCTTAAGTCCTTGTCATTTCCTTCTTCTAGAAAATCCGGGTCAATAGACCAGCTTCACAATCATTTTTCTTGTAGAAGAAATATTGTAAACAAATAATCCATTTGAGTCGGCTTCCAAAGCGCCAGCTTAAAAAATATATGTCTTGAAATACTCATCTGATCTTCAACCGGCTTAAAGATGTAGATCTTGCCGAGTTATAATTTCCAAAATCTCCGGGTTATAAAAAACTGATGATGTCGAGTCCTAATTGTTGTTCACACCGGGTCATGTAATTGATCTTCTTGATTTACTCAAAGCTGAGAATTTGAAGATGTTCCTTCTTTATATGCATAATACCTGTAGCCCCCAAGTCTTAAGAGGAGAACATAGTGATAACTTAAGACTTGCTTCAATATAAGTGTTGCAACCTTGAAGAAATCCGGGTTATTCATCTCAATCTTTAGTCATAAACTGAATATTCCACATATGTAGCCCCCAAGTGTCGGGTTGTCATGCTTGCAGAAACCTGGGACTTGTAATTGCCTTATGCTCATAAAAACTTCAACCAGTGTAGCCCACAAGGGCCGGGTCATTATGCAATAATGAGCAGGGACTTTGTAAATAATTCATTAATAATAACATCATATGATGTAATCTTCACCATGGGGCTTGAACCCACGTCCATAATGTTAAGAGCTTTGTACTTTACCAACTGAGTAGTGGATCTCTTAATGTAATGGACTGAGGCTTGTGTACCTTCAATTTTTGACAGGAACATTTGGTAGCCCCCAAGGGCCGGCTCATTTAGAATGTGATGAGTCGGGTCTTCAATAAGTTGAGCAAAACATGACTTTTGCATTAGCCCCCAAGTGCCATGGTGCATGCTGGCACTAACATGGGACTTGTATTTTCGATGTAAACTCAATTTGAATAATGTAGCCCCCAAGTGCCGGGTCGTAAGCCTGCAGCGACTCGGGGCTATTTCCTCCATTGTAAAACAAATCATATCCATTGATAAAAATAATAGCCGTTGTGCTAAAGTGACTTTGAAAACCTCAATCATAACACTGGTTATTGATAATCACAATAGAAATCCAGCCATGTTGGCTATTCAAGATTTGAATAATATAATCCGGTATGAAAACCTCACTCATTCAATATCATCATGAAAATCCAGCCAGTTTTGGTTGTTAAAGATTTGAATACCTCATCGGTTGACAAATAAATCTGGAGTTTAAATACCTGGCGGCTCTTGGCCGATGACGACTTAATGCGCATTCATTGTAAGCCGGAAGTTTTGTAACCCAGTGGCATATATCCCTTGAGAAAATCAATAATTGATAACCCTTTTGAGACACCAATTTCAGTGATGAGCTTGGACTGAAGATATTATATAAGTCATAGTTCTGCAAACCCTGCACAGAGTTTAAACAACATATGCCCTGGCGACTTAACGTCAAGAGCCAGGGCGGATAACCACCCAAATGTAGTCTTACCCTGCACACAAGTAGATCACAAGAACCCTTGGCGGTTTACCGCAGGGCGAGTCATATAAAAAACCCAAAAAGAATCATAAATAGGCAAGCCGGTTATCAATCATGATGTTAAGACACAATTGATGTTATCATACTTATGATCCCTTGGACGATACCACCGGTTTACGTGACCCAGAGGGTGAAGTTGATAACTCAACCCTGTAAAAGCCGGCACATATGATATTTGTGACAACTCAAATACTTGTGATTGTATAAAAATAGATAAATTTTTTGAGGCTTCTGATTCGAATACGATCAGTAAACCGTTCCAAAGGGGTTAAGCTAAGATTCGAATACGATCATATAGCCCCCAGTGGCGTTGGCGTTGCCGATCAAAGTGGGTATCGACAGCTATGTTCTCTTTGGTTCGAATACGGCCTATGTTTGAACAGGAAGCCCCCAAATGACCTTAAAAGTTGTTTAACGACGTTGATTCGAATACGATCCACGTCGATTCCCAAAGGGGTTGAGCTATGATTCGGATACAATCAAGAAGCCCCCAAGTAGGATCAGCAGTTTGCTAATCAAAAGTGTATCGACAGCTATGTTCTCTTTCGTTCGAATACGACCTATGTTTCAACAGGAAGCCCCCAAGTGACCATATAAATTTTAGCATTGCGCCGATCAAGAGGGTACTGATAGCTATGCCCAATGAGCAGGAAGCCCCCAAGTGACCCTAATAAGATAAGTCGTAAGGCAGGGTACCTATCTTTAAACCGCGCATCATGGCAGCAAGTTCTTTTGGCGACCTTTAATTTTTCTTAGAACTCGAACTTGCGAGAGATTAATTCTTTTTGAACCAGAATTTTAAACCGGATTTGAAAGCTTCAAAAATTTGTAAGAGACAAATTTACCTTGAGCCGAATGTTTGAACCGGATTTGAGAGCTTTAAAGCTTTGCAGGAGAAAGATGTCTCTTGAGCCGGGTTTTAAGCCAGAATTCTTCTTTTTAAGCCGGAAATTTTCTAACGGCCTTTAAATTTTTCACCAATATAACAGTAGTATCCTCCGGGACCAGGTTATCTTCCCCTCCAATGTCCTAAGGTTGTTGACTTCACTGAAAACCGGCAACATTTTGCTGAGTCATATCATTGTAGCCCCCGAGTCTCATGGCGACTCGAGGAGTTGGCTTGAGATTCTCCATATTTGACCGTGATATAAACCGGCATAAGTTGTATATCATTAGTGTTGATAGTATGATGTGAATCCACAGAAGGTTGAGGCGACCATGGCGGGTTATAAATGATCCCGTATGAACCGTGTCAGCAACTCGGCCAATGGTTCCTTCCAACTGGCGATTTGAAGTTAACCAAACTGTAGTGGCGGCGACTTGTGCGCCTGCCCATTGAACCACCTAGTGCAGACGGCGGTTGATAGTATGTGATAATTTGCCTCCATTTTGTTGAAAGAGAACCGGGCTTCCCAAGCAGTGACTTGCTCATACTCAATAAACAGCTCATGCAGGAAGGTGCGGCCCGGTGTGTTGATGTAGACCAGGCCGCGAGAGACAGACGGTGAAGACGACCGCAACATCTGAGGTGGCACAGATAGATGAACCGGCCGTGGCATTGTAAGCCGGTGCAGACGGGCGAGTTGTCCTCCTTGTTGTAAGCCGGCGTGGTCTCGAGAGACGGCCACGGCGTTGTAAGCCGGCGCGGTCGCGAGAGACGGCCACGGCCTTGTAAGCCGGTGCGGGAGTCCGTTGACGACCACCTATGCCCAAAGATGTTGGCATGCCTCCATCTCCGCGGTATAATATGTCATAAATAATTGCCCTACATAAACAACATTGCAGACCAAGGCAAAGACAAACTTGTTCTTTGACAAAAACAACATGTGCTAATAAAACAAACTCGGATGGATATCACCTGATTTGTTTGGATGATGGATGACCCATTTAACGCGACAGAGGTAACTCGGACAGACCAGCGAGTCAATATAGTTCCAGCGGCTCAGGTAGACCGGCGACTTAATATAACCCCGGCAGCTCAAAGCGGCAAGGCAGCTCAATGCGGCTCTGACGGGTTGATGTAGATTAAACTACACGGGTGGCGACTTACGCACACCTGTTCCATCAGTAAGCGAACGCAGACGCTGGTGCATGATGGTGCTGACGTACACTTCAGAGGCACAACACGGCACCACCTTTTCTGCACATAAAAATATACATACCAAAGTAATTGTTCTCAAACAAAATATGTGCTGATAAAATAGACTCAGATGGATATCACCTGATTTATTCAGATGTAGGGATCAAAGCAAGAAGCAAAATCCCTCATGCAGTTTTAACGGGCCTTCACATCCACCAACGCATCCATGAAGCTTGGGAGGATATGATTAAATAGTACCTTTTCGGACATCAATGCGTGATTGCTTTGGCTTTAGCTAATCTTGTTTAGCTTTGGCTGATTCCTGTACACACCGTTCAAGCTGTTTTGTTTCTGGACTTTGAGACAGCAGCGATACGGCACATCTGAAGCGGAGTCACGGTCGGCAATGGCATTTCAACAAGGCCATGGAGACAGTGGCTCGTCGGCGAGGTGCGGCGAAGCAGGGATGCGCCCGCAGGGTCAACAGGGTGGCTGCCCTTTTGCTGTAGCGGTTGTAGATGGCGGTAACCCGCCAGCAGCAGTAGAGGCGAGCAACCGGCTTGACGCAGTCCCGCGGAGCCGGCGCAAGGCGACCTGAGAGGCGCCGGCAGCGACTATGGCAGAGGCACAGCAGCCAAGCGGGTCACCCGGTAGCGAACGACGGGTCGTAGGGCTACATCTGCAACGGCGGCTCAGAGTGGAGGTGTCCCACAAGGCGGAGGTGAGCACGACCGCAGCTCGCAGGCGGCTCCCCCCGGCAGGTGTGAGCGAGCAGCAGTGGCGACTCCGCGGGTGACGCACAAGGCAGAGGCTGATTGACGAGGCGGAGACAAGGACGCGGCGCCACAGTTCGGCTGTGAAGGCAGACCAAGGCGGCGGCTGGCCAGTGGCTCTCGGCGGCGCTCGGAGATCAGCGGAGAGGCGGCTTGGCCATTTTGATGGAGGCGACTCGCGGCACGGCCGGAGATGCAGCAGGGGCGGCCACTTGGAACAGGTGGCTTGTCGCCGCGGTGGCTCAGGAGTGCAGCGGCAGAGATGGCAGGGCCAAGGCCGGTAGTAGCGGCTCAACGGTGCCGCTGTTAGCCCGAGTCCAACCCACATCTTAGCTATCCTCCGGACCGTAGTTGGTTTGACCGATCCATATCCGTGTCTTCCAGATCGTGACCTTCTCATTTTTTTCTTTCTTTTTAGTCTGTGCATGAAGCTCGGCACGTAGTAGTATTGATCCAGTACTACAGTTTTTCTAGAGAAATCCAGTGTTTGAATACCAATTGACGTTGAGTGCTAATTGGGACCACCCACTTTTTCCTTTCCTTGGTTTAACTGCTACTGCTGTAGTGTGCATGTATCACCTCTTGATAGCGCTTAGTTTTCTTTGGGTGGCGCTGCTGGATAGATCCTTCAGGGTCTGTGTTATAATGCCATCCCGGTAGGGCTGATAGAACTGCGCAATGTTTGAACCGGCTGTATATGCAAGTTAGCGAGCAAAGTCTCCAAAAGTTCGAACCGGTGGTTGGTCAGCGAGGCGGAGATCCGATGCGAGGAGACGGGTTGAGAAGGTGCTATTGGTAGCGGCCAGATGAGACAGCAGCAGCTCGGCGGAAGGCAAGCTGAGGCGCTCGGCTGACATCAGTCATGGCCGGCTCTCAGGATGAGGCTGCGCCGGGTCAGAGGAGACAGCAGGCAGGGGCTGCTTTAACGCAGGGCCGCGGGGGTGACTCAGATCAGAGGCAAGGTGAGACTGCAACGGAGGGCGGCTGTAACATCCCAAATTTTCAATTTGGAATGTTATACAAATAGATCATCATTGCATATCATATTTTATTGCATTTTGTTTGGATCCTAGAAATTCTATGCAATTTAAGGACCCACGGAGAGAGTTGGGAATTTCGATATTTTCATATTTGAGTTTTCTCAAATTTTGGAAGTAGGATCATTTGATTTTATTTATTTTATCTTCAATCATTTCAGTTATATAAATATGAGAGAGGGAATAAAATGACTTTCCCAAAATAAAAAAATATTGAAGATTTAATAAAAAAATCAAATAAGATTTTATTTTGGATTTTTTGCTATTTTATTTGAATTTAGGAAAAATGCGTGTTTTTTAAAAATTGCATTTAGGCCAAAATAAATGTTCATCTAAACCGGCTTGATTTTAGAAGCCGGGGAAATTTTATTTCGGGATTTTTGGAGTCCGTTTAGTATTTCTTTCGTTTGTTTTTCTGCGCGATAATTATTTTTTAAAAAAAACTGGAACCGACTTCGGGCCGTAACCGGCCAGGACTCCGCCTGGCCGGCTTGTTATATAGCGCGCCCCGGGCCCCGCCCCGGGCCCCGCCCCAGCCCAAACCGCCGCCCCAGCCCAACTCGCCGCCGCCGCCGCCCAAACCCTAACCCTAGCGCAGCCCCGCCGGCGCGGCCGCCCCAGCCCAACCCGCGGCCGCCACCGCCCAAACCCTAACCCTAGCGCCGCCCCGCCGCCAGCCCGCGCCGCCGCCGCCACCCGCTGCCGCGCTGTGCGCCGCCGCCGCTCGCTGCTGCCGCCGTCGCCGCCGACCACCGCCGCCATCGCCGGAGCCGCCGCCACCGCCGACCCACACCCTGAGGTTTACCTCGCCACCGCCGTTTTTTTAGAAAAAACCGTTCGGTTTTTCCGTCGGTTTTTTTTAGATTCCGTTTTTTTTTCGTTAGATCGGTTTTTCTTCCGGTTTGGATTATTTAGCGAGCATTCACTCGTTCGTTCGTCTTAATGAACGCGTTCATCGTTTAGATCCAGATAACGAACGTTCATTCGTTAATCTATTCATCGTTTTTCTTTTTCTCGGATTTATTCCGCGATTTTTCTGATCGCGATTTCTGATCCGATTTTCGTTTTAGTTTATCTTTTCGCTCGTTTATCGGAATCAGGCGATTCAAGCGCCTAGAGTTTCGTTTTGAAACCCTCTTTCCGAATAATCTACTCAAACTAGTTTTTCCTTCTATAAAATTTCACTTAGGTCCAGATTAGTAAACGAAGCTTGTTTCTTTCGCCGTTTGAGTTCTGTTTCTTCGTTCGATTTGATTCTTTTTGCAAACCGGAGTTCTTAAGTTGAACTTTCTGGTTAGACCTCTTATTTGAGTTTTACCTGTGCATTAGATGTGTACTTATTGTATGTTTGTTTGTTTGTTTGCTTGCTTGCGATAGAGTACCCGGACTGCGCCGCATGCTACTTCGAGTCCCTAGGTTACGCGGATCATCAGAAACATTGCATGATTAGGATCAAATTAAATTATGGGATTTGGGAAGTAGATTGAGGTAGCACCTATTACCTGTTTTATTATCAAACCCTTGGGAGTTACTTCTATGTTTGCTTATTATGCCATGCTATGCTCGTAGACGTGGATTGGGTTTGAGTGAATTTCCATGACAGATGTGAGATTGTTAATTAATGGTTTATTTAAGGTGGCAACATTAATACACATCTGGGTGGATTGAGGAACCTGGTTATTCCAGGATTGCCTGTCTAGGCACCTGGGTAGACCAGGATTGCCTGTTTTTTTTGGACCGCCACCCAGGCTCAAAGGGATCATAAGATTATTCATGCTAGAAACTTCCGTGTGCAGCCACATGCTATTATGGGCTCTAGCATAGTTGACTAAGTCGTGCGAACTCTTACAGTGGTAGACTAGCAGATGTAGGGGAAAGTAGGTGTACCGGTCTACCCATCGTAAGGTGCTAGCGCTTCTGAAAGACTATGTCTCGGTCATCCGTTTCACAAACACCATGTAGTGCGAGAAAAACCAACGGAGGAGATCGAGTCATGTGGGGAAAAGTGCGCAAACCTCTGCAGAGTGCACAAACTAATCATGATTAGCCGTGTCCCCGGTTATGGACATCTTGAGTATCTAGTACTTGGATTATCATGTGAATCTCATCATGTTACTTAAATTAATATTGTTGGGTTTGTTTAATGATGATGCTTAATTGGGATTGAGGATGCTGTCAACCATTCTCAATGTTAAACAACCACCATGATAGTTAAATAATTTTATTCCTTTGGAGTAGGGAAAAAATGGCTTTACGCAGAAACTTTAACCATAGAGCTATCCACCAAGCCATATATGCATGTAGTATAGCTTTACTCTTTCATTATTCTCTATGTGTTACTTTGCCAGCATATTCCATGTGCTGACCCGTTTTCAGGCTGCAACGTTCATGTTGCAGACTTTTCAGACGACGAGTAAGATGCCTTAGGATCGTGGTTCTATACTCAGTGATGCCATTAGAGTTGATGGACTCACTTATCTTCCAAGACTTCCGATGTTATCGTTATTAGATGGCCTTAAGCCATATTTATTTTAATAAGTTCTATTTGGAGACATTCGATGTAATAAGTGTGTGATTGCCACTCTGTTATAAATCCTTCAAGTACTGTGCGTGTCAGCATTACTGATCCAGGGATGACACTGATGCACAGAGATCGGACTGTTTGAGGTCTGGTCGCTACAAGATGGTATCAGAGCACACGCTGACTGTAGGACACGACCACTAAGCAAAAAGCCATAGATCACTACTCTCTCTTCTCATTCTAACTCCTCATATTTTCTATTATTCTAGGATGGCGGATGCAAGGAACAAATTCATGCAACCGGATGAAGATACACCCTTTGGACGACACCTAAAGGAAGTAACCAAGTACCTGAAGATCGGAGTACCAAGCTTCACCGGAACCTTCAACGCCACTTTACCTGAAGAGAAGCGCTGGATGATTCAAGTTCAAGTTCCAGGGAGGACGTTCATGCCAGTCACTAAGCCTATAGATTTTTCCTTTGATGCACCAACCTAGAGTTTAGGGAAGAGCATGGCAGCTGACATCACCATGGGACGCATTGAAGAAGTTTATCACAAGGAGCTTAACGATACTACCTACCAGATTTGTGGGCGCCGAGATGAGCAATGGGAGATGATCAGCACGAGGAAAGATAGATCAGTTGCAGCTTTCATCCAGGAGTTAAACCAGCACATTCGACGCCAGGAGAACCAGATGTGTGCAGGCATGATGGATTTGAAGAAGCCCATGACCAAGATCACAGAACTGGAGGAAGAACTCAAGTCTACACGCGATGAATATGAGGAGGAAATGTCGACTCTAGTCGAGAAGAATGATGATCTGAAGAAGAAGATAAGAGTGTTTATGGGATTTCCGGCAACTGGAGAAGACGAAGATTGCACTTGTCCCGAGAACTACATCATCATCGATGATACCGACTCGGACCCGGATGATAGTGATGACGACTATGTTGATGAAGCTGGAGCAGATATCATGGAGTCTTCATCGGAGCAGTTTTTCTAGTAGACCACCATAAAGTAGTAGAATTTCCCTCCATGTGGTTATTATAGTCTGAGCACTTTGTAACGATAGATAGACCGTTGTATGCCCTTGCTTGTTTGAATGAAGTGTTTTGGTTGCTATTTGTCTCATGTGCAAATGCGTAGTGTTTTCCCCTTAGACCTCATTCAATTCTGTATTCTCGTATTTTCTAAACCCTCAGATGCCTCCGAGACGTGACAACGGATTTGCTTTTCCACCGGAGCTCACCCAGTTGATCCAGCAGCAGAATGCATTGATGCAGATACTAGTCCAGAATCAGAATCAGGGGAACAACAACAACAACAATCCACCACCACCACCTATTGATCACTTAACCCGTTTTCTTAGGCTAAATCCGCCGGTGTTCTCCAGTAGCACCGAGCCGATTGTTGCAGATGATTGGCTTTGCAAGACAGCCAGGGAGTTGACCACTGCAGGATGCACAGATGCGGAGAAGGTGCGATTTGCCGCACATCAGCTTGAGGGACCCGCAACATCATGGTGGGAGAATTTCACAGCCACTTATCCCGCAGACACTGTCACATGGGATTAGTTTCAGCAGGTTTTTCATACTGCCCATGTTTCAGCAGGAGCTATGGCCATGAAGAAGCGTGAGTTTCGCAACTTGCGCCAGGGAGGAAGAACCGTTGGCCAGTATGTGGATGATTTCAGTAAGCTAGCACGTTATGCCCCAGATGACGTCGCTACGGATGAAGCTAAGCAAGAGAAGTTCTGGAGGGGCTGAATGATGAGTTGAGCATGCAGTTGATGGTAGCAAGTTTCAATAACTACCGGGAGTTGGTAGATTGTGCTCTCATGATTGAAGGGAAGCAGCAGCAGATTGAAAACCGCAAGAGTAAGTATGGACAAGGGAAGTACAATTCCGGAGCTCAGCAGAAGCCCCGTTTTACTCAGAAGTCAGGAGGACAGTTTCAGCATACCCATGGAGGAGGTATCTCACACAATCACAATGGTCCCAAGAATGGTACCGGGAATGGAGGAAGTAGTAGCCAGAACCGTACCAACCCTTCAACACCAGCCAAGAAAGATCTGAGTCAAGTCACTTGTTTTAAGTGCCAGAAGACCGGACATTACGCCAATGAATGTCCTGAAGGCCAGACTGGGAATGGCAATGGAAGCTCTCGGAAGAAGCCGAACCCTTTCAACAGAGGACAAGTGAACCACGTTAGCGTGGAGGAGGTTGAAGCTCAGCCAGATGCAGTAATAGGTAAGTTTTTGGTTAAGTCATTTACTGCACTCGTTCTTTTTGATACTGGTGCATCACATTCATACATATCAAGGGGATTTGTGGAGAAGTATAGACTGCCCACTAGGGTTCTAAAAACACCTATGCTAGTAACCTCATCGGGAGCAGAGTATATGGCCAGTCGAGGATGTTTTCAAGTTCCGTTGGGTATAGTCAAGCATGTTTTCCCCACGGATTTAATCATTTTGGGATCCCAAGGTTTGGATGTAATTCTGGGTATGGATTGGCTATCAATGTATGGAGGAAACATTGATTGTGCTAGTAAGTCGATTCTGCTTACCACCCAGAAGGGAAAAGGATAAGGTATGTATCAAGGCATGAGCTGAGGAGAATGCACGTAAATTCCTTATCAGGAGTTGTGCAGGAGGAAGTACCAGTAGTGAAGGATTTTCCGGATGTATTTCTAGAGGAGTTGCCAGGCATGCCACCAGACAGAGACATTGAGTTTTTGATCAAGCTATTGCTAGGCACAGGGCCAATATCCAAGAGACCATACAGGATGCCCGCAAAAGATTTGAAGGAGACTAAAAGTCAGATTAAGGAATTACTGGATAAGGGATACATTCGCCCAAGTTCTTCACCTTGGGGATCACCAGTACTTCTAGTGGAGAAGAAGGACGGATCGTTAAGGATGGTTGTTGATTATCGAGGATTAAATGCGGTAACCATCAAGAATAAGTACCCACTGCCAATGATCAATGATCTGTTTGACCAACTACAAGGAGCAAAGGTGTTTTCCAAGATCGATTTGCGATCAGGGTACCATCAATTGAAGATTCGAGAACAGGATATACCCAAGACAGCTTTTACCACTAGGTATGGGCTGTACGAGTATACCGTTATGTCATTTGGTTTGACTAACGCACCTGCATATTTCATGAACATGATGAACAAAGTATTTATGGAGTTTCTAGATAAGTTCGTCGTGGTGTTCATTGATGACATCTTGGTCTACTCGAAGAACGAAGAGGAGCATAAGGAGCACTTGCATTTGGTATTGGATAAGCTCAGAGAACACCAGTTATATGCCAAGTTTAGCAAATGTGAGTTCTGGTTGAAGGAAGTTGGATTCCTCGGACATATTATATCCGGAGAAGGTATAGCAGTAGACCCCACCAAGGTTGTCACCGTGACTAATTGGGAAGCACCAACGACAGTTGGGGAGATCAGAAGTTTTCTTGGACGGGCAGGATACTACCGAAGATTCATTGAGAATTTTTCAAGGATTGCAAAGCCCATGACGGAGTTGTTGAAGAAGGATACCAAGTTCAATTGGACGGAGGAATGTGAGGCTAGTTTCTAGGAATTGAAGAAATGCCTAGTTACCTCACCAGTGTTGATTCTTCCAGATCAGACTAAGGATTATGAGGTGTACTGCAACGCTTCACGACGAGGTCTTGGAGCAGTACTTATGCAGGAAGGAAGAGTTGTTTCGTATGCGTCACGACAGCTTAAACCTCATGAGTTAAATTATGCCACACATGATTTGGAGTTGGCAGCCATAGTGCATGCATTGAAGACGTGGAGACATTTTCTTATCGGAAATCATTGTGAGGTGTACACGGATCACAAGAGTTTGAAGTACATCTTCATGCAAAAGGTGTTAAATCTCAGGCAAAGGAGATGGCTGGAACTCATCAAGGATTATGATATGAGATTGCAGTATCACCCCGGAAAGGCTAACGTAGTAGCCGACGCGTTGAGCCATAAGAGCCATGTTAATACACTCATGACCGCGGGACTGCCAAAGGAGTTAGCCGAGGACTTCTGCGAGCTATGTTTGGAGATAGTTCCGAGAGGCTATGTAGCAACTTTGGAAATTCAGTCGACTTTGATGGATAAGATCAGAGAACCTCAAAAGACCGATAAGGAGATTGCAAAGATAAAGGAGAGGTTGAACAAGGGAAAAGCCAAGGGATTTCATGAGGATGAGCACGATACCCTCTGGTTTGAGGACCGTGTTTATGTACCCAATGACCACGAGATCAGGAAGTTGATTTTGCAAGAGGCCCATGATTCGCCGTATTCAATTCACCCAGGGAATACCAAGATGTACTTGGATTTGAAGGAGACTTTCTGGTGGACCGAAATGAAGAAGGACATTGCCGAGTATGTAAAAGTTTGTGATGTATGTCAAAGAGTTAAGGCAGAGCATCAGAAGCCAGCAGGATTGTTGCAACCATTGCCGATACCCGAATGGAAGTGGGATAAGCTAGGCATGTATTTTATTACGGGATTGCCCAAGACTCGATCAGGCTATGACTCGATTTGGGTGGTAGTCGATCGTTTGACAAAGGTAGCTCATTTCATCCCAGTGAAGACTACTTACACCAGTGCAAAGTTGGCCAAGATTTACATGAACAGGATCGTATGTCTGCATGGAGTCCCAAGGAGCATTGTATCGGATAGAGGAACCCAATTCACCTCAAAGTTCTGGAATCAGTTGCACGAAACCTTGGGTACCAGGTTAGAGTTCAGTACCGCTTTTCATCCACAGACAGATGGACAGACTGAAAGAGTCAATCAGATTTTAGAAGACATGCTGAGAGCTTGTGCGCTAGATTATGGATCTAGTTGGGACGACAATTTGCCGTATGGGAGTTCTCTTACAACAACAGTTATCAATCCAGTTTGAAGATGACCCCTTTCGAAGCCTTATACGGAAGGAGGTGCAGAACCCCATTGTCTTGGGACGAAGTTGCAGACCGTCAGTTGTTTGGACCAGATTTGATTAAGGAGTCTGAACAAAAAGTGAAGTTGATTCGCGACAGGCTCAAGGTAGCCCAGTCCAGGCAGAAAAGTTATGCTGATGCAAAACGCAAGGAGACAGTTTACGAAGTTGGGGATAGAGTTTATCTTCGGGTATCTCCACTTCGAGGAGTTAAGCGTTTTGGTGTTAAAGGAAAGTTAGCGCCGCGTTTTGTGGGACCATACAAAGTTTTGGAACGTATGGGAGAGGTTGCCTACAAGTTGGAATTACCTGAGGGATTGTCAGGAGTTCACGACGTGTTCCACGTCTCCCAGTTGAAGAAGTGCCACGCAGATATGGCTGATATACCGCTAAGAGATATCGTGCCTCTAGAGGCGATTCAGTTGGACAGTGATTTGACCTATGAGGAGAAACCAGTCAAGATTCTTGAGTATGCCAGCCGAGTCACCCGCAGCAAAGTTATCAAGTTTTGCAAGGTTCAGTGGAGCCACCACACCGAGGATGAAGCCACCTGGGAGTGAGAGGAAGATTTGCTTAAAGACCACCCTCACCTATTCTCTAGCCAACCCGAATCTCGAGGGCGAGATTCATCTTAAGGGGGGTAGGTTTGTAACATCCCAAATTTTCAATTTGGAATGTTATACAAATAGATCATCATTGCATATCATATTTTATTGCATTTTGTTCCGATCCTAGAAATTCTACGCAACTCAAGGACCCACGGAGAGAGTTGGGAATTTCGATATTTTCATATTTGAGTTTTCTCAAATTTTGGAAGTAGGATCATTTGATTTTATTTATTTTATCTTCAATCATTTCAATTATATAAATATGAGAGAGGGAATAAAATGACTTTCCCAAAATAAAGAAATATTGAAGATTTAATAAAAAAATCAAACAAGATTTTATTTTGGATTTTTTGCTATTTTATTTGAATTTAGGAAAAATGCGTGTTTTTCAAAAATTGCATTTAGGCCCAAATAAATGTTCATCTAAACCGGCTTGATTTTAGAAGCCGGGGAAAATTTTTTTCGGGATTTTTGGAGTCCGTTTAGTATTTCTTTCGTTTGTTTTTCTGCGCGATAATTATTTTAAAAAACAAAACTGGAACCGACTTCGGGTCGTAGTCCTGGCCGCGTCTTTATATAGCGCGCCCCGGGCCCCGCCCCAGCCCAAACCGCCGCCCCAGCCCAACTTGCCGCCGCCGCCGCCCAAACCCTAACCCTAGCGCCGCCCCGCCGCCAGCCCGCGCCGCCTCCACCGCCCGCTGCCGCACCGTGCGCCGCCGCCGCTCGCTGCTTCTGCCGCCGCCGCCGTCGCCGCCGACTACCGCCGCCACCGCCAGACCTCGCCGCCGTCGCTGCCGACCACCGCCGCCATCGCCGGAGCTGCCGCCACCGCCGACCCACACCCCGAGGTTTACCTCGCTGCCGCCGTTTTTTTTAGAAAAACCGTTCTGTTTTTCCGTCGGTTTTTCGTCGTTTTTTTAGATTCTGCTTTTTTTCGTTAGATCGGTTTTTCTTCCGGTTTGGATTATTTAGCAAGCGTTCACTCGTTCGTTCGTCTTAACAAACGCATTCATCGTTTAGATCCAGATAACGAGCGTTCGTTCGTTAATCTGTTCGCCATTTTTCTTTTTCTCGGATTTATTCCGCGATTTTTCTGATCATGATTTCTGATCCGATTTTCGTTTTAGTTTATCTTTTCGCTCGTTTATCGGAATCAGGCGATTCAAGCGCCTAGATTTTCGTCTCGAAACCCTCTTTCCGAATAATCTACTCAAACCAGTTTTTGCTTCTGTAAAATTTGACTTAGGTCCAGATTAGTAAACGAAGCTTGTTTCTTTCGTCGTTTGAGTTCTGTTTCTTCGTTCGATTTGATTCTTTTTGCAAACCGGAGTTCTTAAGTTGAACTTTCTGGTTAGACCTCTTATTTGAGTTTTACCTGTGCATTAGATGAGTACTTATTGTATGCTTGTTTGTTTGTTTGCTTGCTTGCGATAGAGTACCCGGACTGCGCCGCTTGCTACTTCGAATCCCTAGGTTACGCGGATCATCAGCAAGGCAAGTAACACTTTGATCATATCCCTTATTACCCAGTTTTTATGCATTAGATCAATCCTCAAACATTGCATGATTAGGATCAAATTAAATTGTGGGATTTGGGAAGTAGATTGAGGTAGCACCTATTACCTGTTTTATTATCAAACCCTTGGGAGTTACTTCTACGTTAGCTTATTATGTCATGCTATGCTCGTAGACGTGGATTGGGTTTGAGTGAATTTCCATGACGGGTGTGAGATTGTTAATTAATGGTTTATTTAAGGTGGCAACATTAATACACATCTGGGTGGATTGAGGTACCTGGTTATTCCAGGATTGCCTATCTAGGCACCTGGGTAGACCAGGATTGCCTATTTTTTTGGACCGCCACCCAGGCTCAAAGGGATCATAAGATTATTCATGCTAGAAACTTCCGTGTGCAGCCACATGCTATTATGGGCTCTAGCATAGTTGACTAAGTTGTGCGAACTCTTACAGTGGTAGACTAGCAGATGTAGGGGAAAGTAGGTGTACCGGTCTACCCATCATAAGGTGCTAGCGCTTCTGAAAGACTATGTCTCGGTCATCCGTTTCTCAAACACCATGTAGTGCGAGAAAAACCAACGGAGGAGATCGAGTCATGTGGGGAAAAGTGCGCAAACCTCTGCAGAGTGTACAAACTAATCATGATTAGCCATGTCCCCGGTTATGGACGTCTTGAGTATCTAGTACTTGGATTATCATGTGAATCTCATCATGTTACTTAAATTAATATTGTTGGGTTTGTTTAATGATGATTCTTAATTGGGATTGAGGATGTTGTCAACCATTCTCAATGTTTAACAACCACCATGACAGTTAAATAATTTTATTCCTTTGCAGTAGGGAAAAACTGGCTTTACGCAAAAACTTTAACCATAGAGCTATCCACCAAGCCATATATGCATGTAGTATAGCTTTACTCTTTCATTATTCTCTATGTGTTACTTTGCCAGCATATTCCATGTGCTGACCTGTTTTCGGGCTGCGACCTTCATGTTGTAGACTTTTTAGACGACGAGTAAGATGCCTTAGGATCGTGGTTCTATACTCAGTGATGCCGTTGGAGTTGATGGACTCACTTATCTTCCAAGACTTCCGCTGTTATCGTTATTAGATGGCCTTAAGCCATATTTATTTTAATAAGTTCTCTTTGGAGACATTCGATGTAATAAGTGTGTGATTGCCACTCTGTTATAAATCCTTCAAGTACTGTGCATGTCAGCATTACTAATCCAGGGATGACACTGATGCACAGAGATCGGACTATTTGAGGTCTGGTCGCTACAAGATGGTATCAGAGCACACGCTGACTGTAGGACACGACCACTAAGCAAAAAGCCATAGATCACTACTCTCTCTTCTCATTCTAACTCCTCATCTTTTCTATTCTTCTAGGATGGCGGATGCAAGGAACTAGTTCATGCAACCGGATGAAGATATACCCTTTGGACGACACCTGAAGGAAGTAACCAAGTACCTGAAGATCGGAGTACCAAGCTTCACCGGAATCATGTTTGCCAGTAGAGAACGCTTCCGCAAATACGCCTACACACCTCTGTCCTCCATTAACTGACATATGGGCCCTCTTGTGGTAGACCCACATGTCATCGGTGTAACTATTTACACTCCGAAGGACGGTATATCCGGGTAGTAGTACTAGTAGAATTGAGATTTAATGCACTTTCTTCCCTGTCTTCCACTCTTCTTCCTCCTCTCTTCTTCTTCCTCCTCTCTTCCCCATCGTTGGCCGCACACCATTTACCCCCACTCACTGCTCGCCCGCCCGCACCATCTTCCTTGGTAGCTCGCCCGTACCATATCCCCCCGCTCACTGCTCGGCCACACGAGGAGAAGCTTCTTCGCTCGCCCGCCCGAATCCACTTCCCCGCTGGCTCGCAGGCACCGAAAACCCCAATGGCATAACCGACTGACACGCAGAGCCGCGATTGGAATTCCCTCCCCGATGTTCTCTTTGAGAAGATCTGTAGTCGTATGGACCTACTCAGCACCGTCTGTCTAGCCGCATGCTCGGTGTCTTTGTACCATCTACTCATCTGCAACTGGCCGGCTCTTTTCAAGACACCCTGCTTGCTGATGCCCGATCCTCGCAGGTGGCCCAGACACCGACTTGACGATCCTACGGAGGTTGTCGTGGTGCCCCTCGACATGCTACCACTAGCCGTCCATCTTTCCTTCATGCGCGGCCACTACTGGGCTGGCATGAAGGCCAACTGGATCATCCTCATCCACCACACCGGTAGTCCGTGGCGTTTCGTGGATATCTACACCCAGCGAGAGATCACCCTTCCATTGTTGAATATCGCCGCCATCGAGCCTCGCGGCCCACCATACACTCCTTCCTACTACGCATGAGACGGGTCAAGCTTTTGGCTCGACCTCTGTTTGCAGAAAGTTGTAATCTGCGAAGTGCCCACACCATCAGAAGACTACATGGATTACAAGCTCATTGCCTTGTTCAACATGGGATTAGTCTATCTGGAATCCGGTCGCCATACATGGTTATGGCTCATCATCAATCATGTTGAGGCAACATTTCTGTCTGATGCTATAGTGCACGATGGCATCATTTACGCGTTCGACGCACAGATTGGCTGCCTATACTGGTGGAATCTATCGTCGTGTAATTGTTCTATCTCATCTCATCTTTACCTTATGAATACGACAGCCTGTTCTTTTGTTACAAATTTAGAATGCATAGCATGTATATAACCATATCATTGCTATATGTTCCTCTCATTTCCTAGATTTTTATGACCACACATGTTATTGTTAGAGTTGATATGAGAACAATTGGCATCTAATGATTGTTAGAATACATATTATGAGCATAACATCATGATTGCTATATGTTACTCTCGTTCACAAGATTTTTATAACAACGCATGTTATCGCTTAGAGTTGATATGAGAACAGTAGTAGTAAGTGCTATGGTAGAATATGAGTAGGCGCTGTCATAGCTGTTTTCCTCTCATTGTTACATGATGTTTGAACCATGACATATTGCTAGAATATGAAAGCCATTGGCTTATTTTTTTTAACTTGGGGTATGATTATGACCACGGCATTGCAATTCTCTGTCTATGATATGTGCCACTGTTATAATAATCTTAATTCCACACATACTCTGAACATGATTGTTTATTTTTGCCCTTTTGGTCTCCAATTTGAATTGTTGTAGCAGATGCAAATGTGCTGGCCTTCATGATTCCAGGAACTGGAATCATACCAGCCGATGGGTGGTGGTTTATCGCTCGTTCAGCTGACACCGGTCATTTGATGCTCATTCGCACGTACCAAATTGACCAAACCATTACATCAAACCACATGCAGTATAATGCGTGGGGCGTTCGTGACATCGATGGCTATGGCTGCTTCGTGTTCGAGAAAGATCCCAGCTCCGTTGGGCCAGGCGTATTCAACTGGAGGCGGGTTTACAGCCTCGGCAACCACTCCTTGTTCCTCGGGCTCAATTATCCGATCATCGAACCAATCATCGATCATATCACCGGCGATGATTACTATGCTATGCAACTTTAATTCGCGAGGGGGGTTGTGTTTACACATCATACCATGGGTTTCATGAATCACCATATCCAGAGATTCGTCGACACAGCTTGTTGCCAGATAATCTTGAGTGTGTGAAAGGCATCAAGCTTCCATGCGATGGATGGCTTTTGCAAACCCGACAAGCGGCGATGTGGTTCATGCCAACAGCAAATATGCACAACTTGATTCATGTTGATATCTAGATTGAGCCATGTATTCTGCTGCTGTATCACGACCCTCTTTTGTTGGATATTATGTACTGTTGTTAGTTTGAAGCACTCCTCTGGTTTGAAGGATAGATACCTTCCTGGGATCAAGTGCATCCTAACTCACCTGCGTAGGATGTACTGATAATGATGATGGAGATGATGTGTGTGTATATATATATAGGGTGGGTCTATTATGATAACACCCCTTAAGGCCTTATTCTGCACACCGAAACGCTTATTCTAACAACACTTCAGCACTGCTCCATCCATCGGAACCGGACCGCACAGAAACCCCCCAAAAAACTGTAGTAGCCCGAAAACCGTCCCACCTTCTACCACGCACGAACCCCACCCCGGTCACCTTCTTCCCCCCACCTACCTGCGCGCTCTCTCCTCTCCCAATCTGGATCAGGAGCTCGTCGGCGCCGCCCAACCTGCCTTCCCCAGTGAGCCGGCTACCCTCTCCTCCCTCCCAGCATCAATTCCTCTCCTAGCCTCCCTTCCTCCCTCCCTACTCCCAACATCCATCGGCCACCACCCACGCGACCACACGACTCATCCCCCTGATCCTCTCCACCTTCCACACAGGAGCCCGCAGGAAAGCGGCCGCCCATTCTTGCTCCTCCCTTCCCGCGGCGGAGCGCCCCTGGCCTCCTTCCTCCCAACGCCGGAGTGCCCCTGCCTTCTTCCTCCTAGCGCAAGAGCTGCCCCTGGCCTCCTTTGTCAGCGTCGCCCAGACGCCTCCTATCCACCAAGCGCCGCGTCGTTACCCTCCTTGCTACGTGCGGCCGAGCCCCACAACACCTCCATCCCCTGTCCCAACCTCGGATCTGGTGAGGATCCACCGCGCGGCGCCTCAGCCATCACCGTCGGGCTGCTCTGGATCGGGCGATAGGAGAGCCCCCGCGCGGCCATGCTCTGAATCCCCTGCCTTCCTCGCCAGACAAAGGCTCCACCAGCAACACCGACTCTCAGGAGGGTCCGTCTGTCGCATCCCCGACCCGACATCATGCCTCCACGACATGACCCGCCGTCGCGCTCCTCACCTCAGCCTCCACTCGTCCGTGGTGGAGCGAGGAACCCCTGGATCCGTCAAGCTCGGCTCCCTCCTCCAGCCACTTGACCCCGCACCTCCGAGCATGGAGGCGTCCCATGGTGCTCACCCACACAAGATCCCTTCCCCCCACGGCTGGCCATGGCCACGTCGCCACACTGGACTCCGGCAGTCCCCTTGCCATGGCGTACCAGCAGGTACAACAAAAGGTGCCCGGATAAAATTCTTCATTTTTGTTCTCCGCAGACGGCGAGCAGTGCAGGTTTTACTTCATTGCAGGTCGGTTGGATTGTCAGTGCAGTACCCAAATTGTTATTGTTTTGGCTGCCGCTCGCACACATCACGGGAGGTTTCACCGGAGCACCCCCTCGCAGCTCTCTCCTTCCCCAACATGCAGACGGATGGATGTTCTGGCGTTGCACACATCAGAATTTCTTTCCTATTTCTAATCTAAAGTTTCGATCCGCTCTATCTTAGCAGTCTCATCAGGTTGCTTTGCTAATGAATGATGATACCGATTACCTAACAAAAGATCGCGCAATTAGGAAGGAACTAATCCGAGCAGGGGATAAAAAAGGCGGCTGGGGGGTTAGATTAGTGGAAGAGTGAGTAAAGGCAAAGGATATGATGTGCCCCCTGCACATGAAAGATTATTGTTATGTTAGTTGACGTGCAGAAATGGTTGGCGATCGACGTTGTAAAGTGACGATGGAGGCAAGGAAAAATATCGGACAAAGCTGGTGTGGTGTGGTGTGGTGTGCTGACCATCTTATCTCTGATCATCTGATCCGGGGTAGGGGATATGGCAGGATAAGCTTCTTTTTATGTCTTCTTTTCTCACCTTATCCCACTGATACAATAGACAAGCCAGATGCACATGTAGAGATAGATAGGCGGTAGTACTGACTAAAAAGCTATGGAGTACGATTAGTAGCAGCACAGTATGAATTTAGGTTCACGTATTTGTCGAGTTACGGCTGACATGACCCGATTCATACCGTCTGGCCACTATACACACATCCTCCAAAGTCACGGACGGTTGGGTCGTAGTTCGTTTCGGTTTATGTCAATGACATCCCCACTGCAGTGAAGTGTGCTCATGCTGGTTTTGTGTGTATGTGTGTGTTTTGCATGGTAGACGGCCGGGGGCCTAAGTTCTTGTACAATGCAAAAAGCATAAAAAATGAAGTGCACTACTGTTGTATTGCCGTTTGAGTTCCCCCTCAATATACATTGGACATGTAGAAAAAAATAATGTGTCGAGGAGTTCACTTTTGTCCACAAGAGGTTCAGTTTTATGTTGTGGAGAGGTTCGCTCCACTGTACTATGCATTTTTTCGTTTTAAAAAATAACAAAAAGAACTCCGTACACTCCCCTATGATGACATTGCAGTGTGCTTTCCTATCTAATGCAGCACACTAACATTAACATTAAAAAAACAACAAAAACTCGCCCGACAAAAGAAATTATGCAGCTCGCTTGACCCTTGTATGCGGTGTGGTTGTTCGTCTGAAGCAGTGTGATTTTATGTTGGATGAAGCTCACTCGTCGATTTGAGTGTCGCAAAAAACCGAGTGTCGCAAAAATGTTTTCGTGTGTCTCAGAATTCAGTCGACTGCATCAACACTTGCAGTGCCTTCGGTCTCTGAATGTCGTTCACTTTTGAGAGTGATGTTGTTCACTTGCGTATGAGAAAAAAAACATCCGACAAAACAAATTATGTAGCTCGCTTGCCCATCCGATGCAGTGCGGTTTTTATTCAGAAGCAGTGCGGTCGGCCGTATGATGTTGTTCATCCCGTGAGTGCAAAAAAATTGCTACGAAAACGAAAAAAAAGTAATGCGGTTCACTTCTTGATAGTGTTGTGGTTCATTTACACCCGATGTGAAGTGCACTCTACTTTCTCGTCCTTGAAAAAAATTGCGTTTGAATAAAAGAAATCATGCAGTTCTCTTACCCATGTGATGAAGTGCGGTCTTTCGTCCGTTGCAGTGCGGTTTTCAGTCGGATGAAGTACCCACGTCCATTTGGGTGTCGTGAAAAACAGAGTGTCCGCTTTTCGGTAAAATCGAAACTGCTCTTAAACCGTAAGGAATTAGAGAGAGTGTTCTACAAGAAAAAGTTGCGTCTCGTCGATATCTTTCCAACAGCGTATGATTTGAATTATTCCGACCAGCCGTTTGTAAAAATTTCGTGAAAAAACAGTCGCTGCCTCTCGAAGTCAGCCGCGCGATTTTCAAAATTAACTAAAAACTGTAAGGAATCTCAAAACCATTTCAACATATGAAAGTTGCGCCTTGTCCGTAGCTTTCCAACGGCGTATCACACGCCTCGTTCCGACAAACGGTTCAAAAACTGGAGCGAAAAAAGTACCAAAATTTCAAAAAAATTGAAAAACAGAGTTCCGCGATTTAGTAAATTTGAAACTACTCTTAAACCGTATCAAATTAGAGAAACATTTATATATGAAAAAGATGAGCCTCGACGATATCTATCCAACGGCGTATCGTTTGCTTCATTCGACGAGCGGTTTAGAAGAAATCGCAAAAAACGCTCGTTGTCACTCGTCATGGGACGCGCCAATTTCAAAACTGCTGTTAAACCGTGTGGAATCTCAAAAAGTGTTCAATATGTCGAAGTTGCGCCTAATCCATAGCTTTTCAACGGTATATTACACGCCTCAGTCCGATAAACGGTTAAAAAATTAGAGCGAAAACAGTACCAAAAAAAATAACGCGTGCAGTTTTTTTCGACGAGAAGTTCACTCGTGTGAGTACTGTAGCACACTTGGTTCAAAGAATGACGTGCACTTACTTTCAGCGTGCAGTGCGGAAGTGGTGTGCAGAATAGTTATTCTGCTAATATTAGCAGAATAGACCGTATATATATTATGCTAATATTAGCAGAATATTACCTAATAATAAAGCAAATTGGGTTTCGGCCGTCCGTCATGCACTTTTGCAGAAAACCCCCTGCATTTTTCATGAATTAACCCGCAGTACACACTTAAGTCATAACCGAACCGTTATTTTACATTTTTACGGAAACCCCCCTAACGTACTAGATAATTCACCCGCCGATCATATATAAGTTAAACAAATGTTTTTCTAAATTATCCATATCTTTTAAACCGTAACTCCGATTTTAACATGTTATATATGAAAAATGATTAGAAAAATGTGTAGAATCTGAATATGATGTTATTTTGTTTGTAAAATATTTTTTAAATTTTATTTTGGAAGATATTTAAGTCAAACAAATATTTTTCTTAATTATCCATATCTATTAAATCGTAACTCTGATTTTAACATGTTATATATGAAATTTGAATAGAAAAATATGTAGAATTTGAATATGATGTTATTTTTTACCTATTAAATATTTTAAAATATTATTTTAAAAGCAAACTTGTAACCTATAGGGCACGTCCGTTTTTCTTTCGTACCGCGACAATTTGGATTGCAAATAAACAACCACTAAAATCATAAAGAGACGAAAGAAAACATTGATAACCACACATGAGCACCTCTGAAAAAACTGGCAGGGGAAAAACAACATTCAAACACACTTTGATTTGTGTGAACACTGAGGCCACTGAGGGTGAGAAGGAGGATAAGCGGCAACATAAAAATGATGCCTCGCTAAAACAAGGGGCATGAACCTATTATGGTTATTGGGTTAAGAGTGTGTGTTATTTTTTTCTCCCGTTGCAACGCACGGGCTCTTTCGCGCTATTCGTCATCCTGGATGAGGAATAGTTATTCTTCACCCCCCTCTATTTTTACATGAATGCACCGTAATTTTATGTTCCGTAAATTTTGTCTTATTTCACACATAAAGGAGAACGTAAGAAAATATATAATCGCCGTAAAAAATATTTTATGTTACGCAAATTTCAAACGTAAAAGCATAGTGTAAAATGTACATAAAATGTAATTTTTCTGGTCTTCTGACATTATTTTATGCCAAAATTTACACAGTGAATCAATATGACTGAAAATATTTGTATTTGAAACATAATTTATTTATGAAATGATCGTAAGATTATCTCGGATGAAGAATAACGTATTCTGGACCCTGGGTGATGAATAGTAAATATGCCCTAGAGGCAATAATAAAGTTATTATTTATTTTCTCATATCATGATAAAAATTTATTATTCATGCTAGAATTGTATTAACCGGAAATATAATACATGTGTGAATACATAGACAAACTTAATGTCACTAGTATGCCTCTACTTGACTAGCTCGTGAATCAAAGATGGTTAAGTTTCCTAGCCATAGACATGAGTTGTCATTTGATTAACGGGATCACATCATTAGGAGAATGATGTGATTCACTTGACCCATTCCGTTAGCTTAGCACTTGATCGTTTAGTATGTTGCTATTACTTTCTTCATGACTTATACATGTTCCTATGACTCTGAGATTACGCAACTCCCGTTTACCGGAGGAACACTTTCTGTGCTACCAAACGTCACAACGTAACTGGGTGATTATAAAGGAGCTCTACAGGTGTCTCCGAAGGTACTTGTTGAGTTGGCGTATTTCGAGATTAGGATTTGTCACTCCGATTGTCGAGGAGGTATCTCTGGGCCCTCTCGGTAATGCACATCACTATAAGCCTTGCAAGCAGTGTAGCTAATGTGTTAGTTACGGGATGATGCATTACGTAACGAGTAGAGAGACTTGCCGGTAATGAGATTGAACTAGGTATTGAGATACCGACGATCGAATCTCGGGCAAGTAACATACCGATGACAAAGGGAACAACGTATGTTATTATGCGGTTTGACCGATAAAGATCTTCGTAGAATATGTAGGAGCTAATATGAGCATCCAGGTTCCGGTATTGGTTATTGACCGAAGATGTGTCTCGGTCATGTCTACATAGTTCTCGAACCCGTAGGGTCCACATGCTTAAGGTTTCGATGACAGTTATATTATGAGTTTATGTGTTTTGATGTACCGAAGGAGTTCTGAGACCCGGATGAGATCGGGGAGATGATGAGGAGTCTCGAAATGGTCGAGACGTAAAGATCGATATATTGGACGACTATATTCGGACATCGGAAAGGTTCCGAGTGATTCGAGTATTTTTCGAAGTACCGAGAGTTACGGGAATTCGTATTGGGCCTTAATGGGCCATACGGGAAAGGAGAGAAAGGGCCCAAAGGGTGGCCGCACCCCTCCCCATGGACTAGACCGAATTGGACTAGGGAGGGGGGCGCCCCCTTCCTTCCTTCTCCTTCTCCCTTCCCTTTCCTTCTCTCCTACTCCTACTACTTGGAAGGGCTCCTAGTTCTACTAGGAAAGGGGGAATCCTACTCCCGGTGGGAGTGGGACTCTCCTAGGGCGTGCCATAGAGAGGGTCGGCCCTCCCCCTCCTCCACTCCTTTATATACGGGGAGAGGGGCACCCCTTGGAGACACAACAATTGATATCTTCATCTCTTAGCCGTGTGCGGTGCCCCCCTCCACCATAGTCCTCCTCGATAATATTGTAGTGGTGCTTAGGTGAAGCCCTGCGATGGTAGAACATCAAGATCGTCACCACGCCGTCGTGCTGACGGAACTTTCCATCGACACTCGGCTGGATCGTAGTACGAGGGACGTCATCGAGCTGAACGTGTGCTAGAACTCGGAGGTGACGTAGTTTCGGTGCTTGATCGGTCGAGCCGTGAAGATGTACGACTACATCAACCGCGTTGTTCTAACACTTCCGCTTTCGGTCTACGAGGGTACGTGGACACACTCTCCCCTCTCGTTGCTATGCATCACCATGATCTTGCGTGTGCGTAGGAACTTTTTTGAAATTACTACGTTCCCCAACAGTGGCATCCGAGCCAGGTTTTATGCGTAGATGTTATATGTACGAGTAGAACACAAGTGAGCTGTGGGCGATACAAGTCATACTGCTTACCTGCATGTCATACTTTGGTTCGTCGGTATTGTTGGATGAAGCGGCCCAGACCGACATTACGCGTACGCTTACGCGAGACTGGTTCTACCGACGTGCTTTGCACACAGGTGGCTGGCGGGTGTCAGTTTCTCCAACTTTAGTTGAACCGAGTGTGGCTACGCCCGATCCTTGCGAAGGTTAAAATAGCACTAACTTGACGAACTATCGTTGTGGTTTTGATGCATAGGTAAGAACGGTTCCTGCTCAGCCCGTAGCAGCCATCTAAAATTTACAACAACAAAGTAGAGAACGTCTAACTTGTTTTTGCAGGGCATGTTGTGATGTGATATGGTCAAGACGTGATGCTATATTTTATTGTATGAGATGATCATGTTTTGTAACCGAGTTATCGGCAACTGGCAGGAGCCATATGGTTGTCGCTTTATTGTATGAAATGGAAGCTCCCTGTAATTGCTTTACCTTATCACTAAGCGGTAGCGATAGTCATAGAAGCAATAGGTGGCGAAACAACAACTATGCTACGATGGAGATCAAGGTGTCGCGCCGGTGACGATGGTGATCACGGCGGTGCTTCGAAGATGGAGATCACAAGCACAAGATGATGATGGCCATATCGTATCACTTATATTGATTGCATGTGATGTTTATCCTTTATGCATCTTATTTTGCTTTGATTGACGGTACCATTATAAGATGATCTCTCACCAATTATTAAGAAGTGTTCTCCCTGAGTATGCACCGTTGCGAAAGTTCTTCGTGCTGAGATACCATGTGATGATCGGGTGTGATAGGCTCTACGTTCAAATACAACGGGTGCAAAACAGTTGCACACGCGGAATACTCAGGTTAAACTTGACGAGCCTAGCATATACAGATATGGCCTCGGAACATGGAGACCGAAAGGTCGAGCGTGAATCATATAGTAGATATGATCAACATAGTGATGTTCACCATTGAAAACTACTCCATCTCACGCGATGATCGGACATGGTTTAGTTTATTTGGATCACATGACCACTTAGATGACTAGAGAGATGTCTGTCTAAGTGGGAGTTCTTAAGTAATATGATTAATTGAACTTAAATTTATCATGAACTTAGTCCTGGTAGTATTTCGCAAATTATGTTGTAGATCAATAGCTTGCGTTGTTGCTTTCATATGTTTATTTTGATATGTTCCTAGAGAAAATTGTGTTGAAAGATGTTAGTAGCAATGATGCGGATTGGATCCGTGATCTGAGGTTTATCCTCATTGCTGCACAGAAGAATTATGTCCTTAATGCACCGCTAGGTGACATATCTATTGCAAGAGCAGATGCAGACGTTATGAACGTTTAGCTGGCTCAATATAATGACAACTTGATAATTTAGTGCACCATGCTTAAATGGCTTAGAATCGGGACATCAACGACGTTTTGAATGTCATGGACCATATGAGATGTTCCAGGAGTTGAAGTTAATATTTCAAGCAAATACCCGAGTTGAGAGATATGAAGTCTCCAACAAGTTCTATAGCTAAAAGATGGAGGAGAATCGCTCAACTAGTGAGCATGTGCTTAGATTGTCTGGGTACTAGAATCACTTGAATCAAGTGGGAGTTAATCTTCCAGATAAGATAGTGATTGACAGATTTCTCTAGTCACCATCACCAAGTTACTAGAACTTCATGATGAACTATAGTATGCAAGGGATGACGAGAACAATTCCTGAGCTCTTCGTGATGTTGAAATCGACGAAGGTAGAAATCAAGAAAAGAGCATCAAGTGTTGATGATTGACAAGACCACTAGTTTCAAGAAAAGGGCAAAGGGAAAGAAAGGGAACTTCAAGTAGAATGACAAGCAAGTTGTCACTCCTGCAAAGAAGCCCAATGCTAGACCAAAGCCTGAAACTGAGTACTTACACTGCAAAGGAAATGGTCACTCGAAGCGGAAATGCCCTGAATATTTGGTGGATAAGAAGGATGGCAAAGTGAACAAGGGTATATTTGATATACAGGTTATTGATGTGTGCCTTACTAGTGTTTATAGTAGACCCTGAGTATTTGATACTTGTTCGGTTGCTAAGATTAGTAACTCGAAACAGGAGTTACAGAATAAACAGAGACTAGTTGAAGGGGAAGTGACGATGAGTGTTGGAAGTAGTTCCAAGATTGATATGATCATCATCGCACACTCCCTATACTTTTGGGATTGGTGTTAAACCTAAATAAATGTTATTTGGCGTTTACGTTGAGCATGAATATGATTTGATCATGTTTATTGCAATACGGTTATTCATTTAAAGTCAGAGAATAATTGTTGTTCTGTGTACATGAATAAAACCTTCAATGGTCATACACCCAATGAAAAAAGTTTGTTCGATCTCGATCGTAATGATACACATATTCATAATATTGATGCCAAAAGATGCAAAGTTAATAATGATAGTGCAACTTATTTGTTGCACTACCGTTTGAGTCATATCGGTGTAAAGCGCATGAAGAAACTCCATAAAGATGGATTTTCGGAATCACTTGGTTATGAATCATTTGATGCTTGCGAACCGTACCTTTTGGGCAAAATGACTAAAAACTCCGTTCTCCGGAACAATGGAATGAGCTACTGACTTGTTGGAAATAATACATACTGATGTATGCAGACCAATGAGTATTAAGGCTTGTGGCGGGTATCGTTATTTTCTGACCTTCACAGATGATTTGAGCAGATATGGGTATATCTACTTGATGAAACATAAGTCTAAAATAGTTGAAAGGTTCAACAATTTCAGAGTGAAGTGTAGAATCATCGTAACAAGAAAATAAAGTTTCTGCGATCTGATCGTGGAGATGAATATTTGAGTTACGAGTTTGGCCTTCAGTTAAAACAATGTGGTATAGTTTCACAAACTGATGCCACCTGGAACACCACAACGTAACAGTGTGTCCTAACGTCATAACCGCACTTTATTTGATATGGTGCGATCAATGATGTCTATTGCCGATTTACCAATGTCGTTTCGGGTTATGCATTACAGACAGCTGCATTCACGTTAAATAGGTCACCATCTAAATCCGTTGAGATGACACCTTATGAATTGTGGTTTGGCAAGAAACCCAAGTTGTCGTTTCTTAAAGTTTGGGGTTGCGATGCTTATGTGAAAAAAGTTTCATCCTAATAAGCTCAAACCCAAATCGGAGAAGTGCGTCTTCATAGAATACCCAAAGGAAACTGTTGGGTACACCTTCTATCACAGATCCAATGGCAAGATATTCGTTGCTAAAAATGGATCCTTTCTAGAGAAGGAGTTTCTCTTGAAAGAAGTGAGTGGGAGGAAAGTAGAGCTTGATAAGGTAATTTGTACCTTCTCTCGAATTGGAAAGTAGTTCATCACAGAAATCAGTTCCGGTGATTCTTACACCAATTAGTGAGGAAGTTAATGATGATGATCATGAAACTTCAGATCAAGTTATTACAGAAACTCGTACGTCTTCCAGAGTACGGTTCGCACCAGAGTGGTACGGTGATCCTATTCTAGAAGTCATGTTACTAGACCATGATGAACCTATGAACTATGAGGAAGCGATGATTAGCCCAGATTTCGCGAAATGGCTTGAGGCCATGAAATCTGAGGTGGGATACATGTATGAGAACAAAGTCTGGACTTTGGTGGAGTTTCCCGATGATCGCCAAGCCATATTGTAAAAATGGATCTTCAAGAGGAAGACAGACGCTGATAGTAGTGTTACTATCTACAAAGCTCAACTTGTCGCAAAAAGGTTTTCGACAAGTTCAAGGTGTTGACTACAATGAGATTTTCTCAACTGTAGCGATGCTAAAGTCTGTCCGAATCATGTTAGCAATTGCCACATTTTATGAAATGTGGCAAATGGATGTCAAAACTGCATTCCTTAATGGTTTTATTAAAGAAGAGTTGTATATGATACAACCAGAAGGTTTTGTCAATCCTAAAGGTGCTAAAAGAGTGTGCATGCTCCAGTGATCCATCTATGGACTGGTGCAAGCATCTTGGAGTTGGAATATACGCTTTGATGAGTTGATCAAAGCATATGGTTTTATACAGACTTTTGGAGAAGCCTGTATTTACAAGAAAGTGAGTGGGAGCTCTGTAGCATTTCTAAATACTATATGTAGATGACATATTGTTGTTTGGAAATGATATAGAATTTCTGGATAGCATAAAAGGATACTTGAATAAGAGTTTTTTTCAATGAAAGACCTCGGTGAAGCTGCTTACACATTGAGCATCAAGATCTATAGAGATAGATCAAGACGCTTGATAAGATTTTTCAATTAGTACATACCTTGATAAGATTTTGAAGTAATTCAAAATGGAACAATCAAAGAAGGAGTTCTTGCCTGTGTTGCAAGGTGTGAAGTTGAGTAAGACTCAAAACCCGAGCACGGCAGAAAATAGAATAGAGAATGAAAGTCATTCCCTATGCCTCAGTCATAGGTTCTATAAAGTATGCTATGATGTATACCAGCCCTATTGTATACCTTGCTCCGAATTTGGCAAGGGCGTACAATAGTGATCAAGGAGTAGATCACTTGACATTGGTCAAGAATATCCATAGTGAGGACTAAGGAAATATTTCTCGATTATGGAGGTGATAAAAGAGCCCGTGGTAAAGAGTTACATCGGTGCAAGCTTTCACACCGATTCAGATGACTCTAAGTCTCAATCTGGATACATATTGAAAGTGGGAGCAATTAGCTAGAGTAGCTCCGTGCAGAGCATTGTAGACATAGAATATTTGCAAAATACATACGGCTCTGAATGTGACAGGCCCGCTGACTAAGCTTCTCTTACGAGCAAAACATGATCACATCTTAGTACTCTTTGGGTGTTAATCACATAGCGATGTGAACTAGATTATTGACTCTAGTAAACCCTTTGGGTGTTGGTCACATGACGATGTGAACTATGGGTGTTAATCATATACAGATATGAATTCGTGTTAAATCACATGGCGATGTGAACTAGATTATTGACTCTAGTGCAAGTGGGAGACTGAAGGAAATATGCCCTAGAGGCAATAATAAAGTTATTATTTATTTCCTCATATCATGATAAATGTTTATTATTCATGCTAGAATTGTATTAACCAGAAACATAATACATGTGTGAACACATAGACAAACTTAACGTCACTAGTATGCCTCTACTTGACTAGCTCGTGAGTCAAAGATGGTTAAGTTTCCTAGCCATAGACATGAGTTGTCATTTGATTAACGAGATCACATCATTAGGAGAATGATGTGATTGACTTGACCCATTTCGTTAGCTTAGCACTTGATCGTTTAGTATGTTGCTATTACTTTTTTCATCACTTATACATGTTCCTATGACTATGAGATTACGCAACTCCCGTTTACCGGAGGAACACTTTGTGTGCTACCAAACATCACAACATAACTGGGTGATTATAAAGGAGCTCTACAGGTGTCTCCGAAGGTACTTGTTGAGTTGACGTATTTCGAGATTAGGATTTGTCACTCCGATTGTCGGGGAGGTCTGGGCCCTCTCGGTAATGCACATCACTATAAGCCTTGCAAGCAATGTAGCTAATGAGTTAGTTACAGGATGATGCATTACGTAACGAGTAAAGAGACTTGCCGGTAATGAGATTGAACTAGGTATTGAGATACCGACGATCGAATCTCGGGCAAGTAACATACCGATAACAAAGGGAACAACATATGTTGTTATGCGGTTTAACCGATAAAGATCTTTGTAGAATATGTAGGAGCCAATATGAGCATCCAGGTTCCGCTATTGGTTATTGACCGGAGATGTGTCTCGGTCATGTCTACATAGTTTTCGAATCCGTAGGTTCCGCACTCTTAAGGTTTCGATGACAGTTATATTATGAGTTTATGTGTTTTGATGTACCGAAGGAGTTCGGAGTCCCGGATGAGATCTGGGACATGACGAGGAGTCTCGAAATGTTCGAGACATAAAGATCGATATATTGGACGACTATATTCGGACATCGGAAAGGTTCCGAGTGATTCGAGTATTTTTTCGGAGTACCGGAGAGTTACGGGAATTCGTATTGGGCCTTAATGGGCCATACGGGAAAGGAGAGAAAGGGCCCAAAGGGTGGCTGCACCCCTCCCCATGGACTAGTCCGAATTGGTCTAGGGAGGGGGCGCCCCCTTCCTTCCTTCTCCTTCTCCCTTCCCTTTCCTTCTCTCCTACTCCTACTACTTGGAAGGGCTCCTAGTTCTACTAGGAAAGTGGGAATCCTACTCCCGGTGGGAGTAGGATTCCCCTAGGGCGCGCCATAGAGAGGGCCGGCCCTCCCCCTCCTCCACTCCTTTATATACGGGGAGAGGGGCACCCCTTGGAGACACAACAATTGATCTCTTGATCTCTTAGCCGTGTGCGGTGCCACCCTCCACCATAGTCCTCCTCGATAATATTGTAGCGGTGCTTAGGTGAAGCCCTGCGATGGTAGAACATCAAGATCATCACCACGCCGTCGTGCTGACGGAACTCTCCCTCGACACTCGGCTGGATCGGAGTACGAGGGACGTCATCGAGCTGAACGTGTGCTAGAACGCAGAGGTGTCGTAGTTTCGGTGCTTGATCGGTCGGGACGTGAAGACGTACGACTACATCAACCGCGTTGTTCTGACGCTTCCGCTTTCGGTCTATGAGGGTACGTGGACACACTCTCCCCTCTCGTTGCTATGCATCACCATGATCTTGCGTGTGCGTAGGAACTTTTTTGAAATTACTATGTTCCCCAATAGTGGCATCCGAGCCAGGTTTTATGCGTAGATGTTATATGCACGAGTAGAACACAAGTGAGTTGTGGGCAATACAAGTCATACTGCTTACCAGCATGTCATACTTTGGTTCGTCGGTATTGTTGGATGAAGCGGCCCGGACCGACATTACGCGTACGCTTACGCGAGACTGGTTCTACCGACGTGCTTTGCACACAGGTGGCTGGCGGGTGTCAGTTTCTCCAACTTTAGTTGAACCGAGTGTGGCTACGCCCGGTCCTTGCGAAGGTTAAAATAGCACTAACTTGACAAACTATCGTTGTGGTTTTGATGCGTAGGTAAGAACGGTTCTTGCTCAGCCCGTAGCAGCCACGTAAAATTTGCAACAACAAAGTAGAGGATGTCTAACTTGTTTTTGCAGGACATGTTGTGATGTGATATGGTCAAGACGTGATGCTATATTTTATTGTATGAGATGATAATGTTTTGTAACTGAGTTATCGGCAACTGGCAGGAGCCATATGGTTGTCGATTTATTGTATGAAATGCAAGCGCCCTGTAATTGCTTTACTTTATCACTAAGCGGTAGCGATAGTCGTAGAAGCAATAGGTGGCGAAACGACAACGATGCTACGATGGAGATCAAGGTGTCGCGCCGGTGACGATGGTGATCACGGCGGTGCTTCGAAGATGGAGATCACAAGCACAAGATGATGATGGCCATATCGTATCACTTATATTGATTGCACGTGATGTTTAATCTTTATGCATCTTATTTTGCTTTGATTGACGGTAGCATTATAAGATGATCTCTCACCAATTATCAAGAAGTGTTCACCCTGAGTATGCACTGTTGCGAAAGTTCTTCGTGCTGAGACACCATGTGATGATCGGGTGTGATAGGCTCTACGTTCAAATACAATGGGTGCAAAACAATTGCACACGGGGAATACTCAGGTTAAACTTGACGAGCCTAGCATATACAGATATGGCCTCGGAACACGGAGACCGAAAGGTCGAGCGTGAATCATATAGTAGATATGATCAACATAGTGATGTTCACCATTGAAAACTACTCCATCTCACGTGATGATCGGACATGGTTTAGTTGATTTGGATCACGTGATCACTTAGATGACTAGAGAGATGTCTGTCTAAGTGGGAGTTCTTAAGTAATATGATTAATTGAACTTAAATTTATCATGAACTTAGTCCTGGTAGTATTTTGCAAATTATGTTGTAGATCAATAGCTCGCATTGTTGCTTTCATATGTTTATTTTGATATGTTCCTAGAGAAAATTGTGTTGAAAGATGTCAGTAGCAATGATGCGGATTGGATCCGTGATCTGAGGTTTATCCTCATTGCTGGACAGAAGAATTATGTCCTTAATGCACCGCTAGGTGACAGACCTATGCAGGAGCAGATGTAGACATTATGAACGTTTGGCTAGCTCAATATGATGACTACTTGATAGTTTAGTGCACCATGCTTAAATGGCTTAGAATCGGGACTTCAACGACGTTTTGAACATCATGGACCATATGAGATGTTCCAGCAGTTGAAGTTAATATTTCAAGCAAATACCCAAGTTGAGAGATATGAAGTCTCCAACAAGTTCTATAGCTAAAAGATGGAGGACAATCGCTCAACTAGTGAGCATGTGCTCAGATTTTCTGGTTACTACAATCGCTTGAATCAAGTGGGAGTTAATCTTCCAGATAAGATAGTGATTGACAGAGGTCTCTAGTCACCATCACCAAGTTACTAGAACTTCGTGATGAACTATAGTATGCAAGGGATGACAAAAACAATTACCGAGCTCTTCGTGATGTTGAAATCGACGAAGGTAGAAATCAAGAAAAGAGCATCAAGTGTTGATGATTGACAAGACCACTAGTTTCAAGAAACAGGCAAAGGGAAAGAAAGGGAACTTCAAGTAGAATGACAAGCAAGTTGTCACTCCCGCGAAGAAGCCCAAAGCTGGACCAAAGCCTGAAACTGAGTACTTACACTGCAAAGGAAATGGTCACTGGAAGCGGAAATGCCCTGAATATTTGGTGGATAAGAAGGATGGCAAAGTGAACAAGGGTATATTTGATATACAGGCTATTGATGTGTGCCTTACTAGTGTTTATAGTAGCCCCTGAGTATTTGATACTTGTTCGGTTGCTAAGATTAGTAACTCCAAACAGGAGTTACAGAATAAACAGAGACTAGTTGAAGGGGAAGTGACGATGAGTGTTGGAAGTAGTTCCAAGATTGATATGATCATCATCGCACACTCCCTATACTTTTGGGATTGGTGCTAAACCTAAATAAATGTTATTTGGCGTTTGCGTTGAGCATGAATATGATTTGATCATGCTTATTGCAATACGGTTATTCATTTAAAGTCAGAGAATAATTGTTGTTCTATTTACATGAATAAAACCTTCAATGGTCATACACCCAATGAAAATAGTTTGTTGGATCTCGATCGTAATGATACACATATTCATAATATTGATGCCAAAAGATGCAAAGTTAATAATGATAGTGCAACTTATTTGTGGCACTGCCGTTTGGGTCATATCGGTGTAAAGTGCATGAAGAAACTCCATAAAGATGGATATTCGGAATCACTTGGTAATGAATCATTTGATGCTTGCGAACTGTACCTTTTGGGCAAAATGACTAAAAGCTCCGTTCTCCGGAACAATGGAATGAGCTACTGACTTGTTGGAAATAATACATACTGATGTATGCAGACCAATGAGTATTAAGGCTCGTGGCGGGTATCGTTATTTTCTGACCTTCACAGATGATTTGAGCAGATATGGGTATATCTACTTGATGAAACATAAGTCTGAAATAGTTAAAAGGTTCAAAGAATTTCAGAGTGAAGTGTAGAATCATCGTAACAAGAAAATAAAGTTTATGCGATCTGATCGTGGAGATGAATATTTGAGTTACGAGTTTGGCCTTCAGTTAAAACAATGTGGTATAGTTTCACAAACTGATGCCACCTGGAACACCACAACGTAACGGTGTGTCCGAACGTCATAACCGCACTTTATTTGATAGGGTGCGATCAATGATGTCTCTTACCGATTTACCAATGTTGTTTTGGGGTTATGCATTAGAGACAGCTGCATTCACGTTAAATAGGTCACCATCTAAATACATTGAGATGACACCTTATGAACTGTCGTTTGACAAGAAACCCAAGTTGTCATTTCTTAAAGTTTGGGGTTGCGATGCTTATGTGAAAAAAGTTTCATCCTAATAAGCTCAAACCCAAATCGGAGAAGTGCGTCTTCATAGAATACCCAAAGGAAACTGTTGGGTACACCTTCTATCACAGGTCCAATGGCAAGATATTCGTTGCTAAAAATGGATCCTTTCTAGAGGAGTTTCTCATGAAAGAAGTGAGTGGGAGAAAGTAGAGCTTGATAAGGTAATTTGTACCTTCTCCCAAATTGGAAAGTAGTTCATCACAGAAATCAGTTCCGGTGATTCTTACACCAATTAGTGAGGAAGTTAATGATGATGATCATGAAACTTCAGATCAAGTTATTACAGAAACTCGTAGGTCTTCCAGAGTACGATCCGCACCAGAGTGGTATGGTGATCCTATTCTAGAAGTCATGTTACTAGACCGTGATGAACCTATGAACTATGAGGAAGCGATGATGAGCCCAGATTTCGTGAAATGGCTTGAGACCATGAAATCTGAGATGGGATCCATGTATGAGAACAAAGTGTGGACTTTGGTGGAGTTGCCCGATGATCGGCAAGCCATATTGTATAAATGGATCTTCAAGAGGAAGACAGACGCTGATAGTAGTGTTACTATCTACAAAGCTCGACTTGTCGCAAAAAGGTTTTCGACAAGTTCAAGGTGTTGACTACAATGAGATTTTCTCAACTATAGCGATGCTTAAGCCTGTCCGAATCATGTTAGCAATTGTCACATTTTATGAAATCTAGCAAATGGATGTCAAAACTGCATTCCTTAATGGTTTTATTAAAGAAGAGTTGTATATGATACAACCAGAAGGTTTTGTCAATCCTAAAGGTGCTAAAAGAGTGTGCATGCTCTAGTGATCTATCTATGGACTGGTGCAAGCATCTCGGAGTTGGAATATACAGTTTGATGAGTTGATCAGAGCATATGGTTTTATACAGACTTTTGGAGAAGCCTGTATTTACAAGAAAGTGAGTGGGAGCTCTGTAGCATTTCTAAATACTATATGTAGATGACATATTGTTGTTTGGAAATGATATAGAATTTCTGGATAGCATAAAAGGATACTTGAATAAGAGTTTTTTTTCAATGAAAGACCTCGCTGAAGCTGCTTACACATTGAGCATCAACATCTATAGAGATAGATCAAGACGCTTGATAAGATTTTTCAATGAGTACATACCTTGATAAGATTTTGAAGTAATTCAAAATGGAACAATCAAATAAGGAGTTCTTGCCTGTGTTGCAAGGTGTGAAGTTGAGTAAGACTCAAAACCCGACCACGGCAGAAAATAGAATAGAGAATGAAAGTCATTCCCTATGCCTCAGTCATAGGTTCTATAAAGTATGCTATGCTGTATACCAGACCTATTGTATACCTTGCTCTGAATTTGGCAAGGGAGTACAATAGTGATCTAGGAGTAGATCACTGGAGATTGGTCAAGAATATCCTTAGTGAGGACTAAGGAAATATTTCTCGATTATGGAGGTGATAAAAGAGCCCATCGTAAAGAGTTACATCGGTGCAAGCTTTCACACCGATCGAGATGACTCTAAGTCTCAATCTGGATACATATTGAAAGTGGGAGCAATTAGCTAGAGTAGCTCCGTGAAGAGCATTGTAGACATAGAATATTTGCAAAATACATACGGCTCTGAATGTGACAGACCCGTTGACTAAGCTTCTCTCACGAGCAAAACATGATCACACCTTAGTACTCTTTGGGTGTTAATCACATAGCGATGTGAACTAGATTATTGACTCTAGTAAACCCTTTGGGTGTTGGTCACATGACGATGTGAACTATGGGTGTTAATCATATACAGAGATGAATTGGTGTTAAATCACATGGCGATATGAACTAGATTATTGACTCTAGTGCAAGTGGGAGACTGAAGGAAATATGCCCTAGAGGCAATAATAAAGTTATTATTTATTTCCTCATATCATGATAAATGTTTATTATTCATGCTAGAATTGTATTAACCGGAAACATAATACATGTGTGAATACATAGACAAACTTAATGTCACTAGTATGCCCCTGCTTGACTAGCTCGTGAATCAAAGATGGTTAAGTTTCCTAGCCATAGACATGAGTTGTCATTTGATTAACGGGATCACATCATTAGGAGAATGATGTGATTCACTTGACCCATTCCGTTAGCTTAGCACTTGATCGTTTAGTATGTTGCTATTCCTTTCTTCATGACTTATACATGTTCCTATGACTATGAGATTACGCAACTCCCGTTTATCAGAGGAACACTTTGTGTGCTACCAAACGTCACAACATAACTGGGTGATTATAAAGGAGCTCTATAGGTCTCTCCGAAGGTACTTGTTCAGTTGGCGTATTTCGAGATTAGGATTTGTCACTCCGATTGCCGGGGAGGTATCTCTGGGCCCTCTCGGTAATGCACATCACTATAAGCCTTGCAAGCTATGTAGCTAATGAGTTAGTTAAGGGATGATGCATTACGTAATGAGTAAAGAGACTTGCCGGTAACGAGATTGAACTAGGTATTGGGATACCGACGATCGAATCCCGAGCAAGTAACATACCGATGACAAAGGGGACAACGTATGTTGTTATGCGGTTTGACCGATAAAGATCTTTGTAGAATATGTAGGAGCCAATATGAGCATCCAGGTTCCGCTATTGGTTATTGACCGGAGATGTGTCTCGGTCATGTCTACATAGTTCTCGAACCCGTAGGGTCCGCACGCTTAAGATTTCGATCACAGTTATATTATGAGTTTATGTGTTTTGATGTACCGAAGGAGTTCGGAGTCCCGGATGAGATCGGGGACATGACGAGGAGTCTCGAAATGGTCGAGACGTAAAGGTCGGTATATTGGATCACTATATTCGGACATCAGAAATGTTCCGAGTGATTCGAGTATTTTTTGGAGTACCGGAGAGTTACGGGAATTCGTATTGGGCCTTAATGGGCCATACGGGAAAGGAGAGAATGGGCCCAAAGGGTGGCCGCACCCCTCCCCATAGACTAGTCCGAATTGGGCTAGGGAGGGGGGCGCCCCCTTCCTTCCTTCTCCTTCTCCCTTCCCTTTCCTAGGGCGCGCCATAGAGAGGGCCCGCCCTCCCCCTCCTCCACTCCTTTATATACGGGGAGAGGGGCACACCTTGGAGACACAACAATTGATCTCTTGATCTCTTAGCCGTGTGCGGTGCCCCCCTCCACCATAGTCCTCGATAATATTGTAGCGGTGCTTAGGTGAAGCCCTGCGATGGTATAACATCAAGATCGTCACCACGCCGTCATGCTGACGGAATTCTCTCTCGACACTCGGCTGGATCGGAGTACGAGGGACATCATCGAGCTGAACGTGTGGTAGAACTCAGAGGTGCCGTAGTTTCGGTGCTTGATCGGTCGGGCCATGAAGACGTACGACTACATCAACCGCGTTGTTCTAACGCTTCCGCTTTTGGTCTATGAGGGTACGTGGACACACTCTCCCCTCTCGTTGCTATGCATCACTATGATCTTGCGTGTGCGTAGGAATTTTTTTGAAATTACTACGTTCCCCAACAATATATATATATATCAATTAGGCTTCAAGTGCGTACTTGTTAGTTAAACCTTTGTATAAATTGCGACACTAAATACGACTAGTAAGTAGTACAGTAGCAGTACTAGTATACGTTGGTCAAATTATTCATCATGTCCACACATTGAATTGACGTGACAACACGCTGCGCGTGAGGTGACACAAGAATCCCGGCAACGTGTTCGGATATTCTGGACTTCAGATTTGGAGTACCACTTATCTGTCGAAATCTTTCATCGTTCACTTAAAACAATCGATTGATCATACATGAGTACCATATAACTGGAATTACTGATGCAAGTCGAAGAAGGATTGGACGGTGCTGCCGGCTGGCGTCAAGTTCGATCCCACGGATCAGGAGCTGATCGAGCACCTTGAGGCCAAAGTGAGTGCTGACAGCGCAAGATTTCAGTCTCTCATCAATTTGTTCATACCAACCATCGACAGCGAGCACGGCATATGCTACACCCAACCTGAGAAACTTCCAGGTAAGACACCGATCGGCCGTTTACTTGCACAAACATATTCCTTTGTTTATAGCTCTATTTTTCTTTTTATACGCAGACCTGGTGAAGCAATTACAATTTGACAGTTAATAAAAAGTGAAACAAGTGACTGCAACATGCCAAAGATGTTATGAAAATGCCAACTAGGTACACTAAAACCTGTATTCCACAATACTACAGGTATCACACTGAGTGGCCCAAGGAAGCGTTTCTTCCAGCGCAAATCCAGGGCATTCAAAAGGGGCACGTGGACGCGTCGCAAGATACAGTCGGAGTGCGGCATGCACGCGATGTGGCACAAGACCGGCAATACCTTGCCGGTGATGGTCAACGGCCGGCAGACGGGCAGCAAAAAAGGTTCTGGTGCTGCACACCAACAAGAACTTCGACCAGCAGAGGACCAACTGGGTGATGCACCAGTACCACCTCGGGGACCTGGAGCAAGAGAAGGAGCGGGAGCTGGTCCTCCGCAAGATTTTCTACCAGACGAACACTAGGGCCATGAGTAAAAAGATTATAAGTTAGTTTGGTATTGGTAGTGGTACTACCTTGTCGTCCGCAAGTTGGTATTGTTGTTAACGATCTTTTGGTATGAACTTGCATTTGCTTCCAACCGTCATGCCGAGGGTCGACGTGGATATAAAGCTGAATCATTTGTTTCGAAACGAATTTTCAGGCACCTGATTTTTATTTGATGGGTAGCATAAGCACCCGCCATTCGAATTCCCAGTTCTCCATTACAAGTGCATGCACTTATTATCACGATAAAAAAATATCCGTGCTGCATCCTAGTTATCAGTCTGTACTTGTAGGATTCTCTCATTTATTGAGCACATATATTGTTTTTTCAGGTCGAGCAAGTTTCAACTGGGCTGCAGACCGCCCAGGGTTGGTTTTGTTTTTAACAGGCCCAGCCCATGACAACAACAGGGCACAAAGATCCAGCAGGTATCTACTGGCCTCTGGCCCACCAGCGTTAGTTATGTTTTGTCTTACAACATCCGTATGCAGTTTTTTTTTCTGAATCAAACACACAGCCCAATTCTATTTTCCTCTTGAAACACATGTCCTACATCCGTTTTCTAATCTCTACCCATAGTTTTACTAGTTCATATACACGTATCATTATATTGAAAACACATAAAATTCCCTTTTCATATTTACATCCTTATTTTGTTGTTTTTTCCCACCCAGCACTGATTTTTTTACCACTGGTTTTCCCTTAAACCAACTCAATTGTCCCACATCTTATTTGCTTACAAAAAATGATTTTTTTGGCAAATCAATAAGTTCTTAAAAAATGTTTATCATTTCGGGATTACAACAGTTCAGACTCCACTGAAATATGCAAAATAAGGTTGAACTTTTTGACCGTGGTCCTGGGTAGCAAATGGGTTGTAATAAATTACTTAAGAATTAGCAAATGGGCTGCAAATTATAAAAAATAGCAAATGGGCTTTATGTTGTCTGCCACAGATTTGGAGGCTGACTTGTGGGCCTACTAAGTTCATGCGTACACAAGGTTTCTCAAAAAAGAAACTTAGTCAACAATCGACTCTACCAGCGTCAGACTATTAGATGTCAATCCAACGGCAATCATGCTTCTTCAGTCTCTGATCTTCTTGCCCCAGCTGCCCAAACCAGCACCATTGGAACCGCCTGCTCCCGCCTCCCGTGGCCGGCAGTGCTGCCGGGCAGGCCTCACGGCCCCATCATACTCGCGTCCCTAGCCTATCTATCCCTCTACTCACCACACCTCCTATTATTTTCCGGCGACGGCAGCCGAACCAGTCAACCCTCATACTCTCGACCGCGTGGGCAGCCACTGCCGTGTCTTCCCCGGCTCCGTGTCGTTCCCTTCGTAGGCCTCGCCATCGTCCACCGCCCTGGTGCTCTCGGCGCGGCGTGGTCAACGATGTCCATCCAACGGCAGTAGTGCTTCTTCAACCTCTGGTCTTCTTGCCCCAGTCGCCCAAAGCAGCGTTGGTCGTGCCTCATGCTCCTGCCTCCCGTGGCCAGCTATGATGCCGTGGAGGCCTCACCGTCCCCATACTACTCCCACCGCTGGCCAGGCCATCCCTCCACTCACCCACTCCCCCTGTTATTCTGCGGCGACCGCAACCTCACACCGCAGCCGAACCAGTGAACCCTCGTACTCCTCTCCGCGTGGGCATCCACTGCCGCGTCTTCCCCGGCTCCGTGTCGTCCCCTTCCTAGGCCTCGTCGTCGTCCACCGCCTTGGTGCTCTCGGCGCGCCATGGTCAATGTGGTCAACGACCGACTTCCGTCGAAAGATTACTGTACATGGAGAGGCTGACAGCTGGGTCCACGGCAGCCACAAGGAAGTGCCTCATTACGCGCAAAATAATTATTCCTCCACCTGACAACAGGGACCCACCGGACGGGCCACCAGTATTTCATGGAAAAAATGTTTCCCCCTGACTGCTGGGACCCACCGGACGGGCCACCGTATTTCACGAAAAAAAACGTTTGCCCTGACTGCTGGGACCCACCGGACGGACCACCGTATTTCACGAAAAAAACATTCCCTCCGCTGTCACCTCGGACCCACCGGAAGTGCCTCCTTATTACTCACAGAAAAATGAATACTCCCCCTGCTAGCTGGGACCCACCATGGTGGGAGGCTGACTTGTGGGCCTACTAAGTTGACGGGGACGGAGGGCTTTGTCAACTTAGTCAATATGAACGATTCTTGCTCCAGTGACCGTACGATGTCCATCCAACGGCCGTCGTGCTTCTTCAATTTTTGCTCTTCTTGCTCCAGTCGCTCAAACAAGCATCGGCGGGACTGCCTGCTCCCTCCTCCCCGCGGCCGGCTGTGCTGCCGCGTAGGCCTCACCGCCCCACCGTACTCCCATCGCTGGCCTAGCCATCCCTCTACTCACCCACACCTGCTGTTATTCTCCGGCGAGGGCAGACGAACCAGTAAACCCTCGTACAGTCGTACTCCCCTCTGCATGGGAAACAACTGCCGAGTCTTCCCTACCTCCATGTCGTTCCCTTCCTAGGCCTCGCCTTCGTCCATCGCCCTGGTGCTCTTGGCGCGGCCTGGTCAACATGGTCAATAACCGACATGCATCTGAAGTGGATTGTACGTGAAGAGGCTTACACCTGGGTCCACAGCCGCACGCAAGGAAATGCCTCCTTAATACACGCAAAATAATGATTCCTCCACCTGACATCGGGGACCCACCGAAAGGGCCTCTGTATTTCACGAAAAAATGTTACCGCTGCTGACAGCTCGGACCCACCAGCTATATCTTCGCACGCAAGGAAGTTCCTCCTTATTACGCACAAAAAAATGAATACTCCCCCTATTAGCTGGGACCCAGTATAATGGCAGGTTGACTTGTGGGCCTACTAAGTTGACGGGGACGAAGGGCTTTGTCAACTTAGTCAATATGCACGACTCTAGCTCCAGTGACCGTACTATGTCCATCAAACAGCCGTAGTGCTTCTTCAACCTCTGGTCTTCTTGCTCCAGCCACCCAAACCAGCGCCGGTCGTGCCTCGTGCTCCTGCCTCCCGTGGCCGGCTGCGGTGCGGCGGAGGCCTCACCGCCCCCTACTACTCCCACCGCTGGTCAGACCATCCCTCTACTCACCCACACCCCCTATTATTCTGCGGCGACAGCAGCCTCACACCGCAGCAAACTAGTGAACCCTCGTACTCCTCTACACGTGGGCATCCACTGCCGCGTCTTCCCCGGCTCCGTGTCGTCCCCTTCCTAGGCCTCGCCTTCATCCATCGCCCTGGTGCTCTCGGCACGGCGTGGTCAACATGGTCAAGGAACGGCTTCCATCGGACGTGGACTGTACGTGGAGAGGCTGACAGCTGGGTCCACGGCCGCAGCAAGGAAGTGCCTCCTTATTACGTGCAAATTAATTATTCCTCCACCTGACAGCAGGGACGCACCGGATGGGCCACCGTATTTCGTGAAAAAAAAAAACATTTCCCCCTGACTGCTGGGACCCACCAGCTACATCTTCGCAGGCATGGAAGTGCCTGACAGTCGGGACCCACCTGGTCGAAGCGTACGTAGCATTGTCATTCTGGTCGCGAACGTGTACGTACATATATACTGGTGGATGTAGAGGCGCGCACGTGTCGTAGTAGAGGCATGCATGTAGCATGTACACGTACGTACAGTGGGCAGGGTGCCAGAAAGAAAATACGGCCACGTATGTGTACATACGGGCGGGGTCTCGAACGCCTACTCGCGCATACGTACGGCCAGGGCTCGTGTACATGGTTGAGTCGGAACGGAGAAACAGCGTCGTCGTCGTGTTCATGGGGAGCCAACCGGCTGGGTCGGAACGGAATGCGTGGTCGTGTTCATCGGGAGGGCTTGGACGGTACAGGCGATGGAAACGAGGCCTGGCGTACCGCACAACAGAGGAAACGGACCTCCTACATTCGGAATGGGGTCCTGTTGATCGGGAGGGGTCTGGCGTACCGCAAAACGGAGGAAACGGACCTCCTACGGTCGAAACGGGGGTCCTCTTGATCGGGAGGGGTGTGGCGTACCGCAAAACGGAGGAAACGGACCTCCTACGGTCGAAATGGGGGTCCTGTTGATCGGGAGGGGTGTGGCGTACCGCAAAACGGACGAAACAGACTTGTGTTGGAGCGCTATGGTCCAAACGGGGGTCCTGTTCATCGGGAGAGGTGTGGCGTACCGCAAAACGGGACTCCACGGGATACTGTTCATCTCCACCGTCGACCTCCTCCAGCCTCCACGGGCTACCGTCGACCTCCTCCAGCCTCCACGGGCTCCTGTTCATCCAGCCTCCACCGCACGCTACTCTAACGGCTACTGTTCAACCACCCCTCCACGGGCACCCCTCCATCGTCTACTGTTCATCTAGCCCTCCACACCACGGGGTCCTGTTCAACCACCCCTCCACGGGCACCCCTCCACCGTCTACTGTTCATCCAGCCCTCCACACCACGGGGTCCTGTTCATCCAGAGCCAATGCCACCGCTCACTATTCATCCAACCCCCCCCCTCCCCCACAACGCTCATTGTTCATCCAATCGATCGGCTTCAGTTAGCATCAGTAGCGAAGGAATCGCTCGATCGGGTTCAGTTAACAGCCATTGATTGATCGCTCGGGTTCAGTAACGCGTAGCCTGTAGTGCAATTGCTCGGGTTTAGTTAGAGCCTAACGCCTCGCTCGGGTTCAGTTAGAGCCAACGCCTCGCACACATGCGCGTACGTGTATGAGAGAAACACGCATCGCTCGGCCCCCGACCTCCCACCGTAACTGGGAACTCCCCGAAATTTTCCTCCCCCTCGCTTCTACCACGGTTTTTTCCGTCATGGACGGCCCAAAGAATGTCATGTAGCTGCGTCTCCAGCCCGCCTAGGACGAAAAGCCCATTTTCTGTCATGATTTTTTGTCATACAAGTAGGAGCCCACCACATCTATGATGATACCGGGTTTTGTCACAATTATCGTCATAGAAGTGTCATATGTATGACAGAAAAAAAATTGTTCGGCCCAAAATGTCATGGATGTGCCTTTTTTTGTAGTGTAGATCGGTTGGATCATGATCGGATCGCGAAGAGTATGACTACATCAACCACATTATATATGCTTTCGCTTAGCGATCTACAAGGGTATGTAGATGCTCTCCCCCTCTCGTAGCTATGCATCTCTATGGATAGATCTTGCATGTGCGTAGAAAATATTTTGTTTTCCATGCAACATTACCCAACAGTGGCATCATGAGCCAGGTCTATGCGTAGATGATATGCACAAGTGGAACACAAAGGAGCTGTGGGCGGTGATGTTCATATTGCTTACCTTCAATGTCTTATTTCGATTCGGCAGTATTGTGGGATGAAGCAGCTCGGACCAACCTTACATGTCCATGTACATGAGACCAGTTCCACTGACTAACATGCAACTTGTTTTGCATAAGGTGGCTAGCGGGTGTCTGCCTCTCTCAGTTTAGTTGAATCCTATTTCACTACGGCGGTCCTTGCAGGAGGTTAAATAGAAACTTGATAATCACCATTGTGGTTTTGTGTAGGTAAGAACGGTTCTTGCTAGTTGCCCGTTGCAGCCACGTAAAACTTGCAACAACAAAGTAGAGGACGTCTAACTTGTTTTTGCAGGGTAGGTTGTAATGTGATATGGTCAAGACGTGATATGATATATGTTGATGTATGAGATGATCATTGATACGTCTCCGTCATATCTACTTTTCCTAATGCTTTTCCTCTTGTTTTAGACTCTAATTTGCATGATTTGAGTGAAACTAACCCGGACTGACATTGTTTTCAGCAAAACTACCATGGTGTTGTTTTTGTGCAGAAATAGAAGTTCTCGGATTGGAACGAAACTTTGCGAGGAATTTTTATACGAATAAAGATAATTTCTGGAGCCAAGAACCACTAGAGGGGGGCACCTGGGTGGGCACAACCCACCAGGGTGCCCCCCATTCCAGGCACGCCCAGGTGGGTTGTCCCCACCTGGTGGCCCCGCAGACCCTGAAACTGACGCTATAAAATCACATATTTCTATAAAAATCAGGGAGGAAGAATTATCGCATTTCAGGAGACACAACTCCCGCCACCTCCTATTATTCATCGGGAGGCCAGATTTGGAGTCCATTTGGGGCTCCGTAGAGGGGGATCTTCGTCATCACCAACCCTTCTCCATCGCCAATTCCATGATGCTCCCCACCGGGAGTGAGTAATTCCTTCGTAGGCTCGCTAGTCGGTGAGGAGTTGGATTAGATTCATCATGTAATCGAGTTAGTTTTGTTAGGACTTGATCCCTAATATCCATTATGTTCTGAGATTGATGTTGCTATGACTTTGTCATGCTTAATGCTTGTCACTTTGGGCCCGGGTGCCATGATTTCAGATCTGAACCGTTTATGTTATCACCATTATATCTATGTTCTAGATTCGATCTTGCAAGTTATAGTCACCTACTACGTGTTATGATCCGGCAACCCCGCAGTGACAATAGTCGGGACACTTCCCGGTGATGACCGTATTTTAAGGAGTTCATGTATTCACCGTGTGTTAATGCTTTGTTCCGGTTCTCTATGAAAAGGAGGCCTTAATATCCCTTAGTTTCCAATAGGACCCCACTGCCACGGGAGGGTAGGACGAAATATGGCATTCAAGTTCCTTCCATAAGCACCTATGACTATTTACGGAATACATGCCTACATTATATTTATGAACTAGAGCTAGTGTTGCATCGCCGTAGGTTAAGACTGTTATATGATGAATATCATCCAACAAATCGCCGATCCAATGCCTATGATTTTCCTACATATTGATCTTGCTAAGTTACTATTGCTGCTGTTACTATAGTTACTGCTACCAAAACTATTGCTATCACTATTACCGTTACCATTGATGTTGCTACTACTATCAAAACTATCATACTACTTTGCTACTGATCACTTTGTTGCAGATAATTAATCTCCAAGTGTGGTTGAATTGACAACTCAGTTGCTAATAATTGCAAATATTCTTTGGCTCCCTTGTGTTGAATCAATAAATTTGGGTTGAATACCCTACCCTCGAACTCTATTGCGATCCCCTATAGTTGTGGGTTACCAGTACCTTTTTCTAGCGCCGTTGTCGGGGAGCATAGCTATATTTGTGGAGTCACTTGGGATTATTATCAAATATCACTACGAAGAATTTGAAGGACGCTAAGACTAAGATTTTTCCCTCTAAGATGAGGGGAGGTAAGGAACTGCCATCCAGCTCCACTTTAGATTCACCTTCTGTTATAAGTAGACTTGCAACACCACCACATGTTGTTAATCCTGATATGTCACAAGTTATTGATGATGCTACTTTTGTTATGAATGATATTTACGATGATGCTAGTACCTTGCTTGATGATAATGTGCCACTGGGTGAATTTCTTGATGAACAACCTGCTAGAAATAGAGCTTTTGAGAATGTTGAAACTAATGAAGAACTTAAAACTGGAAATCTTGAAACACCTATTGGAACTAGCCCTCCTAGATATGAATTTCCAAAGGTACCGGAAGGTTATGTTACGAATGAGGAGGCAACTAGGGATATTCTTGCTTGTAAGGATAGAGATGATCTAGAAAAATTATTATGCAAGTATAAAGAAAAAAAACTCTAAATGCTAAAATGAAATGTGATCCTTAGTTTATACTTCACCTATCTTTGTTGATGATAAGGATTATGAATTCTCTGTTGACCCAGAGTTGATTACTTTGGTTGAATCTGATCCTTTCCCCGGTTATGAAATTGAAACTATTGTGGCACATATTACTAAGTTGAATGACATAGCCACCCTTTTTGCTCATGATGAGAAAATTCACTATTATTATATTCTCAAATTATTTCCGCTCTCATTAAAGGGTGATGCTAAAGCTTGGTTCAGTACTCTTGCTCCTGGTTGTGTGCGTAGTCCCCAGGACATGATTTATTACTTCTCTGGAAAATATTTCCCTGCTCATAAGAAACAAGTTGCCTTATAGGAAATATTTACCTTTGTGCAAATTGAAGAAGAGAGTCTCCCACAAGCTTGGGGGAGGATTCTCCAATTGCTTAATACTTTGCCTGGCCATCCTCTTAAGAAAAATGAAATACTTGATATCTTCTACAATGGACTAACCGATGCTTCTAGGGATTTCCTGGATAGTTGTGCTGGTTGTGTTTTCAGGGAACGAACTATTGGGCAAGCCGAAGAATTATTGGATAACATATTGAAAAATTATGATGATTGGACTCTTCCTGAACCACCACCTAAACCCACTCCGAAGAAGAGGGTATCTTATATCTCAGTCCTGAAGATATGCAAGAGGCAAAGAAATCTATGAGAGAAAAAGGTGTTAAAGCTGAGGATGTCAAAAATTTACCTCCTATTGAAGAAATACATGGGCTTGATACATCACCACCACATAAGGTGGTATAGGTAAATTCTCTAGTGAAATTCAATGAAGGTGATATTCCTTATTGTAAACATCCTAGTCAATGCCTTTATGAGTTTGATAACTACATTAGAAAGCAAGATCACTTCAATGCAAATGTTATGAAATAGTTGAAATACAACTCTGATATGATTGTTTGCTTAAGTGACTTGTTATTTAGAATCTCAAATGATGTTAGAGGTGTAGGAAAGCATGCCTCTATGGTTCAAACTCAATTAGAACAAGTTGCTAAATCTCAAAGAGAGTTGCTTGATGAAATGAACAATAATATAAGTGAATTTGCTGTTAGAGTAGCAACCAGAGGAGGTAAAATGACTCAGGAGCCACTTTATCCTGAGGGACACCCAAAGAGAATTGAACAAGATTCTCAAAGAATTAACACTGATGCACCTACTCCTTCTAAAAAGAAAAGGAAGAAGAAAAGTGATAGGACTTTGCATGCCTCTAGTGAACTTGAAGTAGAAAAACCTCGTGATAATGATAATGAGTTTCTATCTCTGATGCTCAAACTCAATCTAGTAGTGAACACTCACCCTCCGATAATGATGAGGTTCATGAAGACACTCAGCCAAATAATAAAGAACCAGACAATGATGTTGAAATTGAACCAGTTGTTGATCTTCATAACCCACAACCCAAGAATAAAAGATATGGTAAAAGAGACTTTGTTGCTAGAAAACACGATAAGGAAAGAGAACCATGGGTTAAAAAACCTATGCTCTTTCCACCTAAGTAAACTAAAAATAAAGATGATGAAGAATTTGAACGCTTTGCTGAAATGCTGAGGTTAGTCTTTTTGCGTACTCGCTTGACTGATATCTTAAAAATGCCTCCGTATGTAAAGTACATGAAAGACATCATCACCAAGAAGATAAAAATACCAGAAGCTGAAATATCCACCATGCTTGCTAATTATACTTTTAAAGATGGAGTACCTAAAAAACTTGGAGATCCGGGAATACCAACTATACCTTGCTCCATCAAAAGAAATTATGTGAAAACTGCTTTATGTGATTTGGGAGCTAGTGTTAGTGTTATGCCTTTCTCTTTATATAAAAGACTTGATTTGAATAAACTCACACCTACTGAAATATCTTTGCAAATGGCTGACAAATCAACTGCCATACCTATTGGTATTTGTGAGGATGTGCCCGTTGTTGTTGCTAATGTTACTATTTTGACTGACTTTGTTATACTTGAGATGCCTGAGGACGACAACATGTTGATCATCCTTGGTAGACCCTTCTTGAATACTTCAGGGGCTGTTATTGATTGCAATAAAAGCAAGGTCACTTTCCATATCAATGGTAATGAGCATACGGTGCACTTTCCGAAGAAACAATTCCAAGTGAATGGTATCAATGTTATTGAAAAATCTCCGACAATCACTATTGGAAGTTTTCAGCTACCTCGACCTACTGTTAAAAAGAAATATGAAATGCTTATTGTTGGGGACATTCATATCCCCATTGAGGTAACTTAGTGATTTACGAAAGTTCGGTTACACGCTAATCAAAAGTGGTTGTTAATAATACTTGATCAACCTTATTAATGAATTGTTTTTGAGAGGTATGAAGTTAGTGAGCACTACCTTTTGTCCCTACCTTTTGGTTTCTGCCAAGTTTTGTTTGTTTTCTGAATTTCCCTTGCAATAAAAAAAATGACCCAGAAATAGAAGTTCTCAGAATGCTCTGAAAGTTTAAGACGATTTTTTCTGAATATTTAAGAATTTTTGGTGCAAATAACATCAGAGGGAGGTGCACCACGTGGGCACAACCCACCTGGGCGCGCCAGGACCACCAAGCACGCCCTGGTGGGTTGTGGTCCCCACGTGGGCCCCGTCACTTATCTCTTCATCCCATATCACCACCTACCTCTAGAAAAAAAATCACCTTTGCTCTCTTTCTCGTGTCCTTGCTCCCGAACCCACGGACTTTGATCTCTTTGCTCGAAGCTCCATTTTGGAAACTGTTTCGGGGATTGTTGCTTGGTATGTGACTCCTCCATTGGTCCAATTAGTTTTTGCTCTAGTGGTTTATATTTTGAATAATTAGTTACTCTTGGTGCTGTTGTAGATGAGCTTGCATGTTGAATTCTTAGAGTTCTAAGTAGTTTGAATGCTTGCTATGGCCTCTATGCATCCTTAGGAGTAGTTGCTATCATTCTTATAAGGTTTTGTTGACAAAATTTTGTGACCCAGAAAATTTCAGAAAATTGTACGCGAATATGATGAACCTCTTTGGAAGGAGTTCTTCGAGGCGGAGGTCCTTGGAGGCATCTTCTAGTCGCAGCTCCGTTCGTCGATCTTATGTTGAACCAAGTGAAAATTCCATTCGAGATGCCGCCACCAAATCATGTTTATGGCCAAGCAACGATTATATGGTGCGTGTGGACATTAAAGAAGAATTTGAGCAATATGTTCACAATGCCGAGCTCTGTCCCTACATTGCAGATAAGTGCGACAAACACCTTAGCCTCACTGAATCATTTACCACAGAATTTAAATTCCATCCTCGTGAATCCAGAGTATGATTTAAGCTATATGACAATTCATTTACTATATCTTTGGACAAATTTTCTAATCACAGCAAAATTCTGTTTTGGAGTTCATTGGACGAACCACCAAGGTCGGAGTTTGAGATATTCTTAACTAGCCTTTGCTATGGTGAGACTAGAGGAGTGACTCAAGGTAGAATAAAGAGCAATCATTTTCCCTCAATCCAATACTTTGCACTATTTAATGAAAAATGCATTGTAGGAAAACAATATTGTAGTACACTTTGTGCTCCAGACTTGAGCCTTATCCGCACCGCTCTCATCGGTGACAAAATTTATAACCTTGGAGCGATAGTGGCACGTAGATTACAACACAACGCTGGTAGTGGATATTTTTAGGGTGGAATTTATGCCACACGCTTAGCAAGAGAGTTGGGTGTTTCACCTTAGCCTTATGACCCCATCCTACCCACGCGGTACCTTGACTTCGATGCTATGAAACGTCATAAGATCCTTAGTGGTGAACCACATATTTTACTTATAACCTATTGTTTAATAAAAGGTCCATTGTGGACACCTTTTTTCCCGCACCTGCTCTCTTTGATGTTCACAACAAGGGAAGATATTATGTTCTTCAGAGCGAGGCCCGAGCACATAACGCGGCAGTTGTGGCTACATGGTGGGTTGAGGCATCCGCACTGAGAGCCTCCGTGAGCTATCACTCCGACCATTATGCAGATCACTGGCAGATTACCAAGTTAGGCCAAAAGCCTAAGCTTGGGGGAGTACGTATTTCCACCGACATTACTTTCATGTTGACACATTTTATTCTAGTTGTCAGTATCCACACTTTTTTATTGTATTATCCATGTTAGATTTATTTCTTCGCCTTCTTATTGTGTATTTGAAAAACCTTGAGAAAATAGAAAAATATTTCCTGCTTCTTTTTTATTTTTCTTTCTAGCGTAGTTAGTTGTAGCACTAAAAAGAAAACCGAAAAAGATTTCCTTGTTCTTCTTTTGCTTGTTGGGAGCTTTCCCGTGTAAATAGTTTTTCTCATTTTTGTTTTTCCCTTTTACTTGCTCGTTCAAGAAAAACCAAAAACTCCAAAAATATTTTAGTGTGTTTCTCTGAATTTCTTTTTCTTTCTATTGAGTTTTACCGATGAGAAGACCGCGATGAAAATGTTGAGTGGCTCTCATATGTGTTATTGTAGATCTAATAAAGAGCATGTATTACCTTGTCTTCTCCTTTTGAATAAAATGTTTGCAGATTCCAGCTTGGTCCACGACACTCTTGCACTATTATTATTTTCACGCCGTTCGGTCGTGCAAGTGAAAGGCAATAATGACGGTTATTTGATGAACTGGTTGTGGCAGAGAGAAACGGGTATGAACTCGACTTGTTCTGTTTTTTGTAAATATGTTTAACCTAGTGCCCATGATTCAGCCTATTATGATTAAAGATGTTTGCAATAACAACTAGATATTATAGTTTCTCATGCCATGCATAAGTAGCTAGGAGTGGATAATGATTTATCTTGGATGAAAACATTGCGTTAAAATAATTGTGATGTAGTATGATGATATGGTATCCTCCTCTAAATGTTCGAGTGGCTTGACTTGGCACATGTTCATGCATGTAGTTGAATCAAAACCAACATAGCCTCTATGATATTTATGTTCATGGTGTTCATATCCTACTCATACTAGTATCCAATGTTACTTATGCATAATGCATGTTCATGACCTTTTCGCTCTCTAGCTGGCCGCTTCTCAACCTAATTGCTAGTCTTCGCCTGTACTAAGCGTGTTTGTGCATCAAAACCATGAAACCCAAGTTATTCCAGATGAGTCCACCATACCTACCTATATGCGGTATTACCCTCCCGTCCTAAGTAAATTCTTTTTTTTTGCGGGTGGCGTCCTAAGTAAATTCGCATGTGCAACCTCTATAAATTTCAAATAAATATATTTTTTGTGTGCCTGGATTGTTCATAGAGCAACAGGAGGTAGTCAGTATCTTCCATGCTAAGCGGGTTATTCTCATGATGAGTGTTTATTCACTCGTCCTTGCACGAGAGGGCAGTAATAGGGATTCCCAGTCTCAAATTCAAATTACAAATAATTAAACAAAACTCCCCCAGATTGTTGTTGGTATGGACGGCATCCGTTGTTTCAGACGAACCGTGGATTGTGAATGTTGGTGAAGGGGGAGTAAACATTTACTTTTATCGCTTGGGAACCGCCACTAAGGTGTTTAGCATGGAAGATACCGATAACTAATGGTCGTGAAGTAAACATTTACTTTTATGTTCTGTCATTACCTTCTCAAATAAGTCTATATAAACCAAATTGTTTGACCACCTCATCAAAACGTATATTCCAACTCCGAGATGCTTGCACCAGTCCATAGATGGATTGCTGGAGCTTGCACACTTTGTTAGCACCCTTAGGAACGACAAAACCTTCTGGTTGCATCATATACAACTCTTCTTTAAGAAACTCATTAATGAATGCAGTTTTGATGTCCATTTGCCAGATTTCATAATCATAAAATGCGGCAACTGCTAACATGATTCTGATAGATTTAAGCATCGCTACGGGTGAGAAAGTCTCATTGTAGTGATCTCCTTGAACTTGTTGAAAACCTTTTCCGACAAGTCGAGCTTTGTAGACAGAGATATTACCATCAGCATCTTTCTTCCTCTTGAAGATCCATTTATTCTCAATGGCTTGCCGATCACCGGGCAAGTACACAAAAGTCCACACTTTGTTCTCATACATGAATCCTATCTCAGATTTCATGGCCTCAAGCCATTCGTCGGAATCTGGGCTCATCATAGCTTCTTCATAGTCCGTAGGTTCGCCATTGTCTAACAACATGACTTCCAGGATAGGATTATCGTACCACTCTGGTGCGAAACGTGTTTTGATCGACCTACGAGGTTCTGTAGTAACTTGATCTGAAGTTTCATGATCATTATCATTTGGTTCCTCTCTGGTTGGTGTAGACATCACGGGAACGGTTTTCTCTGATGTGCTACTTTCCAATTCGAGAGAAGGTACAATTACTTCATAAAGTTGCACTTTCCTCCTACTCACTTCTTTAGAGAGGAACTCCTTCTCTAGAAAGGACCCATTCTTAGCAACAAAGATCTTTCCTTCGGATCTGTGGTAGAAGGTATACCCAATAGTTTGTTTAGGGTATCCTATGAAGACACACTTATCCACTTTGGGTTCGAGCTTATCAGGCTGAAGGCTTTTGACATAAGCGACACATCCCCAAACTTTAAGAAATGACAGCTTAGGTTTCTTGTCAAGCCATAGTTCATACAGTGTCGTCTCAATTGATTTAGACGGTGATGTATTTAACGTGAATGCAGTTGTCTCTAATGCATAAACCCAAAATGATAAAGGTAAATCGTAAGAGACATCATAGAACGCACCATATCCCATAAAGTACGGTTATGACGTTCAGACACGCCATTACGTTGTGGCATTCCTGGTGGCGTGAGTTGTGAAACAATTCCACATTGTCTTAAATGAAGGCCAAACTCATAACTCCAATATTCAGCTCGCGATCAGATCGTAGAAATTTTATTTTCTTGTTACAATGATTCTCCACTTCCTTCTGAAATTCTTTGAACTTTTCTAATGTTTCAGACTTGTGTTTCATTAAGTAGATATATCCATACCTACTCAAATCATCTGTGAAGGTCAGAAAATAACGATACCCGATGCGTTCTTCAACACTCATCAGACCACATACATCGGTATGTATTATTTCCAATAAGTCATTAGCTCGCTCCATTGTGCCAGAGAACAGACATTTAGTCATCTTACCCATGAGACATGGTTCACAAGTATCAAATGATTCATAATCAATTGATTCCAAAAGTCCATCCGCATGATGTTTCTTCATGCGTTTTACACCAATATGACCTAAACGGCAGTGCCACGAGTATGTTGCACTATCATTGTCAACTTTGCATCTTTTGGCATTAATATTATGAATATGTGTATCACTATGATCGAGATTCAAAAAGAATAGACCATTCACTAAGGGTGCATGACCAAAAGATGTTACTCATATAAATAGAACAACCATTATTCTCCGACTTAAATGAATAACCATCTCGCAGTAAACAAGATCAGATATAATGTTCATGCTCAACGCTAGTACCAAATAACAATTATTGAGGTCTAAAACTAATCCCGAAGTAGATGTAGAGGTAGCATGCCAACGACGATCACATAAACCGTGGAACCATTCCCGACGCACATCGTCACCTTGTCCTTTGCCAATCTTCATTTATTTCATGACTCCTGTTTTGAGTTACAAAAATGAGCAACCGAACCAGTATCAAATACCCAGGCACTACTACGAGCATTAGTAAGGAACACATCAATAACATGTATATCAAATATACCTTTGCTCACTTTGCAATCCTTCTTATCTGCCAAGTACTTGGGGCAGTTCCGCCTCAGTTTCAAGCTTGGGTCCAACTTTGGGCTTCTTCACGGGAGATGCAACTTGCTTGCCATTCTTCTTGAAGTTCCCTTTCTTTCCCTTGCCCTTTTCCTTAAAACTGGTGGTCTTGTTAACCATCAACATCTGATGCTCTTTCTTGATTTCTACCTCCGCCGTCAGCATCGCGAAGAGCTCAAGAATCGTTTTCGTCATACCTTGCATATTATAGTTCATGACGAAGCCTTTGTAGCTTGGTGGCAGTGACTGAAGAACTCTATCAATAACACTCTCAACTAGAAGATCAATTCCTAGCTGAGTCAAGTGGTTGTGGTACCTAGATATTCTGAGTACGTGTTCACTAACAGAACTGTTCTCCTCCATCTTACAGCTAAAGAACTTGTTTGCGACTTCATATCTCTCAACCTGGGCATTTGCTTGAAATATTCACTTCAGCTCTTGGAACATCTCATATGCTCTGTGTCATTCAAAACGCTTTTGAAGTCCCGGTTCGAAGCCGTAAAGCATGGCACGCTGAACTATCAAGTAGTCATCAGATCGAGCCTGCCAGACGTTCATAGCGTCTGCATCAGCTCCTATAGCAGGTTTGTCACCTAGCGGTGCATCAAGGACATAATTCTTCTGTGCAGCAATGATGATAATCCTCAAGTTATGGACTCAGTCCGTGTAGTTGCTACCATCATCTTTCAGCTTAGCTTTCTCTAGGAACGCATTAAAATTCAAGAGAATGGTAGCACGGTCCATTGACCTACAACATAGATTTGCAAATACTATTAGGACTATGTTCATGATAAATTTTAGTTCAAATAAGTAAATTACTAATGAACTCCCACTTAAATCAACATCCCTCAAGTTGTCTAAGTGATACATGATCCAAATCAACTAACCGATGTCCGATCATCACATGAGATGGGATAGTCTTCAATGGTGAACATCTCCATGTTGATCGTATGTACTATTTGACTCACGTTCGACCTTTCGGTATCCTTGTGAGACCATGTCTGTACATGCTAGGCTCGTCAAGTTTAACCCAAGTATTATGAATGTGCAAAACCGGCTTACACCCATTGTATGTGAACGTAGAGTCTATCACACCCAATCATCACGGGGTGCTACGAAATGATGAACTTTAGCAATAGTGCATACTCGGGGAGAACACTTTTATCTTGAAATTAAGTAAAGGGATCATCTTATAATGCTACTGTAGTTTTAAGCCAAATAAGATGCATAAAGGATAAATATCACATGCAATCAAAATACGTGACATGATATGGCCATCGTCATCTTGTGCTTTTGATCTCCATCTCCAAAGCAACGATACGATCTCCATCATCATCGGCACGACACCTTGATCTCCATCGTTGCATCGGGGTTGTCTCGCCAACTATTGCTTCTACAACTATTGCTAACGCATAGCGATAAACTAAAGCAATTATATGGCGCTTAGTGATTGACACGCATGTCATACAATAATTGAAGACAACCCTAAGGCCCCTGCCGGTTGTTGTACTCATCGACATGCAAGTCGTGAACTTATTGCAAAACATGATTGATAACCCACAAGTATAGGGGATCGCAATAGTATTCGAGTGTAGAGTATTCAACCCAAATTTATTAATTCGACACCAGGGGAGCCAAAGAATATTTGCAAGTATTAGCAGCTGAGTTGTCAATTCAACCACACCTGGAGATTAATTATCTGTAGCAAAGTGATCAATAGCAAAGTAGTATGATAGTTTTGATAGTAGTAGCAACAACAATGGTAACGGTAACAGCGATAGCAATAGTTTTGTAGCAGTAACTATAGTAACAACAACAGTAGTAACTTAGCAAGATCAATACGTATGAAAATCGTAGGCATTGGATCAGCGATTTGTTGGATGATATTCATTATATAACAGTCTTAACCTAGGGCGATGCGGAACTATCTCTAGTTCATAAATATAATGTAGGCATGTATTCCGTAAATAGTCATACGTGCTTATGGAAAGAACTTGCATGACATCTTTTCTCCTGCCCTCCCGTGGCAGCGGGTGATAACCCACAAGTATAGGGGATCGCAACAGTTTTCGAGGGTAGAGTATTCAACCCAAATTTATTGATTCGACACAAGGGGAGCCAAAGAATATTCTCAAGTATTAGCAGCTGAGTTGTCAATTCAACCACACCTGGAAACTTAATATCTATAGCAAAGTGTTTAGTAGCAAAGTAATATGATAGTGGTGGTAACGGTAACAAAAGTAAAGACAGCAAAAGTAATGTTTTTGGTATTTTGTAGTGATTGTAACAGTAGCAACGGAAAAGCAAATAAGCGAGAACCAGTATATGGAAAACTCGTAGGCACCGGATTAGCAATGGATAATTATGCCGGATGCGGTTCGTCATGTAACAGTCATAACATAGGGTGACACAGAACTAGCTCTGGTTCATCAATGTAATGTAGGCATGTATTCCGTATATAGTCATACATGCTTATGGAAAAGAACTTGCATGACATCTTTTGTCCTACCCTCCTGTGGCAGCGGGGTCCTATTGGAAACTAAGGGATATTAAGGCCTCCTTTTAATAGAGAACCGGAACAAAGCATTAGCACATAGTGAATACATGAACTCCTTAAACTATGGTCATCACCAGGAGTGGTCCCGATTATTGTCACTTCGGGGTTGCCGGATCATAACACATAGTAGGTGACTATAGACTTAAAAGATACGATCAAGAACACACGTATATTCATGAAAACATAATAGGTTCAGATCTGAAATCATGGCACTCGGGCCCTAGTGACAAGCATTAAGCATAGCAAAGTCATAGCAACATCAATCTCAGAACATAATGGATACTAGGGATCAAACCCTAACAAAACTAACTCGATTACATGATAAATCTCATCCAACCCATCACCGTCCAGCAAGCCTATGATGCAATTACTCACACACGGCGGTGAGCATCATGAAATTGGTGATGGAGGATGGTTGATGATGACGACGGCAACGAGTCTCCCTCTCCGGAGCCCCGAACGGACTCCAGATCAGCCCTCCCGAGAGAGATTAGGGCTTGGCGGCGGCTCCGTATCGTAAAACACGATGATTCTTTCTCTCTGATTTTTTTCTCCCCGAAAGCCAATATATGGAGTTGGAGTTGGCGCCGGAGGGCCACCAGGGGGCCCACGAGGTAGGGGGCGCGCCCAGGGGGGGCACCCTCCACCCTCGTGGACAGGGTGTGGGCCCCCTGGTCTTCATCTTTTGCCAGGATTTTTTATTGTTTTTTCTAAGGTGTTCCGTGGAGTTTCAGGTCATTCCGAGAACTTTTATTTTCTGCACATAAAACAACACCATGGCAATTCTGCTGAAAACAGCGTCAGTCCGGGTTAGTTCCATTCATATCATACAAGTTAGAGTCCAAAACAAGGGCAAAACTGTTTGGAAAAGTAGATACGACGGAGACGTATCAACTCCCCCAAGCTTAAACCCTTGCTTGTCCTCAAGCAATTCAGTTGACAAACTGAAAGAGAAAAAGAAAAACTTTTACAAACTCTGTTTTCTCTTGTTGTTGTAAACATGAAAAGCCAGCATTCAAGTTTCAGCAAATATTATGAACTAACCATACTCACAATAACACGTAGGTCTCACAATTACTCATATCAATAGCATAATCAGCTAGCGAGCCATAATAATAAAACTCGGATGACAATACTTTCTCAAAATAATCATAACATGGTATAACAAAATGGTATCTCGCTAGCCCTTTCTGAGACCGCAAAACATAAATGCAGAGCACCTTTAAAGATCAAGGACTGACTAAACATTGTAATTCATGGTAAAAGAGATCCAGTCAAGTCATACCCAATATAAACCAATAATAATGAATGCAAACAACAGTGTGCTCTCTAGCGGGTGCTTTTTAATGAGAAGAATGATGACTCAACATAAAAGTAAATGGATAGGCCCTTCGCAGAGGGAAGCAGGGATTTGTAGAGGTGCCAGAGCTCGGTTTTGAAATAAAGATAAATTATATTTTGAGCGGCATACTTTCATTGTCAACATAACAACTAAAAGACGACGATATCTTCCATGCTAAACAGATTATAGGCGGTTCCCAGACAGAATGGTAAAGTTTATACTCCCCTTCCTCCACAAGCATCAATCCATGGCTTGCTCGAAACAACGAGTGCCTCCAACATTCAACGGGTCCCAAGGGGAGTTTTGTTTGCAGTTATTTTGATTTAGTTTGCATAAAGCATGGGACTGGGCATCCCGGTTACCAGCCATTTTCTCGTGAATGAGGAGCGGAGTCCACTCCTCTTGAGAATAACCCGCCAAACACAGAAGATAAGGGCAGCTCTAGTTGACATATGAGCTATTCGAGCATGCAAAACAGAATGTTTATTTGAAGGTTTAGAGTTTGGCACATACAAATTTACTTGGAACGGCAGGTAAATACCGCATATAGGTAGGTATAGTGGACTCATATGGCATAACTTTGGGGTTTAAGGAGTTTGGATGCACAAGCAGTATTCCCGCTTAGTACAGGTGAAGGCTAGCAAAAGACTGGGAAGCGACCAATTGAGAGAGCGACAACAGTCGTAAACATGCATTAAAATTAATTTACACCGAATACAAGCATGAGTAGGATATAATCCACCATGAACATAAATATCATGAAGGCTATGTTGATTTGATTCAACTACATGCGTGAACATGTGCCAAGTTGAGTCACTCAATTCATTTAAAGGAGGATACCATCTCATCATACCACATCATAATCATTCTAATAGCATGTTGGCCTGCAAGGTAAACCATTATAAATCATAGCTAATCAAGCATGGCACAAGCAACTATAATCTCTAAATGTCATTGCAAATATGTTTACTTCATAATAGCTGAATCAGGAACGATGAATCATCATATTTACAAAAAACAAGAGAGGTCGAGTTCATACCAGCTTTTCTATTCCCAATAAATCCATCATATATCATCATTATTGCCTTTCACTTGCACGACCGAACGGTGTGTATAATAATAAGAGTGCACGTTCATTGGACTAAGCTGGAATCTGCAAGCATTCAACTCAAGAGAGAAGACAAGTAATATGGGCTCTAAGTTAAATAATCAATCATGCATATAAGAGCCACTAAGCATTTTCAATATGGTCTTCTCGACCCCCAAAGAAAAGAAAAGAAATAAAAACTATTTACACGGGAAAGCTCCCAACAAGTAAAAGAAGAACGGGAAATATTTTTGGGTTTTTTCTTTTTAATTTCTACTACAAGCATGGAAAGTAGACTAACTAATTTTTTTGGTTTTTCATAAAGTTTATCAAACACACAAGAAGAAAGCTAGAAAAAGAAATTTAAACTAACATGGATATTACAGTGAAAGAGTATGAGCACCGACCTCTAGCAATGAGTGTGTGTGAACATAAGTGTAATGTCGGTGGGAAATACGTACTCCCCCAAGCTTAGGCTTTTGGCCTAAGTTGGTCTATTGCCAGGGATAGCCTGGCGGACACCCGTAGGTGAAGCTGGGGTCGTACTGCGATGAAGAAGACTCTGACTGCCACTGGCTGGCAGCCTCCTCTGGATCCCAAGAATAAACAGATAGTCGTGGAGGCTCATCTTGTGGCTCCAGTTCCGGGGCTGGTGCGGGATTCCGATAGGCTTGAACAGCCGACCATGGAACAATGTGAGGTTCTGCAGACAAGTTAAACAAAGAAGGAGCAGGCAAAGTAATAGTTTTAGGGTGATGTTTGTCAAAGTATAACTTGTATTTGAGCTCCCCTTCGCGACTCTTAACCAGAAAATCATGCGCTATCATACTCTTATAATCTAAATAAACACGGGGCAACGCTGTTTCTTCTTTCTCCTCATGCCTAATAGGTATTTCAAAATGTTCAGCTAGGCGTGAAGCATAAATGCCTCCAAAGATGGGGCCCTTAGTACGGTTCAGACTTAACCGTCTAGCAACAATTCCACCCATACTAACAGAGTTATTGCGGTATAAACCATGGACCAAAATAATAATATCAGGAATACTAAGGTTCCCACAGTTCCCGCGTCCAATTAAGCAACGACTAGCAAATGAGGCAAAGTAACGTAAAACAGGAAAATGTATGCTAGTGATCCTTGCATTAGAAACCTTCCTGGTTTCTCCCACCGTGATGGTGTTAATAAAAGTTTCTACTTCGTTATGGTGGGGTTCATCTAAGGTGCCCTCAAAGGGTATTCTGCAAACCTTGCAGAATTCAGCTAATGTCATCTCTTTAACAATGTCATATAAATGAAACTCTACTGTCGGAGGTGATTTCTTATGGAAAAAGTAGAAGTTTTTCACAAAAGTATTTGTGAGTAAGAGATACTGATGACGTTGGTCGTGGAGGAAGTTGGTGAGGCCAGCATTTTCAATCAATAAATAGAAATATTCATAAATCCCAGCTCTCCTCAAGAAGTCATCAGAAGGCCATTCACACGGCCGGACCTCTGTGGTGCGAGGCAAATTAAATTTGGGCTTCTGCTCTTCTTCCTTTTGTTTTTCCTTAGAGCTTCGGCTCGACGAGCCCCTCAAAAATAAATTTCTTCATTATTTCTGAAACAATCTGAAATTTTTAGTAACTTCAAATAAAAGTGAACCAACTTCAATAAAATTGATAGTAACAACTCCCACAAGTGACTAGAGCCTAAATAAAGCATTGGAACTACTTGGAACCATATAAATTTGACATGCAAGCTCAAGAACATGGTCACCCATGCAGCACAAATTTGCAATGAATAAAGCACTAGAACAAAAACTAATTGGACCAATGGAGGAGTCACATACCAAGGAACAATCTCCCTAAGCAGTTTTGCGAGAGGTGCTTTGAGCAAGGAGATCGAAAATCACAGCAACGGGGGCTGGAACTCGTGCTTGAGTTGGTTTTTCGTGTTTGTGTGAGGCAGAGGAAGAAGATGGGTGCAGGAATAAGTGGAGGAGGGCCACCATGGGCCCACGAGGTAGGGGGCGTGCCCTCCACCCTCGTGGCCAGGTGGCAGCTCCCCCCGTGGTAATTTTTGCACAGTAAATCCTCAAATATTCCCGAAAAAATCATATTAAATTGGCATGGCATTCTGAGGACTTTTATTTTTGGGATATTTTTATATTGCACGGATAAGTTAGGAGACAGACAGAAAAATACTATTTTACTTTATTTCTACTAAATAACAGAAAATATAAAGAGGGTACAGAAGGTTGTCCTTCTAGTTTCATCCATCTCGTGATCATCAAAATGAACCCACTAACAAGGTTGATCAAGTCTTGTTAACAAACTCATTCCGAATAATCACGAAACCGGAGAAATTTCGAATAACACTAAGTTACCTCAACGGGGATATGAAAATCCCCAACAATAAGAATATCATACTTTTTCTTGACAGTAGGGAGAAGAAATTCAAAACCTCCAAATATAATCGATGGAATTTTTCCAATGGAGTTGATACTATAAACTTGATGTTGTTTCCTCGGAAAATGTACCGTGTGCTCATTGCCATTAACATGAGAAGTGACATTGCCTTTGGTGCAATCAATAACAGCCCCTGCAGTATTAAGGAAAGGTCTTCCAAGAATAATAGACATACTATCATCCTCGGGAATATCAAGAATAACAAAGTTCGTTAAAATAGTAACGTTTGCAACTACAACAGGCACATCCTCACAAATACCGACAGGTATAGCAGTTGATTTATCAGCCATTTGCAAAGATATTTCAGTAGGTGTCAACTTATTCAAATCAAGTCTACGATATAAAGAGAGAGGCATAACACTGACACCGGCTCCAAGATCACATAAAGCAGTTTTAACATAATTTATCTTAATGGAGCATGGTATAGTAGGTACTCCTGGATCTCCAAGTTTCTTTGGTATTCCACCCTTAAAAGTAAATTAGCAAGCATGGTGGAAATTTCAGCTTCAGGTATCTTTCTTTTATTAGTAATAATATCCTTCATATAATTAGCATAAGGATTTGTTTTGAGCACATCAGTTAATCACATACGCAAAAAGATGGGTCTAATCATTCCAGCAAAGCGCTCGAAATCCTCATCATCCTTTTTCTTGGATGGTTTCGGAGAAAAAGGCATGGGTTTCTGAACCCATGGTTCCCTTTCTTTACCATGTTTCCTAGCAACGAAGTCTCTTTTATCATAACGTTGATTCTTTGATTGTGGGTTATCAAGATCAATAGCAGGTTCAACTTCTACATCATTATCATTACTAGGTTGAGCATCAACATGAACATTATCATTAACATTATCACTAGGTTCATGTTCATCACCTGATTGTGTTTCAGCATCAGAAATAGAGGTATCATTTGGATTCTCAGGTGGTTCAGCAATAGGTTCACTAGAAGTTTGCAATGTCCTATCATTTTTCTTTTTCTTCCTCTTAGAAGAACTAGGTACATCAATATTATTTCTCTAAGAATCTTGCTCGATTCTCTTAGGGTGGCCTTCAGGATACAAAGGTTCCTGAGTCATTCTACCAGTTCTAGTAGCCACTCTAACAGCATAATAATTTTTCTTACTATTCATTTCATCAAGCACTTCTTTCTGAGCTTTAAGTACTTGTTCTACTTGAGTGGTAACCATATAAGCATGTTTGCTAACAAGTTTAAGTTCACCTCTAATATCAGCCATATAATCACCCAAGCGTTTAATCATAAAGGTATTCTATTTTAATTGTCTACCAAAATAAGCATTAAAGTCATCTTGCTTAAACATAAAGTCATCAAACTCATCCAAGCACTGACTAGCAATTTTAGTAGGAGGGACTTCAGCTTTATCATATCTATAGAGAGAATTTGCCTTTACTACCTGTGTCGGGATATCGGGAGGTTCTTCAGTAAATAAGTAATTGAGATCATATACTTCTTCAATAGGCGGTAAATTAAGACCATGTATTTCTTCAATAGGAGGAAAATTCTTAACATCTTCAGCTTTAATACCTTTTTCTTTCATAGATTTCTTTGCCTCTTGCATATCTTCGGGACTGAGAAATAGAACACCTCTCTTCTTCGGAGTTGGTTTAGGAATAGGCTTAGTAATTGGCTCAGGAACTGGCTCAGGAGGTGGCTTGGGAGGTGCCCAATTATTTTCATTTGCCAACATATTATTCAATAGAATATCAGCGTCATCCGGTGTTCTTTCCCTGAAAAGAGAACCAGCACAACTATCCAGGTAATCTCTGGAAGCATCAGTTAGTCCATTATAAAAGATATCAAATATTTTAGGTTTCTTAAGAGGATGATCGGGCAAAGCATTAAGTAACTTGAGAAGCCTCCCCCAAGCTTGTGGGAGACTCTCTTCTTCAATTTGCACAAAGTTGTATATTTCCCTCAAAGCAGCTTGTTTCTTATGAGCTGGGAAATATTTAGCAGAGAAGTAATAAATCATATCCTGGGGACTATGCACACGACCAGGATCAAGAGAATTAAACCATATCTTAGCATCACCCTTTAATGAGAACGGAAATATTTTGAGTAAATAAAGGTAGCGCGATCTCTCATTATTAGTAAACAGGGCAGCTATATCATTTAACTTAGTAAGATGTGCCACAACAGTTTTAGATTCATAACCATAAAAGGATCAGATTCAACCAAAGTAATTATATCTGGATCAACAGAAAAATCATAATAATCCTTATTAGGAAGACAGATAGGTTAAGTAGCAAAAGCAGGGTCGGGTCTCATCCTATCTCTAAAAGGTTCTTTACTCCATTTAACCAGCAACCTCTTAAGTTCGTGTCTATCCTGGCAAGCAAGAATAGCTGCAGAAGATTCAGCATCAAAAAGATAACCTTCAGGAATAGCAGGCATATTTTCATCATCACTAACATCATCGTGTTCAGGTTCAATAATTTCTCTTTCTCTAGACCTAGCAATTTGCTCATCAAGAAATTCACCAAGGGGCACAGTAGTATCAAGCATAGAAGTAGTTTCATCATAAGTATCATGCATAGAAGAAGTGGCATCATCAATAACATGCGACATATCAGAATTCATAGCAGTAGTAGGTTTAGGTGTCGCAAACTTACTCATAACAGAAGGAGAATCTAGTGCAAGGCTAGATGGCAGTCCCTTACCTCCCCTCATAGTTGAGGGAAAAATAGTAGTTCGATCGTCTTTCAAGTTCTTCATAGTGTCCAGCAGATATAAATCCCAAGTGACTCAAAGAATAGAGCTATGCTCCCCGGCAACGGCGCCAGAAAAAGGTCTTGATAACCCACAAGTATAGGGGATCCCAACAGTTTTCGAGGGTAGAGTATTCAACCCAAATTTATTGATTCGACACAAGGGGAGCCAAAGAATATTCTCAAGAATTAGCAGCTGAGTTGTCAATTCAACCACACCTGGAAACTTAATATCTGCAGCAAAGTGTTTAGTAGCAAAGTAATATGATAGTGGTGGTAACGGTAACAAAAGTAAAGACAGCAAAAGTAATGTTTTTGGTATTTTGTAGTGATTGTAACAATAGCAACGGAAAAGTAAATAAGCGAGAACCAGTATATGGAAAACTCGTATGCACCGGATTAGCGATGGATAATTATGCCGGATGCGGTTCGTCATGTAACAGTCATAACATAGGGTGACACAGAACTAGCTCCAGTTCATCAATGTAATGTAGGTATGTATTCCGTATATAGTCATACGTGCTTATGGAAAAGAACTTGCATGACATCTTTTGTCCTACTCTCCCGTGGCAGAGGGGTCCTATTGGAAACTAAGGGATATTAAGGCCTCCTTTTAATAGAGAACCGGAACAAAGCATTAGCACATAGTGAATACATGAACTCCTCAAACTATGGTCATCACCGGGAGTGGTCCCGATTATTGTCACTTCGGGGTTGCCGGATCATAACACATAGTAGGTGACTATAGACTTGCAAGATAGGATCAAGAACACACACATATTCATGAAAACATATTAGGTTCAGATCTGAAATCATGGCACTCGGGCCCTAGTGACAAGCATTAAGCATAGCAAAGTCATAGCAACATTTATCTTAGAACATAATGGATACTAGGGATCAAACCCTAACAAAACTAACTCGACTACATGATAAATCTCATCCAACCCATCACCGTCCAGCAAGCCTACGTGCAATTACTCACGCACGGCGGTGAGCATCATGAAATTGGTGATGGAGGATGGTTGATGATGACGACGTCGACGAATCCCCCTCTCCGGAGCCCCGAACGGACTCCAGATCAGCCCTCCCGAGAGAGATTAGGGCTTGGCGGCGGCTCCGTATCGTAAAACGCGATGATTCTTTCTCTCTGATTTTTTCTCCCCGAAAGCCAATATATGGAGTTGGAGTTGGCGTTGGAGGGCCACCAGGGGGCCCACGAGGTAGGGGGGCGCTCCTAGGGGGGCGCGCCCTCCACCCTCATGGACAGGGTGTGGGCCCCCTGGTCTTCATCTTTTGCGAGGATTTTTTATTGTTTTTTCTATGGTGTTTCATGGAGTTTCAGGTCATTCCGAGAACATTTATTTTTTGCACATAAAACAACACCATGGCAATTCTGTTGAAAACAGCGTCAGTCCGGGTTAGTTCCATTCAAATCATACAAGTTAGAGTCCAAAACAAGGGCAGAAGTCTTTGGAGAAGTAGATACGACGGAGACGTATCAGCGGGTTCCTATTGGAAACTAAGGGATATTAAGGCCTCCTTGTAATAGAGAACGGAAACAAAGCATTAACACATGGTGAATACATGAACTCCTCAAACTACAGTCATCACCGGGAAGTGTCCCGACTATTGTCACTGCGGGGTTGCGAGATCATAACATGTAGTAGGTAACTATAACTTGCAAGATCAGATCTAGAACATAGATATAATGGTGATAACATAAACGGTAGTGATGCACCCAACATTAGCTACACACAATGCATGAGGATGACAATAGTGCTCTTAGGTTCTGGTGCTTATTTGAGAAGGTGATGACAGAACATAAAAGTAAAGGTTTACTTTGCGACCATTAGTTATCAGTATCCTCCATACTAAACACATTAGTGGCGACAGTAGATCATTGACGGCACTAGATCGGTTGAATCGTGACTGGATCGCGAAGAGTACGACTACATCAACCACGTTATATATGATTCTGCTTAGCGATCTACAAGGGTATGTAGATGATCTCCCCCTATTGTAGCTATGCATCTCCATCGATAGATTTTGCGTGTGCGTAGAATTTTTTTGTTTTCCATGCAGTTTTACCCAACACTTTCTCTACCCAAATATGTCTGAAACCTAATTCCATACTTGGCACCACCAATTCTCCCTATACGGTGCCACCGAGTTCATCTTGACGTAGCCACTGCCAGAAACCCTAACGATTCAGTCACACCGATACTGATTTCGGTCTCACCAAGATGGCCTTGCCAACTCTCTATTGCTTGTTGAAATTATTTTGGTCTCACCGAGAATTGCAATCGGCCTCACCGAGATGGCTTGACCAACTCTCTGTTGCCTTATTGCTTCACTTCGGTCTCACCGAGTTTATGCAATCGCCCCGAGATAAGGCTTGCCCTAAGGTCTAGCACATCGGTCCCACTAAGTTGTTCTAGTCGGTCCCATCGAGATTCCTAATGTTCATATTTTTGTACTGATCGGTGCCACCGAGATGGGCCAAAAGTGTGTAGCAGTTGGATTCTGTGTGGAGGTTGTAGATACCCCTCCACCCCCTCTTCATAAGTGAAGAGAGCCATCAGAACGTGCCTACACTTCCACCATCCATTTTTTGAGAGAGAACCACCTACTCATGTGTTGAGATCAAGAGATTCCATTCCTATCATTTGAATCTTGATTTCTAGCCTTCTCCAAGTTGCTTTCCACTCAAATCCTTCTTCCACCGTAGCCAAATCTGTGTGAGAGAGTTGAGTGTTAGGGAGACTATCATTTGAAGCATAAGAGCAAGGAGTTCAGCATCAACACACCGTCCATTACCTTTTGGAGAGTGGTGTCTCCTAGATTGGTTAGGTGTCGCTTGGGAGCCTCCGACAAGATGTGGAGTTGAACCAAAAAGTTTGTAAGGGCAAGGAGATTGCCTACTTCATGAAGATCTACCCGAGTGAGGCAAGTCCCTCGTGGGAGATGGGCATGGTGGGATAGACAAGGTTGCTTCTTCATGGACACTTCATGGGTGGAGCCCTCCATGGACTCGCGCAGCCGTTACCCTTCGTGGGTTGAAGTCTCCATCAACGTGGACGTACGATAGCACCACCTATCAGAACCATGCCAAAAATCTTCGTGTCTCCATTGTTTTTTCCTTCTCCAAACCCTTCCCTTTACCTTCATATACAATGTTTTACTTTCTACTAGTATACTCTTAGAATTGCATGTGTAGGTTGATTGCTTGACTTGTCATAATTGCTAAAATTTGTGCCTTATCTTCACTGTTTATCGTTTGGGCCGATTTATCGCTATGACAAGCGATTTATCGGGAATCTACCGATAAACCGGACCTATTCATAGCACTATGTTTGCAAAAACTATGTTTATTTGCATTTTGTGGACCTTGTTACGCTACATGTACTGTTGTCCTATTTTGTTTGTCATTATACGAGGATTCAAAGGCTAGGAATCAAGGTAACACTTCTGTCCAATGTTGTTTTGGTGTTGAATATAACATATTTTAGTGTTGGGAACCTGAGATTTGCAATAAAATGGCTGATTAATAGTCGATAGATAAAATTGATTAATCAGACAATTGCCGATTAATCTCTAACCCCTAGCTGGCCGAGACGCTAACAATAAGCGATATCCTCAAGATTGATTCAAACAGAGTTTGCTCTACAAATTAAAACTATGATCTATGTACAATTTCAAAACATGGTCTATTCAGCATTTGAAATCCGGTTAACCCTACAGAAAAGCATGGTCTGTTGACAGAGTAGTATGAATACACAGAGCAATTTTAGAACTACACACTTGTATATAAAAAGGAATTTTTATAAACAAAATTTCTTTAGTTTGTACACACTGACATTAAACTTGTTCACAATTTGTATAGGCTGAAACTTTATTTACCATTTCTGTTGTACACACTAAACTTGGTCACTATCATAGCTTGTATGAATACATGAAATTATTATACATACTAACCCGCTCCGCACAGCCAAAGAATCTCCTGCTGGTGGCTGGCCTTCAAACGCAACCATCCTCTCGGTCGGGTGCTTGTGAATGCAAAGGATGTTTCCAGTCTCAACATCCATGTCTATAGTTGTGGATGGACACTAGAATGGCAACATGAAACAACCATCTCAAAGATTCAAGTCAAATCGGAGGAAAAACAAAAAATCCATAATTCAGCAAACCCTAACCCTAGTTCACACACATCTCGTAGTAGTGCTCTTCCGAGAGCGGTGACAGAGATTCATTGGTCATTTCTCCGTATGTCCAGGAGACCATGTTGGCGGTCGGCGGAGAGAGTCGGCGGCTGCAGGGTGATGTCTACTACGCAACCTTCTTCTTGTAGACGTTGTTGGGCCTGCAAGTGCACAGGTTTGTAGGACAGTAGCAAATTTCCCTCAAGTGGATGACCTAAGGTTTATCAATCCGTAGGAGGCATAGGATGAAGATGGTCTCTCTCAAACAACCCTGCAACCAAATAACAAAAAGTCTCTTGTGTCCCCAACACACCCAATACAATGGTAAATTGTATAGGTGCACTAGTTCGGCGAAGAGATGGTGATACAAGTGCAATATGGATGGTAGATATAGGTTTTTGTAATCTGAAATAATAAAAACAGCAAGGTAACTAATAATAAAAGTGAGCGTAAACGGTATTGCAATGATAGGAAACAAGGCCTAGGGTTCATACTTTCACTAGTGCAAGTTCTCTCAACAATAATAACATAGATAGATCATACAACAATCCCTCAACATGCAACAAAGAGTCACTCCAAAGCCACTAATAGCGGAGAACAAACGTAGAGATTATGGTAGGGTACGAAACCACCTCAAAGCTATTCTTTCGGATCAATCTATTCAAGAGTTCGTACTAGAATAACACCTTAAGACACAAATCAACCAAAACCCTAATGTCACCTAGATACTCCATTGTCACTTCAAGTATCCGTGGGCATGATTATACGATATGCATCATACAATCTCAGATTCATCCAACCAACACAAAGTACTTCAAAGAGTGCCCCAAAGTTTCTACCGGAGAGTCAAGAACGTGTGCCAACCCCTATGCATAGGTTCATGGGCGGAACCCGCAAGTTGGTCACCAAAACATACATCAAGTGGCACATGATATCCCATTGTCACCACAGATAAGCACGGCAAGACATACATCAAGTGTTCTCATAAAAGGCTCAATCCGATAAGATAACTTCAAAGGGGAAACTCAATTCATCACAAGAGAGTAGAGGGGGAGAAACATCATAAGATCCAACTACAATAGCAAAGCTCGGGATACATCAAGATCGTGCCATAGAGGGAACACGAGAGAGAACACGGGAGAGAGAGAGATCAAACACATGGTACATACCCTCAGCCCCGAGGGTGAACTACTCCCTCCTCGTCATGGAGAGCGCCGGGATGATGAAGATGGCCACCGGTGATGGGTTCCCCCTCCGGCAGGGTGCCGGAACGGACTCCCGAGAGGTTTTTGGTGGCTACAGAGGCCTGCGGCGGCGGAACTCCCGATCTATCTTGATATCTGATGGTTTTAGGGTACGTAGGGTTATATAGGCGAAAGAAGTCGGTCGGGGGATGCTCGAGGGGTCCACGAGATAGGGGGACGTGCCCTGTAGGGGGGGAGCCCCCTATCTCCTGGGCTCCTCGAGGGTCTTCTGACTTGATCTCCAAGCCTCCAGGATGATAATCTTCCAAAAAATCACGATGCCGAAGGTTTCATTCCATTTGGACTCCGTTTGATATTCCTTTTCTTCGAAATACTGAAACAGGCAATAAAACAGCAATATGGGATGGGCCTCCGGTTAATAGGTTAGTCCCAAAAGTAATATAAAAGTGTATAATAAAGCCCGTAATCATTCAAAACACATAGTAATATAGCATGAATGCTTCATAAATTATAGATACGTTGGAGACGTATCACGGGGACGGGGGGTGTAACGATTCGGTTGAGTCAAACCATGTTAAAGGAGAATCGTTAACGACCGTCACTGCTGGCCATTTGCCTTTGCCACGTGTACGTAACAGGTGGGGCCGGGCTGTCAGATTCGCTGGCAAAATGCGGTCAATTGACGGATCAGTGCTTTTGGCTAGCAAACGGTTGTGGCACCACGCTCGGGATGCTCCGGGGGAACCCTAGATCCGGGTCTCCCTGATCGGACGATGAAGGCGTCTTCGGTGTCGTTCTTCCTCATGGAGGCAACGTTTTGGAGCAACGACTGACTGGGGGGCAGGAGGAAGAGCGGTATTACATCTACCACAAGGTCGATGACATGTCTCGGCGGCATGGCGCACTGGAGTTACGACGACGAGCGCGTGTGGATGGATGCGTGCAGGAGGGTGACATTGTCTGGCGTTGTGGTGGCGTCGACGACAGTATGGCCTGGCGAGGTCAATGTGCTGATTGCTCCTGAAGATGGGACGGCAGAAGATGGCGGTGGCAGATCCATAGCGTGCGCATGTGGTGTGCGTCGCGGGTCAACCAGGCCGGATGATGCTCTCGGCCCGATGCGGGGCAGCTATGTGAGGCCACTGGATTAGATAGTGCGCATTCATGCAGTTTGGGCACAGTATCAAGAATGTAGGTGTTGGGATTTTGTTCGCTAGATAGGAGGTTTCCGATTGATCGATGTATTCATGATGTGGTACTCTGTTGAATAATAATAAAGATGGTTGTGTGCATTCATCGATGCAAAGGCCGGGTAATCCTCCTTTTCGAAAAATATGCTAGCAATTTTGGTTTTTGGCAATATGCCCTTTAAGTTGGCTTTGTTTGTGTGTACTGCACGCATCTCTATGAGAACTTTTTTTATTTTTTTTATTTCCGAAAAGGACATGCGAGAAAATATTGTTGTTGACACTTCTCAAGTAGCAACTGCTATTAGACTTCAGGTTTTCTTCTGAAGTTGGACACTTCAGAATTGGAGCTAAAATGTGATGGCAGAATTTGAGCTGAAATGTGCCCCTGAACCCTAGTTTTTACGCACTGCTATACCTTGGCCTTACACTGCTCATAACCAGAAATCAGACATTAGATGCTGGCGAGCACTGGAGAAAGGCGTTTTGGAGGCCGAGCTCCATGGAGGCCTTTATTTTTGAAAAATTCAAATCCAAACTTTTATGGTTCAAAAAATTCTGAAAAAAAAATATGCGTGTATGTTAGGATGTAACTCACATGTGTGTAAAAATTCATGAGGAAATACCTTGAGTTGCGATCTGTACAAAAAAGACAAATTCATGACCTGGGAGGATGAATAGTATCATGTGTTAAACAGTCCCATATTTGTCTTTTTTGCACAGCCCTCATTTCAATGTATTTTGAACTTAAAATTTACACACGTGTGTATTATGCCTTCATGTATATCTGTAATTTTTTCAGAATTTTTTGAAATGTAAAAATACGAATTTCAATAAAATAAATTTGAATTTGGAGGCCTCACTGGAGCCCGAGCTCCAAAAGGGATTTCGGCGAGCGCTGCCTCTACTAAGACTTTTTTTTAGCAGAGCCTCTACTAAGACTTCTTCTTTGCAGTAATAACAAAATTACAATTTCAAATGCCCAAGACACTGTTGGCCGGCCCCTGTGGCAATCGGTTAACCTGTGCAGAACTGACCGACTGATGTAAACATTTCCCTGAATAATTTAATTTAGGTGAACGAGGTGGCACGAGCAAACACCAGTGCGCGTCAAACAGTCTCCTTTCCTCCAGAAAGATACATGCACGATCTGAGCCTTGTTAAAGAGATGAAAAGATCCAACCAACAGGACGTCAGGACAGCACCGGCCGGAGCAAGCTGCCATTTCTTATACTGGATAGTGGTGTAGCTAAAAGCAATATAGCCTTTTAGCAGTTCAGTTGGCGGAGCTAAACTGGAAGGGAAAACATCAGATGCCCCACGACCTATTAGCTTCCTATCTTCGGCAAACACGGAGCATATGCCGATCTAAGGAGACGCCTAAAAGCAGCTGCGAAAAGTCGCCAATTATGGCAGGGACCCGGATCCAGCTTGTCTGTTGATCCCGGTGCGCAGACAAATAGTTCCAGCTGCCCGTTTTCCTGCGCGCTAGTATCTTCCGTATCTGTGCCCTTTGTTCTCATCTCCGGATCTGAATCAGTCGACTGTTGTGCATGTGAACCTGTCTCTGTTCATTGCGGTTTTGCGTAAGTGACAACTTACAGAATTACAGATTACGGTGGTGAGTGAGTGGTGACTCAGCCGTCTGGAGCGTAACCACAGATGTAAACGAGATTGCATGCGAGTGTGGATCATGAACAGTAAAACCCAAGACATGTGCGGCCATCATGAACAGGAAAACCTAGGCATGTGCAGATGTGCTACTCTTGTACCTATCCCTTCCACCTCTTCTACTCCACTCCACAAGTCTAGATATCAACTTGCCCCGGCTGCTCTTGCCGTACGGACGAATTTTGAAGCCATTGTGCTTCCATGAGCGAATTCAGGTAAGTTTATTTGTTCTCTGAGATATCTTAGATGCTTGTAGCATAGCAGATACTCGCTCCGTCCCATAACATAAGCTATGTTAGCTTGCAAAATGATGTTATATTATGGAAAGAAGAAAGTAGCACACTAGCATCTCTGTGAAATATGGAAGGAAATAAATGCCTTTTACCAACAACCGAAAACCCCACATTATTCGTGTCACCAGTTTAAAAAAATAACATTATTTGTGTCAGTGACCCCGCTACTTTTTTTTTTGAGGAGTCGTGACCCCGCTACTGAATAGGTTGCTAACGGCCCAACGAGTCAGCCCGTTCGAGCAGTACAAGACAAGAAGAAGGGCAGCCCAATACGCGAATTCTCAGCTCGCCGAAATCATAGTTAAGGAGTACTCTTTGCGGAGATCACTCCAACTTCGCCAGGTTGCGACAAGTGGCGTGTTGCATGTGCGTCACTTGTCGCAACCTGGTATTTTTCCTTTTCTTCGTAGATTCGTTTATTCAAAACGTTTTATCTCTTAAACCGTGCGTCCAAATCTCGAACCGCTTTCGCCGTTGGATTTTTCGCGTTGAGAACTTCAAAACTAGATCTCATGTTGATAGGTTTTGACGAACTTTTTTTCACGAAAAAATCGGAGGAAAAAAACCGGACGAAAAAACCGAACCGGGAGCACGGGTTTTTCCCTTTCCGAAAGAGGCACGCTTGTGCCTCTGACGAAATCACAACCGTGCCTCTCACGGAAGCAAAATCGTGCCTCTCGCGAAAGAATTAAAAGAGAAAGTGCGGGTTTTTTTTCGTTTCCGAGGAGGCACGGCCGTGACTCTCGTGAAAGCACAACCGTGCCTCTCTTGGAAGCAAAACCGTGCCTCTCGCGAAAGAAAGAAAAACAGAAAATGTGTTTTTTTTCGTTTCCAAGTGGCACGGCCGTGACTCTCGCGAAAGCACAACCGTGCCTCTCGCCGAAGCAAAACCGTGCCTCTCGCGAAAGGAAAAAAACAGAAAACACGTTTTTTTCCGTTTCCAAGAGGCGCGACCGTGCCTCTCGCGAAAACAAAACCGTGACTCTCACAAAAAAAGCGTTCTTTTGCGCAAAAAATTCTTTTTTCGAATTTTTTTTGGTCGAATAGCTAGGGAAGACCGGTGGTAAACCAAAACGTCAAAAAAAACCCGGAAAAAAACCCGTTTAAAAAGCCAAAAACGCGTGCGAAAAAAATAAAAAATAAAATCCGGAGGGAGCGCCCAGAGTGCGACACGTGGCGAATGGCTGAGAGCGCGCCAAGTGGCACTGATCGTTGTGAGGCTCCCGAAGGAGCGCTCGTTAATTAGTTGCTCCCCCAGCTCGCTCGCTCTCGGTTGGACAGGTTGATTAAGTTTGGCATGGGCAATTCCTATTTAGCATTGTAGGCACCGGTTTCTACTGTTTTTGCTAACCGGCGCCTACAGCAGTATCTCGTGGGCCAGCCCATCTTTCATTTTCTTCCGCTTTCTAAACTCTATGGGAAACTGCAAAAAAAAAACACAGCGCGACCTAGGTTTCGAACCCAGCGTTGCTGGTTATCAGTGATCGTAGGGAACCAACCTGACTACCTCACTAATTGATGAACTTTTTCAAAATTCAATGAACTTTTTTAAAATTCAACGATTTTTTTATTCATATCGATGAACTACTTTCATTGTTCGATGAACATTTTTGAAAATCAATTAACTCTTTTGAATCTTTGAACTTGTTTTGGAATACATGAACTTTTTTAAATTTAGATGAACATTTTCCAAATCCGATGAACTTTTTTCAAATCGATGAACTTTTTTTCATATTCAATGAACATTCTTTATTCAAATTGATGAACTTTTTTTATTCAAATTGATGAACTAATTTTATTGTTTGATGGACATTTTTTTGAAAATCGGTGAACTATTTTGAATCTGTGAACTTTATTTTGAATACATGAACTTTTTTGATTTGGTGAACTATTTTTTGAATACATGAATTTGTTTTGCATGTGCATGAACCTCATTTGTAATACGTGCACATGTTTTTAAATAATTGGAAAATCTAAACGCTACAATGTAATGCGGAATTAATAGTGCGTCTATGTTTCTATTCTTTTTAATGTTCACGCTCTAAAGAATCACTACAATTTGGCTGGTCAAGTGGTTAGCCTTGCTCTGTGGAACCATATGGGCGCGAGATCGATCCCGATTGAGAGCATTTTTTCCGGTCGCCTTTTTTCGCGCTGCGCCATTGTGGGCCGGCCCATCTAGCCGCGGCTGCAGGCGCCGGTTAGCTTGCGCGGCGCTGAAGGCGCGCAATAGGACCTCCCTTTGATATGTTGATCGTTTGACCGTTCACCATTTGGCTGTTTCACACTTGAACGTGGACTTCTACAGAGAAGTTTATCAAACCGAAAAAGGACCGCGTTTTTTTCTAAGACAAAGAATTAAAAAAGGTTCACAAATTCAAAAAAAGTTCGCAATGTTAGAAGAAGTTTGCAGACTTGGAAAAAGTTCATGAATCTAAATTTTTTCAAGAATTTTATAAAATCTTCACGAATTTTGAAAAATTCATGGATTTGAAAAATGTTTGCAAAATCAAGAATGTTCATGAATTTGAAAAAATAAAAACGAAAAATAGAAAGGAAAAAAAGAACAAAACCCGACCTGGAAAGAAACCAGAGAAACCCGCCCCAGAAAAAACATGTGGAACCTTCTAGAAGGTTTTCAAAACTACCGTGAAAAAACCTACATGGGCCCGCTCATATAGGAAACTATCATACATGAGTCTACTACTATCGTTAGGTGCCGCAGTCGAGCGAGATTGCCTAAAAAAAACTAACATGGTCGAAAAGAAGAAATAAATATGTAAATATTTCGAACCCAAGGCCGAGAGGGGGCGTGCGTCAATTGTTAGAAAGCACTAAAATCGGCGCTTAAGGAGCCAACTAAGGATATTTTTTTTAGGGGCGTGGGAGGGGGCTTTGTCTCGCATGTTGTAATACAAAGTAGGCGTTCACCTCTGATGCTTGCTTGGTAAATGGGCCGACCCACGTAATGCTCCAGCGTTTCTTTTTCCTCATTAATTTTAAATATTTCTAAAATTGAAAAAAAATATTATATTTATAATAAAAAATGCATCCATTTCAAAAATTATAATAACACATGTTTATTTTTTGCGAATAATGCATGTTTATTTGTTAATTAATGTATATTGCTTTCCTCACCCAAATATCGCCATACTGGACCAAAATCTAACATTGTTAAAAAAAAGTTATAATATCGCCATACTGGATCAAAATATAACATTGTTAAAAAAAAGTTGACACGGATGGCAGCTACATAGCGGCCACGGGTGCGGCGGGAGGAGGTATGATTCTGGGAGATGACAGAGGCGAGATCATCTACAACGCATGTAGAGAGCTACGCACATGCGATAATGCTTTGCAGCGGAGCTAGCAGCGTGCAAGGAAGGCTTGGAGCTGGTGATATGTCCGTTTTGCATCGTGCTTTTATATCGATATTTATTGCATTGTTATTACACATTATAGCACAATACTTATGCCCTCTTATTTTACAAGGTTGACATGAAGAGGGAGAATGCCGGCAGCTGGAATTCTGGGCTGGAAAAAAAGCAAATATTAGAAACCTATTCTGCACAACTCCAAAAGTCATGAAACTTCACGGAGAGTCATTTTGGAATTAATAAAAACTATTGGGCGAAGAAAGCACCAGAAGGGGCCACCTGCCATCCACAAGGGTGGAGGGCCCGCCCTACCCCCTGGGCGCGCCCCCTGCCTTGTGGGCCACCTGGCAGGCTCCCGATGTCCATCTTATGCTATATGGTGTGTTTTGACCTGAAAAAAATCAGAAGGAAGCTTTCGGGATGAAGCACCGCCGTCTCGAGGTGGAACCTGGGCAGAAGCAATCTAGGGCTCCGGCGGAGCTGTTCTGCAAGGGAAATTTCCCTCCGGGAGGGGGAAATTGAAGTCATTGTCACCACCAACGATCCTCTCATCATGAGTGGGACAATCTCCATTAACATCTTCACCAGCACCATCTCCTTCCAAACCCTAGTTCATCTCTTGTATCCGATCTTTATCTCAAAACCTCAGATTGGTACATGTGGGTTGCTAGTAGTGTTGATTACTCCTTGTAGTTAATATTAGTTGGTTCATTCGGTGGAAGATAATATGTTCAGATCCTTAATGATAATTAATACTCCTCTGATTATGAACATGAATATGCTTTGTGAGTAGTTACGTTTGTTCCTGAGGACATGGGAGAAGTCTTGTTATAAGTAATCATGTGAATTTGGTATTCGTTCGATATTTTGATGAGTTGTATGTTGTCTTTCCTCTAGTGGTGTTATGTGAACGTCGACTACATGAGACTTCACCATGATTTGGGCCTAGGGGAAGGCATTGGGAAGTAATAAGTAGATGATGGGTTGCTGACAGAAGCTTAAACCCTAGTTTATGCGTTGCTTCGTAAGAGGCTGATTTGGATCCATATGTTTCATGCTATGGTTAGATTTATTTAATTCTTCTTTCGTAGTTGTGGATGCTTGCGAGAGGCGTTAATCATAAGTGGGAGGCTTGTCCAAGGAAGGGTAGCACCCAAGCACCGATCCACCCACATATCAAATTATCAAAGCAACGAACACAAATCATATGAGCATGATGAAAACTAGCTTGACAGTAATTCCCATGTGTCCTCGGGAGCGCTTTGCTTTATATCAGAGTTCGTCCAGACTTGTCCTTTGGTACAAAAAGGATTGGGCCACATTTTTGCACCTTGTTTACTTTTATTACTTGTTACCTGTTGAGAATTATCTTATCACAAAACTATCTGTTACTGATAATTTCAGTGCTTGCAGAGAATACCTTGCTGAAAACCGCTTGTCATTTCCTTCTGCTCCTCATTGGGTTCGACACTCTTACTTATCGAAAGGACTATGATAGACCCCCTATACTTGTGGGTCATCAGCTGGCCTTGCACCGATCCAACCTACCTATTCTAGAAGAGTTGGATAGCACAAAGGCGGTGTCAATGATTACAGCACATGAGATGGATAGATCGTCACATCATGCACTTGTAGTGGAGATTCGTAGGTTGGATGGAAGCGATGCTAGGGAGATCTCTTTTACTATTTGTAGCCGTCAGCAGAACATGGTTAGTCATGAGCTAGCCGCCTATGGCCGTAGCACTCCGCACACATCATTCTGGCTTAATGCCGGGATGGACTTTGTTGTAAACCTGGCTCTCGCTGCGAAGCCTCTTGAGTAATGAGAATTTCCTTTCCCCCTGCAAAAAAAAGTTATAATATCACTATACACCTAAAATGGATGCATTAATGGGCCAAAATATAATATTGTTCAAAAAATCCCATATATCTTTCTCAGAACAACCACCATATGTACCTATTATGATATTCTCGTAGTCGTTCTGAGATATATTGTCATGCAACGTTCATATCATGCAACATCCATATAAATGATATGATCATTTGCAACTATGCGTGTGCTAAATGGAAAGCCCTAACTAGGTGTGGCACCTGGACAAGTCTGAGTTTCAGCTACTAGGCCAAGGGGTGCTCATTAAACAAGAACATATCAGGTGCTACGATCTTTCACATGCTACCATGCTATGGAGCAATGGCACACGTTGGAGTAGAAAGGAAGGGACATGATATAATGGGCGGTTTTCTTTTGTCTAAAAATCCCTATAAGATGCTCCACGTCTCAGATTTATACTGCTCCATGGCACCGTTTGTTCTGTTTAGATCCATCGGAAAATTTATTACTAATGGGATACATTTTTTGGGGGGAAATCACATCCATGGCACCCTTTACTCCACGGTCATAGATGCAATGTTACAGTCCCCGTGCGAGTCCTCGATATCTATCTCCACATCATGTGAACCCACCACAAGAGTTGTCGATCTAAAATCCATGTCGCCTGCAACCTTAGATTTGAGTAACATGGACATGATTGGGGAACCAGGGGAGAAACAAACACCAACCTAGAACCCAAGCAAAAATAGAAAACTCACATCTGCGCTTGATTGGTCGCTTTTCCTAGTCTTCACGCTGCTCGAAGAGAGCAGTCTGGTAAAAGGAGATAGAATCAGGAAGGACGTGAAATGAGAAGAAAAACAAATCCAGGAGTGTTGCTGTATATGTACCATGGATCGGGACTTCCCTTTGCAATAGCTCAGTTTTTAGGGGGGTTTCCAACTATATTAGATAAGGGGATGCTCCCACACTGACCTTGTTTGTTCGATGTTAATCCAACGATTGCCATTGTTCTATATCACGGTAGCACAACAAAGGCACGTATCACCCGACATGTGCTCCTCATTAAATGTCCCATGAATGGTCAGTACACTCAGTCTTGGATCAACATAACAAGAACTGGGTCCTAGTGTGGCTCAAATGGAAGAAAACACCAATGCATGGAAGGAAATATGCCCTAGAGGCAATAATAAAGTTATTATTTATTTCCTCATATCATGATAAATGTTTATTATTCATGCTAGAATTGTATTAACTGGAAACATGATACATGTGTGAATACATATACAAACTTAATGTCACTAGTATGCCTCTGCTTGACTAAGCTCATTAATCAAAGATGGTTATGTTTCCTAACCATAGACATGAGTTGTCATTTGATTAACGAGATCACATCATTAGGAGAATGATGTGATTGACATGACCCATTTCATTAGCCTAGCACTTGATCGTTTAGTATATTGCTATTGCTTTCTTAATGACGTATACATGTTCCTACAACTATGAGATTATGCAACTCCCGTTTACCGGAGGAACACTTTGTGTGCTACCAAACGTCACGACATAACTGGGTGATTATAAAGGAACTCTACAGGTGTCTCCAAAGGTACATGTTGAGTTGGCGTATTTCGAGATTAGGTTTTGTCACTCCGATTGTCGGAGAGGTATCTCTGGGCCCTCTCGGTAATGCACATCACTATAAGCCTTGCAAGTAATGTAGCTAATGAGTTAGTTACGAAATGATGCATTACGTAACGAGTAAAGAGACTTGCCGGTAACAAGATTGAACTAGGTATTGGGATGCCGACGATCAAATCTCGGGCAAGTAACATACCGATGACAAAGGGAACAACATATGTTGTTATGCGGTTTGACCGATAAAGATCTGCGTAGAATATGTAGGAGCCAATATGAGCATCCAGGTTCCGCTATTGGTTATTGACCGGAAACGTGTCTCAGTCATGTCTACATAGTTCTCAAACCCGTAGGGTCCGCACGCTTAAGGTTTCGTTGGCAGTTTTATTATGAGTTTATGAGTTTTGATGTACCGAAGGTTGTTCGGAGTCCCGGATATGATTACGGACATGACAAGGAGTCTTGAAATGGTCGATACATAAAGATCGATATATTGGACGACTATATTTGGACACCGGAAAGGTTCCGGGTGAGATTGGGACAATACCGGAGCTCCGGGAGGTTATCGGAACCCCCGGGAGGTATATGGGCCTTATTGGGCCTTAGTGGAAAGGAGGGGAAAGGAGCAAAGGAGGGGGCACCCCCCCCCAAGCCCAATCCGAATTGGGAGGGGGGCCGACCCCCCTTTCCTTCTTCCATCCCTCCTCTTCCTTCTCTCTCCCTCTCCTAATAGGAAAGGGGGGAGTCCTACTCCCGGTGGGGGTTGGACTCCCCCTAGGGCGCACTGCTACGTCTTGAGCTTGCGTTGGTTTTCCTCGAAGAGGAGAGGGTGATGCAGCAAAGTGTAGCGCAAGTATTTCCCTCGGTTTTGAGAACCAAGGTATCAATCAAGTAGGAGGCTCCTCAAAAGTCCCACGCACCTACACAAACAAACTGAGAACTTACAACCAACGCAATAAAGGGATTGTCAATCCCTTCACGGCCACTTGCGAAAGTGAGATCTAATAAAGATAGTAAGATAAGATAAATTTTTTTTGGTATTTTATAATATAGATGCAAAAAGTAAAGATGCAAATAAAAGTAGATTGAAAGCAAATATGATAAGAGATAGACCCGGGGGCCATAGGTTTCACTAGAGGCTTCTCACAAGATAGCATAAGTATTACGGTGGGTGAACAAATTACTGTCGAGCAATTGATAGAAAAGCGCATAGTTATGAGATTATCTAGGCATGATCATGTATATAGGCATCACGTCCATAACAAGTAGACCGACTCCTGCCTGCATCTACTACTATTACTCCACACATCGACCGACTCCTGCCTGCATCTAGAGTATTAAGTTCATAAAAACAGAGTAATGCATTAAGCAAGATGACATGATGTAGAGGGATAAACTCATGCAATATGATATAAACCCCATCTTGTTATCCTCGATGGCAACAATACAATACGTGCCTTGCAACCCTTTCTGTCACTGGGTAAGGACACCGCGAGATTGAACCCAAAGCTAAGCACTTCTCCCATGGAAAGAAAGACCAATCTAGTAGGCCAAACCAAACTGATAATTCGAAGAGACTTGCAAAGATAACTCAATCATACATAAAGAATTCAGAGAAGATTCAAATATTATTCATAGATAAACTTGATCATAGACCCACTGTCGGTGTCAAAACTGGCGGATCTCGGGTAGGGGGTCCCGAACTGTGCGTCTAGGCGGATGGTAACAGGAGACAAGGGACATGATGTTTTTACCCAGGTTCGGGCCCTCTCGATGGAGGTAAAACCCTACTCCTACTTGATTGATATTGATGATATGGGTAGTACAAGAGTGGATCTACCACGAGATCAAGGAGGCTAAACCCTAGAAGCTAGCCTATGGTATGATTGTTGTAATGGTTGTTCGTCCTATGGACTAAAACCCTCCGGTTTATATAGACACCGGAGAGGGCTAGGGTTACACAGAGTCGGTTACAATGGTAGGAGATCTACATATCCGTATTGCCAAGCTTGCCTTCCACGCCAAGGAAAGTCCCATCCGAATACGGGGCGAAGTCTTCAATCTTGTATCTTCATAGTCTTGGAGTCCGGCCGATGATGATAGTCCGGCTATCCGGACAACCCCTAGTCCAGGACTCCCTCAGTAGCCCCTGAACCAGGCTTCAATGACGATGAGTCCGGCGCGCATATTGTTCGGCATTGCAAGGCGGGTTCCTCCTCCGAATTAATTCATAGAAGATTGTGAACACCAGGATAGTGTCCGGCTCTGCAAAATAAATTCCACATACTACCGTAGACAGAATAATATGTACATAAGCTCAATCCGCTGACGTATTTTGTGGCGTGACGTCACACCACTGCCAAGCCTTTACTTGAATCGTTTTTACTATACCACCTCAGCGCTTTTAGCGAAGCGGTTTCCTTGGCACGTCTTGTCGAAGCAGAGATTGTGTTCCCCTTATTCCGGGATTCCCATCAATATGGACGTGGGTAACCCAACCGCGCCATTGATTGTGGCGCTTGGGAGATAGGCGAGTTTTACCAGGCCGGTGGGGACGTATAGTCTTCGTCCGCCCATATATAAGGGGATAAGGTGTTGGGGAACGTAGTAATTTCAAAAAAAATTCCTACGCACACGCAAGATCATGGTGATGCATAGCAACGAGAGGGGAGAGTGTTGTCTACGTACCCTCGTAGACCGAAGCGGAAGCGTTGACACAACGTAGAGGAAGTAGTCGTACGTCCTCCCGGTCCAACCGATCCAAGCACCGTTACTCCGGCACCTCCGAGTTCTTGACACGCGTACAGCTCGATGACGCACCCCGATCTCCGATCCAGCAGAGGCGCGGGGAGGAGTTCCGTCAGCACGACGGCGTGGTGACGATCTTGATGTTCTCCTGTCGCAGGACTTCGCCTAAGCACCGCTACAATATGACCGAGGTGTAATATCGTGGAGGGGGGCACCGCACACGGCTAAGGAACGATCTCAATGATCAACTTGTGTGTCTATGGGGTGCCCCCTACCCCCGTATATAAAGGAGAGGAGGAGGGGAGGGCCGGCCCTCTACTATGGTGCGCCCTGGGGAGTCCTACTCCCACCGGGAGTAGGATTCCCCCTTTCCTAGTCCAACTAGGAGACCTTCCATGTATTAGGAGTAGGAGACTAGGAAGGGGAAGAGAGAAGGAAAGGAAGGAGGGGGTGCGGCCCCTCCCCCTAGTCCAATTCGGACTAGGGCAAGTGGGGGCGCGCGGCCTGCCCTAGGCAGCCCCTCTCTCTTTCCCGTATGGCCCATAAGGCCCAATACTTCTCCCCGGCGAATTCCCGTAACTCTCCGGTACTCCGATAAATACCCGAATCACTCGGAACCTTTCCGAACTCCGAATATAGTCGTCCAATATATCGATCTTTACGTCTCGACCATTTCGAGACTCCTCGTCATGTCCCCGATCTCATCCGGGACTCCGAACTCCTTCGGTACATCAAAACTCATAAACTCATAATAAAACTGTCATCGAAACCTTAAGCGTGCGGACCCTGCGGTTCGAGAACAATGTAGACATGACCGAAACACGTCTCCGGTCAATAACCAATAGCGGGACCTGGATGCCCATATTGGTTCCTACATATTCTACGAAGATCTTTATCGGTCAGACCGCATAACAACATACGTTGTTCCCTTTGTCATCGGTATGTTACTTGCCCGAGATTCGATCGTCGGTATCCAATACCTAGTTCAATCTCGTTACCGGCAAGTCTCTTTACTTGTTTCGTAATACATCATCTCGCAACTAACTCATTAGTTGCAATGCTTGCAAGGCTTAAGTGATGTGCATTACCGAGAGGGCCCAGAGATACCTCTCCGACATTCGGAGTGACAAATCCTAATCTCGAAATACGCCAACCCAACAAGTACCTTTGGAGACACCTGTAGAGCACCTTTATAATCACCCAGTTACGTTGTGACGTTTGGTAGCACACAAAGTGTTCCTCCGGTAAACGGGAGTTGCATAATCTCATAGTCATAGGAACATGTATAAGTCATGAAGAAAGCAATAGCAACATACTAAACGATCGGGTGCTAAGCTAACGGAATGGGTCATGTCAATCAGATCATTCAACTAATGATGTGATCCCGTTAATCAAATAACAACTCTTTGTCCATGGCTAGGAAACATAACCATCTTTGATTAACAAGCTAGTCAAGTAGAGGCATACTAGTGACACTCTGTTTGTCTATATATTCACACATGTATTATGTTTCCGGTTAATACAATTCTAGCATGAATAATAAACATTTATCATGAAATAAGGAAATAAATAATAACTTTATTATTGCCTCTAGGGCATATTTCCTTCAGTCTCCCACTTGCACTAGAGTCAATAATCTAGATCACATCACAATGTGATTAACACCGATAGTTCACATCATCATGTGATTAACACCCATAGTTCACATCGCCATGTGACCAACACCCAAAGGGTTTACTAGATTCAGTAATCTAGTTCACATCGCTATGTGATTAACACCCAAAGAGTACTAAGGTGTGATCATGTTTTGCTTGTGAGAGAATCTTAGTCATCGGGTCTGTCACATTCAGAGCCGTATGTATTTTGCAAATATTCTATGTCTACAATGCTCTGCACGGAGCTACTCTAGCTAATTGCTCCCACTTTCAATATGTATCCAGATTAAGACTTAGAATCATCTGGATCAGTGCCAAAACTTTTATCGACGTAACCCTTTACGACGAACCTTTTGTCACCTCCATAATCGAGAAACATATCCTTATTCCACTAAGGATAATTTTGACCAATGTCCAGTGATCTACTCCTAGATCACTATTGTACTCCCTTGACAAACCAGGGCAGAGTATACAATAGGTCTGGTCCATAGCATGGCATACTTTTATAGAACCTATGACTGAGGCATAGGGAATGACTTTTCATTCTCTTTCTATTTTCTGCCATGGTCGGGTCTTTGAGTCTTACTCAACTTCACACCTTGCAACACAGGCAAGAACTCCTTCTTTGACTGTTCCATTTTGAACTACTTCAAAATCTTGTTAAGGTATGTACTCATTGAAAATCTTATCAAGCGTCTTGATCTATCTCAATAGATCTTGATGCTCAATATGTAAGTAGCTTTACTGAGGTCTTTATTTTAAAGAACTCCTTTCAAACACTCCTTTATGCTTTGCAGAATAATTCTACATTATTTCTGATCAACAATATGTCATTCACATATACTTATCAGAAATGTTGTAGTGCTCCCACTCACTTTCTTGTAAATACAGGCTTCACCGTAAGTCTGTATAAAACTATATGCTTTGATCAACTCATCAAAGCGTATATTCCAACTCCGAGATGCTTGCACCAGTCCATAGATGGATCGCTGGAGCTTGCACACTTTGTTAGCTCCCTTTGGATCGATAAAACCTTCTGGTTGCATCATATACAACTCTTCCTCCAGAAACCCATTCAGGAATGCAGTTTTTACATCCATTTGCCAAATTTCATAATCATAAAATGCGGCAATTGCTAACATGATTCGGACAGACTTAAGCATCGCTACGGGTGAGAAGGTCTCATCGTAGTCAACCCCTTGAACTTGTCGAAAACCTTTTGCAACAAGTCGAGCTTTGTAGATAGTAACACTACTATCAGCATCTGTCTTCCTCTTGAAGATCCATTTATACAATATGGCTTGCCGATCATCGGGCAACTCCACCAAAGTCCACACTTTGTTCTCATACATGGATCCCATCTCAGATTTCATGGCCTCAAGCCATTTCGCGGAATCTGGGCTCATCATCGCTTCCTCATAGTTCATAGGTTTGTCATGGTCAAGTATCATGACCTCCAGAACAGGATTACCGTACCACTCTGGTGCGGATCTCACTCTGTTTTACCTACGAGGTTCGGTAGTAACTTGATCTGAAGTTACATGATCATCATCATTTTCTTCCTCACTAATTGGTATAGTAGTCACAAGAACAGATTTCTGTGATGAACTACTTTCCAATAAGGGAACAGGTACAGTTACCTCATCAAGTTCTACTTTCCTCCCACTCACTTCTTTCGAGAGAAACTCCTTCTCTAGAAAGGATCCATTTATTAGCAACGAATGTTTTGCCTTCGGATCTGTGATAGAAGGTGTACCCAACAATTTCCTTTGGGCATTCTATGAAGACGCACTTCTCTGATTTAGGTTTGAGCTTATCAGGATGAAACTCTTTCACATAAGCATCGCAGCCCCAAACTTTAAGAAACGACAACTTTGGTTTCTTGCTAAACCACAGTTCATATAGTGTCGTCTCAACGGATTTAGATGGTGCCCTATTTAACGTGAATGCAGCTGTCTCTAATGCATGATCCCAAAACGATATTGGTAAATCGGTAAGAAACATCATAGATTGTACTATATCCAATAAAGTACGGTTATGACGTTCGGACACACCATTATGATGTGGTGTTCCAGGTGGCATGAATTTGTGAAACTATTCCACATTGTTTTAATTGAAGACCAAACTCATAACTCAAATATTTGTCTCCGCGATCAGATCATAGAAACCTTATTTTCTTGTCACGATGATTTTTCCACTTCACTCTGAAATTCTTTGAACCTTTCAACTATTTCAGACTTATGTTTTATCAAGTAGATATACCCATATCTGCTCAAATCATCTGTGAAGGTCAGAAAATAACGATACCCGCCGCGAGCCTTAACACTCATTGGATCGCATACATCAGTATGTATTATTTCCAATAAGTCAGTTGCTCGCTCCACTGTTCCGGAGAATGGAGTCTTAGTCATCTTGCCCATGAGGCATGGTTCGCAAGCATCAAGTGATTCATAATCAAGTGATTCCAAAATCCCATCAGCATGGAGTTTCTTCATGCGCTTTACACCAATATGACCTAAACGGCAGTGCCGCAAATAAGTTGCACTATCATTATTAACTTTGCATCTTTTGGTTTCAATATTATGAATATGTGTATCACTACGATCGAGATCCAATGAACCATTTTCATTGGGTGTGTAACCATATAAGGTTTTATTCATGTAAACAGAACAACAGTTTATTCTCTTACTTAAATGAATAGCCGTATTGCAATAAACACGATCAAATCATATTCATGCTCAACGCAAACACCAAATAACATTTATTTAGGTTCAACACTAATCCCGAAAGTATAGAGAGTGTGCGATGATGATCATATCAATCTTGAAACTACTTTCAACACACATCGTCACTTCACCCTTAACTAGTTTCTGTTTATTCTGCAACTCCCGTTTCGAGTTACTACTCTTAGCAACTGAACCAGTACCAAATACCGAGGGGTTGCTATAAATACACATCAATAACATGTATATCAAATATACCTTTGTTTACTTTGCCATCCTTCTTATCCGCCAAATACTTGGGGTAGTTCTGCTTCCAGTAACCAGTCCCTTTGCAGTAGAAGCACTTAGTCTCAGGCTTAGGTCCAGACTTGGGCTTCTTCACTTGAGCAGCAACTTGCTTGCCGTTCTTCTTGAAGTTCCCTTCTATCCCTTTGCCCTTTTCTTGAAACTAGTGGTCTTGTTAACCATCAACACTTGATGTTCTTTCTTGATTTCTACCTTCATCGATTTCATCATCATGAAAAACTTGGGAATCATTTTCATCATCCCTTGCATACTATAGTTCATCACGAAGTTCTACTAACTTGGTGATGGTGACTAGAGAATTCTGTCAATCACTATCTTATTTGGAAGATTAACTCCCACTTGATTCAAGCGATTGTAGTACCTAGACAATATGAGCACATGCTCACTAGTTGAGCGATTCTCCTCCATCTTTTAGCTATAGAACTTGTTGGAGACTTCATATCTCTCAACTCGGGTATTTTCTTGAAATATTAACTTCAATTCCTGGAACATCTCATATGGTCCATGATGTTCAAAACATCTTTGAAGTCCCGATTCTAAGCCATAAAGCATGGTGCACAAAACTATCAAGTAGTCATCATATTGAGCTAGCCAAACGTTCATAACGTCTGCATCTGCTCCTGCAATAGGTCTGTCACCTAGTGGTGCATTAAGGACATAATCCTTCTGTGCAGCAATGAGGATAAACCTCAGATCACAGATCCAATCCGCATCATTGCTACTAACATTTTTTAACACAATTTTCTCTAGGAACATATCAAAAATAAACATATGAAAGCAACAACGCGAGCTATTGATCTAACAACATAATTTGCAAAATACTACCAGGACTAAGTTCATGATAAATTTAAGTGCAATTAATCATATTACTTAAGAACTCCAACTTAGACAGACATCTCTCTAGTCATCTAAGTGATCACGTGATCCAAATCAACTAAACCATAACCGATCATCACGTGAGATGGAGTAGTTTTCAATGGTGAACATCACTATGTTGATCATATCTACTATATGATTCACGCTCGACCTTTCGGTCTCCGTGCTCCGAGGCCATATCTGCATATGCTAGGCTCGTCAAGTTTAACCTGAGTATTCCGCGTGTGCAAAACTGGCTTGCACCCGTTGTAGATGGACGTACAGCTTATCACACCCGATCATCACGTGGTGTCTGGGCACGACGAACTTTGGCAACGGTGCATACTCAGGAAGAACACTTCTTGATAATTAGTGAGAGATCATCTTAAAATGCTACCGTCAATCAAAGCAAGAATAAGATGTATAATAGATAAACATCATATGCAATCAAAATATGTGACATGATATGGCCATGATCATCTTGCGCCTTTGATCTCCATCTCCAAAGTACTGTCATGATCTCTATCGTCACCAGCACGACATCATGATCTTCATCATCTTGATCTATATCAATGTGTCATCACATGGTTGTCTCACCAACTATTGCTCTTGCAACCATTGCTATCGTATAGCGATAAAGTAAAGCAATTATTTGGCACTTGCATCTTATGCAACAAAGAGACATCCATAGGGCTTCTGCCAGTTGCCGATAACTTCAACAAAACATGATCATCTCATACAACAACTTATATCTTATCACGTCTTGACCATATCACATCACAACATGCCCTGCAAAAACAAGTTAGACGTCCTCTACTTTGTTGTTGCAAATTTTACGTGGCTGCTACGGGCTTAAGCAAGAACCAATCTCACCTACGCATCAAAACCACAACGATAGTTTGTCAAGTTGGTGCTGTTTTAACCTTCACAAGGACCGGGCGTAGCCACACTCGGTTCAACTAAAGTTGGAGAAACTGACACCCGCTAGTCACCTATGTGCATAGCACGGCGGTAAAACCAGTCTCGCATAAGCGTACGCGTAATGTCGGTCCGGGCCGCTTCATCCAACAATACCGCCGAACCAAAGTATGACATGCTGGTAAGCAGTATGACTTATATCGCCCACAACTCACTTGTGTTCTACTCGTGCATATAACATCAAACCATAAAACCTAGGCTCGGATGCCACTGTTGGGGAACGTAGTAATTTCAAAAAATTTCCTACGCACACGCAAGATCATGGTGATGCATAGCAACGAGAGGGGAGAGTGTTGTCTACGTACCCTCGTAGACCGAAGCGGAAGCGTTGACACAACGTAGAGGAAGTAGTCGTACGTCCTCCCGGTCCAACCGATCCAAGCACCGTTACTCCGGCACCTCCGAGTTCTTGACACGCGTACAGCTCGATGACGCACCCCGATCTCCGATCCAGCAGAGGCGCGGGGAGGAGTTCCGTCAGCACGACGGCGTGGTGATGATCTTGATGTTCTCCTGTCGCAGGACTTCGCCTAAGCACCGCTACAATATGACCGAGGTGTAATATCGTGGAGGGGGGCACCGCACACGGCTAAGGAACGATCTCAATGATCAACTTGTGTGTCTATGGGGTGCTCCCTACCCCCGTATATAAAGGAGAGGAGGAGGGGAGGGCCGGCCCTCTACTATGGCGCGCCCTGGGGAGTCCTACTCCCACCGGGAGTAGGATTCCCCCTTTCCTAGTCCAACTAGGAAACCTTCCATGTATTAGGAGTAGGAGACTAGGAAGGGGAAGAGAGAAGGAAAGGAAGGAGGGGGTGCGGCCCCTCCCCCTAGTCCAATTCGGACTAGGGCAAGGGGGGCGCGCGGCCTGCCCTAGGCAGCTCCTCTCTCTTTCCCGTATGGCCCATAAGGCCCAATACTTCTCCCCGGCGAATTCCCGTAACTCTCCGGTACTTCGATAAATATCCGAATCACTCGGAACCTTTCCGAACTCCGAATATAGTCGTCCAATATATCGATCTTTACGTCTCGACCATTTCGAGACTCCTCGTCATGTCCCCGATCTCATCCGGGACTCCGAACTCCTTCGGTACATCAAAACTCATAAACTCATAATAAAACTGTCATCGAAACCTTAAGCGTGCGGACCCTACGGTTCGAGAACAATGTAGACATGACCGAAACACGTCTCCGGTCAATAACCAATAGCGGGACCTGGATGCCCATATTGGTTCCTACATATTCTACGAAGATCTTTATCGGTCAGACCGCATAACAACATACGTTGTTCCCTTTGTCATCGGTATGTTACTTGCCCGAGATTCGATCGTCGGTATCCAATACCTAGTTCAATCTCGTTACCGGCAAGTCTCTTTACTCGTTCCGTAATACATCATCTCGCAACTAACTCATTAGTTGCAATGCTTGCAAGGCTTAAGTGATGTGCATTACCGAGAGGGCCCAGAGATACCTCTCCGACATTCGGAGTGACAAATCCTAATCTCGAAATACGCCAACCCAACAAGTACCTTTGGAGACACCTGTAGAGCACCTTTATAATCACCCAGTTACGTTGTGACGTTTGGTAGCACACAAAGTGTTCCTCCGGTAAACGGGAGTTGCATAATCTCATAGTCATAGGAACATGTATAAGTCATGAAGAAAGTAATAGCAACATACTAAATGATCGGGTGCTAAGCTAACGGAATGGGTCATGTCAATCAGATCATTCAACTAATGATGTGATCCCGTTAATCAAATAACAACTCTTTGTCCATGGCTAGGAAACATAACCATCTTTGATTAACAAGCTAGTCAAGTAGAGGCATACTAGTGACACTCTGTTTGTCTATATATTCACACATGTATTATGTTTCCGGTTAATACAATTCTAGCATGAATAATAAACATTTATCATGAAATAAGGAAATAAATAATAACTTTATTATTGCCTCTAGGGCATATTTCCTTCATAAGGATCCACCCTTTTTACCTACGCCTTCTTCCTCCTTTGCCTATCCATCTCCGCGCACTCGAGCTCTAGCGCCCAAGTCCGCACACCTCGCCTCAACCTTCTCCAGCCATGTCCGGAGCGGGAGGCAAGTGGATGGCCTCCTCCGTTACGGAGGGGCACATCGAAAAACTGCGCGGCGCCGGATACTTGTCCAGCGACATCGCGCACCGGCTGCCCGACGAGGGGTAGCTCATCCCCACCCCAGGCCCCATGAGAGGGTCGTATTTCTTCCCCACTTCCTCCGCGGACTGGGCTTCCCACTTCATCCCTTCGTCCGGGGGCTCATGTACTACTACGGCCTGGACTTCCACGATCTGGCGCCAAACTTCATCCTCAACATCTCGGCGTTTATCGTCGTGTGCGAGGCCTTCCTCTGCATCCAACCCCACTTCGGCTTGTGGCTAAAGACCTTCAATGTCAAGCCGAAGGTTGTGAAGGGCAACCAAGCGGAGTGCGGAGGCGCCATGGTGGGCAAAATGCCCAACGTCACTTGGCTTGAGGGCGCCTTCGTGGAAACCATCAAAGGGTGGCAATCGAGGTGGTTCTACATCACCGAGCCGCGTGACCCTAAATGGGCAGCGGCCCCCGAGTTCAGATCTGGTACCCCCATGCAGATCACCTCCTAGAAAGAGAAGGGCTTGCTATGGGGCAATTCGGAGGAGCTGATCGGACTCCAGTCCTGTCTCCAGATCCTGGTGAACAAGAAGCTTAAGCTTGTCAACGTGATCCAGGTCATGCTCGTCCGCCGAATTCTCCCCTGCCAACAACGGGCCTTCAATCTGTGGGAGTTTGATCCGGCATAGCACCGGACCCTTAGCGGGCTCTTCGACACAATGTACGAAGCGGCCTGGAGGGTGTTGTTCAAGGGGGGAGAAGCCCCCGCATCCGCAACTGAAGATCGCGGATTCAGCACGCGGCGCCCGGCCGGCGCGGTAAGATATGTTATCCTTTATGGGACATCCATTTCTTTCATAGTGTGACTCTATGTGGGATCTAAAATTCCCCATGCCTTTAACAGGACTGGCAGAGGACGTCCGGACAGGTTAACTGGCTGGCTCCCCTCCCCGAAGACCCAGAGGATACCCGTTTGATGGGGCTGCTAGTCCCGGCACTTTATGTGGTGCCGGAGAAGTTCCCGGCGCCAGGTGGTATCGAACTCGTCGTCCGATGGCTCCGAGGCAGACTCCTCCCCCGAAGACGAGGAGGAGAAAGAGGTCTCTTCCCAAGAGGGGGGAGAGAAGAAAAGGAAGGCTTCCCCAATGGGGGAGGCCGAAGGGTCCAAGAAGGGAAGGACCCTTCCTCCGGACTGCTCCGCCAACGCCGGCGACGGCGACGGGGAGTGGCCCTCAAGGGCCAAGCCCCCGGCAAGATCGTAAGTATCTGGATTCCTGAATGATTTATAATTTTTCTTTTTGTCACACGGTGTCTTTCTAATGCCGCATACAACCTGTAGTCCGGCCGAGGACGATCTTCCCGCTTCATCGAGCGGGTCCTTGGCACCGTCGGATGTGGATTCCCTTCCGACCGCCTCAACTCCCCGTGACACTGACGACGCTGAGGTGGGATCCCAGGAGGGGACCCATCGGGAGGAGGAGGCTCCGGAGGCGCCGCAAGGCAGCCTCCCGGACTTTGCACCGGACTCCGCACCGGAACCAGCAGTGGCTCCAGAGTCCGGCAGGCGGCCCCTTCGTAAGAAGGGCAAGACCGTGACACCGGCGGCCTCTGTCCAACCGGAGGCGCCGGACAACTTGTTGGAGGCGCTCAACGGTGCTTCCATCGAGGAAGAACACCACACTATCATGAGTGCGGTGATTCAGAAGGTTCAGCTCGCCAAGAGCGGGCTGACCGAAGCCTGCAGCAGCCTTCTAACGGGCTTTGAGGTAAGAAATTTAAAATATGTAATGTAATACCGCATAGACAGTAGCCCCTGATGCTCGGTTCGGCGTTCGGAAAGAAAAGCCGGACTGAGGATCTAAAAAGATATACGCAGGAGGTCTAAAAATTATGTCAATATGGGATTGCAGGCTGCGCTGCTGACCTCCGCCGCACTAACTGCGGAGGTCGATGCTTTGAAGCAGAACCTCGAGCGGTCCGAGAGTGAGCTCGGCCATGCCAAGAAGCAGCTCGAGGACAGGGAAGGTGAGTAACACCATATTAAATTTGTACCTTATAGAAAAGGATTTTGGTTGCAAGAAAAATAACAAGGATAACGTGGGTACTCCAGGGGCCACGAACGAGGTGGCGACCCTGAAGGAGGCGGTGTCTGCGGCCGAACGCAATGCGGCCGCGGAGCGAGCCGAGCGGGAGAAGCAGGAGGCGAGGGTGGCAGAGGTGCAGCAAGAGCTCCAGGCTCTCATGGAAAAACATGAGGGTTTGGAGCGCGACTCGAGGACTCGAGAGTCCGAGCTTGCATCAGCCCTTGAGGGCGCAAAAGCCGCTAAGGCAGAAGCCCACAAGGCCCTCCAAGAGGTCGAACATTTGAAGAAAATAGCAGCGGGTAAGGCTTTTTTCATGCAAAGCAAGCATGTGAAAGTGAATTACCTGTTACTTACCCGAATTCGGAGCTCTCCAGGAGCGTTTGCAGATCTGCCTCGCAGCGTGTCCGATGCTGCCGCATTCTACCGGGCTGAGGAGGGGAGCTCGACGGAGAAGGTCTTCTGGTCTCAATATGCTGAGGCCGGACATCCGGTGCCCCTTAGCGACCAGCTGAAGCAGCTGGTCGAGCTCCACAAGGTAGCCGAACAGGCCATGAAGGGCCTCATAGTTCGGCTGTGGCCCCAGGAGGCCATGCCTGGGAGCTACTTTGGCCTGGTGCGGCGGCTGGTGGATGCATGTCCCTGGGTGGAAGTCGTCAAGCGCTCTGCCTGCATTGAAGGTGCCCGTCGGGCCCTTGCACATGCAAAAGTGCACTAGGGCAGGCTGGATGCTGGGAAGCTTCTCACGGATGCGTCGCCGGCGGGCAAGGAGTATCGCACGCCCGAAATGTATTATAAGAGTGTCCTAAAGGGTGCCCGCAAGATTGCGGATGAGTGCTCCAAAGATGTAATATTTGAGTAGACTCGCAATGTGTTATCCTGTGCGCTGGAAACTTTGTTCATATGCGCTAAGCAACGCTTATTAATTTAAAATATTACCTTCTGTGCGGCCGTTTATAAAATCTGAGAGATGGCAAGTCGTCGGCTTCAGCCCCCATGCCACGAGTGCTGGGGTGTTCGGTATAAACTTGAGCGCTCTTGTTCCCATTTTTGGGTCTATCTAGGAAGACGCTCAACACGACGAACAAGGCAACCGGACTTATAATGCTTGAACACTCTCACTTAGCCATAGAATTCTATAATTTTAAATTTCGGCGAAGCCCCTAGTATTCGGAAGACCGAGTTCGGGGCGCTATCCACACCTGGGCCGGACAAAGCCGGTTCCTCGCTCTAAGCGGCATAAGTCTTTAGGGACTCGAAAAGACCTCTCGAACAGCGACCAGCTCTCGCCTTATCATGACGGTCAGTTTTAGCATTCTCCACTGAGGCGCTCGCCCAGCTCAACCGGGGCGCAATCGCAGTGGTTCTCCCAGTGCTACCTTAGCCGATAAAACGGAATGTAAGGTACCAAAACATGGGAGCCGGGCAAACCCAACTATTGACCCAAGACATGATTCGGAGCCGATGCATATAATGCTATAAGTTCGGGGTGCCGCACTTGGGAAAGTGTTCGGACTTATCACACCATAATGCGGGGAACTTAAGCCCCTGGTGTATTCGGCTGTACCAAAGTGTACGGATGCAGGATGTCGTAAATGGACATATATATATAAAAAGAAATGCAGCTACAAGCAAAAAACGATGCATTGTTTATTCAGAAATACTGCCATGAATGCGGAGCGATACAAATAGTGCGGTAAGCAAGGGATTGGACTATTTAAACATGTCCCCCTCCAGGGGTAGGCTGCGGAATGGTGTATTAAACAGATTTAATGCTCATAATGGAGACCACCTGAGTGTTCGTCGTAGCCTTTCTCCTTCCCTGGCTGTTGCATCGTTAGTTCGGCAGGTCTACTGCCGGACAAGGCCTCTGGTGAACGGAGTCCTGTGGATAAGAAAAAAGAAAAAGAAAAAGACCAACGTACTTGGGAGCCCCTGGTGTGGTTAAACCGTACTCTGGGCCTGTCGTGGTCGTGCCCCTCCCCCTATGCCCATGGTATCTCCAGAGCGTAATGATGTACGCGAAGGACTAGTCTTGCAATTATGCGAGGGCTGGGGTTGGGGCCGCATTGCTACGCTTGCTCGGAACGTGCCGGGTGGTCTTGATGTATGTTACTCCGGGCGCGCTTGGCCATGTCCGGTCGCTTAACGGCCGGACTTGAGAATTGCTTTAAGAGGCTGCTCTGTACTTCTGCCGCGAGAGCCGCTGTATGTTCCTCCATTCGGAGGGAGCGTTCCGTGTTTCCGTTGACCGTGATGACTCCTCGAGGGCCTGGCATCTTGAGGTTGAGGTATGCATAATGCGGCACCGCGTTGAACTTTGCAAACGCGGTCCATCCGAGCAAAGCATGATAGCCGCTGCGGAACGGGACTATATCGAAGATTAACTCCTCGCTTCGGAAGTTATCCGGGGATCCGAAGACCACTTACAGTGTAACCGAGCCTGTACAATTGGCCTCTACACCTGGTATGACGCCTTTGAAGGTCGTCTTTGTAGGTTTAATCCATGAGGGGTCTATGCCCATCTTGCGCACTGTGTCCTGATAAAGCAGGTTCAGGCTGCTGCCGCCGTCCATCAGGACTCTGGTGAGGTGAAATCCATCGACGATTGGGTCTAAAACCAATGCGGCGAATCCGCCATGGCGGATACTGGTGGGGTGGTCCCTTCGATCAAAAGTGATCGGGCAAGAGGACCATGGATTGAACTTTAGGGCGACTGGCTCCATCGCATATACATCCCTAAGTGCACGCTTCCGCTCCCTCTTGGGTATATGGGTTGCGTATATCATGTTTACCGTCCGCACTTGTGGGGGGAAACCCTTCTGTCCTCTAGTGTTCGGCGGCCGGGTCTCTTCCTCGTCGTCGCTATGCAGCCCCTTGTCGTTGCTTTCGGCAATTAACTTGCCTGCCTGCTTGAATACCCAACAATCCCTGTTAGTGTGATTAGCTGGCTTTTCAGGGGTGCCATGTATCTGGCAAGAGCGGTCGAGTATTCGGTCCAAATTGGACGGACCCGGAGTGGTTCTTTTGAATGGCTTCTTCCGCTGACCGGGTTTAGAGCCTCTGAATCTGGCGTTGACTGTCGTATCCTTAGTGTTATCGCCGTTAACACGGCGTTTGTTTTTGTTTCTACGCGACCTGCCATTGCGGTCCTTAGTATCCGGACTGCCAGCATTTTTGCTGAGGTTGTTACTGCGGGCTAGCTAGCTGTCCTCCCCCGCACAGAAGCGGGTCATTAGTGATGTGAGAGCTGCCATGGATTTTGGCTTTTCCTGTCCTAGGTGCCGGGCCAGCCACTCATCGCGGATGTTGTGTTTGAAGGCTGCGAGGGCCTCTGCATCCGGACAGTCGATGATTTGATTTTTATTTGTTAGGAACCGTGTCCAGAATTGTCTGACCGATTCGTCTGGCTGCTGAATTATGTGGCTTAGGTCATCGGCGTCTGGTGGTCGCACATATGTGCCCTAGAAGTTGTCAAGGAATGCGGCTTCCAGGTCCTCCCAACACCCAATTGACTCTGCTGGCAAGCTGTTAAGCCAATGCCGAGCTGGTCCTTTAAGCTTGAGTGGGAGATATTTGATGGCGTGGAGATCGTCACCGCGGGCCATATGGATATGAAGGAGATAGTCTTCGATCCAAACCGCGGGGTCTGTTGTGCCATCATAGGATTCAATGTTTACGGGTTTAAACCCTTCCGGGATTTGATGATCCATTACTTCGTCTGTGAAGCATAGTGGGTGTGCGGCGCCTCTATATTGGGCTATATCACGACATAGCTCCAGCGAGCTTTGTCTACTATGTTCGGCCCGGCCGGAGTTGCTGTATCTGGCGCGACGGTAGTCGTCTCGCATCGTGGGGCGCCCACGTGATCCGTAGATCGATCTTGATTGTCTTGCCTTGTCCTCCAATATGTCTCGCAAGTCCGGCGCATTTCCCCGTGGCTTCGCACTTTTCGAGCGGTGCCGGGGTACGGTTCTGGTGGAGGGCCTAGATGGCTCTCTGTCGCGGCCACGAGGTGGTCGGTCTGCCGTATTGTGCACTGGTGATGAGGGTTTATACTCCTCCTCCTCTAATTGGGGGAGCAACTTGCGTTTTGGGTAGCTTTTGGAGGGGCGTTCGAGTTCATGCTCTTCGGCCGCGAGGACTTCGGTCCATCTGTCGGCCAGCAGGTCTTGATTAGCTCTGAGCTGTTGCTGCTTTTTCTTTAGGCTGTTTGCCGTGGCCATAAGCCTGCGTTTAAAACGCTCTTGTTCGGCGGGATCCTCGGGCACGACAAATTCGTCGTCGTTGAGGCTTGCCTCGTCTCCGGAGGGAGGCATGTAATTATCATCCTCGACCTCTTCGTCTGCCGCTCTCTCGTGAGGGCTGGCTTCTCCGTCCTCCTGCGCTGAATCTTGCTGGAGGGGGTTGTCTTCGGCACTTTCTGGGGTGTTATTATCTCCGGTGCCGGAATCTCCATTCTTGTTGTGGCGGGATTTAGAGCAGCGCCGCTGACGTCGGCGCTTGGGCTGTTTCTTAGGGGAATCTGCCTCCGCTGCTTCTTCGTCGTTCCCATCCTTTGGGATGTCCACCATGTATATGTCGTATGATGAGGTGGTCTTCCAGTGCCCCGTAGGCGCTGGTTCTTGGTCGTCTCCGGCATCGTCGTCCATACCGTCGATGTCTTCGGAGTCGTAGTCTAGCATGTCGGTTAGATCGTCGACAGTGGCTACAAAATGGGTGGTGGGTGGGTTTTGAATTTCTTCGTCATCCACATCCCAACCATCCTGACCGCAATCCGGTCAGGGCTCTCCTGATAACGAGAGATGCTTTAGCGAATTCAGGATCTCGCCAAAGGGTGAGTGCTGGAAGATGTCCGCGGCGGTGAACTCCATGATCGGCGCCCAATCGGATTTGATTGGTAGGGGCGCAGGAGGTTCGGAGTCCGGCGAGGAGTCCGGCACCTCAGAGTCACGAGCTTTACAAGGTACAAGGTCAATATTCGGCTCCATTGCCGTAGAGATTGCAGCTCCCGAGGCGGTGTCCAGCCACCTGTCCTCGATCTGCGCAGTCGGCTCTGAACTAGGGGTCGGAGCAGACTCATGTGCGGCTTCCAGGGCACTGTCTGGCGGCAGAGCTAAATCATGCCCATCGTGACAGTGCGGCGCGCTCGGCTGTGGCTCGAATCCATCGAAGATCAAGTCTCCGCGGATGTCGGCTGTGAAGTTTAGGCTTCCAAATCTGACCTGACGGCCAGGGGCGTAGCTTTCGATCTGCTCCAGATGGCCAAGCGAATTGGCCCGCAGTGCAAAGCCGCCGAACAAGAAGATCTATCCGGGGAGAAAAGCCTCACCCTGGACTGCGTGCTTGTTGATGATTGAAGGAGACATCAAGCCTATCGGTGACGACACAGAGGAACTCTCAATGAAAGCACCAATGTCGGTGTCAAAACCGGCGGATCTCGGGTAGGGGGTCCCGAACTGTGCGTCTAGGAGGATGGTAATAGGAGACAAGGGACACGATGTTTTTACCCAGGTTCGGGCCCTCTCGATGGAGGTAAAACCCTACTCCTTCTTGATTGATATTGATGATATGGGTAGTACAAGAGTGGATCTACCACGAGATCAAGGAGGCTAAACCCTAGAAGCTAGCCTATGGTATGATTGTTGTAATGGTTGTTCGTCCTATGGACTAAAACCCTCCGGTTTATATAGACACCGGAGAGGGCTAGGGTTACACAGAGTCGGTTACAATGGTAGGAGATCTACATATCCGTATTGCCAAGCTTGCCTTCCACGCCAAGGAAAGTCCCATCCGGACACGGGATGAAGTCTTCAATCTTGTATCTTCATAGTCTTGGAGTCCGGCCGATGATGATAGTCTAGCTATCCGGACACCCCCTAGTCCAGGACTCCCTCACCCACAATTCATCGGATCTCGACAAACACACCGCAAAAAGAGTTTACATCGAATAGATCTCCACAAGAGAGGGGGAGAACATTGTATTGAGATCCAAAAAGAGAGAAGAAGCCATCTAGCTAATAACTATGGACCCGTAGGTCTGTGGTAAACTACTCACAACTCATCAGAGGGGCAAGGATGTTGATGTAGAAGCCCTCCGTGGTTGATTCCCCCTCCGGTAGAGTGCCAGCGAAGGCTCCAAGATGAGATCTCGCGGATATAGAAGGTTACGGTGGTGGAAATTGTGTTTCGTGGTGCTCCTGGATGTTTTCGGGGTACATAGGTATATATAGGAGGAAGAAGTACGTCGGTGGCCGCCCGAGGGGCCCACGAGACAGGGGGGCGCGCCCTACAGGGGGGCGGCCCCCTATCTCGTGGGGCCCTCGGAAGCTTCTTGACTTGCACTCCAAGCTCTCCGGATCACGTTCGTTCCAAAAATCACGCTCCCGAAGGTTTCATTCCGTTTGGACTCTGTTTGATATTCCTTTTCTTTGAAATACTGAAATAGGCAAAAAAACAACAATATGGGCTGGGCCTCCGGTTAGTAGGTTAGTCCCAAAAATGATATAAATGTGTAAAATAAATCCCATAAACATCCAAAAGAGGTAATATGATAGCATGGAACAATCAAAAATTATAGATACGTTGGATACGTATCACGCGCCACCCCCTTGGCCGGCCCCCTCCTCCACTCCTTTATATATGGTGGAGGGGGGCACCCCATAGACACAACAATTGATCTCTTGATCTCTTAGCCGTGTGTGGTTCCCCCCTCCACCATAGTTCTCCTCGATAATATTGTAGCGGTGCTTAGGCGAAGCCCTGCGACGGTAGAACATCAATGATGAGGAGTGAACCTCGAGACGAGGGTCGATCGGTTGTTGGTCCGATCTTTCATGGCACGAACCTCCATCGTAGCAAGAACAAGTCGCAGGTTTACGAAGATGTTCGCAAATCCCACGGAAACAACACGCCAACCCCTCAATCCGAAGGAATAACGTGGACGAACCGTATAGGCTCAGCTTGTAATCCCCACGCGTCGCGTCGCAGGAACTCACACGCCAGTAGAGATTTTGACAAGAATTCTCTAAACTCGATAATGGCCGACGGCCGAAACACATAACGGTGTCTAATTCATCTTAACATAACCTAAGCTTAAACATGATGCACCATGGCTTTATATATAGCCAACTCCTATGTTTGACGTGACCAACAGGCTGGCTGCATCTTATCTATCTCATCTTCTAATTCAAAAGGGAAACGTTGTGGCCTCTTCCAAACATAACAACCGACTTTTGGTTTAAAAACTAAATCTCAACAGATAGAAGCAACTACGACTACTAAACTTTGGATGCTGCGTTTTCATACAATCTGCAGGTGGGCCCCATCCGGCTCCCTTCAAAGATAGCAGGTCTCTGATCCCTAGAGACATCCACGAGTACGGTAGCTTCTCTGGTGGCCGTTCCCGATGAAAATAGTAGTTGATCAGGACTCCTCCCTCATGTAGACACGTCCTTCTCATAATTTTCATTGGCTCAATTGAAGATAGATCAAACGTACTTGTGTATGAGTATTTCTTTGCATGCACGTACAAGCACATCTTCCCACATAATGCATGCATGTTAAACATTCTTCTTTTCTGCTTCTTACGTGAGTGCATCTCTAACAATGTCATAGTACGCATGCATGCCAGCACACCTCTGTTCTCAAAGAAAACCATCTTTTGTACTGCAGCTGCATGTTTAACTCTGACTGAAATTAAACCCTTGACCTTCACATCTTCTCCACTAAGTTGGTATATTTTTGGCACGCTGATATCCTTAAACTTTAATCCTTCGGCACACGACAATGTCTGAATAGCAAAAACACCAAATCTGGCCGTGTCCGTGTCCGTATCATCCTCCCCCTCTTCAAGGGAAACCGTCCTCGGTTTTGAGTCGAACTCTTCAGTAACAACTTCGCCCGCCGGCTGAACGTCCGCCGAAAAAACTTTAGTAACTTTGCCAGCATTCTTTGCTTCATCTTGCTCCTTCATCTTGTTGAATCGTTCTTTCCGCCAAGTCTTGAAAGACTTCTTCTCCATGGCAATGAGAACGTATTTCATGTCCCGTTCAACAGTGTACGTGTTGGCGAGATAGTCGTGTGTAGCATTATTTTTATTGTACCATGGCTCTCCCAGTAGCATATGACATGAAATCATCGGTACGGGAATTATGTCGCACAAAACCTCACAAGAAAATTTGCCGATAGAAAACAGTACCATAGTTTGGTGCGTGATGTCGAGCTTGTCGTAGCACCTCCTCAGTGAGTACGGTCGTGGATGTGGTGTCATCGATAGATGCAGCTTCTCCACCATGTCGATGCCGACAGCGTTGATGAAACTATCGTGGTCTATCGTCGTGGCGCATATTTTCTCTCCCACTTTACAATAGGTGTGAAAAAGTTCAGCACCATAACCCTTCTCCTCCAGTAAAAAATCGCCGGAGAGCCTCCAGTAGCTCCTTGGTGACGGCGCGCCGGTCGTCACCTCCGAAGTGCCGTGAGAAACGCCGGTCTCTGATACCACTTGATGAGAAGCGAACATCGAGACGAGGGTCGATCGGTTGTTGGTCCGATCTTTCATGGCACGAACCTCCATCGTAGCAAGAACAAGTCGCAGGTTTACGAAGATGTTCGCAAATCCCACGGAAACAACACGCCAACCCCTCAATCCGAAGGAATAACGTGGACGAACCGTATAGGCTCAGCTTGTAATCCCCACGCGTCGCGTCGCAGGAACTCACACGCCAGCAGAGATTTTGACAAGAATTCTCTAAACTCGATAATGGCCGACGGCCGAAACACATAACGGTGTCTAATTCATCTTAACATAACCTAAGCTTAAACATGACGCACCATGGCTTTATATATAGCCAACTCCTATGTTTGACGTGACCAACAGGCTGGCCGCATCTTATCTATCTCATCTTCTAATTCAAAAGGGAAACGTTGTGGCCTCTTCCAAACATAACAACCGACTTTTGGTTTAAAAACTAAATCTCAACAGATAGAAGCAACTACGACTACTAAACTTTGGATGCTGCGTTTTCATACAATCTGCAGGTGGGCCCCATCCGGCTCCCTTCAAAGATAGCAGGTCTCTGATCCCTAGAGACATCCACGAGTACGGTAGCTTCTCTGGTGGCCGTTCCCGATGAAAATAGTAGTTGATCAGGACTCCTCCCTCATGTAGACACGTCCTTCTCATAATTTTCATTGGCTCAATTGAAGATAGATCAAACGTACTTGTGTATGAGTATTTCTTTGCATGCACGTACAAGCACATCTTCCCACATAATGCATGCATGTTAAACATTCTTCTTTTCTGCTTCTTACGTGAGTGCATCTCTAACAATGTCATAGTACGCATGCATGCCAGCACACCTCTGTTCTCAAAGAAAACCATCTTTTGTACTGCAGCTGCATGTTTAACTCTGACTGAAATTAAACCCTTGACCTTCACATCTTCTCCACTAAGTTGGTATATTTTCGGCACGCTGATATCCTTAAACTTTAATCCTTCGGCACACGACAATGTCTGAATAGCAAAAACACCAAATCTGGCCGTGTCCGTGTCCGTATCAATCAAGACCGTCACCACGCCGTCGTGCCGATGAAACTCTTCCCCGACATTCTGCTGGATCGGAGTATGGGGAATGTCATCGAGCTAAACGTGTGCAAGAACTCGGAGGTGTCGTAGTTTCGGTGCTTGATCGGTCAGGCCATGAAGACGTACGACTACATCAACCGCGTTGTGCTAACGCTTCCGCTTTCGGTCTAAGAGGGTATGTGGACAACACTCTCCCCTCTCTTTGCTATGCATCACCATGATCTTGCGTGTGCATAGGAATTTTTTTGAAATTACTACGTTCCCCAACAGTGGCATCCGAGCCTGGTTTTATGCGTAGATGTTATATGCACAAGTAGAACACAAGTGAGTTGTGGGCGATACAAGTCATACTGCTTACCAGCATGTCATACTTTGGTTCGGCGGTATTGTTGGATGAAGCGGCCCGGACCGACATTACGCGTACGCTTACGCGAGACTGGTTTTACCACCATGCTTTACACACACGTGACTAGCGAGTGTCAGTTTCTCCAACTTTAGTTGAACCGAGTGTGGCTACGCCCGGTCCTTGAGAAGGTTAAAACAGCACTAACTTGACGAACTATCGTTGTGGTTTTGATGTGTAGGTAAGAACGGTTCTTGCTCAGCCCGTAGCAGCCACGTAAAATTTGCAACAACAAAGTAGAGGACGTCTAACTTGTTTTTGCAGGGCATGTTGTGATGTGATATGGTCAAGACGTGATGCTATATTTTATTGTATGAGATGATCATGTTTTGTAACCGAGTTATCGGCAACTGGCAGGAGCCATATGGTTGTCGCTTTATTGTATGAAATGCAAGCGCCCTGTAATTGCTTTACTTTATCACTAAGCGGTAGCAATAGTCGTAGAAGCAATAGATGGCGAAACGACAACGATGCTACGATGGATATCAAGGTGTCGCGCCGGTGACGATGGTGATCACGACGGTGCTTCGGAGATGGAGATCACAAGCACAAGATGATGATGGCCATATCATATCACTTATATTGATTGCATGTGATGTTATCCTTTATTTATCTTATCTTGCTTTGATTGACGGTAGCATTTTAAGATGATCTCTCACTAATTATCAAGAAGTGTTCTCCCTGAGTATGCACCGTTGCGAAAGTTCTTCGTGCTGAGACACCACGTGATGATCGGGTGTGATAGGCTCTACATTCAAATGCAACGGGTGCAAAATAGTTGCACACGCGGAATACTCAGGTTAAACTTGATGAGCCTAGCATATACATATATGGCCTCAGAACACGGAGACCGAAAGGTCGAACGTGAATCATATAGTAGATATGATCAACATAGTGATGTTCACCATTGAAAACTACTCCATCTCACGTGATGATCGGACATGGTTTAGTTGATTTGGATCACGTAATCACTTAGATGACTAGAGAGATGTCTGTCTAAGTGGGAGTTCTTTAGTAATATGATTAATTGAACTTAAATTTATCATGAACTTAGTACCTGATAGTATTTTGCTTGTCTATGCTTGTTGTAGATAGATGGCTCATGCTATTGTTTCGTTGAATTTTAAATGCGTTCCTTGAGAAAGCTAAGTTGAAAGATGATGGTAGCAATTACACGGACTGGGTCCATAACTTGAGGATTATCCTCATTGCTGCACAGAAGAATTACGTCCTGGAAGCACCGCTGGGTGCCAGGCCTGCTGCAGATGCAACTGACGATGTTAAGAACGTCTAGCAGAGCAAAGCTGATGACTACTCAATAGTACAGTGTGCCATGCTTTACGGCTTAGAACCGGGACTTCAACGATGTTTTGAACGTCATGGAGCATATGAGATGTTCCAGGAGTTGAAGTTAATATTTCAAGCAAATGCCCGGATTGAGAGATATGAAGTCTCCAATAAGTTCTATAGCTGCAAGATGGAGGAGAATAGTTCTGTCATTGAACATATACTCAAAATGTCTGGGTATAATAATCACTTGATTCAACTGGGGGTTAATCTTCCTGATGATAGTGTCATTGACAGAATTCTTCAATCACTGCCACCAAGCTACAAAAGCTTCGTGATGAACTATAATATGCAAGGGATGGACAAGACTATTCCCGAGCTCTTCGCAATGCTAAAGGCTGTGGAGGTAGAAATCAAGAAGGAGCATCAAGTGTTGATGGTCAATAAGACCACCAGTTTCAAGAAAAAGGGTAAAGGGAAGATGTCGTGGAATTGTCACGTCAGATGTCCTTGTGAGAGGACTTAGTTGTGGAGCCATCGTAACTAGGAAGCTTGAAGGGGTTAAATCGGGACAAAGGACACGAGAGAGTTTATACTAGTTCGGCCCCTTACGATGAAGGTAAGGCCTACGTCTAGTTGGGTTTGGTATTGATGTTTCGATGACCAGGGAGCGAGATACGCTATGCCCGGCTCTCGATGAGTTGTTTCTTGCCCTAAGCCGACAGCAGGTCGTCCCCTTATATACACGGGTTGACGCCCTGTGGCCTATAGAGTCCCGGCCGGCTCATAAACAGTGTCCGGCTCGGTGACTAGTTAAATCTACCTTATGATACAAGTCATGTCATCATGGCGGTTTACTACAACGGGCCTTAAGTCGCCTGTGGGCCTTAAGCCCTTTATTGAATCACCATCTTCATGCTTGGTCTTAGGCTTCTCTCTGATGCGTCTTCTTTGTGTAACCCGGCCCCTCCTGGGCGGCTTACACAAATAGTTATATCCCCAACATTAGGCCCCAGATTGATTTGAACCAGTTCATGTCAATCTTAAAAATATTTTTAAAGAACTAAATCTTCAGTCTTCTGACTATATAGAGGGTTTTCGTTAACCCGCCATGACGTCATCTTCTGGATCCGTCGTAATTCGGCGTGACGTCATCCTTCCTTTAATTAATTTTCTATTCCATCGTATCCTTCAACGGATCTCTTCTTTTATTGATGGTTCCGAAAATCGAGGCGTCGGGGCTGCTGGATAGTGATTCTTATCTCCTCGTTTCCCGCGCCGTCTCAGTTATCCTCTCCCTATAAATAGACGCGATTTAGGTCTTTCATTTTCCTCCTTCCAGTCGTCTTCTTCCTCTCCTCTCTGCCACTCGAGCTCCGCCACCGTCGCCGTCGAACCCCTCGTCTTCATCGACTCAGGCCGCTGCATCAACCTGACTCTGACCAGAAATCGACGGCGAACCTCCACAGCTCGTCCACATCTGTGAGTTCCTCTCCTTCCCTTTCTGTAGATCTGCATTGGAACCCTGTTGAGTTCATCGGCGTTCATCACCGACCGACGCAAACCCTCGCTAGTTTGCACCTCCAATGCCCTGTTTAGATCGTAAAAACTATGTAGAACTGCTGTGGTAAGTGTTTGTGTTGATCTTGCGTAGAAACAGATCTCATTTCCCTTGTTTGGAAACCCTCTTCGAGTGCATGAACTTCTCTGCCCTGTTTTTAGGTCTAGAAAATTTTCCTTTCAGAGCAATAATTTGATCTAGAATAATAGCTGTCGTCTGTGAAACTTGTTTCTATCACCCGGAAAGCTTCTTCTGGAAAATGCCCTTTAAACACCACTATCCAGGTGTCCGGTTTAAATAAGTGATACTGAACTGTAAACCTTGCCTTCTTCTCATGATCTTAAGAATTTTTGAATTGCTCTTGATACTTGTAGCGGCTTAAATATTGTTGCACAATCACCCTTATATCATTAGGCCCCTTTCTTAAGCCGCCACTTTAAATAATTTAAATATTTCTCCCGGGTTAAAGTTAAGCCGGAACCTTGTTATTTTGTCGTAGGCCAACTGTTGTCATGGCTCCTAAGGCGGCCAAAGCCCATGTGACTTGCAATTGGGTTCCATCCACAGTGACCAAAAGCGAACTTGCCGAGTTCGTGAAGTCTGGCCATCTACCAAAGAAGGAGGTCATGTCTTATCGTGCCCCTAACCCGTTTGAGGAGATACCTCAACCCAAAGATGGGGAGGTAATAGTGTTCACGGATCACATGAACCGGGGATTTGCCCCTCCCGGCTCAAAATTCTTCAGGGAAGTTCTAAATTTCTTTGACCTTAGACCTCAAGACATTGGACCCAATTCCGTGTCAAATCTTTGCAATTTTCAAGTCTTTTGCGAGGTGTACCTGGGAGAGGAGCCAAGTCTACTTTTGTTCAGAGAACTTTTTTATTTGAACCGACAGAATGAACGTGCCAACGGGCCTAGCCTTGAACTTGGCGGCATCTCAATCCAGCGGCGGAGAGATTGTCTTTTTCCTTATGCTGAACTGCCAAGTCACCCGAAAGATTGGAACCAGACGTGGTTCTACTGTCAAGACACATCACCGGCTGATGAGAGTCCTCTGCCCGGCTTTCGCGCCCTGCGCCTTGAATCCAACCATCAGGTGGCGAACAAGTTGACTGTTGTTGAGCGCCTACCTCTCAATCCCACCATTAAGAAGATTAAAGCTCTTTTAGGCAACGGGTTAAGTGGCATTGATTTGGTCCGGGTTTGGGTCACCTGGCGGATACTACCATTAACCCGCCGCTCCGGCTTAATGTGTACTTACACAGGCGAGAAGGATGACCCAATGCATCATAGTCCTGATGACTTACCAGATGATGTGGTAGATGCTACAGTCCAGTCACTGTTGAAGGAAGGCACTGTAACTGGTAATGCCTTCGGCTTGCTTCCCTTCTGCAAGAAGAACCCGGCCCCTGCGGTAAGTTACTAATCTTCAAAAATACTCTTTTAACATTGTTATACCTTCTTGTATTTATGATTCCTTATCTTTTTTCACAAGCCGGTGACAATTTCTGGAAGGTCAAGTATGACCATGAGGCTGCCAAACAAGCCAGGGCAGCCAAGAAAACCGAAAGGATGGCCACCAAGATGGGCACCTCTAAGAAGAAGAAGCCCAGCGCCTCTAATATGCTTAAATTGGATGACTCTTCTTCGGATGAGGAAGAGGTAATCTTTTAATTTTCTTAACTCCTTTGGCGTTACTTTACTGACATTCTATCCTTTCAGGAGGATACTGGGAACAGTCAAGCAATTGACGAAGAGGTAGCTATAATCTTCTCCGACTCAGAGCCTTTGCCAAAGCAAAAAATCCAAAGGGTGACCCGGAAAGTAAGATTTTCACATCCTCTAGCTTACCAAGATCCTCAATTTCTTTTGAAGCAACAACAACTTGAGAACCGGAGGCAGACTCAGGCCAATCAAGACGCAGAACTCTCCTCCGGCTTACCCGATGTAACCAGGAAGCGTCGGACCGAGGTTATCTCCGATTTACATTCTGCTTTAACTTTGGCGGGTTTGATTCGCCAACCTCTCAATTCAACTGACTCCAATTATCAGGATAACTCTCCTTCCTCTGACGAGTCGATGCAATCAAACATGCCGGCTTTCAAAACGGCTCCCGGGTAATGTAACCTTTCTTACTTTAAGTTTTTCCATACTTATACTTCAATACTCATCCTTCTACCTTTATTGACAGCCTGCAAATTAAGCCCAGCAAGAGGGCAAAGAAGAATAAGCCGTCCCAAGACCCGGTGGTCACTGAACCGGCGCTTGACTCATTCGTTCCTAACAGCTCCACTCATCAGCCACCGCCTGAACCGGCTTGTGATATTCCGGTGCCAACTTCTGACCCGCCTGCAGAAGATGTTATCCACAATTCTGACAACCCGGAGATTCCTAGTCCGGCCAAGACGACTGACCCGGAAGTTGAAATTGTGAAAAGTCAATATGTTGAACCGGGCCGGCCTACTGTTCTTACTCAATGCACTGCCAAGGAAGAGTTTGCCCAACGTCGAAAAGCCAAACAGGATATCACTGATTATACTCACCTAAGCATTGGTGACGTAGTCTCGGGCTATCTGAACCAAGTGCACAATAGTCGTGACCTGGAAATTGACATGGTGAAGCAAATACAGCACAAATCTGAGGTATAACTTATGCTTTTTTCCTGAATCTTACTTACTGTACCAGCCCCCAAGTCTATTGCTTATGAATGAATATGTTGTAGACTTTAGAAATCTACTTACTGTTAATTTGTCCGGTTTACAGTGAATGCATTTAACCCGGTAATAGCATGAGACTTTGAATTTGTGTTACACATTAGCCCCCAAGTGTCAAATATCTTTACTTGTAAAGTGCTTGAGACTTAATATGTATAACTTGGTAGGATAGATTAAAAAATTCTTTGAGCATACATTAGCCCCCAAGTGCCAAATATCTTTACTTGTAAAGTGTTTGGGACTTGAATGTTACCTTACTATCATTCTTACCATAACCTGGTGTCAATGTAGGCCACCATAAGTCAATTTGAGTCGGAGATTGCTAACCTGAAGAGCCAGCTGAAACTTCAAGAGCTTGAAACTCAGAAAGCAAACTCCAAGTTTGAATTCAGCATCTCTGAACAAGAGAAATTGAAGAAAAAATTTGAATCAGAGAAAAAAGCTTGGGTTTATGAGAGGGCTTCACTAGTGACTCGGGCCGAGGCGGCAGAAGCATCTCTTGCAGAGGCAACAACCGAACTGTCCGACTTAAAACGACAGATATCCCAAATGGTCTCAGCCATCTTCAGTAAGTCACTCTGAAAAACCTTAAACATTGTAATCTTCCAAGGATTATTGTGATAGTTATCTCTAGCTTATTGTTATGCTTGTGACCATACAGGCCCCAGGAGTACCAACCTCAAGCAAAACATGTTGATCAAGCTTAAGGCGGTTTACACCTTAGTGGAGCAGCTGTACTCCGGGTCACAATGTGCCTTGGCCGTTGTGGCCTTATCAAATACCACTCCTCGCCTCCTACAAGATGTGCTGAAGCATCTCGCGGTGCTACCTCAATGGATTCAGGATTTAAGGCAGGCATCTGCAAGAGCCGGAGCCGTGGCCGCATTAAGTCGGGCAAAGGCATGGGTGCCAGAACTTGACTTGGCCGATCTCTCTCTTGGATATCCAAGCTTGAAGGAGGATGGCGCTGTATTTGATGATCAAGACTTCACCTCCTGTGTCAAAGTCGTACGTCCCTTGGCGATTCTTATTGGGAATGACACTGATCTTACTAAGTATTCGCCGGGCTATGATAGCGAGAACCGGAGAATCCCAAACGTCCCATACGACCAAGTCAGCCTGATCCCTCCAACGCGTAAGCATACCTTTGCCCCTAAAGTGGACCCGACCGGTTTAATAGATGATGAGGCTGAATTTTGAAGCCTTGAGCGACATTGACTGGGCCTCGTCCACCTTCCAGGACAAAACAACCGGCGGAGAGACGGAGAAGGATAACCCGGAGTCGTCAAGCCCGCCGAAGGAATGAGTCGCCAGGCGTTTTATAACTTTTGCCAAAACAATGCTTCACTTATTGAGACTCGGGGAGTCTTGTAATAGGATAGAAAAAACTTCTTAATGCTTGTCATGCCCTCGCGCCTATTTATGGTGCTTATTACTTTTGTTAGCCGCCATCACTATATTCCTCTGGCTTATGTTAACCATGTATTTCCTTGATGTTTAACTTGCTTTGCCTTATCATGCACATAAAATAAGAAAAAAATTGGGTGGCTTACTGCACCAGGGGGTTATAGAGTATTGGTAACCCGGAACATGACCAAAAGACATCATACATAGGCCAGTTCATGATTACTTAAAATATAATCACAACAGCATACCTGTGACCCTTTTGATAGTCTACCCGGCTCATTTCATCCTTTACCTGGCACCTACGATCCTGGGATAATCAATATTAAACCGGAAGAATCAAGAACCATCTCCTCAAGAAGGTTTCAATGATAGTGAAAGTAATTATATTTATAAGCAATGTTCACAGGCTCCTGATTCGAATACGATCAGAGAGCCATCCCAAAGGGGTTAAGCTAAGATTCGGATACGATCATATAGCCCCCAGTGGCTTTGGCGATGCCGATCAAGTGGGTATCGATAGCTATGTTCTCTTTGGTTCAAATACGACCTACGTTTGAACAGGATGCCCCCAAGTGAACATAAGAGTTGTTTAATGACGCTGATTCGAATACGATCCACGTCAGACCCAAAGGGGTTAAGCTATGATTCAAATATGATCAAGAAGCCCCCAAGTAGGTTTGGCAGTATGCCGATCAAGTGGGTATCGACAGCTATGTTCTCTTTGGTTCGAATACGACCTATGTTTAAACAGGAAGCCGCCAAGTGACCATGGCTAGATTCAGATATGATCATAAGACAGTCCAAAGGAAAAGCCGGATTCAGATGTGATCCGCTCCCTGTTGGTTGTCTCCACTATCTGATAAAGAAGACACATAGAGTTTTGAGGGAAAAAAGGATGGAGGTGCTGCTTTATTTCTTTATATAATATATACATCGTCAAAAAATATATACATCTTGAAAGCCGGTGGCTTAAGTATAATAAGGCCGGAGATGAGCTATATTCCACGGCCGGTGGGTCTCCTCCTCCGACTTAAGTGAGTCTTTGTGCTCTCGAATATCGATGATGTAATATGACCCGTTGTGCAGATTCTTGCTGACCACAAAGGGCCCTTCCCAAGGTGGGGATAACTTGTGCATATTAGACTGATCCTGGATGAGCCGGAGCACCAAGTCGCCTTCCTGAAAGGTTCTGCTCCTAACCTGGCGGTTGTGATAGCGACGCAGGTCTTGTTGATAAATCCCCGAGCGGGCTATTGCCAAGTCTCGCTTCTCATCCAGCAAGTAAAGTGCATTCTGATGAGCTTTTTCGTTGTCAGCCTCAACGTAAGCCGCCACGCGGGGTGAATCGTGCCGGATGTCACTTGGAAGGACCGCCTCTGCACCATACACCATAAAGAAAGGCGTGTAGCCTGTAGATCTGTTAGGTGTAGTGTTGATGCTCCATAACACGGAAGGTAACTCCTCCACCCAACAACCCGGAGTCAGCTGTAAGGGGACTAAGAGCTGGGGCTTGATACCTTTCAGGATCTCTTGATTAGCTCTTTCTGCTTGACCATTGGATTGAGGATGAGCAACAGCCGAAACATCAAGCCGGATATGTTCTCTTTGACAGAACTCTTCCATGGCACCCTTGGAGAGATTAGTGCCATTATCAGTCATGATGCTATGTGGGAAACCAAAACGAAAGATCACCTTTTTCATGAATTGAACCGCCGTGGCTGCATCACACTTACTGACCGGCTCTGCCTCAACCCACTTTGTAAACTTGTCCACTGCCACCAGTAGATGTGTCTTTTTATCTTTAGACCTTTTGAAAGGTCCAACCATGTCAAGCCCCCAGACTGCAAACGGCCAAGTGATTGGGATCATCCTCAATTCTTGAGCCGGCACATGAGCTTGTCGTGAGAACTTTTGACAACCATCACATTTGCTGACCAGATCCTCCGCATCAGCATGAGCCGTCAGCCAATAGAAACCATGACGAAAAGCTTTGGCTACGAGAGATTTTGACCCGGCATGATGGCCACAATCCCCTTCATGGATCTCCCGAAGTATTTCTTGGCCTTCTGTAGGGAACACACATCATTGAAATGCCCTCGTGACACTTAGGTGATGTAACTCGCCGTTAACAATCGTCATAGATTTGGAGCGCCTGATGATTTGTCTCGCCAAGGTCTCATCCTCAGGCAACTCACCCCGGGTCATATAAGCCAAATAGGGCACTGTCCAATCCGGGATAATGTGAAGAGCTGCCACCAACTGTGCCTCCGGGTCTAGCACTACTAGCTCTTCCTCGGTAGGCACCTTGACAGAAGGTTTATGCAAAACATCGAGAAAGGTGTTGGGCGGCACCGGCTTATGTTGGGATCCCAACCGGCTTAAAGCATCAGCCGCCTCATTCTTCCTTCGATCGACGTGCTCCACTTGATAACCTGTGAAGTGACCAGCCACAGCATCTACTTCACGCTAATAAGCCACCATAAGGGGGTCCTTGGAATCCCACTTGCCTGACACTTGTTGAGCCACAAGATCTGAGTCGCCCAAGCATCTTACCCGGCTTAAGTTCATCTCCTTAGCCATCCGGAGACCATGGAGTAAGGCCTTGTACTCAGCTGCATTGTTAGTACATGGAAACATAAGCCGGAGTACATAAAAAAATTTGTCACCTCGAGGGGAAGTTAACACCACTCCAGCCCCCGAGCCTTCTAGCTGCCTGGACCCATCAAAGTGAATCGTCCAATATGTTTTATCCGGCTTCTCCTCAGGGGCATGTAACTCTATCCAATCATTGATAAAGTCCACCAAAGCCTGAGACTTAATAGCAGTACATGGCATATACTTCAAATCGTGAGGACCAAGCTCAATGGCCCACTTGGCGACTCGTCCTGTGGCCTCCCTGTTCTGAATGATGTCTCCCAAAGGGGCAGAACTTACCACAGTTATAGGGTGGCTTTGAAAGTACTGCTTCAACTTCCAGTTGGCCATAAACACCCCGTAAACAAGCTTCTGCCAATGTGGATACCTTTGCTTAGATTCAATGAGCACCTCACTAATGTAGTAAACCAGTCGTTGAACCGGATGCTCCTTGCCAGCTTCCTTACACTCCACCACGATGGCAACGCTGACGGCTCGTGAATTGGCAGCCACATATAACAGCAAAGGCTCTTTATCAATTGGAGCCGCGAGAACCGGCAGTTCAGACAATTGTCTATTCAAGTCTTCAAAAGCAGCATCAGCGGCCTCGCTCCAGATAAAAGTGTCAGTTTTCTTCATCATCTGATACAACGGAAGGGCCTTCTCACCTAGCCGACTTATGAACCGACTTAAGGCGGCAACATGACCCGCCAGTTCCTGAACATCATTGATGCACGCCGGTTTAGCCAGAGAGGTAATCGCCTTAATCTTCTCCAAGATAGCTTCGATGCCTCTGTTTGACACCAGAAAACCCAAAAGCTTGCCCGCAGGAATGCCAAACACACACTTGGCCGGGTTAAGCATCATCTTGTAGACCCGGAGATTTTCAAAGGTCTCCTTCAAGTCAGATATCAAGGTTTCCTTTTCTCTGGATTTCACCACAATATCATCCACGTAAGCATGAACATTACGCCCAATTTGATCAAGCAAACAATTCTGCACACACCGCTGATAAGTCGCCTGGGCACTTTTGAGTCCAGACGGCATAGATACATAGCAGAAGGCCCCAAACGGAGTGATGAAAGTCATTTTCTCCTGGTCCTTGACTGCCATTTTGATCTAATGATAACCAGAGTAAGCATCCAAAAAGCTCAAACGTTCACAACCCGCCGTAGCATCAATGATTTGATCAATACGGGGGAGAGCAAAGGGATCAGCCGGACAAGCCTTGTTTAAATCCGTGTAATCCACACACATCCGCAAGTGTCGTTCTTCTTGAGGACAAGCACCGGGTTAGCCAACCACTCTGGGTGAAAAACTTCAACAATAAACCCGGCCGCCAAGAGCCGGGCCACTTCTTCCCCAATAGCTTTCCGTCTCTCTTTGTTGAACCACCGGAGAAACTGCCTGACCGGCTTATACTTTGGATCAATATTTAGAGTGTGCTCAGCGAGTTCCCTCGGTACACCCGGCATGTCAGAAGGTTTCCATGCAAAGATGTCCCGGTGCTCATGGATGAACTCGATGAGCGTGCCTTCCTCTTTAGGATCCAAATTGCCACTGATACTGAACTGCTTAGAGGCATCTCCTGGGGTAAAGTCCACAACCTTTGTCTCAGCGGCCGACTTAAACTTCAACGCGGGGTCATGCTCAGTAGTGGGTTTCTTGAGGGAGGTCATATCCACCGGGTCAACATTGTCTTGATAAAATTTGAGCTCTTCAGCTGCACAGGCCGACTCGGCATAAGCCGCGTCGCCTTCTTCACATTCCAATGCCACCTTCCGACTTCCATGCACAGTGATGGTGCCCTTGTGACCCGGCATCTTGAGCTGCAAGTAAACATAACACGGCCGGGCCATGAACTTAGCATAAGCCGGCCGCCCGAACAGAGCGTGATATGGGCTCCTGATTTTGACCACCTCAAACATCAACTTCTCAGCTCTGGAGTCATATTCGTCTCCGAAGGCCACCTCCAGCTCAATCTTGCCAACTGGGTAAGCCGACTTACCAGGGACCACTCCATGGAAAACAGTGTTGGATGTCCTCAGATTTTTATCAGTTAACCCCATGCGTCGAAAGGTCTCATAATAGAGGATATTAATGCTACTACCCCCGTCCATGAGCACCTTAGTGAACTTATACCCACCAACCTGAGGTGCCACCACCAAGGCCAACTGACCCGGGTTATCGACCCATGGAGGATGATCTTCTCTGCTCCATATGATGGGCTGCTCTGACCACCTCAAATAACGAGGGATTGCCGGTTCAACAGAATTGACGGCCCTCTTATGAACCTTCTGGTCACGTTTGCATAAGCTAGTGGTAAATAAATGATACTTCCCACCATTCAACTGCTTCGGGTTGCTTTGATAACCCGACTACTGCTGCTGCTGCTCTCCTTGACCAGACTGCTGTTGGTTATAGCCTCCTCCTTAACGTCCCTAAAAGCCGGAACCTGAGCCGCCACCTGGGCCATGGAAACCGCCAGCTCCTGAACCACCACCAGACCCATTATGGCCATCATAGGTGTTGGAATTCTTAAACGCCTTCATGATCGCGCAATATTTCCACAGGTGCATGGCGGGCCGCTCCCTGGTGCCGTGTCTCGGGCAGGGCTCATTGAGTAACTGTTCAAGAGATGGGCCTGACCCGCCGGATCGAGGCGGTTTACCCTTACGTCTCTGATTGTTACCCTGCGCATTGGCGTTGGCCACAAACTCCGGGTTACCGTCCGCCTTACGCTTATTGCCGTTTTGATTCCCCAGGTTATGCTGCTGACCTTTTCCATTGCCGTTCCTTTTTCCCTTCCCTGTCTTCTCATCGTCAGACGCGGGATCCTTGGTACTATCAGAATCGGCATACTTAACTAAAGCTGCCATCAGCGTGCCCATATCCTTGCAGTCACGTTTAAGGCGCCCCAGCTTCTGCCTCAGCGGCTCAAAGCTACAATTCTTCTCCAACATAAGGACTGCAGAGCCGGCATCCATATTGTCAGATGAATGAATTATCTCCTTGACCCGGCGCACCCAATGGGTGGTGGATTCTCCTTCCCCCTGCTTACAATTCATTAAGTCCACAATTGACATAGATTGCTTACAGGTGTCCTTGAAGTTCTGGATGAACCGGGCCTTTAACTCTTCCCATGAGCCAATGGAATTGGGTGGCAAACCCTTTAACCAAGACCTGGTCGTTCCATCTAGCATCATGGTGAAATATTTAGCCATCACTGCGTCACTGACTTCCAACAGCTCCATGGCCATCTCATAACTCTCGATCCATGCCTCGGGCTGTAAGTCGGCCGTGTAATTTGGTATCTTTCGAGGTCCCTTGAAGTCCTTGGGCAGACGTACATTGCGCAGAGCCGGTACCAAACAAGGAACACCACCAGTTCTAGTGGCTACTCCCGCCTCAACAGAAGTCGTTGGATACTCCAGGATGTCCTAATAAGCCGCCTGTTGAACCGTTGCCTGAGCTGCCCGCTCGTTCTCCTGACGTATTTGATCTTGCACCGGATTATAGCCACCGGGTTGGTTACGGCGTTGGGCGTTGCTTGCCAAAGCTTCCGACTCCATGTGCCTGCTGTAACTCGGGCTCCGGTTCTGGCGAGGCGGTGCTAACCAAGGCGGGGGAGTTGAATGAATTTTGTCCCGGCTGTAAGAATAGGTCTCCTGCTGAGCTAAGGCCGTCTGGAGGAGTTCTCTGACTCTCCGGGTCTCCACTGCTGCCGGGTCATCACCGTCCATAGGAAGAGCCGCCAAATGTTTTGAAGCTGCGATTAAGTTCTCCATGGGGTTGGAAAAGTGACCCGGTGGGATCGGCACATAACGCGGCGGTGGCATGCTCACATGAGGTGGTGCCATCTCCCGAGGCTGAGTCGGCCCTCCTGTTCCGGTTGTCATAAGCTGATTGGCCTCCGGCGGGTTACTTGGGCCGGTTCCGGGTGTAGCAAAAAGAACCCGAGGGTCATAATTCGGAGGTAAACGGGACTGAGTTTTCTGATGTCTCCTCCTCATTACCTCATTGGATGCGTTTAGACTCATCGTGAGCTGGTAAGCTTCTGACTGCAAGCGCTGTGCCCGGGCGTCGAGAGCCGCCCGCTCTGTAGCTAGTCTGTATCCTCAGCTGCCAAGGCCTCCTTGGCCTGAGCTATCTCCTCACACACCTGTGCTACCGCTGCGTCATGCTCATCTTTGTCTCTAGGAATAACCATGACGGTTAACAGGGCCATAAGCTTGTCCATGAGATCTATCAGCACCTGAGCCGGTGGGCATACGGGGCCGCCTGCCCCGACTGCTCCTAACCCGGACGTTACCGCTGCAGCAGCTGTAGAGTTTGAGTCGGGCTGAGTCCCAGCCATGAAGACTCCGGCCCATCTTGGCGGCTCACAGGGGTCTGGAATACTGATGCCATCGGAACAGCCCCCGAGCACGCGTCTTGCAATTGGTACAACGAATCTGTTGAACCGACGGACGAATCACCGTCTGAGAGGACGGCTGTCTCACCCCTATCTTCAGATCCTTCAGAGAGTTCCTCTCTATGGATGCAGCCCACGAAGGCATGCCTCATGACCAGTTGAGTCCGGGTCTTCCTCGCACGCTGAGCTGTCTCGACGAGGTCGGTGCAGTTGTCCGGCTCAGGCCCGGCTCACCGATCCGGCCGATGAAGACGTGGATTCCGTCGAAGGGGACCCAGTATCCGTACTTAATTGAGCCGGCGTCGGGACCCCAGCCTTCGTCATCGATGTAGATCTTGCCGCGACGACTCTTGGTCATCCGGCCCACCACGTATCCCTTGAGCCCTTCGAAGTTGCCCTTCAAGAACTCAAATCCACCGTGCGCTGGCCCCACGGTGGGCGCCAACTGTCGTGGAATTGTCACGTCAGACGTCCTTGTGAAAGGACTTAGTTGTGGAGCCATCGCAACTAGGAAGCTTGAAGGGGTTAAATCGGGACAAAGGACACGAGAGAGTTTATACTAGTTCGGCCCCTTACGGTGAAGGTAAGGCCTACGTCTAGTTGGGTTTGGTATTGATGTTTCGATGACCAGGGAGCGAGATACGCTATGCCCGGCTCTCGATGAGTTGTTTCTTGCCCTAAGCCGCCAGTAGGTCGTCCGCTTATATACACGGGTTGACGCCCTGTGGCCTACAGAGTCCAGGTCGGCTCATAAACAGTGTCCGGCTCGGTGACTAGTTAAATCTACCTTATGATACAAGTCATGTCATCATGGCGGTTTACTACAACGGGCCTTAAGTCGCCTGTGGGCCTTAAGCCCTTTATTGAATCGCCATCTTCATGCTTGGTCTTGGGCTTCTCTCTGATGAGTCTTCTTTGTGTAACCCGGCCCCTCCTGGGCGGCTTACACAAATAGTTATATCCCCAACAGAAGAAGAAGGGGAACTTCAAGAAGAATAGCAAACAAGTTGCTGCTCAAGAGAAGAAACCCAAATCTGGACCTAAGCCTAAGACTGAGTGCTTCAACTGCAAGCAAACTGGTCACTGGAAGCGGGATTGCCTCAAGTATTTGGCGGATAAGAAGGATGGCAAGGTGAACAAAGGTATATGTAATATACATGTTATTGATGTGTACCTTACTAATGCTCGCAGTAGCACCTGGGTATTTGATACTGGTTCTGTTGCTAATATTTGCAACTCGAAACAGGGACTACGGATTAAGCGAAGATTGGCTAAGGACGAGGTGACGATGCGCGTGGGAAATGGTTCCAAAGTCGATGTGATCGCGGTCAGCACGCTACCTCTACATCTACCTTCGGGATTAGTTTTAGACCTAAATAATTGTTATTTGGTGCCAGCGTTGAGCATGAACATTATATCTGGATCTTGTTTGATGCGAGACGGTTATTCATTTAAATCAGAGAATAATGGTTGTTCTATTTATATGAGTAATATCTTTTATGGTCATGCACCCTTGAAGAGTGGTCTATTTTTATTAAATCTCGATAGTAGTGATACACATATTCATAATGTTGAAACCAAAAGATGCAGAGTTGATAATGATAGTGCAACTTATTTGTGGCACTGCCATTTGGGTCATATTGGTGTAAAGCGCATGAAGAAACTCCATACTGATGGACTTCTGGAATCACTTGATTATGAATCACTTGGTACTTGCGAACCATGCCTCATGGGCAAGATGACTAAAATGCCGTTCTCCGGAACTATCGAGCGAGCAACTGATTTGTTGGAAATCATACATACTGCTGTATGTGGTCCAATGAATATTGAGGCTCGCGGCGGGTATCATTATTTTCTCACCTTCATAGATGATTTGAGCAGATATGGGTATATCTACTTGATGAAACACAAGTCTGAAACATTTGAAAAGTTCAAAGAATTTCAGAGTGAAGTGGAAAATCATCATAACAAGAAAAAAAATTCTATGATTTGATCGTGGAGGAGAATATTTGAGTTACGAGTTTGGTTTACATTTGAAGCAATGTGGAATAGTTTCGCAACTCACGCTACCCGGAACACCACAACGAAATGGTGTGTCCGAACGTCGTAATCGTACTTTACTAGATATGGTGCGATCTATGATGTCTCTTACTGATTTACCACTATCATTTTGGGGTTATGTTTTAGAGACGGCCGCATTCACGTTAAATAGGGCACCATCAAAATCCGTTGAGACGACGCCTTATGAACTGTGGTTTGGCAAGAAACCAAAGTTGTCATTTCTTAAAGTTTGGGGATGCGATGCTTATGTGACGAAACTTCAACCAGATAAGCTCGAACCTAAATCAGAGAAATGTGTCTTCATAGGATACCCAAAAGAGACTATTGGGTACACCTTCTATCACATATCTGAGGGCAAGATTTTTGTTGCTAAATTCGGATACTTTCTAGAAAAGGAGTTTCTCTCGAAAGAAGTGAGTGGGAGGAAAGTAGAACTTGATGAGGTAACTGTACCTACTCCCTTATTGGAAAGTAGTTCATCACAAGGACCAGTTCCTGTGACAACTACACCAATCAGTGAGGAAGCTAATGATATTGATCATGAAACTTTAGATCAGGTTACTACCGAACCTCGTAGGTCAACCGGAGTAAGATCCGCACCAGAGTGGTACGGTAATCCTATTTTGGAAGTCATGTTACTTGACCATGGTGAACCTACGAACTATGAGGAAGCGATGATGAGCCCAGATTCCGCAAAATGGCTTGAGGCCATGAAATCCGAGATGGGATCCATGTATGAGAACAAAGTATGGACTTTGGTTGACTTGCTCGATGATCGTCAAGCCATCGAGAATAAATGGATCTTTAAGAAGAAGACTGACGCTGATGGTAATGTAACTGTCTACAAAGCTTGACTTGTTGCGAAAGGTTTTCGACAAGTTCAACAGGTTGACTACGATGAGACTTTCTCACCTGTAGCGATGCTTAAGTCTGCCTGAATCATGTTAGCAATTGCCGCATTTTATGATTATGAAATATGGCAAATGGATGTCAAAAATGCATTCCTGAATGGATTTCTAGAAGAAGAGTTGTATATGATGCAACCGGAAGGTTTTGTCGATCCAAAAGGTGCTAACAAAGTATGCAAGCTCCAGCGATCCATTTATGGACTGGTGCAAGCCTCTTGGAGTTGGAATAAACGCTTTGATAGTGTGATCAAAGCATATGGTTTTATACAGACTTTCGGAGAAGCCTGTATTTACAAGAAAGTGAGTGGGAGCTCTGTAGCATTTCTGATATTATATGTAGATGACATATTGTTGATTGGAAATGATTTGTTGATTGGAAATGATATAGAACTTCTGGATAGCATAAAGGGATACTTGAATAAAAGTTTTTCGATGAAAGACCTCGGTGAAGCTGCTTACATATTGGGCATCAAGATCTATAGAGATAGATCAAGACGCTTAAGATCTATAGAGATAGATCAAGACGCTTAATTGGACTTTCACAAAGCACATACCTTGATAAAGTTTTGAAAAAGTTCAAAATGGATAAGGCAAAGAAAGGGTTCTTGCCTGTATTACAAGGTGTGAAGTTGAGCCAGACTCAATGCCCGACCAGAGCAGAAGATAGAGAGAAAATGAAAGATGTTCCCTATGCTTCAGCCATAGGCTCTATCATGTATGCAATGTTGTGTACCAGATCTGACGTATGCTTAGCAATAAGTTTGGCAGGGAGGTACCAAAGTAATCCAGGAGTGGATCACTGGACAGCGGTCAAGAATATCCTGAAATACCTGAAAAGGACTAAGGATATGTTTCTCGTTTATGGAGGTGACAAAGAGCTAGTCGTAATTGGTTACGTCGATGCAAGCTCTGACACTGATCCAGACGATTCTAAATCGCAAACCGGATACATGTTTATATTGAACGGTGGAGCTGTCATTTGGTGCAGTTCTAAACAAAGCGTCGTGGTGGGATCTACATGCGAAGCGGAGTGCATAGCTTCTTCGGAAGCAGCAAATGAAGGAGTCTGGATGAAGGAGTTCATTTCCGATCTAGGTGTCATACCTAGTGCATCGGGACCTATGAAGATCTTCTATGACAATACTGGTGCAATTGCCTTGGCAAAGGAATCCAGATTTCACAAGAGGACCAAGCACATCAAGAGATGCTTCAATTCCATCCGGGACCAAGTCCAAGTGGGAGACATAGAGATTTGCAAGATACATACGGATCTGAATGTTGCAGACCCGTTGACTAAGCCTCTTCCACGAGCAAAACATGATCAGCACCAAGACTCCATGGGTGTTAGAATCATTACTGTGTAATCTAGATTATTCACTCTAGTGCAAGTGGGAGACTAAAGTAAATATGCCCTAGAGGCAATAATAAAGTTATTATTTATTTACTCATATCATGATAAATGTTTATTATTCATGCTAGAATTGTATTAACTGGAAACATGATACATGTGTGAATACATAGACAAACTTAATGTCACTAGTATGCCTCTATTTGACTAAGCTCATTAATCAAAGATGGTTATGTTTCCTAACCATAGACATGAGTTGTCATTTGATTAACGGGATCACATCATTAGGAGAATGATGTGATTGACATGACCCATTCCGTTAGCCTAGCACTTGATCGTTTAGTATATTGCTATTGCTTTCTTCATGACTTATACATGTTCCTACAACTATGAGATTATGCAACTCCCGTTTACCGGAGGAACACTTTGTGTGCTACCAAACGTCACAACGTAACTAGGTGATTATAAAGGAGCTCTACAGGTGTCTCCAAAGGTACATGTTGAGTTGGCGTATTTCGAGATTAGGTTTTGTCACTCCGATTGTCGGAGAGGTATCTCTGGGCCCTCTCGGTAATGCACATCACTATAAGCATTGCAAACAATGTAGCTAATGAGTTAGTTACGAAATGATGCATTACGTAATGAGTAAAGAGACTTTCTGGTAACGAGATTGAACTAGGTATTGGGATGCCGACGATCAAATCTCGGGCAAGTAACATACCGATGACGAAGGGAACAACGTATTTTGTTATGCGGTTTGACTGATAAAGATCTTCGTAGAATATGTAGGAGCCAATATGAGCATCCAGGTTCCGCTATTGGTTATTGACCGGAAACGTGTCTCGGTCATGTCTACATAGTTCTCGAACCCGTAGGGTCCGCACGCTTAAGGTTTCATTGACAGTTTTATTATGAGTTATGAGTTTTGATGTACCGAAGGTTGTTCGGAGACCCGGATATGATTACGGACATGATGAGGAGTCTCGAAATGGTCGAGACATAAAGATCGATATATTGGACGACTATATTTGGACACCGGAAAGGTTCAGGGTGAAATTGGGACAATACCGGAGCTCCGGGAGGTTATCGGAACCCCCCGGGAGGTATATGGGCCTTATTGGGCCTTAGTGGAAAGGAGGGGAAAGGACAAAGGAGGGGGCGCCCCCCCAAGCCCAATCCGAATTGGGAGGGGGGCCGGGCCCCCTTTCCTTCTTCCCTCCCTCCTCTTCCTTCCCTCTCCCTCTCCTAATAGGAAAGGGGGGAGTCCTACTCCCGGTGGGGGTTGGACTCCCCCCTAGGGCGCGCCACCCCCTTGGCCGGCCCCCTCCTCCACTCCTTTATTTACGGGGGAGGGGGACACCCCATAGACACAACAATTGATCTCTTGATCTCTTAGCCGTGTGTCGTGCCCTCCTCCACCATAGTTCTCCTCGGTAATATTGTAGCTGTGCTTAGGCGAAGCCCTGCGACGGTAGAACATCAAGATCGTCACCATGCTGTCGTGCTGAAGAAACTCTTCCCTGACATTCTGCTGGATCAGAGTACGGGGAACGTAATCGAGCTGAACGTGTGCAAGAACTCGGAGGTGCCGTAGTTTCGGTGCTTGATCGGTCGGGTCGTGAAGACGTACGACTACATCAACCGCGTTGTGCTAACGCTTCCGCTTTTGGTCTACGAGGGTACGTGGACAACACTCTCCCCTCTCTTTGCTATGCATCACCATAATCTTGCGTGTGCGTAGGATTTTTTTGAAGTTACTACGTTCCCCAACATGCATACCATGCATGTGAACGAAATATGCCCTAGAGGCAATATTGAAGTTGTTACTTTATATTTACTTGTATCATGATAAATTTTTATTATTCATGCTAGAATTTCATTAACCGGAAACTTGATACATGTGTGTATACATAGAGAAAACACAGTGTTCCTAGTAAGCCTATACTAGACTAGCTCGTTAATCAAAGATGGTTAAGTTTCCTACCATAGACATGTGTTGTCATTTGATAAACGGGATCACATATTTAGGAGAATGATGTGATGGACAAGACCCATTCGTTAGCTTAGCATTATGATCGTTCTGTTTTATTGCTATTGCTTTCTTCATGTCAAATACATATTCCTCCGACTATGAGATTATGCAACTCCTGGATACCGGAGGAATGCCTTATGTGCTATCAAATGGCACAACATAACTGGATGATTATAAAGATGCTCTACAGGTATCTCCGAAGGTGTTTGTTGGGTTGGCATAGATCGAGATTAGGATTTGTCACTCCGAGTATCAGAGAGGTATCTCTGGGCCCTCTTGGTAATACACATCATAAGTAGCCTTGCAAGCAAAGTGACTAATGAGTTAGTTGCAAGATGATATATTGCGGAATGAGTAAAGGGACTTGCTGGTAACAAGATTGAACTAGGTATGAAGATACCGATGATTGGATCTCGGGCGAGTAACATACCAATGGACAAAGGGAATTACGTATGTTGTCATAACGGTTCGACCGATAAAGATCTTCATAGAATATGTAGGAGCTAATATAGGAATCTAGGTTCCGCTATAGGTTATTGACCATAGAGGTGTCTCGGTCATGTCTACATAGTTCTCGAACCCGCAGGGTCGCACGCTTAAAATTCGTTGACGCTAGAGTAGTATTGGGATATTTGATGAGTGGTAACCAAATGTTGTTTGGAGTCCTGGATGTCATGATGAGTCTCGGAATGGTCAAGAGGTAAAGATTTATATATAGGAAGTCATATTTTGGGTTCCGGAAAAAGGTGTAGTTTTTTCGGTATTGTACCGGCAAGCTTCCAGAAGGTTCCAGAGGATTTCGGAGGGGTTCAAAAGTCCACAAGTGGGTTCACCATGACCCAAGGTCTAGCATGGGCTATGGGGAGGTGCCCTGGACTTATTGGGTTAGGCGCACCAAGTCCTCAAAATCCCATGTGGCTAGGGAAGGCAAATAAGGAAGGGGTCCTAGTAGGAATAGGATTGGACTTGGAGTCCAAGTCCTCTCCCCCTTAGCTGCACCCTAGGGCTTGGAGGGGCTGTTTGCCACGCCCCTCCACCTATATATAGAGGGGAGGGGGCTCCCCAAGAGGATACACCAATCCCTTGGCGCCCCTCTCTCTCCCGTTACTTAATAGTTTCACCGCCTCATATCGGCGACGCTTAGAGAAGCGCTGTGGGTGCTCCACCACCATCATCACCACCATGTCGTTGTGTTGGTTGGCCCATCTACTTCTCCTCTCCCACTTGCTGGATCGAGAAGGAGGATACGTCATCGAGCCACACATGTGCTAAACTCGGACGTGCCGTCCGTTCGGCACTAGATCGGTTGGATCGTGATCGGATCACGAAGAGTACGACTACATCAACCGCGTGATAAACGCTTCCGCTTACGGTCTATGAGGGTACATAGACACACTCTCCCTCCTCGTTGCTATGCATCTCCTAGATAGATCTTGAGTGAGCATATGGATTTTTCTGAAATTGCATGCTACATTCCCAACAATGGCATCATGAGCCAGGTCTGTGCGTAGATGATATGCACGAGTAGAACACAAAGAGTTGTGGGCGGTGATCATCATACTGCTTACCACCAATGTCTTATTTTTATTCGGCGGTATTGTTGGATGAAGCGGCCCGGACCAACCTTACATGACCACGTTCATGAGACCGGTTTCACCGACAGACATGCAACTAGTTTTGCATAAAGGTGGCTGGCGGGTGTCTATTTCTCCTACTTTAGCTGAATCAAATTTGACTGCGGTCGGTCCTTGTTGAAGGTTAAAACAACAAACTTGATAAATCACCATTGTGGTTTTTGTGCTGTAGGTAAGAATGGTTCTTGCTAGAAGCCCGTAGCAGCCACGTAAAACTTGCAACAACAAAGTAGAGGATGTCTAACTTGTTTTTGCAGGGCATGCTTGTGATCTAATATGGTCAAGACATGATGTGATATACGTTATTGTATGATATGATCATGTTTTGTAAAAGTTATCGGCAACTGGCAGGACCCTTATGGTTGTCTCTTTATTGTATGAAATGCAAACGCCATGTAATTGCTTTATTTTATCACTAAGCGGTAGCGATAGTTGTAGAAGCATAGTTGGTGAGACGACCACGACGCAACGATGGAGATCAATGTGTCAAGCCGGTGACAATGGAGATCATGACGATGCTTTGGAGATGGAGATTAAAAGCACAAGATGATGATGGCCATATCATGTCACATATTTTGATTGCATGTGATGTTTATCTTTATGCATCTTATTTTGCTTAGTACAGCGGTAGCATTATAAGATGATCCCTTAACTAAAATTTCAAGGAATAAGTGTTCTCCTTGAGTATGCACCGTTGCGACAATTCTTCGTGCCGAGACACCACGTGATGATCGGGTGTGATAGGCTCTACGTTCACATACAACGGGTGCAAGACAGTTTTGCACATGCGGAATACTCGGGTTAAACTTGACGAGCCTAGCATGTACAGACATGACCTCGGAACACTGGAGACCAAAAGGTTGAACGTGAATCATATAGTAGATATGATCAACATAGAGATTATCACCATTGATGACTACTCCATCTCACGTGATGATTGGACATGGTTTAGTTGATTTAGATCTCGTATCATTTAGATGACTTGAGGGATGTCTATATAAGTGGGAGTTCTTAGCTAATTTGATTGATTGAACTTAATTTATCATGAACTCATTCCTGATAGTATTTGCAAATTATGTTGTAGATCAATAGCTCGTGTTGTAGCTCCCCTATGTTTTTGATATGTTCCTAGAGAAAACTAAGTTGAAAGATGATAGTAGCAATGATGCGGACCGAGTCTGTGATCCGAGGAACATCCTCATTGTTGCACAAAAGAATTATGTCCTTGATGCACCGCTAGGTGATGGACCTATTGCAGGAGCAGATGCAGACGTTATGAACATTTAGCAAGCTCGATATGATGACTACATGATAGTTTAGTGTGCCATGCTTTACGGCTTAGTATTGGGACTTCAAAGACGTTTTGAATGTCACGGAGCATAAGAGATGTTTCAAGAGATGAAATTAGTATTTCAGACTCGTGCCCATGTCGAGAGGTACGAGACCTCTGACAAGTACTTTGCCTACAAGATGGAGGAGAATAGCTCAGCTAGTGAGCATATGCTTAGAATGTCTGGGTAGTACAATCGCTTGAATCAAGTGGGAGTTAATCTTCCAGATAAGATAGTGATTGACAGAGTTCTTTAGTCACTATCACCAAGTTACTGGAACTTCGTGATGAACTATAATATGCAAGGGATGACAAAAATGATTCCTGAGCTCTTCATGATGCTGGAATCAACGAAGGTAGAAATCAAGAAAGAGCATCAAGTGTTGATGAATAACAAGATCACTAGTTTCAAGAAAAAGGGCAGAGGAAAAGAAAGGGAGCTTCAAGAAGAATGGCAAGCAAGTCGCCACTCCCGTGAAGAAGCCCAAAGCCAGACCTAAGCCTGAAACTGAGTACTTCTACTGCAAAGGAATGGTCACTAGAAGCGGAACTACCCCGAATACTTGGCGGATAAGAAGGATGGCAAATGAGCAAAGGTATATTCGATATACATGTTATTGATGTATACTTTACTAGTGTTCATAGTAACCCCTAGGTATTTGATACCGGTTTAGTTGCTAAGATTAGTAAGTCGAAACAGGAGTTGCAGAATAAACAAAGACTAGTTAAGGGCGAGGTAACGATGTGTGTTGGAAGTGATTCCAGGGTTGATAAGATCACCATCGCATACTCCCTCTACCTTCGGGATTAGTGTTGAACTTAAATAAATGTTATTTGGTGTTTGCGTTGAGCATGAATATGATTAGATCATGTTTATTGCAATATGGTTATTCATTTAAGTCAGAGAATAATTGATTAAATGAATAAAACCTTCTATGGTCATACACCCAATGTGAATGGTTTATTGAATCTCGATCGTAGTGATACGCATATTCATAATATTGATGCCAAAGTTGATAATGATAGTGCAACATATTTGTGGCACTGCTGTTTAGGTCAAATTGGTGTAAAACGCATGAAGAAACTCCATGTAGATGGACTTTTAGAATCACTTGATTATGAATCATTTGATACTTGCGAACCATGCCTCGTGGGCAAGATGACTAAAACTCCGTTCTCCGGAACAATGGAGCGAGCCAATGACTTAGTGGAAATAATACGTACCGATGTATGCGGTCCGATGAGTGTTGAGTCATGCGGCGGGTATAGTTATTTTCTATCCTTCAGAGATGGTTTGAGCAGATATGGGTATATCTACTTAACGAAACACAAGTCTGAAACATTTGAAAAGTTCAAAGAATTTTAGAGAGAAGTGGAGAATCATTGATAACCCGCAAGTATACGGGATAGTTGTAGCCTCTTTCGATAAGTAAGAGTGTCGAACCCAACGAGGAGCTAAAGGTAGAACAAATACACTCTCAAGTCCTATCGGCCACTGATACGACTCTATGCACGCTTGACGTTCGCTTTACCTAGAACAAGTATGAAACTAGAGGTACTTTGTAGGTGTGATAGGATAGGTTTGCAAGATAATAAAGAGCACGTAAACATAGACTAGGGGCTGTTTAGATAAAGATGCAATAAAGTAAATACAGCGAGTGTGGAAAAGTGATGGTAGGAGTTGTGAAATTGTCCCTAAGCAACTGACTACGTTACTAGACCGGTAATCACTATTGCAATTCTATTTGAGGGAGAGGCATAAGCTAACATACATTCTCTACTTGGATCATATGCACTTATGATTGGAACTCTAGCAAGCATCCGCAACTACTAAAGATTCATTAAGGTAAAACCCAACCATAGCATTAAAGTATCAAGTCCCCTTTATCCCATACGCAAACAATCTACTTACTCGGGTCTGTGCTTCTGTCACTCACGCCACCCACCATAAGCAAATCATAAACATATTGCAAACCCTACAACGGGAATCCCTCACGCTTGCACGACACGGAGGGCACAATAGGACAACACCAATAATAAAACATGCAACTCAAACCAATCATAGCAATTCATCAATCACTGATAGGACAACGAAAATCTACTCAGACATCATAGGATGGCAACACATCATTGGAAAATAATATGAAGCATAAAGCACCATATTCAAGTAGAGGGTATAGCAAGTTGCGGGAGAGTGGACCACTGAATATAGAAGGGGGAAGGTGATGGAGATGTTGGTGAAGATGGCGAAGGTGTTGCTGAAGATCGCGGTGATGATGATGGCCGCCCGCAGCGTTCCGGCGCCACCGGAAGCAAGGGGGAGAAAGCCCCCCTTCTTCTTCTTCTTCCTTGACCTCCTCCCTAGATGGGAGAAGGGTTTCCCCTCTGGTCCTTGGCTCCCATGGCGTGGGAGGGGCAAGAGCCCCTCCGAGATTGGATCTATCTCTCTGTTTCTGCGTTCTATGATTCTGACCCTTCACCGTTTCTTCTATATCTGGAGATCCGTAACTCTGATTGGGGTGAATTTTTCGCCCAGATCTTTCTCATAAAATAAGCTTTCTTGCGGCAAAAGAAGAGCGTCAACCGCCTTATGGGGGGCCCAGAAGAGTCCAGGGCGCGCCTGCCTCCCTGGGGCGCGCCCCTATCTCCTGGCCCCCTCGGGCACCGTCTCGCGTTGATTTTACTTCCCAAAAATCACAAATATTCCAAAATAATTCTCCATCCGTTTTTATCCCGTTTGGACTCCGTTTGATATTGGGTTTCTGCGAAAGATAAAACATGCAACAGACATGAACTGACACTGGGCACTGGATCAATATGTTAGTCCCAAAAAATAGTATAAAAAGTTGCCAAAAGTATATGAAAGTTGTAGAATATTGGCATGGAACAATCAAAAATTATAGATATGATGGAGACGTATCAGCATCCCCAAGCTTAATTCCTTCTCGTCCTCGAGTAGGTAAATGATAAAAAAGATAATTTTTTATGTGGAATGCTACCTAGCATAATCTTGATCATATGTCTAATCATGGCATGAATATTAAGACACGAGTGATTCAAGGCAATAGTCTATCATTTGACATAAAAAAATAATACTTCGAGCGTACTAATAAAGCAATCATGTCTTTTCAAAACAACAAGGCCAAAGCAAGCTTATCCCTACAAAATCGTATAGTTTCGCCATGCTTCATTTTTGTCACACAAAATGCTCCCATCATGCACAACCCCGATTACAAGCCGAGCAATTGGTTCATACTTTTTAACGCACTTCAGCTTTTTCAACCCTCACGCAATACATGAGCGCAAGCCATGGATATAGCACTATAGGTGGAATAGAATATGATGATGGGGGTTTATATGGAGAAGACAAAAAAGGAGAAAGTCTCACATCGACGCGGCTAATCAACGGGCTATGGAGATGCCCATCGATTGATGTCAATGCGAGGAGTAGGGATTGCCATGAAACGGATGCACTAAGAGCTATAAGTGTATGAAAGCTCAAACTGAAAACTAAGTGGGCGTGCATCGAACTTGCTTGCTCATGAAGACCTAGGGCATTTGAGGAAGCCCATCATTGGAATATACAAGCCAAGTTCTATAATGAAAAATTCCCACTAGCATATGAAAGTGACAACATAAGAGACTCTCTATATGAAGAACATGGTGCTACTTTGTAACGCCCCGAGACCGACGCTCCAGAAGACTTCCAGCTACTCCGAGTTTCGTCGTGTGATTTGTTTTGTTAGTTGCATCATTTGCATTGCATCATGTCATCATATCATCAATTTTTAAAACCTCAACTAAATAAATTGCATAGATCTTTTGATCTATTTAAATCGAGGGATATTCACATGGTGATTTCTCTTTAAAACATATTCAAAGTCTCCTACTATTATTAGGGAGCTATAATAAAATTATTCCGTTTATTTGGAATTCACCATAACACACTTGCAAATTATCCCATGCCGTTGTTATCTCAATTCTTGGTCTCCAACCTTGCCCATAATTTTCTTTCATCATTTTCTGGAGCTCCACCAAAAATCTGAACATTTTTTGACCTTCCTTTTATCAAGTCCTAGTTCAAACCCATTTGAATTAAATTCAAATGAGTTTGAATTATTATTGTTCGATCTTGGCCATTTCTATTTCCTTGGAACCGGTGCATTTTTGCGAGTCCGGGAAAATTATCCCCATGCGCAAATCTTTCCCTAACCCTCTCTTTCTTTTCCTCTCTCTATTTCTTTTCTGATAGAGATTAGTGAGAGAGAGAGAGCCCAGCCCAGCTGCCCAGCCAGACCTCTGGCCACTTCTTTCTCCACTGGGCCGGCCTCCCAAAGCTCAGCCTCCCTTCCTAACCCTAGCCTGATCCCCTCGCAGCCCCTTCCCCTCACCCGATCGCTCCCCTCCATCCTCCTGCACCGCCACTCACACGCACACGCACGCATCGAGCCAGGGAGACGAGCTCCCTGCGCCCGATCCCCTCGACCCCTCTCCTCGATCTTCCCCTTCCCCTTCGGTGCGCGCCTCCACCTCGCCCTTCCTTCTCCCGCGCGCCGCCATCCCTATCTCTTGCATCGCCCGACCCCTCTCAGCCTCCTGTGCACCTCCCTCTGCTTCCTCACAACCGTGCCGCCCACCTCTGACCACGACTCCGGCGAGATCCAGGCAGCCCCGCGCTGGAGCCGTCGTTCCCACGCCTCTGCCTCCTCTGTGCTTGCCCCACTGCTGCCGTGTTGCTCCTCGCCCGCGCGTCCCCGACCACAGCAAGGCCGCCGCTCCGGTCAAGTTCCTCGCCGGATTTGGCGACCTCCGCCTTGAACCTGCCGTCTCCGTCCTGTTCCGGGCTTTCTCCGCCCATGCTCTCCTCCATCAACCACCTCGCGCCAGATCCTTCTCCCTCACGCCTGAAGCCTTGCCGCTGCCTGCGTCCGTCCACCACTTGCAGCTGCCGGAGCAGGACCTCCTCGCCGTGGCTCTGCCTCCACTAGCAGCCTCCTGCTGCCTGTCATCTCCATGGCCTTGAGCAGACCAAGCCGCCGGGCGTTCTAGCCCTTGCACATCACTGTTGACCCGAGGAGACCCCCGCCAAGTTCCATCAAGCTGATCGTGTACGTCTACCGTCACCGTGGGTTTTCATCAAGTTCGGCTACAGCACAAAGATATGTGCAACTACGCGGATAAGCCAAGGTCGACTATGCCCGATGATGCGACAAGTACCTCTACCGACGACCCCGAACATCTACGGATCATGAACAACTACTTCATCTACGAAACGAGTACCACTACTTCCACTACCGTCGACATGTACGACTACGAAACGTGAACGACTACCGTTGCCGAGACCGCAAGTACCACGACAACCCCGAAGGGATTCGAATCCGTCAAGTTCATCTATGAAACGAGTACCACTACTTCCCTCAACGATTCGTTCTGCCCGAAATGCACGCTTCGAAGGTATAAACCGAGACGACCGCGATGAGATGCCCTTGCATGTATGAGATGTACCACTTGTTTGCACCGTGTCCGAATTGTCACTCGTTTTCATGCCACTATCCCGTGGGAACCCGGTAGCCGGGATCACCCCACCATCTCTAGCATGTTCCGCACATCCGCACGCTTCCTTTTGCACCGGTATCTCCATGAGCTACCGGAACCGGAATGTTGCCGTGGCACCATTTCCGTTGTAGTTGTCGTGGCACCCCTTTCGTTCCGCCACGGTGACAAATGCTTCATAACATACTTATGTCAACATTTTCATAAAAATTGCATAAAACTTGCATATGTCATCCGCATCATGATAACAACAATTAAAATGTTTAAAATTGTGTTTGCATTAAAATTGCTAAATGACATGAGGATTTTCTGGAATTGTCGTTTGTTGCTTCCGGCCTCATTTAAACTTGCCTAAATAGTTAGTTTATTTATGCTTCACCTCTTGCCATGTTTAACAACACTTAATATTGTTTGGTAGCATAACCGAGAGAGAACTAAATAATTGATGTGGTGTTTTGTCAATATGCAACTCGTTGCATATTGAGCTCCACTTAACTTGTAGTATTGTTTGTTGTGCATATTGCCATGCCATGCCTCATTAAACCGGACATGCATCATACTTGTTTGTGCATCATGACATGTTTATGCTTGTGTGTTTACCATGTTGTTTGCTTCTTTCCGGTTTGCTTCTCTCGTTAGCTTCGGTTTCGTTCCGGAGTTGTGAGGATTCGTTCGACTACGTCTGTTTGTCTTCTTCATGGACTCGTTCTTCTTCCAAGCGGAATCTCAGGCAAGATGACCATACCTTCGAAATCACTTCTATCTTTGCTTGCTAGATGCTTGCTCTTTTGCTATGCCTATGCTACGATGCCTACCACTTGCTATATCATGCCTCCCATGTTGCCATGTCAAGCCTCTAACCATCCTTCCTAGCAAACCGTTGTTTGGCTATGTTACCGCTCTGCTCAGCCCCTCTTATAGCGTTGTTAGTTGCAGGTGAAGATGAAGTTTGTTCCTTGTTGGAACATGGAGATGTTGTTCCTTGATGGAACATGTTTACTTGATGGGATATCACAATATCTCTTATTTAATTAATGCACCTATATACTTGGTAAAGGGTGGAAGGCTCGGCCTTATGCCTGGTGTTTTGTTCCACTCTTGCCGCCCTAGTTTCCGTCATACCGGTGTTATGTTCCCGGATTTTGCGTTCCTAACGCGGTCGGGTGATTTATGGGACCCCCTTGACAGTTCGCTTTGAATAAAACTCCTCTAGCAAGGCCCAACCTTGGTTTTACCATTTGCCTACCTAAGCCTTTTTCCCTTGGGTTCTGCAGACTCAAGGGTCATCTTTATTTACCCCCCCCCCCCCCCCGGGCCAGTGCTCGTCGTGAGTGTTGGTCCAACCTGTCAGCCGCCGGTGTCACCAGGGGCAACTCTGGGCTGGCCTACCGGAAGTTTGGACAATCCAGTGTGCCCTGAGAACGAGATATGTGCAGCTCCTATCAGGATTTGTCGGCACATTCGAGCGGCTTTGCTGGTCTTGTTTTACCATTGTCGAAATGTCTTGATGTACCGGGATACCGAGTCTGATCGGAGTGTCTCGGGTGAAGGTCTATTCCTTCGTTGATCGCGAGAGCTTGTCATGGGCTAAGTTGGGACACCCCTGCAGGGTATAAACTTTCGAGAGCCGTGCCCGCGGTTATGTGGCAGATGGGAATTTGTTAATGTCCGGTTGTAGATAACTTGACACCAGATCCGAATTAAAATACATCAACCGCGTGTGTAACCGTGATGGTCTCTTCTCGGCGGAGTCCGGGAAGTGAACACGGTGTTAGAGTTATGTTTGACGTAAGTAGTTTCAGGATCACTTCTTGATTGCTACTAGCTTCACGACCGTGCATTGCTTCTCTTCTGCTCTCTTTTGCGAATGTAGCCACCCCATATGCTAGTCGCTTGCTGCAGCTCCACCTCATTATTACATCCTTCCTATAAGCTTAAATAGTCTTGATCTCGCGGGTGTGAGATTGCTGAGTCCTCGTGACTCACAGATACTTCCAAAACCAGTTTGCAGGTGCCGATGAAACCGTGCAGGTGACGCATCCGAGCTCAAGGAGGAGCTCGATGAAGATCTTGCCCTTTGTGTTGTTTCGTTCTAGTTGATTAGTAGTGGAGCCCAGTTGGGGTCGATCGGGGACCTTTGTCGCATTTGGGGTTCTTCTTTTATTTTGGTTTCGTAGTCGGACCTTGATTGTATCTGGATGATGTAATGCTTTATTTATGTAATTGTGTGAAGTGGCGATTGTAAGCCAACTATGTATCTCTTTCCCTTATGTATTACATGAGTTGTGTGAAGATTACCTCACTTGCGACATTGCTTTCAATGCGGTTATGCCTCTAAGTCGTGCTTCGACACGTGGGAGATATAGCCGCATCGAGGGCGTTACATACTTTGAAGCACAAGTGTGGAAAAAAAGGATAGAAACATTGCCCCTTTTCTTTTTCTTCTTTCTTTCTTTTTCTTTTCTTTTTGGGTGGGCTTCTTTGGCCCCCTTTTTTATTTAGGCTTCTTTGGCCTTTCCTTTTTTTTCTTTTTTTTTCTTTTTTTATGGGGCAATGTTCTATAATGATGATCATCACACTTTTATTTACTTACAACTCAATATTACAACTCGATACTGGAACAAAGATATGACTCTATATGAATGCCTCCGGCGGTGTACCGGGATGTGCAAAGATCTAGCGTAGCAATGACATCAAAAAATGGACAAGCCATGAAAACATCATGCTAGCTATCTTACGATCATGCAAGGCAATATGATAATGAATGCTCAAGTCATGTATATGATGATGATGGAAGTTGCATGGCAATATATCTCGGAATGGCTATGGAAATGCCATAATAGGTAGTAGGTATGGTGGCTGTTTTGAGGAAGATATAAGGAGGCTTATGTGTGATAGAGGGTATCATATCACGGGGTTTCGATGCACCGGTGAAGTCTGTACCAACTCTCGAGGTGAGAAAGGGCAATGCACGGTACCGAAGAGGCTAGCAATGATGGAAAGGTAAAAGTGCGTATAATCCATGGACTCACATTAGTCATAAAGAACTCATATAGTTATTGCAAAAGTTTATTAGCCCTCGAAGCAAAGTACTACTACGCATGCCCCTAGGGGGATAGATTGGTAGGAAAAGACCATCGCTCGTCCCCGACCGCCACTCATAAGGAAGACAATCAAAGAAACACCCCATGCTTCAAATTTGTCACACAACGGTTACCATACGTGCATGCTATGGGACTTACAAACCTCAACACAAGTGTCTCTACAATTCACAACCACCCACTAGCATGACTCTAATATCACCACCTTTATATCGCAAAACTATTGCAAGGAATCAAACATATCATATTCAGCGATCTACAAGTTTATGTAGGATTTTATGACTAACCATGTGAATGATCAATTCCTGTCATCTCTCTAAATAGATATAAGTGAAGCAAGAGAGTTTAATTCTTTCTACAAACGATATGCCCACGCTCTAACAAATATAAGTGAAGCAAAAGAGCATTCTACAAATGGCGGTTTTCTTATATGAAGAACAGGCAATCCAAACTTCAAATGATATCAGTGAAGCACGTGAAGCATTCTATAAAGCCATACTCAAAAGATATAAGTGAAGTGCAATGAGCATTCTATAAATCAACCAAGGACTATCTCATACCAGCATGGTGCATAAAATAAAAGTGAAAACTAAATGCAAAAGGCTCCAAGACTTGCACATATCGCACGAACGAAACGAATACGAAAACATACCGATACTTGTTGAAGAAAGAGGGGATGCCTTCCGGGGCATCCCCAAGCTTAGACGCTTGAGTCTCCTTAAATATTTACTTGGGGTGCCTCGGGAATCCCCAAGCTTGAGCTCTTGCCTCTCTTCCTTTTCCTCATATCGAGACCTCCTCGTTTAGACACTTCATCCACACAAAACTTTAACAGAAAACTCGGTAAGATCCGTTAGTATAATAAAGCAAATCACCACTCTAAGTACTGTTGAAAACCAATTCATATTTTGTTTTTGCATTGTGTCTACTGTAATATAACTTTTCCATGGCTTAATCCACTAATATAAATTGATAGATTCATCAAAACAAGCAAACTATGCATCAAAAACAGAATCTGTCAAAAACAGAACAGTCTGTAGCAATCTGAACATCCACCATACTTATGTTACCCCAAAAATTATACCAAAATTATGAATAATAAACAAGTTGTATGGAAAGACAGTGCAAAAGGAATCAAAACCAATTGACGTTCCAGTTAAAAATGTAAAATCGCGCACTACAGCCAAAGTTTCTGTCCTGCACCGTACAAACCAACAAGCATTGTAAACATCCTAAAGGCAAACCTTGGCCCATTATTTTTATAATACAATGGAAATGTACATGGGGATAATTATTGTTTTTTAAAAGTTTGTGTAATCAAGATTCACAAAGTTTCCATGAGCATGAACAAAGTTCAAGGAGCTCTCCCACTTCAACAATGCTTATCTCTCTCACTTTCACTTCTCTTTTTAAAAAGTTTTTAGGTTCCCCTCTTTATTTTTTTTGTTTTTAAACTATATAAAAGCACTCAACAGAAATAAATGACTCTCTAAAACTTCCGGGTTGTCTCCCTGGCAGCGCTTTCTTTAAAGCCATTAAGTTAGGCATTTAGTGCTCAAGTAATGAATCCACCCAGATCCCAAGGTATATCAAAGCCAATTTTAATTAACAATGATTTGTAATTTAGTAGTGAGCACAAAGTAACATATGTCATGCAACAACGAAGTCTAACTCTCTTCCTATGCATCGGCATGTCGTAAAAGAACAATTCATACACACCAAGTAAAGGCCAATGCATAGTATAAACAGTTTCTTGCAATTTTATCATATTGGAAACATAGAGAGGTGGAGATATAGTTCCTCTCTCATAATAATTGCAAGTAGGAGCAGCAAGCACATGCATATTACATTCATCAAAATCATCATGTGCAATGGTAAAAGGCAACCCATTAATATAATCCTTAATAAGCACAAACTTCTCCGATATAGTGTAGTCGGGAGAATTCAAAAAGATAATAGGACTATCATGCGTGGGTGCAATAGCAACAATTTCATGTTTAACATAAGGAACTATAGCAAGTTCACCTCCATAAGCATAATTCATATTGGCATCTTGGCCACAAGCATAGCAAGCATCATCAAAAGGGGATATTTCAAGAGAATCAACGGGATCATAACAATCATCATAGCAGTCATCATAGTAATCATCATAACAATCATCCTTCGGTAAGCACGAAGGGAAATTAAACAATGTATGAGTTGAAGAGTTACTCTCATTAGAAGGTGGGCACGGGTGATCAATCCGCTCTTCCTCCTTTTGTTCTTCGCTCTCCTCATCATCTTTTTCATCCAATGAGCTCACAGTTTCATCAATTTCTTCTTCCATAGCTTCCTGTAAAATATTAGTCTCTTCTTGGACAGCGGAGAATTTCTCAATATATAGTTTAACATAGGCATTAGAAGCATAATTATCATAACAATATTCAAGTATGGCAAAATTTTCAGATTTGTAGAGAGTAGCATCATACTTTTCAATCAAGGAAGCAATTCCATAAGCACCCTTAAAAGCAACAAATTCTTCAATTTGCTGAACATCATAGTAATTATAAACACCCTTAGCATATGAAGATACGATTTCATTATCAATAAACTCACATCGGTAGGGAAGGTGTTTCTTAGGGTTTTCAGAACAACAAGTAATATCATATATTTCACATAAATTCCAAGCATAGCATTGCAAACGATGAATTTGATCCAGTAAAAGTTTCCCTTTTTTTCAAATACGGTGGCGCACATAACAAGCATGCTCATCTAAAGATTTGCCCTCAACTAAGCTAGTTGGGGTTTCAGCACGAGCACATAGGGATCAAAGATGATCCAAGTAAAAAGCTTCAGGAGTGTGTTAGATTTTGAGTGGTTTTTCAACCATTGGTTCAGTAGGTACAACTATTTTTTTTGGTATTTTGCGTTTCCTACCCATAACCAAAGTTAGAAAACAACTAAGAACAGCAAATAAAAATTACTTAGTGATTAAGCAAACAAGCACACACGAGAATATTCACCCCACGCTATGACTCCCCGGCAACGGCGCCAGAAAAAGGTCTTGATAACCCGCAAGTATACGGGATAGTTGTAGCCTCTTTCGATAAGTAAGAGTGTCGAACCCAACGAGGAGCTAAAGGTAGAACAAATACTCTCTCAAATCCTATCGGCCACTGATACGACTCTACGCATGCTTGACGTTCCCTTTACCTAGAACAAGTATGAAACTAGAGGTACTTTGTAGGTGTGATAGGATAGGTTTGCAAGATAATAAAGAGCACGTAAACATGAACTAGGGGTTGTTTAGATAAAGATGCAATAAAGTAAATATAGCGAGTGTGGAAAAGTGATGGTAGGAGTTGTGAAATTGTCCCTAAGCAACTGACTACGCTACTAGACCGGTAATCACTATTGCAATTCTATTTGAGGGAGAGGCATAAGCTAGCATAATTTCTCTACTTGGATCATATGCACTTATGATTGGAACTCTAGCAAGCATCCGCAACTACTAAAGATTCATTAAGGTAAAACCCAACCATATCATTAAAGTATCAAGTCCCCTTTATCCCATACACAAATAATCTACTTACTCGGGTCTGTGCTTCTGTCACTCACGCCACCCACCATAAGCAAATCATAAACATGTTGCAAACCCTACAACGGGAATCCCTCACGCTTGCGCGACACGGACGACACAATAGGACAACACCAATAATAAAACATGCAACTCAAACCAATCATAGCAATTCATCAATCACCGATAGGACAACGAAAATCTACTCAGACATCATAGGATGGCAACACATCATTGGAAAATAATATGAAGCATAAAGCACCATGTTCAAGTAGAGGGTACAGCGGGTTGCGGGAGAGTGGACCGCTGAATATAGAAGGGGGAAGGTGATGAATATGTTGGTGAAGATGGCGGAGGTGTTGGTGAAGATCGTGGTGATGATGATGGGCCCCGACAGCGTTCCGGCGCCACCGGAAGCAAGGGGGAGAGAGCCGCCCTTCTTCTTCTTCTTCTTCCTTGACCTCCTCCCTAGATGGGAGAAGGGTTTCCCCTCTGGTCCTTGGCTCCCAAACCGATTTACCACTATCGTTTTAGGGTTATGCATCAGAGACATGTGCATTCACGTTAAATAGGACATCGTCTAAATCCGTTAAGACGACGCCGTATGAACTGTGGTTTGGCAATAAACCTAAGTTGTCGTTTCTTAAAGTTTGGGGATCTTATGTCAAAAAGCTTCAGCCTGATAAGCTCGAACCAAATCGGAGAAGTGCATCTTCATAGGATACCCTAAGGAATCAATTGGGTACACCTTCTACCACAAATCCAAAGGCAAGATCTTTTTTGCCAAAGAATGGAACATTTCTAGAGGAGTTTCTCTCGAAAGAAGTGAGTGGGAGGAAAGTAGAACTTGGTGAGGTAATTGTACCTTCTCTCAGTTTGGAAAGTAGCTCATCCGAGAAATCCGTTCCCGTGATGCCTACACCAACTAGAGAGGAAGCTAATGATGATGATCATGAAACTTCAGATCAAGTTACTACCGAACCTCGTAGGTCAACCAGAACACGATCAACACCAGAGTGTTTCGGTAATCCTATTCTGGAAGTCATGTTACTTGACCACGGCGAACCTATGAACTATGAAGAAGCTATGATGAGCCCAGATTCCGATAGATGACTTGAGGTTATGAAATCTGAGATATGATCCATGTATGAGAACAAAGTATGGACTTTGGTGGACTTACCTGTTGATCATTAAGCCATTAAGAATAAATGGATCTTCAAGAGGAAGATGGACGCTGATGGTAATATCACTGTCTGCAAAGCTCGACTTGTTGCAAAAGGTTTTCCACAAGTTCAAAGGGTTGACTACGATGAGACTTTCTCATCCATAGCAATGCTTAAGTCTGTCCGAATCATGTTAGCAATTGTCGCATTTTATGAAATCTGGCAAATGGATGTCAAAACAGCAATCCTTAATGGGTTTCTTAAAGAAGAGTTGTATATGATGCAACCAGAAGGTTTTGTCGATCCTAAAGGTGCTAACAAAGTGTGCAAGCTCCAACGATCCATCTATGGACTAGTGCAAGCATCTCGGAGTTGGAATATACGCTTTGATGAGGTGATCAAATCATATGGTTTTATACAGACTTTCAGAGAAGCCTGTATTTACGAGAAAGTGAGTGGGAGCTCCGTAGCATTTCTGATATTATATGTGGATGACATATTGTTGATTGGAAATGATATAGAATTTCTGGATAGCATAAAAGGATACTTGAATAAGAATTTTTCAATGAAAGACCTCGGTGAAGCTACTTATGTATTGGGCATCAAGATCTATAGAGATATATCGAGACGCTTAATAGGACTTTCACAAAGCACATACCTTGACAAGATTTTGAAAGAGTTCAATATGGATCAGTCAAAGAAGGAGTTCTTGCATGTATTGCAAGGTGTAAAGTTGAGTAAGACTCAAATCCTGACCACGGTAGAAGATAGAGAGAGAATGAAAGTCATTCCCTATGCCTCAGCCATAGGTTCTATAAAGTATTCCATGTTGTGTACCAAACCAGTTGTGTGCCTTGCTATGAGTTTGGCAAGGGGGTACAATAGTGATCCAGGAGTGGATCACTGGACAGCAGTCAGAATGATCCTTAGGTACCTAAAGAGGACTAAGGAAATGTTTCTCGGTTATGAAGGTGGTAAAGAGTTCCTCGTAAAGAGTTACGTCGATGCAAGCTTTGACACTAATCTAGATGACTCTAAGTCTCAATATAGATACGTATTGAACGTGGGAGCAATTAGCTAGAATAGCTCCATGCAGAGCATTGTAGACATAGAAATTTGCAAAATACGTACAGATCTGAATATGGCAGACCCGTTGCCTAAACCTCTCTCACAAGCAAAACATGATCATACCTTGGCACTCTTTGGGTGTTAATCACATAGCGATGTGAACTAGATTATTGACTCTAGTAAACCCTTTGGGTGTTGGTCACATGGCGATGTGAACTATGGGTGTTAATCTCATAAAGATGTGAACTATTGGTGTTAAATCACATGGCGAGGTGAACTAGATTATTGACTCTAGTGCAAGTGGGAGATTGAAGGAAATATGCCCTAGGGGCAATAATAAAGTTGTTATCTTATATTTCCTTATATCATGATAAATGTTTATTATTCATGCTAGAATTGTATTAACCGGAAACTTGATACATGTGTAGATGCATAGACAAAACACAGTGTCCCTAGTAAGCCTCTACTAGACTAGCTTGTTGATCAAAGATGGTTAAGTTTCCTAACCATAGACATGTGTTATCATTTGATAAACGGGATCATATCATTAGGAGAATGATGTGATGGACAAGACCCATTCGTTAGCTTAGCATTATGATCGTTCAGTTTTATTGCTACTGCTTTCTTCATGTCAAATACATATTCCTCCGACTATGAGATTATGCAACTCCCAACTACCAGAGGAATGCCTTATGTCCTATCAAACGTCACAGTGTAACTGGGTGATTATAAAGATGCTCTACAGGTATCTCCGAAGGTGTTTGTTGGGTTGACATAGATCGAGATTAGGATTTGTCACTCCGAGTATGAGAGAGGTATCTCTGGGGCCTCTCGGTAATACACATCATAAGTAGCCTTGCAAGCAAAGTGACTAATGAGTTAGTTGCAAGATGATATATTACTGAACGAGTAAAGAGACCTGCTGGTAACGAGATTGAAGTAGGTATGAAGATACCGACGATCAACTCTCGGGCAAGTAACATACCGATGGACAAAGGGAATTACGTATGCTGTCTTAATGGTTCGACCGATAAAGATCTTCGTAGAATATGTAGGAGCCAATATGGGCATCCAGGTTTCGCTATTGATTATTGACCGGAGAGGTGTCTCGGTCATGTCTACATAGTTCTCGAACCCACAGGGTCGCACGCTTAATGTTCGTTGACGCTAGAGTAGTATTTGGATATTTGATGAGTGGTAACCAAATGTTGTTCGGAGTCCCGGATGAGATCCCGGATGTCATGAGGAGTCTCAGAATGGTCAATAGGTAAAGATTTATACATAGGAAGCATATTTTGGGTTCCGGAAAAAGGTGCAGTTTTTTCGGTATTGTACCGGGAAGCTTCCAGAAGGTTCCGGAGGATTCCGGAGTGGTCCAAAAGTCCACAAGTGGGTTCACCACGACCGAAGGGCTAGCATGGGCTGCGGGGAGGTGCCCTGACCTTATTTGGCTAGGCGCACCAAGTCCTCAAAAGCCCATGTGGCTAGGGAAGGCAAATAAGGAAGGAGTCCTAGTAGGAATAGGATTGGACTTGGAGTCCAAGTCCTCTCCTCATTAGTTGCGCCCTAGGGCTTGGAGGGGCTGTTTGCCACGCCCCTCCACCTATATATAGAGGGGAGGGGGCACCCCAAGAGGATACAACAAGCCCTTGGCGCCCCTCTCTCTCCCGTTACTTCATAGTTCCACCGCCTCGTAGTCCCGGCGACGCTTAGAGAAGCGCTGTCGGTGCTCCACCACCACCATCACCACCATGTCGTTGTGTTAGTTGTGATCCCATATACTTCTCCTCTCCCGCTTACTGGATCAAGAAGAAGGAGACGTCATCGAGCCGCACGTGTGCTAAACTCGGAGGTGTTGTCCGTTCGGCACTAGATCAGTTGGATCGTGATCGGATCGCGAAGAGTATGACTACATCAACAGCATGATAAACGCTTCTGCTTATGGTCTACGAGGGTACGTATACACACTCTCCTCCTTTGTTGCTATGCATCTCCTACATAGATCTTGCGTGAGCGTAGGATTTTTTTTGAAATTGCATGCTACGTTCCCCAATAGCATGGCTTTTCACCTTTGCCCTCCTAACTTACTAGCGCACTTCAATGCTGGGGATATCACTTATCAGGAACTTATCGGTCGGCCCAAGATAAGGGATAAATTAGCCGGTTTATCGGCATATCGACCGATTTATCTTATCGGTCAAACACTGATAAGCGATAAATTAGCCGGTTTATGAGAATATCGGTTGATATCTTGAATAGTAATTCATAGCATAACATAGCAGAGAAAGAGAGAGAGAGAGAGAGAGAGAGAGAGAGAGAGAGAGAGAGAGAGTCAGAGCCAAGTTAAACTACCCACCAATAATAGGATATAAATATAAGTAGGAACAACATCAGAGAGAGGGCGTCGCCTTGACAGACTCAATGACGCTAGTAGAACAACCTCCTAGGGACACCGTTTAGCAAGACACTCAACGAGGCAGATCACAGGACGATGCAAGCCCACTCGATCCAGTTGGTGGTAAACCCCGTGTGGTGAAGAACCCGCAAGATAAAAGGCCAGAACGTTGTAACAAGTGCCTTGGTGATGTTCATCTTTAATAGGAGCATCTAGAAGCAATGAGCGGGAAGAGCTTTGGTGGTGAGTTGCACCACACAGGAGTTTTCATGAATGCAACACCCTAGAACAAACACAATCTAATTCCCCACAATCAACGATTGCCACGGCGCCAAGTGGTTGGCCAGGAGCTTGAAAAGGCCTGGAAAAGGCTCATTGGCCGGTATGAGGGGACATCAATGACTCAGCTTATTTGGGCTACGTGATCAAAAGCGCATCGTTGATTGTCGGTGTCCAAACCGGCAGATCTCGGGTAGGGGGTCCCAAGTTGTGCGTCTAGGATCAATGGGGAACAAGGAACGAAGAACACGGTGTTTACCCAGGTTCGGGCCCTCTCTAGGAGGTAAAATCCTACGTCATGCTTGATTGTATTGATGTGTATAATATGGTTACAAAGTCGATCTACTTCAAGATCAGGTGAGCTAAACCCTATGTTGATGGGGTATTGGATGTTGCTCTAACCCTAAAGACTAAAGCCCTCCGGTTTATATAGACACCAGTAGGGTTAGGGTTACATACGATTGGTTACAATAAGGAAAATATCGCGCTAAATCTTGACTTGGAGGGCACGCCACGGCTCTGAAGATCCTCTATCCAGACATGGGCCCACGCCCTAGCTCAGTTCCATAGCAGCCCATCCATCCGACCCATAAGCAAGGGTCCGGCGGCCAGAGGACCCCTTAGTCTAGGACTCCCTCATTGATGCCATGTGATCGAAGATGGAATAGGTGGTTCAAAGCGCCCATGATATCCTAATTGATGATTTGCCAAGCTAAGCGATAAAAATCACTTGGTAAATCCGTTCGGTGTGACTCTTTGTCCATTGGCATGACCCGGATGGCGACCCAAACTTCCTCCGTAGTGAATTCCGCTGCGAGATCACAGAGGTCGGTCGAGGGCAATAGTAGACAGTGGAGGTTGATGTACTGATTTCTCGCGGGTGATGCCCCCATCATGTTTGAGAAGTAGTTCGACAATAATTGCTCCATGTCATCATTCTACAAAGCCGCAAAGCTGTCCCGAATGATCGCTGCAATGTAGTTCTTGTGCGCACGATGGCGGGCATGGATGTGGACGAATCGGGTGATAGTGTTGCCTTCAGCCAGTCAAATGAACTGGGAGCACTGTCGGGTCATCGTCCCTACAAGAAATGCAAGGTTGAGCACCTTTAGCTTGAGTTCGTCGAAAAGCTTTGCCTCCATTGGTGAAAGGTACACTTCTCCTATGCAATGTCGAAGCGTCGAGTAATCTCTTTTGCGAAAAGGAATTGGAGTTTCACGCTTTCAATATGGCGGTTGCTCCAAGAATGGAGGGCAGTGGGGTTGGCGAAGAGGAGTTTGAGTCGCCGGAGAGGGCCTAGCCCGCCAGGGGGTCATCCATGCGGTTACGACGACTTTGGAGGAGCCTTGGAATTTCGTACAGTATGACTCAAATCTGAACCGGGTATAGTGTAGCATTGGATACAATCTCTACTATTAAATGAGAGTTTGTTGGTTTGGCTTCCATCGCTTTCACCCCTCCCACTGATTTTTTTCCGGAACCACGCGATAGCCCCCATTTTCTCCAAACTGATCCCAACCTCCTCGTTTCTGGGGAAATAAATCCCTTGCAAATCAATCAACAGAAAATAAAATGGCAATAGCAATAAATTCTTTGCAAGCAAACAAAAAACAATCAACCCGCATAGTTGTACGTACGCAATCTGAATATCCGTGCCGCACGTGTATACGCAGCATCGCACCGCACGGACAGAACCCGAACGTGTACTGCTGGTTGGAACGTTGGAGTACGATTGTGCGCATGCATTTCTTAGCCAGTAAGGCAATTTCTTAGCCAGTAAGACACGAGGAGAAGAAATTTTATGGCACATGCAAAGAAATCGTTGTTGCCCATAACTGGCATCCATTGAATGTCGCGGAAGGATGCAAGACCACGCGATGCATGAAAGTTGCCTCTTGTGTACTGGTTGCCTGAATTGTCATCTCGGTGAGAGCATAGCCAAGGGATGTGATGATAAGTGTTGAAGATAAAAAGAAATATTTTCGCAAAAAAAAGAAGATAAAAAGGAAATAGCAGCACCGCTGTAATTATTGTGGAATGCTAAGCTAAACAAAATACTCCTATATTTCGAGTTGTCATCGCACACCCTGCGGCGACCATGGATGTGGCTAGAAATGCTAAACGCAATTTCTTATAAAATGCTACGAGATGAATTAAGGGAAAATTAATGAACTGAGGCATAGCACACTTTTGACGTCCAATCCATGAGCTTTGGGATGCGGATGCAGTGGTCAGTATAGGAGAAATTGATTCTGATCCGCCTTCACGTCTCCACTAAACAATGATTAATTCCCGTTCCAAAGCTACAGATTCGTGCCAGGTTCAGGGGAACGAGCACTTCAGCTACTTAGACTAGTAAATATGCACGTGTAACGCACGTCTATTTGGACTAATAAGTGTGCACGTGCAACACGCGTCTATTTGAATTAACATATTATACTATACTTAATAAAAGACAATTTATTCATAAATTTGAAATTTCCCTATAAAGTACACAATCTCTTATTCCCAACTCATACAAATAATTTAAAATATCGTTTCTCCTTAATCAACATGTCTCATGTATTAAAAGACCACCCACTTTTCCCAATGTATAAAACTCAAAATTATTTAGAAGATTCATCATGATTCTCCATATGCACACATTTATGCAAGTATAATCATACATGAAAATGTCACTTAGGACAAGCTAAGGAACCGTTTCAGTGCCAACAAACTCCAGTCAAGAATTATTATTACAATTGAGTGTCAACCACACAATAGCGGGAAGAGACCTCTATGGTTTGTTGAAAAGAGGAAGCCATTGTCACATAGAGAAGTGTAGAGATGTCTTGACTGCATAGAATCAGCTGTGAAACAAGACAAAAAAATGCTAGTTGGACCATCTGATTCTACTATTACACCACAAGTGTTGTAATGTCTGGAAGCAAGAAAAGTGACTTACTTTATTATGAAAATAGAACATGTAAACCAAATAAAGATTACATTGATAAATTGCGTAATTATACTTGTTAATCACTGGACAAAAGCATTAATATGACAACTTGGAACAGTTACTTGAGTACTACACATTTCTTTAAGGGCTCAACATTCTAAAATTTTGACAATATAACAAATATCCTCTCAGTTTGTAGTAATAATGATACGTAGGCTACCACTTGTAAGAATAACAGTGGCAAAAAGGGCCAACAAATGCCGGTTTAGAAAGAAAAAACTGCAAATATGCTTCCAATTTTAACAACTCTAGTGGATAAAACATACCTTACCTCCCAAGTCAGGAAAATAGTCAAATGAAAAAAATGTACTTCTTATAAGTAGTAGAGATGAAGTCATAAGGATCATGATTCAAGATATTCGGAGAAACATGGTTGGTCTCTCTGTATGATGCAACGTCGTTGCAGTCAGTAGAAGAGTGACCTGCCCCCCAGGCAGAAGACCAAGGCGGCGACGGCACGTGTGCGTGTTCGGAGGAAGCCGCAGCTCCTCTTCGCATGTCTCCCATTGTGGCTCGCGTGGGTGGTGGGCTGATGACGACAGGCGACTCGCGATCGCGATTCCCTGATTGGAGACGATAGGATGCGCTCGCGATTAGTTTCCTAATAATTATATGCGTTCTTGATTAGTTATCTAATAGGATGTGTTCGTGATTAGTTTCCTAATAATAAGATGTGTTCGTGATTAATTTCCTAATAGGATGCGCTCGTGATTATTTTCCTAATAATAGGATGCATCCGTGATTAGTTTCCTAATAATAGGATGCGTTTGTGATTAGTTTCCTAATAATTAGATGCGTCCGTGATTAGTTTCTTAATATGATGTGTCCGTGATTATAGTTTCCTAATTGACCAGGCGCGGACTTCATATTTTCCTCCACGGTGGAGTACGGTCAGTCAATGTAAATTGCTAAGTGCACACAGAGAACAGATTAGGTTAAGGCTAGCCGTTAGATTGAGTTTAGTGGGACTAATCATGCGGTGGTAATGTACCCGTGTACGTTTTGTGGGGTGCACTTAAAAAAGATTATGTTTGCTCTTTTATAAGTAGTATAGAAGAAGAGTTCATCAGCACTAACTAATTTAATAAAACTAGAAGAACACCCGTGCGTTGCAACGGGGCCACGCTAACTTAAAGAGTTCAATATTACGACATTGGCGACCTTTTTTACCATCAAATCCTCACACACACACACTCCCTCCCTCTTCCTCACACTCTCTCCCCCTCTCCCTCTCTCTAACACACACACATATCCATCTTATTGGGTACGGGACCATATTCCATCTATTTCACACACACACGCTAGTGCATAACAATATGGATTATGTGTATTATATTTGCCACCAGAACTGAGGAAATTAATTTCATGTAAATCGGCCAGCCACGGCTCCAAGAATACGCGGAGGAGGTGGCCCGGGTCAGTGTCGGCGCCGTCCGGCGCGTGCCACGGGCCCGCTTCCAAGTGCACGTGCAATGCACGTCTTCACAAATATTACAACCAGATGTGAAAAATCACATACTAACACGATGTTGCAATCAATTTGTAATTAAAGAAGCCAAAAGTCTTTTTTCTTAAACCAGAATTCCTTGTGCTGGAGTTTAAACAAACCCCACAATAGCCCTACTTATCACCTAATTAAGCAGATGCATGACTTATGAAGCGGATAAGAAATCATGTTAACTTGGAACTAAAATTCCAATAAAAGAGTGAGGAATAAACCTTTTTATCATTGCTCTGAAGTTTGAACCTCCCCCTATTTGTTAGTGAAATGTGAGTATGCTTGGAAGATAATAATTTTTATGCAACATATGCTTTTACATCCGAAAGAGCTACAAAATATGTTGACCTACCTATGTGCACTTCCTAAATCAAGCGGATAAAATTATTTCTATCGGCAATATAAAATATTAAACATTAGAAAGAAAGGGACAATATCCACTAACCATGCAAATATTCTGACCATGGGATATTTAGGCTGGCGTATATGGGAAATCAAAGCTAAAAATGACTCGATGAGTTAGGGATACATCAATAAATATTGTAAAAAGTGATAAAAACAAATCTGCAGCAACTCGCGACCCCACGAACTCGTATTCGCAATGAGCAAGTTAGTGAGGCCACCACGGTAGGCTAGCACCAAGGGACAAGGGCAACAACCGCCTTCCCATCCAACCTACTGATTCTGCTGGCGCTACTTTCATCCTAAGCCCATGAGTACCGTTAGTGTGTTGCCACGTACGGAGAAACTATGAACTGAAATTTTCATCCAAATCATGAAAAATGTTAATGTTCCTCTCCTCTCCCATCCCTCGTGTGAACATACCCAATTCGTGGTTGGCTCGCTACATTCAGCGTAGCTCTGATGTGCACTGCCCTCGCTCTTGATTAGTTTCCGCAGTGCCACGCATCTACGCCAACAAGCTGGGGAAACAAATGCAAATGTTACACCGAGTCAAAATCAACCATCCCACAATCGTAACAATAGAAAAGATAATAACCAAAATTTAACAGAAGAACTACTGCTTGGCTCCCAGATCCATCTCGATAGCCCTTGATCTGGCTGCTGAGCTTCTCCTAGCCGCCTCAACATCACGTCATTACCAAACATGTAGTGGATGCCTAGTGGGACAAGGATTAAGAAATAACATGAGGTGAAAAATGCGATGGCTGTCAATTCCATAAGATGATCCAAGTAATTTGACAAAACAGATCGGGAGCATCTTGTATAATCTCAAAAAAGCAACTAAAAATATGAGAAATGAAGTGATGAAAATCAGCCCCTGCTCTCATTTATGCTCGCTTTTGTAATGGGAGGCAAGGAATGGGGATACCGGGAGAAGAAAGGATCACATGGACGGCAAGCCTCCACCACCGGCAAGTGGGGTTGCTTCACATCCAATCTCCACGGCCGCCGCCTCCATGGGGACGAACTCCCATGTTCACAACCGGGCTCCCAATCGGCCGCTGCCTCGCCGACCTTGACGACGAAGTAGTCCCTCCCTTCGATCCCATTCGCAACGGAGGCAACACCCATCCCAGCGGACGGGTCCGCGGTGAGATCTCTACTGGATTGTGGTCGCACCTCCCCAAACCTCACCGCGGGACACATGAGAGGGCGCCGTTGCCATGGTCAGGCTTGGATGGGGAAAGGAGGCGACATAGCAGCAACGGCGCCTTCACCGGGATTGGTGGCGACGGCGGCGGCGAGCGAGCGGGAGGACGACGATGGCGAGAGAGTAGAAGGGTGGTGGCGGCAGTCCATCGGCCGCTGTGACGTGAGAGGAGGATGGGGATGGGGCCGCGATCTGGACGTATGGAGCGGTCGACAGGAGGGGAAGCAGGCGGCTGGGTTTTTTCATCATGCGGGGTTTGGGGGAGGTCAAACGAGAGGGTTTTTTTTCGTGCGGGAGGCAGAGCAACGAGGGCGGATGTAGGGAGACGGGACGCGGTCGGTTGGCAGGAAAAGGAAAGCTACGCAAAATCACATCAATATAAGAAAATATCCCATCAATACTTGATTGATTGCGATTTTTTTTATATGGTAACTAATCTGATCATCAATACTTGATTGATTGCGATTTATTTTTTATATGGTAACTAATCTGATGGGTTTATGTGGGTGGTGAAGCGAAAAGGAAAGCTACGCATTTTTTTAGGCAGTAGAGATGATTGATGATAAGAAAGGGAAAATCACATCAATATAAGGAAATATCCCATCAATACTTGATTGATTGCGATTTATTTTTTATACGGTAACTAATTTGATCATCAATACTTGATTGATTGCGTTTTATTTTTTATATGGTAACTAATCTGATGGGTTTATGTGGGTGGTGAAGCAAAAAGGAAAGCTACACATTTTTTAGGCAGTAGAGACGATTGATGATAAAAAAGGGGAAATCACATCAATATAAGGAAATATCCCATCAATACTTGATTGATTGCGATTTATTTTTTATATGGTAACTAATTTGATCATCAATACTTGATTGATTGCGATTTTTTATGGTAACTAATCTGATGGGTTTATGTGGGTGGTGAAGCGAAAAGACAGGTGGGAGGGAGACGAAATAAAACCAGTGAAATAAAACCAACGAAAGTGGCGAGGCGAAATAAAAACCAGCGAAAAATAACCGGTGGACTATTCGTAGATTTTTTTGTTTCGTCTGTCTTGGTGCGACAGGATGTTAGGTCCTGGAGTGCGTGGGGGCGGGCGGGGGACTCGGCTTGAGGTTTTTTTTGGTTCTATGCGGCTTAGCGTGAGACGGGAGGTTGGGCGTGTGCGGGACTCGGTCGCGGGGTTTTTCTTGGTTTTTCGCGGCTGAGAGGGAGGTGGGAGGAAGTACCAAAGAAGTACCAAAAAAGACCGGGTGAGGTGGGACGAAAATAAAATCCGGAACGCAACCTACCAACTGAGACATTAGGAGTAGAGATTTGCCAGAAAGCCAATAAGGCCAACTCCACCGCACGACCCCAAACAAACGTCCGGTTCAACCTTTTTTGTCCGTTTGGGGTGGCAATGGGTGCTAAAATGGACACGCATGTTCGGTTCTTGATGGAGGCGCCCAACGCAGCGGCTACCCCAAACTGTCCGCCTCGGCCACGCACACACTGAGTACGCCCGCGCTCGCCGCGAGCCCTGTCACGCCGCGCCCGTGCTCGCCGCTCGGCCGGCCGAGCCGCGGCGCTGCACCCGCTCGGCCCTCCCGCTGCCGCAGCCACCGCCGCCGCGCCCGCTCGGCCCTGCAGGCGCCGCCGCCGCCGCCGCAAGCCGCTCGCCCCGCTCCGCCCTCTGCGCGCGCGCCCGCGCCATGGCCGCCTGCAGCCGCTGCTCGCTGTGCGGTGGAGTTGGCCCCCTGCTCGCCGTGCCCTAGCCTCGCACGCCTGCTCGGCCGCGCGCGCCTCGCCCCGCCCCGCAGCCGCCGCCGCCGCCTCGTTCTCGCACCGCCCCGCCCTGCTTCGGCCACGCCCTAGCCCCGCCCGTCGCCCCGTCGTGGCCGCGTGGAGGTGGCCGCCGACTGCAAAAGGAGAGAGAGAAAAAGGGAGAGAGAAGGACGGGTGGGTGGGCAGCCGGGCCCATCTGCTTCCAATGACAGGTGGGCCGGGGGTCACATGCAAAGGGACAGGGGCGGACGAGGACCACACAGAAAACGTCCGGGCGTGTCCGTTTCAGACGCAAACCCAAACCAACTTTGCTTCGAGGATGGGTCGAAGCGGACCAGAAACAGACGTTTTTTTAAGATGAACTCGCGCGTTGGGACGTCTCGTATGTCCGTTTTATTTCAAATGGACAGCTCCGGACGATTTGAGGTGGTGTGGTGGAGTTGGCCTAAAATCGAAGTCAAAACAAGGCGTAATCGCATCCCGTCACGTTATCTTTCGGAGTTGGGTTCAGCGGAGCATGACATGTGGGCCGCACGTGTATACGCAGCATCTCACCGCACGGACAGAACCCGAACGTTGGAACCGAGGGCCGGTTCAGAATCGAGGGAGCGAACTGGTCAGCGTCCACGTCCGGCCGGGCGTGGGGAACCCAGTTGGCCTTGGCCGCCGTCCCGGGCCCGGCCAACCCCAACGACCGTCCCCGATTTCGATCTCATTTCCCCGGTCCCGTCGTGGTCGCCGCCCACGACTCCACCATTTTCACGCACGCCACCCCGCGGCCGCCGCCCCTCGCCGCGCCCCCTCATCTTCGTCAAACCGACGACTGGGCGGCGGCGAGGGCCGGATCGGACAATTTGGGGGAAAACAATCTAGGGATACACATCCGCAGCGAGATCGGCAATGGAGGGAAGCAACCACGGGGGGCAGGGGCAGCCGCCGCACCAGTACCACCAGTACCCGCCGCATCCGCAGCCGGAGCCCTACCCGTACCCCTACCAGCACCAGCAGTACCCGCCGCCGTCCGCCGCGCCGGCGTCCCCCTACCTCGCTCCCTCGACCTCCTTCCCGGCCTACTCCCCCGCGCCGCCGCAGCAGTTCGCGCACCACTCCGGCCCTCTCCAGCCCTACCCGCCGCCGGCGCCGCACCAGCAGCAGGCGTACCCTCCGCATCCGCAGCATGCGTACCCGCCGCACTCGCAGCAGCACGGGTACCCACCATCGTCTCCCTCGCCGTACGGGTACCCGGCGTACCCCTCCTACCCGAGCCCGGCGCACCCCTCCTACCCGAGTCCAGCGATCTCCCCCAGCTCCAGCTTCCACCACCAGCCCCATCCCTCGACTCCCGACCCCACCGCGGCCTCCTACCCGAGCCCGGCGATCTCTCATAGCTCCAGTTTCCACCACCAGCCCCATCCCTCGGCCCCCGACCCCACCGCGGTCTCCTACCCAAGCCCGGCGGTCTCCCATAGCTCCAGCTTCCACCACCAGCCCCATCCTTCGGCCCCCGAATCCCCCGCGGCCTACTACCCGAGTCCGGCGATCTCCCCTAGCTCCAGCTTCCACCACCAGCCCCATCCCTCGGCCCCCGAATCACCCGCGGCCTCCGCACCACACTACCCCATCGTCGATGGGTTCGCCAACATGCACCTCTCCGGCCGCCACGACTACACGCATGCTCCCGTGTCGTCGCCCTCCGTACTGCCGCCTTCTGCCTCCTTTTCAAACAGTGGAGGGATGCAGATGGTGCCGTACGGCACCGTGGCCGGAGGGTCACAGCATGGCAGCATGAGGGCGTCGCTGAAAGTGGTGCTGCTCCATGGCAGCCTCGACATTTGGGTGCACGAGGCCAAGAACCTCCCCAACAAGGACATGTTCTCCAAGAGGGTCAGTGAGTTCCTCTCCGTCGGCGGCAAGTCCAATGCTAAAATGACAAGTGACCCCTACGTCACCATCCAGGTCTCCTATGCCACTGTCGCTCGCACCTACGTCGTTTCCAATAGCGAGAACCCCGTTTGGGCGCAGAACTTCAATGTGCCTGTTGGCCATGAGGCCGCTGAGGTCAAGTTCGTCGTCAAGGACAGCGATGTCTTTGGAGCTCAGCTCATTGGAACTGTGGCCATCCCTGCCGAGAATCTTCTTTCTGGGGATAGGATCGAGGACGTCTATCCTGTGCTAGAGCCCAATGGCAAGCCGTGCGCTCCTGGTGCTGTATTACAGCTCTCTATTCAGTACATCCCAGTGGCTCGCCTTACAATGTACCACCATGGTGTCATTGCTGGTCCGGACTGCCTTGGAGTGCCCAATACTTACTTCCCGCTGCGCCGTGGCATGAGGGTGACCCTCTATCAGGATGCACATGTGCCCGATGGTTCTCTCCCAGATATCTGGCTTGATCATGGATTGCGCTACCAACACGGGCAATGCTGGCGTGACATGTACAATGCCATAAGCCAGGCACGGCGGTTGATTTACATTGTGGGTTGGTCAGTGTTCCACACGATTGACCTCATAAGGGATGGAGCTGAGAAGGCACCATCACTTGGGGACCTGTTGAAGATGAAATCGCAGGAAGGCGTTAGGGTATTGCTTCTTGTATGGGATGATCCAACATCAAGGAGTATTCTCGGCTTTAAGATGGTATGAATTATTCATAGAGTCCAATCTGCTATCTCGAGGTCTTTACACTACATGAAGAACTTTTTTTTTTGAGGGACACTACACGAACAACATATCTTGCATTCAAACTGATAATTTATAGAACAACGTTGTTATGTCTTTTCAAATGTTTAGATGCTCACCTTATTAAAGGATGGCACAGCCCATATATGTTTGTTGCTGTAAACATACCATCATATCTAATGTTATCAAGTAAAGGAGTTACTAAAATATCTACTTGTCATATAAACAATATCGAGAGGATATTCCTGAAACTACTGTCTGTATTTTCTATGTTATTTTCGTTAGATGCATGTTCAATGTCTGGCCCCATTCCTGATTTTGGGAATTGATGTACTTGTAGGATGGTTTCATGGGCACACGAGATGAGGAAACACGTCGGTTTTTCAAGCACTCTTCAGTTCAAGTATTGCTTTGCCCAAGATCTGCTGGGAAGCGTCACAGCTGGGTGAAACAGCAGGTTATCCGTGCCGCGATGGCCCACAACTTATCCATTATAATAGATAATTTGTTTCACTGAAACTATATGTTCACTGCACGTAGTGAATGTGAATGGTTTCATTTATCCCAACCATGACTTATGTATCCTTGTATGTTATATGATACATTATGCTGTTGTGTTATATACTTCTTAGTAGGTTCACTGTTTGGCCAGTAAAATAAATATAATATATCTAATCACAGAATGCAGTTCTATGTTATATCAAGTATTGTATTGTACCAATCATTAGTGCCATTTGTTTAACATATGAAGGTCATGAAAACCAGGAAACAGGAACCATTTTTACTCATCATCAGAAAACAGTTATTGTGGATGCTGATGCCGGCAATTATAGGAGAAAAATAATTGCTTTTGTCGGAGGTCTTGATTTGTGTGGTGGGCGCTATGATACACCTGGGCATCCTCTGTTTCAGACTCTTCAAACTTCACACAAGGAGGATTATTACAATCCAAACTTTGCTGTAAGTTTCTGATTCCTTATCATATACTTGTGTCTTGAAGCAGATTGTTTAGAAAGCCATATACTTGTGTGTTGGTTCAGTTTCTCATGTACTGAGTAACAGTTACCATAGTCTTAATTTTGAGAAGAGTAGGAACCTTTTGTGATGTTTGGTTCTTAGTCATCAGAAGGAGATCATCTTGTACTAGGAACAATAGTTGCATGTCACCATATTCTCAGTTTATATTTGTCACTGCTCTGAAAGTATTTGTCCTTGTCATCTGCTTGCAGGCAGTTGATGCCCGTGGCCCAAGGGAACCATGGCATGACTTGCATTCTAGGATCGATGGTCCAGCAGCTTATGATGTTCTGAAGAACTTTGAGGAGCGTTGGTTGAAGGCATCCAAACGCCATGGGATTAAAAAGTTGGGAAAATCAAACGATGATGCACTTCTCAAGATTGAAAGAATACATGATATTGTAAACATTGCTGATGCAATTTATTTTAGCGACAATGACCCAGAGACATGGCATGTTCAGGTATTTACAGTTTTCTGTAATGGGAGATTCAAAGTGTTTTCCTAATTGTTTTGACTCAGGCATTCAACTCTCTTAGTCTCTTTTTACTTTAAAAATTAGGTGTTTCGCTCTATTGACTCAAACTCTGCCAAGGGATTTCCAAAGGACCCACGAGTAGCAACCATGAAGGTAACTGATAAACCAAAACACAACATGACATTATATTCTACAGTTTGTGCTGCTGACTAACACTTCTATTTTGGCTTACAGAATCTTGTCTGTGGGAAGAATGTACTAATTGATATGAGCATACATACAGCTTATGTGAATGCCATTAGGGCAGCCCAACACTTTATTTACATTGAGAACCAATACTTCATCGGTTCTTCATTTAATTGGGATTCAAACAAAGATATTGGTAAGCATGTTCTAGAGTTCTCTGTTTCTTCTTTTGTATGATCTGACTAATGAACAGACACCCATCCTTACAAGAATATTAGTGCACAGTCGAGTTGGATTCATTTCTGATACAATTCCTTGATTCTGTGTCCATCTAATGAAAATGCAGAATATACCAAATTCTTTGATTGATCCCAACTTATGATGGTAAAATTGTTGTCTTTCAGGGGCTAACAATTTGGTACCAATTGAAATTGCTCTCAAAATTGCAAACAAGATTAAGGCAAAAGAGAGGTTTTCCGCATACATAGTAGTTCCTATGTGGCCCGAGGGTAATCCAACTGGTGCTCCTACACAAAGAATTCTTTACTGGCAGGTTTGATTAAGCACCCTGTTTCTTCCTAATTTGTTCTGGTGGGGCATACCCAGTCTGTTTATATTGCGTAATCACTTGTTTTGTCTTTCTCTTATATTGTAGAACAAAACAATGCAAATGATGTATGAGACAATATATAGGGCCTTGAAAGAAGTAGGTCTGGATGATATATACGAGCCTCAGGATTATTTGAACTTCTTTTGTCTTGGCAATCGTGAAATTGGGGACAGCCCTAGTACTCCAAGTACTGCAAATAATCCTCAGGTGTGAATTTCTCTCTTGTTTTTCTTTGAAGTTTCGACACGCTATGCTGGCTCTAACCTGCAGTTTTGGTTTGTTCCGGTAAGTTTTAACTGGTTTAGTTTTCAATCTGATAGTAAAGAGAGTAGTCATGACACGTTGAGCTTATGTGACCTTAGCATGAACCGAGTTTCTGTTATTCTTGGTAAAATATTGACATGATTCTGGTAGCCTTTATGATGCATGATGCACCACAGCATCAAAGTGTCAGTTTCTTTCTGCTACTGGCTCTTTGCAGATGAATGACGGCCATATCCCTAGTTCTTAAAAGCAACTTGATAGAAGGTCTTGTTCTTTTGGTCATACATGTAGACCAAATGGCCAATGCATACACCTGAGTTTTTCTGCCAGAGGCTACTTGAGCACTCTTGCTTAAGACAGGCCTTTGGATGAACAATTGAAGTGATTTCGCGAGTTATGTTGATGCTCTGCCAAAATTTACATTTTTTGTGGGGATAGTTTGAACTTTTCGCAGTATTTGAATTTTCACTAGTTATTTGATGTACTAGTTGTTGGGACATGAAACTTATTTTTACTTGCTATTCAGGATCAAGCTAGGAAAAATAGGAGATTCATGGTTTATGTACATTCAAAAGGTATGATCGTAGATGATGAATATGTGATCATTGGATCAGCTAATATCAACCAGAGGTCGATGGAAGGGATCAGAGATACTGAGATTGCAATGGGAGCATATCAACCACAGTATACATGGGCAAATAAAATTTCTTCTCCCCGTGGACAGGTAATGCCTCATGTTTCAAGTTCAAGCTGCTGAATCACATTTTTTGGTACCTGCAGAACACAGGTGTTTTCATGAGCTTGCATTTTGAGATTGTGCCTATTTTGTACTTGTCTTCCTGATGTTATGCGTTGCTTAGAACCACTGCTTCATTACAGTTGTTTCACCTTACTTATTTTTTACGTTTTCAGAGAGACTGCCTCCAACTACACCCATTTAATGTTTACCTTTTTTTTAATTATATATACACTAAACTATAGAAGGTGTGGATGAAGATGGCGACTTACATTCGTAAGGTGGCCTCGGAGGAGTTTGGAGTGTCCAGGGGAAGGAGAAGCGAAGATAAGGATACCTGGTGGTGGAATGATGATGTCCAGAAGGCGATTAAAGAGAAGAAAGATTGCTTCAGACGCCTATACCTGGATAGGAGTGCAGACAACATAGAGAAGTACAAGATGGCGAAGAAGGCCGCAAAGCGAGCTGTTGGTGAAGCAAGGGGTCGGGCATATGAGGACCTCTACCAACGGTTAGGCACGAAGGAAGGTGAAAGGGACATCTATAAGATGGCTAAGATCCGGGAGAGGAAGACGAGGGATATTGGCCAAGTCAAATGCATCAAGGACGGAGCAGGCCAACTCTTGGTGAAGGACGAGGAGATTAAGCATAGATGGCGGGAGTACTTCGACAAGCTGTTCAATGGGGAGAATGAGAGTTCTACCATTGAACTGGACGACTCCTTTGATGAGACCAACATGCGTTTTGTGCGGCGCATCCAGGAGTCTGAGGTGAAGGAGGCTTTAAAAAGGATGAAAGGAGGCAAGGCGATGGGCCCTGATTGTATCCCCATTGAGGTGTGGAAAGGTCTCGGGGACATAGCGATAGTATGGCTAACCAAGCTTTTCAACCTCATTTTTCGGGCAAACAAGATGCCAGAAGAATGGAGACGGAGTATATTAGTACAATCTTCAAGAACAAGGGGGATGTTCAGAGTTGTACTAATTACCGTGGAATTAAGCTGATGAGCCATACAATGAAGCTATGGGAGAGGGTCATTGAGCACCGCTTAAGAAGAATGACAAGCGTGACCAAAAATCAGTTTGGTTTCATGCCTGGGAGGTCGACCATGGAAGCCATTTTCTTGGTACGACAACTTATGGAGAGATATAGGGAGCAAAAGAAGGACTTGCATATGGTGTTCATTGACTTGGAGAAGGCCTATGATAAGATACCGCGGAATGTCATGTGGTGGGCCTTGGAGAAACACAAAGTTCCAGCAAAGTACATTACCCTCATCAAGGACATGTACGATAATGTTGTGACAAGTGTTCGAACAATTGATGTCGACACCGATGACTTCCCGATTAAGATAGGACTGCATCAGGGGTCAGCTTTGAGCCCTTATCTTTTTGCATTGGTGATGGATGAGGTCACAAGGGATATACAAGGAGATATCCCATGGTGTATGCTCTTTGCGGATGATGTGGTGCTAGTTGACGATAGTCGGACGGGGGTAAATGGGAAGTTAGAGTTATGGAGACAAACCTTGGAATCGAAAGGGTTTAGGCTTAGTAGAACTAAAACCGAGTACATGATGTGCGGTTTCAGTACTACTAGGTGTGAGGAGGAGGAGGTTAGCCTTGATGGCCAGGTGGTACCTCGGAAGGACACCTTTCGGTATTTGGGGTCAATGTTGCAGGAGGATGGGGGTATTGATGAAGATGTGAACCATCGAATCAAAGCCGGATGGATGAAGTGGCGCCAAGCTTCTGGCATTCTCTGTGACAAGAGAGTGCCACAAAAGCTAAAAGGCAAGTTCTACAGGACGGCGGTTCGACCCGCAATGTTGTATGGCGCGGAGTGTTGGCCGACTAAAAGGCGACATGTTCAACAGTTAGGTGTGGCGGAGATGCGTATGTTGAGATGGATGTGTGGCCACACGAGGAAGGATCGAGTCCGGAATGATGATATACAAGATAGAGTTGGGGTAGCACCAATTGAGGAGAAGCTTGTCCAACATCGTCTGAGATGGTTTGGGCATATTCAGCGCAGGCCTCCAGAAGCTCCAGTGCATAGCGGACGGCTAAAGCGTGCGGAGAATGTCAGGAGAGGGCGGGGTCGACCGAATTTGACATGGGAGGAGTCCGTTAAGAGAGACCTGAAGGATTGGAGTATCGACAAAGAGCTAGCTATAGACAGGGGTGCGTGGAAGCTTGCTATCCATGTGCCAGAGCCATGAGTTGGTTGCGAGATCTTATGAGTTTCACCTCTAGCCTACCCCAACTTGTTTGGGACTGAAGGCTTTGTTGTTGTTGTTGTTGATACACTAAACTATAGACACGTAATGACACATAAATACTGTTGGTGGCAATTCTACAAGTACAGTTCTTATGTGAATTAAATACTAATATGTGCATTCTAAAACAGTTGAAAAAGGTTGTCGGGGTATATATATATCTCATCTCTTAGGGTAATAATCTAGTTATGACGCAGCTGGTATTTCTGGATTATACTCTAAATCAAGTTTGGTGATTTTTTATGTAGATTTATGGCTACAGAATGTCCCTCTGGGCTGAGCATATTGGAATTATCGAGGAAGACTTTAACCATCCAGAGAGCCTAGAGTGCATGAGGCGGGTTCGTCAACTCGGGCAACATAACTGGGATCAGTTCTTTGCAAATGAGGTGACTGAGATGAGAGGCCACCTCCTCAAGTACCCTGTAAGTGTTGACCGTAAAGGCAAGGTGAAACCCTTGCCAGGATGTGCGACATTCCCAGACATGGGCGGAAACATTTGTGGCTCCTTCACAGCCATCCAGGAAAACCTCACAATATGAATTCTGCTTATGCAAGCATGCAATTGTTGGTGACTTCTTGGGTATTCTGGACAACAGAGATGCCGAAGTAGCACTTTCTGGTTCCTGATAACATAGGTAGGGAGAGAATTTCGCAAGCCAATATATAGGTAGCAGGCAAGTGGGCAAGTTGGAAACAAGGAAAAAAAATTCTAGTCATTTCTGCCCTTTTTTGTTCCCACCTTAACTCATCATGTTCCTTTTACATGTGCTCGGTCCCTGTACAGGTAAGATGATTACATGCTGGATCCCTCTGAAGGGAACCTGGCGTTTGTAGCAAGTGACATTATCAAGAGAAATAGTAGTATGTTATATGTAATTTGATGAAACTAAGTTTCTAGTGCAAAACTGTAAATGCATCCTTCACAGTATTCTGAAGCAATGTTGGGCCTTGGTTTGCTACTCTTGTCATCAATGGAAATTGGTAGGCGGATGTGGCAACCGTTTTTTTTTTACTGAACTATTGTTGCTTGAACCACCCACCATCACGCCTTTGCAACATAAGTTTTCTTCTTATTTTGCAATGCAGAGAAATGCATGTTAAAGGGATGTCTGGGTTTCATAATAATCAACAAACAGGCACTAAAAGACTATGCCTAGAGAATAAGTGGAAAAACCAAATTAGTCTGTTCTAAACCAGGTCCCCCAAATACAATATTATGCCATGAATTACATGCAAATTTGGCTCCGTGAAATATCATTTCCTCCATCTCTCGGCCTGGATCTTTACGCCCATATACCTGTACAGATTTATCATAGTTGTGTTAGTTGAATTGAGTTCATTCATTCATATTATCAGTATAATTGTGAGGGTCATTTGAGATTTGCGTTTACCTGCCGAGCATCATGACGGTGGCCTGCGGGTTGGTGCCGGGGGAGTACCTGAAGGTGGAGCTGTCGATCACCCTGAGCCCCCTCACCCCGAACACCCGGTAGTTGTCGTCGACGACGGCGCCGACGTGGCATCCGCCGTGGTAGTGCCAGATGGTCATGACGGTCTCCCTGCAGTACTGCTCCGGCGAGCGGGAGTCGTTGACGTGCCGCGGCAGCAGGTTGACGGGGAAGTTGGCCGAGTCGGTGAAGATGGACTCCACGGTGGTGTTGGCGTAGGTGAAGTTGGAGAAGGCGCGCGACTGGATCACCCGCTCGATCGTCTGGATCCCCCGGACGCACCGCTCCAGGTCCTCCGCCTCCTGGAAGTAGTTGAACGTCACCGCCGGGTTCGCGCGCGGGTCGGTGCTGCGCAGCTCGATGTGGCCCGTGGACACCGGCCCCAGGATCTTCTCCAGGATGAAGCCGCCCCGGAACGCCCGCCTGTCCAGCCGCCTCATCGCCTCCGCCGCGCGCTGCAGCGCCTCCGGCGTCCTCTGGCCCGGCGGCAGCGTGCCGAGCTGCCCGGTCTGCGGGGAGAAGAGGCCGAAGCTGGCGAGGCGGCGGGCGCCGTCGGAGACCGGGATGCCGAACTCGGAGCCGCTGACGCCCTCGATGAAGCTGCCGGACTTGGTGATCCCGACGACCTGCACCAGGGAGAGCCCCACCGGCACGGGCGACGGGATGAAGACCGAGTTCATGGGGTTGTCCGCGACGCCCTGCCCGACCATGGGCTGGTCCACCAGCACCTGGATGCCGTGCGCCTCCAGGTGCGCCTGCGGGCCGACGCCGCTCAGCATCAGCAGCTGCGGGCTCCCCAGCGTCCCCGCCGACAGTATCACCTCGTTCTTCCCGCCGTCCCGGAGGTACACCCGGTGCTGCACCCCCAGCGGGTCCGCGAACACCACCCCGTACGCCACCGGGTACGGCACCCCCTCCTGGCTTCTGAACAGGATCCGCGACACCGTGGCGTAGAGCACGACGGTGAGCCCCCGGGGCCGGGCGTGCCGGAGGAAGTCGGCGGCAGTGTGGCGCTGCCCGTTGTTGTCGAAGATGGTGCCGCCGATCTTGGTCCCCGTGACGTGGTCGAAGGTGAAGCCGTTGTCGGGGGTGACGCCGGCCTCCAGCAGCGCGTCCCGGAGCGCGGCCTGCCACGGCGGCACGTCGGGGCGGAACACCAGCGCGCGCTCCACCCACCGGTACGACGAGTTGACGAGGCCGGCGTCCCAACCGGCCGTGCGCACGTACTCGTTGCTGGCCCGCGTGTAGAAGCCGGCGTTGAGGCAGCTCCCGCCGCCCAGCACCCGCGCCCGCGCGTTCACCACGCCGTCCGTGGAGATGAACCGCTGGGCCGGGGACGCCAGCGACGTGTCGGCCAGCGCGTCCGTGAAGTGCTCCTGGTTCGACATGTTGCGGTAGGGGAGGCCCCCGCGCTCCAGCAGGAGCACCCGCGAGTGCTCCGACAGCGTCGCCGCCAGCGGGCACCCGGACGTGCCGCCGCCCACCACGATGTAGTTGTAGTGCGACACCAGCGGCGCGTCCTGCGCGTGCTGCACGAACCGCAGGTTCTCCAGTTGCTCTGCACACGCACGGCACCATATATTGGTCATCACAGTCCAGTGATCATGATAAAAAGACACACGCACGTACTAGCTGACATGCAAAACCCCCAGAGAAACCATGCAGGTGAAACACACGCACCATCTTCCGAGAGTGCGACGATGCAGAGCGCGCCAAGGACGGCGGCGGCGAGCACCAGCGCCGGCGACCTCCCGCGGCCAAGTGCCATTTGCGCCGGTGAGCTCGGCATCCTTTACGCTTCAGGGACGCGAAAAGTTCGCTTGGTTTATAAACCTCGAGTTAGCGCGCGGGTAGATCGAGGGTAGATGTGTTAAATAATGCGGAGGCGGTTGCAGTGCAAAGAACAGCCCCATAAACTTGTGTCAGTATAGAAAGGGAATGGTTATATCAAATGCAACGCATTGGTTGTGAAATGCAGAAGTGATGAACTTTCTTTTTATTTAGACAGGATTAGATTTGACATTCTGATGTGAGGAGATCGGTCCAAATTAGGAGAAAAAAAATACTAAGAAAAACCTAGATACTCAAAAGAAAGCGGTAAAGATGATCTGGCGAACGTTCGCTAGAAACCAATCCCCAGCGAATGCCCCATAGCACACATGTCAGTTCCTGAAGAAATTTGCCTCAAATAAATGAACCTTGGCCCCGCCATCGCAACCGCTGGCCGGATGGCCCTCTCCGATTTCCTGACACATGCAACCCCGATCCGAGCGCGGCTTGCCTGGCACGAGCGAAGCACCACGACTGGGGGCGACGACACTGACCGGCAGATCGCGGTGGATCCGATCGCGTCCGCAGCCCCCCATCATGGACCCAGAGGCAAGTCGTCCGGGTGCGAGGCGGCCGCCTAGATCGAACGGCCGGAAGCGCCCCAGGAGCCAACCGCGGGTGGCCAACATGCAACGAACGGCACGGAGGACATTTTCACGCACGGAGGCTCCCCGGAGATAGGTACTCCAACATTCTTATAGATTTTTTCGAAAAGAACATTCTTTATAGATAGAGATAATAAATATTGCTCCCTCCGTCCCATAATATAAGACGTTTTTTGACACTACACTAATATAAAAAAACATCTTACATTATGGGACGAAGGGAGTAGCTTAGTCATCTGCTCATCGTTGCAATTGTACATGAAGCACTTGCAAGACAGTTGTTTAGTTCCGGGACTAGGAGCTCTAAAACCTGGCCAATGGGATCAAAATAAATGGACGGTGGACAACGGAAAGCGCCGTTTTCCTTCTCAAAATAAATACTGGAAGCAAAGTGCTTTACATGGAACCATAAGATTCATCAACTGGGAACATCCACGGTGCACAAAAACCAAGCTAGAGATAACATGGTTGAGCTGAATCAAACATCCATGTAGCGAGACAAGCTGACCGACATAGTTGCATCATGCATGCAAACTCAAGTACTTCCAATAACATATTTCTGCACGATATATAACACCTAGAAATATATGCGTGAAGTCATCTCACTTCTCAAATCCAGCTCATTACTACTAATCACCCCACAAGTTTTTAGTGCTGCTACCACAACATTATCTCATATATAAGTCTTGCTAGGAGGATGAAAGGGCTTTATCGCTCCATCGGCATGAGGTAAAGATCTAGCCATCATTGGATAAACCAACGATGGTGAGATCTGCCTTCACAATGCAGCTCGACCCTACAACATAGCCTTTCTTGAGTTTCTTGAGTCCAAGAAAGTTAGGCCAACCCCATCCGCCATCACATACGAAGAGACCTGTGATCACCACAAAAGTAAGATCAACTGTAATCATCATGAGGTTACAAAAACTAGCTGCTTGAATCACACATATCAGTAGCACTGATACTTGCTAAGGAGAGTTGAACCTGAATTTTTAGTCAAGTGTTTCCCATTCTTTTGGTTCAGGATGGACAGAGTCATTACAGCCACCTTCTTGGACTCGAGATGGAGCTCATCCGAGGCATCCAGGAATAAGTACAAGCTGAGGCAATCAGTGCTGTACAAGTCACCACGCGGGTACATGCGGATGTACCTGTTGACAAAAATATAATTATGTACCCGGGAAAAATTTATTTACAGAATGTGGTTAGTTATTGAAATCAGAAAGTTGTGGCTGAGCTTGGGTGTAGCCAGCCATCAACTTTGGACACAACTTCATGGCATTACACTTGTACAAAAAATTTAAGCAAACCATGACTACGATACAAGATAACACAATGTTCCGCAAAAAGAATCTGAGAAAATAATTGATGATATGTGACACATACTAGGACCATACCAAATATATATGTCAGAATGAAATTTCTGTGAAAAATATATCCTAAACAACATAACATATGGCCATGACATTTTATGCCAACATAGATTTTAGTACTACATTGTTTCAAATTTGTTCCTGAATTTTGGCACACCGTGATTACAAAACCCCTATGCTATTGAAATTGGAATGTGCTACCACATATCTGTAAATATCTGTATTGCATGCTTAGAGATTAAGCTAAAATATCCAGTTGGAATATCTGGAGGACTGGTAAGCTAAAGGATACGTTTAAGCTAAAATGTTGGATAACACATGCATACCATTTATATAAATTATTTGTGATGTAACTTTCTAATTGGTACTCCCTCCGTCCGGAAATACTTGTCATCAAAATGAACAAAAGGGGATGTATCTAGACGTATATTAGTTTTAGATACATCTTTTTTTATCCATTTTGATGACAAGTATTTTCGGACGGAGGGAGTAATAGGTGCATACCATTTATGCCCGCCAACTTCAAATGTAGGAGAACGGACAGAGTGATCCAAGTCCAGTTCAAGGAAATTGTTCATGTTCCAAGTGTATGTCCCTTTGACGAACCCCTTCTCCTGGACAAAGAGGTTCTGAACTGTGGTAGGCTTCTTCTGAACCACAACAGCCTTCTTTTCAGGACAGGCATCAATTTTTAATATCTCCACAGCGAAGACACAACTATCAACAACTAGAAAAGCAGATGATTTCAGTAGCTTCTTAAGTGCAATGCTCCTTCGAGTAGAAATTCTTGAAATCAAAGCTGTAGCTAGCTGCGTTTAGGTAAAGGTTAGAAGATTAGAGAACAAATAACTTGTACGTAAGGTGCAAATATACCAAATAATATATAGCCAACCCCCACTAAAAACAGGCATATATTATCTATATAACCAACCATCACCCCTGTTCAGAAAGCCAGAGAAGATATCAAGATAGTGAAGTACGTCCAAGTAATGTTGATCAAATTTAAAGAGAACATGTGTATGTAGTCCGAATCAAACAAACTTGACGGCAAAGAAAAATACAAAACGACTTCTTCATGGCAAAAGTAATATTTGATCGTAATGATGGAACCATGGTATTTATATCTCAAACTTATGACACACAGACTACAAACTCCTAGCTGTAATAGGATGGATGTGTTTGAAAAAATAAATCCATAAGACTACCTTTGCATCCATAGTACATTCCTTTTGAATGGTTGTATATTGACAACTCAAACACCGCATGCACTGTGTGAGCTGGCACCAAGCTTAGTTCGGATGGCACAAGACGAAGAGCAGCATATGGAGTTACAGAACCAGCTTCTTTATGCATTAGACTCACTTGCAGGTCCCTGAAAATGAAATCATGGGAAGAAACCAAAGTCAGTCTAGAATTCATAACTGAAGTAGGAATGAAGTCTAATTTCCTCACTTCATGCATCGTATCAAGCGTTAGCATCTGACTGTTTGTTTACGAGACATATAATGTGTATTAGAAACAAACCATATGGTATTTACATCTAATACATAAACTCAGCAGAGTTTTCTTTGGCAATTATGGTACATATCAGTTATAACCAGAGCAGTGAAAAGGGCCAGATGTTGCTCTCTTAGCTCCAGTCTTAAGCAGTGATGAGAAGTCATCAATCCTCCATTCGAAATCTGGAACATGGGTCTTTCCGAAGTCCCAAATCCTCCATTCTGGATCCGGAACAACATGGGCCTTTCCTAGGAGTGCACGAGCTGATGTTTGCACAAGTGCAATAACTCAAAATTACAAAACAAAGAAAGAGAGAACATGCAATGGAAAAATTCATGTGCATGTCGCAGTTCCAATAAACAGGCTACAATATCGACCACCGCAAGAATGGCCAACAACATATAAGTTCTTTATGTTCTGATTATATGAATCAAACTCTTGAATGCAATTATTTTTGATATGTTTTTCATGTAACCAAGAAAGGGTAGAACAAGGCAGAAGATACTTGTAGTTTCTTATATATCACTAGCAAAAGAGCCCGTGCGTTGCAACGGGAGAAAAAACATAACACACACTCTTAACCCAACAACCATCACTCAATAGGTCCATCTCCTTTATATTTGCGAGGCATCGTATTTGTGTTGCCGTTTATCCTCCTTCTCACCCTCGCCGGCGATGGCCTCGGTGTTCACACAAAGCAACAAAAAAACGTGTTTGAATATGGTTAATCCTAAGGCGTCTCTCTCTCCCTCTCTCCTCCCTCGCCCCCTCTCTCTCTCTCTCTCGCTTTCTCTCATTCTCGCGATGAGAAATCTGTTGTTTTTCCCTGCGAAATTTTTCAGAGGTACGCATTGTGTAGTTATTGATGTTTTCTTTTGCCTATATGGTTATACTCGGGTGTTTATTTGCAATCCGGATCGCCGCCGGTACGAAAGAAAAACGGATCTTGCGCTAGAAATTATAAGTTTGCTTTCAAAACAATATTTTAAAAATATTTAACAGGTAAAATTAACATCATATTTAGATTCCACACATTTTTCTAATAAAATTTCATATATAATATGTTAAAATCGAAGTTACGGTTTAAAAGATACGAATAATTTAGAAAATCATTTGTTTGATTTAAATATATTCCAAAATAATATTAAAAATACTTAATAGGTAAAAATAATCTCATATTCATATTCTACATATTTTTCTAATCAAATTTCATATATAACATGTTCAAATCGGAGTTACGATTTAAAAGATATGGATGATTTTAAAAAGTATTTGTTTGACTTACATATGATCCGCGGATGAATTACCTAAAACGTCAGGGGGGGTTTCGAAAAACCTAAAATAACGGTTCGGGTGTGACTTAAATCCGCACGGCGGGTTAATTTCAAGAAAACACAGGGACTTTTGTGTAAAATACAAAAAAACGATTCGTTCTGACTTAAAACAGGACTGCGGGTTGACTTTTCTAAAATAGAAGGACTTTTCTGAAAAATGCCATGACGGACGAAAGAAACCCAATTTGCTTTATTATTAGGTAAAGATTATTCTGATATATCAACAAGGCATCAAGACCAACTAGTTAGCAATCTTGCTAATTTATCAACATGATGGTGAGGGCAAGTACTTCTTCAATTCAGAGTTAGGATTTCATATTCTTACCTTGACTTTTGCCAAGGAATTAATGCTGTCAATTGCATCTAAGTTTTAGTTTATACTGTAAAACATACAGTCCAAACATCACAATTGACCGGACAAACATACATGAACTCTTGCAGTTGCCCATAGATCTGCCCCTTCCTCTTCTCTCCTCCTCTGCAAGTAAGATTAAATCATACCACATCTCAGAGAAAGGTAGCAGATCACGCAAAATACTACTGTACTAATTACCACGGCAGACAAATAATATTATCACGCCATAATGCAGGGTTAAGAGCATACAGAATCTTCAAAGGTAGAGCCAATCTTGGTCAAAATAACTACCACGGCAAGTGAAAATTATTGCCGGCGAAAAAAAATAAAGGAGAGAACAAAAAGTGGAAATCCCTATACACGAGCAGGTCGATTAAAAATCTACGCGCTTTATCCCTCGATCGATTACGAGAGAAAGCCAAGAGCTTGCAGTGCGAAACCCTGAATCCCTGTTTCGTGGAAAGAAAAAAAAACTGGTAGTTTGAAAAACCCTCGACTCCAGAAGAAAAAGTGAAGAACGGTAGGATGCGATAATCCGCGGTCAAGAGACGGGATTTGCGACTTCCATGAAGAATCCATGGAAGAGGGAGACCTGGATTTGGGGGCAGAATGAGAGTAACTCACATTGGCTTCCTCGGCGTTCGTCAGGGTCCCGGAGCCGGAGGTGAGAGGGGAGTGGGGTTTTAATCCAAGGAGAAGGGGATGGTCGCCTCTCCACGCTCCACAGTCGCGAGTCACAAAGAGGAAGAGCACCTGCCCCTCACTTTTCTCTCCTCTCTCCGCCCGTCGCTCCGTTTTCCTCCCCAGCTCTCTTCTCGCTTGTTAAAGGACTTGCCATTCAGGTGCAAGGTTGCCATTCTCGTGCAAAGCTTACTAAAGCAGACTGACGCGTTCACTGTTTTTAGAGCAACTACAATGGAGCGACCCATTTCATCCGCCCGCGTTCGTTTGGGTCGGCACGGACAGAAAAGACGGCCCAACGCGCCGATCCAAACGGACGAACGTCCGCTTTCGTCCGCCTGCCGACCCATTTCCGGCCCATTTTTAGCCGGATTTGCGTCGGCGCGACACAAGACGGACACGCGCGCGCCCTCTCTCCTTCCCGCGCGTGCACAACCTTCACCGCCGGCTTCGTGGCCGACGCCGCCGGCCATTTTTTCCGATGAAAAAGGATACATAGATAGTTCTTGCGTACATAGATAAAAGAAAAGATCAACTACTCGTCGCTTTCCGACTCTGACTCGGTAATGTCCTCCTCCGACGTTTGAATATAGGCGTGAGCAGCATGCTCGTCCGCGAAGTCCCACCCCGATGTTTCTCGCAGCCTCAGTCTCATTTGAGCGGTTAGCTTCCGCATACGCTTGCCCTCCCGATAGGCGGCTCGCTCCGTCCTCCTGGCCTTTCTCTCCGTCCTCCTCTACTCATAGAACTGACGTTCGTCGACGATGTCATGCGGGAAGCGTTCGCGCCACAGCACCAAGGCTTGCAAGTCCATATCAGCGAGGGCGAGGCGACGCATCCGCCTCCGGTGGACGCGACGATCCTCGTCGATGAAAAGCCGCGGGAGAGGCGCCAGATCCTGCGCCCGCTGGCTCGACACGTCGGGAAAATTCATCTCCCGTCTCGGCCGCCGGAGGCGCCACGCCGCCGTGTCGTACGCGCGGGCCGCCTGCTCAGCGGTGTCGAAGGTGCCGAGGATGAGCCGTTTCTCGCCAAACAGGATCTCGGCGGAGAAGGCGACGGAGGGGCGCTCGCGGACTCCGCGAAAATCCGAAGCGTCGAGGATGCGCATCGACATGGTGGCGCACAGGCGGCGAGGCTAGTGAGAGGGGGCGAGACGAGTGGGCGGCGGTGGTGGACTGAGTGTGGAGGGAGCGCCATCTTTATAACGAGCGTCGGCCATGGCGCGCCAAAATGCGCGCGCGACCATTTCCCACGCTCTTGAGCGCCAAAGCCAGTGTGCGCTAGGCCGAATTCCCCCCCCCCCCTGTCGTGGTCCTAAGTCTGACAGTAGAATGGGGGGTAGGTATGGAGAGGCAAGATCCTAGCTATGGAGCAGTTGTAAACACAAGGGATGTACGAGTTCAGGCCCTTCTCGGAGGAAGTAACAACCCTATGTCTCGGAGCCCTGGGGCGGTCGAGTGGATTATGTGTGTGTGGATTACAGGGGTGCGAACCCTTTACACTGAGGAGGGGGGGTGGCTTATATAGTGTCCGCCAAATCCCTCCGGCCCTCAGTTATGCAGGGTTTAAAGTACATTAAGGCTAGGCGTTACTGGTAACGCCTTACATAAAGTGTCCTAAATGCCATAAAGACTACTTAATTATAGACCGCTTGGATGCAGAGTGGCTCTTGATCTCCTGATGGTTGAGTGAGTCTTCATGGTCGAGTTCTTTGAGTCCGTCGAGTGAAGTCCCTCTTGGTCGACTGGAATGCAGTTTTTTTTCTGAGGGTGTCCTTGGGAAGGGTACTTAGGACAGGTCTATGACCCTACCCTAGGTACATGACTTCATCATTAGCCCCCGAATGGATCGAGGTTTGAGTGAGGAAGGAGTTGATGATATTTCCGGCTTGCTTTTGTGTTCTGAACATGTATCATCTTGGACCAATAATCTTTTTGTTGATAACATCAACTTTTCTTTCAGTCGCCTTGATCCATTCTTCTCTACCGTCGAGTGAACTTTTGAAGTTAGTAAACTTCCGAGCGACGGATCGCAGGGGATCTCCCGTCTGACAGATCGATCAGCTGTTAGTGGATTTTGTGGGATCCGAATTTTGGGAAGCGCGCGAAACGGGGCAGACCGCGGCGCTCGGATGGGATAGGGCATAGACGCCTCAATTCCTGCGCCGCCTTTTTCGCCACGTATCGCGTACGCGCGACTGTTTCGGGATGTGATAAGATCGTCCGGGCCCACTCATCAGCCACTCGGAAGTGTCCTTATAAAGGCGCCCGGTGAGGGTTTTTGAACAGTATCTCTCCATTCTTCCTCTTGCCCTCTCCCTCTCCGCCCGCCGCGCCTGTTCTCGCCCCTGCCCATCCACTCCTCGTGCGCTTCATCAACGACAATGGTGAAGGAGAAGACGGCGGCTTTGGAGCGCGCGAAGAAGGCAACGGCGACGGGGAAGGCGAAGGGCGAGCGCCCAGTCGGGGCGGATCCTCGTCCAGGTCCCGCCTGCCGCATGGCTGGGTACAAGGGGATTGGATCCGCTCGACCATCACCGAGACGGATCTCACTGAGATGGCCAATGAGGGCTTGATCCCCCACGGGGCGGCGAGGCTCCCGGGGAACGAGTGGCAACCACAACCGCAGGAGGGTGAGTGCGTCCTTCTAGCTACTCACGTCGACCATGGATTCTCCTTGCCTCCGAGTGTTTTCTTCCGTGGTTTCTTGAATTTCTTTGGGGCGCAACTTCACCATTTCAATCCAAATTCCATCGCCTACCTTGCTGCCTTCGTGTCCATGTGCGAGAACTTCCTGGGCTGTCGACCGCATTGGGGTCTCTTTAAGCACATATTCACTTGCCGCTCACAGACTGTGAAAAAGGCGAGTCCGGATGACGATAGGACTAAGGTTATTCAGATGTGTGGGGGTCTTGGGATTCAGATGAGGAGCAAGAGTACTTTTCCGGCCATGACTCTTCCTGAGTCGGTCAGAGGGTGGCAGTCGACTTGGTTCTACTGCCAAGACGAGTCGACGCCGGGGCAGTCGACTGGTCTACCTCCGTTTTCCATGGACCGAGTGAACAAGCCTTCTTCTCTGAAGGTGCTCCCCGAGGAGAAAGCCCAAGTGAAGATGTTGATGGAGCGTGTAGTCCAGCTAGTTCGGGAAGGAGTGACGGGTATGGACCTTCTGGAGGTCTTCCTTAGGCGGCGCATCCAACCACTTTAGTACCGAGGCCATTGTATGTGGCTGTACTGTGGAACCGAGGATGAAACTCGGGTCCACCCAGAGGCAGTCGACGACGCCACACTGGAGAGGTGGATGGCCGCGATCATAGGGAATAAAGACAACCCTCGAGGAGCTAGGAGGATTCCGCCACTCGACCATTCTTACACTCCAGACACGGTACGCTCACTTTATACCCAATTGTAACCTTGCTATACTTATTCTGCTTTTGCTGCAAATTGGTCGATTGATCCTTATTTTGCTGTCTGTCAGGCCACCACCGAACTATACTCGATGCCCAATGGAGCACAGACGCCAACTGAAGAGGAGGAAGGAAGTGGGGGCGAAAGCCAAGAGGACTGGGATTCGGACGCTGCTGATGATGATGAAGGTGACGACTCTGATGGGGAGGAAGAAGAGGAGGAGGAGGAAGTTGCACCGCATCGCTCGGAAAGACGCTCGAAGCTCGTCCATGACCCTGCAACCGAGCGTGGTAAGGGGGTCACAACTGTCGTTCAGTCGACCAAGCGCCCTCGAACCACTTCTCCGACGCCGACTGAGAAAGCTCCGAAGCAATCCAGGGTGGCACCGTCGAAGCCGGCCAAGGTCTTGCCGAAGATGAAGATGGCGATCCCCACTATCTCAGGGTAATGATGTTACTTGAGTTTTTCTGTTCTCCATGAACTTATTTTTGGTCGACTTATGAATCATCCGACTGACTTCTGGAACTGCAGCGCTGCTACTTCTGATACCTCGGCCAGGGCTGACGATCATGAGATGGAAGACGCTGGCACTTCAAAACCTGGTACGACTTTCATCGTTCTGTCTTCAGTCGATTGACTTTTTATCTCTAATTTTTGATTCTTTTCTGTAGCTCCGTCTAATGTCGTTATTACCCTTCCTGACGACGACGACGATGAGGAACCACTGAAGCAAAGGAGGAGCAGGAAAACGTCTGCTGGCAAGGCGACTCAGAACGTGCCGGCGCCCGAGACATTGGTCACGGAGGGAGAGAACACCACTCGGCCTACCGTATCTTTCGCGGTGCCGTTGACGAGTGCTCACCCCACATCGTCGAGTGCTGCACAGCCTTCACTTTTCTCGACCCACTACGTCCCAGAGGATCAAGCCAGTGCTGCGAAAGAAGCGATACGCCAGGCGGGAGTCATGATGGAGCAAGTGAAGGCCATCCGAGAAGCCAGCCAGGCAGCCTATGACGCCAGTTCCGCTCTTCAAAGTAACGTTCAGGTCAGTCGGTCATCGCCTGTTCTGTTAGGATATGATATCTGAAAATTCTTCTTTCTGAAATCCATAGTAATTGTCCTACACCCACTGGGTGTGTCGATTGGAATTCCGGGTTAGTGGGGGCACGCTGAGTGCACCCACTGGGTGTAGTCCCCGAGGCTATGGTGGACTGCTGGCAGTCGACCATAGGCTTTATAAGTTAAGTTTTTCCTTCATTCGACTAGGTCGAATGGATTTCCCAAACCGGTGGGGGCACTCTGAGTGCACCCACTGGGTGTAGTCCCCGAGACTGTGGTCGACTGCTGGCAGTGGACTACAGTCTGAAGAGCATCTCCTATTTTTTTTTCGTTGGTCGACTGGTCGACTCTTGACTTGATAGAACTAGTGGGGGCACGCTGAGTGCACCCACTGGGTGTAGTCCCCGAGACTATGGTCGAATATTTGTATTCGACCGTAGTCTTAGAAACGTATGATTTTTCCTTAGTCACTCGGAAGTGAATTGTCTTTGACATTTTGTCGATTGGTTCTTCGTAGAAATCTTGCGACCTCGCGGCTCGTTACACTGAGTTGGAGAACAAACACATCCAGCTCGAGCTTGATCTGAAGCTGGCCCAGGAGAATTTATCGAAGGCGAAGGAGGAAGCCAAAGGTATGTTTGGTGAGGCTTCGACGACTGCCTTTGCCCCTCATTTGTTTCAAAGTCTGACCTTGCTGTAACTTTGCAGGCAAAGTGAAGGAGGCCCAGAAGAAGAAAGACCTTGAGTTGGCTGCGATGCAGAAAACAACTTTAGAGAAGACCAAGCTAGCAGACGAGAAGTTGGCTTCGGTCACCAAGCTTGAAGAAGAAAACACCAATCTGAAAGCTTCCCTTGATGCCGCCAACAAAGAGGTCAGTCGACTGAAAAGTGATAAGATTGCTCTGAGTGACAAGGCCAGTGAGTTGGTGGGGAAGAAGAACGATCTGGAGGCTTATCTGGGCGGACTCGCCAAGAAGCTGTTCCTCATGCTCGAAGGTAATCTTTTGCACCAAGCAGGTATTTCAACTGTGATCTTTCCATTCGACTGTTGTTTTGACTCGGTGGTTGTGCTTGCAGAATTTTGCCAAAACTTTGAAGAGGAGACTGGTCGACTGGAGCCTAACCTGGACCCCATCAACTCTCTGGTGAATGATGAAGTCGCCATGAACGTGCTCTGGCTCGAATCTCGTGTTGCTGCCATCGTTGATTATCTCGCAAGGCTGAAGGTCGCCACTTCCCGCATCGACGCTACGCTCTGGCCCAGGGAGACGCTCCAGAATGACCTCGAGTCTCTGATGACTCGACTGAACACAGTCCCAAGTCAAGTGCAGGAGTGGAAGAAATCCTATGCCAGGTGTGGCGCAGATGTTGCTCTATCTCTGGCCCGAGTCCATTGCAAGGATGCACGAGAAGACAAGTTGGCGGCTCTTCGGGTGGCTAACACCAAGAAGCACGATTTCCGGTCCTTCATGGAGACCTTCATCGCCGCTGCCACTCGGATTGCTGATGGAATCGACCTCGACGAGTTTGTTGCACCTTCCAGCCCTCCACAGGAGGGGTAAAAAACTTCTTGAGCTCGACACTTTAAATTTGCCTTGGTATGCCGACTGATTTTGTAACCGACAAACCTTAACAGGCCTAGCGCCTGAGCACTTTTGGTTCTGTTAGGTATCTATCCGAACTTGGATTCGACGTTTGAATATGCTTGTATTTGGTTTGAGATGTCTTTTGCAGGTTAACGCGAGATGCTTATTGCAATCGACTTGTTCTCCAATTCACTTAGGCAGGCACTGGGCTGTAGCTAAGCCTCCGAGTGTGAGGTTTGCCCTCCACTCGGCAGGATTTTCGAACTTAGGCGAGCACTGAGCTGCAGCTAAGCCTCCGAGTGGGAGGTTTGCTCTCCACTCGGTAGGATTTCCAAAAACTTAGGCGAGCACTGGGCTGCAGCTAAGCCTGCGAGTGGGAGGTCTGCTCTCCACTCGGTAGGATTTTCAAAACTTAGGCGAGCACTGGGCTACAGCTAAGCCTCCGAGTGGGAGGTTTGCTCTCCACTCGGTAGGATTTCCAAAAACTTAGGCGAACACTGGGCTGCAGCTAAGCCTCCGAGTGGGAGATCTGCTCTCCACTCGGTAGGATTTTCAAAAACTTAGGCGAGCACTGGGCTGCAGCTAAGCCCCCGAGTGGGAGGTCTGCTCTCCACTCGGTAGGATTTTCAAAACTTAGGCGAGCACTGGGCTGCAGCTAAGCCTCCGAGTGGGAGGTTTGCTCTCCACTCGGTAGGATTTCCAAAAACTTAGGCGAGCACTGGGCTGCAGCTAAGCCTCCGAGTGGGAGGTCTGCTCTCCACTCGGTAGGATTTTCAAAAACTTAGGCGAGCACTGGGGTACAGCTAAGCCCCCGAGTGGGAGGTCTGCTCTCCACTCGGTAGGATTTTCAAAACTTAGGCGAGCACTGGGCTGCAGCTAAGCCCCCGAGTGGGAGGTTTGCTCTCCACTCGGTAGGATTTCCAAAAACTTAGGCGAGCACTGGGCTGCAGCTAAGCCTCCGAGTGGGAGGTCTGCTCTCCACTCGGTAGGATTTTCAAAACTTAGGCGAGCACTGGGCTGCAGCTAAGCCCCCGAGTGGGAGGTTTGCTCTCCACTCGGTAGGATTTTCACGTTGTACTTGTGGCGTAGCTCGGAGGAGAGGGTCGCAGTCGACCTGCACCTCGTCCTCCTTGCGACCGCACGTTGTACTTGTGGCGTAGATCGGAGGAGAGGGTCGCAGTTGACCTGCACCTCGCCCCCCTTGCGAGCGCACGTTGAATTTGTGGCATAGCTCGGAGGAGAGGGTCGCAGTCGACCTGCACCTCGTCCCCCCTTGCGAGCGCACGTTGAATTTGAACTTAGGCGAGTACTTAGACTGCAGCTAAGCCTCCGAGTGGGAGGTCTGCTCTCCACTCGGTAGGATTTTATTGAAACTTAGGCGAGTACTTGGACTGCAGCTAAGCCCCCGAGTGGGAGGCTGGCTCACCACTCGGTAGGATTTTATTGAAACTTAGGCGAAATGGATCCGCAGCTAAGCCCCCGAGTGAGAGGCTGGCTCACCACTCGGTAGGATTTTATTGAAACTTAGGTGAAACAGATCCGCAGCTAAGCCCCCGAGTGGGAGGCTGGCTCGCCACTTGGTAAGGATTTCTTTAACAAACTTAGGCGAAACGGATTCGCAGCTAAGCCACCCACTGAGGGAAAATTTTACTGAACAAATAAAAGTGACAAAAATTATTGGGGAAATTATGACACTATTATCTTGCAAAACATGAACTACAGAAGTACTTTTATTACAACTCATCCGAGTGAAAACTTAAGTGTAAAATGGGCGGAGTAGCTCCGCGTTCCAAGCTCGGGGCTCGTCAATTTTGTGCTCGACGTTGTAGAGACGGTACGCTCCGTTGTGGAGAACCTTGGTAATGATGAAGGGTCCTTCCCAAGAAGGAGCAAGCTTGTGTGGTTTCTGCTGATCCACTCGGAGAACCAAATCTCCTTCCTGGAAGGCTCGACTCTTCACGTTTTTGGCGTGGAAGCGACGCAAGTCTTGTTGGTAGATGGTCGATCGGATCAGAGCCATCTCCCTTTCTTCTTCTAGGAGGTCGACTGCATCCTGCCGCGCTTGTTCTGCTTCAGCTTCGGAGTAGAGCTCAACTCGAGGAGCGTTGTGGAGTAGATCACTTGGTAAGACCGCCTCAGCTCCATAGACCAAGAAGAATGGAGTTCTTCCAGTCGACCGGTTAGGCGTGGTCCTTAGACCCCACAGCACTGAGGGGAGTTCATCGACCCATGCTCCAGCCGCATGCTTAAGGTCACGCATCAGTCGGGGTTTCAACCCTTTGAGGATCAAGCCGTTAGCCCGCTCCGCTTGTCCATTCGACTGGGGATGGGCGACTGAAGCGTAGTCGACTCGTGTGCCTTGAGATGTGCAGAACGCTCTGAATTCCTCCGAGTCGAAGTTTGATCCATTGTCAGTGATGATGCTGTGTGGGACTCCATATCTGAATATCAGTTCTCTGATGAAGCTGACAGCAGTACCGGCGTCAAGGTTCTTGATGGGCTTAGCCTCAATCCATTTGGTGAACTTGTCGACTGCTACCAGTACATGTGTGAAACCGCTTCGTCCTGTTCTCAAAGGACCAACCATATCCAAACCCCATACTGCGAAGGGCCAAACGAGTGGAATGGTCTTCAGAGCTGATGCAGGCTTGTGTGACATGTTGGAGTAAAATTGGCATCCTTCACACTTGTCGACTATTTCCTTTGCCATTTCATTCGCCCTTGGCCAATAAAATCCGGCTGGGTATGCTTTGGCCACAATGGTCCGAGAGGACGCATGATGGCCACAGGTCCCCGAGTGGATGTCATCAAGGATTATTCGACCTTCTTCTGGCGTTATGCACTTCTGACCAACTCCAGTTGTGCTCTCTCTATACAACTGTCCTTTGATCACAGTAAAGGCCTTGGATCGACGGACGATCTATCAAGCCTCTTCCTCGTCCTCCGGGAGCTCTTTTCTCAGGATATACGCGATGTATGGAACTGTCCAGTCGGGAGTGATCACTAAAACCTCCATGACCAAGTCGACCACTGCTGGGACCTCAACCTCAGTCGGATCTGTGGCACTCTCGGTCTGCGGAGCTTCTTCGGTGAAAGGATCTTCTTTGACTGATGGAGTATGGATATGCTCCAAGAACACATCGCTGGGAATGGCTTCTCTCTTGGAACCTATCTTCGCCAAATCATCAGCCGCTTGATTCTTCAGTCGGGGTATATGATGGAGCTCTAACCCCTCAAACTTCTTTTCCAGCTTCCTCACTGCATTGCAGTATCCGGTCATGGCTGGGCTTCTAACGTCCCACTCCTTCATCACTTGGTTGACCACCAAATCTGAGTCGCCATAAACCATAAGGCGTCAAACGCCAAGTGAAATGGCCATGCGCAACCCATACAAAAGGGCCTCGTATTCTGCCTCATTGTTGGAGGAATCAAAGTGAATCTAGAGCACATATCTGAGCTTATCTCCTCTGGGGGAAACCAGGACAACCCCAGCACCGGAACCATTTAACATCTTAGAGCCATCAAAGAACATGGTCCAGTGCTCCGAGTGAACTTGAGTCGGATGCTTTTGTTCAATCCACTCGGCAAGGAAATCTGCTATTGCTTGGGACTTAATGGCTTTCTTTGCCTCAAACTTGATATCAAGGGGAAGGAGTTCAATTGCCCATTTCGCCACTCGACTAGTTGCATCTCTGTTGTGCAGAATCTCTGAAAGTGGAGCGTCGCTGACGACTGTAATGGAATGATCAGAGAAGTAATGAGCAACCTTCTTCGTGGTCATGTAGATCCCATACACAAGCTTCTGATAATGAGGATATCTTTGCTTTGATGGAGTCAAAACTTCAGACAGATAGTACACTGGGCGCTGAACTTTGAAGGCTTTCCCTTCTTCTTCCCGCTCGACCGTAAGTATTGTACTAACGACTTGTCCCGTGGCTGCAATATAAAGCAACAGAGGCTCTTTGCTGATTGGAGCAGCAAGCACCGGCTGGGTGGAGAGCAGAGCTTTTAGCTCGGCAAATGCTGCATCAGCTTCTGGAGTCCACTCGAACTTGTCCGCCTTCTTCATCAGTCAGTAAAGGGGCAATGCCTTTTCACCGAGTCGTGAGATGAATCGACTTAATGCGGCCAAGCATCTAGTAAGTTTCTGGACATCGTGCACCCGCACGGGGCGTTTCATTTGGAGTATAGTGCCGATTTTTTCTGGGTTAGCGTCAATTCCTCGTTCGGAAACGAGAAAACCGAGTAACTTGCCACCAGGAAGTCCGAATGTGCACTTTGATGGATTGAGCTTGATATCATACCTCCTGAGGTTGGCAAATGTTTCGGCAAGGTCAGTCAGCAGGTCGGAACCCTTTCGCGACTTGACCACGATATCATCCATGTACGCTTCCACATTCCGACTGATTTGAGTGAGCAAACACTTCTGAATCATTCGCATGAACGTGGCTCCGGCATTCTTGAGGCCGAATGGCATGGTGATATAGCAGAAGCACCCGAATGGAGTGATGAAAGCTGTTTTTATCTCATCGGGTCCGTACAGACGGATCTGATGGTACCCGGAATAGGCGTCTAGAAAAGACAATCTCTCGCATCCCGCAGTTGAGTCGACAATTTGATTGATGCGAGGGAGAGGAAAATGATCTTTCGGGCAGGCCCGATTGATGTGTTTGAAATCAATGCACATGCGGAGTGACTTGTCCTTCTTAGGAACCATGACGACATTGGCGAGCCACTTGGAGTGATATATCTCTCGGATAAATCCTACCGCCAATAGTCGAGCCACCTCCTCACCAATGGCTTTTCTCTTCTGGACGGCGGACCGTCGAAGATGCTCTTTGACTGGTTTTGCTGTTGAATCGACTCTAAGGCGATGCTCAGCCAGTCCCCTGGGAACACCCGACATGTCAGCAGGCTTCCATGCAAAGATGTCCCAGTTCTCACGGAGGAACTGGATGAGCGCTTCTTCCTATTTAGGGTCGAGTGTTGTGGAGATATGGGTCGGAGCTGCATTGGGATCGGTCGGGTGAATGTGGACGGGCTTTGTCTCACCGGACGACTGAAACGCTGATTCGGTGGCAGGCTTCTTAGCTCGCAACAAATCACTCGGATCTGCATTTTTCTTATACCCCTCTAGCTCGACTGTTGTCACCTGGGAGTCGGCAATTTTCGAGCCTTTCTGGAAACACTCTTCTGCTTTTTTCCGATCACCAGTGATAGTGATCACGCCTTTGGGGCCGGGCATCTTCAGCTTGAGGTACACGTAACATGGTCGAGCCATGAACCGTGCGTAAGCTGGTCTCCTCAAAATAGCGTGGTAAGCGCTCTGAAAGTTTACAACTTCAAACGTCAGCTTCTCTTTGCGGAAATGCTTCGAGTCACCGAACACCACGTCCAGAGCTATCTGACCGAGTGACTCAGCTTTCTTTCCAGGTATAACTCCATGAAAACTCATGTTGCTGGTGCTCAGTCGGGACATCGGAATGCCCATTCCTTTCAGTGTGTCCGCATACAATAAATTCAGTCCACTACCACCATCCATTAGCACCTTCGTCAGTCGAGTGCCTTCGATGACCGGGTCGACCACCAAAGTTTGCCTCCCAGGGGTGGCTATATGAGTCGGGTGATCGGACTGGTTGAATGTATTGGGAGTTTGCGACCATCTCAGATAACTTGGCGTCGCCGGGGCGACCATGTTCACCTCACGGTTAATAACCTTCAGTCGGCTCTTGCTTTCCACATCCGCAAAGATCATCAGAGTGGAGTTAACATGAGGATATCCTCCCTCACTGTCCTCCTTGTCTTTGGCTTTGTCCGACTCCTTTTCCTTGTCCTTGGGCTGTTTACCTTGGAACTACCGGATCAGGAGCCTGCACTGCCGAGTGGTATGCTTCGGGTAAATGAAATTACCCTCTTCGTCTTTCTTCGTGTGGATGTGACACGGCAGATCCATCACGTCATTTCCTTCTTTATCCTTCACCTTCTTGGGGTTCCAGGATCCTTTGGGTTTTCCTTTGAACTTGCCCTGAGTCACGGCTAGAGCCTCTCCAGGAGCCGCTGGTTCGGCTTTCCGTTTCTGCTTCCGAATGGAGTTTCCTTTCTCCGACTGACTCGGCTTGTACTTGCCGCTCCGGAGTCGGTCCTCCTCTTCGCCGTTGGCGTACTTGGTAGCAATTTCCATCATCCGACTCAGGGTCATATCTCCGGTCCGACCAAACTTCAAACTTAATTCTCTGTTCTTAACACCATCCTTGAAGGCGCAGACTGCCTGATGATCAGACACGTTCTCCATGGTATGATGCAAAGTGATCCATCTCTGAATATACTCTCTTAAGGTCTCATTCGACTTCTGCACACAAACTTGCAGCTCTGTCAATCCAGCTGGTCGCTTGCAAGTTCCTTCGAATGTTCTGACGAACACTCGGGAAAGATCTTCCCAAGTGTAAATGCCGCTAGGAGTTAATTGATTCAACCACGCCCTGGCCGAACCTTCCAACATGAGTGGTAAATTCTTCATAGCCACTTCATCATTTCCACCACCAATCTGCACCGCCACTCGGTAGTCTTCAAGCCAAGTTTCAGGCTTAGACTCACCGGTGAACTTGCTGACTCCAGTCGCCAACCTGAAGTTGGGGGGAATCACCGCGGCTCTGATAGCCCTGCTGAAACATTCCGGACCAGAAACATGCACTCGGCTGCTAGTGGGCGCATCTCTGTTGTGGCCACCTCGATGAGCTCTGTTCCGATCGACCAAGCCTTGCACGATGATGGATCGCGCGTCAAAGCCTGGTTCCCTGGGGTCGACCGGAGCTCTTCGTCCCACACTGAGCTGGCGTCTGTCATCTTGCTGCCGATGAGCGTAGGACCCACCCCTCGGGGGAGGAGTGGGCACTCGACGCCTATCGTCACGATCGTATCGGTCACCATATTGGTCCCGTCGATTCTCGCGCCCTTCACGCCACGGAGGCGATCTAGGGCTGTGCGCCGACTGAACCGTATTCGCAGCGACGGATCGACTGTGAATCCTGTTGCGTGACTGCGACACGATTGAATTTTGATCTCCTGCTGCCTGGAGCAAATCTCTAATCTGCATCAAGCCTCTGCCAGCCTCCGACTGAGATGGCTGAATCGACTCTGCTATACGGGTTGCAGCTGCTAAATTCTGAATCGGGGTTCGATATACCTGAGTCGGCTGCGGGAAGAGTTGACGTCGACTGGAGTCGGGTACTCGTTGCCGCGCGCGCTCGTCGAGTGCTCGCTGGAGATTCTCCAGACGAGTGCGTTTAGCCAAGTTGGCCAAACACGCCTCCTCCAAGGCACGAGCCTCGGGGGTTTCTTCTGCGATGGGAGTATGCAAGGCATCCATGTTCCTGCGGCGAAGTTCTTCCCTTTGCAGGAAGTTAAGTGGCTCGCGTTGATATTCCTCATGGACTTGAGCGGGGTCGCCTCCACCGTCCACCCCATTGTTGCGGGGGAAGCCGGGAGGGCTACGAGGCCCATTGACCATCAAGACCTCCGCCGCTGGATCGCTGCTGTCGCACTCGGATGCGGTCTCTACGGAGCCAGTCGACAGATCGAACAGGCCGTAGAGAGATTCGTCGGGCTCGATTGCCGCAACTTGGGTGATGGCTGACTTTCGGGCCACCGCGTGCCTTACCCACCGCTGGAGTCTCGACCGACCAGAGCGCTTGCGCTGGCGGGAGACTGGGAGGGAGGACGATAGGGGAGTCGACCGATAAGGAGTCGACGGCTGCCGCAGCAGAACGCCGCGGACACATGCCCGAAAATGCGTTGCCCCGCGGACGGGGAGCGCGTCGATGTCGAGTGGAGCCTCCTGGAGCCAAGCGGAGTCGTCGGCGATGAAGGTGAGTGCGCCGAGACGGATCTCGCAGCCCTCGACCAGAACTCCACCAGAAACCATGATGAAGACAATCGGAACAATTGCAAATTCTCCAGAAATTGCTAAGACACCTGTCCCACGGTGGGCGCCAACTGTCGTGGTCCTAAGTCTGACAGTAGAATGGGGGGTAGGTATGGAGAGGCAAGATCCTAGCTATGGAGCAGTTGTAAACACAAGGGATGTACGAGTTCAGGCCCTTCTCGGAGGAAGTAACAACCCTATGTCTCGGAGCCCTGGGCGGTCGAGAGTATTATGTGTGTGTGGATTACAGGGGTGCGAACCCTTTACACTGAGGAGGGGGTGGCTTATATAGTGTCCTCCAGACCCCTCCGGCCCTCAGTTATGCAGGGTTTAAAGTACATTAAGGCTAGGCGTTACTGGTAATGCCTTACATAAAGTGTCCTAAATGCCATAAAGACTACTTAATTATAGACCATTTGGATGCAGAGTGGCTCTTGATCTCCTGATGGTCGAGTGAGTCTTCATGGTCGAGTCCTTTGAGTCCGTCGAGTGAAGTCCCTCTTGGTCGACTGGAATGCAGTTTTTTTCTGAGGGTGTCCTTGGGAAGGGTACTTAGGACAGGTCTATGACCCTACCCTAGGTACATGACTTCATCACCTCCCCCCGCGCGCGTTGGCATAACCGCTGGCATGATCTAAAGCGCGCGCGGTCATGAAATGGGTCGGCGCGTTGGGCGCGCTGCCGACCCAAATCTAAAAGAGGACGGACGACGGACGGGCGGCCAACCCAAACGGACAAAAAGCGGACGAAAGCGCCGTCCATTTGGGTCGGCCCGTTGGAGTCGCTCTTACTTCTTTGCTTTTTCCTCTGCTCGTGCTTTACTTCACTCGGCATAGGAGCTGTTGGTGGGTGGTAGCTGCTCTTTTCTTTAAAATAAAGGAAAACTGATTGTGTGAATAGGAACTCAAATTCACATTCAACTTGAACCGGGATGCTGAGAGCAACTCCAACAGGCTGACCAAAACGGACTAAGTTTGGGTCCGCCCAGCGGACACCCATGTCCGTTTTGGCGTTTGAGTCGGCGCCCAACGCTGGCCCGACCATTTTCGAGGTTGCGTGAAAAAATAAATAATGCAAACATTTTGAAACTAAAAAACGTTAATTAAACATAAATGCCGGCCACAAAGACCAGCGAGAGTCCGCGAGTCCACATTATATTAAATAAAAATATTAAATAAAAATAAAAAGTAGGAGGACGCGCGCTATCCTAGGCGTCCTCATCGTCGTCGTTGGGGCTGGTGAGGTCGATGAGTGTTGGCGCCAGGCTAGCCCAGGGGAACGCCGTCAGCCAGGCTGTGGCGACGTTCTCCGGCGCCGACGCGATCGCCGCCGGCTGGGCAGCGCGGGCACGACACTCCTCTTCCTCCTGTTAAAGTATTCCTTTTGTTCATATCACATGTAATAGGAAACTTACTCAAAATCCCACCGAATATTTGTTGTGTGATTCGGTTTGGATTTCTTCTGATTTTCCTTGATTACCAAGGCATGTAACACCTTTATATGTGAATACAAGGACGCCCATCAAGGTGCGTGAGTTACACAAGTATAATCGTTTTCTTGGTATCAGACTTGATCGATCCTCAACCCTCCTCCAAGCCACCCGCCTTCCCTCCCAGGTCCGGCCGCCATGTCCACCTCTCCAAGCACCAGCTCCTCCCTCACCTCCCCATCCCTCCCCGCCACCACCACCTCCACCAACGGCGCCATCACCACCGTTGCCATGCCCGCCACCGCATCTCCCGCTGTCAACATCGCAAGTGTCCGCACACATGTCCCTGTTACCTTGGACCTTCAGGCTTCCAATTTCACCAATTGGAGGATGCTCATTAGGGTTCTTCTCGGCAAGTACGACCTTCTCTCCCACGTCAACACCGCCACCGCCGAGGCAGACCGCACCGCGGACTGGATGCGCGAGGATTACGTCATGCGTTCTTGGCTGTACGGGTCCATCTCTGATGAGATTCTGGACATTATCATGGCGGAGGATCAAACGGCGCAGGAGGCCTGGACGCTCATCACTAATCTCTTTCTGGATAATCAGATGACTCGAGCTGTCTATCTCGAGGCGGAGTTCCGCAGCCTCGTCCAAGGTGATCTCTCCATCACCGCCTACCGCCATCGCCTGAAGGCCCTCTCCGACGCTCTCAGCGACGTTGGCACCCCCGTCTCTGACCAGACCCTCGTGCTCAATTGCCTCCGTGGGCTCAACGCGTGCTTCTCCGACATCACGACGATCATGACTATGCAGAGCCCTCTTCCCTCGTTCAGCCAGACGAGGTCGCTGCTGAGACTCCGCGAGACCCAGCTCGCGAACTCCATCGCGCTTGGCAACCAGACCGCCCTGTACGGCGGCTCCTCCTCCCATGGCGCCGGCGGCTCTGCTCCTTCTGGTCACCACCGTGGCAATGACCGCGGCGACGGCTCTCGCCATGGCAACACCGCGGGTGGTGGCTCTTCTGGTGGAAATCGCAACAACAACAACTGGAGGAAGAAGAAGGCTGCTGGAGGCGGCAACAACGGCAGCGGGCGCTCCAACTTCAGCGACGGCCAACACCAGCGCGGGGCGCCCTCCTCCTTGGCCACTGGGTCTGCTTTAACCCGTACACCGGGCAGGCCCAGCAGGTTCACGCGCCGCCCGCGATGCGGCCCAACGCTGGGGCTGGTCTGCTCGGCCCGCGGCCTTTAGCGCTGCCACCGGCCCAGGCCTTCACCTCCCTCGCCCCGCTCCATGGCCAGGCGTTCGGCACCAATCCTCCACCGACACCTGCTTACGGCGGCACGCCGGCGTGGGACTGCTCCGCCCTCCTCACTGCCCTGAACAACGCCGCCACCCCTTCGACAGTTGGTGAGTGGGTCATGGATTCCGGCGCCACCGCACATATGGCGGCCGATCCCGGTATGCTTCACAACCTATCTCCCTCGTCTTCCTCCTCCCTTGTCACTGTTGGCAATGGCTCAACCTTACCCATCACTCATACTGGCCACGGATATATTCCCGCTTCAGCCCGTTCTCTTGTTCTTCGACATGTCTTACTAGTACCTCATATTGTCAAGAATTTACTTTCTGTTCGTCGTTTTACTATTGATAATCTCTGTTCCATCGAATTTGACCCGTTCGGCTTTTCTGTGAAGGAACTTCGCACCAAGGCCGTGATTCTTCGTTGCAATAGCCTCGGAGATCTCTACGTCTTCCCGTCCTCGATCATCAACCACCATGCTCATGGACTCCTCGCCACCACCTCGACCGAGCTTTGGCATCGTCGCTTAGGACATCCGGGACGTGACGCCATGTCCCAGCTTCATAAGAACTCTTTTATTTCTTGTAATAAAGCAACCTCGCATGTTTGTCATGCTTGCCAGCTTGGCAAACACGTGCGCTTGCCTTTCACTAGGTCTACATCAATAAGCGTCGAACCTTTTCAGTTGATACATTGTGATCTTTGGACATCACCACTTTTGAGTAATTCTGGTTTCAAATACTATCTTATTATTATCGATGATTTTTCTCATTTCATGTGGACTTTTCCCCTTCGCCAAAAATCTGAGACTGCTCAAACCATTATTAACTTCATCGCTTACATCCGTACGCAATTTTTGCGCTCTCTCGTTGCCATGCAAGCCGACAACGGGACAGAATTTCTCAACTCCACGGTCACCACATATTTCTCCACCCACGGCATTCATCTCCGTCTCTGATGCCCCTACACGTCCGCTCAAAATGGCAAGGCCAAACGAGCAATCCGCACCATCAACGATGTCACCCGAACCCTCCTTTTCCAGTCATCCATGCCACCATCCTATTGGGCTGAAGCTCTTGCCACGGCAACATACCTTGTCAACATATGCCCCTCCCAGTCTATTGGTTTTTCGGTACCATACATACATCTATACGACACACCACCGAACTACTCTACTCTCCGTGTCTTCGGTTGTCTATGTTACCCTAACCAATCCGCTACCGCCAAACACAAGCTCGCCCCACGGTCCGTTGCTTGTGTCTTCTTAGGTTACCCAACTAATCATAAAGGCTATCGTTGCCTTGATCTATCAACTCGCCGTGTCATCATCTCCCGTCATGTGATATTTGACGAGACTATTTTCCCCTTCTCCCATTCTCCCGATCGGCCCTCCAATTCTGTTGCCGCCCTCGATTTTCTTCTCTATCTGGCCACCACAGAACAACCTACCGTACCCGTTATGCATGCACATCCAGCACCCGCTATGCATGGCACCCCCTCCCATGCGACTCCGCCCGCTCGCACCTCCCCGCCAGCTCGCACCCCTCCTGCTCGCCACACTCCGCCTGCGGCCCACTCCACGCCCCGATCCCTCGCATCCTCCCCACCCAGTCACCCTCCAGGGTTCGCACCGCACTCGACGCCCGACATGCATGCAATGCATGGCGCGTCCCCTACGTCAGATCCTGCCCGTACTCCTCCCGTGTCTGTTTCTTCCGAGACGCCCATCCCTATCTCGAGCGACGCGTCCCCGCCGGTAGTTATTCACCGGCCTCCCTCTCCGTCCAACACCCATACTATGGTCACCCGGGCTAAACATGGTCTATTCCAACCCACCGATCATCTCAACTTTTCCGCCTCCCACTCCACTCCCTCCCCAATCCCTAAAACATACCGGGGTGCACTCCATGACCCCCACTGGCGTCGTGCTATGACCGAGGAATATGATGCTCTTGTCACTAACGGGACGTGGTCTCTTGTTCCACGTCCTCCTCGTGCTCATGTTGTTTCAGGGAAGTGGATTTTCAAGCATAAATTTCACTCGGACCGCAGCCTTGCCCGGTACAAGGCAAGATGGGTGGTACGTGGCTACTCTCAACAACAAGGCATTGACTTTGACGAGACATTCAATCCTGTTGTTAAGCCTGCCACCATCCGCATCGTCCTCAGCATTGCCGTCTCGCGGTCATGGCCGATCCACCAGCTTGATGTCAAGAACGCCTTTCTCAATGGCAATCTTGACGAGGAGGTTTACTGTCAACAACCACCCGGCTTTGTTGACGCTCGCTACCCGGACTATGTGTGCCGCCTGCATAAATCGCTCTATGGCCTCAAGCAGGCACCACGTGCTTGGTACCAGCGCTTTGCGCTCTTTGAACACTGTCTCGGCTTTGTGGCGTCCAAGTCGGATGTGTCTCTCTTTATCTACCAGCGTGGATCCGACCTCGCCTACCTCTTATTATATGTGCACGACATTGTCATCACTGCATCGATAGACAGGCTCCTACGAGACCTCATCCAGCGGTTGCATGCCGAGTTTGCTATGACTGACCTTGGTGCCTTGTCATTCTTCCTCGGTATCTCTGTCAGTCGGACACTCTCGGGCATGGTTCTCTCTCAGCGACAATATGCCTTGGAGCTTCTTCAACGCGCTGGTATGGTTGACTGCAATCCTGTAGCCACTCCCATTGACACCAAGTGCAAACTTTCGGCTCAGGATGGTCTTCTTCTTTCCGATCCCACGGAATATCGGAGCTACGCCGGTGCTTTGCAGTATTTGACACTCACTCGTCCTGACATAGCGCACGCCGTACAGCAGGCCTGTTTGTACATGCACGCGCTGCGCGAGCCACATATGCACTTGGTTAGGCGCATTCTTCGGTACCTCAAGGGTACACTCGATCTTAGCCTGCATATCTCCAGCTCCTCCTCCACGGCCCTCACGGCATACTCTGACGCTGACTAGGCTGGATGTCCCGACACCAGGCGCTCCACCTCTGGCTACTGTGTGTATCTTGGCGATAACCTCATCTCTTGGTCGTCTAAACGACAGACCACCGTGTCTCGTTCCAGTGCCGAGGCGAAGTACCTTGCAGTTGCTCATGTTGTTGCTGAGTGTTGTTGGATCCGTTAGCTACTTGGTGAGCTACATCACCCCCTCGCGACCGCCACTGTTGTCTTCTGTGACAATGTTAGCTCTGTTTACATGGCCTCTAATCCGGTCCAGCATCGTCGCACCAAGCACATTGAGATTGACATCCACTTCGTTCACGAGAAGGTGTCACTTGGTGAGATCCGGGTTCTCCATGTGCCCTCCTCGCATCAGTATGCTGACATCATGACAAAAGGGTTGCCTTCACAACTCTTTCTCAAGTTTCGCTCCAGCTTATGCCTCCTGCCTTACGACACACAAGCTGAGGAGGGATGTTAAAGTATTCCTTTTGTTCATATCACATGTAATAGGAAACTTACTCAAAATCCCACCGAATATTTGTTGTGTGATTCGGTCTGGATTTCTTCTGATTTTCCTTGATTACCAAGGCATGTAACACCTTTATATGTGAATACAAGGACGCCCATCAAGGTGCGTGAGTTACACAAGTATAATCGTTTTCTCCTCCGCCTCGCGTCACTCCTCGTCGCGCTCCCACTACTCGAGCCGCTTCTCCGCCAGCCAGCGCCGCCGCCAGTGCTCGAGGTAGATATTCTCTTGCGCCGGCGTCCCCCCGTACTAGACGGGTTGCGCGCTGACCCGCTCGCGCACCATCCCGTCCCCGTGTGTACCGCTCGGTCTTGACGGGTGTCGGCGCAGGCTCGGGATGGACGGGGGACGGCGGCATCAGCGGTGGCATGACGCGGTCGCCGGAAGCGGAGAGCGTGATGGCCTCCGACAGGCGCGCCTTGTACGCCACCGCATTGTGCCGCTCTTCCTTCCCGCTTTCATGGAAGGCAGCCACCAGCGCCGCCTGGTAGGTGACTCCTCCTCCCGGTCCTCATCAGGCACGATGAGGGGTGGCGGGGTGCCAGCCCGCACGTGCTGGACACCGAGCCAGCGCTGCTCCTCGTGTTCGAGAGCGAACCAGACCTCCCAATCGGGAGAGTCTGCTGCGTAGACGGGGATGAGGCGCCGCTCCAGCATCAGCTGCTGGCGCTGGCGCGGCTCCTCGTCCTCGAGAGCGAACAAGACCTCACAATCGAGAGAGTCTACTGCGTAGACGGGGTTGAGGTGCTGATCCGGCGTCGGCTGCTGCCGCCGGCGCCGCACCTCCTACGCGTGCGCCAGCGTCGTCTGTGGCACCACAGGCACTAGGATCCGCTCCGGATCCAAATGCCAATCATGTGGCAAGGTGATGTCGAGGTATGAGAGAGGGACGCTAGTGCCACCTCGCCTGGTGGGCAGACGCCGGCGGAGGTAGGGGGAGCGTGTGCGACGGGCCAGCGGGGGCCTTGCCCTTGTTCTTGCCGACAAAGAAGCCTATGGTGGCGCGCAGAATGGTGGTTAGGGTTGTTGCCGACGGGGGAGCAGAAGGATGGCTAGATGGGGACGGGAGGATGGAAGAGGATGAGGACGCCCACCCTAACACCCCAAGAATCATGCTACAGTAATATCCCCTCTAATCTTGCCAAGTCATCATGTTTTTCAAGCTTAAGTGCCACTTGCTCAAAATCAAATCAAATTCAAATTTAAATTGAAAGTCAAATTTCTATTTCTTCAAATTTTCCAACAAAAATGTTCATTGGGTTGCAAATAATCATTAAGTAATTTTCGTGTAGAAACCTATATTATTTGAAATATTAAATTGCCCCTAACCTATTTAAAACAGTGCCCAAAACAGCCTATTTGATCCATTTGTATTTAAGTGAAATTCAAATGAAATCATCTTGCCTCCAAACTTTTTGTGGCAGTTCTAAATATTGCAAGTTAATTATGTGACAAGTTTCATATATATCATGTTTGATTTTGTGGACCGACTAAATGTAAAACAACAACAAATAGAAACAGAAAATAGAAAAAAGGTAAATCTTACCTGTTGGACTGGGACGCAAGTGTACAGTGGATGGCCTAGCCCAACAGGAGTCGCCTCCTACCTGTCTCCTGCGTGTCGCCATGGCCGCCCTCGGATGCCTCCCCATCGGCCGATGCTCGACATGTGCGCCTACAGGAAGACCAAGGGGAGGATAAGGATCACCCCGCCCCCCTGGATAAACCCTAGCTCGCATTCTCCCGCTCCCCGCTCCTCTCCCTCGCTTTCACTATCGACCGAAACAGCCGGCGCCATGCCTCACCTCGCCCGCGCGCCCACCGTGCTTCCCATGCCACTTGAGGATGTCGAGGAGCACCGGCGGGTTCTGCTTCGTCGACCACACCACCAGATCGGAGCTAGGGGGCACTTGTGACGCCGCTCGTGTCCATTCCCTTCGCGGGTGTCCGCCGTGTCTGCCGCATCAATCTGCTCGTCCTCGACCATCCCCAGCCCCGTCGACCCCTCCTCGACCTCCCCCGTGATCCCCTCTTCCAATTCCCTCCTTTCCTCCACTAGTTCTGCCATCGTAACGCCGCCCCCATGCTCGACCACCATGGTAGGGAGCTCGTGCTCGCCAACTTGCCCTGCCTCATTGAGGGAGACCTGTAATAGGGGTCCTCGGGCTGTCGGCCTATCTTTCGTACAGCTAGGCCACACTACATCCGGGCCGAAGACCTTTTTTGTGCCTTGGCATACACCCCAAGTCAAGACGGAAGATTCAGCGTTTCTATTTCCCTCATGCAACCGACTATGTGTAAGCCTAATACCCTGGTGCCTATATAAACCGGAGGATTTGATACGTCTCCAACGTATCTATAATTTTTGATTGTTCCATGCTATTTATTATCCATATTGGATGTTTTATATGCATTTATATGCTATTTTATATGATTTTTGGGACTAACCTATTAACCTAGAGCCCAGTGCCAGTTTCCGTTTTTTTCTTTGTTTTTGAGTTTTACAGAAAAGGAATACCAAACGGAGTCCAGTTGACATGCCAATTTTTGAGGATTTTTTATGGACCAAAAGAAGCCCCCGAAGTGAAAGAGTTGGGCCAGAAGAGTCCCGAGCCGTCCATGAGGGTAGAGGGTGCGCCCTCCACCCTGGGCGCGCCCTCCTATCTCGTGGACGACTCGGAAACCCCCCTGACGTGAGACCGACGCCAAAAATTCCTATAAATACAGAAACCCCCAGAAATAAACCTAGATCGGGAGTTCCGCCATCACAAGCCTCTATAGCCACCAAAAACCTCTCGGGAGCCCGTTCCGGCACCCTGCCGGAGGGGGAATCCATCACCGGTGGCCATCTTCATCATCCCGGCGCTCTCCATGACGAGGAGGGAGTAGTTCACCCTCGGGGCTGAGGGTATGTACCAATAGCTATGTGTTTGATCTCTCTCTCGTGTTCTTGATATCGCACGATCTTGATTTACTGCGAGCTTTGCTATTATAGTTGGATCTTATGAAGTTTCTCCCCCTCTACTCTCTTGTAATGGATTGAGTTTTCCCTTCAAAGTTATCTTATTGGATTGAGTCTTTAAGTATTCTGAGAACACTTGATGTATGCCTTGCATGTGATTATCTGTGGTGACAATGGGATATCACGTGATCTACTAGATGTATGTTTTGGTGATCAACTTGCAGGTTCAGTGACCTTGTGAACTTATGCATAGGGGTTGGCACACATTTTCGTCTTGACTCTCCGGTAGAAACGTTGCGGCACTCTTTGAAGTACTTTGTGTTGGTTTGAATAGATGAATTTGAGATTGTGTGATGCATATAGTATAATCATACACGTGGATACTTGTGGTGACATTGGAGTATCTAGGTGACATTAGGGTTTTGGTTGATTTGTGTCTTAAGGTGTTATTTAATACGAACTCTAGGGCTGTTTCTGACACTTATAGGAATAGCCCAATGGATTGATCGGAAAGAATAACTTTGAGGTGATTTCGTACCCTACAATAATCTCTTCGTTTGTTCTCCTCTATTAGTGACTTTGGAGTGGCTCTTTGTTGCATATTGAGGGATTGTTATATGCTCTAATTATGTTATTATTGTTGAGAGAACTTGCACTAGTGAAAGTATGAACCCTAGGCCTTGTTTCCTACCACTGCAATACCATTTATGCTCACTTTTATCATTAGTTACCTTGCTGTTTTTATATTTTCAGATTACAAAAACCTATATCTACTATCCATATTGCACTTGTATCACCATCTCTTCGTCGAACTAGTGCACCTATACAATTTACCATTGTATTGGGTGTGTTTGGGACACAAGAGACTCTTTGTTATTTGGTTGCAAGGTTGTTTGAGACAGACCATCTTCATCCTACGCCTCCCACGGATTGATAAACCTTAGGTCATCCACTTGAGGAAAATTTGCTACTGTCCTACAAACCTCTGCACTTGGAGCCCCAACAACGTCTACAAGAAAAAGGTTGTGTAGTAGACATCAAGCTCTTTTCTGGCACCGCTGCCGGGGAGGTTAGTGCTTGAAGGTATATCTTCAGATCTTGCAACTAAATATTTTAGTTTCTTGTTTTATCACTAGTTTAGTATATAAAAGAAAACTACAACAAAATGGAATCGAGGGTGCCTCATATGCTTCATCTTTTTAATGGCTTTCGTGAAAATATGGATTCCGATAATTGTGCCAAAGTGTTAGAAGAAGAATGCATTAAAATGTTTGGCATTAAATCTTTGAATGATGAGCATGATTGCAATGTTGTTAGTATGAATTCCTTGAATATCCATGATGCTAATGATATGCAAAGCCACAAGCTTGGGGATGCTATGTTTGATGAATATGATATTTTTAGTCCCCCAAGTTTTGATGAGAAAATTTATTTTGATGAAAGCATGCCTCTTATTTATGATGATTATTGTGATGACACGTATGCTATAAAGAATAATGATAACCATGAAACTTTTCATCTTGATTTTAATTTTCAATTGGATTATGCCTCACATGGTAGTTATTTTGTTGAGTTTGCTCCCACTACTATTCATGAGAAGAAATTTGCTTATGTGGAGAGTAATACAATTTCCATGCTTGTGCATCATGAAAATAATGCTTTATGTGATAGTTATATTATTGAATTCATTCATGACGCTACTGAAAATTATTATGAGGGAGGAATATATGCTTGTAGTAATTGCAATAATATCAAGTTTCCTGTCTATGTGTTGAAATTTTTGAAGTTATGCTTGTTTTGCCTTCTTATGCTAGTTGATTCTTGTTCCCATAAGTTGTTTGCTCACAAAATCCCTATGCATAGGAAGTGGGTTAGATTTAAATGTGCTAGTAATATGCTTCATGATGCTCCCATTATGTTTCAATTCTTATCTTTTATGTGAGCATCATTGTCATCAGCATGCCTAGCTAAAAAGGCGTTAAAGAAAAGTGCTTGTTGGGAGACAACCCAATATTTACCCTTACTGTTTTTGTGTGTTCACACAATTATTCTACTGTATTAATCATGTTTTATAGCTTTTGTTTCAATAAAGTGCCAAGTTAATGTGATCTTCCTGTAAAAAACAGAAACTTTGCGCTCATGAGATTAGCTGTCATTTTTTTTACAGAAGAGTGCCTTTAAGTTGAATCTTTTTGCAGAAGATTAATAGACAAATTCCTCACGTCCACCAATTTATTTCAGAATTTTAGGAGTTACAGAAGTATTCGAGAGTTACAGATTACTACAGACTGTTCTGTTTTTGACAGATTCTGTTTTCTATGCGTTGTTTGCTTATTTTGATGAATCTATGAGTAGTATCGGAGGGTATGAACCATAGAGAAGTTGGAATAAAATAGATATTACACCAATATAAATAAATAATGAGTTCATAAATGTACCAAAAGTGGTGATTTATTTTCTTATACTAACGGAGCTTATGAGATTTTCTGTTGAGTTTTGTGTTGTGAAGTTTTCAAGTTTTGGGTAAAGATTCGATGGACTACAGAATAAGGAGTGGCAAGGATGCCCAAGGCACCCCAATGTAATATTCAAGGACAACCAAGAGCCTAAGCTTGGGGATGCCCCGGATGGCATCCCCTCTTTCGTCTTCGTTCATCGGTAACCTTACTTGGAGCTATATTTTTATTCACCACATGATATGTGTTTTGCTTCGAGCGTCATGTCATTTTATTTTGTTTTGCTTGCTGTTTGAATAATATCCCAAGATCTGAAATTCTTAAATGTTAGAGAGTTTTCACATAGTTACATAATTATTCGACTACTCATTGATCTTCACTTATATCTTTTGGAGTAGTTTGTCGTTTGCTCAAGTGCTTCACTTATAACTTCTAGAGCACGACGGTGGTTTTATTTTGAAGAAATAGATGAACTCTCATGCTTCACTTATATTATTGTGAGAGTATTTTAGAACAGCATGGTAATTTGCTTTGGTTATGAATTTAGTCCTAATATGATGGACATTCAAGAGAGATATAACAAAAACTTCCATATAAAGTGCATCGAATACTATGAGAAGTTTGATTCCTTATGATTGTTTTGAGATATGAGGATGGTGATATTAGAGTCATGCTAGTGGATTAGTTGTGAATTTGAGAGATACTTGTGTTATGTGATTCCCATAGCATGCATGTATGGTGAACCGTTATTTGATGAAGTCGGAGCATGATTTATTCTTTGATTGTCATGCTTTGTGTGGAGGTCGGGATCGCGCGATGGTTAACTCCTACCAACCCTTCCCCTGGGAGCATGCGCGTAGTACTTTGTTTTGATAACTTGTAGATTTTTGCAATAAGTATGTGAGTTCTTTATGACTAATGTTGAGTCCATGGATTATACGCACTCTCACCCTTCCACCATTGCTAGCCTCTCTTGTACCACGCAACTTTCGCTAGTACCATACACCCACCATAACCTTCCTCAAAACAGCCACCATACCTACCTATTATGGCATTTTCATAGCCATTCCGAGATATATTGCATGCAACTTTCCACCGTTCCGTTTATTATGACACGCTCCATCATTGTCATATTGCTTTGCATGATCATGTAGTTGACATCGTATTTGTGGCAAAGCCACCATTCATAATTCTTTCATACATGTCACTCTTGATTCATTGCACATCCTGGTACACCGCCAGAGGCATTCATATAGAGTCATATTTTGTTTAAGTATCGAGTTGTAATTCTTGAGTTATAAGTAAATAAAAGTGTGATGATCATCATTATTAGAGCATTGTCCCGGTGAGGAAAGGACGATGGAGACTATGATTCCCCCACAGGTCGGGATGAGACTCCGTACGAAAAAAAGAGGCCAAAAAAAGAAGGCCCAAACTAAAGAAAACAAAAAATGAGAGAAAAAGAGAGAAGGGGCAATGCTACTATCCTTTTACCACACTTGTGCTTCAAAGTAGCACCATGATCTTCATGATAGAGAGTCTCCTATGTTGTCACTTTCATATACTTGTGGGAATTTTCATTATAGAACTTGGCTTGTATATTCCAATGATGGGCTTCCTCAAAATGCCCTAGGTCTTCGTGAGAAAGCGAGTTGGATGCACACCCACTTAGTTTCTTTTTGAGCTTTCATACACTTATAGCTCTAGTGCATCCATTGCATGGCAATCCCTACTCACTCACATTGATATATATTGATGGGCATCTCCATAGCCCGTTGATATGCCTAGTTGATGTGAGACTATCTCCCTCTTTTTGTCTTCTCCACAACCACCATTCTATTCCACCTATAGTGCTATGTCCATGGCTCATGCTCATGTATTACGTGAAAATTGAATTTTTTTGAGAATACTAATGTATGAAACAATTGCTTGGTTGAAACCGGGGTTGTGTATGATTTGAATATTTTGTGTGACGAAGATGGAGCATAGCCAAACTATATGATTTTGTAGGGATAAGCCTTCTTTGGCCATGTTATTTTGATAAGACATAATTGCCTTATTAGTATGCTTGAAATATTATCGTTTTCTTGTCAATTTTAAACTTTTGTTTTGAATCTTATGGATCTAAATATTCTTGCCACAATAAAGAAGATGTCACATCCCTAGTTCTGGTCTGCCTAGTGCTAGCATCTGGTGTTGCATCATGTTTAAATCTCCCAGAAAGTTGAAATGGGGATGACAGAACCCCCAACACCCCCTTTAAACCAACTAGGGTTTACTAAACTCTTTTTCAATGAACCTGAAATGCCCTTCTAAAATGTTCATCATCTTTGCTTTGGCCTAGAACCTCTGAAAAAAATGGCGCACACTTTTCTAGGACATCATTGGGTCACTGAATTAAATCATATGCTATTTGCATTTGGGCATTTTAATGCTATAAAATATTTTAAATGCTCAAATAATCATAACCTAAAATGTTTACTATTGGATATATTCTAAACAGTAGCCATGAGTAGTTTCATGATTTTTGGGAATGTCTAGGTATTTTTAGAAAAGCCACAAAGATTATGGAAAAATAGAGAACAGGAAATAAGAGAGAGAGAGAGAGAGAGAGAGAGAGAGAGAGAGAGAGAGAGAGAGAGAGACTTACCTGGGCTCACCTGTGCAGCCACCTGGCGGCCCAAGTGGCCGGCCCAGCCCACCAGGCCACTCCCCCTATCGTCTTCCTCACGCCAGTAGGCAGAGGGCATGTGCCCGGCGCACGCTGGCCACCTCCACCCTGCCCGCGTGCCCCCTCGATCGCCAGGGCGTCCCTGGGGATGCCACGCATCCCCTGGACCTCTCTCACTCCCTCCCCGAGCTTCTCCCCTCATCTGCTCTCTCCCTCTCGTGCCCGAGCGCCGTCGTCGCCGCTGCTCGCTGCTGCCGTGGCCATAGCCACTGCCTCACCTCGCCGATGCGCTCAAAAGCTCCGCCTCGACCACCTCTTCCTCCTCATCGAGCCACGCCCCGCCGGAGGCTCTGTAGCATCGTCCTCGACTGCATCCCCGACTCTCGGCCACCGGTGACCTCGTCGTCGATTCGCCACCATCTCCGCCTCCCCGAGCCTGCTGAGACATTCCCCGACCTCGCTGTGAGCTCCGCCATCTTCTCCCCTGGTCCCCGTGCCCGTACGCACCCCCTAACCGCCCGAGACACTGGAGCCATGAGCTCCCCGCCGCCGTCCATGTTGACGCCATGGCTAGAGCTAGCTATGGCTGCAACTAAGCACATCAACGTGCTCAGCACCCCGCCAGCAGCCTAACCCACGCACCAGATCCTCACGCCGTGCTCCGTAGCCCCGTCCCCGTGCATGACCGAACTCCGGCTGCCACCGCAAGCTCTGTTCCGGTGAGCTCCGGCGCCCCCGTAGCCACCCACCTGCCCCTATGGATGCGGGAGAGCATGGGCTATGCCCTGGTGGTCTCCGCGCTTCCAGCTGCCGCCTGTAGCGCTTCTCTGATGAGTTTCTGCCGCAGTTTTGGTCGCCGCCGGTAAAACTCCGGCGAGGGCCGATGTGGCTTCGTCATTAGCACAAACCCCCGCCAGCTGGACCACCATTAGACGCTGACAGAGGGCCCCGCAGCGGGTCAAAGCCCGAGTCAACGCGGGATTAGTGTCTGTCTCACTGACCAGTGGACCCCACTAGTCAGGTTTGACCCTGTCGACCTGCTGACGCAAGCATGACATAGTGCTGACGCAGTAAGTCATTTTCTGGATTGAATTAAGGAAATTCCAGAAAATGCCCAGAACTTCAAAAAAAATCATAGAGATTAATCTGTAACTCCAAATGCAAAGATTTATATATGAAAAATGATCAGAAAAATCCAATCTATCCATCTGTACTGGTTTCATGCATGTTTAGGCAACTTAACCTTTCTGTTTAGTGCAAAACATGATAAGGCACTATTCAAATTCATAAATTGAGTTTGGGATTGAACCTTTGGTTCAAAATGACCCAAACCCATCTGGTTGTAGTTGCATAGGCCAACACACTCATATTGCCATGTCATGATCATGCATCATATTGTGCATTGCATTGATTGTGTTCCTTCTCTGTTGCCGGTGGTTGTTCCCTCTCGATAGACGTGTTCCGACAATGAGTTCGATGACACCGATGAAGAGCTATATCATCTTCAGAAGTGCCAGGCAAGCAAACCCCCTTGTTCATTCCGATACAATCCCACTCTCTCACTCCTGCTCTCTTTTACTGCATTAGGACAACAACGATTCATCTGTTACTTGCTGCGGTAGTTGAACCCCTTTCCTCTGCATGACCTGTCATTGCCACAGTAAATAGATGAAACCCACTAGCATGAGTAGGAGTTGTTTGAGCCCTGATGTGCCTAGTCATTCATGCTTGTTTGTCATGCCTGCTACTGCTTAGAGTTGAGTCATGTCTGATTCATCGGGGATGAATTGGAATGTTGTGAACATGTCCTACTGTGTGTGAGCTAAGTGTGTGAGAACAATTTGGTAAAGGTAGTGGTGAGAGGCCATGTAGGAGTACATGGTGGGTTGTCTCATTGAAGCCGTCCTCAGGAACTGAGTTCTGTGTTTGTGATCCATGAACAACTACTACCATGCATTGGGCCCGAAACCAATGGAACCTCTCGGCTTCTTAAACACCCTTGTCCTCTGTCCAGGAGTTGCAAGTAGTTTCTGGTGTTTGTAGTATGCTGGAGGCCGTGCGCAGCGCTGACCCGAGGGGTGGGCTGTGATGCGGTAGGCACATGGCCGGGTATGCTGGGTGCCCATTTGGTGTTGTGGAACCCTGTACACATCGTTCGGGGCCATCTGTGGAAACCTCGGGCCGGACTCCCTACGGATGGAACCTGAATAGGCGATAAACCTGGACTAGAGACTTGAGTGTTTAGGTAGGCTGTGGCCGACACCCTCGCCAGGCTTCCGCTTGAAGGTTGCCGAGATACATGACGTGTACATGGCGGTAAGTGGAGAGAGCGTGTGTGAAGAAGTACACCCCTGCAGGGTTAACAACATCTATTCGAATAGACGCGTCCGCTGTAAAGGACCTCTAGGTTTCCTATACAGTACATAGACAAGTGAAAGTGGATACTCTAAAATGTGCAAGATAAGCATGATTGCTATGGATGGCATTCTTGTAGGGAGACGGGAGCGGATCCATAGTGGTGTATTGATATGGTGAATATGTGGACTCGTGTGCGCCACCTCAAAAGAGTTACTTGCAGTCGTAGTTCAGGATAGCCACCGAGTCAAATCTGGCTTGCTACAGTTAAACCCCACCACCCCCTTTGTTGATAATGATGCATATGTAGTTAGTTCTAATGTAAGTCTTGCTGGGTACATTTGTACTCGCATTTGCTTAATTTATGTTTTTGCAGAGAGACTTCAGTCTCGCTAGTAGTTCCGTGTGGACTTCGACGTTTAGCTTGTTACCTCAGCTACGATCTTGTGCCCTCGGCAGGAACTTGTAGATAGTCAGGCTTCTTAGCCATTTTCATTTGTAGTTGTCTGTACTCAGACATGTTATGCTTCTGTTGCTTGTATGCTCTGAATGTCGGGTCATGAGACCCATGTTTGTAATAATTGGCTCCTCGGAGCCTATTAAATAAATACTTTGAGTCATAGAGTTATGTTATGATGCCATGTTGTATTTGCACATATCGAGCATAATGTGTGTATGTTATTGAAATGCATGGTATGTGTGGGATCCGACAACCTAGTTGTTTATTCTTGGTAGCCTCTCTTACCAGGAAATGTCTCCTAGTGCTTCCACTGAGCCATGGTAGCTTGCTATTGCTCCGGAACACTTAGGCTGGCCGGCATGTGTCCTTCTTCGTTCCTGTGTCCGTCCCTTGGGGAAATGTCACGCGTTGTTCCTTTAAGTCCATGTAGCTTGCTACGACTTGGGTTCATACATTGTTGATCAACATGTTCGTTGTTGGGTCATGTATGCATGTCTCTGTAAGTTAGCGCCACCTTGGGTCAACGACTAGTCATGTCGGCTCGGGTTCTTTGTCATATGGATGCTAGCGGCACTATCATATACGTGAGCCAAAAGGCGCAAACGGTCCCGGGCCAGGTAAGGTGGCACCCGTGGGAATACCGTGCATGAGGCCGCAAAGTGATATGATGTGTTACATGCTAGATCAGTGTGGCTTAGGATCAGGGTCCGGACAACTTTGGTATCAGAGCCTGACTGCCTGTAGGATTACCAAGACAAACTGGTCGAAGTTGAGTCTAGAAATTCTTTAGTTATATAAGGGAATTGATTGTGGGATGGAACATAAGGCTCTTTTTACTGCTTTACCTTATGCCCTTCTAATCCGAGTCATCCTATATTTCCTACGGGGTTAAGGAACTAGGCTCTCTCTTCTTTTTATCAGGATCACGTGTTACAAATCAGTGGACTCATAAGATTGTTGGATTTAAGCCTTGGTTCAGTTCCTGCTACTTTCGTGTATTCATAGCTGGCCTCAGAACCTTGATATTGTGATGCTAAGTGGTTATGCCACCATATTGCAGGATGTCTCAAATCCTTTGAGCATTTACAGCCGTTATGCTATCCGAGTTGTCCCAGGTTTCTAAATAGTCTAATGCAATTGCAAATCCCCCTTTCTGTTCTGAAGTTCCTTTGTGCCAGATCAACCACACTAATCAGTGAGTTGAGGTACTCTGTTGCCTCGACATATATGTTGGAGCTATTATCATGACCCTAGGTGTCTAGAGTATCACCTAGTAATCTCGCCATGCTTTGTGTTCCTAGTGTGATGATTCTGGCCATTATCCTCGAAAGCATCCTGTGATGCCATTTAGTTAGTAGGTATTCTATTCCTGGGTTTTTGAGCCCGAGATTCACCATACTTACTTCATGTTGATAGTGTTGCTAGTTCCTTTAGGTTATTAGTAACCTTTGTGATAGTTCTTGAGGTTCGTGGTATTTCTTTCCTCCAAATACCATGAACTTCTTATGGCAGAAGTTCCTCGCTGAACCGAAAGATCACAACCAGAGTGCTCTTGGCGAGTTCTCGATTCTATGTTGTGAGTCTGCCCGTCCTACCTTTCTGCATGGGTTATCCGGAAGAAATATGTTGAACTTGGTTCGACATACTAACCCATTCATCCACAACTCAGAAACTCATATGTTCCTTTGAGTTCCCTCTTTAGTTGTTTTCTGGCCGTCATCTATCAAGTAATAGTCAAGAGTATGCATGCATTGGTTCATCGATGCCTATTACTCTTGTGGTCCGCCAAGCCATTCTATTCCGGAATGACTAGGAGAAACAAACTCCAGTACCTTATCCATTTCCAGGATTGGGTCAAAGCAGTCGTACTCCGCCAATCAAATTGCTAATCCAGCTTTCGTTCTGTTCTACCTTGGAGTATTACCATCTTTATATTAAGAGTATCATGGGAATTGCACACCATCCTATGAACTCTTGATATAGTGATACTTCTCGCCATCATTATTCATTCCTCGGTCCCCATGTTATTGTAACCAGAACGCCAACAAGTGAATCATGATGCATGAAATCTGTACTCCTAGCAACTCCATTGCTTGGTAGTTAAATGGACAATAACCTCATTCTTAGCATGTTGATTATTGAATCATCACCCTAAGGTTGATCATGCTACCTAGCCCTTAATTCCGATACACTCTTCGATCAATAAGTTAGGATTCTGCCAATCCCTCGCTCTTTGATCATATCGTCTTGCCCTGAAAAGCAAGATTGCTCCCGAGCTTAGTAACATATCAATGGTTCATGATGCTCCGAATATCTTCTCAGAAGTATTACCAGGTTGTTCCCTGGCTGTTATGTTGAGCTCGTGATCAAGTTGGTATTCTTGTAAACCACCTTTTCTCCAAGAATCTGTGTCGGATACTGTTGGGGATATAACTATTAGGTATGACCCGCCCAGGAGGGGCCGGGTTATACCTATGGCGATTCATAATATGAAGCTCAAGACGATATTTGAAGATGGGGTTCAGTCAAGGGCCCAAGGCCCAAAGGCAACTTAAGGCCCGTAGAGATAAACCGCCATATATGTATGACTTGTATTGTAAGGCAATAATAGATAGTCACCGAGTTGGACACTATTTATGAGCCGGCCGAGACTCCGTGAGCCGCTGGGCATCGACCTCTGTATATAAAGGGACGACCCGGCGGCGGTTCAGGACAAGGAAGATCATATCGAAAGCTAGGTCAAGTGGATTCGCTCCCTGGTAATCGAGACATAATCAATACCACCTCAAACTGGATTAGGCCTTTACCTTCGCCACAAGGGGCCAAACCAGTATAAACTCCCGTGTCCTTTGTCCCATTTTAACCGCTTTAAGCTTCCTAGTTGCGATGGCTCCACGACTAAGTCCTTTTGCTAGGACATCTCTCGTGACCTTTCCACGACAGTTGGCGCCCACCATGGGGGCAGCACACGGTGGATTTGAGTTCTTAAAGGGCATGTTCGAAGGGTTCAAGGGATATGCTGTGGGCCAGATGACCAAGAGTCGTTGCGGCAAGCTCTACATCAACGACGCAGGCTGGGGCCCTGAGGCCGGCTCAGTTGAGTACGGGTACCGGGTCCCCCTCGGCAGAATCCACGTCTTCATCGGCAAGATCGGCGAGCCGGGCCCTGAGCCAGACATCTGCACCGACATCATCGATACGGCTGAGCGTGCAAGACCCGCCCGAGCTCGCCCACCATGAAGCGTTCCTTCGTGGGATGCATCCACGAAGCGGAATTTGATGAAGGATCTATGTCTGGCGGTGAGATGACCATCTACTCTGATGGTGAGTCGTCCACAGGTGAGACGGATTCGTTGTATCAACTGCAAGATGGCGGGCTTGGGGGCTATTCCGATGGAAACAATATTCCGAACCCCTTTGAGCCGCCAAGCATAGTTGGGATCTTCATGGCTGGCACGCAACCATGGCAGAACTCTACGGCTGTGGCAGCAATGACTTCCGGGTCAGCAGCGGTGATGGCAGCCGAGGCAGGAGGTCCTGCGCGCCACTGGCTCAGGTTCTGATGGCTTTAATGGATAAGTTGACGGCTCTGTTAACGGCCGTAGTCAACCCGGCAAATCAAGCTCAACATGATGCGGAAGTGGCGCAATTACATGAGGAGGTAGCACAAGTCAAAGAAGACTTGGCGACAGAGGACGTTAGGATGGCCGCGGAACGGGCGGCTTTGGATGCTCAGGCCCAGCGGATTCAATCGGAGGCTTTCCAGCTTACGATGGATTAGAACGTGTCAAATGAGATCATGAGGAGAAGGCACCAATCCCGTCTGCCTACGGTTTATGAGCCTAGAAACCTCTTTCACACGCCCGATGCAGGGCCCAGTAACCCGCCGGAGGTAAACCGGGCTGTGGCGCCCGGGGCTGGAACGCTGGTTCAACCACGTGTGACGGACACCCCTCGTCTGAATACTGCTCCACCTCAGCACGTACCAACACCATGGGGTTATTATTCTAATCCTTTGGAGAACATGATCTCTGCAGCGACACAATTGGCGGCTCTCCCGGTGGATGGCGACTCTCCAATGGCGGTTGAAACACGAAGGGTCAGAGGGCTTCTTCAGACAGCCTTGGCGCAGCAGGAGGCATGTTCTTACAGGCGAGATAGGATCCACTCGACCCCTTGCCCAAGCCAGAGTCGGAGTTATAGCAGGCACATGGACTCACCAGCCATTTCAAGCAACGCCTAGCACCGATACTAGCCGCGTGGGCATGACCCGGCGCATGATGGAGTTCCTAATTTGGTTGATCAAGACAGAGTGCGTCAAGAAGCCGAGCAAGCGACTCAGCAGGCGGCTTACTAGCCCCTTCCAGTTTATCCAACGACCTCGGTTGAGGTAGGCATGGCCTCAAGATCTACAGGGGTGCCCTGTTTGGTGCCGGCTATGCGTAGTGAGCGTTTGCCCAAGGATTTCAAAGGACCTCGAAAGGTGCCTAATTACATAGCCGACTTACCCCCTGAGGCGTGGATTGAAAGCTATGAGATGGCCATGGAGCTACTGGAAGTCAGTGATGCGGCGTGTGCCAAATACTTCACCATGATGCTGGATGGAGCGACCCGTACTTGGTTAAAAGGGATGCCGACTAATTCCGTCTGTTTATGGGTAGAGTTAAAGGCCCGGTTCATTCAGAACTTGAAGGACACATGTAAGCAGCCTATGTCGATTGTAGACTTGACTAATTGCAAGCAAGAGGAGGGTGAATCCATGACCCATTGGGTGCGCCGGGTTAAAGCTATCATACACTCATCCGATAACATGAACACCGGCTCTGCAGTCTTGATGTTGGAGAAAAATTGCCGTTTTGAGCCTCTGAAACAGAAGCTAGGGCGGCTCAAGCGCAATTTTAATGACATGGGTCAGCTGATGGCGGCTCTAGTCAAATATTCTGACTCTGATAGTACCAAGAACCCCGAGTTTGATGATGAGAAGATAGGGAAGGGAAAGAAGAGCGGCAACGCTAAGGGCCCGCAGCATAACCCGGCGAATCAAGGGGGCAACGGTAAACAGCAATGCACAGGGCAACAATCAACGTCGTAAGGGGAGGCCGCCTCCTCGGACCGGCGGGTCAGGTCCTACTCTTGAGCAGTTACTGAATGAGCCCTGTCCAAGGCATGGCACGCCGGAGAAACCAGCCACTCACCTTTAGAAAGATTGTACGCTTATGAAGGCTTTCAAAAACTCTAACGTGTTTGACGACAATCATGGATCAGGTGGCGGCTTAGGTGGCGGCGGTTTCCAGGGCCTGGGTTATGGAGGTGGCGGTTCTAATTCCAACTTCCAGGGCCCCCAAGGTAATCAGGGCGGTTTTAATCAAGGTAATCAGGGTGGTTACAATCAGCAATCCGCCCAGGGAGGTCAGCAGCAGCAGCAATCCGGATATCAGAGTAATCCAAAGTAGCTGAATAGTGGACAGTATCATGTTTTCACCACAAGCTTATGCAAGCGGGACTAGAAGCTCCATAAGCGGGCCGTAAACGCTGTTAAGCCAGTAGTTCCTCGTTACTTGCGATGTCTGAGCAGCCCATTCTATAGAGTAGAGCGGATCACCCTCCCCGTGTTGATAATCCGGGTCATCTAGCTTTGGTGGTGGAGCCTCAAGTTGGTGGATACAAATTCACCAAGGTGCTCATGGATGGAGGTAGTAGCATCAACATTCTTTATTATGAGATCTTCCATCGCATGGGGTTAACTGATAAAAGTCTTAAGACGTCCAACACTATTTTCCATAGAGTGGTGCCTGGTAAGTCGGCGTACCCGGTGGGCAAGATTGAGTAGGAGGTGGCCTTTGTAGATGAGCATGATTCCAGGGCTGAGAAGTTAACCTTTGAAGTGGTCAAAATCAGGAGCCCTTACCACGCCCTGTTTGGACGGCCAGCTTATGCCAAGTTCATGGCACGACCGTCTTATGTTTATCTGCAGCTCAAGATGCCGGGTTATAAAGGGACCGTTACGGTGCATGGGAGTCGGAAGATAGCCCTGGAATGTGAAGAAGGTGATGCTGCCTACGCTGAGTCTGTCTATGCAACAGAGGAATTGAAGTTTTACAAAGACGATGTTAACCCGGCGGATATGACGTCTTTGAAAAAGCCAACTACAAAGCATGAGCCGGTGATGAAGTTTAAATCGGCCGATGACACCAAGCTGGTTGATTTTGTTCCTGGCGACTCATCCAGGCAGTTCAGTATCAGTGCTAACATGGATCCCAAATAGGAAAGTGCGCTCATCGAGTTCATCCGTGAGAACCGGGACATCTTTGCATGGAAACCTTCAGACATGCCGGGTGTACCAAGAGAACCCACTGAGCACACTCTCAATATTGATCCAAAATTTAAGCCGGTCAAGCAGTTTCTTCGGCGATTCAATGAGGAGAGGCATAAGGCCATTGGTGAGGAAGTAGCCCAGCTCTTGGCGGCTGGGTTCATTATTGAAGTTTTTCATCCAGAATGGTTGGCTAACCCGGTGCTAGTGCTTAAGAAGAATGGCACCTGGAGCATGTGTGTGGATTATACGGACTTAAACAAGGCTTGTGCAGCTGATCCTTTTGCTCTCCCTTGTATTGATCAAATCATTGATGCTACGGCGGGTTGTGAGCATTTGAGCTTTTTGGATGCTTATTCTGGTTATCATCAGATCAAGATGGCGGTTAAGGACCAAGAGAAGACGACTTTCATTACTCCCTTTGGAGCCTTCTGCTATGTGTCTATGCCTTTTGGGCTCAAGAGTGCCCAGCCGACTTATCAGCGATGTGTGCAGAATTGTCTTCACAATCAGATTGGACGCAATGTTCATGCTTATGTGGACGACATTGTGGTGAAATCCAGAGAGAAGGAAACTCTGATAGATGATTTGAAAGAAACCTTTGATAATCTCCGGGTTTACAAGATGATGCTTAACCCGGCCAAGTGCATGTTTGGTGTACCAGCGGGCAAGCTTTTGGGTTTTCTTGTTTCTAACAGAGGCATTGAGGCTAACCCGGAGAAGATCAAGGCCATCACCTCCCTGGCTAAGCTGGTGTGTATCAATGATGTTCAATGTCTGGTGGGTTGTATTGCTGCCTTAAGCCGGTTCATAAGCCGGTTGGGAGAGAAGGCTATACCACTGTATCAGATGATGAAGAAAACAGATAACTTCGTCTGGAGTGATGTTGCTAACGACGCGTTTGAGGATTTGAAGAGGCAGCTAGCTGAGCCGCCAGTTCTTGATGCTCCCATTGATAAGGAGCCATTATTGTTATATGTGGCTGCTAACACCCGTGTGGTCAGTGTAGCCATTGTGGTGGAGCGCAAGGAGGCTGGCAAGGAATATCCAGTTCAACAACCGGTTTACTACATCAGTGAAGTGCTTATTGAGTCCAAGCAGAGATATCCACATTGGCAGAAGCTCGTTTATGGGGTGTTCATGGCCAGTCGGAAGCTTAAGCAGTATTTTTTGGATCACCCCATCACTGTGGTCAGTTCCGCTCTGTTAGGAGATATTATTCAAAACAGAGAAGCCACAGGACGAGTCGCCAAGTGGGCCATTGAACTTGGGCCTCATGGTTTGAAGTATGTGCCACGCACTGCTATCAAGTCTCAAGCACTGGTGGATTTCATCAACGACTGGATAGAGCTGCAGATGCCTGAAGAGAAGCCGGATAACACATATTGGACTATTCACTTTGATGGGTCCATGCAGTTGGAAGGCTTGGGGGCTGGAGTTGTCTTAGCTTCCCCTCGAGGTGACAAGTTTTGTTATGTCCTAAGGTTGATGTTTCCCTGTACTAACAATGCAGCTGAATACGAGGCCTTGCTCCATGGTCTTCGGATGGCCAAGGAGATGAACTTAAGCCGGGTGAGATGTTTTGGCGACTTAGGCTTGGTAGCTCAGCAAGTCTCGGGCAAGTGGGATTCCAAAGACCCGCTTATGGCAGCTTATCACTGCGAGGTGGATGCTATTGCTGGGCACTTCAAGGGTTATCAAGTGGAGCACATTGATTGTACAAAGAATGAGTCGGCTGATGCTTTAAGCTGATTGGGATCTCAGCGTAAGCAGGTGCCACCTAACACTTTCTTGGATATTCTGCATAACCCTTCTGTCAAGTTGCCTACACAGGAAGATCTCGCTGTTCCTGACCCGGAAGCATAATTGGTGGCCGCTCTTCACGTCATCCCAAATTGGACAGTACCATATTTGGTTTATATGACCTGAGGCGAGTTACCTAAGGATGAAACTTTGGACAGGCAGATAACCTGGCGGTCTAAGTCAATGACAATTGCTAATGGCGAGTTACACCATCGCAGTGTCACTGGGGCGTTTCAGCATTGTGTTTCTCCTGGGGAGGGTCAAGAGATTCTTCGTGAGATTCATGAAGGAGATTGTGGTCACCATGCCGGTTCAAAGTCCCTTGTGGCCAAAGCTTTTCATCATGGATTTTATTGGCTGACGGCTCACGCTGATGCAAAGGATTTGGTCTGTAAATGTGATGGTTGTCAGAAATTTTCATGGCGAGCTCACATGCCGGCTCAAGAATTGAGGATGATTCCAATTACTTGGCCGTTTGCAGTCTAGGGACTTGACATGGTTGGGCCTTTTAAGAGGTCAAGGATAAAAAGACCCACCTCTTGGTGGCAGTTGAAAAATTCACAAAGTGGGTTGAAGCAGAGCCGGTCAGTAAGTGTGACGCGGCAACGACGATTCAATTCATTAAAAAGGTGATTTTCCGTTTTGGCTTTCCCCACAGTATCATAACTGATAATGGCACTAACTTGTCCAAAGGTGCTATGAAAGAGTTTTGTCAACGTGAGCATATTCGTCTTGATGTATCATCAGTAGCTCACCCTCAATCCAATGGTCAAGCTGAAAGAGCCAATCAAGAAATTTTGAGAGGCATCAAGGCCGACTTATGGTTCCTTTGCAACGGACGCCGGGTTGTTGGGTGGAGGAGTTACCTTCTGTGATATGGAGCATCAACACTACCCCTATCAGGTCTATAGGTTACACGCCTTTCTTCATGGTTTATGGAGCAGAGGCGGTTCTTCCTAGTGACATCCATCATGACTCGCCCCGTGTGGCAGCTTACGTTGAAGCTGATAATGAGCAAGCACGTCAGGATGCCCTTGACCTGTTGGATGAGAAGCGCGATCTTGCGGCAGCTCATTCGGCGATTTACCAACAAGACCTGCGCCGTTACCATAGTTGCCGGGTTAAGTCCAGAACCTTTCAAGAAGGTGACTTGGTGCTCCGGCTCATCTAGGATCAAACTGATATGCACAAATTGTCCCCACCTCGGGAAGGGCCCTTTGCGGTCAGCAAGAATTTGAACAACGGGTCATACTACCTTATCGACGTTCGAGAGCACAAAGACTCACCTAAGTCGGAGGAGGAGACCCGCCGGCCGTGGAATATCGCTCATCTTCGGCCTTACTACACTTGAGCCACCGGCTCTTATGATGTACATATTTTTGACGATGTATATATTATGATGATTATAATAAAGTGGGGTCTCTGTTGTTTTATCTTCAAAAGATCATGTGTCTTCGTCATCATGAATGACCATTGGGGGCTGATCGTATTTGAATCTAGCTTAACCCCTTTGGCACAGCTTCCTGGTCATCTTCGAATCATAGCTGTTCAAACCACTTGATCATCTAGGGGCTGGATCGTATTCAAATCATAGCTTAACCTCTTTTGGTCCGACCCTGATCGTATTCGAATCAGAGTCATTAAACATTTAGACCGCTGGGGGCTGGTCGTATTCGAATCTAGATTAACTCCTTTGGCACAGCTTCCTGATCGTATTCAAATCATAGCTGTTCAAACAACTTGATCATTTGGGGGTTGGATCATATTCGAATCATAGCTTAACCCCTTTTGGTCGAACTCTGGTCGTATTCGAATCAGAGTCGTTAAAAAAGTCTCAAGGTCACTTGGGGGCTTCCTGTTCAAACATAGGTGTCTTCACCAAAGAGAACATAGCTGTCGGTACCCTCTTGATCGGCGCAATGCCAAAAACCACTTGGGGGCTGCCTGTTCAAACATAGGTGTATTCACCAAACAGAACATAGTCGTTCACCCTTTTGGTCCGGCTTACTGATCGTATTCGAATCAGAAGCCTCATGTTTTTTTCTCTCCTTGTTGATTTAAGTTTTTTGAAACGGTCTTTCGGGTTTCTCTTGATACCTTTTTTACATCTAAAGTACATATGTGGTTTCGATTAACCCGGCTTGACTTTGAATGATAAGTCGCCAGCATATGACAATCATAAACATTTGGAAGTTTTGGCTTCTAAAGATTGGGTTATCACCCTTACTGCACAGGTCATGTAAACCAGCAGAGCAAATTCAATATCACAGGTATAATATTATTATTACAGTTATATTTCAAGTTCTGATTCATACCAGGCTTATCTATGACTCCTTTTTATACATCCGTGGTTATATGTGAGATATTATGACCCGACCTGCGGTAAACCGCCAAGGGATCTTGTGATCTATTTATGTGTGCAGGATAGTTCAAGGATTTTCTTATGCACAAGTCAAACAAATGATAAGTGTAACAAGGGTAAATATAAGAGGGCAGCTTAACAGTGTTGAGCATCAAAATGTCCATGATGGCACGACAGAGCAAAGTCATTCCTACCCTATTACATGACTCCCCGAGTCTAAATGATCAATTGTTTTTCAAAGTCATAGGTATGAACCGCCCCGCGGGTCAATCTTGTTGCCTTGGTTGGCCTGAGGCTTCTGGATCAACCCTCTCCACTTCTTTGTCCCGTTCCACGTCCTGGAAGGTTGATGATGACCAGTCAATGCCATTCAAATCTTGAAACTCAGCTTCATCGTCAACTAGCTTGGACGGGTCAACTTCAGGGGCAAAGGTGTGCTTATGGATTGGGGGGATCAGGCCTGTCACTTTATAAGTCGGTGTTCGTATCCTCTAATTTCCCACGTCATAAGCCGAATGGTACTTGGTGAGGTCCGTCTCATTGGCAATCAGGCTGGCCACATGACGTATATCCTTCACGCAAGCAGCAAAGTCCTTCTATTCAAACAAAGTGCCATCCTCCTTGAGGCTTGGATACCCAATGGCGATGTCGGCTGGGTCTAATTCCGGTAGCCATGCTTTGGCCCCGCTCAAAGCGGTTACGGCTCCGGCTCTCGCAGATGAACGCTTTATTTCATTAAACCGCTAGGGCAGCACAAAAAGCTTCCTTAGCACATCAACCAAGAGTGTGGGGGCTTCATTGGACAGAGAAACTGTGGCCAATGCACGCTGAGCACCATTGTAAAGTTGCTCTACCAATGTGTAAACCGCCTTTAGCTTTACAAGCATGTCTTCGTTGAGATTGCTGCTCCTGGGGCCTGCATAGTAATAACAGATGATTTAAATACAGTTCATATGATCAAGAGAGAGATTCAACACTTGACACTCATAAGGCGACTTATCAAAGATAGCCGAGACCATCTGAGACACAGGGCTTTTTAAGCCAGACAATTCAGTGGTCACCTCTTCAAGAGTCGCCTCTGCTTTTTCAGCTCGATTGGTCAAGGCAATCTTTTCTTCAGCCCAGACATTTTTCTCAACTTCAAAGTCGGCCTTTAGTTTTTCTTGTTCAGATACGCTGAATTCAAATTTTGAGTTTGTCCTCTGGGTCTTAGTCTCCTACAGCTCCAAGTGATTCTTCAATTCAGATAGCTCTGATTGAAGTTGAGCAGTGGTGGTCTGTTCATAAACCGGATCAACATCATAATTCAAAAGTTAGATCAACATATCAAGTCCCAAGCCTTTTGCACGCAATAACACTTGGCACTTGGGGGCTAATGTCTACCAAAAGTTCTATTTTAGTGGAGGCTTATGAGAATAAGTCCCAAGCACTTTGCAAGCAAAAATACTTGGCACTTGGGGACAAATGCATATTGCTGTTGAAAACTAAACAAGTAAGTATCATCTTCTATACATGAATATAAAGGACCGGCTCATTCATGCTGATTAAACCGGCCCTTGGGGACTACGGACTAAGTCGGATGATCAAAGGATTCTACCAAAGGATATGACTTATGCTCATGGTTCATCTAAGTCTGCGACATATTTATCATAAACAATAGACTTGGGGGCTGGCATAGTAAGTATAACTCAATAAAGGAAGAATTCGTACCTCAAACTTCTGGTGCATTTGGGTCACCATGTCTACTTCAAGATTGCGGCTGCTGTGCACTTGGATAATTAACCAGAAAAAACCTCGCCAATGCTCAAGTGGGAGTAATCAGCCATATCAAATCTGACTTTACATCATTCCATATGCTCCTCCTTGGCAGAATGCTTGGCTAGCACAGTGGGCCTTCCCGGTTCTCTAAAGCCGGTGGCATGATCACCACGTCTTCATCATGAACCTCAGCCGTCTTTGGTGGACTAGAGACTTCAGGATTTAAAGACTCATCAATGGCTCGCTCCATAGGGGGGGTCAGAAGTTGCTGGCAGGTTATCAAGAACTGGCTCAGATGATTGGGGGATAGAGATCTCAGGCGCTGGAATCTGCTGCTCTGGCTCATTGACCTTTGGATCTTCAGCCGGCTTGTTTTTCTTTGCGCTCTTACTGGGCTTTGCTTTTCCACAGCATGAGTCAAAAAGGGATAGTATACGCATAAACGGATCAGAATGAGTAAAGAAGAAAGTGAATCACCATACGCAGGAGCAGTCTTTAAAGCCGCCAGGTTGGATTGAATTGAATAGTCGGAAGAGGAATGAGATGTATCTTGATAATTTGAGTCAGAAGAGTTGAGTGGTTGACGAGTAAGACCTGCCAAAGGATAAAAGAGTTTAAATCGGGGGTGATCTCATTTCGACGCTTCCTTGGTGTGTTCGGCAAGCCGGAGGAGAGTTCCGCGTCTTTGCTTGTCTGAGTTTGCCGCCGACTCTCATGCTGCTGTTGCTTCAAAATAAAGTGAGGATCCAGATGAGCTAAGGGGTGTGAAAATCTTACTTTTAGGGTTACTCTTCGGATTTTTTGTCTTGGCAAAGGCTCGGAGTCGGAGGAAATAATAGTTACCTCTTCTTCTACTCCCTGACTCATTCCCATGTCATCCTAATGATAATCAGTGTCAATAAGATGGTTAAAAAAGGAGCCAAGAGAGTCAAGAGCTACCTCCGACTCAGAGGTGTCCTCCAGTTGAAGTAATTCAGAAGCACTGGGCTTCTTTCCTCTCTTCTTGGCGGCTTTCCTGGCGGCTTTCTTGGCCTTCCTGGCTCTCTTTGCAGCCTCATGGTCATATTCTTTCTTCCAAAACTCATCATCAGCCTGTGAAAATCAGCAAAGGTTGAGTTAAGACAAAACATCAAAGATAAAGGTAAATTAACTAAGTTTGACGGCTTACCCCTGGAGCTGGGTTTGCTTTGCAGAAAGGGCTTAGGCCCACCTTGCCACAATCTGCTAGGCTTTCATTCAAAAGCGATTTCGTCATATCATTGATAAGATCATCAGGTAACTCATCGGGGCTGTGGGGCGGAGGATCCTTTGTGTCACAGGGATAAGAGCACATTAAGCCGGAGCGGCGGCTTAAGGGGATGATCCGCCACGCAACCCAACACCGGACCAAGTCAATGCCATTTAAGCCGTTCCCCAACAGAGCTTTGACTTTTGCAATGGTAGGGGCAAGCTTCTGGCGATCAGCAGCTGACAACTTGTCGGGCATCGGATGTTTGGATTCAAGACGCAGGGCGTGAAAGCCGGGCAGCGGGTTCTCATCAGCTGGAGAAGTATCTTGGTAGTAGAACCATGTCTGGTTCCAATCCTTGGGATGACTTGGTGGCCGCGCATAAGGAAAAATGGCGTCTCCCACCGTTGGATTGAGACCCCGCCAAGTTCCAAGCTAGGTTTGTTGGAGTATTCATTCTGGCGGTTCAAGTAAAATTATTCTCTGAAAAGTTCTAAGCTGGGCTCTTCTTCAAGATACACCTCACAGAACACTTGAAAATTGCATATGTTAGACACGGAATTGGGTCCGATGTCTTGAGGATGGAGATCGAAAAAGCGCAGGACGTCTCTGAAAAATTTAGAGCCGGGCGGCGAAAAGCCCTAGTTCATGTGACCAGTGAAGACAATGACTTCCCCTTCTTTGGGCTGAGGTTTTTCTTCTGTCAGATTAGGGGCACGGTATGACATGACATCCTTTTTGGGCAGATAGCCGGTTTTCACAAAGTCTTCCAGTGTATTATCCGCGACGATGGAGCGAACCCAGTTACAGGAAGTGGTTGTTTTGGGCGGCATTGTGAAGAGGGAAGCCTAAAAAAGTATAAGTTTGCCAATTCAAATTTAAGCCGGAGGAAAAGTATTACAACACGTATTCAGAATAGCGGCTTATAAAGGGGCCTAATGGTATATGAGTAATTATGCCAGGTTATTTAAGCCGCCATGAGCAGTTTGATGTTATCTATTGAGCATTGCCATTAAAGCCGGTGGTATGAGCCGCTGTAGCTAGGTGGATCTATCAAAGTGCATTTTTTTGGCTAAGTGCCACACAAACAGGTTTCACAGATTGCAATCATTATTTTGGATCAGTGGCAGTTCAGAAAAAGGAAATAAATCAAGACCTAAAAACCAGTACAGATGAGTTCATAAGCTCCAAGGGGATCTTTTCTTCAAAGAACAAGGATCCACTGGTATGGAAGGCGGAGGCGAAACTACCACCGCATAAGTTTTATACTGTTTTCAGATCTAAGAGGGTTACAGTGCAGGCACTAAGGATGAACTACGACGAACTATGAAGAACACGGAGAGGTTTAGAAAACCTAATGCGGATCTGAGGTACAGGAAAGCAAGTACTTACAGATGCAGATCAACTGCGGAGGGGCGCCGCCGTTCTCTGGTTCGTTTAGGGTGATGCAACAGCCAAGGATGAGGACGACGGTGTGCTTTGTGGCAGTGGCGGAGCTCGACCGGCAGAAGGTCGCGAGAGGAGGAAGACGATGGAAAGGGGGAGAATGAGGAAATACTGGTCGTGGCTATTTATAAGGAGGAGGCTGATAAGTGGGCGCGAAAAATGAGGAGACCAAAACATGGTTATCCAGCTGCTCACGCGCCTCGATTCTCAGACGGTTATTAAGATAAAGATCCGTTGAGATATGTTGGATAAAGTGTGAATTAATTACATGTGACGTCATGGCGGGTAATCACAAATCCAGAAGATGATGTCATGGCCGGTTATAAACTCTCGTGCAATGAAGAGCAGAAGATTTTTCCTAAGTGTTGAAAATTGACATGAACCAGTTCAAATCAATTTGGGGCCTAATGTTGGGGATATAACTATTAGGTATGACCCGCCCAGGAGGGGCCGGGTTATACTTATGTTGATTCATAATATGAAGCCCAAGGCGATATTTGAAGATGGCGGTTCAGTCAAGGGCCCAAGGCCCAAAGGCTGCTTAAGGCCCGTAGAGATAAACCGCCGTATATGTATGACTTGTATTGTAAGGCAAGAATAGATAGTCACCGAGCCGGACACTGTTTATGAGCCGGTCGGGACTCCGTGAGCCGCTGGGCGTCGACCTCTGTATATAAAGGGACGGCCCGGCGGTGGTTTAGGACAAGTAAGATTAGATCGAAAGCTAGGTCAAGCGGATTCACTCCCTGGTAATCAAGACATAAGCAATACCACCTCAAACTGGATTAGGCCTTTACCTTCACCTCTAGGGGCCGAACCAGTATAAACTCCCGTGTCCTTTTCCCTGTTTTAACCCCTTTAAGCTTCCTAGTTGCGATGGCTCCACGACTAAGTCCTTTTGCTAGGACATCTGCCGTGACCTTTCCACGACAGATACCCTGAGCAAGTTGGTTAGGCCAAACAACAACTTGGAGAGTTGAGAGTTAAAAGCTTGTCCGACTTAGTTCATTCCAAAGGGATATCCTTGTGCGTGTGTGTGTGTGTGTGTTGAAAAAAGATGATGGCTTCATTGATTGATCCTCGTGGAAAATTGTTGGATCTGTTGTCTTATCGAAATCTTGATTTGAGTGTGGGCTATCATCAAATGAATTCAGAGCCAACGATGTTCGTAATGTTGGCTTACTCGTGGTTGATCCCTCGAGCATACACCATTACATCTTTTGGTCTGACCAATGCTATCACCGTGTTCACTTAATTATGGAATTCCATTTATATGGAAACCTGGATGAATTGTTGTTGAGCCCATCAATAACATCCTTATCTCCTCCATGATTTGGTTGAACATTACACTAGTGTTGGAAACTTTATAAGCATTGCCCTCATGTCCTGTTCATGAAGCATATGCCGGGACGAAAGAAGTGATTTCCTCTAATTCATGTGCATTTGATGCAAGTTGCCGCTGTGAATTCGAGAAGGTTTATTTTTGCTTCCTATGGAATTATCCCAAGTCAGTCATGCATATGTGCGAAGTATTCTGTGGTCTAAAGACTTGCAACCTTCATTCCACTTGTATCCCTAGCACATCAAGCCACTGATTGACTTGTTCTAGGAAAAGAAGTTAACTGCTAATCCATGGTAATGCACAAGACTTCGATCTCCTCGTTGCTGGTTCCACCTGAACTCGGTAGTGTTACGTTGTAAGACTACTACATGGTCATGTTTGTCTAGGACAACATGTTCACATGTATGTAGTAGAATTAGCTCATGTTTTGGAACTTGCTATTGTAGTTCATTTCCCGAGAATCTCGCAACGCCGTCTCGTCGATTTGTGTTGCAAAATTTCATTTTTTTCCTTCTAGACTTGATGAGTGTGGAATATTCTGACACCAACCAGATCTGAATCTCAGGCAGATATGATGGTTGGAATCTTTCCCAAGAACTATAATATTGGTCTCTCTATAACCGGTAAAGTGGATGCCGTAGCCAACACACCCAGCTGAAAGACCTATTATTGTGGTATCTTGATTGAGGAAGTTGGCCACCTCCCGATAAGGATTTTGTAGGATTTACTCCTTAGATGTCCCTTATGGATTTTTGTGCTCCCGAAGTCTAACCTTTACTTGGTGTTCTAGATATCAAGCCATATCTATGAATGGGATACGCTAGTACATCAAGGAGAACATTAGAAGCGGAGTGCTAAATGTCTCTCGGTCGATCATCCAGATTTTGTTTCCTTGGCCTCGCTAAGGTGAAATCTGAGAAGGTGTTATCTTCCTTTTCATCTGCATCGTCCATCACCATTCATCATGGTAGTATGTTGTGTTGCCAGGATCCTTGACACGGATATTGGTAAAACCCAGTTGAATATGGAAATGCTCAAGTTCTTGAGAGCATGCGTAAGCATTAGGTTTTATCGTCGGCATTAATTGCGTAGTGCTCTTAGTTTCCTCGGTTATGTCATAACCTTTCAAATAGTGGACTCACACTCTACTGTTGAGCTTCTCCCCAGTTACTAGAATCATTCCCAACATTTGCATCTTGTTCCCAGCTTGCACCGCCATTGTGCCATCCTACCATGGACTACCCTTCTCAGTAATTACTGATCAGGATCATCCTCAAAGTGGTCCTACCATGGGTTCCATCCATTTCCGATGATAAGCAAAATTCATTCCTTGCGTTGTCTTCAACAAGGTAGTCCACATCATCCATTCTAGTCCGGGTATGCCATCCTTTCATACTCCGCCAAACAATTGTTGGTGAATTGCCCTAGGCTGGTATAAAGGGTCTCAATGATCTCTATGTCAAAAGTAATTCTTTTTGCCACTTAAGGGATAATCCTATGAGTCACCTCCTCCAAGATGTCTCGTTATGGTATCATGGCAACTCAACTCCTCGCTACGTTGACAACCATTCACAGCCTTCTTAAGTGTGGAATTGTTGTCTACCTAGTGAACCTCCGTCATCTGTTTCACTCCATCCCTCTAAATGTATGCTTCGTGTCTCAGCTCGAGAGATGTTTCAATGACTCACCCCATGAGTTGATCCTGAGTTGTTCGATCTTCAAGGAGATCGATCCTTCTAGAGTTTTCCCTTTCCTCTCATTGCCATGTAGGTTGGAGTTCTCAGAGCAAGACATCAAGACAAAGATGGTGATCGAATCAACGTTCTTATGAAGTGCAACCTGGATCATGAAGATTGTGTTGGTTTGTGTCCCCCTTCATCTTACCCTACGCTTGAATCTCGGGACGACATTCTTGTTTAGTGGGGATGATTTGTCACATCACTAGTTCTGGTCTGCCTAGTGCTAGCATCTGGTGTTGCATCATGTTTAAATCTCCCAGAAAGTTGAAATGGGGATGACAGAACCCCCATCACCCCCCCTTTAAACCAACTAGAGTTTACTAAACTCTTTTTCAATGAACCTGAAATGCCCTTCTAAAATGTTCATCATCTTTGCTTTGTCCTAGAATCTCTGACAAAAATGATGCACACTTTTCTAGGACATCATTGGGTCACTGAATTAAATCATATGCTATTTGCATTTGGGCATTTTAATGCTATAAAATATTTTAAATGCTCAAATAATCATAACCTAAAATGTTCACTGTTGGATATATTCTAAACAGTAGCCATGAGTAGTTTCATGATTTTTGGGAATGTCTAGGTATTTTTTAGAAAAGCCACAAAGATTATGGAAAAATAGAAAACAGGAAATAAGAGAGAGAGAGAGAGAGAGAGAGAGAGAGAGAGAGACTTACCTAGGCTCACCTGTGCAGCCACCTGGCGGCCCAACTGGCCGGCCCAGGCCACCAGGCCTGTCCCCCTGTCGTCTTCCTCGCGCCAGTAGGCAGAGGGCGTGTGCCCGGCGCATGCCGGCCACCTCCACCCTGCCTGCATGCCCTGGGAATCCCTGGGGATGCCACGCAGCCCCTTGGACCTCTCTCACTCCCTCTCCGAGCTTCTACCCTCCTCTGCTCTCTCCCCTCTCGTGCCCGAGCGCCGTCGTCACCGTCGCTCGCTGCTGCCATGGCCACAACCACTGCCTCGCCTCGCCGATGCACTCAAAAGCTCCGCCTCAACCACCTCTTCCTCCTCATTGAGCCCCGCCCCGCCGGAGGCTCTGTAGCATCGTCCCCGACTGCAACCCCGACTCTCGGCCGACGGTGACCTCGTCGTTGATTCGCCACCGTCTCCGCCTCCCCGAGCCCGCTGAGACCGTCCCCGACCCCGCTGTGAGCTCCGCCATCTTCTCCCCTAGTCCCCGTGCCCGTACACATCCTCTAACCGCCCGAGCCACCGGAGCCGTGAGCTCCCTGCCGCCGTCCATGTTGACGCCGTGGCCAGAGCTAGCTATGGCCGCGACTGAGCACATCAACATGCTCAGCGCCCCGCCAGCAGCCTAACGCATGCACCAGATCCTCATGTCGTGCTCCGTAGCCCCGTCCCCAAGCACGACAGAACTCCGACCGCCACTGCGAGCTCCGTTTCGGCGAGCTCCGGCGCCCCCGCAGCCACCCACCTGCCCCTGTGGACGCGGGAGAGCATGGGCTACGCCTCGATGGTCTCCGCGCGTCCAGCCGCCGCCTGTAGCGCTTCTCTGACGAGCTTACACCGCAGTTTTGGTCGTTGCCGGCCAAACTCCGGCGAGGGCCGACGTGGCTTCGTCATTAGCACTAACCCCCGCCAGCTAGACCACCATTAGACGCTGACAGCGGGCCCCGTAACGGGTCAAAGCCCGAGTCAACGTGGGATTAGTGTCTGTCTCACTGACCAGTGGACCCCACTGGTCAGGTTTGACCCTGTGACCTATTGACGCAAGCATGATGCAGTGCTGATGCAGTAAGTCATTTTCTGGATTAAATTGAATTCAGGAAATTCCAGAAAATGCCCAAAACTTCCAAAAAATCATAGACATTAACCTGTAACTCCAAATGTTTTTCAAAGATTTATATATGAAAAATGACCAGAAAAATCCAATCTATCCATTTGTACTGGTTTCATGCATGTCTAAGCAACTTAACCTTGCTGTTTAGTGCAAAACATGATAAGGCACTATTTAAATTCATAAATTGAGTTTGGGATTGAACCTTTGGTTCAAAATGACCCAAACCCATATGGTTGTAGTTGCATTAGGCCAACACACTCATATTGCCATGTCATGATCATGCATCATATTGTGCATTGCATTGATTATGTTCCTTCTCTGTTGTCGGTGGTTGTTCCCTCTCGATAGACGTGTTCCGACGATGAGTTCGATGACACCGATGAAGAGCTATATCATCTTTAGAAGTGCCAGGCAAGCAAACCCCATTGTTCATTCCAATACAATCCCACTCTCTCGCTCCTGCTCTCTTTTACTGCACTAGGATAACAACGATTCATCTGTTACTTGCATCGGTAGTTGAACACCTTTCCTCTGCATGACCTGTCATTGCAACAGTAAATAGATGAAACCCACTAGCATGAGTAGGAGTTGTTTGAGCCCTAATGTGCCTACTCATTCATGCTTCTTTGTCATGCCTGCTACTGCTTAGAGTTGAGTCAGGTATGATTCATCGGGGATGAATTGGAATGTTGTGAACATGCCCTATTGTGTGAGAGCTAAGTGTGTGAACACGATTTGGTAAAGGTAGCGGTGAGAGGCTATGTAGGGGTACATGGTGGGTTTTCTCATTGCAGCCGTCCTCAGGAACTGAGTTCTGTGTTTGTGATCCATGAACAGCTACTACCATGCATTGGGCCCGAAACCAATGGACCCTCTCGGCTTCTTAACCACCCTTGTCCTCTGTCCAAGAGTTGCAAGTAGTTTCTGGTGTTTGTAGTATGATGGAGGCTGTGTGCAGCGCTGACACGAGGGGTGGTCTGTGATGCGGTAGGCACGTGGTCGGGTATGCCGAGCGCCTGTTTGGTGTCGCAGAACCCTATGCATATCATTCGGCGCCGTATGTGGAAACCTCGGCCGGACTCCCTGCGTATGGAACCTGAATAGGCGATAAACCTGGACTAGAGACTTGAGTGTTTAGGTAGGCCGTGGCTGACACCCTTGCCAGGCATCCTCTTGAAGGTTGCCGAGATACATGACGTGTACATGGCGGTAAGTGGCGAGAGCGTGTGTGAAGAAGTACACCCCTGCAGGGTTAACAACATCTATTCGAATAGCCGCATCCGCGGTAAAGGACCTCTGGGTTGCCTATAGAGTTCATAGACAAGTGAAAGTGGATACTCTAAAATGCGCAAGATAAGCGTGAGTGCAATGGATGGCGTTCTAGTAGGGAGACGGGAGCGGATCCATCTTGTTGTATTGATATGGTGAATATGTGGACTCGTGTGTGCCACCTCAAAAGAGTTACTTGCAGTCGTAGTTCAGGATAGCCACCGAGTCAAAGCTGGCTTGCTGCAGTTAAACCCCACCACTCCTTTTGTTGATAATGATGCATATGTAGTTAGCTCTGATGTAAGTCTTGCTGGGTAAATTTGTACTCATGTTTGCTTAATTTATGTTTTTGCAGAGAGACTTCAGTCTCACTAGTAGTTCTCGTGGACTTCGTCGTTTAGCTTGTTACCTCTGCTACGATCTTGTGCCCTCGGCAGGAACTTGTAGATAGTCAGGCTTCTCAGCCCTTTTCATTTGTAGTTGTCTGTACTCAGACATGTTATGCTTCCGTTGCTTGTATGCTCTGAATGCCGAGTCATGAGACCCATGTTTGTAATACTTGGCTCCTCGGAGCCTATTGAATAAATACTTTGAGTCATAGAGTTATGTTGTGATGCCATGTTGTATTTGCACATATCGAGCATATTGTGTGTATGTTATTGAAATGCTTGGTATGTGTGGGATCCGACAACCTAGTTGTTTATTCTTGGTAGCCTCTCTTACCGGGAAATGTTTCCTAGTGCTTCCACTGAGCCATGGTAGCTTGCTACTGCTCCAGAACACTTAGGCTGGCCGGCGTGTGTCCTTCTTCATTTCTGTGTTTGTCCCTTCGGGGAAATGTCACACATTGTTCCTTTAAGTCCCTGTAGCTTGCTACGACTTGGGTTCATACGTTGTTGATCGACACGTTCGTTGTTGGGTCATGTATGCCTGTCTCTGTTAGCGCCACCTTGGGTCTACACTAGTCATGTCGGCCCGGGTTCTTTGTCATATGGATGCTAGCGGCACTATCATATACATGAGCCAGAAGGCGCAAATGGTCCCGGGCCAGGTAAGGTGGCACCCGTGGGAATACCGTGCATGAGGCTGCAACGTGATATGATGTGTTACATGCTAGATCGGTGTGGCTTAGGACTCGGGCTCATGATAGAAGATTACACTGATAAATATGTTAGGTAGCATTCCACATCAAAAATTCTATTTTTATCATTTACCTACTCGAGGATGAGCAGGAATTAATCTTGGGGATGCTTGATACGTCTCCAACGTATCTATAATTTTTGATTGTTCCATGCTATTATATTATCCATCTTGGATGTTTTATATGCATTTATATGCTATTTTGTTTGATTTTTTGGACTAACCTATTAACATAGAGCCGAGTGCCAGTTTTTTTGCTTGTTTTTGAGTTCTACAGAAAAGGAATACCAAACGGAGTCCAATTGACATGCCAATTTTTGAGTATTTTTTATGGACCAAAAGAATCCCCCAAAGTGAAAGAGTTGGGCTAGAAGAGTCCCGAGCCATCCACGAGGGTGGAGGGCGCGCCCTACCTCCCTAGGCGCACCCCCTATCTCGTGGACGACTCGGAGACCCTCCTGATGTGAGACCGATGCCAAAAATTCATATAAATACAGAAACCCCCAGAAATAAACCTAGATCGGGAGTTCCGCTGCAGCAAGCCTCTCTAGCCACCAAAAACCTCTCGGGAGCCCGTTCCGGCACCCTGCCGGAGGGGGAATCCATCACCGGTGGCCATCTTCATCATCCCAGCGCTCTCCATGACGAGGAGGGAGTAGTTCACCCTTGGGGCTGAGGGTATGTACTTGTAGCTATGTGTTTGATCTCTCTCTCTCTCTCTCTCTCTCTCTTGTTCTTGATATGGCACGATCTTGATGTACCGCGAGCTTTGCTATTATAGTTGGATCTTATGATGTTTCTCCCCCTCTACTCTCTTGTAATGGATTGTGTTTTCCCTTCAAAGTTATCTTATTGGATTGAGTCTTTAAGGATTTGAGAACACTTGATGTATGTCTTGCAGGTGCTTATCTGTGGTGACAATATCACATGATCTACTACATGTATGTTTTGGTGATCAACTTGCGGGTTCAATGACCTTGTGAACTTATGCATAGGGGTTGGCACACGTTTTCGTCTTGACTCTCCGGAAGAAACTTTGGGACACTCTTTGAAGTACTTTGTGTTGGTTTGAATAGATGAATTTGAGATTGTGTGATGCATATCGTATAATCATACCTGTGGATACTTGTGGTGACATTGGAGTATCTAGGTGACATTAGGGTTTTGGTTGATTTGTGTCTTAAGGTGTTATTTTACTACGAACTCTAGGGCTGTTTGTGACACTTATAGGAATAGCCCAATGTATTGGTCGGAAATAATAACTTTGAGGTGGTTTCGTACCCTACAATAATATCTTTGTTTGTTCTCTGCTATTAGTGAATTAGGAGTAACTCTTTGTTGCATATTGAGGGATTTTTATATGATCTAATTATGTTATTATTGTTGAGAGAACTTGCACTAGTGAAATTATGAACCCTAGGCCTTGTTTCCTACCATTGCAATATGGTTTATGCTCACTTTTATCATTAGTTACCTTGCTGTTTTTATATTTTTCAGATTACAAAAACCTATATCTACTATCCATATTGCACTTGTATCACCATCTCTTCGCCGAACTAGTGCACCTATACAATTTACCATTGTATTGGGTGTGTTGGGGACACAAGAGACTCTTTGTTATTTGGTTGCAGGGTTGTTTGAGAGAGACCATCTTCATCCTACGCCTCCCACGGATTGATAAACCTTAGGTCATCCACTTGAGGGAAATTTTCTACTGTCCTACAAACCTCTGCACTTGGAGGCCCAACAACGTCTACAAGAAGAAGGTTGTGTAATAGACATCAGGGTTTAGTCTGTAGAGGCTAGAAGAACAATCGTCATCCTACTAGTTTAGTGTTGGGAACATAGCATGCAATTTCAAAAAAATTTATACGCTCACGCAAGATCTATCTAGGAGATGCATAGCAATGTGAGGGAAGAGTGTGTCCACGTACCCTCGTAGAACGAAAACGGAAGCATTAACTTAACGTGATTGATGTAGTCGAATGTCTTCTCGAATCAACTGATCAAAACATACGGCACCTCCGAGTTCTGCACATGTTCAGCTCGATGACGTCCCTCGAACTCTTGATCCAGTAGAGGCACGAAGGAGTCGATGAGTTCCGTCAGCACAATGGCGTGATGACAGTGTTGGTGATGTGATCTGCGTAGGGCTTCGCCTAAGCACTACAACAATATGACCGGAGGAGTAAATGATGGAGGGGGGCACCGCACATGGCTAAACAATTGATGTGCTTTGGGGTGATCCCTACCCTCGTATATAAAGGAGGAGGGGAGGAGGCCGGCCACAAGGGGCGCGCCATGGAGGGGGGGTCCTAGTAGGATTTGACCCCCTCCTTTTCCTTCTCATGGAGGGGGAAAAGGGGGAAGGGAGAGGGAAGAGGAGTAGGAAAGGGGGGCGTGCCTGCTCCCCTAGTCCAATTCGGACTCCCCATGGGAGGGGGGCAGGGCCACCCCTTGTGGGCTGCCTCCCCTCACCCCTATGGCCCATGTAGGCCCAACAATTCCCCGGGGGGTTCTAGTAACCTCCCGGTACTCTGAAAATTACCTGAACCTTTCCGAAACCATTCCGGTGTCCGAATTGTAGGGGAACGCAGTAATTTCAAAGAAAATCCTACGATCATGCAAGATCTATCTCTAGGTGATGCATAGCAACGAGAGGGGAGAGTGTTGTCTACGTACCCTCGTAGACCAAAAGCGGAAGCGTTATGACAACGCGGTTGATGTAGTGTACGTCTTCATGATCCGACCGATCCTAGTACCGAAAGTACAACACCTCCGTGATCCGCACACGTTCAGCTCGATGACGTCCCACAAACTCTAGATCCAGCTGAGTATCGAGGGAGAGCTTCGTCAGCACGACGACGTGATGATGGTGATGATGAAGTTACCGACGCAGGGCTTCACCTAAGCACTACAACGATATGACCGAGGTGGAAATCTGTGGAGGGGGCACCGCACACGACTAAACAATCAACTTGTGTGTCTATGGGGTGCCCTCCTCCCCCGTATATAAAGGAGGGGAGGAGGGGAGGGCCGACCCGACCCTCTCTATGGCACGCCCTAGGGGGAATCCTACTCCCACCGGGAGTAGGATTACCCCTTTCCCTAGGTGGAGTAGGAGAGGAAGGAAGGAGGAGAGAGGGGGAAGGAAAGGGGGGGGCTCCCAATTCGGATTGGGCTTCAGGGGGGGGCGCCCCCACCTTGGCCGCCTCCTCCTCTCTCCCACTAAGGCCCATTAAGGCCCATGTACTCCCCGGGGGGTTCCGGTAACCCCCCGGTAGTATGGTAAATGCCCGAACTCACCCGGAACCCTTCTGATGTCCAAACATAGCATTCCAATATATCGACCTTTATGTCTCGACCATTTCGAGACTCCTCGTCATGTCCATGGTCTCATCCGGGACTCCGAACAACCTTCAGTACATCAAAACACATAAACTCATAATACCGATCGTCACCGAACGTTAAGCGTGGGGACCCTACGGGTTCCAGAACTATGTAGACATGATCGAGACTCGTCTTCGGTCAATAACCAATAGCGGAACCTGGATGCTCATATTGGTTCCTACATATTCTACGACGATCTTTATTGGTCAAACCGCATAACAACATACGTTGTTCCCTTTGTCATCAGTATGTTACTTGCCCAAGATTCGATCGCCGGTATCATTATACCTAGTTCAATCTCGTTACCGGCAAGTCTCTTTACTCGTTCCGTAGTACTTCATCCCGCAACTAACTCATTAGTTACAATGCTTGCAAGGTTATAGTGATGAGTATTACCGAGAGGGCCCAAAGATACCTCTCCGAAACTCGGAGTGACAAATCCTAATCTCGATATATGACAACCTAACAAACACCTTCGGAGACACCTGTAGAGCACCTTTATAATCACCCTTTTACATTGTGAAATTTGGTAGCACACAAAGTGTTCCTCCGGTATTCGGGAGTTGCATAATCTCATAGTATGAGGAACTTGTATAAGTTATGAAGAAAGCAGTAGCAATGAAACTGACATGATCATAATGCTAAGCTAACAGATGGGTCATGTCCATCACAGCATTCTCCTAATGATGTGATCCCGTTCATCAAATGACAACACATGTCTATGGTTAGGAAACATAACCATCTTTGATTAACGAGCTAGTTAAGTAGAGGCATACTAGGGACTATAAGTTTTGTCTATGTGTTCACACATGTACTAAGTTTCCGGTTAATACAATTATAGCATGAATAATAAACATTTATCATGAATTAAGGAAATAAATAATAATTGTATTATTGCCTCTAGGGTATATTTCCTCCAGTCTCCCACTTGCACTAGAGTCAATAATCCAGTTCACATCACCATGTGATTTAACACCAATATTCTATGTCTATAATGCTCTGCACGGAGCTAGTCTAGCTAATTGCTCCCACTTTCAATATGTATCTAGATTGAGACTTCGAGTCATCTGGATCGGTGTAAAAGCTTGCATCGATGTAACACTTTACAATGAGCTCTTTTATCACCTCCATAATTGAGAAATATTTCCTTAGTCCTCACTAAGGATAATCTTGAACGATGTCCAGTGATCTAGTCCTAGATAGAAATTGTACTCCCTTGCAAAACTTAGGGCAAGATACACAATAGGTCTGGTACACATCACATCATACTTTATAGAACCTATGTCTGTGGCATAGGGAATGACTTTCATTCTCTTTCTATTTTCTGCCGTGGTCAGGCTTTGAGTTTTACTCAACTTTACACCTTGTAATACAGGCAAGAACCCTTTCTTTGACTGATCCATTTTGAACTTCTTCAAAACTTTACCAAGGTATGTGCTTTCCGAAAGTCCAATTAAGCGTCTTGATCTATCTATAGATCTTGATGCCCAATATGTAAGCAGCTTCACCGAGGTCTTTCATTGAAAAACTCTTATTCAAGTATCCCTTTATGCTATCCAGAAATTCTATATTATTTCCAATCAACAATATGTCACCCACATATAATATTAGAAATGCTACAGAGCTCCCACTCACTTTCTTGTAAATACAGGCTTCACTGCAAGTCTGTATAAAAATATATTCTTTGATCAACTCATCAAGGCGTATATTCCGATGCTTGCATCAGTCCATAGATGGATCGCTGGAGCTTGCACACCTTGTTAGTACCTTTAGGATTGACAAAACCTTCTGGTTGCATCATATACAACTCTTCTTTAAGAAATATCCATTTAAGGAATGTAGTTTTGACATCCATTTGCCAGATTTCATAAAATATGGAAACTGCTAACATGATTCAAACGAATTTAAGCATCGCTACAGTTGAGAAAATCTCATTGTAGTCAACACCTTGAACTTGTCGAAAACCTTTTGCGACAATTCGAGCTTTGTAGATAGTAACACTACTATCAATGTCCGTCTTCCTCTTGAAGATCCATTTATTTAATATGGCTTGCCGACCACCGGGCAAGTCCACCAAAGTCCACACTTTGTTCTCATACATGGATCCCATCTCAGATTTCATGGCCTCAAGCCATTTCGCGGAATCTGGGCTCATCATCGCTTCCCCATAGTTCGTAGGTTCATCATGGTCTAGTAACATGATTTTCAGAATAGGATTACTGTACCACTCTAGTGCGGACCATACTCTAGAAAACCTACGAGGTTTTGTAGTAACTTGATCTGAAATTTAATGATCATCATCATTAGCTTCCTCACCAATTGCTGTAGGAATCACTAGAACTGATTTCTGGGTTGAACTACTTTCCAATTCGGGAGAAGGTACAATTACCTCATCAAGCTCTACTTTCCTCCCACTCACTTCTTTCGAGAGAAACTCCTTCTCTAGAAAGGATTCATTCTTAGTAATGAATATCTTGCCTTCGGATCCGTGTTAGAAGGTGTACCCAACAGTTTTCTTTGGGTATCCTATGAAGACGCAGTTCTCCCATTTGGGTTCGAGCTTATCAGGTTGAAGATTTTTCACATAAGCATCGCAACCCCAAACTTTAAGAAACGACAACTTTGGTTTCTTGCCAAACCATAGTTCCATAAGGTGTCGTCTCAACGGATTTCGATGTTGCCCTATTTAACGTGAATGTTGTTGTCTCTAATGCATAACCCCAAAATGATAGTGTTAACCTGGTAAGAGACATCATAGATCGCACCATATCCAATAAAGTGCGGTTACAACGTTCAGACACACCATTACGTTGTGGTGTTCCATGTGGCGTGAGCTGTGAAACTATTCCACATTGTCTTAAATGAAGGCCAAACTCGTAACTCAAATATTCTCCTCTATGATCAGATCGTAGAAACTTTATTTTTCTTGTTACGATGATTCTCCACTTCACTCTAAAATTCTTTGAACTTTTCATATGTTTCAGACTTGTGTTTCATTAAGTAGATATGCCCATATCTGCTCAGATCATCTATGAAGGTCAGAAAATAACGATACCCGCCACGAGCATCAACACTCATTGGACCGCATACATCGGTATGTATTATTTCCAATAAGTCACTAGCTCATTCCATTGTTCCGAAGAACGGAGTTTTAGTCATCTTGCCCATATGGCATGGTTCGCAAGCATCAAATGATTCATAATCAAGTGATTCCAAAAAATCCATCTTTATGGAGTTTCTTCATGTGCTTTACACCGATATGACCCAAATGGCAATGCCACAAATATGTTGCACTATCATTATCAACTTTGCATCTTTTGGCATCAATGTTATGAATATGTGTATCACTACGATCAAGATTTAATAAACCATCAACATTGGGTGTATGACCATAGACGGTTTTATTCATGTAAACAGAATAGCAATTTATTCTCTGTATTAGATGAATAATCGTATCGCAATAAACAAGATCTAATCATATTTATGCTCAACACAAACACCAAATAACATTTATTTAGGTTCAACACTAATCTCGAAAGTATAGGGAGTGTACGATGATGATCATATCAATCTTGGAACCACTTCCAACACACATCATCACTTCACCCTCAACTAGTCTCTGTTTATTCTGTAACTCCTGTTTCGAGTTACTGATCTTAGCAACCGAACAAGTATCAAATACCCAGGGGTTACTATAAACACTAGTAAGGTACACATCAATAACTTGTATATCAAATATACCCTTGTTCACTTTGCCATCCTTCTTATCCAACAAATATTTGGGGTAACTCCGCTTCTAGTGACCATTTCCTTTACAGTAGAAGCACTTAGTTTCAGGCTTAGGTCCAGCTTTGGGCTTCTTCACGGGAGTGACAACTTGCTTGCCATTCTACTTGAAGTTCCCTTTCTTTCCCTTTGCCCTTTACTTGAAACTAGTGGTCTTGTTTAATCATCAACACTTGATGCTTTTCCTTGATTTCTACCTTCGTCGATTTCAGCATCACTAAGAGCTCGGGAATTTCTTTTGTCATCCCTTGCATATTATAGTTCATCACGAAGTTCCAGTAACTTGGTGATGACTACTAGAGAACTCTGCCAATCACTGTCTTATCTGGAAGATTAACTCCCACTTGATTCAAGCGATTGTAGTACCTAGATAATCTGAGCACATGCTCACTGCTTGAGCTATTCTCCTCCATCTTTTAGCTATAGAACTTGTTGGAGACTTCATGTATCTCAACTCGGGTATTTGCTTGAAATATTAACTTCAACTCCTGGAACATCTCATATGGTCCATGACGTTCAAAATGACTTTGAAGTCCCGATTCTAAGTCGTTAAGAATGGTGGACTAAACTATCAAGTAGTCATCATATTTATCTAGCCAAACGTTCATAACGTCTGCATCTGCTCCTGCAATAGGTCTGTCACCTAGCGGTACATCAAGGACATAATTCTTCTGTGCAACAATGAGGATAAACCTCAGATCACGGACCCAGTCCGCATCATTGCTAGTATCATCTTTCAACTTAGTTTTCTCTAGGAACACATATAAAAACATAGGGAAGCAACAACGCGAGCTATTGATCTACAACATTATTTGCAAAATACTATCATGACTAAGTTCATGATAAATTAAAGTTCAATTAATCATCTTACTTAAAAACTCCCACTTAGATAGACATCCCTCTAATCATCTAAGTGATCACATGATCCAAATCAACTAAACCCTGTCCGATCATCACGTGAGATGGAGTAGTTTTTAATGGTGAACATCATTATGTTGATCATATCTACTATATGATTCACGTTCGACCTTTCAGTCTCAGTGTTCCGAGGCCATATCTGCATATGCTAGGCTCATCCAGTTTAACCCAAGTATTCTGCGTGTGCAAAACTGGCTTGCACCTGTTGTATGTGAACGTAGAGCTTATCACACCCGATCATCATGTGGTGTCTCAGCACGAAGAACTGTAGCAATGGTGCATACTCAGGGAGAACACTTATACCTCGAAATTTAGTAAGGGATCATCTTATAATGCTACCGCCGTACTAAGCAAAATAAGATGCATAAAAGATAAACATCACATGCAATCAAAATGTGTGACATGATATGCCCATCATCATCTTGTGCTCATGATCTTCATCACCAAAGCATCATCATGATCTCCATCGTCATCGGCGCGACACCTTGATCTCCATCGTAGCATAGTTGTCGTCTCGCCAACTATTGTTACTACGACTATCGCTACCGCTTAGTGATAAAGTAAAACAATTACATGGCGATTGCATTGCATACAATAAAGCGACAACCATATGGCTCCTGCCAGTTGCCGATAACTTTGTTATAGAACATGATCATCTCATACAACAATCTATATCATATCATGCCTTGACCATATCACATCACAACAAGCCCAGCAAAAACAAGTTAGACGTCTTCTAATTTGTTGTTGCAAGTTTTACATGGCTGCTACGGGCTTCTAGCAACAACTATTCTTACCTACGCATCAAAACCACAACGATTTTTTGTCAAGTGTGCTATTTTAACCTTCAACAAGGACCGGGTGTAGCCACACTCGATTCAACTAAAGTTGGAGAGACAGACACTCACCAGCCACCTATGTGAGAAGCAAGTCAGTAGAACCAATCTCGCGTAAGCGTACGCGTAATGTCGGTCTGAGCCGCTTCATCCAACAATACCGCCGAATCAAAGTATGACATGCTGGTAAGCAGTATGACTATTATCGCCCACAACTCTTTGTGTTCTACTCGTGCGTATAACATCTACACATAAACCTGGATCGGATGCCACTGTAGGGGAACGCAGTAATTTAAAAAAAATCCTACGATCATGCAAGATCTATCTCTAGGTGATGCATTGCAACGAGAGGGGAGAGTGTTGTCTACGTACCCTCATAGACCGAAAGCGGAAGCGTTATGAGAATGCGGTAGATGTAGTCATACGTCTTCATGATCCGACCGATCCTAGTACCGAAAGTACGACACCTCCGTGATCTGCACACGTTCAGCTCGGTGACGTCCCATGAACTCTAGATCCAGCTGAGTGTCGAGGGAGATCTTCGTCAGCACGACAACGTGATAATGGTGATGATGAAGTTACGAATGCAGGGCTTTGCCTAAGCACTACAACAATATGACTGAGGTGCAAATCTGTGGAGGGGGGCACCACACACGGCTAAACAATCAACTTGTGTGTCTATGGGGTGCCCCCTCCCCCGTATATAAAGGAGTGGAGGAGGGGAGGGATGACCCTCTCTATGGTGCACCCTAGGGGGAGTCCTACTCCCACTGGGAGTAGGATTCCCCCCTTTCCCTAGTTGGAGTAGGAGAGGAAGGAAGGAGGAGAGAGGGAGAAGGAAAGGGGGGCCGCCCCCCTCCCAATTCGGATTGGGCTTGGGTGGGGGGGGGGAGGGCGCCACCACCTTGGCCGCCTCCTCCTCTCTCCCACTAAGGCCCATTAAGGCCCATTGAGGGAGTCCTGGATTAGGGGGTGTCCAGATGGCCGGACTATAGCCTTTGGCCGGACTCCTGGACTATGAAGATACAAGATTGAAGACTTCGTCCCGTGTCCGGATGGGACTTCCCTTGGCATGGAAGGCAAGCTTGGCGATACGGATATGTAGACCTCCTACCATTGTAATCGACTCTGTGTAACCCTAACCCTCTTCGGTGCCTATATAAACCGGAGGGTTTTAGTCCGTAGGAAGAACAACAATCATACCATAGGCTAGCTTCTAGGGTTTAGCCTCTCTGATCTCGTGGTAGATCTACTCTTGTACTACCCATATCATCAATATCAATCAAGCAGGAGTAGGGATTTACCTCCATTGAGAGGGCCCGAACCTGGGTAAAAACATCGTGTCCCTTGTCTCCTGTTACCATCCGCCTAGACACACAGTTCGGGACCCCCTACCCGAGATCCGCCGGTTTTGACACCGACATTGGTGCTTTCATTGAGAGTTCCTCTGTGTCGTCATCTTTAGGCCCGATGGCACCTCCGATCATCAATAACGATGCGGTCCAGGGTGAGACTTTTCTCCCCGGACAGATCTTCGTATTCGGCGGCTTTGCACTGCGGGCCAATTCGCGTGGCCATCTGGAGCAGATTGAAAGCTACGCCCCTGGCCATCAGGTCAGATTTGGAAGTTTGAACTATACGGCTGACGTCCGCGGAGACTTGATCTTCCATGGGTTCGAGCCACAGCCAAGTGCGCCGCACTGTCACGATGGGCATGATCTAGCTCTGCCGCCAGACAGTGCCCTGGAGGCTGCACAAGTGTCCGCTCCGACCCTTAGCTCGGAGCCGACTGCGCCGATCGAGGATGGGTGGCTGGACACCGCCTCGGGGGCTGCTACCTCTACGGCGATTGAGCCGAACACCAACACTATCCTTTGCGAAGCTCGTGACTCCAAGGTGCCGGACTCCTCTTCGGACTCCGAACCCTCCGCGCCCCTGCCAATCGAATCCGATTGGGCGCCGATCATGGAGTTCACTGCCGCGGACATCTTTCAGCACTCGCCCTTTGCCGACATCCTGGATTTACTAAAGTCTCTCTCTCTATCAGGAGAGCTCTGGCCGGACTATGGTCAGCAAGGTTGGGATGCGGACGATGAAGAAATTTGACTCCCACCCACCACCCACTTCGTAGCCACTGTCGAAAGTTTAAACGACGTGCTCGACTTCGACTCTGAAGACATCGACGGTATGGACGACGATGTAGGAGACAAACATGAACCATCACCTATAGGGCACTGGACAGCCACCTCATCTCACGATGTATACATGGTGGACACACCTAAAGGAAGCGACGACGAGGAACAACGGGACGCCACGAAGGATCATTCCATCGAAAAGCAGTCAAAACGGCGACGTAAGCGCCGCTCAAAGTCCCGCCTTGACAAAGACAGTAGCCACACAGACCCAGCCATAGAGCAGGGCGAACTGGTGGACGACGAACATGCTATCGAGCAACCGTCCGAACAGGACAATCTGGATAAACAACCCGTCCCCGGCGAAGATAACAGTCCGGACGATCTAACACCGGACAAGTTACTGGAGCAGAAGAACCTCCACAAAAGGCTCGTCGCCACTGCGCGTAGCCTGAAAAAGCAGAAGCAGAAGCTCAAAACAGCGGAAGATGCGCTCAGAATCAGATGGAGCAAAGTACTCAACACCGTAGACAAATACGGCGATAGTCGCCGAACAAAGAGCTACCCGAAGCGAAAACTACTGCCGAATTCGATGAGGAGGCCGTAGAGCCCCCGCAATCAAAGAACAAGGAGACCACCCGGTCGGATAGACGACCCCATGGCAAACATAGAGCGGCAAACGGCGTCGCACACAAGCCGGCACGCGATCCGCACACGGATTCGCATCAAAAAGATGGCCCAGTTAGATCTATCTACGGGCCAAGAAAGCAAGCTCTAGCAAGCAATGCAACACATCAAGTATCCAAATATTACGGTACACCTAAATATAGGGGTGCCGCACACCCCCTATGTTTCACCCATGAGGTTCTGGATTATGAATTTCCAGCGGGATTCAAACCCGTAAACATAGAGGCATACGACGGAACAATAGACCCTGGAGTCTGGATCGAGGATTACATCCTCCACATACACATGGCTAGAGGAGATGACCTCCACGCCATAAAATACTTACCCCTCAAGCTCAAAGGGCCAGCCCGGCATTGGCTCAAAAGCCTCCCCGAAAACACCATTGGAAGTTGGGAAGAGCTCGAGGATGCTTTTCGGGCAAATTTTCAAGGAACCTATGTCCGACCTCCGGATGCAAACGATTTAAGTCACATAACTCAACAACCCGGAGAGTCAGCCCGAAAATTCTGGAACAGATTCCTTACTAAAAAGAACCAAATAGTCGACTGTCCGGACGCTGAAGCCTTAGCAGCTTTCAAACACAACGTCCGAGACGAATGGCTCGCCAGACACCTCGGCCAAGAAAAGCCAAGAACAATGGCCGCATTAACAAGCCTCATGACCCGCTTTTGCGCGTGAGAGGATAGCTGGCTGGCAAGATGCAGTACCAGCGACCCAAGTACATCCGAAGTCAGGGATGGAAACAGGAAACCGCGACGCAGAAAGGACCAGCGCCGGACCAAGGGAAACAGCCCGAAGAGCACGGCAGTTAACGCCAGATTCAAAAGCGCACGGCAGAATCATAAAAAACTGCCCCCCTAAGGATAATAGGGACGAGCTATCTAACTTAAACAAAATCTTGGACAAGATATGCCAAATCCACAGTACTCCCGGGAAGCCTGCAAACCATACCCACAGAGATTGTTGGGTCTTCAAGCAGTCCGGCAAACTCAACGCCGAACACAAGGGGCTCGACACACCAAGCGAAGACGATGACGAACCCCACAAGCAGAGCACCGGAAAAAAAAAGAATTTCCCACAAGAAGTCAAAACAGTAAACTCACTTTACGTGACAAAAGGGAAAAACAGAATGGCGCCCATAGAGATACGCGCCATACGGCCTATCCCAAAGGAGTCCCGCGACTGGTTGTTAAAACCAATCACCTTCGACCATCAGGATTACTCCAGAAGTATCCAGAATGCAGGATGGACTGCCTTGATATTAGATCCGATAATCGACAGACTCCAATTCACACAAGTCCTAATGGACGGCGGCAGTGAGCTAAACCTGCTATATCAGGACACAATCCGCAAAATGGGGATAGACCCAACCAAAATTCGCCATAGCAACACTTCCTTTCAACGGGTAATGCCAGGCCCATATGCCCATTGTACGGGCTCTCTACTGCTAGAAGTTGTGTTCGGCTCACCCGACAACTTCCGCCGCGAAAGGTTAACCTTCCACCTCGCCCCATTTACAAGTAGCTACCAAGCACTACTGGGACGCGAAGCTTTCGCCCGCTTTAACACAATACCGCATTATGCATCCCTCACACTTAAAATGCCCGATCCACGAGGCATCATCTCCTTAAAGGGAAATATTGAGTGTTCCTCGAGCGCAGAAGATTGTGTGACTGCCTTGGCAGCCACACACTAAACCGGCTTCACTAATCCGAGCACCTAAACAAGTCGTTCAGACCTCGGACACGGTTAGACGAGTCCGGCGTAAACATACAAGGGCTTACCAGCCGCATACCCCCGCACAAGGGGCTCCGTGCATATACAACAAGAGACAATAAAGCTCAATTTTATTCATTTTTTTTGAATCATACTTTGTTTATTTAATATAACATACATTTTTGCACGATCTTTTTCAACTAAGTTCCTCTCTTTTACAGATGAACACCGTGCTACACCCGTCCAGGATACGGCACAACGGAGACACAGGCGCAGACGTGCAGCAGGGACCCGTTGCAAGGATTCTTTTCAGATTAAGACCCTGCGTAAACCTTTTTTACTGTCTCTTGTTGATATACATCCCTTGGTTTCTTGCTATAACCAAGGAGGAGGCTGGCGTTTTGGCATGGGCCACGTCAGAATTTTGCGCGTACCTGTACACCAGGGGCTTATTACCAAGGGCGTTGTTCGACCCGTTTTCATAAAGACCGAATACCTTAGGGAGTGTTCGGCTTCTCGAGTTAGGCCTTATATGCATCAGCTCCGAATCATGTCTTTGGTCAAATGTTGGGTTTGCCCGGCTCCTGTGTTTTGCTGCCTTACGTTTCGCTCTATCGGCTAACGCGGCACCAGGAGAACTACTGCGATTGTGCCCCGGTTCGGCCAGGCGAGCACCTTAGTAGAGAAAACCGAAAACTGACTGCCATGATATAGCGTGAGACTGGTCAACCACTCGATGACCCGCCAGAATATATAGGATTCCTCCGCATTGATGAAGGGCCGTTTCCCGGTCAGGCACATACGCGTCCCGAATTTGGGTGAGCGCGGTGCCCCTAGGGGCTATATAGTAGCCCCACTGTCAAACTCCTATGGCTAAGGGAAAGTGATAAAGCATTATAGTCCGGTTGCCTAGTTTGCTGCGCTACCACCTCCTTTATAGGACCAAGACGTTGGATCAAGTGTGAAAATGCGCCTTTTGCAAACACCCCCGCATTATATGCATGGGGGCTGAAGCCGAAGACTGCCATCTTTCAGGTTATATACACATATACATTAACGGCCGCACAGGAGGTATTTTAATTCTTGAAGGCACAAGTATAAAAAGCTTTTATATTTCATCGAAACATTGTTTCACAATAATACATGTTATTTGAACATAATATCCTTCGAGCACTGCGTCTCTATTAAACGAGCACCCTGCTGAACTTCCTGAAAATAGTGCTCGACAGGAACTCAGCTTCCGTCCGAATCTTGGGATGCAACATCGGTGGCCTTCATCTCCGCCCAGTATGTCTTGACACAGGCAAGAGCCATCCGCGCACCCTCTATGCATGCTGACCTCCTCATTGCATTGATATGCGGCACCGCACCAAGGAACTGCTGCACCAAGCCAAAATAACTCTTTGGCTCAGGCCTCTTCGGCCACAAAAGACTCACGACATCCTGCAAGGCAAGTCCAAATAACCTATTCAGCTCTGCCCACTCGGCCAAGCGATCGGTTAATGGAAGTGGGCGCTCTGGATTATGGAACTGCGACCAAAAAACCTTTTCCATTTCGTGATCCGTTTGATCTCGGAAGTGTTCGACCACATCCGCGGCACTTGCCGCCAAGTCCAGATAAGCATCCTCCGCACTCCACAGCCGGTCCAACTGAGCATATTTAGGATCCATGAATTTCCTCCGCAGCAGAAAGGGCTTTCCAGCCGCGATATCTCCGGCCTGACGCAACTCCTCCTTCATAGCTCTCATAGCAGAGCGAGCATCCTTGGCCTCGGTAGTGGCCTTCTTCAGGTCCTCTTGTATCGCTAGTTCTTCTTTTTCAAGAAGCTTGCAGCGGTCGGCAGCATTCTTTAACTTCACGGACATCTCGACCACTTCCTTCTTGCTTCGGCAGTGAGTAGCCTGTTCGGCTTTTACCTCTTCGGCCGCCTTTAAGGCAGCCGCACTCTTTCTGGCCTGCTCCTTAGCTCGGGCAAGCTCCGCCCGAAGGTTCTCCATGGAAGCGGCACCATCTGCATCAAGCATACACGTTGTAAGGCACGGTCATCAAGCTCCCTTACCAGGTGTCCGCGGAGAAATTGCATACCTTGCGACTCGTCAAGTCGCTTATTGACAAGCGCGATGTCGGCATTCGCCACGTCAAGTTGCTGCTTTAGTTCGGCAAATTCATCAGTCCGGCCAGCCACCGGACCCTTCGCCACCTACATAGGAAGGGAGACATATTATACCTGGGATTATGATCCTCGGCGCGCTGTCACTTGTTGACAACACACCGAGCCTCAGGGGCTACTATCTACACAGGGCGCATTTTTTATGCGGAACTGTCAGAAGGTACATCATTTTGCGTACCTCAAAACCTATCAGTAAACTTCTGACGGCTTCATGCAATCCGCTCTCAGCGGATGAAATCCTTTCAATCACCGTACCCATTAACGCACGGTGATCTTCTGAGATAGACGCTCGCCCGAGCAGATCCTTCAGCTCCTCCGACCGTACACCATGTGGTGCCGGACTCATCCGATGGCCTTTTTCGAAGGCCGGACGCGGAGGGCTTCGAGGGGACATACGACTACCTTCCGGCCCCGCCGGACTCGGAGAAACCCTCCGCGACGACACCTCAGGGTCGCCCGCCTCGCAAGACGGTACGGCAGGGGGAGGCGTTTCGCTCTGTATCATCTCCGGACGAAGATCCCCCGAAGATGAGCTCTGCTGAGAAGGGCTGAGATCCGAACTACAAGGTAAAATTTCGGTTATCTTCATCAGAAATAGGGTAGGGATATCCTTTATTTTAAAAAGAACTCCCCTTTTTACTTACGGCTCGGTGGAGGGCTGATCCCCTTGGGGGCACAATGCGGCTGAGGCATCCCTCGACGCAGGACCCTCTGACGAAGATTTCTTCCCCTGCTTTGAGACCATGGTCTCCGGGTCTTCAGAGGCGGTCTCTTCTTCCCCTGGATGGAGGGATTCTCGATCCCTCCTTTCCTGACAACCTCCTTCGCGGAGGCGGTAGCTTCCTTGTTCCCCCCTTCACCTTCTTCCGAAGGCGCAACCTCTAGCATCCTGGTTAATACGGGATCCAGCATGGTCTCAGGGAGGGGGGCCGGACACCTGATTAGCTTTGCTTTCGCTATCCACTCCTGTTGAAGGGACAACTCTTTTGAGGGCAAATTCATGATAAGTATGAGATAGTGTGTCCGGGTACAGGGCTACTTACTTGAGTATCCGGGTGATTGCAGCTCAGACCTGCGTCCTCGGTCAAGTCCGGACACATCGCTTGTGATCCGAAGAAAATCTTGTACATCTCCACAGGCATCGCGCCCATGAAATGTTGGAGAGCTCGTGGTCCCTCCGGGTTAAATTCCCACAGGCGGAGGGGGCGACGTTTGCAGGGTAGGATGTGATGAATCAGCATGACCTGCGCTACTACGACCAGAGTGATCTCTCTCTCTAGGAGATCTTGAATGCGGCCCTGCAGCAAGGGCACGTCCTTGGATGACCCCCAGTCAAGTCCTTTATTGACCCATGAAGCCAGCCGGGATGGAGGACCCAAGCGAAAGGCAGGTGGCGCCACCCATTTGGTGCCCCTGGGAGCTGTGATATAAAACCACTCTTGTTGCCATAGGCTGAGATACTCTTGAAAAGAGCCCTCGGGCCATGGAGCATCAGCATTCTTGCTTATAACAGCCCCTCTGCACTCTGCCTGCTGCCCCTTGATCATCTTCGGATCCACTTTGAAGGTCTTGAGCCACAATCCGAAGTGAGGGGTAATGCGGAGGAAGGCTTCGCATACGACAATGAATGATGAGATGTGGAGAATGGACTCCGGATCCAAGTCATGAAATTCCAACCCATAATAAAACATGAGCCCCCTCACGAAGGGGTCCATTGGGAAGCCTAGCCCCCGAAGAAAGTGAGACGCGAACACTACGCTTTGGCCAGGCATGGGAGTGGGAATAACCTACCCTTGGGCAGGCAGCCTATGCGAAATTTCGCCGGTTAGATACCTGGCATCTCTTAGCCTTAGCACGTCTTCTTCCGTAACGGAGGAGGGCATCCACCGGCCTTGCAGGTCGGAGCCGGACATCATCGAAGGTCCGGAGCGCCTGAATCTGGAGCTTTGGGTGTTGGAACTCGAGGCGAGGGGCGGATTCGATTGAGATTGAAAGAAAGGAGTGGAGCCTTGGTCTCTTTATAAAGAGGTTGAATACCAAGAGCCTTCCCCGTGACCGTTCGGGACTCGCCTTCGATAGAGAAGACATGCCAACGGGCACGACTGGGTTACCCACGCCTGTATTAATGAGAATCCTGTAATAAGGGGACACGATCTCTACTTTGACAAGACGTGCCAAGGAAACCGCCTCGCTAAACGCGCTGAGGTGGGACAGTAAAAACGATTCGAATAAAGGCTTGGCCGTGGTGTGATGTCACGCCACGAAATACGTCAGCAGATTGAATTTGTGTAAATATTATTCTCTCTACGGTGGTATGTGGAACTTATTTTGCAGAGCCGGACACTATCCTTGTGTTCAAAATCTTCTATGAAGTATTCGGAGGAGGAACCCGCCTTGCAATGCCGAAGACAATATGCGCGCCGGACTCGTCGTCATTGAAGCCTGGTTCAGGGGCTACTGAGGGAGTCCTGGATTAGGGGGTGTCCGGATGGCCGGACTATAGCCTTTGGCCGGACTCCTGGACTATGAAGATACAATATTGAAGACTTCGTCCCGTGTCCAGATGGGACTTCCCTTGGCGTGGAAGGCAAGCTTGGCGATACGGATATGTAGATCTCCTACCATTGTAACCGACTCTGTGTAACCCTAACCCTCTTCGGTGCCTATATAAACCGGAGGGTTTTAGTCCGTAGGAAGAACAACAATCATACCATAGGCTAGCTTCTAGGGTTTAGCCTCTCTGATCTCGTGGTAGATCTACTCTTGTACTACCCATATCATCAATATCAATCAAGCAGGAGTAGGGTTTTACCTCCATCGAGAGGGCCCGAACCTGGGTAAAAACATCGTGTCCCTTGTCTCCTGTTACCATCCGCCTAGACACACAGTTCGGGACCCCCTACCCGAGATCCGCCGGTTTTGACACCGACACCCATGTACTCCCCATGGGGTTCCGGTAAACCCCCGTTACTCCGGTAAATGCCCGAACTCACCCAGAACCTTTTCGATGTCCAAACATAGCATTCCAATATATCGATCTTTATGTCTCGACCATTTCAAGACTCCTCGTCATGTCCGTGATCTCATCCGGGACTCCGAACAACCTTCGGTACATCAAAACACATAAACTCATAACACCGATCATCATCGAACGTTAAGCGTGCGGACCCTACGGGTTCGAGAACTATGTAGACATGACCGAGACTCGTCTCCGGTCAATAACCAATAGCGGAACCTGGATGCTCAAACTGGTTCCTACATATTCTACGAAGATCTTTATCGGTCAAACCGCATAACAACATGCGTTGTTCCCTTTGTCATCGGTATGTTACTTGCCCGAGATTCGATCGTCGGTATCATTATACCTAGTTCAATCTCGTTACTGGCAAGTCTCTTTACTCGTTCCTTAATACTTCATCATGCAACTAACTCATTAGTTACAATGCTTGCAAGGCTTATAGTGATGAGTATTACCGAGAGGACCTAGAGATACCTCTCTGAAACACGGAGTGACAAATCCTAATCTCGATATATGCCAACCCAACAAACACCTTCGGAGACACCTATAGAGCACCTTTATAATCACCCTTTTACATTGGCCCTGTTTGGATACTCTAACTTAGTTAGAGGTTAGAGTTAGATTCTAACCCTAAACTAACCCTGAACTAACTCTAACCGAAAAGGTGTTTGGATGGCAGGGTTAGATTGACAATAAATGCTCTTTCTCAATCAATTGGCCAAGAGTTGCACTGTTCGAGGCAGACAAGGACACGGCCGACAAGGAGCCGCGCTGGCCTCTCGCGCAGCCCGCCGGCCGAATCCGCCATCCCTGCGCAAGGAGCCGCGCTGGGACGGGCCGCACAAGGAGCCGCGACTGCTTATCGGCGGTCGGACAGCCGCAGGGAGACGATGAGGTTGGAACGGGGGGACAGGGCGAGGCTGCTACGGGGAGAGCGAGAGAAAATTGTGTTTTTTAGTGGTCCCGAGTAGAACTAACCCAAATAAGCACCTCTTGGATGGGTTAGTTTTTTTGGGTGGGTTAGATGCATCTAACCCAAACTAACCCTCCCTGTTTGGATATTTTTGGTTAGTTGAGTCCAAACTAACCCAAACTAACTCTAACCTATGTATCCAAACAGGACCATTGTGCCGTTTGGTAGCACACAAAGTGTTTCTCCGGTATTTGGGAGTTGCATAACCTCATAGTATGCGGAACTTGTATAAGTTATGAAGAAAGCAGTAGCAATGAAACTGACACGATCATAATGCTAAGCTAACGGATGGGTCATGTCCACCACATCATTCTCCTAATGATGTGATCCTGTTCATCAAATGACAACACATGTCTATGGTTAGGAAACATAACCATCTTTGATTAACGAGGTAGTCAAGTAGAGGCATACTAAGGACTACAATTCTATGTATTCACACATGTACTAAGTTTCTGGTTAATACAATTCTAGCATGAATAATAAACATTTATCATGAATTAAGGAAATAAATAATAACTTTATTATTGCCACTAGGGTATATTTCCTTCACGACTACTATCGTCCAATATATCAATCGTTACCTCTCAACCATTTTGAGACTCCTTGTCATGTCCGTGATCTTATCCGGGACTCCGAACTACCTTCGGTCACCAAAACACATAGCTCATATATTACATATCGTCATTGAATGTTAAGTGTGCGGACTCTACGGGTTCGAGAACTATGTAGACATGACCGAGACACCTTTCTGGTCAATAACCAATAGCGGAACCTGGATGCTCATATTGGTTCCCACATAATTTATGTAGATCTTTATCGGTCGAACCGCAATGTCAAGATATGTTATTCCCTTTGTCATCGGTATGTTACTTGCCCGAGATTCGATCATGGGTATCTTCATACCTAGTTAAATCTCCTTACCGGCAAGTCTCTTTACTTGTTCCGTAGTGCATCATCCCGTAACTAACTCATTAGTCACATTGCTTGCAAGGCTTCATATGATGTGCATTACCGAGAGGGCCCAGAGATACCTCTCCGATACTCGGAGTGACAAATCCTAATCTCGATCTACGCCAACCCAACAAACACCTTCGGAGATACCTGTAGAGCATCTTTATAATCACCTAGTTACGTTGTGACATTTGATAGCACACAAGGCATTCCTCCGGTGTCCGAGAGTTGCATAGCTCATAGTCGGGGGAATATATATTTGATACGAAGAAAGCATTAGCAATAAAACTGAATGATAATTATGCTAAGATAACAGATGGGTCATGTCCACCACATCATTCTCCTAATGATGTGATCCTGTTCATCAAATGACAACACATGTCTATGGTTAGGAAACATAACCATCTTTGATTAACGAGCTAGTCAAGTAGAGGCATACTAAGGACTATAAGTCTATGTATTCACACATGTACTAAGTTTCTGGTTAATACAATTCTAGCATGAATAATAAACATTTATCATGAATTAAGGAAATAAATAATAACAACTTTATTATTGCCTCTAGGGAATACTTCCTTCAGTCTCCCACTTGCACTAGAGTCAATAATCTAGATTACATTGTAATGAATCTAACACCCATGGAGTCTTGGTGCGGATCATGTTTTTCTCGTGGAAGAGGCTTAGTCAACAGTCTGCAACATTCAGATCTGTATGTATTTTGCAAATCTCCATGTCTCCCTCCTTGACCAAATCTCGGATGGAGCTGAAGCGTCTCTTGATGTGTTTGGTCTTTTTGTGAAATCTGGATTCCTTCGCCAAGGAAAATGCTCTAGTATTGTCACAAAAGATTTTCATTGGACCTGATGCACTAGGTATTACACCTAGATTGGATATGAACTCCTTCATCCAGACTCCTTCAATTGCTGCTTCCGAAGCAGCTATGTACTCCGTTCCACATGTAGATCCCTGTCATGCCCAATATGCGATCCTATCCGAGAGGAACTCGAAGGCCCCACCAAGGATAGAGCCTCATATTGAAGACGCTTTGCAAGGTGGATATCATTACATTGTACCATTACATAACAGATGGGGATACATACAAAAGGCATACAATGCCACATGAATACAACAACATCATACACAAGAGCAACATCCGACTATGAATGAAACACAAACAGAAACTCCAACGACATCCACCCTGCTAGCCCAGGCTGCCGACCAGGAACCTAACCCCTGATCGAAGAAGCAGAAGAACTCGATAACAAGCAAGCATCGCTCTCACGTCGTATCATCGGATAACCTGTACCTGCAACTGTTGTTGTAGTAATCTGTGAGCCACGAGGACTCAACATTCCCATTACCATGGGTATCAAGACTAGCAAAGCTTAATGGGAAAGGAATGGATAAGTGGTGAGGTTGCAGCAAGTGACTAAGCAACGTATGGTGGCTAACTTATGAGTACAAGAAGAGGATGAGAAGCTACGCAGACGGTCGCAAACTAGTAATGATCAAGAAGTGATCCTGAACTACTTACGTTCAAACATAAACCCACCATGCTCTCTTCTCGAACTCACCCGAAAAGAGACCATCACGGTTACACACGTGGTTGGCATATTTTAATTCGAATTTGGTGTCAAGTTCTCTACAAGCAGACATTAAAAAAAATCCCATCTGCCACATAACCGCGGGCACGACTCTCAAAAGTTTAAACCCTGCAGGGGTGTCCCAACTTAGCCCATGACAAGCTCATGATCCGCAGATACAATCCTCCATTGCGGGACATCCGATCAGACTTGGGATCCTGGTGCACAAGACATTTCGACAATGGTAAAACAAATCCAACAAGACCTCCCTATGTGCCGACACCCTAATAGTAGCCGCGCGTATCTCATCTCAGGCCACGAGCTACGCGTACAGGTGCCAAAATAACCCAGGTTGCCCCGGGGCAGCCTCGCACAGTGCTCTAGTTTGGGACCAACACCATCAGCACCGACCCCCCAGTTTATGTGGAATTACTCCTCGGGTTCATGACGCCCTATGCCAATTAATTAATTAATTCAGTATTATTATGTAGGCAAATGTTAAAACCAATGTTGGGCCTTGCTGGAAGAGTTTTATTCAAAGCGAACTGTCAAGAGGGGCCCATAAACCCTCATTGTGTTAGGGATGCAAAATCAAGGAACATAACACCTCTATGACGGAAACTAGGGCGGCAAGAGTGGAACAAAACACCAGGCATAAGGCCGAGCCTTCCACCCTTTACCAAGTATATAGATGCATTAATTAAATAAGAGATATTGTGATATCCCAAGATATCCATGTCCCAATATGGAACCACCTGCAACTGCACCTGCAACTAGCAACGCTATAAGAGGGGCTGAGCAAAGCGGTAACATAGCCAAACTACGGTTTGCTGGGATGGTGAAAAAGGTTAGAGGCTGTTTCATGGCAATTTGGGAGGCTTGATAAACAAGTGGTAGGAAGTGTGACATAGCGATAGCATCGAGACAACTAGTGAAAGAACATGCGGCGCCCCCATGTTTGGTTTTGGTAATTGATGACAATCTCTATGGGCTAATGGTTGTCTTGAGTTATATTTTAAGGATTTGTCCATAGGCTTTTCTTGAAGTCCATGTGTTGGTTTCAAGGAGTTTATGAGTTGACCAAGGTGCTATTAAGGAATTATCCAAAGATTGGTCATGTGAGTGTTGAGCGTATTGCAAGCATGTCTTGAAGAAGAAGATTGTGTGATCATTCATGTTTACCTTCAAGACATCATCCAAATTAAGAGAGTTGGAAAGATTCAAGGTTGATCAAGACTAAGTCAAGAGTGAATCAAGTTGATCAACTCACAAAGCGTAGAAGATGTACCGAGAGGGATCAAGTGATCCCATGGTATGGTAAGCATTATCCATTGCACTTTGTTTACTAACCCATGGTCTATGTGAGAGTTCCATGTGGGGTTAGGTACGTGTCCATGGGCTTGCGTCAAGAGGAAGAGATCATACAACCCATGGAAAGGATGACATCAAGTGGTGATCGTCATCAAGATTGCCGTGTGCAAGTTCAAGTGGAGCATCATGAAGAGATCAAGTGCTTGAATCTTGCCATCCATTGTGGTGTAAATGGACTTGTGAAGATGTGTCGAAGAGTGGCTCACCCATAGTGGACTATGGGGGAGCAATCATCTAGTCTTCATCGAGCCAACGCAATCAAGAAAGGTGGTTCAACTTGAGGGAGTCAAGATCGTCATCATCTAGCTCAAGTGGACCATGTGCAAGGCAAAGGTTTTGCCCTTGATAGTTTTTCTATTTTACCGGTCTTGTGGTGGTAGTTGGGAGACCGGGCTATAGGATCGTTTGCCGTACTATCAAGGGGGGCTCTCAAGTTGGTGGCTTGATCGTATCGTTAGTAGAGAGCTCAAACTATTGCATCCTTGCATCATGTTTCTTGGTTCTTGTTTAGTTCTCTTTGTGAGTCTTAGAGCTTATGGTCATCTTGATGACAAGCTTGAGTTCATCGAAAACGGAGTTTGCATGCGTCTTCTTTGATGTTTTCGGTGTTGGAGGTTTTACCGGTCTTATCCAAGGAAGGGTTCTCACCTTTTTCTTATGGACCTTTTCTATTTTGCTTCTTATTGATATTTCTTTCAAGATTGTGTTAGCCCTTGTTGCTAGCTTTCCAACAAACTTGGTTTCATCGAATTCGGAGTCCGTTTGCAAAAGTTGTGGCAGTTTTGGTGTTCTGAAAAGGCTGCAGCGGTACTACCGTGAATTGGAGCGGATGTAATTTTTTACTACCGCTCCAGAGCGGTACTACCGCAGCTCCTACAGCGGTAGTACCGCTCCGGACCAAAAAACTCATCCCAAGTCCTGCGGAGGTAGGTACGGAAGTATTTTTTTGTACCGCAAGCGGTAGTACCGCGATCCCTAGCGGTAGTACCGTGAGGACGAGCGGTAGTACCGCTCTGTGCGGGTTGTGAGCATAACAGTTGGATTTTCCCTCACCTATAAAAAGGGGTCTTCTTCCCCATTGAACATTACCCTTTGAGCTCGTGTTCTTCCCCCATTGTTGACCTTCTTCGAGCTTGCTAACTCTCAATCCCTCCATGGATTCTTGCTAGTTTTTGAGGGAAAAGAGAGAGGAGATCTAGATCCACATTTCCACCAATCACTTTCTCCTTTTTGTGAGGGGAACCCTTTGGATCTAGATCTTGGAGTTCTTCGTGTTCTTCTTTCGTACTTCCTCTCATTTTCCTCCCTAGCATTAGTTGCTTTGGTGGGATTTGGGAGAGAAGGACTTGGGCACTCCGTGTGCCCTTGCCATTGCATTTGGTGCATTGGTTTGAGTTCTCCACGGTGATACGTGGAAGTGAAGTTTGAGAAGCTTATTACTCTTGGGTGCTTGGTTCCCTTGAGCTTGTTCCTCTTGGGTGTCAGAGCCTCGTCTCTCCTTTTAGGGCTTAACCGCCTAGAGAGTAAAGATGTCGACTAGGGGATTAGGATATTTGGGTAATTCGCATGCTTAATCTCTTTAGGGTCATGGACCCAAATTTAGAGCGAATTGTAGATATGGGTTTTTCTCCTCCAAAGGATCCCCAAATATTATCTTTAGATGATGAGAAAAACTCTTATCTCAATGCTCAAGCTTCTAATGTGCTTTTCGATGCTTTGAGCAATGTAGTTATATTTCAACTCATGCCGTTCCGGGATGCTCATGAGTTGTGAACGAAGCTTCAAGATAGATATGGTGTGTCCAAGAATTGTAGGGATGATTGTTTTCCCTCCACCTCCGGCCGTATAGTCTTCTCAACTTCTTCTACTTCACCTACATGTGGTTTGCCACAAGGTAATGATATGGTGAGTAGTGTTGGTCATTCGAATGATGATAGTATGCTTATTGTGGATGATTCTTCATCACTATATTATTGCAATGCTCCATCTTTGGGCTTTAACACTTCAATCACTCCAAATGTTTCAAATGCTTGTGTTGATAGTCCTTGCATATCATGTAGAAATTGCTTGACTAAATCTCATGATGATATGCTTGCTATATCTTGTTGCCATGATAAAAATGCATGTACTTCCTCGAGTTGTTGTGCTAATAATGTAGAGGAAACCCAACACTCCATGGAACAAGATGTGGTCTTGAATGGTGCTTCAAGGGATCCTACATCATCATCTATTGCTTTTTTCCTTATGGCCAAGGCTTCAAAGGTATCTCCCACTTTGAATCCCAATATATCTTTTGATGATATTGATAATGGCAAGAGTGATGATGATGTCGATTATGATGAAGAGAATGATGATGTTGCCTCCTTAAAAATTAAGGGGGAAATGATTTTTAAAGCTCTTCTTAAGAATAAAATTGCTCGTTCCAACTTCATGGAAATAATGTCCATTGCCATTGATGGCAAGAAATACATTGAGGAGTTGGAATCTCATCTAGAGGAGCATGAGGTCACCATTGAGAAAATGGAAGCTCATGGGCATGATTACGCAAATGAGATCGCGGAGCTATCTCAAGCTCTTGAACATGAACAAACCACCTCCGAATCTCTTGAGGAGACTTTTTCTTTAGAATTATCTAGAGTTAAGGAATCTCATGATAGAGCTCTTGAGGTGGCCAATGATTTCAAAACTAAAAATGCTAAGCTTGAGGTTTCTCATGCTAGACTCCTTGAGGATTTTGAGCACCTCCAAAATGGATCAAGGGTCATCAAGGGTGAGCTCATCAAAGTCACCGAGTCTCATGCCCAACTTGAAGCTTCTTATTTAAAAGAGCTTGCCAAGTTGTCCTCTCCTATTGTTGTAAATGATGATGCTTGTGCTAATAACTCTATTACTTGTGAAGCATCCATTTTGAAGGAGAATGTTGAGCTACGGGCTCAACTTGAGGTGCTATCTAGCAATTATGGGAAATTGGAAGGAAGTCATGAAAAGCTCTCAAGCTCTCATGATGATCTTCTAATATCCCATAGTGTGCTAAAGATAGCTCATGAGGCCATGATTGCTAAGGTAACATCTAGTGAGCCTCATGTGGATACTAGCACTACTTCTAGTCAAAATAGTGTATTGCCATGTGCTAGTCCTTGTAATTCATCTACTCACAATGTTGGTACATCTTGTGATGAATTTCTTTCCTTGCCTTGTTGCTCTAACGATAAAGCTTATACTTCCTCTAGTACTTGTGTTGAGACTAACCATGTAGAGGAAATCAAAGAGCTCAAGGCCCAAGTCACTTCTTTGAAGAAAGACTTGGAAAAGTGTCATGAAGGAAAATTCACACTCAACAATATCTTGAGTGTGCAAAAATCCCCCAATGACAAAGGTGGACTTGGATTCAACTCCAACAAGAATAATAAGTCCAAGATCAACAAGAAGAAGGGCCAAAAACAAGTCAAGAATTCGGCCAAGATTATTTGCTTCAAGTGCAAAATTGAAGGGCATCATGTTAGATCTTGCCCATTGAAGAAGAAGGCTATTAGTGACTAGCAACAAGGGAAGCGGCTACAAGTGCATTCTCATGCTCAACCTCAAGTTGAAGAAAGGCCTCTTCCCAAGAAGACTCAAGCTAATGCTTCTCAAGTTGAGAAATCAAGTGAGAAGAAAGTGAAGAGTAGACGTTGCTACTTATGTCGTGAGAAAGGTCACGTCGCTTCTTCATGCACTAGTGGTAACTTATCCAACCCAATTACTATTGATGATATCTATTCTCTTGGGAAGGATAAGGTTGGCAATGTGTTTGCCAAGTTTGTTGGTACTCAAAGTGATGTCAAGAAAATAACCATTTGGATTGCCAAGCCTATTGTGACTAACCTCTTAGGACCCAACTTGGTTGGGGACCAATAAGCTCAAACTTGATCAATAGGTGTTGTTGGAGGGCATTGGAGACTTGGCTACATTATGAAGAATTAAGGGGACTTCATCATTCTTTTTGTTACAAGCCAAGTCAATTGGATTATCAGGTTTCTATCTTATATCCAATGTGCCTCCTTGCGGTAACTTGTACTTAAATTGTTTACTTTGAAAGTTACTTGCCCCCTTGCATGTTTTGGTTTTGTTCCTTGCAAGTGTTTGTATATGTTGCGCTTCCAACTTGCTTGTATGCTGGTGTGCACTTCATGTACGTGTGAGTTGTGTGTTGAGCCTTTGTGCATCTTGTTTGTATCTTAGTTGGCTCTTGTGAGAGATTAATGGAATATCCCATTATGGGGGAGTGATGTTCTTTGTGCACCTCACACTCCTATAAGTGTGTGTACATGAGGAATACCATCTAGTATTGATATTACAAGATTATCTAGTCACTATGTGGTATGTCTTCTCATGAGAAATTCAAATTCTAAATTGTCCATTAATTATCTCTTATTGGATCCTCTTATTGCCTCTTGTTAAGTTTTCTTCATTGGTATCACATTATGGGGGAGTAATATGCTATGTATATTACTAGCCTAGAAAATGTGTACATTTGAGATATTGTCATCTAGTGTTGATACTGTAGATTATCTTGTTTCTAGGTGGCATGTTAGCTCTACAAGTTGCAATTTGCTTGTGTTTGGTGTGAAGATGATGTTGGATATCCTTGCTATCTACCAACAGGAATTATTTCCGAATACTTCTTGTCTTATGACAATTGGTACTCACTTATGTGTGGTAGAAATTATTGATCATCTTTACATTGGCCTTTGCTTTTATTGGCCTTATCTCGTGCCTAGGATTGTGTCAACTCCCATTGTTTTCCATACCACTTGTGGATCTTGTTATTTTCTTGATCTTGTTTAGTGTTTTCTAGATATAGTGAAAGTGGTGATCCCACCTTGTGCATTTTGTATTCAAATGCAAATTCTCTATAATGCACTAGTCATGGGGGAGCTATCCTATTTTTTATAAAACACTCATATTGTGATCCATATTAAGTGTGTGTTGTTGGATGGCAAGTTGTTTCTTTTGGTACTTTGTGCCAACATGAAACTTTGTAGAGAGCTTGGTTTGTTTGGAACCATCCTCTCCTTTGGGAGTTTGACATCTTTTTTGTGTGTGCTCCAATGGATATCCCATTCCTTGATGTATCTTTTAATGATATCTTCCAAGTGATGATTTCTCCATTTGGTATCCTTTTCACTTGGTTTTTCCTTGTATTTTGGTATCGATTCTTGAAAGTCTTGAGCATGCATTTTAACTTCATGTAGTTCCTTTGGCATGTTTTCTTTCTTTGACCCAATATATAGGGGAAACTCCACCAAGTCTCAAATTGGATGAGATGTGCATGAGATTCGTTTTCATATCTATATGCACATATCTATGTGGAGTTTGTCCTATGTATTGTTGGTTCTCTAACTCTTTGGTTCCAATGAGTTTGGGTGCCATTTTATTTGTGTTGTTGTTCTAGGAACAATTGGAGATGCATTGGATACCCGGCTCATTCAAAAGGAAGGTGTTGTCACCATGTGCTTATTGGAGTCAAGCTAGGATGATCAATGAACTACTTTCTACCTTCAATTGGTATCTACTACATCCTTCCAATGCTATCTCAGTAACAAGTATCATCATCTACTACATGCACACATTATTGCATCAATCATGTGTGGGTTGTATCATGGCATGCTATTCTTTCTTTCTTGTGATACTTGTTTCCTTTCTCAAAGCATCCCAACAATGATCTCTTGTTGCTAGTTGTGATGTCTTTGATGTTCGTGCGGTAGGAATTCATTTATATACAATAAGACCATATCTAGCCACGTGTTATGCTTCCAGGCAAATATCTTATTGGTATATGTATGACTTCCTTTTGGATATCTTGTTCCTTCGTGCTGTAACTATTTTGGGTGTACATCCTTCTTTGTAGATATATATCATCATGATTTCGTCTACCTAGAACCCTATACACTTGAGAGAATTTACATCTCTAGTTGATATCCTTTCTTTCACGTCCACCTTGTCTTTCTTATGTTATTTCTTTGGTGGATCCGTGAAAGCTTTTGCCTTGAGTGCGTGTCCTCTATTGTAGCATCTTGATGCACTCTTGTGTGGTGAAGATTATTTTCCTCATGCTTGTCTTTACGAGGCTTTTGCCATCTTAATTGGTATCCCTCGTCTTGATGAGGCTTTCATCTTCTATTTTCACCACGGGTTGTCACAAGCATAGGTTGTTTATATGCTTATTAGTAAGCTTGTGAACCCATTATCTAGTTGTGTGTGGGAATGATAGGCCTTGCACCGTGTGCCTCATTCTTTCAAGACTTTATTGATGCTTTATGCTCATTCGTACATTGGTCTTCTCAAGTGCATTGCCTTGACTCACACACATGTTTTTGGTTGAGCCCATTCTCAAGTTGCCTCTTTTACTTGTTGCTCAACCTTGTGTTTGTTGCAAGTACTAGGCTTAGTTTCCTATATGCTCACATGCACTTGTTGTAAGTTTCTATTGATTTTGGGGGAGCTATGATCCTATTTTGTGTACTTTGTATCCGAATACAAAAATTCTTGATGTGCACAAATCATGGGGAGCTTCTCTAGTTTCTTTAGAACACTCCTCGGCTCATATCATAATATCCTTCATTCATGTGGCTCATAGGATCTTTGGTCTAGTTGGTTCAATTGATATTCTTTGATTGCTTGCTTCAATTTGTATCTTTTGATTGCTTGATTTCTTGTTTCGCTCTTTGTTATGTCTTTGTGGCATATCATTCTTTTGCAATCTTTGGGCCTCAATATAGTTTGTATTCCTCCAAGTATTTACCATTGGATATGTGTATTGCATTCCACTCTATTTTTTGAGAGATACACAATTTATGGAGGAACACTCTTTATATTGGCATTCTAAGCTTTTCACCCATTTTGGCAATCGATGCCAATGGGGGAGGAGTTTCAGATAGTTTTGTGGAGAAGTTTAGAAAGTTTTCTCCTTGCTTTGGTTTTGTTCCTAAGCATTTGCATCTCATTCTCCTGCATCATTGGTTGTTGCATTGCATTGTGATGCATAATTCCTTATATAAACTCTCTTGAAAGTGATTGTCATCAATTACCAAAATGGGGGAGATTGAAAGAACATGCGGTGCCCCCATGTTTGGTTTTGGTAATTGATGACAATCTCTATGGACTAATGGTTGTCTTGAGTTATATTTTAAGGATTTGTCCATACGCTTTTCTTGAAGTCCATGTGTTGGTTTCAAGGAGTTTATGAGTTGACCAAGGTGCTATTAAGGAATTATCCAAAGATTGGTCATGTGAGTGTTGAGCGTATTGCAAGCATGTCTTGAAGAAGAAGATTGTGTGATCATTCATGTTTACCTTCAAGACATCATCCAAATTAAGAGAGTTGGAAAGATTCAAAGTTGATCAAGACTAAGTCAAGAGTGAATCAAGTTGATCAACTCACAAAGCGTAGAAGATGTACCGAGAGGGATCAAGTGATCCCATGGTATGGTAAGCATTGTCCATTGCACTTTGTGTACTAACCCATGGTCTATGTGAGAGTTCCATGTGGGGTTAGGTACGTGTCCATGGGCTTGCGTCAAGAGGAAGATATCATACAACCCATGGAAAGGATGACATCAAGTGGTGATCGTCTTCAAGATTGCCGTGTGCAAGTTCAAGTGGAGCATCACGAAGAGATCAAGTGCTTGAATCTTGCCATCCATTGTGGTGTCAATGGACTTGTGAAGATGTGTCGAAGAGTGGCTCACCCATAGTGGACTATGGGGGAGCAATCATCTAGTCTTCATTGAGCCAACGCAATCAAGAAAGGTGGTCCAACTTCAGGGAGTCAAGATCGTCATCATCTAGCTCAAGTGGACCATGTGCAAGGCAAATGTTTTTTCCTTGATAGTTTTTCTATTTTACCGGTCTCGTGGTGGTAGTTGGGAGACCGGGCTATAGGATCGTTTGTCGTACTATCAAGGGGGGCTCTCAAGTTGGTGGCTTGATCGTATCGTTAGTAGAGAGCTCAAACTATTGCATCCTTGCATCATGTTTCTTAGTTCTTGTTTAGTTCTCTTTGTGAGTCTTAGAGCTTATGTTCATCTTGATGACAAGCTTGGGTTCATCGAAAACGGAGTTCGCATGCGTCTTCTATGATGTTTTTGGTGTTGAAGGTTTTACCGGTCTTATCCAAGGAAGGGTTCTCACCTTTTTCTTATGGGCCTTTTCCATTTTGCTTCTTATTGATATTTCTTTCAAGATTGTGTTAGCCCTTATCGCTAGCTTTCCAACAAACTTGGTTTCATCGAATTCGGAGTCCGTTTGCAAAAGTTGTGGCAGTTTTGGTGTTCTGAAAAGGTTGCAGCGGTACTACCACGAATTGGAGCGGATGTAATTTTTTACTACCGCTCCAGAGCCGTACTACCGCGGCTCCTACAGCGGTAGTACCGCTCCGGACCAAAAAACTCGTCCCAAGTCCTGTGGAGGTAGGTACGGAAGTATTTTTTTGTACCGCAAACAGTAGTACCGCGATCCCTAGCGGTAGTACCGTGAGGACGAGCGGTAGTACCGCTCTGTGCGGGTTGTGAGCATAACGGTTGGATTTTCCCTCACCTATAAAAGGGGGTATTCTTCCCCATTGAACATTATCCTTTGAACTCGTGTTCTTCCCCCATTGTTAACCTTCTTCGAGCTTGCTAACTCTCAATCCCTCCATGGATTCTTGCTAGTTTTTGAGGGAAAAGAGAGAGGAGATCTAGATCCACATTTCCACCAATCACTTTCTCCTTTTTGTGAGGGGAACCCTTTGGATCTAGATCTTGGAGTTCTTCGTGTTCTTCTTTCGTACTTCCTCTCATTTTCCTCCCTAGCATTAGTTGCTTTGGTGGGATTTGGGAGAGAAGGACTTGGGCACTCCATGTGCCCTTGCCATTGCATTTGGTGCATCGGTTTGAGTTCTCCACGGTGATACGTGGAAGTGAAGTTTGAGAAGCTTATTACTCTTGGGTGCTTGGTTCCCTTGAGCTTGTTCCTCTTGGGTGTTTGGGCGCCCTAGACGGTTGGTGGTGTTCGGAGCTCAATCATTGTGGTGTAAAGCTCCGGGCAAGCGTCGGGGTCTCCAATTAGGTTGTGGAGATCGCCCCGAGCATTTTGACGGGTTCCGGTGACCACCCCCAAGGGTTGCCAAAGTGTACGGGTTCGGTGACCGCCCCCAAGGGTTGCCATTTGTACGGGTTCGGTGACCGCCCTCAAGGGTCCCTTAGTGGAATCACAGCATCTTGCATTGTGCGAGGGCATGAGGAGATTACGGTGGCCCTAGTGGCTTCTTGGGGAGCATTGTGCCTCCACACCGCTCCAAATGGAGATTAGCATCCGCAAGGGTGTGAACTTCTGGATACATCGTCGTCTCCGTGTGCCTCGGTTATCTCTTACCCGAGCCCTTTATTTATGCACTTTACTTTGTGATAGCCATATTGTTCTTTGTCATATATCTTGCTATCACATAGTTGCTTATCTTGCTTAGCATAAGTTGTTGGTGCACATAGGTGAGCCTAGTTGTTTTAGGTTTTGTGCTTGAAAAATTAACCATTAGGTTTATTCCGCATTTGTTCAAGCCTAAATCGTAATTATTTTAAAGCGCCTATTCACCCCCCCTCTAGGCGACATCCTCGATCTTTCAACTAGCATAGCAATGATAGTAGTGAGATCCAGGGTAATGGTCATCTTGCCTGAAATCCCGCTAGGAAGAAGAACAAGTCCATGAAGAAGACGAACAGGCGTAGACGAACCAAGCATAGTAGAACGAATCCTCACGATCGCGACGACACGGGAACTATCGAGAAGAGGCACAATCGAAAAGAAGAAAACAACACCGTAAACACCCAACACATAACATGGCATGATTCTCAACCAAGTATGCTGCATGGCAAGGCTATATGATGCTACTCATGGCGAGAGATGATGCACACAATAACATCACATCAAAACAAGTTTAAATGAGGCCGGAAACAACATATAACAATTCCGGTAAGTCCTCATATGTAATTTTCGAAATTGGTCCAAATCTGAACAAAACATTAAGTTGAAGTTGTTAAACAGCAAGTTAAAGTGCACCATGATGATCTACACGTCTTTCTAATCAATTTACATATAAAGTTCATTTAATTCAGAGGTACGACCTAGAAGATATGAGCAACACAAGTTAAACATGGCATTGATGCAAAATGCATACAACCATCAAGCAAACACACTCAAAACATGGATGCCATCAGATATTATGAAACTACATGCAATTCTAAGCAAGTTTCATATAGACCTTGCTCAAAACGGTGCAATGGTGCAACACATACACTCCAAACAAGTTATAACAACAATCTGCTCAAAACAACAACTAGGCACTTTGCAATCATCAAAACAACATGCTACATGGAACATATTAACTCAAACTTGAGATTCACTCACTCAAAGTACAGATAACATGCCTCAAATATCATTAAGGTTCAGGTTCATGGGCATCAATATTAAACCAATATGATCAATGCAAAAAGCAATTTCATAACACAGATTAGGACTTGGTGAAAAACAGGGCATACATGTGAGTAGAGTTAATATGATGACATGTTGGAGGCAAGAAACAAAGATGCTACATCAACTATACATAGCAACCAAGGGCATGGCATCAAATTAAACATAACAAATAGCAAATAACATAAAGGCATCATATGCATAAGACTCATGGATTAGTGGGAACCATCAAGACAAGTTTGAATGCTATAACAATTTCAGCAGGTATAAAACAGCAACATCATCATAGCTTGTTTGCAAGCTTAGAATAGAGGTCATATGAAGTCCAAAATTATCAAATATGGAATTTGGTCAACTTACCAATAGCATAATTCAAATCATGTAATTGGAGCATCTCCCAAAGAGGAATAGATTAATTAATATCAAGCTCACAACATGACATCATGAAGTTAACAGAAAATTGGAACATCATTTAGGCAAGTTCATGGGAATGAAAACAAATGCTACAGGACCTATATGAGGCTTCAAAAGGCACGGAATGATAGGGCATAACATGTAAATAAAAACATGTCAACTAAGCATCTCCAGATTATGCATGGATTTAATGGTAGCATCAAGCAAACATAGCAACATGATATAATAGATTCAGGCTTGATGATACGTCCATTTTGCATCATGCTTTTATATCAATATTTATTGCATTATGGGCTGTTATTACACATTATATCTTAATACTTATGGCTATTCTCTCTTATTTTACAAGGTTTACCATGAAGAGGGGGAATGCCGGCAGCTGGAATTCTGGCTAGAAAAGGAGCAAAAGTTGGAAACCTATTCTGCACAGCTCCAAAAGTCCTGACACTCCACGAAATGACTTTTTGGATTTAATAAGAATTTCTGAGCGAAAGAAATAGGCCAGGGGGCCCACACCCTATCCAGGAGACAGGGGGCGCCCCCCCCTATAGGGCGCGCCCCTATCTCCTGGGCCCCCTGGTGGGCCTCCGGCGTCCATCTTCTGCTATATCATCACTTTTACCCTGGAAAAAATCGTGGGCAAGCTTACGGGACGAAACTCCGCCGCCACGAGGCGGAACCTTGGCGGAATCAATCTAGGGCTCTGGCGGAGCTGTTCTGCCGGGGACACTTCCCTCCGGGAGGGGGAAATCATCACCAACGATCCTCTCATCGGGAGGGGGTCAATCTCCATCAACATCTTCACCAGCACCATCTCCTCTCAAAACCCTAGTTCATCTCTTGTATCCAATCTTGTATCAAAACCACAGATTGGTACCTATGGGTTGCTAGTAGTGTTGATTACTCCTTGTAGTTGATGCTAATTGGTTTACTTGGTGGAAGATCATATGTTCAGATCCTTTATGCATATTATTACCCCTCTGATTATGAACATGAATATGCTTTGTGAGTAGTTACGTTTGTTCCTGAGGACATGGGTGAAGTCTTGCTATTAGTAGTCATGTGAATTTGGTATTCATTATCTTTTCCTCTAGTGGTGTTATGTGAACGTCGACTACATGACACTTCACCATTATTTGGGTCTAGAGGAAGGCATGGGGAAGTAATAAGTAGATGATGGGTTGCTAGAGTGACAGAAGCTTAAACCCTAGTTTATGCGTTGCTTCGTTAGGGGCTGATATGGATCCATACGCTTAATGCTGTGGTTAGGTTTACCTTAATACTTCTTTTTGTAGTTGCGGATGCTTGCAATAGGGGTTAATCATAAGTGGGATGCTTGTCCAAGTTAGGGCAGTACCCAAGTACCGGTCCACCCACATATCAAATTATCAAAGTACCGAACGCGAATCGTATGAACATGATGAAAACTAGCTTGACGATAATTCCCAATGTGTCCTCAGGAGCTCCTTTCTCATTATTAGAATTTGTCCTGGCTTATCCATTGCTACATAAAGGATTGGGCCACCTTGCTGCACTTTATTTACTTTATTTACTTTTTACTTGCTACCATTTATCTTATCACAAAACTATCTTTCGCCTACAATTTCAGTGCTTGCAGAGAAAACCTTACTGAAAACCGCTTATCATTTCCTTCTGCTCCTCATTGGGTTCGACACTCTTAATTATCGAAAGTGTAGCGACCAGACCTCAAACAGTCTGATCTCTGTGCATCAGTGTCATCCTTGGATCAGTAATGCTGACACGCATAGTACTCGAAGGATTTATAACAGAGTAGCAATCACACACTTATTACATCGAATGTCTCCAAAGAGAACTTATTATAATAAATATGGCTTAAGGCCATCTAATAACGATAACAGGAGAAGGCTTGGAAGATAAGTGAGTCCATCAACTCCAACGGCATCACTGAGTATAGAACCACGATCCTAAAGCATCTTACTCGTCGTCTGAAAAGTGTGCAACATGAACATTGTAGCCCGAAAACGGGTCAGCACATGGAATATGCTGGCAAAGCAACACATAGAGAGTAATGAAAGAATAAAGCTATACTACATGCATATTTGGCTGGTGGAAAGCTCTATGGTTACAGTTTTGCATATTTGGCTGGTGGAAAGCCAATTTTCCCCTACAACAAAGGAATAAATTTATTTAACTATCATGGTGGTTGTTAAACATTGAGAATGGTTGACAGCATTCTCAATCCCAATTATGTAACATCATCATTAAACAAACCCAACAATATAAATTAAAGTAACATGATGAGATTCACATGATAATCCAAGTACTAGATACTCAAAACGTCCATAACCGGGGACAGGGCTAATCATGATTAGTTTATACACTCTGCAGAGGTTTGCGCACTTTTCCCCACACAACTCGACCTCCTCCATTGGTTTTCTCGCACTACATGGTGTTTGAGAAACGGATGACCGAGACATAGTCTTTCAGAAGCGCTAGCACCTTACGATGGGTAGACCTGTACACCTACTTCCCCCTACATCTGCTAGTCTACCACTGTAAGAGTTCGCACGACTTAGTCAACTATGCTAGAGCCCATAATAGCATGTGGCTGCACATGGAAGTTTCTAGCATGAATAATCTTATGATCCCTTTGAGCCTGGGTGGCGGTCCAAAAACAAACAGGCAATCCTGGAATACCCAGGTACCTCAATCCACCCAGATGTGTATTAAAGTTGCCACCTTAAATAAACCATTAATTAACAATCTCACATCTGTCATGGATGCACTCACCCAATCCATGTCTACTAGCATAGCATGGCATAATAAGCAAACATAGAAGTAACTCCCAAGGGTTTGATTATAAAATAGGTAATAGGTACTACCTCATCTACTTCCCCAAACCCACATATTAATCAGATCCTAATCATGCAATTGTTTGAGGATTGATCTAATGCAAATAAAACTGGGTAATAAAGAAGTATGATCAAAGTGTTACTTGCCTTGCTGATGATCCGTGAAACCTAGGGATTCGAAGTAGCAAGCGACGCAATCTGGGTACTCTATCGCAAGCAAACAAACAAACAAGCATACAATAAGTACTCATCTAATGCACAGGTAAAGCCCAAATAAAACTCTAACCAGAAAGTTCAACTTAAGAACTCCGATTTGCAAAAAGAATCAAATCGAACAAAGAAACAAAACTCAAACGGCGAAAGAAACAAGCTTCGTTTACTAAGCTGGACCTAAGTCAAATTTTACAGAAGCCAAAACTTGTTTGAGTAGATTATTTGGAAAGAGGGTTTCGAGACGAACCTCTAGGCGCTTGAATCGCCTGATTCCGATAAACGAGCGAAAAGATATACTAAAACAAAATTCGGATCAGAAATCGCGATCAGAAAAATCGCGGAATAAATCCGAGAAAAAGAAAAATGACGAGCAGATTAACGAACGAACGTTCATTATCTGGATCTAAATGATGAACGCGTTCGTTAAGACGAACAAACGAGCGAACACTCGCTAATTAACCTAAACCGGGAAAAACCGATCTAAATAAAAAAATGAATCTAAAAAAAAACCGAACAAAAACAGGCGAAAACCGAGCGGTTTTCTAGGAAAAACCGCGGCGGGTCAACCTCGGCGGCGGCGGTCGTCGGCGGCGGCGGCTCCGGTGAACGGCGTCGGCGGCGGCGGCGGGGTCGGGGTGCGGGGCGGCGGCGTCGGCGGCTCCGGCGGGCTGCGGGCGAGGCGGCGGCGGTGGCGTCGGGCTCCGGTGGCGGCGGAGCGGCGGGAAGCGGCGGCGGCGGCAGGAAGCGGCGGCGGCGGGGGGCGCGGGGCTCGAGGCGGCGGCGGCTAGGGTTTGGCCTCGGGGCGGGCCGGTGGCTTATAAAGGCCCGGCCAGCGGAGTCCTGGCCGGTTACGGCCCGTAGGTCGGTTCAGACTTTAAAAAAAATATAATTATCGCGCAGAAAAACAAATGAAAGAAATACTAAACGGACTCCAAAAATCCCGAAATAAATTTTCCCCGGCTTCTAAAATCAAGCCGGTTTAGATGAACATTTATTTGGGGCCTAAATACAATTTTGAAAGACACGCATTTTTCCTAAATTCAAATAAAATAGCCAGAAAATCCAAAATAAAATCTTATTTGATTTTTTTCTTAAATCCTCAATATTTCTTTATTTTGGGAAAGTCATTTTATTCTCTCTCTCATATTTTTGTAATTGGAATAATTGAAGATAAAATAAATAAAATCAAATGATCCTATTTTCAGAATTTGAGAAAAACTCAAAATGAAAATAATGAAATCCCCAACTCTCTCCATGGGTCTTTGAGTTGCTTAGAATTTCTAGGATCAAGGCAAAACGCATTAAATATGATATGCAATAATGATCTATTTGTATAACATTCCAAATTGAAAATTTGGGATGTTACAAACCTACCCCCCTTAAGATGAATCTCGCCCTCGAGATTCGGGTTGGCTAGAAAATAGGTGAGGGTGGTCCTTCAGCAAATCTTCCTCTTGCTCCTAGGTGGCTTCATCCTCGGTGTGGTGGCTCCACTGAACTTTGCAAAACTTGATAACCTTGCTGCGGGTGACTCGGCTGGCATATTCAAGAATTTTGACTGGTTTCTCCTCATAGGTCAAATCACTGTCCAACTGAATCGCTTCTAGTGGCACTGTATCTCTTAGTGGTATATCAGCCATCTTCGCGTGGCACTTCTTCAACTGGGACATGTGGAACATGTCGTGAACTCCTGACAATCCCTCAGGCAATTCCAACTTCTAGGCAACTTCTACCATACGCTCCAAAACTTTATACTGTCCCACAAAATGGGGTGCTAACTCTCCCTTGACTCCAAAACGCTTAACTCCTCGAAGTGGAGATACACGAAGATAGACTCTATCTCCGACTTCGTAAACTGTCTCCTTACGTTTTGAATTGGCGTAGCTTTTCTGCCTGGACTGGGCTACCTTGAGCCTGTCATGAATCAACTTCACTTTCCGTTCAGACTCTTTAATCCAATCTGGTCCAATCAACTGGCGGTCTCCAACTTCATCCCATGACAACTTGGTCCTGCACCTCCTTCCGTATAGGGCTTCGAAAGGGGCCATCTTCAAACTGGATTGATAACTATTGTTGTAAGAGAACTCTGCATATGGCAAATTGTCGTCCCAACTAGATCCATAATCTAGCGCACAAGCTCTCAGCATATCCTCCAAAATCTGATTGACTCTCTGGGTCTGTCCATCTGTTTGCGGATGAAACACTGTACTAAACTCTAGCCTGGTACCCCAAGGTTTCGTGCAACTGATTCCAGAATTTTGAGGTGAACTGGGTTCCTCTGTCTGATACAATGCTCCTCAGAACTCCATGCAGACATACGATCCTGGTCATGTATATGTTGGCTAACTTAGCATTGGTGTAAGTGGTCTTTACTGGAATGAAATGTGCTACCTTTGTCAAACGATCGACTACAACCCAAATTGAGTCATAGCCGGAACGAGTCCTGGGCAATCCTGTGATAAAATCCATGCCTAGCTTATCCCACATCCATTCGGGTATCGACAATGGTTACAACAATCATGCTGACTTTTGATGTTCTGCCTTTACTCTCTGGCATACATCACAAACTGCTACATACTCGGCAATATCCTTCTTCATTCCGGTCCACCAGAAAGTCTCCTTCAAATCCAAATACATCTTGGTATTTCCTAGGTGAATCGAATACGGCGAATCATGAGCCTCTTGCAAAATCAACTTCCTGATCTCCGGGTTATTAGGAACATAAACACGGTCTTCGAACCACAGGGTATCGTGCTCATCTTCACGAAATCCTTTTGCTTTTCCTTTGCTCATCTTCTCCTTTATCTCAGCAATTTCCTTGTCGGACTTCTGAGCTTTCCTGATCTTATCCATCAAGGTCGACTGAATTTCCAATGCTGCTACATAGCCTCTCGGAACTATCTCTAGACATAGTTCGCAAAGGTCCTCGGCTAACTCCTTTGGCAATCCTGCGGTCATGAGTGTATTGACATGGCTCTTACGGCTCAACGCGTCGGCTACTACGTTAGCCTTCTCGGGGTGATATTGCAATCTCATGTCATAATCCTTGATGAGATCCAACCATCTCCTTTGCCTGAGATTCAACTCCTTCTGCGTGAAAATGTACTTCAAACTCTTGTGATCTGTGTACACCTCACAATGATTTTCGATAAGAAAGTGTCTCCATGTCTTCAATGCATGCACTACGGCTACTAACTCCAAATCATGTGTGGCATAATTTAACTCATGTGGTTTAAGCTGTCGTGAGGCATACGAAACGACTCTCCCCTCCTGCATAAGCACTACTCCAAGTCCTCAACGTGAAGCGTCGCAATACACCTCGTAATCCTTGGTCTGATCTGGCAAAATCAACACTGGCGAGGTAACCAAACATTTCTTCAATTCCTGGAAACTGGCCTCACATTCCTCAGTCCAAATGAACTTGGTATCCTTCTTCAACAACTCTGTCATGGGCTTTGCAATCTTTGAAAAATTCTCAATGAATCTCCGGTAATATCCTGCCAGTCCAAGAAAACTCCTGATCTCTCCAACTGTCGTTGGTGCTACCCAATTTGTCACGGTAACAACCTTGGTGGGGTTTACTGCTATACCTTCTCCGGATATAACATGTCCGAGGAATCCAACTTCCTTCAACCAAAACTCACATTTGCTAAACTTCGCGTATAACTGGTGTTCTCTGAGCTTCTCAAGTACCAAACGCAAATGCTCCTTATGCTCCTCTTCGTTCTTTGAGTAGACCAAAATATCATCAATGAACACTATGATGAACTTATCTAGGAACTCCATAAATACTTTGTTCATCATGTTCATGAAATAGGCAGGTGCGTTCGTCAGACCAAATGCCATAATGGTATACTCGTACAGCCCATACCTGGTGGTAAAAGCCTTCTTAGGTATATCCTGCTCCCGAATCTTCAACTGATGGTATCCTGATCGCAAATCGATCTTGGAAAATACCTTTGCTCCTTGCAATCGGTCAAACAGGTCATTGATCATCAACAGTGGGTACTAGTTCTTGATTATTACTGCATTCAAGCCTCGATAGTAAACAACCATCCTTAATGATCCGTCCTTCTTCTCCACTAGAAGTATTGGTGATCCCCAAGGCGAAGAACTTGGGCGAATATAACCTTTATCCAATAACTCCTTAATCTGACTTTTAATCTCCTCAAAATCTTTTGCTGGCATCCTGTATGGTCTCTTGGATATTGGCCATGTGCCTGGCAAAAGCTCAATCAAAAACTCAATGTCTCTGTCCAGTGGCATGCCTGGCAACTCTTCTGGAAATACGTCAGGAAAATCCTTCACCACTGGTACTTCCTCCTGCACAACTCCTAATAAGTAATTTACGTGCATCCTCTTCGGCTCATGCCTTGATACATACCTTATCCTTTTCCCTTCTGGGGTAGTAAGCAAAATCGACTTACTGGCGCAATCAATGTTTCCTCCATACATCGATAGCCAATCCATACCCAGAATCATATCCAAACCTTGAGATTCCAAAATGATTAAGTCTGAGGGGAAAACATGCTTGCCTATACTCAACAACACTTGAAAACATCCTCGACTGGCCATATACTCAGCTCCTGGTGAGGTTACTAGCATGGGTGTTCCTAGAACCTTGGTGGGAAGTCTATACTTATCCACAAATCCCCTTGATATGTATGAATGCGATGCACCAGTATCAAAAAGAACGAGTGCAGTAAATGATTTAACCAAAAACTTACCTATTACTGCATCTGGTTGGGCTTCAACCTCCTCCACGCTAACGTGGTTCACCTGTCCCCGGTTGAAAGGGTTCGGCTTCTTCCCAGAGCCTCCATTGCCATTCCCATTTTGGCCTTCAGGATATTCATTGGCGTAATGTCCGGTCTTCTGGCACTTAAAACAAGTGACTTGACTCAGATCTCTCCTGGCTGGTATTGAGGGGTTGGTACGGTTCTGGCTACTACTTCCTCCATTCCCGTTACCATTCTTGGAACCATTATGATTGTGTGAACTACCTCCTCCATGAGTATGCTGGAACTGTCCTCCCGACTTCGGAGTAAAACGTGGCTTCTGCTAAGCTCCAGAATTGTACTTCCCTTGTCCATACTTCCTCTTGCGGTTTTCAATTTGCTGCTGCTTTCCTTCAATCATGAGAGCACGGTCTACTAACTCCTGGTAGTTGTTGAAACTTGCTACCATCAACTGCATACTCAGCTCATCATTCAGTCCTTCCAGAAACTTCTCTTGCTTAGCTGCATCTGTAGCAACGTCATCTGGGGCATAATGTGCTAGCTTACTGAAACCATCCATGTACTGGCCAACTGTACGTCCTCCCTGGCGTAAGTTGTGAATCTCACGCTTCTTCATGGCCATAGCTCCTGCTGAAACATGAGCGGTACGAAAAGCCTGCTGAAACTGATCCCATGTGACAGTGTCTACTGGATAGGTGGCTGTAAAATTCTCCCACCATGATGCTGCGGGTCCCTCCAGCTGATGTGCGGCAAACCGCACCTTCTCCGCATTTGTGCATCCTGCAGTGGTCAACTCTCTGGCTGTCTTGCGAAGCCAATCATCTGCAACAATCGGCTCGGTGCTACTGGAAAACACCGGCGGATTCAACCTAAGCAAACGGGTTAAGTGATCAACAGGTGGTGGTGGTGGTGGGTTGTTGTTGTTGTTCCCCTGATTCTGATTCTGGACTAGTATCTGCATCAATGCATTCTGCTGCTGGATGAACTGGGTATGCTCCGGTGGAAAAGCAAATCCGTTGTCACATCTCGGAGGCATCTGAGGGTTTAGAGTAGATGAGAATACAGAATAGAATGAGGCCTAGAGGGAAAAACACTACCCATATGCACATGAGACAAATTTCAATCAAAACACTTCATTCAAAACAAGCAAGGGCATACAACGGTCTATCTATCGTTACAAAAGTGCTCGGACTAATCTATATACATGATGGGAATACTACTACTGTTATGGTGGTCTACTAGAAAAATTGCTCCGATGAAGACTCCATGATGTCTGCTCCAGCTTCATCAACATAGTGATCATCACTATCATCCGGGTCCGAGTCGTTGTCGTTGATGATGATGTAGTTCTCAGGACAAGTGCAATCTTCGTCTTCTCCAGTAGCTGGAAATCCCATGAACACTTTTAGCTTCTTCTTTAGATCTTCCTTCTTCTCGACTAGCGTTGCTATCTCCTCCTCATATCCATCGCATGTATACTTGAGTTCTTCTTCCAGTTCCGTGATCTTGGTCATGGCCTTCTTCAGATCCATCATGCCTCCACACATCTGGTTCTCCTGGCGTCGAATGTGCCGGTTTATTTCCTGGATGAAAGCTGCAATTGATCTATCCTTCCTGGTGCTGATCATCTCCCATTGCTCATCTCAGCGCCCACAAATCTGATAAGTAGTATCCTTAAGTTCCTTGTGGTAAACTTCTCCAATACGTCCCATGGTAATGTGGGCTGCCATGCTCTTTCCTAAACTCCAGGTTAGTGCATCAAAGGAAAACTCTATGGGCTCAGTGACGGGCATGAACGTCCTTCCTGGAACTTGAACTTGAATCATCCAGCGCTCCTCTTCAGGTAAAGTGGTGTTGTAAGTCCCGGTGAAGCTTGGTACTCCGATCTTCAGGTACTTGGTAACTTCCTTCAGGTGTCGTCCAAAGGGTGTATCTTCATCCGGTTGCATGAACTTGTTCCTTGCATCCTCCATCCTAAAAGAATAGAAAAGATGAGGAGTCAGAAAAGAGAAGAGAGAGTAGTGATCTATGGCTTTTGCTTAGTGGACGTGTCCTACAGTCAGCGTGTGCTCTGATACCATCTTGTAGCGACCAGACCTCAAACAATCTGATCTCTGTGCATCAGTGTCATCCCTGGATCAGTAATGCTGACACGCACAGTACTCGAAGGATTTATAACAGAGTAGCAATCACACACTTATTACATCGAATGTCTCCAAAGAGAACTTATTACATTAAATATGTCTTAAGGACATCTAATAATGATAACAACGGAAGCCTTGGAAGATAAGTGAGTCCATCAACTCCAACGACATCACTGAGTATAGATCCACGATCCTAAAGCATCTTACTCGTCATCTAAAAAGTCTGCAACATGAACGTTGCAGCCCGAAAACGGGTCAGCCCATGGAATATGCTGGCAAAGCAACACATAGAGAGTAATGAAAGAATAAAGCTATACTACATGCATATTTGGCTGGTGGAAAGCTCTATGGTTACAGTTTTGCATAAAGCCAATTTTTCCCTAAAACAAAGAAATAAATTTATTTAACTATCATGGTGGTTGTTAAACATTAAGAATGGTTGACAGCATTCTCAATCCCAATTAAGTAACATCATCATTAAACAAACCCAACAATATTAATTAAAGTAACATGATGAGATTCACATGATAATCCAAGTACTAGATACTCAAAACGTCCATAACCAGGGACACGGCTAATCATGATTAGTTTATACACTCTACAGAGGTTTGCGCACTTTTCCCCACATGACTCGATCTCCTCCGTTGGTTTTCTCGCACTACATGGTGTTTGAGAAACGGATGACCGAGACATAGTCTTTCAGAAGCGCTAGCACCTTACGATGGGTAGACCTGTACACCTACTTTCCCCTACATCTGCTAGTCTACCACTGTAAGAGTTCGCACGACTTAGTCAACCATGCTAGAGCCCATAATAGCATGTGGCTGCACATGGAAGTTTCTAGCATGAATAATCTTATGATCCCTTTGAGCCTGGGTGGTGGTCCAAAAACAAACAGGCAATCCTGGAATACCCAGGTACCTCAATCCACCCAGATGTATATTAAAGTTGCCACCTTAAATAAACCATTAATTAACAATCTCACATCTGTCATGGATACACTCACCCAATCCACGTCTACTAGCATAGCATGGCATAATAAGCAAACGTAGAAGTAACTCCCAAGGGTTTGATAATAAAACAGGTAATAGGTACTACCTCATCTACTTCCCCAAACCCACATATTAATCAGATCCTAATCATGCAATTGTTTGAGGATTGATCTAATGCAAATAAAACTGGGTAATAAAGAAGTATGATCAAAGTGTTACTTGCCTTGCTGATGATCCGCGAAACCTAGGGATTCGAAGTAGCAAGCGGCGCAATCCGGGTACTCTATCGCAAGCAAACAAACAAACAAGCATACAATAAGTACTCATCTAATGCACAGGTAAAGCTCAAATAAAACTCTAACCAGAAAGTTCAACTTAAGAACTCCTGTTTGCAAAAAGAATCAAATCAAACGAAGAAACAAAACTCAAACGGCGAAAGAAACAAGCTTCGTTTACTAATCTGGACCTAAGTCAAATTTTAGAAGCCAAAACTTGTTTGAGTAGATTATTTGGAAAGAGGGTTTCGAGACGAAACTCTAGGCGCTTGAATCGCCTGATTCCGATAAATGAGCGAAAAGATATACTAAAACAAAATTCGGATAAGAAATCGCGATCAGAAAAATCGCGGAATAAATCCGAGAAAAAGAAAAACGACGAACAGATTAACGAACGAATGTTCATTATCTGGATCTAAACGATGAACGTGTTCGTTAAGACGAAGTAACGAGCACTCGCTAATTAACCCAAACCAAAAAAAATTATCTAAATAATAAACGAATCTAAAAAAACCGAACGAAAACCGGTGAAAACTGAGCGGTTTTCTAGGAAAAACCGGCGGCGGGTCAACCTCATCGGCGGCGGTCGGCGGCGGCGGCGGCTCCGGGGAACGGTGTTGGCGGCAGGCGGCGACGACGGGGTTGTGGTGCGGGGCGGCGGCGTTGGCGGCTCCGGCGGGCGGCGGGCGAGGTGGCGGCGGCGGCGTCGGGCTCCGGCGGCGGCGCGCGAGGCGGCTGCGGCGGCGGGAAGCGGCGGGGCGCGGGGCTCGAGGCGGCGGCTAGGGTTTGTCCTCGGGGCGGGCCGGCGGCTTATAAAGGCCCGGCCAGGCGGAGTCCTGGCCGGTTACGGCCCATAGATCAGTTCAGACTTTTTTTTTAAATAATTATCACGCAGAAAAATAAACGAAAGAAATAATAAACGGACTCCAAAAATCCCGAAATAAATTTTCCCCGGCTTCTAAAATCAAGCCGGTTTAGATGACATTTATTTGGGGCCTAAATGCAATTTTGAAAAACATGCGTTTTTCCTAAATTCAAATAAAATAGCCAGGAAATCCAAAATAAAATCTTATTTGATTTTTTTTCTTAAATCCTCAATATTTCTTTATTTTGGGAAAGTCATTTTATTCTCTCTCTCATATTTTTATAATTGAAATAATAGAAGATAAAATAAATAAATCAAATGATCCTATTTTCAGAATTTGAGAAAACTCAAAATGAAAATAACGAAATCCCCAACTCTCTCCGTGGGTCTTTGAGTTGCGTAGAATTTCTAGGATCAAGGCAAAATGCATTAAATATGATATGCAATAATGATCTATTTGAATAACATTTACAGAAAGGACTACGATAGATCCCCTACACTTGTGGGTCATCAAGACTCTTTTCTGGCGCCGTTGCCGGGGAGTCTAGCGCTTTTGGTGAGTGGAACTTGGTAAGGAAACATTTATATAGTGTGCTGAAATTTTCTGTTACTTGTCACTATGGAAAATAATCCTTTGAGGGGCTTGTTTGGGGTATATTCACCCCAACCAGAAGAGCAAAGAGTTGCTCCTCAACCTACTGAACTTTATGAAAATATTCACTTTGATATTCCTTCGGGTATGATAGAAAACTGCTAGCTAATCCATTTGCAGGAGATGGAACATTGCATCCTGATTTACACCTTATCTTTGTGGATGAAGTTTGTGGATTATTTAAGCTTGCAGGTATTCCCGATGATGTTGTCAAAAGGAAGGTCTTCCCTTTATCTTTGAAGGGAGATGCATTGACATGGTATAGGCTATGTGATGATACGAGATCTTGGAATTATAAGCGATTGAAGTTGGAATTTCACCAGAAGTTCTATCCTATGCACCTTGTTCATCGTGATCGTAATTACATATATAATTTCTAGCCTCGCGAAGGAGAAAGCATCGCTCAAGCTTGGGGGAGGCTTAAGTCAATGTTATATTCATGCCCCAATCATGAGCTCTCTCGGGAAATGATTATTCAGAACTTTTATGCTCGGCTTTCTCTTGATAATCGCAACCTGCTCGATACTTCCTGTGCTAGTTCTTATATGCCGAAGAATATTGATTTCAAATGGGACTTATTGGAAAGAATTAAATGCAACTCTTTTGATTGGGGTTCCGACGATGGTAAGGAGTCAGGTATGACACCTAAGTTCAATTGTGTTAAATCTTTTATGGATACCAATGTTTTCCGTGGATTTAGCTCTAAGTATGAACTTGACTCTGAGATAGTAGCTACTTTCTGTGAATCTTTTGCTACTCACGTTGATCTCCCTAAAGAGAAATGGTTTAAATATAATCCTCCTGTTGAAGTGAAACTAGTTGCACCTATTATAGTCGAAGAAAAGACTATTACCTATAGTGATCCTATTATTCCTACCAATTATGTTGAAAAACCTCATTTTCCTGTTAGGATAAAAGATCATGCTAAAGCGTCGACTGTTGTTTGTAAGAGTAATACTAGGACTTATACACCTCCTGAGCAAATTAATGTTGAACCTAGTATTGCTATGGTTAAAGATCTCTTGGATGAGGATTTAGATGGGCATGTTATTTCTTTCTTGGGTGAGACTGCTAATATTGCTAGACCTGATACTAAGACACGTAGACCTGTCGTAGGCATGCCTGTTATTTCGGTTAAAATAGGAGATCATTGTTATCATGGCTTATGTGATATGGGTGCTAGTGCTAGTGCAATACCTTACACATTATATAAAGAAATTATGCACGACATTGCACCCGTTGAATTAGAAGACATTGATGTTACTATTAAGCTTGCTAATAGGGATACCATTAAACCTATTGGGATTGTTAGAGATGTTGAAGTTTTGTGTGGGAAGGTTAAATACCCTGCTGATTTTCATGTTCTTGGTTCCCCACAAGATGATTTTTGTCCCCTTATTTTTGTTAGACCCTTCTTGAATACTGCTAGTGCAAGGATTAATTGTGAAAAGAATATTGTCACTATTGGCATAGATGGTATGTCTCATGAGTTTAATTTTGCTAAGTTTAGTAGACAACCTCGTGAAAGGGAACCACCAAGTAAGGATGAGATTATTGGTCTTGCTTCCATTGTTGTTCCTCCAACTCATCCGTTAGAACAATATTTGTTAGACCATGAAAATGATATGTTTATGAAGGAAAGGGAACAAATAGATGAAGTGTTCCTTAAACAGGAACCTATGCTGAAAAATAACCTTCTCGTTGAAATTCTTGGGGATCCCCCTCCACCCGAGGGTGATCCTGTGTTTGAACTCAAACCATTACCTGATAATCTTAAGTATGCTTATCTTGATGAAAAAGAAATATATCCTGTTATTATTAGTGCTAACCTTTCAGAGAAAGAAGAAGAAAGATTATTGAAAACTCTGAAGAAGCACCGAGCCGCTATTGGATATACTCTGGATGATCTTAAGGGCATTAGTCCCACATTATGTCAGCACAAAATTTCAATGGAGAAAGATGCGAAACCAGTTAGAGATCCTCAAAGACGATTAAATCCCAAGATGAAGGAAGTGGTAAGAAAGGAGATACTAAAGCTCCTTGAGGCAGGTATTATTTATCCCGTTGCTGATAGTGAATGGGTAAGCCTTGTCCATTGTGTCCCCAAAAAGGGAGGTATTACCGTTGTTCCTAATGATAAAGATGAATTAATCCCGCAAAGAATTATTACAGGTTATAGGATGGTAATTGATTTCCATAAGTTAAATAAAGCTACTAAGAAAGATCATTACCCTTTACCTTTCATTGATCAAATGCTAGAAAGGCTATCCAAACACACACATTTTTGCTTTCTAGATGGTTATTCTGGTTTCTCTCAGATACCTGTATCAGCGAAGGATCAATCTAAAACTACTTTTACTTGCCCTTTTGGTACTTTTGCTTATTGACGTATGCCTTTTGGTTTATGTAATGCACCTGCTACCTTTCAAAGATACATGATGGCTATATTCTCTGATTTTTGTGACAAGATTTGTGAGGTATTCATGGATGACTTCTCCGTCTATGGATCCTCTTTTGATGATTGTTTGAGCAACCTTGATCGAGTTTTGCAGAGATGCAAGGACACTAGTCTCGTCCTGAATTGGGAAAAGTGTCACTTTATGGTTAATGAAGGCATTGTCTTGGGGCACAAGATCTCCGAGAGAGGTATTGAAGTTGATAAAGCCATGGTTGATGCTATTGAAAAGATACCATGTCCCAAGGACATAAAAGGTATAAGAACTTTCCTTGGTCACGCCGGTTTTTATAGGAGGTTCATTAAGGACATTTCTAAAATCTCTAGGCCTCTGACTAATTTATTGCAAAAAGATATTCCTTTTGTCTTTGATGATGATTGTGTAGAAGCATTTGAAACGCTTAAGAAAGCTTTGATTACTGCACCTATTGTTCAGCCGCCTGCTTGCAATTTACCTTTCGAAATTATGTGCGATGCTAGTGATTATGTTGTAGGTGCTGTTTTAGGGCAAAGAGTCGATAAGAAATTGAATGTTATCCAGTATGCTAGTAAGACTCTTGATACCGCCCAGAGAAATTATGCTACCACTGAAAAAGAGTTCTTAGCAGTTGTGTTTGCATGTGATAAGTTTAGACCTTATATTGTTGATTCCAAAGTTACTATTCACACTGATCATGCTGCTATTAAATATCTTATGGAAAAGAAAGATGCTAAGCCTAGACTCATTAGATGGGTTCTCTTGCTCCAAGAAATTGACTTGCATATTATTGATAGAAAGGGAGCTGAGAACCCCGTTGCAGATAACTTGTCTAGGTTAGAGAATGTTCTTGATGACCCATTGCCTATTAATGATAGCTTTCCTGATGAACAATTAGCGGTTGTCAATGCTTCTCGTACTGCTCCTTGGTATGCTAATTATGCTAATTTGCTAAATATATACCGCCTAGTTTCACATACCAACAAAAGAAAAAGTTCTTTTATGATTTAAGACATTACTTCTGGGATGATTCACACCTTTATAAAGAAGGAGTAGATGGTGTTATTAGACGTTGTGTGCCTGAGCATGAACAGGAACAGATCCTACGCAAGTGTCACTCTGAATCTTATGGAGGACACCACGCTGGAGATAGAACTGCACACAAGGTACTACAATCTAGTTTTTATTGGCCTACTCTCTTCAAAGATGCTCGTAAGTTTGTCTTATCTTGTGATGAATGTCAAAGAATAGGTAACATTAGTAGACATCAAAAAATGCCTATGAATTATTCTCTTGTTATTGAACCGTTTGATGTTTGCGGCATTGATTATATGGGACCTTTTCCTGCCTCTAATGGTTATACACATATTTTAGTTGCTGTTGATTACGTTACTAAGTGGGAAGAAGCTATTCCAACTAGTAGTGCTGATCATAACACTTCTATTAAAATGCTTAAAGAAGTTATTTTTCCGAGGTTTGGAGTCCCTAGATATCTTATGACTGATGGTGGTTCACATTTTATTCATGGTGCTTTCTGTAAGATGCTTGCTAAGTATGGTGTCAATCATAGAATAGCATCTCCTTATCACCCGCAATCTAGTGGTCAAGTAGAGTTGAGCAATAGAGAGCTCAAATTAATTTTGCAAAAGGCTGTAAAGAGATCTAGAAAGAATTGGTCCAAAAAACTTGATGATGCATTATGGGCCTATAGAACTGCATACAAAAATCCTATGGGTATGTCTCCTTATAAGATGGTTTATGGAAAAGCCTGCCATTTACCTCTTGAACTTGAACATAAGGCATATTGGGCTATTAAAGAGCTCAGTTATGACTTCAAACTTGCCGATGAGAAGAGGTTATTTGATATTAGCTCACTTGATGAATGGAGAACCCAAGCGTATGAGAATGCCAAGCTTTTCAAAGAAAAAGTCAAACGCTGGCATGATAAGAGGATACAAAAGCGTGAGTTTAACGTAGGAGATTATGTGTTATTATTCAACTCTCGTTTAAGATTTTTTGCAGGAAAACTTCTCTCAAAATGGGAAGGTCCCTACGTTATCGAGGAGGTCTATCGTTCTGGTGCTAAAAAATCAACAACTTCGAAGGCACAAGTCCAAGGGTGGTAAACGGTCAAAGAATTAAACATTATATTTCAGGTAATCCTATCAATGTTGAAACTAATATTATTGAAACCGTGACTCCAGAGGAATACATAAGGGACACTTTCCATAATGTTCCAGACTCTGAAAAGGAATAGGTATGTGGTACGGTAAGTAAACCGACTCCAAAACAACTCTAAAGGAAATTTTTATTAGTTTTGGATTATTTAAGAATTTTAGGAAGAAAGAAGTAGTCCAAAGGGACACGAGGCTCCCACGAGAATGGAGGGCGCGCCCCCTGTCTCGTGGGCACCTTGTGTGCCTCTCGAACTCCGTCTTCTTGCATGTTACGTATTTTGGTCGATAAAAATTCATTATATATACTCCCGAAGGTTTTGACCACCGTATCACACAAATATCCTCTGTTTTCGTTTCGAGCTGTTCCTGTTGCAAAATAAAGCAAGATGTCGTCCCAAGATTCGGAGGGGGGAGAGCTACATGGCTGATTATATCACAAACCCAAATATATGGGGATGTGGAACATTATGGCTGGACCACGGAGGAAGAAGACTATGAGCCAAAGGAGAAGGAGGAGACAAGCTCTGATGAAGAGGATGATCCACTACCTCAACCTGGTGATATGCATGTGGAGTTCAAGAAGTCAAGCCTCCCTAAGGTCCAATCTATCCCACCACGTTTTTTGCAGGACAGCAAGGCAGCACTATGCAAAAAGATAATGAAACTTGAGTTCGAGAATGAGGATCTGAGGGAGGAGAATTTTAGCCTCAGACGGAAGCTAGAGAAGAAAAATGCAACAACTCCACCGTCATCATCACCACCTCCATCAACTCAAAGGGCATAATCACATGGGTATGGGCACTCCCCTTGGCAACTGCCAAGCTTGGGGGAGGTGCCCCGGTATCGTATCACCATCACACTCCTACCTTTACCGCTTTATTTAGTTCGATCCTTTTAGTAGTATCTTGATCTAGTAGATTCAAGTTTTTATATCAAGTAGTTTCGAGTTTTGCTTTGTGATCTCTTTTTGTAATCGAGTCCGTGAGCTATCTAAAATAAATATTAGTGTTCATTCAAGGGCTTTGCTATGTTGCTATGATCTTGACAAAGTAGAAAGAATAAAAGAGTTCATATTGATCTTATGGATAGTGATAACTTCACATATAGAAAGTATGAGGCATTAAAATTGTTGAGAGTTGATGAACATAGCCTTGGTCATCATTGCAATTAATAGGAAGTGATAAGGAAAGAGGAGTTCACGTATAAATATATTATCTTGGACATTTTTTATGATTGTGAAGCACTCATTAAGTATGACATGCTAAAAGAGTTGAAGTTGGACAAGGAAGACAACGTAATGGTTTATGTTTTCCGACATCTCAGTTAAAGTATATTGTCATTGACCTTCCAAACATGTTGAGCTTGCCTTTCCCCCTCATGCTAGCCAAATTCCTTGCACCAAGTAGAGATACTACTTGTGCTTCCAAATATCCTTAAACCCAGTTTTGCCATGCGAGTCCACCATACCTACCTATGGATTGAGTAAGATCCTTCAAGTAAGTTGTCATCGGTGCAAGCAATAAAAATTGCTCTCTAAATATGCATGACTTATTAGTGCAGAGAAAATAAGCTTTGTACGAACTTGTTGTGGAAGTAATAAAAGCGACGGACTGCATAATAAAGGTCCACATAGAAGGGGCAATATAAAGTGACGTTCTTTTGCATTAAGGTTTTGTGCATCAACCCTAAACGCGCATGACAACCTCTGCTTCCCTCTGCGAAGGGCCTATCTTTTACTTTATGTTTTTACTTTATGCTTGAGTCAAGGTGATCCTCACCTTTCTCTTTTTCATTTTATCCTTTGGCAAGGTCCTCGTGTTTGAAAGATCATGATATATATATCCAATTGGATGTAAGTTAGCATGGGCCATTATTGTTGACATCACCTAAAGGTGAATACGTTGGGGGGGGCAACACAATAAGCCCCTATCTTTCTTAGTGTCCGGCTGAAACTCTATAACCACAAGTACTGCGTGAGTGTTAGCAATTATAGAAGACTACGATATAGTTGAGTATGTGAGCTTGCTGAAAAGCTCTATTATCGAGTCTTTCTGATGTTACGATAAATTGAAATTGCTTCAATGACTGAGATTATAGTTTGTTAGTTCCCAATGAAGTTTTTGAACCATACTTGACATTGTGAATTGTTTGTAACTTGAGCATAAGAAATCATATGATAAAATCTATATATGTTGCTGTTATAAGAATGATCATGATGCCCTCATGTCCGTATTTTATTTTTACCGACACCTCTATCTCTAAACATGTGGACATATTTTTCGATTTCGGCTTCCACTTGAGGACAAGCGAGGTCTAAGCTTGGGGGAGTTGATACGTCCATTTTGCATCATGCTTTTATATCAAAATTTATTGCATTATGGGCTGTTATTACACATTATATCTCAATACTTATGGATATTCTCTCTTATTTTACAAGGTTTACCATGAAGAGGGGGAATGCCGGCAGCTGGAATTCTGGCTGGAAAAGGAGCAAACATTGGAAACCTATTCTGCACAGCTCCAAAAGTCCTGAAACTCCACGAAACAACTTTTTGGATTTAATAAGAATTTCTGAGCAAAAGAAATAGGCCAGGGGGTCCACACCCTGTCCAGGAGACAGGGGGGCATGCCCCCCCCATATAGGGCACGCCCCCCATCTCCTGGCTCCCCTGGTGGGTCTCCGACATCCATCTTCTGCTATATCATCACTTTTACCCTGGAAAAAATTGTGGGCAAGCTTACGGGACGAAACTCCGCCGCCATGAGGCGGAACCTTGGCGGAATCAATCTAGGGCTCTGGCGGAGCTGTTCTGACGGGGACACTTCCCTCCGGGAGGGGGAAATCATCACCAACGTCATCACCAATGATCCTCTCATGGGGAGGGGGTCAATCTCCATCAACATCTTCACCAGCACCATCTCCTCTCAAAACCCTAGTTCATCTCTTGTATCCAATCTTGTATCAAAACCAAAAATTGGTACCTGTGGGTTGCTAGTAGTGTTGATTACTCCTTGTAGTTGATGCTAATTGGTTTACTTGGTGGAAGATCATATGTTCAGATCCTTTATGCATATTATTACCCCTCTGATTATGAACATGAATATGCTTTGTGAGTAGTTACATTTGTTCCTGAGGACATGGGTGAAGTCTTGCTATTAGTAGTCATGTGAATTTGGTATTTGTTCCATATTTTGATGAGATGTATGTTGTCTTTTCCTCTAGTGGTGTTATGTGAACGTCGACATCATGACACTTCACCATTATTTGGGCCTAGAGGAAGGCATGGGGAAGTAATAAGTAGATGATGGGTTGCTAGAGTGACAGAAGCTTAAACCCTAGTTTATGCGTTGCTTCATTAGGGGCTGATATGGATCCATATGCTTAATGTTGTGGTTAGGTTTACCTTAATACTTCTTTTTGTAGTTGCAGATGCTTACAATAGGGGTTAATAATAAGTGGGATGCTTGTCCAAGTTAGGGCAGTACCCAAGTACCGGTCCACCCACATATGAAATTATCAAAGTACCGAACGCGAATCATATGAACGTGATGAAAACTAGCTTGACGATAATTCCCAATGTGTCCTCGGGAGCTCCTTTCTCCTTATTAGAATTTGTCCAGGCTTAGCCTTTGCTACATAAAGGATTGGGCCACCTTTCTGCACTTTAATTACTTTATTTACTTTTTACTTGCTACCATTCATCTTATCACAAAACTATCTATCACCTACAATTTCAGTGCTTGCAGAGAAAACCTTACTGGAAACCGCTTATCATTTCCTTCTGCTCCTCGTTGGGTTCGACACTCTTATCAGAAGGACTACGATAGATCCCCTACACTTGTGGGTCATCAAGACTCTTTTCTGGCGCCGTTGTCGGGGAATCTAGCGGTTTGGGTGAGTGGAACTTGGTAAGGAAACATTTATATAGTGTGCTGAAATTTTCTGTTACTTGTCACTATGGAAACTAATCCTTTGAGGGGCTTGTTTGGGGTATCTTCACCCCAACCAGAAGAGCAAAGAGTTGCTCCTCAACCTACTGAACTTTATGAAAATATTCACTTTGATATTCCTTCGGGTATCATAGAAAAAATGCTAGCTAATCCATTTGCAGGAGATGGAACATTGCATCCCGATTTACACCTTATCTTTGTGGATGAAGTTTGTGGATTATTTAAGCTTGCAGGTATTCCCGATGATGTTGTCAAAAGTAAGGTCTTCCCTTTATCTTTGAAGGGAGATGCATTGACATGGTATAGGCTATGTGATGATACGATATCTTGGAATTATAAGCGATTGAAGTTGGAATTTCACCAGAAGTTCTATCCTATGCACCTTGTTCATCGTGATCGTAATTACATATATAATTTCTGGACTCGCAAAGGAGAAAGCATCGCTCAAGCTTGGGGGAGGCTTAAGTCAATGTTATATTCATGCCCCAATCATGAGCACTCTCGGGAAATGATTATTCAGAACTTTTATGCTCGGCTTTCTCTTGATAATCGCAACCTGCTCGATACTTCCTGTGCTAGTTCTTATATGCCGAAGAGTATTGATTTAAAATGGGACTTATTGGAAAGAATTAAATGCAACTCTTTTGATTTGGGTTCCGACGATGGTAAGGAGTCAGGTATTACACCTAAGTTCGATTGTGTTAAATCTTTTATGGATACCAATGTTTTCCGTGGATTTAGCTCTAAGTATGAACTTGACTCTGAGATAGTAGCTACTTTCTGTGAATCTTTTGCTACTCACGTTGATCTCCCTAAAGAGAAATGGTTTAAATATAATCCTCCTGTTGAAGTGAAACTAGTTGCACCTATTACAGTCGAAGAAAAGACTATTACCTATAGCGATCCTATTATTCTTACCGCTTATGTTGAAAAACCTCCTTTTCCTGTTAGGATAAAAGATCATGCTAAAGCGTCGACTGTTGTTTGTAAGAGTAATACTAGGACTTATACACCTCCTGAGCAAATTAATGTTGAACCTAGTATTGCTATGGTTAAAGATATCTTGGATGAGGATTTAGATGGGCATGTTATTTCTTTCTTGGGTGAGACTGCTAATATTGCTAGACCTGATACTAAGACACGTAGACCTGTCGTAGGCATGCCTTTTATTTCGGTTAAAATAGGAGATCATTGTTATCATGGCTTATGTGATATGGGTGCTAGTGCTAGTGCAATACCTAACACATTATATAAAGAAATTATGCACGACATTGCACCCGTTGAATTAGAAGACATTGATGTTGCTATTAAGCTTGCTAATAGGGATACCATTAAACCTATTGGGATTGTTAGAGATGTTGAAGTTTTGTGTGGGAAGGTTAAATACCCTGCTGACTTTCATGTTCTTGGTTCCCCACAAGATGATTTTTGTCCCCTTATTTTTGGTAGACCCTTCTTGAATACTGCTAGTGCAAGGATTAATTGTGAAAAGAATATTGTCACTATTGGCATAGATGGTATGTCTCATGAGTTTAATTTTGCTAAGTTTAGTAGACAACCTCGTGAAAGGGAACCACCAAGTAAGGATGAGATTATTGGTCTTGCTTCCATTGCTGTTCCTCCAACTGATCCGTTAGAACAATATTTGTTAGACCATGAAAACGATATGTTTATGAAGGAAAGGGAACAAATAGATGAAGTGTTCCTTAAACAGGAACCTATGCTGAAAAATAACCTTCCCGTTGAAATTCTTGGGGATCCCCCTCCACCCAAGGGTGATCCTGTGTTTGAACTCAAACCATTACCTGATAATCTTAAGTATGCTTATCTTGATGAAAAATAAATATATCATGTTATTATTAGTGCTAACCTTTCAGAGAAAGAAGAAGAAAGATTATTGAAAACTCTAAAGAAGCACCGAGCCGCTATTGGATATACTCTGGATGATCTTAACGGCATTAGTCCCACATTATGTCAGCACAAAATTTCAGTGGAGAAAGATGCCAAACCAGTTAGAGATCCTCAAAGACGATTAAATCCCAAGATGAAGGAAGTGGTAAGAAAGGAGATACTAACGCTCCTTGAGGCAGTTATTATTTATCCCGTTGCTGATAGTGAATGGGTAAGCCCTGTCCATTGTGTCCCCAAAAAGGGAGGTATTACCGTTGTTCCTAATGATAAAGATGAATTAATCCCGCAAATAATTATTACAGGTTATAGGATGGTAATTGATTTCCGTAAGTTAAATAAAGCTACTAAGAAAGATCATTACCCTTTACCTTTCATTGATCAAATGCTAGAAAGGCTATCCAAACACACACATTTTTGCTTTCTAGATGGTTATTCTTGTTTCTCTCAGATACCTGTATCAGCGAAGGATCAATCTAAAACTATTTTTACTTGCCCTTTTGGTACTTTTGCTTATTGACGTATGCCTTTTGGTTTCTGTAATGCACCTGCTACCTTTCAAAGATGCATGATGGCTATATTCTCTTATTTTTGTGAAAAGATTTGTGAGGTATTCATGGATGACTTCTCCGTCTATGATCCTCTTTTGATGATTGTTTGAGAAACCTTGATCAAGTTTTGCAGAGATGCCAAGACACTAGTCTCGTCCTGAATTGGGAAAAGTGTCACTTTATGGTTAATGAAGGCATTGTCTTGGGGCACATGATCTCCGAGAGAGGTATTGAAGTTGATAAAGCCAAGGTTGATGCTATTGAAAAAGATGCTATGTCCCAAGGACATAAAAGGTATAAGAAGTTTCCTTGGTCACGCCAGTTTTTATAGGAGGTTTATTCAGGACTTCTCTAAAATCTCTAGGCCTCTGACTAATTTATTGCAAAAATATATTCCTTTTGTCTTTGATGATGATTGTGTAGAAGCATTTGAAACGCTTAAGAAAGCTTTGATTACTGCACCTATTGTTCAGCCGCCTGATTGGAATTTACCTTTTGAAATTATGTGCGATGCTAGTGATTATGCTGTAGGTGTTGTTTTAGGGCAAAGAGTCGATAAGAAATTGAATGTTATCCAGTATGCTAGTAAGACTCTTGATACTGCCCAGAGAAATTATGCTACCACTGAAAAAGAGTTCTTAGCAGTTGTGTTTGAATGTGATAAGTTTAGACCTTATATTGTCGATTCCAAAGTTACTATTCACACTGATCATGCTGCTATTAAATATCTTATGGAAAAGAAAGATTCTAAGCCTAGACTCATTAGATGGGTTCTCTTGCTCCAAGAATTTGACTTGCATATTATTGATAGAAAGGGAGCTGAGAACCCCATTGAAGATAACTTGTCTAGGTTAGAGAATGTTCTTGATGACCCATTGCCTATTAATGATAGCTTTCCTGATGAACAATTAGCGGTTGTCAATGCTTCTCGTACTGCTTCTTGGTATGCTGATTATGCTAATTACATTGTTGCTAAATATATACCGCCTAGTTTCACATACCAGCAAAAGAAAAAGTTCTTTTATGATTTAAGACATTACTTCTGGGATGATCCACACCTTTATAAAGAAGGAGTAGATGGTGTTATTAGACGTTGTGTGCCTAAGCATGAATCGGAACAGATCCTACGCAAGTGTCACTCTGAATCTTATGGAGGACACCACGCTGGAGATAGAACTGCACACAAGGTACTACAATCTGGTTTTTATTGGCCTACTCTCTTCAAAGATGCTCGTAAGTTTGTCTTATCTTGTGATGAATGCCAAAGAATAGGTAACATTAGTAGACGTCAAGAAATGCCTATGAATTATCCTCTTGTTATTGAACCGTTTGATGTTTGGGGCTTTGATTATATAGGACCTTTTCCTGCCTCTAATGGTTATACACATATTTTAGTTGTTGTTGATTACTTTACAAAGTGGGTAGAAACTATTCCAACTAGTAGTGCTGATCATAACACTTCTATTAAAATGCTTAAAGAAGTTATTTTTCCGAGGTTTGGAGTCCCTAGATATCTTATGACTGATGGTGGTTCACATTTTATTCATGGTGCTTTTCGTAAGATGCTTGCTAAGTATGATGTCAATCATAGAATAGCATCTCCTTATCACCCGCAGTCTAGTGGTCAAGCAGAGTTGAGCAATAGAGACCTCAAATTAATGTTGCTAAAGACTGTAAATAGATCTAGAAAGAATTGGTCCAAAAAATTTGATGATGCATTATGGGCCTATAGAACTGCATACAAAAATCCTATGGGTATGTCTCCTTATAAGATGGTTTATGGAAAAGCATGTCATTTACCTCTTGAACTTGAACATAAGGCATATTGGGCTATTAAAGAGCTCAATTATGACTTCAAACTTGCCGGTGAGAAGAGGTTATTTGCTATTAGCTCACTTGATGAATGGAGAACCCAAGCGTATGAGAATGCCAAGCTTTTCAAAGAAAAAGGCAAACGCTGGCATGATAAGAGGATACAAAAGCGTGAGTTTAACATAGGAGATTATGTGTTATTATTCAACTCTCGTTTAAGATTTTTTGCAGGAAAACTTCTCTCAAATGGGAAGGTCCCTACGTTATCGAGGAGCTCTATCGTTCTGGTGCTATAAAAATCAACAACTTCGAAGGCACAAGTCCAAGGGTGGTAAACGGTCAAAGAATTAAACATTATATTTCAGGTAATCCTATCAATGTTGAAACTAATATTATTGAAACCATGACTCCTGAGGAATACATAAGGGACACTTTCCAGAACGTTCCAGACTCCGAAAAGGCATAGGTATGTGGTACGGTAAGTAAACCGACTCCAAAACAACTCTAAAGGAAATTTTTATCAGTTTTGGATTATTTAAGAATTTTAGGAAGAAAGAAGTAGTCCGAAAGGGACACGAGGCTTCCACGAGAGTGGAGGGCGTGCCCCCCTGTCTCGTGGGCACCTCGTGTGCCTCCCGGACTCCGTTTTCTTGCATGTTACGTATGTTGGTCGATAAAAATTCATTATATATACTCCCGAAGGTTTTGACCACCGTATCACACAAATATCCTCTGTTTTCGTTTCGCGCTGTTCCTGTTGCAGAATAAAGCAAGATGTCGTCCCAAGATTCGGAGGGGAGAGAGCTACATGGTTGATTATATCGCAAACCCAAAAGTATATGGGGATGTGGAACATTATGGCTGGACCACGGAGGAAGAAGAAGACTATGAGCCAAAGGAGAAGGAGGAGACAAGCTCTGATGAAGAGGACGATCCACTACCTCAAGCTGGTGATATGCATTTGGAGTTCAAGAAGTCAAGCCTCCCTAAGGTCCAATTTATCCCACCACGTTTTTTGTAGGACAGCAAGGTAGCACTATGCAAAAAGATAATGAAACTTGAGCTCGAGAATGAGGATCTGAGGGAGGAGAATTTTAGCCTCAGACGCAAGCTAGAGAAGAAAAATGCAACAACTCCACCATCATCATCACCACCTCCATCACCTCAAAGGGCATAATCACATGGGTATGGGCACTCCCCTTGGCAACTGCCAAGCTTGGGGGAGGTGCCCCGGTATCGTATCACCATCACACTCCTATCTTTACCGCTTTATTTAGTTCGATCCTTTTAGTAGTATCTTGATTTAGTAGATTCAAGTTTTTATATCAAGTAGTTTCGAGTTTTGCTTTGTGATCTCTTTTTGTAATCAAGTCCGTGAGCTATCTATAATAAAGATTAGTGTTGAGTCAAGGGCTTTGCTATGTTGCTATGATCTTGAGAAAGTAGAAAGAATAAAAGAGTTCATATTGATCTTATGGATAGTGATAACTTCACATATAGAAAGTATGATGCATTAAAATTGTTGAGAGTTGATGAATGTAGCCTTGGTCATCATTGCAATTAATAGGAAGTGATAAGGAAAGAGGAGTTCACATATAAATATATTATCTTGGACATTTTTTATGATTGTGAAGCACTCATTAAGTATGACATGCTAAAAGAGTTGACGTTGGACAAGGAAGACAACGTAATGGTTTATGTTTTCCGACATCTCAGTTAAAGTATATTGTCATTGACCTTCCAAACATGTTGAGCTTGCCTTTCCCCCTCATGCTAGCCAAATTACTTGCACCAAGTAGAGATACTACTTGTGCTTCCAAATATCCTTAAACCCAGTTTTGCCATGAGAGTCCACCATACCTACCTATGGATTGAGTAAGATCCTTCAAGTAAGTTGTCATCGGTGCAAGCAATAAAAATTTCTCTCTAAATATGCATGACTTATTAGTGCAGAGAAAATAAGCTTTGTACGAACTTGTTGTGGAAGTAATAAAAGCGACGAACTGCATAATAAAGGTCCACATAGAAGGGGCAATATAAAGTGACGTTCTTTTGCATTAAGGTTTTGTGCATCAACCCTAAACGCGCATGACAACCTCTGCTTCCCTCTGCGAAGGGCCTATCTTTTACTTTATGTTTTTACTTTATGCTTGAGTCAAGGTGATCCTCACCTTTCTCTTTTTCATTTTATCCTTTGGCAAGGTCCTCGTGTTTGAAAGATCATGATATATATATATCCAATTAGATGTAAGTTAGCATGGGCCATTATTGTTGACATCACCTAAAGGTGAATATGTTGGTGGGGCAACACAATAAGCCCCTATCTTTCTCAGTGTCCGGCTGAAACTCTATAACCACAAGTACTGCGTGAGTGTTAGCAATTGTAGAAGACTACGATATAGTTGAGTATGTGAGCTTGCTGAAAAGCTTTATTATTGACTCTTTCTGATGTTACGATAAATTGAAATTGCTTCAGTGACTGAGATTATAGTTTGTGAGTTCCCAATGAAGTTTTTGAACCATACTTGACATTGTGAATTATTTGTTACTTGATCATAAGAAATCATATGATAAAATCTATATATGTTGCTATTATAAGAATGATCATGATGCCCTCATGTCCGTATTTTATTTTTATCAACACCTCTATCTCTAAACATGTGGACATATTTTTTGATTTCGGCTTCCGCTTGAGGACAAGCGAGGTCTAAGCTTGGGGGAGCTGATACGTCCATTTTGCATCATGCTTTTATATCAATATTTATTGCATTATGGGCTGTTAGTACACATTATATCTCAATACTTATGGTTGTTCTCTCTTATTTTACAAGGTTTACCATGAAGAGGGGGAATGCCGGCAGCTGGAATTCTGGCTGGAAAAGGAGCAAACATTAGAAACCTATTCTGCACAGCTCCAAAAGTCCTGAAACTCCACAAAACAACTTTTTGGATTTAATAAGAATTTCTGAGCTAAAGAAACAGGCCAGGGGGCCCACACCCTATCCAGGAGACAGGGGGGCGCACCCCCCCTATAGGGCGCGCCCCCTATCTCCTGGGCCTCCTGGTGGGCCTCCGGCGTCCATCTTCTGCTATATCATCACTTTTATCCTGGAAAAAATTGTGGGTAGGCTTACGGGACGAAACCCCGCCACCACGAGGCGGAACCTTGGCGGAATCAATCTAGGCTCTGGCGGAGCTGTTCTGCCGGGGACACTTCCCTCCGGGAGGGGAAATCATCACCAACGTCATCACCAACGATCCTCTCATCGGGAGGGGGTCAATCTCCATCAACATCTTCACCAGCACCATCTCCTCTCAAAACCCTAGTTCATCTCTTGTATCCAGTCTTGTATCGAAACCACAAATTGGTACCTGTGGGTTACTAGTAGTGTTGATTACTCCTTGTAGTTGATGCTAATTGGTTTACTTGGTGGAAGATCATATGTTCAGATCCTTTATGCATATTATTAATCCTCTGTTTATGAACATGAATATGCTTTGTGAGTAGTTACGTTTGTTCCTAAGGACATGGGTGAAGTCTTGCTATTAGTAGTCATGTGAATTTGGTATTCGTTCGATATTTTGATGAGATGTATGTTATCTTTTCCTCTAGTGGTGTTATGTGAACGTCGACTATATGACACTTCACCATTATTTGGGACTAGAGGAAGGCATGGGGAAGTAATAAGTAGATGATGGGTTGCTAGAGTGACAATAGCTGAAACCCTAGTTTATGCGTTGCTTCGTTAGGGGCTGATATGGATCCATACGCTTAATGTTGTGGTTAGGTTTACCTTAATACTTCTTTTTGTAGTTGCGGATGCTTGTAATAGGGGTTAATCATAATTGGGATGCTTGTCCAAGTTAGGGAAGTACCCAAGTACTGGTCCACCCACATATCAAATTATCAAAGTACCGAATCCGAATCATATGAACGTGATGAAAACTAGCTTGATGATAATTCCCAATGTGTCCTCGGGAGCTCCTTTCTCATTATTAGAATTTGTCCAGGCTTATCATTTTCTACATAAAGGATTGGGACACCTTGCTGCACTTTATTTACTTTTTACTTGCTACATTATCTTATCACAAAACTATCTATCACCTACAATTTCAGTGCTTGCAGAGAAAACCTTACTGAAAACCGCTTATCATTTCCTTCTGCTCCTCGTTGGGTTCGACACTCTTACTTATCGAAAGGACTACGATAGATCCCCTACACTTGTGGGTCATCACTTGAGAGAACATTAACAACAAGTAGCCCACTCCACAAGCTTGATGCACTCACCACACGGCTTATCAAAATAAATGAATTGCACAACTGCAAGGATGAAATGATTATGCTCCTAAACCATGTTGACATGATGCTCAAAAGAAAAACACATAAAAAAATATAAAATGACAAAATGACAAGTTATAACAGTTTCCAGCAATTTAACATCAGCAATCATTTTTGCAACAGAGATTATGATATCTAAATTGAATCAAATAAGCAAGCAAATGTCACCAACGTGTAGAGCATGAATAGCATAACATTTTCCTATCAAGATCATCACCATAGGATCAATAGGGACAAAGTTACAACACTCACAAGATGCATACATGATGTTAACAGGCAGCAGATTTCAGCAGTTTATATCACTTAGCAGTTTCGCAACAAAGATTAAGGCAACAATATGAATAGTAACATGCATGCAAACTAATCCATCATCTAGAACATCCGGATATGAACATTTTGACATATCATACATGCAAAACGGAGCAACATGCACAAAGTTATGATATGATGGAGATGCACACATAATGATGAAATAACCAGGGACTTGGTAAAAAAACCACCACGGGGGAAACTGGACGGGCCGGACCCGGGATGGAGGGATCTGGAGACGGGGAGGCGTTTGGTTGGTGGACCGGGTGGATCTCGTCCACCCCGACTCCGGCGACGGCGGAGGCGACTCCGGCGAGGCCTCCGGCGAAGATGGCCGGGGACGGGCGCGCGGGATGGATCCAGGCAAGGGACGGCGCGGGGCGGATTCCGGCGAGGGACGACGCGAGGCGACGGTGGCTGGCGTGGCGCGGGCCGGCTGGTGGTGGCACGGACGGCGGCAACAAGGAGGCGAGGTGCGGGGGCGGCGGTGGATGGGGCGGCGGTGCGCGGGGGCGTCGGCGCGCGGAGGAGCTCGGCGAGGCCGGCGGGCGGTGGCGCGGAGCAAAGGTGCAGGGCGCGGGGCACGAGGCTCGGGCGGTGCTGCTCGGGCCCGGTCGCGGCCCGGGGCAGGCCGGCCGTGGGCCGGGCGGGCCACGGCGGCGCGGAGCCGCAGGGCGACGATGTGGCAGCCCCCGGTTGGACGAGGCGGCGGCTGGAGCTGAGGTGGCAGCCTCTGATTGGCCGGGCGACGTGGCTGGTGGACGTGTCCGGCGCCGGGCGGACACGTCCGCCCAACGATGCACGAAGAGGAATTGATTGCTCTCCCCATTGAAGTACAATGCGCACTCACGTACGGGCTATAAAAGACACATTGTCAACAAGTTGCATATATGACTAAATGACCAACACATAAAGGATATCCGGTCAAATTCAACACAAATCCATATCCGACCAAATGACCAACACATGGAGCAGCAAAACACTTACGAGATCGGTGATTTGCGTTCCACTTGCCTATCGACTTTGGAGTTGTTTGTAGAAGTCGCAAAACTTGTCGAAGGCCTCTTACATCGGTGATTTGCATTCCATCCATGGGTGAGCGACTTCGAAGCACAAAAAACAGATCACATAGTTGTAACAGGGATCGAAGTTTTGTGCTCACGAAACCCAACCATGAACATTCGTCCAAAAGGTTGCACGCTTTTACCCCATCCCATGAAACGGATCAAGGCCGGTAGCTAACCATGCACCACACAACAATTCATCCTCCCTCACATTGAAATTATCTCCTCTAATCCTCTTTTTGCCTCGACCACGACTGCCTAGAACTCGTCTGGGTCAAGCTTTAGTTGTTCGGTGTTCGACGGCTAGGTGTTCGGAGGTGCCTGCTCCGGCTAGGAATCATCCACTTGTCCGTCCTTGAAGCCTTCTCCATCATGGATGATGTCTAAGATCATCAAGTCATTAGCCGGCGTCGTGCCCGGTTGAGACATTCTGGCAAACAGAAATCAGACGCCCATTGGATCGATGCCCGACATCCTTGGTAGGACACGCGGTGTCGATGGCATGTTGATGAAGTGTTAGTCCACATTGAGGTCGACCTTATTGGGCACACAGGGTGTGACGAGCACGAAGAAGGTCGGACAATGATGTTGCGCGCCTAGCTACGTGGCAGCATAGTAGTATGGCCCATGCGGCCGCTCCGGTCAGGATGCCGACGATGACTGCATGGGCGCCGTCCCCGCACGACCACCTTGTTTGCCTTAGGAGGTCACAGCTGACAAGTCGCTGCAGCTACTACCTCCCGTCTTCTTTGTTTGCGGTGGCGCATGATGCGTGTCACCGTGTTGGCCTTCCGGCCGACCACCACCTTTGGGTCCTCCGTCTCTTGCTTTGGCGGGATGACGAACATCAAAATTGGTCCTCCTCGGGCTCCATCGCGGTTGCGGACGACAAAAAGGGCAGGAATTGAGGTGAAGGGCAGCGATGAGAAGCAGACAGGGTGGAAAAGGACGGGCTTTTCAGGCGAAAACAATGTGGAATGGTCTAAAGGCACGGGCTCCGCCTCGGTTTTGGCTAGGTTTGAAGTCTCGGACTCCTACATGATGGAGGACCACATGCCCGCAAAACTTTCCATCTTTGCAACTGGTTTGTGGACGTTTCAGACACGGCGTTGGATGGCAAAAGAACGTTCAGACAATGTGGTGCAGATGTTTAGGAGAGGTTTGGTGACCCGATCTATTGTGCAAACAAATGTGCTACACATATATCCTACTTTATGTAAACTTTCTAATTAACCTCTCCACCCCCTGAATCCAAGGGGGTGGGGCCCCCTTCCTTAATTTCGTCCAACAAAAGAATGCCACCTAGGCCCTTAAATTAATTACGTAGGTGGAGCACCGCTGATTGTGCAAATGCAGGTAATCAAGTTTTAAAAGAATCGGTAATGTTATCGAGCTGAGGTTCACTTGGAAAGGGGTGGCAAGCGAACGATAATATTCGATGGCAGTTTTAGTTGTAAAGAAAAATCACAGTTTTAAAATGAAAAATGTCTTCTCTGAAGAAACTGTCATGAGGGCTGTCATGCAACCACAACTAAAAATGCCACCTGAAACATTCACATATGTCACCCTCCCCCGAGTTATGAGCGTCCAAAAGAACATGCACCGAAATTCCAATACAGAAAACGAGAACCGACTGAAAAAGGAGATCTTCTGCGAGCAACATTTTATTTCTATTCACAGCCAGAAACGATCCATTTTTCTCTCTCGATCGTACCAGAAACGACCGTTTCACTTGGCTACAGCTCGAAACAAATTCTTGTCCGCGAGTCGCATCCGTCCAGGAGGATACGAGCGCCGCACATAGCTGAAGACGGCGAGGAAGCTGCGTCGTCAGCGCGGTGTTCACTTGCGGCTGTCAGCGGAGGCGCGCGGCGTGATCTTGATGACGAGGCCCGGGAAGACGTCGTCGGGGTCGTGGACGTGCGGGTTGTGCTCCAGGATGTAGGGGTCGCCGCACCTGTCGCTGATGCTGTGCAGCGTCTCCCCCTCCACCACCACGTATATCTCGTCGCACGGCCGCCGCGGCGCCGACGCGATCCGCGCGCCGCGCACCACCACCGCCCCGCCGCCGCTCTCTTCCCCCTCGCCCGCGCGGAGCGACGACACCAGCAGCAGCGTCACCAGCGCCAGCCCGCAGCACCACGACGCCGCGTCCGCCGCCGCCGCCAGCCCCGACCGCCTCCGCTCCGGCGCCATCACTACGATTACAACAAACCAACTACGAGAGTTCAAGAAAATCGTGCGATGTTGTTGTGACTTGTGAGTTCTTGGCTTTGCTCCGTGTTTGAGTAATCTTGGAGGCAGAGGGGGTTTATATAGAGACCGAGATGAAGGATCCATGGTGGAGTTGGATGCGAGGGGGGAATGTGAGGGAGGGACTGATGAGTGAGATGGTCTGGCTGGATGCTTTGTTGGCACGAGAGCAAGCTGAATCAGAGAGACCGATGCTGACGTGCTGTGATGTGATGTGACTAACGAAACGAATAGTGCTGGACAAAGATAAAACTAATAACATTTTTGGGTAGGGAATTGATGGAAGGGTTATGGGTCGAGCACATCTTGTAACGTGTTGTTTTCACAGGTGTTGGCTATAGCATCGTCAGTCGCTCGGTGTCAGAGCAAACACGACCCATAAATAAGAGCAAGAGGGTGGACTCTCGTATTGATTGCATTGTCACACGTACTACATGGAATGTAACAGCAGGCTGTTAGCTAGTAAGGACTTACCTCCATTACATGTAATAATCAGTGATTCTATTTGGGTGACCAGCTGAGGGAAAAAATATCCTTGAAACGTGGAACTTCAGAAGGTCGACATAGCGGTCCAGACTCCAGACAGTCACGAGACTAAGCAACAAATTCAGCAGAGCAGAAACGTTCAATTGGTTGCGTGTTCGTTGCAAACTTGCAATGCGCCGAAAGGCCCACGGACGCTCAATCAATCGTGTAGCGTGATCTCCAAAATGTGTTAGCAGTGCAGAGCAGAGCAGAGCTGCTTCTTTGGTGAATCCGTGCTGTCTTTTGTGGCCATGGAGGATGGGGCTGCGATTTGTCCTCAGTTGCCGACTGTTGCTTGCCGCCAAGAACTTCGTATTAGCTAATGAAATGTGTCGTCCGTGATCTGGAAAACCAACGGATCATTCTGGCCATGCGTCTACCAAAACCTCTCCGGATATTTAGGCTGTAGCTTCCCAGCCTCGACGAGATTTTTGGAGCTAAATTTTAGTCTGCGGTCGATTCGCTTATCTGAACTTTCTACTGAGTTGTAAATGCAACAATAGAATTTCATTGCAATTGCCACACGGGGCTCAAGAACTGATGTTTCAGGTGAGCCTGCTAGTTTAGTGGCCGCCTACAGTCTCAAGGGCACGATCCAACCTCACCAGGTGGCGACTCGTCGCCCACGCGATCGAATCGGCTTTCGGCGTGTTGTTGCTCGGCTCACTTGTCGCCGGCCGGTCGACTCCATCCACGCACGACTCCACCCCGTCCCGACCCACACGGCCGGGCACGACACCACTAAGTTCACCCTGCCGACGCCCCGCGCGTCCATGATTGCGCCGCACACTGACAACACGATAGCGAGCAACAGTAGCTCCTGCAGCACGAAAACTCCCCCGAATTCATTTCGTTTTCGTCTCGCAACACGCGACCGCCACAACGGCGTCGGCGAGATCACGCGTGGGCGGGCAGCCCTGTGTGTGCAGTGCCGGACTGCCGGTGGTCACCTCTCATGTCAGTAATAGTAAGCAAACTAACGGGCGGCGCAACGCTCGCCGCACGGCACGGCGGCGCGCGCCCGGGGCACGCGTCCGGCCACGCGAGATGGCCCATCCTGCACGCGTGTCCGCGGATCGTAGCTCGGTCGCACACGGCGCCACCCACGCATCTGGCTAAGAAATGGGCAAAGTGGCGCCGCCTCTTACGCCGGCGCATCTCTCACAGCATGACACGTCGCCGGCTGACCGGACTTTGTGCTCCTTCTGGTGGTCACCGTCCGCTCGATAAGATTCAGGGGCGGCGTATATCTCGCGCACTCACCCGACCACGCACGCACGGCCGGCGGCATGGGCCAGGGCGCTCCACTAGCCGAAGTGGCATGGCATGACGACCCGCCCGGCCGAGCCTTCCATACCGCAGCATGCTTGTGGAATCTCTTCTCGCTTTTCATGAGGCCCGCATGCATGCCATCGCTATTGGATGTTCAGGGCCATGCATGCTGAGAATCTGAGATCGGCTAATGGGTTAGGCCGGGGGCACACGCAGATAGATCTACGTATTTTATGATATCTCTCGTCTTTCCTCGCCTTTCATCACACACACACACATTGACACATAGGTACATAATCTCTCTTTTATGTGGAAGGAAAGACTTCATTTGGATGCGCTTACGCGGCTCTCAAAATAAGTCTGACTCTGTGCATGGCATTTCCAGTTCCAGGCACGGAGTACTCGATAGGTTAAACAGGAACAAATCAGAGAATACCTTTCTTTTTTGCAAATAACAAAGTACCTCACAACTTTATTTCAAAACCAAGACAAAAGATTTGCCTCATTTATTTATTTATTTTTGCAAGAAAGCTTCCGGTCTATTTTGCATCAATTATGGTAGTACAACGAACACAAGAAATAACAAAAAATATCTCAAGATTCCTAGACCACCTAACAACGATTACAATCGTTGGAGTGAGCCCAAGACGCGCCGCCATCATCATCCCTCCCCCACTGGAGCCAGGCAAAACTTCTATAGTAGACAGCCGGGAAGTGTCGTGCTAAAGCCTCATAGGACCCGTAGACCAGAACGTCAAACACCGTCGACGAAGAAAAGCGTAGATCAGAAGGATCCAACCTAAAAACACACTGACGTAGACGAATAAAGACCGGATTTGAGAGGATCCACCAAAGACAAGCACTAATCGAATCTTGCGAGATCCGCCGGAGACACACCTCCACACGCCCTCCGATGATACTAGAGAACCTTACTCCATCTTCGGGGAGCCGCCGTCATGTCGTCTTCCTAAGCCGGACACAAACCATAGCAAAACTCAAAGGAACATATAAAACGGAGCCCTCCCGTCGGCAAGGACTAAGATGAGGCAGATCAGCGGCGCCGCCGATGGGAGGTGGAAACCCTAACCACCATGTTTGCTCGGATGAGAGAAGAACAAATTATTTCCATATATCGAAAAAGGGATCAGTTTTCACTATCAAATGACAACTGAACAGAAACATATGAAAATAGCATCCCGGTGCAAAAGCAAAAGAAACAAAGGCCTCTACGAACAAAGTCTCGCAGACTGCTGCCGCATCTAAGCTAACAAGGCAAAAAAAAGCGCCCTGCTGCATCTCGCAGGGGCCGCGCCCGCCGTGCAGCGGCTGCCTGAACCCAGGTCCTTGTCGGGCTGACCGTGTGTCGACGTTCACATGTTGATTCACATGTTGAAAGGGGGTACCCCAATTGCCCCAGGAGTTGTACCTGTATCCATGTCTCTGTTTTCTTTCAGTCTTAACTTCCTGTCTGTTCTCTACTCCTCCCCATCAGCTTGTATCGGCTCCTTAGGCATCTTTGCCTTAGCTATTGATCCTTTATTGTTTAATTGTGATCATCTAGTTTCCTATGGCTAGTCACAATTGCACTGTGCTCAATTGGAATGTGCGTGGCCTCAATAATCCGGCGCGCCGCCAAGTTGTGCGAGACTTGATTTCCCATCACCGTGCCTCGGTCATTTCCCTCCAGGAAACTAAACTCCAGTTCATCGATCGCAGTATTGTTTTGGAGACACTTGGCCCTGATTTTGCTGATTCTTTTTGCTATCTACCTGCTGTTGGTACTCGAGGTGGAATCTTCTTGGGTTCTCCTTCCATCTGTTTGACATTCTAAACACATCGGTCTCCACCAACACAATCTCAGCATTCGTGTCTATGCGTGAGTCTGCCGCTTCCTGGAGCATCACTGCTGTTTACGGACCTCAGTCTGACAGTGACAAAGCCGCTTTTATTGACGAAATTAAGGGGATTAAATCTGCAATGCTCCCATCTTGGATGCTGCTAGGGGACTTCAACCTGATTTGCAAGGCCGAAGATAAGAGCAACAGCTCCATTAATAGGAGACTTATGAATGCCTTCAAGTCGGCTCTGAACGCACTGGAGGTTTCGGAGCTTCGTCTCCATGGACGGCATTTCACCTGGGTCAGCAGCTGTATAGCACAAACCAGGACAAAAATTGATCATGTGTTCTGCAAGACAGATTGGAGTTTGTTGTTTCCTCAGTGCCACTTGCGTGCGGTGTCTTCCTCCATCTCTGATCATTGTGCTATGGTGCTGACTGGGCAGGTCTATCAGCGTCAGTACAGGGGGTTTCGTTTTGAGGATTACTGGATTAAGCTCAGGGGATTCAAGGATATAGTCAGCGAGTCATGGGCTGCTGCAGTCTACCACGGTGATGCAATGTGGACCCTTCACCACAAGCTTTCGAGGCTGGCTCGCGCGCTTCGCATTTGGAGCCGCTCTCGTGTGGGTAACATCAACCTCCTGAAATGCATTGCAGATCAGGTCATCATGGGTTTGGACCAGGCTCAAGATAGTAGGGATCTGACCATTGCGGAGATCGCACTGTGGGTGTTCCTGAAGCATAAGGTTCTAGGTTTGGCTGCAGTCCAGCGTATCCGCATCAGGCAACGCTCCAGGTTGTTGTGGCTCCGCGCAGGTGATGCTCACTCAAAGCTTTTCTTCATTAAGGCCAATGGCCGAAGGCGCAGAAATTTCATTCCCTTGCTGGAAATTGATCACGGCCAATTAACCCTGCAAGTTGACAAGCAGCAAGAGCTTCTGAACCACTTCTCTGCATCTATAGGCACTTCGCGAGTGAGAGAGAAAACTCTGAACTGGGACTATTTGGGGCTGCCTACCCATGACCTGACCTCTCTGGAAGCACCATTCACTGCAAACAAGGTCCGTGCCGCGGTCATGTCACTACCTTCTGGCAAGGCTCCGGGTCCGGACGGATTTACAACTAGTTTTTTCAAGAGCTGCTGGGATCTGATTGGTCCAGATGTCACGGCTGCACTGAATCAGTTATTTAATCTTAGGGGTAAGAGATGGAATCTCCTCAACTCTACACACATAACCTTAATCCCCAAGTCAGATGATGCTGTCCGTGTTAAGGACTTCCGCCCCATAAGTTTGATGCATTCAGTGGCTAAGATTCTGTGTAAAACACTCTCTCTCAGGCTTGCACCCTTCCTCTCCACTTTGGTGCCATACTCTCAAAGTGCTTTCATCCAGACTAGATGCATACAGGACAATTTTTCTCTATGTGAAGAATGCAATTCGTATGCTGTACAAAAATAAGGAGCCTAGCCTCTTCCTGAAGCTTGATATTGCTGGTGCTTTTGACTCGGTCTCTTGGGGTTATTTGCTGGAACTGATGCAACGGCTAGGCTTTGGCAGCAAGTGGTGTGACATGATCAGCCTGATATGGGGTTCTGCTTCATCGAGAGTTATGGCAAACGGCGAACTTGGAAATTGTTTTTATCACCGTCAAGGTCTGAGGCAGGGGACCCTCTGTCACCTATGCTTTTCACGATTGCGATAGCGTCGTTGCACTTGCTGTTTCTAAAGGCTACTACTGTTGGTGATCTGACTCCACTCCATCTGCCGCCTTCTCAGCTGCGGGTGAGTCTATATACCGATGATGCTGCCCTATTTTTATCTCCGACTTCTAGGGACACTGAGGTCTGCAAAGGAATTCTTTGTGCTTTTGGCAGCGCCTCTGGACTATGTGCTAACCTTACCAAGAGTGGTGTCTACCCTGTTTGTTGTGAAGAGCTTGACCTTCAGGCTTTGTTGCAAGCCTTCCCAATCGCGGTGATGCAATTCCCATGCAAATACCTCGGCTTGCCATTACACTACAGGAAGACTCGAGGAACGATGTGCAGCCAACCCTGGACAAGATGGCCTCAAAACTGCAAAGATGGCGTGGCAAACTGCTCTCAAGCGATGCGAGAGTGCGACTGGTTAACTCGGTCCTCTCTGCCATCCCCACATACCTCATCTCGGTGTTCAAATTGGACATATGGGCCATCAAACAAATTGACAAACTCCAAAGGAACTTCCTATGGAGATCCAAACCGGAGGCCTCTGGAGGAATTGCACTTGTGAATTGGGCCACGGTCTGTCGCCCAAAGAGGCTTGGAGGTCTCAGTGCGCTGGATATCAGGAAGTTTGGGCGTGCTCTTCGGCTTCGTTGGATGTGGTTAGATAAGCAAAGGGAGATCAGGCCTTGGACTGGCTCCGTTATTCCTTGTGATGAGGTCGACCAGGAACTTTTCAGAGCATCCTCCACACTTAATCTTGGGAATGGCAGGGACACCTCCTTCTGGCATGACATGTGGCTTGACGGCCAAGCTCCCAAATTCATGGCCCCTGATCTGTTTGTTCTAAGCACCAAGAAGAAGATTAGCGTTTCCGAGGCAATCAATGGCCAGGCCTGGATGGCAGGATTGCGGTGCATCACTCAGACCTCGCAGCTTCGTCAGTACACACACCTTTGGCTTAGACTACAACAGGTTCAGCTTAACTGAAGTAGATTCAGTCTCTTGGAAGGGCACTGTCGTGGAATAGTCACGTCAGATGTCCTCGTGAAAGGACTTAGTTGTGGAGCCATCGCAACTAGGAAGCTTGAAGGGGTTAAATCGGGACAAAGGACACGAGAGAGTTTATACTAGTTCGGCCCCTTACGGTGAAGGTAAGGCCTACGTCTAGTTGGGTTGGTATTGATGTTTCGATGACCAGGGAGCGAGATACGCTATGCCCGGCTCTCGATGAGTTGTTTCTCGCCCTAAACCGCCAGCAGGTCGTCCCCTTATATACACGGGTTGACGCCCCGCGGCTTACAGAGTCCCGGCCGGCTTATAAACAGTGTCCGTCTCGGTGACTAATTGAATCTGCCTTATGTTACAAGTCATACCATCATGGCGGTTTACTACAACGGGCCTTAAGCCGCCTGTGGGCCTTAAGCCCCTTATTGAACCGCCATCTTCATGCTTGGTCTTGGGCTTTATCTGATAAGTCCTCTTTGCGTAACCCGGCCCCTCCTAGGCGGCTTACACAAATAGTCATATCCCCAACACTAGGCCCCAGATTGATTTGAACCTGTTCCTGTTAATCTTAAAAATATACTTCTAAAGAATAAATCTTCAGTCTTCTAACTGTACAGAGGACTTTCTTTAACCCGCCGTGACGTCATCTTCTGGATCCATATTAACCCGGCATGACGTCATCCTTTCTTTAATTCATTTTCTATTCCGTCGTATCCTTCAACGGATCTCTGCTTTATTAAGTGTTCCGAAAATCGAGGCGTCGGGGCCGCTGGATAGTAATTATTATCTCCTCGTTTCCCGTGCCGTCTCAGTTATCCTCTCCCTATAAATAGGCGTGACCTTAGGTCTTTCATTCTTCCCTTTCCAGTCGTCTTCTTCCTCTCCTCTCTGCCACTCGAGCTCCGCCACCGCCGCCGTCGACCCCCTCATCTGCATCAACTCAGGCCGCTGCATCGACCTGACTCTGACCAGAAAAAACGTCGGCGAATCTCCACAGCCTGTCTTCATCCATGAGTTCCTCTCCTCCCCTTTCTCAGATCTGTATTGGAACTCCATGGAGTTCGTCGGTGTTCATCACTGCCCGACACAAACCCTCGCTAGTTCTCACCTTCAACGCCCCGTTTAGGTCGTAAAAACTGTACATAACTGCCGCAGTAGTTGTTTGTATTGATCTTGCATAGAAATAGATCTCAGTTTCCTTGCTTAGAAACCCTCTTCAAATGTATGAACTTCTCTGTTCTGTTTCTAGGTCTAGAAAATTTTCCTTTCAGAACAATAATTTGATCCATGATAATAGTTGTTTTCTGTGAAACTTGTTTTTATCACCCGGAAAGCTTTCTTCTGGAAAATGCCTTTTAAATACCACTATCCAGATGTCCGGTTTAAATAAATGATACTGAACTGTAAACCTTGCCTTCTTCTCTTGGCCTTTAAGAATTCTTGAACTACTCTTGACACTGGTAGCGGCTTAAATATTTCAGCACAATTACCCTTATATCATTAGGCCCCTTTCTTAAGCCGCCACTTTAAATAACTTAAATGTTTCTCTCGGGTTAAAGTTGAATCGGAACTTTCTTTTTCATAGGGCAACTGTTGTCATGGCTCCTAAGGCAGCCAAAGCCCCTGTAACTTGCAATTGGGTTCCATCCACAGTAACCAAAAGCAAACTTGCCGAGTTTGTGAAGTCTGGCCATCTGCCAAAGAAGGAGGCCATGTCTTATCGTGCTCCTCACCCGTCTGAGGAGATACCTCAACCCAAAGATGGGGAGGTAATAGTTTTCACATATTATATGAACCGGGGATTTGCCCCTCCCGGCTCAAAATTCTTCAAGGAAGTTTTGGATTTCTTTGACCTGAAGCCTCAGGACATTGGACCCAATTCCGTGTCAAATCTGTGTAATTTCCAAGTCTTCTTCGAGGTATACCTAGGAGAGGAACCAAGTCTGCTGCTGTTCAGAGAACTTTTTTATTTGAACCGGCAGAATGAATGTGCCAACGGGCCTAGTCTTGAGCTTGGCGGCATCTCAATCCAGCGGCGGAGGGATTGCCTTTTTCCTTACGCTGAGCTGCCGAGTCACCCAAAAGACTGGAACCAGACGTGGTTCTACTGTCAAGACACCTCTCCAGCTAATGAGAAGCCTCTGCCCGGCTTTCGTGCCCTGCGTCTTGAGTCCAACCATCATTTGGCGGACAAGTTGACTGCTGTTGAGCGCCTACCTCTTAATCCCACCATCAAGAAGATCAAAGCCCTTTTAGGCAACGGGTTAAGTGGCATCGACTTGGTTCGGGTCTGGGTCACCTGACGGATATTACCATTAAGCCGCCGTTCCGGCTTAATGTGTACTTACACAGGCGAGAAAGAAGACCCAATGCGTCATAGCCATGAGGACTTACTGGATGATGTGGTAGATGCTACAGTCTAGTCACTATTGAAGGAGGGCACTGTAACCAGTAACACCTTCGGTTTGCTCCCCTTCTGCAAGAAGAACCCGGCTCCTGCGGTAAGTTACTAATCTTCACAAATACTCTTTAATATGTTACCTTTTTGTACTTATAATTCTTTATCTTTTTCCACAGGCCGGTCATAATTTCTGGAAGGTCAAGTATGACCATGAGGCTGCCAAACAGGCCACGGTGGCCAAGAAGACTGAAAGGAAAGCCGCCAGGACGGGCACCTCTAAGAAGAAGAAACCCAGCGCCTCTGATATGCTCAAATTGGATGACTCTTCTTCAGATGAGGAGGAGGTAATCATGTGATTTTCTTAACTCCTTTGTCATTACTTTACTGACATTCTTATCCTTTCAGGAGGACACAGGGAACAGTCAAGCAGTTGATGAAGAGGTAACTATAATCTCCTCCGACTCAGAGCCTTTGCCAAAGCAAAAAATCCGAAGGGTGACCCGGAAAGTAAGATTTTCACATCCTCTAGCTTATCAAGATCCTCAATTTCTTTTGAAGCAACAACAACTTGAGAATCGGAGGAAGACTCGGGCCAACCAAGACGCTAAACTCTCTTCCGGCTTACCCGATGTAACCAGGAAGCGTCGGACCGAGGTTACCTCCGATTTACATTCCGCTTTACCTTTGGTGGGTTTAATTCGCCAACCTCTCAACTCAACTGACTCCAATTATCAGGACAACTCTCCTTCCTCTGACGAGTCAATGCAATCAAACATGCCGGCTTTCAAAACGGCTCCTGGGTAATATAACCTTTCTTACTTTAAGTTTTTCCATACTTACACTTTGATGCTTATCCTTCCACTTTCATTGACAGTTTGCAAGTAAAACCCAGCAAGAGGGCAAAAAAGAATAAGCCGTCCTGAGACTCGGTGGTCATTGAACCAATGCTTGACTCATCCGTTCCTGACAGCTCCACTCATCAACCACCACCTGAACCGGCTTCTGATATACCGGTGCCAACTTCTAACCCGCCTGCAGAAGACGTTATCCACAACTCGGATGACCCGGAAACTCCTAGCCCGGCCAAGACGACTGACCTGGAGGTTGAAATTGTGAAGAGCCAATATGTTGAACCGGGCCGGCCTACTGCTCTTGCCCAATGCACTGCCAAGGAGGAGTTTGCCTAGCGTCGGAAAGCCAAACAAGACATCACTGATTATTCTCACCTAAGTATTGGTGATATAGTCTCGGGCTATCTGAACCAAGTGCACAGTAGTCGTGACCTAGAAATTGACATGGTGAAGCAAATACAACATAAATCTGAGGTATAATTTAAGCTTTTACTCTGAACCTTACTTCCTATACCAGCCCCCAAGTCTATCGCTTATGAATGAATATGCTGTAGACTTAATAATCTACTTACTATTAGTTTTGTCCGGTTTAAATTGAATATATTTAACCCGGTGATAGCATGAAACTTTGAATTTGGGTTACACATTAGCCCCCAAGTGTCAAGTACCTTTACTTGTAAAGTGCTTGAGACTTAATATGTATGACTCGGTAAAATAGGTTAAAAAATTCTTTAAGCATGCATTTGCCCCCAAGTGCCAAGTATCTTTACTTGTAAAGTATTTGGGACTTGAATGTTATCTTACCATGATTCTTACCATAGCCTGATGACAATGCAGGCCACCATAAGTCAATTTGAGGCGGAGATTGTTGATCTGAAGAGCCAGTTGAAAACCCAAGAGCTCGAAGCTCAGAAAGCCAACTCCAAGTTTGAATTCAGTGTCTCCGAACAAGAGAAGCCGAAGAAAAAATTTGAATCGGAGAAGAAAACTTGGGTTGATGAGAGGGCTTCACTGGTGACTCGGGCTGAAACAACAGAAGCATCTCTTGCCGAGGCAACAAACGAGCTGTCCGACTTAAAACGGCAGATATTGTTGGGGAGCGTTGCAGAAAATTAAAATTTTCCTACGGTTTCACCAAGATCCATCTATGAGTTCATCTATGGGAGAGAGTTTGCATCTACATACCACTTGTAGATCGCGTGCGGAAGCTTGCAAGAGGATGGTGATGATGGAGTCGTACTCGACGTGATTCGAATCACCGATGTCCAAGTGCTGAACGGACAGCACCTCCGCATTCAACACACGTACGGGACGGGAGACGTCTCCTCCTTCTTGATCCAGCAAGGGGGAAGGATAGGTTGAGGAAGCTCGCTCCAACGGCAGTACGACGGCGTGGTGGTGTTGGTGCAGCAGTACTCCGACAGGGCTTCGCCAAGCGCTTACGGAGGAGGAGAGGTGTTGGGGAGGGGAGGGGCTGCGCCTTGGAGATGGGTACAGCAGCCCTCCCCCACCCCTCTATTTATAGGGGAAGGGGCAAGGGGGGCCGACCCCTCTAGATGGGATCTAGAGGGGGGGCGGCGGCCAGGGAGGGGAGGCTTGCCCCCCAAGCAAGGGGGGCGCCCCCCTTAAGGTTTCCCCCCCCAACCCTAGGCGCATAGGCCCAAGGTGGGGGGCGCGCCCAGCCCTCCAGGGGCTGGCTCCCTCCCCTTTGCGGCCCATGTGGCCCTCCGGGAGGTGTGGCCCCTCCCGGTGGACCCACGGAACCCCTCCGGTGGCCCCGGTACAATACCGATAACCCCCGGAAACTTTCCGGTGTCCGTATGACAACTTCCCATATATAAAACTTCACCTCCGGACCATTCCGGAACTCCTCATGACATCCGGGATCTCATCCGGGACTCCGAACAACATTCGGTAGTCACATACTAGTCTTCCTAATAACCCTAGCGTCACCGAACCTTAAGTGTGTAGACCCTACGGGTTCGGGAGACACGCAGACATGACCGAGACGACTCTCGGGCAATAACCAACAGCGGGATCTAGATAACCATGTTGGCTCCCACATGCTCCTCGATGATTTCATCGGTTGAACCACGATGTCGAGGATTCGATCAAAACCCTGTATACAATTCCCTTTGTCAATCGGTACGTTACTTGCCCGAGACTCGATCGTCGGTATCCCAATACCTTGTTCAGTCTCGTTACCGGCAAGTCACTTTACTCGTACCGTAATGCATGATCCCGTGGCCAACACCTTGGTCACCTTGAGCTCATTATGATGATGCATTACCGAGTGGGCCCAGAGATACCTCTCCGTCATACGGAGTGACAAATCCTAGTCTCAATCCGTGTCAACCCAACAGATACTTTAGGAGATACCTGTAATGCACCTTTATAGTCACCCAGTTACGTTGTGACGTTTGATACACCCAAGGCACTCCTACGGTATCTGGGAGTTACACGATCTCATGGTCGAAGGAAGAGATACATGACATTGGTAAAGCTCTAGCAAACGAACTACACGATCTTTGTGCTATGCTTAGGATTGGGTCTTGTCCATCACATCATTCTCCTAATGATGTGATCCCGTTATCAACGACATCCAATGTCCATAGTCAGGAAACCATGACTATCTGTTGATCACAACGAGCTAGTCAACTAGAGGCTCACTAGGGACATATTGTGGTCTATGTATTCACATGTGTATTACGATTTCCGGATAATACAGTTATAGCATGAATAAAAGACAATTATCATGAACAATGAAATATAATAATACTTTTATTATAGCCTATAGGGAATATTTCCAACAGTCTCCCACTTGCACTAGAGTCACCAATCTAGTTACATTGTGATGAATCGAACACCCATAGAGTTCTGGTGTTGATCATGTTTTGCCCGCGAGAGAGGTTTAGTCAACGGATCTGCGACATTCTGATCCGTGTGCACTTTGCAAATCTCTATGTCTCCTTCTTGAACATTTTCACGGATGGAGTTGAAACGACGCTTGATGTGCCTGGTCTTCTTGTGAAACCTGGGCTCCTTGGCAAGGACAATAGCTCCAGTGTTGTCATAGAAGAGTTTGATCGGCCCCGACGCATTGGGTATGACTCCTAGGTCGGTGATGAACTCCTTCACCCAAATCGCTTCATGCGCTGCCTCCGAGGCTGCCATGTACTCCGCTTCACACGTAGATCCCGCCACGACGCTCTGCTTGCAGCTGCACCAGCTTACTGCTCCACCATTCAACATATACACGTATCCGGTTTGAGACTTAGAGTCATCCAGATCTGAGTCGAAGCTAGTGTCGACGTAACCCTTTACGACGAGCTCTTCGTCTCCTCCATAAATGAGAAACATGTCCTTTGTCCTTTTCAGGTACTTCAGGATATTTTTGACCGCTGTCCAGTGTTCCTTGCCGGGATTACTTTGGTATCTTGCTACCAAACTTACGGCAAGGTTTACATCGGGTCTGGTACACAGCATGGCATACATAATAGATCCTATGGCTGAAGCATAGGGGATGACACTCATCTCTTCTTTATCTTTTGCCGTGGTCAGTGACTGAGCTGAGCTCAATCTCACACCTTGTAACATAGGCAAGAACCCTTTCTTGGACTGATCCATTTTGAACCTCTTCAAAATCTTATCAAGGTATGTGCTTTGTGAAAGACCTATGAGGCGTCTCGATCTATCTCTATAGATCTTGATGCCTAATATATAAGCAGCTTCTCCAAGGTCCTTCATTGAAAAACACTTATTCAAGTAGGCCTTAATGCTGTCCAGAAGTTTTGTATCATTTCCCATCAAGAGTATGTCATCTACATATAATAGGAGAAATGCTACAGAGCTCCCACTCACTTTCTTGTAAAGGCAGGCTTCTCCATAAGTCTGCATAAACCCAAATGCTTTGATCATCTCATCAAAGCGAATGTTCCAACTCCGAGATGCTTGCACCAGTCCATAAATGGATCGCTGGAGCTTGCATACTTTGTTAGCTTTCTTAGGATCGACAAAACCTTCCGGCTGCATCATATATAGCTCTTCCTTAAGATGTCCGTTAAGGAATGCCGTTTTGACGTCCATCTGCCATATCTCATAGTCATAGTATGCGGCAATTGCTAACATGATTCGGACGGACATCAGCTTCGCTACGGGAGAGAATGTCTCGTCGTAGTCAATCCCTTGAACTTGTCGATAACCCTTAGCGACAAGTCGAGCCTTATAAATGGTAACATTACCATCCGCGTCCGTCTTCTTCTTAAAAAACCATTTGTTTTCTATCGCTCGCCGATCATCGGGCAAGTCTGTCAAAGTCCATACTTTGTTTTCATACATGGATTCTATCTCGGATTTCATGGCTTCAAGCCATTTGTTGGAATCTGGGCCCGCCATCGCTTCTTCATAGTTCGAAGGTTCACCATTGTCTAACAACATGATTTCCAGGACAGGGTTGCCGTACCACTCTGGTGCGGAACGTGTCCTTGTGGACCTACGAAGTTCAGTAGCAACTTGATCCGAAGTACCTTGATCATCATCATTGGTTTCCTCTTCAGTTGGTGTGGGCATAACAGGAACATTTTCCTGAGCTGCACCACTTTCCCGTTCGAGAGGTAGTACTTCATCGAGTTCTACTTTCCTCCCACTTACTTCTTTCGAGAGAAACTCTTTTTCCAGAAAGCATCCGTTCTTGGCAACAAAGATCTTGCCTTCGGATCTTAAGTAGAAGGTATACCCGACAGTTTCCTTAGGGTATCCTATGAATACGCATTTTTCCGACTTGGGTTCGAGCTTTTCAGGTTGAAGTTTCTTGACATAAGCATCACATCCCCAAACTTTTAGAAACGACAGCTTAGGTTTCTTCCCAAACCATAATTCATACGGTGTCGTCTCAACGGATTTAGACGGTGCCCTATTTAAAGTGAATGTAGCTGTCTCTAGAGCGTATCCCCAAAATGATAGCGGTAAATCGGTAAGAGACATCATAGACCGCACCATATCCAATAGAGTGCGATTACGATGTTCGGACACACCGTTTCGCTGAGGTGTTCCAGGCGGCGTGAGTTGTAAAACGATTCCACATTTCCTTAAGTGTGTACCAAATTTGTGACTTAAGTATTCTCCTCCACGACTGATCGTAGGAACTTTATCTTTCGGTCACGTTGATTCTCCACCTCATTCTGAAATTCCTTGAACTTTTCAAAGGTCTCAGACTTGTGTTTCATTAAGTAGACATACCCATATCTACTTAAGTCATCAGTGAGAGTGAGAACATAACGATATCCTCCGCGAGCCTCAACGCTCATTGGACCGCACACATCGGTATGTATGATTTCCAACAAGTTGGTTGCTCGCTCCATTGTTCCGGAGAACGAGTCTTGGTCATTTTGCCCATGAGGCATGGTTCACATGTGTCAAACGATTCATAATCAAGAGACTCTAAAAGTCCATCAGCATGGAGCTTCTTCATGCGCTTGACACCAATGTGACCAAGGCGGCAGTGCCACAAGTATGTGGGACTATCGTTATCAACTTTACATCTTTTGGCATCCACACTATGAACATGTGTAATATTACGCTCGAGATTCGTTAAGAATAAACCATTGACCATCAGAGCATGACCATAAAACATATCTCTCATATAAATCGAACAACCATTATTCTCAAACTTAAATGAGTAGCCATCTCATATTAAACGAGATCCAGATACAATGTTCATGCTCAAACTTGGCACTAAATAACAATTATTAAGGTTCAAAACTAATCCCGTGGGTAAATGTAGAGGCAGCGTGCCGACGGTGATCACATCGACTCTGGAACCATTCCCGACGCGCATCGTCACCTCGTCCTTCGCCAGTCTCCGTTTATTCCGCAGCTCCTGCTGTGAGTTACAAATATGAGCAACGGCACCGGTATCAAATACCCAGGAGTTACTACGAGTACTGGTAAGGTACACATCAATTACATGTATATCAAATATACCTTTAGTGTTGCCGGCCTTCTTATCCGCTAAGTATTTGGGGCAGTTCCGCTTCCAGTGACCCTTCCCCTTGCAATAAAAGCACTCAGTCTCAGGCTTGGGTCCATTCTTTGACTTCTTCCCGGCAACTGGCTTACCGGGCGAGACAACATCTTTGCCGTCCTTCTTGAAGTTCTTCTTACCCTTGCCCTTCTTGAACTTAGTGGTCTTATTGACCATCAACACTTGATGTTCTTTCTTGATTTCAGCCTCTGCTGACTTCAGCATCGAGAACACTTCAGGAATGGTCTTCACCATCCCCTGCATGTTGTAGTTCATCACAAAGCTCTTGTAGCTTGGTGGGAGCGACTGGAGGATTCTGTCAATGACCGCCTCATCTGGGAGGTTAATGTTCAGCTGGGTCATACGGTTGTGCAACCCAGACATCTTCAGAATGTGCTCACTGACAGAACTGTTTTCCTCCATCTTACAACTGTAGAACTTGTCGGAGACATCATATCTCTCGACCCGGGCATGAGCTTGGAAAACTAGTTTTAGCTCTTAGAACATCTCATATGCTCCGTGATGCTCAAAACGCTTTTGGAGCCCCGGTTCTAAGCTGTAAAGCATGCCGCACTGAACGAGGGACTAATCATCAGCACGAGTTTGCCAAACGTTCAAATCGTCTTGCAGTGCTGGGAGAGCAGGTGGGTCACCTAACGGTGCTTCTAGGACATATTGTTTCTTGGCAGCTATGAGGATGATCCTCAGGTTCCGGACCCAGTCCGTATAGTTGCTGCCATCATCTTTCAGCTTGGTTTTCTCTAGGAACGCATTGAAGTTCATGTTGACATTAGCGTTGGCCATTCGATCTACAAGACATATTTGCAAAGGTTTTAGACTAAGTTCATGATAATAAAGTTCTAATCAAATTATGAACTCCCACTTAGATTAGACATCCCTCTAGTCATCTAAATGTTACACGATCCGAGTTGACTAGCCCGTGTCCGATCATCACGTGAGACGGACTAGTCATTGTCGGTGAACATCTTCATGTTGATCGTATCTTCCATACGACTCGTGTTCGACCTTTCGGTCTCCGTGTTCCGAGGCCATGTCTGTACATGATAGGCTCGTCAAGTTAACCCTAAGTGTTTTCGCTGTGTAAAATTGTCTTACACCCGTTGTATGTGAACGTAAGAATCCATCACACCCGATCATCACGTGGTGCTTAGAAGCGACGAACTGTAGCAACGGTGCACAGTTAGGGGAGAACACTTCTTGAAATTTTTGTAAGGGATCATCTTATTTACTACCGTCGTCCTAAGTAAACAAGATGCATAAACATAATAAACATCACATGCAATTATATATAGTTGTGACATGATATGGCCAATATCATACAGCTCCATTGATCTCCATCTTCGGGGCTCCATGAACATCTTGTCACCGGCTTGACACCATGATCTCCATCATCATGATCTCCATCATCGTGTCTTCATGAAGTTGTCACGCCAACGACTACTTCTACTTCTATGGCTAACGCGTTTAGCAATAAAGTAAAGTAGTTTACATGGCGTTCTTCAATGACACGCAGGTCATACAAAAAATAAAGACAACTCCTATGGCTCCTGCCGGTTGTCATACTCATCGACATGCAAGTCGTGAATCCTATTACAAGAACATGATCTCATACATCACAATTCATCATTCATCACAACTTCTGGCCATATCACATCACATGATCAATCGCTGCAAAAACAAGTTAGACGTCTTCTAATTGTTGTTGCATCTTTTACGTGGCTGCAATTGGGTTCTAGCAAGAACGTTTTCTTACCTACGAATAACCACAACGTGATTTTGTCAACTTCTATTTACCCTTCGTAAGGGCCCTGTTCATCGAATCCGCTCCGATTAAAGTGGGAGAGACAGACACCCGCCAGCCACCTTATGCAACAAGTGCATGTCAATCGGTGGAACCGGTCCCACGTAAGCGTACGTGTAAGGTTGGTCCGGGCCGCTTCATCCCACAATACCGTTGAAGCAAGAAAAGACTAGTAGAGGCAAGTAAGTTGACAAGATCCACGCCCACAACAAAATTGTGTTCTACTCGTGCATTAGAGAACTACGCATAGACCTAGCTCTGATACCATTGTTGGGGAACGTTGCAGAAAATTAAAATTTTCCTACGGTTTCACCAAGATCCATCTATGAGTTCATCTAAGCAACGAGTCATGGGAGAGAGTTTGCATCTACATACCACTTGTAGATCGCGTGCGGAAGCTTGCAAGAGGATGGTGATGATGGAGTCGTACTCGACGTGATTCGAATCACCGATGTCCAAGTCCTGAACGGACAGCACCTCCGCGTTCAACACACGTGCGGGACGGGAGACGTCTCCTCCTTCTTGATCCAGCAAGGGGGAAGGAGAGGTTGAGGAAGCTCGCTCCAACGGCAGCACGACGACGTGGTGGTGTTGGTGCAGCAGTACTCCGACAGGGCTTCGCTAAGCGCTTACGGAGGAGGAGAGGTGTTGGGGAGGGGAGGGGCTGCGCCTTGGAGATGGGTACAGCAGCCCTCCCCCGAACCCTCTAGATGGGATCTAGAGGGGGGGCGGCGGCCAGGGAGGGGAGGCTTGCCCCCCAAGCAAGGGGGGCGCCCCCCTTAAGGTTCCCCCCCCAACCCTAGGCGCATGGGCCCAAGGTGGGGGGCACGCCCAGCCCTCCAGGGGCTGGCTCCCTCCCCTTTGCGGCCCATGTGGCCCTCCGGGAGGGGTGGCCCCTCCCGGTGGACCCCCGGAACCCCTCCGGTGGCCCCGGTACAATACCGATAACCCCCGGAAACTTTCCGGTGTCCGTATGACAACTTCCCATATATAAAACTTCACCTCCGGACCATTCCGGAACTCCTCGTGACGTCCGGGATCTCATCCGGGACTCCGAACAACATTCGGTAGTCACATACTAGTCTTCCTAATAACCCTAGCGTCACCGAACCTTAAGTGTGTAGACCCTACGGGTTCGGGAGACACGCAGACATGACCGAGACGACTCTCGGGCAATAACCAACAGCGGGATCTGGATACCCATGTTGGCTCCCACATGCTCCTCGATGATTTCATCGGTTGAACCACGATGTCGAGGATTCGATCAAAACCCTGTATACTATTCCCTTTGTCAATCGGTACATTACTTGCCCGAGACTCGATCGTCGGTATCCCAATACCTTGTTCAGTCTCGTTACCGGCAAGTCACTTTACTCATACCGTAATGCATGATCCCGTGGCCAACACCTTGGTCACCTTGAGCTCATTATGATGATGCATTACCGAGTGGGCCTAGAGATACCTCTCCGTCATACGGAGTGACAAATCCCAGTCTCGATCCGTGTCAACCCAACAGATACTTTCGGAGATACCTGTAATGCACCTTTATAGTCACCCAGTTACGTTGTGACGTTTGATACACCCAAGGCACTCCTACGGTATCCGGGAGTTACACGATCTCATGGTCGAAGGAAGAGATACATGACATTGGTAAAGCTCTAGCAAACGAACTACACGATCTTTGTGCTATGCTTAGGATTGGGTCTTGTCCATCACATCATTCTCGTAATGATGTGATCCCGTTATCAACGACATCCAATGTCCATAGTCAGGAAACCATGACTATCTGTTGATCACAACGAGCTAGTCAACTAGAGGCTCTCTAGGGACATATTGTGGTCTATGTATTCACACGTGTATTACGATTTCCGGATAATACAGTTATAGCATGAATAAAAGACAATTATCATGAACAATGAAATATAATAATACTTTTATTATTGCCTCTAGGGCATATTTCCAACAGATATCCCAAATGGTCTCAGCCATCTTCGGTAAGTCACTCATAAATATTGTAATCTTTCAAGGGTTATCGTAATAATTACCTCCGGCTTACTGTTATACCTATAAACATACAGGCCCCAGGAGTACCAATCTGAAGGAAAATATGCTGATCAAGCTTAAGGCGGTGTATACCTTAGTGGAGCAGCTGTACTCCGGGTCACAACATGCGTTGGCCGTTGTAGGCTTATCAAATACCACTCCTCGGCTTCTACAAGATGTGTTGAGGCATCTTTCCGTGCTACCTCAACGAATTCAGGATTTAAGGTGGGCATCTGCAAGAGCCAGAGCCGTGGCTGCATTAAGTCGGGCAAGAGCATGTGTGCCGGAACTTGACCTTGCTGATCTCTCTCTCGGATATCCAAGCCTTAAAGAAGACGGCACTGCTTTTGACGACCAAGACTTCACTGCATGTGTTAAAGTCGTACGTCCCCTGGTGACTCTCATTGGGAATGATACTGATCTTACTAAGTATTCGCCGGGCTACGATAGTGAGAACTGGAGAATCCCAAACGCCCCATATGACCAAGTCAGCCTGATCCCTCCAACGCGTAAGCATACCTTTGCCCCTGAAGTGGACCCAGCCACTTTAATAGATGATGAAGCTGAATTTGAAGCCTTGAGCGGCATTGACTGGGCCTCGTCCACCTTCCAGGACAAAACAACCGAAGGAGGAGCGGGGAAGGATAACCCGGAGTCGTCAAGCCAGCCGGAGGAATGAGCCGCCAGGCGTGTTACCACCTTTGCCAAAAACAATGCTTCACTTTGTTTAGACTCGGGGAGTCTTGTAATAGGATAGAAAAACTCCTTAATGCTGGTCATGCCCTTGCGCATGTTTATGGTGCTTATTACTTTTGTAAGCCGCCATCACTATATTTTGCTGGCTTATGTGAACCATGTATTTCCTTGATGTTTTAACTTGCTTTACCTTACCCCGCACACAAACAAATAAAGACTTCCTGGGCAGTTTACTGCACCAGGGGGTTATAGAATATTGATAACCCGGAACATGATCAAAAGACCACATGTATAAGCCGGTTCATGATTAGTTAAATTATAATCATAACAGCATACCTGCGACCCTTTTAATAGCCTCTCCAGCTCATATAAGTTTTTACCTGGCACTTTTTAGAACCTGAGGTAATCAATATAAAATCGGAAGGATCAAGAACCATCTCCTCAAGAAGGTTTCAATGATAGTTAAAGTAATCATACTTATAAACAATGTTCACAGGCTCCTGATTCGAATACGATCAGAGAACCGTTCCAAAGGGGTTAAGCTAAGATTCGGATACGATCATATAGCCCCCAGTGGCTTTGGCAATGTCGATCAAGTGGGTATCGACAACTATGTTCTCTTTGGTTCGAATATGACCTATGTTTGAATAGGAAGCCCCCAAGTGAACATAAGAGTTGTTTAATGACGCTGATTCGAATACGATCCACGTCAGACCCAAAGGGGTTAAGCTATGATTCAAATATGATCAAGAAGCCCCCAAGTGGGTTTGGCAATATGCCGATCAAGTGGGTATCGATAGCTATGTTCTCTTTGGTTCGAATACGACCTTTGTTTGAACAGGAAGCCCCCAGGTGACCATGGCCAGATTCAGATATGGTCATAAGCCGGAACAAAGGGAAAAACCAGATTCAGATATGATCCGTCCCCTGTTGGTAGTGTCCATCACCTGATAAAGAAGACATAAAACATTCTTTATGGGAAAAAAGGACAGAGGTCCTGCTTTATTGCTTTATATAATATGTACATCGTCAAAAGTATCTTAAAAACTGGTGACTTAAGTATAGTAAGGCCGGAGATGAGCTATGTTCCACGGCCGGGGGGTCTCCTCCTCCGATTTAAGTGAGTCCTTGTGCTCTCGAATATCGATGAGATAATATGACCCGTTGTGTAGGTTCTTGCTGACCACAAAGGGTCCTTCCCAAGGCGGGGATAGCTTGTGCATGTTAGACTGATCCTGGATGAGCCGAAGCACCAAGTCGCCTTCCTGAAAGGTTCTGCTCTTAACTCGGCGGCTATGATAGCGGCGCAGGTCTTGCTGGTAAATCGCCGAGCGGGCTATTGCCAAGTCTCGCTCCTCGTCCAACAAGTCAAGTGCATCTTGACGAGCCTTTTCGTTATCCGCCTCAACGTAAGCTGCCACACGGGGTGAGTCGTGTCGGATGTCACTTGGCAGGACTGCCTCTACTCCATAGACCATGAAGAAAGGTGTGTATCCCATAGATCTGTTAGGCGTAGTGTTGATGCTCCATAACACGGAGGGTAACTCCTCCATCCAACAACCCGGAGTCCGCTGTAAGGGGACTAAGAGCCGGGGTTTGATACCTTTCAGGATCTCTTGATTAGCTCTCTCTGCTTGACCATTGGATTGAGGATGAGCAATGGCCGAAACATCAAGCCGGACGTGTTCTCTTTGACAGAACTCTTCCATGGCACCCTTAGAGAGATTAGTGCCATTATCAGTTATGATGCTATGTGGAAAACCAAAACGAAAGATCACCTTTTTCATGAACTGAACCGCCGTGGCTGCATCACACTTACTGACCAGCTCTGCCTCAACCCACTTGGTAAACTTGTCCACTGCCACCAGTAGATGTGTCTTTTTGTCTTTAGACCTTTTGAAAGGTCCCACCATGTCAAGCCCCCAGACTGCAAATGGCCAAGTGATTGGGATCATCCTCAATTCTTGAGCCGGCACATGAGCTCATCGTGAGAACTTTTGACAGCCATCACATTTACTGACCAGATCCTCTGCATCAGCATGAGCCGTCAGCCAATAGAAACCATGACGAAAAGCCTTGGCTACGAGAGATTTTGACCCGACATGATGGCCACAATCTCCTTCATGGATCTCACGAAGTATTTCTTGTCCTTCTGTAGGTGACACACATCGTTGAAACGCCCCCGTGACGCTTAGGTGATGTAATTCACCGTTAACAATCATCATGGATTTGGAGCGCCTGATAATTTGTCTCGCCAATGTCTCATCCTCCGGCAATTCACCCCGGGTCATATAAGCCAAATAAGGCACCGTCCAATCCGGGATAATGTGAAGAGCCACCACTAGCTGCGCCTCCAGGTCTGGCACTGCTAGTTCTTCCTCGGTAGGCACCTTGACAGAAGGGTTATGTAACACATCGAGAAAGGTATTGGGCGGCACCGGTTTACGTTGGGATCCCAACCGGCTTAAAACATCAGCCGCCTCATTCTTCCTTCGATCGATGTGCTCCACTTGATAACCCGTGAAGTGACCAGCCACAGCATCTACCTCACGACGATAAGCCGCCATAAGGGGGTCCTTGGAATCCCACTTGCCTGACACTTGTTGAGCCACAAGATCTGAGTCGCCCAAGCATCATACCCGGCTTAAGTTCATTTCCTTGGCCATCCGGAGACCATGGAGTAAGGCCTCATATTCAGCTGCATTGTTAGTACATGGAAACATAAGCCGGAGTACATAACAAAATTTGTCACCTCGAGGGAAAGTTAACACCACTCCAGCCCCCGAGCCTTCTAGCTGCCTGGACCCATCAAAGTGAATCGTCCAATATGTGTTATCCGGCTTCTCCTCAGGGGCCTGTAACTCTGTCAATCATTGATAAAGTCCACCAAGGCCTGACACTTAATAGCAGTATGTGGCATGTACTTCAAATCGTGAGGCCCAAGCTCAATGGCCCACTTGGCGACTCGTCCTGTGGCCTCCCTGTTCTGAATGATGTCTCCCAAATGGGCAGAACTTATCACAGTTATAGGGTGGCTTTGAAAGTACTGCTTCAACTTCCGGTTGGCCATGAACACTCCGTAAACAAGCTTCTGCCAATGAGGGTACCTTTGCTTGGACTCAATGAGCACCTCACTAATGTAGTAAACCGGCCGTTGAACCGGATGCTCCTTACCGGCCTCCTTACGCTCCACCATGATGGCAACGCCGACGGCTGGTGAATTAGCAGCCACATATAACAACAAAGGCTGTTTATCAATCGGAGCCGCGAGAACCGGCGGCTCAGACAATTGTCTCTTTAAGTCTTCAAAAGCAGCATCAGCAGCCTCACTCCAAACAAAAGTGTCAGTTTTCTTCATCATCTGATACAATGGGAGGGCCTTCTCACCGAGCCGACTTATGAACCGACTTAAGGCGGCAACACGACCCGCCAGTCGCTGAACATCATTGATGCACGCCGGTTTAGCCAGGGAGGTAATCGCCTTAATCTTCTCCAGGTTAGCTTCGATGCCTCTGTTGGACACCAGAAAGCCCAAGAGCTTACCCACAGGAACGCCAAACACACACTTGGCCGGGTTAAGCATCATCTTGTAAACCCGGATATTATCAAAGGTCTCCTTTAAGTCAGATATCAAGGTCTCCTTTTCTCTAGACTTCACCACAATATCATCCACATAAGCATGAACATTACGCCCAATTTGATCGTGCAAACAGTTCTGCACACACCGCTGATAAGTCGCCTGGGCACTCTTGAGCCCAAACGGCATAGATACATAGCAGAAGGCTCCAAACGGAGTGATGAAAGCCGTCTTCTCCTGGTCCTTAACTGCCATCTTAATCTGATGATAACCGGAGTAAGCATCCAAAAAACTCAAACGCTCACAACCCGCCTCCGATGCTTGGCCTCGCATGTTAAAAAAAAGTAGGCGCTCGCCTCCGAAGCATTTCTCATATTATATGTGGATGACATACTTTTGATGGGAAATGATGTAGAACTTTTGGATAGCATTAAGGCCTACTTAAATAAGTGTTTTTCAATGAAGGACCTTGGAGAAGCTGCTTACATATTAGGCATCAAGATCTATAGAGATAGATCGAGACGCCTCATAGGTCTTTCACAAAGCACATACCTTGCTAAGATATTGAAGAAGTTCAATATGGATCAGTCCAAGAAGGGGTTCTTGCCTGTGTTGCAAGGTGTGAAATTGAGCTCGGCTCAATGTCCGACCACGACAGAAGATAGAGAAAAGATGAGTGTCGTCCCCTATGCCTCGGCCATAGGGTCTATCATGTATGCCATGCTGTGTACCAGACCTGATGTAAACCTTGCCGTAAGTTTGGTAGGAAGGTACCAAAGTAATCCCGACATGGAACACTGGACAGCGGTCAAGAATATCCTGAAGTACCTGAAAAGGACTAAGGATATGTTTCTCGTTTATGGAGGTGACGAAGAGCTAGTCGTAAAGGGTTACGTCGACGCTAGCTTCGACACAGATCTGGATGACTCTAAGTCACAAACCGAATACGTGTATATTTTGAATGGAGGGGCAGTAAGCTGGTGCAGTTGCAAGCAAAGCATCGTGGCGGGATCTACATGTGAAGCGGAGTACATGGCAGCCTCAGAGGCAGCGCATGAAGCAATCTGGATGAAGGAGTTCATCACCGACCTAGGAGTCATACCAAATGCGTTGGGGCCAATCACTCTCTTCTGTGACAATGCTGGAGCTATTGCCCTTGCCAAGGAGCCCAGGTTTCACAAGAAGACCAGGCACATCAAGCGTCGCTTCAACTCCATTTATGAAAATGTTCAAGATGGAGACATAGATATTTGCAAAGTGCATACGGATCTGAATGTCGCAGATTCGTTGACTAAACCTCTTCCACGAGCAAAACATGATCAACACCAGAACTCTATGGGTGTTCGATTCATCACAATGTAACTAGATTATTGACTCTAGTGCAAGTGGGAGACTGTTGGAAATATGCCCTAGAGGCAATAATAAAATGATTATTATTATATTTCCTTGTTCATGATAATTGTCTATTATTCATGCTATAATTGTGTTATCCGGAAATCATAATACATGTGTGAATACATAGACCATAACATGTCCCTAGTGAGCCTCTAGTTGACTAGCTCATTGATCAACAGATAGTCATGGTTTCCTGACTATGGACATTGGATGTCATTGATAACGGGATCAAATCATTAGGAGAATGATGTGATGGACAAGACCCAATCCTAAGCATAGCACAAGATCGTGTAGTTCGTTTGCTAGAGCTTTTCCAATGTCAAGTATCATTTCCTTAGACCATGAGATCATGTAACTCCCGGATGCCGTAGGAGTGCTTTGGGTGTACCAAACGTCACAACATAACTGGGTGACTATAAAGGTATACTACAGGTATCCCCGAAAGTATCTGTTGGGTTGACACAGATCGAGACTGGGATTTGTCACTCCGTATGACGGAGAGGTATCTCTGGGCCCACTCAGTAATGCATCATCATAATGAGCTCAATGTGACCAAGTGTTTGGTCACGGGATCATGCATTACGGTACGAGTAAAGTGACTTGCCGGTAACGAGATTGAATGAGGTATGGGGATACCGAAGATCGAATCTCGGGCAAGTAACGTACGGATTGACAGAGGGAATTGTATACGGGATTACTTGAATCCTCGACATCATGGTTCATCTGATGAGATCATCGAGGAGCATGTGGGAGCCAACATGGGTATCCAAATCCCGTTGTTGGTTATTGATCGAAGAGTCATCTCGGTCATGTCTGCGTGTCTCCCGAACCCGTAGGGTCTACACACTTAAGGTTCGGTGACGCTAGGGTTGTAGAGATATTAGTATGCAGTAACCCGAAAGTTGTTCGGAGTCCCGGATGAGATCCCGGATGTCACGAGGAGTTCTGTAATGGTCCGGAGGTGAAGAATTGTATATAGGAAGTCCAGTTTCGGCCACCGGGAAAGTTTCGGGGGTCACCGGTATTGTACCGGGACCACCGGAAGGGTCCCGGGGGTCCACCGGGTGGGGCCACCTACCCCGAAGAGCCCCATGGGCTGAAGTGGGAGGGGAACCAGCCCCTGGTGGGCTGGTGCCCCCCCTTGGGCCTTCCCCTGCGCCTAGGGTTGGAAACCCTAGGGGTGGGGGGCGCCCCACTTGGCTTGGGGGGCAAGTTCCCCCCTTGGCCGCCACCCCCCCCCCCTTGAGATTCAATCTCTAGGGGGCCGGCGCCCCCTAGGGCCCCTATATAAAGAGGGGGAAGGGAGGGCTGCGCACCCCTGCTCCTGGCGCCTCCCTCTCCCCTCGTAACACCTCTCCCTCTCGCTGAGCTTGGTGAAGCCCTGCCGAGATCGCCGCTACTTCCACCACCACGCCGTCGTGCTGCTGGATCTCCATCAACCTCTCCCTCCCCCTTGCTGGATCAAGAAGGAGGAGACATCTTCCCCAACCGTACGTGTGTTGAACGCGGAGGTGCCGTCCGTTCGGCGCTAGGATCTTCGGTGATTTGGATCACGACGAGTACGACTCCCTCAACCCCGTTCTCTTGAACGCTTCCGCGCGTGATCTACAAGGGTATGTAGATGCACTCCTCTCTCTCGTTGCTAGATGACTCCATAGATTGATCTTGGTGAAGCATAGAAATTTTTTATTTTGTGCAACCTTCCCCAACATGAAACTCCAATTCCTTTTCGCAAAAGGGATTATTCGACGCTTCGACATTGCGCAGGAGAAGTGTACCCTTTCACCAATGGAGGCAGAGCTTTTCGACGAACTCAAGCTAAAGGTGCTCAACCTTGCATTTCTTATAGGGACGATGGCCGGCAATGCTCCCAATTCATTTGACTGGCTGAAGGTGACACTATCACCCAATTCGTCCACATCCATGCCCGCCACCGTGCACACAAGAACTACATTGTGGCGATCATTCAGGATAGCTTTGCGGCTTTGTCGAACGATGACAAGGAGCAGTTGCTGTCGAACTACTTCTCAAACATGATGGGGGCATCACCCACGAAAAATCAGTACATCAACCTCCACTATCTACAATTTCCCTTGATTGACCTCTATGATCTTCCCGCGGAATTCATTACGGAGGAAGTTTGGGTCGCCATCCGGGTCATGGCAATGCACAAAGAGTCAGACCGAATGGATTTTTCCAAGTGATTTTTATCGCTTCGCTTGGCAAATTATCAACTAGGATGTCATGGGCGCTTTGAACCATCTATTCCATCTTCGATCACACGGCATCAATGACGCGCTTTTGATCATGTAGCCCAAATAAGCCGAGTCATATGATGTCCCCTCATACCGGCCAATCAGCCCTATCCAGGCTTTTGCAAGCTCCTGGCCAACCACTTGGCGCCGTGGCTATCGCTGGTTGTGAGGAATTAGATCGTGTTTGTTCTGGGGTGTACCATTCATGAAAACTCCTGCGTGCTGCAACTCACCACCAAAGCTCTTCCTGCTCATTGCTTCTAGATGCTCCTATTGAAGATGAACATCACCAAGGCACTTGTTACGGCGTTCTGGCCTTTTATCTTGCGGGTTCTTCACCACATGGGGTTTACCACCCACTGGATTGAGTGGGCTTGCATCGTCCTGTGATCGGCCTCATTGAGTGTCTTGCTAATCGGTGTCCCTAGGAGGTTGTTCTACTAGTGTCATTGAGTCTGTCAAGGCAACACCCTCTCTTTGATGTTGTTCCTACTTATAGTTATATTCTATTATTGGTGGGTAGTTTAACTTGGCTCTGATACTCTCTCTCTCTATTTGTTATGTTATGTTATGAATTACTGTTCAAGATATCGGCCGATATTCTGATAAACCGGTTGATTTATTGCTTAGAAGTGTTTACCGATAAGATAAACCGGCCGATATGCCGATAAACCGGCCGATTTATCCCGTATCTTGGGTCGACCGATAAGTTCCCGATAAGCGATATCTCCAACATTGAAATGTGCTAGTAAGTTAGGAAGGCAAAGGTGAAAAGCCATGCATGGTATGCATTGGTGTTTTCTTCCACTTGAGCCACACTAGGACCCAGTTCTTGTTATGCTGATCCAAGACTAAGTGCACTGACCATTCATGGGACGTTTAATGAGGAGAACATATCTGGTGATACGGGCCTTTGCTGCGCTACCGTGATACAGAACAATGGCAATCGTTGGATTTACATCGAACGAACAAGATCAGTGTGCGAGCATCTCCTTATCTAATATAGTTGGAAACCCCCCTAAAAATGAGTTATTGTGAAGGGAAGTCCTGATCCATGGGACATATACAACAACACTCCTGGATTTGTTTTCATCTCATTTCACGTCCTTCCCGATTCTAGCTCTGTTTACCAGACTGCTCTCTTCTAACGAAGACTAGGAAAAGCGACCAATCAAGCGCAGATGTGAGTTTTCTATTTTCGGTTGGGTTCTAGGTTGGTGTTTGTTTCTCCCCTGGTTCCGTAATCATGCCCATGTTACTCAAATCTAAGGTTGCAGGCGACATGGATTTTAGATCGACAACTCTTGTGGTGGTTTCACATGATGCGGAGGTAGATATCGAGGACTTGCACGGGGACTGTAACATTGCGGCTGTGACCGTGGAGTATAGTGTGCCATGGATGTGATTTCCCCCCCAAAAAATGTATGCCATTAGTAATAAATTTTCCGATGGATCTAAACAGAACAAACGGTGCCATGGAGCAGTACAAATCTGAGACGTGGAGCATCTTATAGGGGTTTTTAGACAAAAGAACACCACCCATTATATCATGTCCCTTCCTTTCTACTCCAACGTCTGCCATTGCTCTGTAGCATGGTAGCATGTGAAAGATCGTAGCACCTGATATGTTCTCGTTTAATGAGCACCCCTCGGCCTAGTAGCTGAAACTCAGACTTGTCCAGGTGCCACACCTAGTTAGGGCTTTCCATTTAGCACACACATAGTTGCAAATGATCATATCATTCATATGGATGTTGCATGACGATATATCTCAGAAAAAGGACTACGAGAATATCACGATAGATACGTATGGTGGTTGTTCTGAGAAATATTTATGTGATTTTTTTTGAACAATATTATATTTTGGCCCATTAATGCATCCATTTAGATGTATAGCGATATTATAACTTTTTTTTTGCTGGGGAAAGGAAATTCTCATTACTCAAGGAGGCTTCGCAGCGAGTGCTAGGTTTACAACAAAGTCCATCCCGGCAGTAAGCCAGATATTGTGCGCGGAGTGCTACGGCCATAGGTGGCCAGCTCATGACTAATCATGTTCTGCTGACGGCTACAAATAGTAAAAGAGATCTCCCTAGCATCGCTTCCACCCAACCTACGAATCTCCACTACAAGTGCACGATGTGACGGTCTATCCATCTCATGTGATGTAATCATCGACACCGCCTCAGCGCTATCCAACTCTACTAGAATAGGTAGGTAGGATCGGTGCAAGGCCAGCTCCAAGCCTTCTCTGCATGCTGCTAGCTCCGCCTCAAAAGCGTTATCGCATGTGCATAGCTCTCTACATGCGTTGTAGATGATCTCGCCTCTGTCATCTCCCAGGATCATACCTCCTCCCGCCGCACCCGTGGCCACTGTGTAGCTCCCATCCATGTTAACTTTTTTTAACAATGTTGTCCAGTATGGCGATATTATAACTTTTTTTAACAATGTTATATTTTGGTCCAGTATGGCGATATTTGGGTGAGGAAAGCAATATACATTAATTAACAAATAAACAGACATTATTCACAAAAAAACATGCATTATTATTATTTTTGAAATGGATGCATTTTTTATTTTAAATATAATATTTTTTTTCATTTTAGAACTATAAAAAATTAATTAAGAAAAAGAAAACGTGGGGAGCATTACGCGGGTCAGCCCATTTACCAAGCATCGGAGGCGAGCGCCTACTTTTTTTTTAGCATGCGAGCATCAATGATTTGATCAATACGGGGAAGAGCAAAGGGATCAGCCGGACAAGCCTTGTTTAAGTCCGTGTAGTCCACACACATCCGCCAGGTGCCGTTCTTTTTGAGGACAAGCACCGGGTTAGCCAACCACTCCGGGTGAAAAACTTCAATGATAAACCCGACCGCTAAGAGCCGGGCGACTTCTTCCCCAATAGCTTTCCGCCGCTCTTCGTTAAGACATCGAAGAAACTGCCTGACCGGCTTATACTTTGGATCAATATTGAGAGTGTGCTCAGCGAGTTCCCTCGGCACACCCGGCATGTCAGAAGGTTTCCATGCAAAGATGTCCCGGTTCTCACGGATGAACTCGATGAGCGCGCTTTCCTATTTGGGATCCAAGTTGCTGCTGATGCTGAACTGTTTAGAAGAGTCACCCGGGGTAAAATCAACAAGCTTTGTCTCAGCTGCCGACTTAAACTTCAACGCCGGGTCGTGCTCTGTAGTTGGCTTCTTCAGGGATGTCATATCCACCGGGTCAACATTATCTTGATAAAATTTGAGCTCTTCTGCTGCGCAGGCCGACTCTGCATAAGCCGCGTCACCTTCTTCACACTCTAGTGCTACCTTACGACTGCCATGTACAGTGATGGTGCCTTTGTGACCCGGCATCTTGAGCTGCAAATAAACATAACATGGCCGGGCCATAAACTTAGCATAAGCCGGCCGCCCAAACAGGGCATGGTATGGGCTCCTGATTTTGACCACCTCAAATGTCAACTTCTCAGCTTTGGAGTCATGTTCATCTCCAAAGGCCACCTCCAGCTCAATCCTGCCAACTGGGTAAGCCGACTTACCAGGGACAACTCCATGGAAAACAGTGTTGGATGTTCTCAGATTTTTATCAGTTAATCCCATGCGTCGAAAGGTCTCATAGTAGAGGATATTGATGCTACTACCCCCGTCCATGAGCACCTTAGTGAACTTATACCCACCAACTTGAGGTGCCACTACCAAGGCCAACTGACCCGGGTTATCGACCCGCGGAGGATGATCTTCCCTGCTCCATATGATGGGCTGCTCTGACCACCTCAAATAACGAGGGATTGCCGGCTCAACAGAATTGACGGCCCTCTTATGCACCTTCTGGTCACGTTTGCATAAGCTAGTGGTAAATACGTGGTACTGCCCACTATTCAATTGCTTCGGGTTGCTCTGATAACCCGACTGCTGCTGCTGCTGTTCCCCTTGACCAGACTGCTGTTGGTTATAGCCCCCTCCTTGGCATCCCTGAAGGCCGGATCCTGAGCCGCCACCTGGGCCATGGAAACCGCCAGCTCCTGAGCCACCACCAGACCCATTATGGCCATCATAGGTGTTGGAATTCTTAAACGCCTTCATGATTGCGCAATCCTTCCACACGTGCGTGGCAGGCCGCTCCATGGTGCCGTGTCTCGGGCAGGGCTCACTGAGTAGTTGTTCAAGAGATGGGCCTGACCCGCCAGATCGAGACGGTTTATCCTTACGTCTCGGATTGTTACCCTGCGAGTTGGCATTGGCTACGAACTCCGGGTTACCGTCCGCCTTACGCTTATTGCCGTTTTGACTCCCCAGGTTATGCCGTTGACCCTTTCCATTGCCGTTTCTTCTTCCCTTCCCTGTCTTCTCATCGTCAGACGCGGGATCCTTGGTACTATCAGAATCGGCATATTTGACTAAAGCCTCCATCAGCGTGCCATATCCTTGCTGTCACGTTTAAGGCGCCCCAGCTTCTGCCTCAGCTGTTCAAAGCTGTAATTCTTCTCCAACATAAGGATGGCAGAGCCGGCATCCACATTGTCAGATGAATGAATTATCTCCTTGACCCGGCGCACCCAATGGGTGGTGGATTCGCCCTCCCCCTGCTTACAATTGGTTAAGTCCACAATTGACATAGACTGCTTGCAGGTGTCCTTGAAGTTCTGAATGAACCGGGCCTTTAACTCTTCCCATGAGCTAATGGAATTAGGTGGCAAACCCTTCATCCAAGACCGGGCTGTTCCATCTAACATCATGGTGAAATATTTAGCCATCGCCGCGTCACTGACCTCTAGCAGCTCCATGGCCATCTCATAACTCTCGATCCACGCCCCAGGCTGTAAGTCGGCCGTATAATTTGGTATTTTTCGAGGTCCCTTGAAGTCCTTGGGCAAACGTACATTGCGCAGAGCCGGTACCAGGCAAGGAACACCGCCGGTTCTAGTGGCTACCCCCGCCTCAACACACATCGTCGGATACTCCGGGCGATTCTGATAAGCCGCTGCCTGAGCCGCTCGTTCGTTCTCCTGACGTATCTGGTCTTGTACCGGGTGATAGCCACCGGGCTGGTTGTGGCGTTGGGTGTTGCTTGACAAAGCTTCCGACTTCATGTGCCTGCTGTAACTCGAGCTCTGGTTCTGGCGGGGCGGCGCTAACCAATGCGGAGGAGTTGAATGGATTCTGTCCCGGCTATAAGAATAGGTCTCCTGCTAAGCCAAGGCTGTCTGAAGAAGTTCTCTGACTCTCCGGGTCTCCACTGCTGCTGGGTCATCACCATCCATAGGAAGAGCCGCCAAACGTGTGGAAGCTGCAATTAAGTTCTCCATAGGGTTGGAAAAGTGAGTCGGAGGGATTGGCACATAACGCGGTGGTGGCATGCTCACGTGAGGCGGCACCATCTCCCGGGGCTGAGTCGGCCCTCCTGTTCCGGCTGTCATAAGCTGATTGGTCTTTGGCGGGTTACTTGGGCCGACTCCGGGTGTCACAAAAAGAACCCGAGGATCGTAATTCGGAGGCAAACGGGATTGAGTTTTCTGATGTCTCCTCCTCATTACCTCATTAGACACATTTAGGCTCATCGTGAGCTGATAAGCTTCTGACTGCAAGCGCTGCGCCTGGGCGTCGAGAGCAGCCCGCTCTGTAGCTAGCCTAGTATCCTCAGCTGCCAAGGCTTCCTTGGCCCGAGCTATCTCCTCACGCACCTGTGCTACCACTGCTTCATGCTCATCTTTATCTGCAGGAATAACTGTGGCGGTTAACAGGGCCGTGAGCTTGTCCATGAGGTCTATTAGCACCTGAGCCGGCGGGCGCACAGGGCCGCCTGCCCCGGCTGCACCTAAACCGGACGTTACTGCCGCAGCAGCTGTAGAGTTTGAGCCGGGCTGAGTCCCAGCCATGAAGATTCCGGCCCATCTTGGCGGCTCAAAGGGGTCCGGAATACTGATGCCGTCGGAACAGCCCCCGAGTACGCCATCTTGCACTTGGTACAATGATTCTGTTGAACCGGTGGACGAATCTCCGTCCGAGAGGACGGCCGTCTCATCCCTATCTTTAGATCCATCAGGAAATTCTTCTCCGTGGATGCAGCCCACGAAGGCATGCCTCATGACCGGCTGAGTCCGGGTCTTCCTCGCACGCTGAGCCGTCTCGACGAGGTCGGTGCTATTGTCCGGCTCAGGGCCCGGCTCACCGATCCGGCCGATGAAGACGTGGATTCCGCCGAAGGGGACCCGATATCCGTACTCAATTGAGCCGGCGTCGGGACCCCATCCTTCGTCATCGATGTAGATCTTGCCGCGACGACTCTTGGTCATCCGGCCCACTATGTATCCCTTGAGCCCTTCGAAGTTGCCCTTCAAGAACTCAAATCCACCGTGCGCTGGCCCCACGGTGGGCGCCAACTGTCGTGGAATAGTCACGTCAGATGTCCTCGTGAAAGGACTTAGTTGTGGAGCCATCGCAACTGGGAAGCTTGAAGGGGTTAAATCGGGACAAAGGACACGAGAGAGTTTATACTAGTTCGGCCCCTTACGGTGAAGGTAAGGCCTATGTCTAATTGGGTTGGTATTGATGTTTCGATGACCAGGGAGCGTGATACGCTATGCCGGGCTCTCGATGAGTTGTTTCTTGCCCTAAACCGCCAGCAGGTCGTCCCCTTATATACACGGGTTGACGCCCCGCGGCTTACAGAGTCCCGGCCAGCTTATAAACAGTGTCTGGCTCGGTGACTAATTGAATCTGCCTTATGTTACAAGTCATACCATCATGGCGGTTTACTACAACGGGCCTTAAGCCGCCTGTGGGCCTTAAGCCCCTTATTGAACCGCCATCTTCATGCTTGGTCTTGGGCTTCCTCTGATGAGTCCTCTTTGCGTAACCCGGCCCCTCCTGGGCGGCTGACAGAAATAGTCATATCCCCAACAGGCACCACAGATGGTGTTTACTCTGCACGGTCAGCTTATCAATACCAGTTCATGGGCTCATACTCCAGTATCAATTTTGAGAAGCTTTGGAAGACCAAGGTGGAGGGAAAATGTCGCTTCTTCATGTGGCTGTGGTTGCGAGGTCGTGCCCTAACCAATGATAATCTCCAGACCAGAGGGATCCCTCATGCCGACTGTTGCCCTCTGTGTGATCAGGAGGAGGAGACACCCTTCCATCTAATTATGAAGTGTTCCTTTTCTAGGGATGTTTGACATTAGGTGGCCTGTTTGTGTGAGACTATGGAACTTGCGTCAAATGCCCAGGGCGCGGCTTCCATCTCTGAATGGTGGAATGATATAACTTGTTCTTTGGCTAGGAAGGACATGGTCACGACAATTTACACCTGCTGGCAGATTTGGAAGTAGCGGAACAAGCGGGTCTGTAATGCCCTGGATACAACTTTCCATATTCATAACTCCAACTCTTGCCTTTTCCGGAGATGCGATATATTATTTTCTCCATGGTTGGGTTTTTGTCTTTCGTTTTGCATTTTGTTCATGTCATGCATTTCATCATCGCATCATTCGCATTGCATCGGCATCGTTTTTCATAAAACTTGCATTCGCTCGTAGTTGTCGCTTCTTCCTTGTCCCTGTTGACCCCTCTCAGTTCAACCGGACCGCTCTCTTCTCTCTCTTTTCTGAGCCCATCAAAACCCTTTGTCTCCATGGCGTTTCGTCAAACCCCTCTTGCGTGCGTCCGAAAACTCCCCTGAACCTGACCCGGGCAGTCATTACCGTTGGGTCCGGATCATCCCCTAACATCTACAAAACATCTCCGTTTTGTTATTTGGGCTCCCTAACTATTTTATTCGCGATCGTCCAATTTTAATCGAAGGGACCAAATGACCCTAAGCCTACCCACTCGCTATATATAAGCAGTCAAACCCTAGTCTAGGCAGTCCCATCCATCCAATCTCTCACCTACTGCCGCCACTCTCTCTTGGGATCCTCCCAGATCCCCGCCCGATCCAACCACCAACCACAGCCGCCACCGCAGCCTCCGACCACCTCTCGCAATTTTTGCGCCGGCGAAACCAATACCTCCACATGCCCTCGTCCGCGAGCACCTGAGGCTTCTGCCTCCTCGTCGCCTCGCACCTCACCCCGGCGTTCCCGACCGCCTCGTCCCCGTGCTCGCCCCTCCAACGCCCGAGCGAGGAGTTCCCCTCGGCCCCGGTGCTCGCCGCTCCTCCCGTTCCAACGCGCCCGCCAGCGACCTCTCCTTCAGCCGAGCTCCTCTCCCTCGTGCCCCCGTCTCCTCTTGCTGATATGCGTCGTCCCGCTCCTCTGCTTCGACAGCCAAGCGCCCGAGGCCACGCGCTCCTCCCCTTGTGCAGCACCTCGTCGCCGCCCGATGCCTCCTCCTCAACCCCGATAGCCCCCGCCGGCCAGCCGGATCCGCCCCGTCTCCACCTCGTCGGGCCTTCCCTGCGCCCCGCTGGACCTCCTTCCTCCGCCCAAGTCCCGTCGCTGAGCTTCTGCCTCGGTCCTCTACCGCATCCGCGCTCCTTCCTTCCACCCTCGAGCCTGCCGTCGCCGAGAACGGAGCTCCTACGCCGCCCTGGTCTCGGATTCGGTGGTTCTCGCGCCGCCCTCGCGCGTCCCCGTCGCCAAGTCCGGCCGCGACCGTCGCCGCTGCAAGCCCCTTGCCGTCATCCTCTACTCGGGAACGAGCACCGCGCTCATCGCCTCTGCTTCACGTGCCTGGGCCGCTCGCCCGCGTCGTTGACCCGTCGCCCCGCTGCCTGGGCCTCTCCAGCCGCGGCCTGCCAGCTCCTCCACCGAACCGGGCCAAGGCCCACTGGGTGAGAAGCCCCAGCCCCTCCTCTCTACTGGCCCAGCAGATTCGGCCCCATATGTTTTTTTCCTGATCCTGCGAATTTTGCCATTTATCCAGAGTTACCAGTTTTACAGAAAACCCCTCCATGTTCATGCATATAATAACTCATTATCCATGCGTCATATGTAAATAATTTATATATGTGAAATGCTCAGAAAATTGTGTAGATTAATAATATGCCATTTTCATCTATGTTAAAAATGTCTAAATTGCTGTTTGCATTAATTTGCATAAATGCCATGTTAAAATGATTTAATTCTTGACTAAATAACCGTAGCTCGGTTTTAAATGTTCTTTATATGTAAATGGGGTGGAAAAATGCCTAGTTTAACATGGTGCACTTTATTTTCCTGTTTAACTACAATAAAATATGGTTTAGGGCAGAACAGTAGCAAATTCATAAATTGCATATGAGGTTTTTCCGGAAATGTTGTTTGTTGTTCCGGCCTCATTTAAACTTGCCTAAATATTTAGTTTACTTTTGTTACACCCCTTGACATGTTTAACAACATTTAACATTGTTGTGTACCTAAACAAGAGCGAACTAAATAACTCAGATGTGGTGTTTTGTCGATATGCAACTCATTGCATATTGAGATCCACTTAATTTGTAGTATTGTTTGTTGCACTTTGCCATGCAATGCCTCATTAAACCGGACATGCATCATACTTGTTTGTGCATCATGCCATGTTTATGCTTGTGTGTTCACCATGTTGTTTGTTTCTTTCCGGTGTTGCTTCTTAGTCCCGGTAATGTTGCGATTGTGAGGATTTGTTCGACTACGTTCGTTTGTCTTCTTCATCGACTGGTTCTTCTTCCTAGCGGGATTTCAGGCAAGATGACCGTCACCTTGGATCTCATTACTATCATTGCTATGCTAGTTGCTTCGTTCTATCGCTATGCTGCGCTACCTATTACCTGTTTATCAAGCCATCCCAAATTGCCATGAACCTCTAACCTTTGACACCATTCCTAGCAAACCATTGTTTGGCTATGTTACCGCTTTGCTCAGCCCCTCTTATAGCGTTGCTAGTTGCAGGTGAAGTGAAGATTTCTCCATGGTGGACAGGGTTTTGGTTGGGATATCACAATATATCTTATATTATTAATGCATCTATATATTTGGTAAAGGGTGGAAGGCTCGGCCTTATGCCTGGTGTTTTGTTCCACTCTTGCCGCCCTAGTTTCCGTCATACCGGTGTTATGTTCCCGGATTTTGTGTTCCTAACGCGGTCGGGTGATTTATGGGACCCCCCTGACAGTTCGCTTTGAATAAAACTTGTCCAGCAAGGCCCAACCTTGGTTTTACCATTTGCCTCACCACCACCTATCCCTTTCCCTTGGGTCGGCCAACCCGAGGGTCATCTTTTTTTAGCCCCCCCCGGGCCAGTGCTTGTCTAAGTGCTGGTCCGAACCGAGCGATGTCCGGCGCCCCCTGGGCAACCAGGGTCTATGCCAACCCGACGTCTTGCTCATCCGGTGTGCCCTGAGAACAAGATATGTGCAGCTCCTATCGGGATTTGTCGGCGCATCCGGCGGCTTTGCTGGTCTTGTTTTACCATTGTCGAAATGTCTTGTAAACCGGGATTCCGAGACTGATCGGGTCTTCCTGGGAGAAGGTCTATTCCTTCGTTGATCGCGAGAGCTTGTCATGGGCTAAGTTGGGACACCCCTGCAGGGTTTAAACTTTTGAGAGCCGTGCCCGCGGTTATGTGGCAGGTGGGAATTTGTTAATGTCCGGTTGTAGATAACTTGACACCAGATCCGAATTAAAACGCATCAACCGCGTGTGTAGCCGTGATGGTCTCTTCTCGGCGGAGTCCGGAAGTGAACACGGTTTCTGGGTTACGTTTGACGTAAGTAAGTGTTCAGGATCACCTCTTGATCATTGCTAGTTCCATGACCGCTCCTTTGTTTCTCTTCTCGCTCTCATTTGCGTAAGTTAGCCACCATATCTTGCTTAGTCGCTGCTGCAACCTCACCACTTTACCCCTTCCTTACCCATTAAGCTTTGCTAGTCTTGATACCCATGGTAATGGGATTGCTGAGTCCTCGTGGCTCACAGATACTTCCAAAACCAGTTTGCAGGTGCCGATGAAACCGTGCAGGTGACGCATCCGAGCTCAAGGAGGAGCTCGATGAAGATCTTGCCCTTTGTGTTGTTTCGTTCTAGTTGATCAGTAGTGGAGCCCAGTTGGGGTCGATCGGGGACCTTTGTCGCATTTGGGGTTCTTCTTTTATTTTGGTTCTGTAGTCAGACCTTGATTGTATCTGTATGATGTAATGCTTTACTCATGTATTGTGTGAAGTGGCGATTGTAAGCCAACTATGTATCTCTTCCCTTATGTATTACATGGGTTGTGTGAAGATTACCTCACTTGCGACCTTGCTTTCAATGCGGTTATGCCTCTAAGTCGTGCTTCGACACGTGGGAGATATAGCCGCATCGAGGGCGTTACAGGGTCTTTGAGCATGTTTCCCTTACAACAGACGGCGTTCTTCATCTTATCAGATAGGATCTTCGGCTACCCACAACAACCATGCACTAGCTATCAGACTGCGAGAATGACCCACCACCGGAGCCAGATTAATTTTTATATTTTTTCTTTTCTTGTAATTTGCATTTCTGCCTGGGGCTGATCACGTCTTGGGCATCAGCGTCATGCAAGTTTTACCAACATTCTATTCCTCTTAATATATGGGCGGTCAACTGCCAATTCCTCAAAAAAAAATTATTACACGGGGTGAAGACAACCCCCTCCCCCCTCCCAATCATCCATCATGGAGGTCGTACTCCAGGGTAGCAATTTCCCTGGTTATCCCAAAATAAATTTCATCACAAAGGTTCAAAAAGCATTAGTCTTCATGTGGCTGTTATTATTGTCATATTATTTTTTGACCTTGTCGTTTCTCTTCTTCTATAATGATCACATGTAGTCCTTTTGCATGGTTGAAAGAAAATGTTTCAAAAGGCATCAGTCTTTGTACATAGTTGTTTCATCATTTCTACCATCTCCTGCATCTTCTTCGGATCTACCTGCCTCCAGCCGCATAGTTTGCCCCCTTCTTTCTCCGTGCCCGGCGCCGTGAGTTGCAGCTTCCCTTTGCAACAACTCAGCTCGTTGCTCCAATGCCTTTCGATCATGTTCAGACTACAAACCTGCCCATGGTAAACGAGCATGCATAGCAAACGAATTCAGCAGGGGATCGGACCAATTTATGATCAAAAACATGCTCTGTTGCGATGTTTCCAAACAACCCATGAAATTCTAGTTATCTCCAAAATTTGCATGTCCTGCTATTAGGTAATAATTTTGGGATGCGCCAAAAATACTGCAAGAAGCAACTAGGCCTATCTCTAGCGCCCATACATCTACATACAATGCTCCAAATGTGGTCACTGAGTAAACGGAAAAAAATGTGATGAATGTCTTCAGGTTCTATAGCGGCATAGAGGGGTACACATTCAGTTCCTTTTAATCACATTGTCCTTTGTTGCAATGACATCATGCCAAATGAGCCACAACCTTTTTTTTAGAGGAAGTTTAGCCTTCCAGATATTCTTAAAGGATTTATGTGGGCCTTCATGAGATAAATGATTATACAAGGGTTTGACAATAAATTTTCCATTTTGGGGCCACTTCCATCTGGGCACATCAGCAACTTGTGAAACATGCACAAACATTACCATTCTATTCAAGTTGTTCATCTGCCCAATTTGTTTTACGTCTAGCCATATCCTAAACGTCAACCTCCATCCAATCTCAAATGCTTCACACCATTCCTTGTTTCATTACAAATCAAGAAGTCTCGGGAAATTGTTCATTCAGAGGTTTTTCTCCACATTAGGTATGCTGCCAAAAGTAGTCTTTCATATAAAGTTGTCTGATCTTCAAGAAAACCGCCTTGTAGGGTGAATCAATGATCTGACATATGACATGTTGAAATATTTCTTTCTAAATATCTCCTACGACAAACCTTCTTTATTTTCTAAAATCCACCACCACTTACATAACAGTCTCATATTAAATCTTTCAACATTTGGAATGTCAACACCCCCCTCCCAATTTTCTTGGTATATGATACGTCTCCATCGTATCTACTTTTCCAAACTCTTTTGCCCTTGTTTTGGACTCTAATTTGTATGATTTGAATGAAACTAATTCGGACAGACGTTGTTTTCTGCAGAATTGCCTTGGTATTATTTTTGTGCATAAATAAAACTTCTCGGAATGACCTGAAAATTCACGGAGAATATTTTTGGAACTAATAAAAAATATTGGCAAAAGAATCAACTGAGGGGGGCCCACCTGCTGTCCACAAGGGTGTAGGGCGTGCCCCCTGCCTTGTGGGTCCACTGGACCTCCACCGACCTCAACTCCAACTCCATATATTCACGTCCGGGGAGAAAAAAATCAAAGAGAAAGAATTATCGCATTTCACGAGACGGAGCCGCCGCCACCTCCTGTTCTTCATCGAGAGGCCAGATCTGCAGTCCGTTTGGGGCTCCGGAGAGGGGGATCTTCGATCTTCGTCATCACCAACCCTTCTCCATCGCCAATTTCATGATGCTCCCCATCGGGAGTGAGTAATTCCTTCGTAGGCTCGCTGGTCAGTGAGGAGTTGGATGAGATTCATCATGTAATCGAGTTAGTTTTGTTAGGGCTTGATCCCTAGTACCCATTATGTTTTGAGGTTGATGTTGTTATGAATTTGTCATGCTTAATGCTTGTCACTTTGGGCCTAGTTGCCATGATTTCAGATCTAAACCGTTTATGTTATCACCATTATATCTATGTTCTAGATCCGATCTTGCAAGTTGTAGTCACCTACTACGTGTTGTGATCTGGCAAACCCAGAGTGACAGAAGTCGGGACACTTCCCGGTGATGACCGTAGTTTTTAAGGAGTTCATGTACTCATCGTGTGTTAATGCTTTGTTCCGATTCTCTATTAAAAGGAGGCCTTAATATCCCTTAGTTTCCAATAGGACCCCGCTGCCACGGGAGGGTAGGACAAAAGATGTCATGCAAGTTCTTTCCATAAGCATGTATGACTATTTACGGAATACATGCCTACATTATATATATGAACTAGAGCTAGTGTCGTATCGCCCTAGGTTATGACTGTTATATGATGAATATCATCCAAAGAATTCACCAATCCAATGCCTATGAATTTCTCTCATATTGTTCTTGCTAAGTTACTACGGCTATTGTTACTATTGCACTTGCTACAAAATCATTGCTATCACTGTTACCGTTACTATTGTTGTTGCTACTACTATCAAAACTATCATACTACTTTGCTACTGGTCACTTTGCTACAGATAATTAATCTCCAGGTGGGGTTGAATTGACAACTCAGCTGCTAATACTTGCAAATAATCTTTGGCTCCCCTTGTGTCGAATCAATAAATTTGGGTTGAATACTCTACCCTTGAAAACTGTTGCAATCCCCTATACTTGTGGATTATCAAGACCTTTTTATGGCGCCGTTGCCGGGGAGCATAATCTATTCTATGAGTCACTTGGATTTATATCTGTTGATCACTATGAGGAATCTGAAAGATACTAGAACGAAGATTTTTCCCTCTACTATGAGGGGAGGTAAGGAACTGCCATCCAGCTCTGCACTTGATTCACATTCTATTTTGAGTAAACTTGTGACACCTACACCGGCTATTTATTCTGATATGTCGCATGTTATTGATGATGCTACTTCTGCTATGAATTATGCTACTACTTTGCTTGATAAAACGGTGCCATTGGATGAATTACTTGATGAACATCTTGCAAGAGTTAGAACTATTGATTATGCTGAAGAAGATGATATTTCTGAAACTGATGAAATTATTGAAACTGAAAACTTTGAAACACCTGTTAGACCTAGATCTCCTAGATATGAACTTCCTGTTATGCCCGAGGGCTATGTTATGGATAGAGAGGTAGCTAGGGACTTTCTTGCTTGTAAGGATAGAGATGATCTTAAGAAATTATTATGCAAGTGGAAAGAAAAATCTTTGAATTCTAGAATGCAATATGATCCTAAGTTTGCTACTTCGCCTATCTGTGTTATGGATAAGGATTATGAATTCTCTGTCGATCCTGAGTTAATTACTTTGATTGAATCTGATCCTTTCCATGGTTATGAATCTGAAACTATTGTGGCAAATCTTACTAAATTGAATGATATAGCCACCCTATTTGCTCATGAGGAAAAAAGTTCGCTATTACTATATCCTTAAGTTGTTTCCTTTCTCATTAAAGGGTGATGCTAAGATATGGTTTAATTCTCTTGCTCCTGTTTGTGTGCATAGTCCCCGGGATGTGATTTACTATTTCTCTGCAAAATATTTCCATCCTCATGAGAAACAAGCTGCCTTACATGAAATATTTAACTTTGTGCAAATTGAAGAAGAGAGTCTCCCACAAGCTTGGTGGAGGCTTCTCCAATTACTTAATGCTTTGCCTGATCATCCTCTCAAGAAAAATGAAATACTTGATATCTTTTATAATGGACTAACGATGCTTCTAGGGACCACCTAGATAGTTGTGCTGGTTGTGTTTTCAGGGAACAAACTGTTGACCAAGCTGAATTGCTATTGAATAATATATTGAGTAATGATATTTTTTTTGGAAATGGAGGCGTGCCCCCGGCCTCTACATCATGATGATGCGTGCATCCATCTTAAACCAACTCTGAAGAAAAGAGGTATTCTATTTCCCAGTCCTGAAGATATGCAAGAGACAAAGAAATCTATGAAATAAAAAGGTATTAAAGCTGAAGATGTTAAGAATTTACCGCCTATTGAAGAAATACATGGTCTTGATAACCCGACACAGGTAGTAGAGGTAAATTCTCTCTATAAATTTGATGAAGGTGATATTCCTCATAATAAGTCTACTAGTCAATGCTTGGATGAGTTTGATAATTTTATTGTTAAACAAGAAAATTTCAATGCTTATGTTAGTACACAATTGAAACGTAATGCTTACATGCTTGACTGCTTGGGTGATTATATGAGTAGAACTGTTAGTGATCTTAAAATTACTAGTAAGCATGCTTCCATGGTTAAAACTCAAGTAGAACAAGTGCTTAAGGGCATGTTCGGTAGCTCTCCATGGCCACAAACTCCTCTACTCCTCAGCCCTAAAACAACAGCCAGCTTCTCGTAAAAATGCTAGAGTTGCCAGATCGTTCGGCTCGACAGATTCTGCTTCTGGTGGCTAGAGAAGGCCGAAAGCCCACTTACAGCCCGGTGGCCGATTAGGACACAAGACCATTTAGTGCCTCAGACATTTTCCCCTTACTTCTCCTGTTCGAGGAGATGCTCCGGGAGGCAACCGGCGAGCTCATGCTCGAGGAGGTGGTAGGGGATGAGGGTAGTGGCGGTGCGGGTCGGAAGGGAGGCCGCGGTGTGCGAGGGTCTTGTGTAGGTTACGAGGGCGTCGTTCGGCTGTTCTTGCGGCGGATCTCGAGCGCTCCGGAGGTGCATGTCACCGTGCCGTTGCGCGGGCGGCGGCATGGGTGGCGGAGGCATGGCGGAGCGTGACATCGAGGCGCACTCTTGGCTGCTCGCGAAAGAGGGCGGGGACAGTAGGGACCAACTCCTGACGGCGGCGCTGGACCAGCTCCTCGGGGCGATGCGGAATCCTCGCGGCGGCGCTGCTAAAAAGAATCTCTCATGGGTAGGACGAGGGGGTCACGCTCGAACCGGTATACTTGGCAGTGGCAGCAGTATGTAATTAGAAGCAACCCTCGTTTCTCAGTTTCGGAGGAGCTCGATTTTCCCAAATCCTTGACTCCTTCGAATTTGAACTAGCATATTAGCCAGCTTCTCAGTTCAAAAGCCAGGAGTGGACGTGTTTGGCTGGACTCCAAGCGTGGAGTCAGGATTTGAGAAGTGAGAGAGTTGCTGAACAAGCCCTAAGGCACATGATGATTTACTCAATGAGTTGAATAGTAAGAACAATGATAATGCTGTTAGGTTATGACTAGAGGTGGTAAAATGACCCAGGAATCTTTGTATCTTGTGGGCCATCCTAAGAGAATTTAGCAAGACCCTCATACAATTAATTGTAATGCAGCTAGTCCTCCTAATATTAAAAAGAAAAAGAAAACTGATAGGACTTTGCATGCTTCTAATGAACCTACTATGTAATACACCTGAGAATCCCAATGATATTTCTATTTCTGATGCTGAGAGACAATTTGGTGATGAACATGAACCTAGTGATAATGTTAATGATGATGTTCATGTTAATGCTCAACATAGCAATGATAATGATGTGGAGATTGAACCTGCTGTTGATCTTGATAACCCACAATCAAAGAATCAACATTATGATAAGAGAGACTTCATTGCTAGCAAACATGGTAAAGAAAGAGAACCTTGCGTCAAGAAACGCATGTCCTTTCCTCCTAAACCATCCAAGAAAAAGGATGATGATGATTTTGAGCACTTTTTTGAAATGCTTAGACCTGTCTATTGGCGTATGCGTCTGACTGATGTTCTGAAAATGTCTCCTTATGCTAAGTATATGAAAGATATTGTTACCAATAAAAGAAAGATACCGGAAGCTGAAATCTCCACTGAGGGAGTCCTGGACTAGGTGGTGTCCGGATAGCCGAACTATCACCGCCGGCCGGACTCCAAGACTATGAAGATACAGGATTGAAGACTTCGTCCCGTGTCCGGATGGGACTTTCCTTGGCGTGGAAGGCAAGCTTGGCGATACGGATATGTAGATCTCCTACCATTGTAACCGACTCTGTGTAACCCTAGCCCTCTCCGGTGTCTATATAAACCGGAGGGTTTTAGTCAGTAGGACACACAACAATCATACCATAGGCTAGCTTCTAGGGTTTAGCCTCCTTGATCTCGTGGTAGATCTACTCTTGTACTACCCATATCATCAATATTAATCAAGAAGGAGTAGGGTTTTACCTCCACCGAGAGGGCCCGAACCTGGGTAAAAACATCGTGTCCCTTGTCTCCTGTTACCATCCGCCTAGACGCACAGTTCGGGACCCCCTACCCGAGATCCGCCGGTTTTGACACTGACATTGGTGCTTTCATTGAGAGTTCCTCTGTGCCGTCACCATCAGGAAGGATGCCTCGTCCCGTCTTTAAAGACGGCACCGTCGCCAAAGGAGCTCTAGCCATCGGCCAGACTATCCGGCTAGGCGGTTTTCTTATGACCGCCTGTTCGGCCGCCACGCCGACGATGACCTCTCGGGTCATCAAAAGCGATCTCCACATCAACTCGGAATTCGCCGAGCAGCTAGATCCGATGGAGCTCTCCTCCGGAAATGAGCTCCTGGATCGCATCGCCGCCCTGTGAGTCGCTACAGACTACGATCAGATTGGGCCTAAAACCGATCTGAGAGAGATCAACTCTCCCCAGGCTACCCACCACGTTGCCATAGTGGAGGAACAACACGGCGACTCTTCTTCTACATTAAGGACAAGCTATGTCCGAATTCCCGACCCCTCCATGCCGGATTCCCGCGGAGGAACGAACGTTGATCAAACCCCGAACCTAAAGTCAGGCAGCGGGTCGGATTTGTTGGACAACATCCAACAAGCCAAACTTCCAAATTCGGAAACTTTCCGGCCCCTGAGTCTTAGATTGGACGGGGTTCCGAATTTAATTCCACCCGCCCACCCAAACACAAGCGATCTATCCCGAATCCGGCAAGAGCCCGCTGAAACAGTACATCATTACTGGGCCAGATTCCTCCTGGTGATGGACAGGATAAAGGACTGCCGTGAGGAAAGAACAATCTCAATTTTCTGCAATAATTGCACGGACAAAGGAATCATGAACGCCATAAGTCATCGCAAAATTACACGCTTCGCCGACCTGGCATCCATAGTACAAAAGTACTGTGCGATGGAGCGCGCCTGTAAAACCGAAACCAAATTTTGGGACAATCCGGCTCTGAACACAACCCTAGTCCGAAATAAAAGGGTGCATCATATTCTGGCACCTGGGTTAAAAACTAAAAATCAAAAACCCCCTAAAGGGCATGGCACCGTACTGGAGGGATGGCTCAATGGACCTTGCAAAATTCATAGCATAGAGGGCGCCACTCCAACGCATAGCCTTCGAGCATGTTGGATACTACGGCAGGTGGCCAAAAGTGGCGAAGAGCTTCTTGCCCCAGAGAACCAACCCAGCAGTACCAGTACGGTATTAACAGTCTTCGAGACTTTCGCATCAAACAATATGCGAAAACGAACACTCCGCAGCCTTGCCGAAGTCTACCAAATAGCAACAATAAATCCATGGAGTGACACGGCTATTACCTTTAATGCCACTGACGAACCTAAATTCCGAACAGCCCGAGCACCAGCCACATTGGTCCTCAGTCCAATAGTGGACGGCTTTCGCCTTACTAAGGTACTCATGGATGGCGGCAGCGGATTAAACCTCATCTACGAGGAAACCCTTCGAAAAATGGAAGTAGACTGGAGCCGCATTGAGCGAAGCAACACAACCTTCAGAGGAATAATCCCTAGTCGGGAAGCATGCTGCACAGGAAAAATCACACTAGATGTGGTATTCGGCTCGCCGGACAACTACAGGTCCGAGGAGATCACGTTCCATGTGGCCCCGTTCAGCAGCGGATATCACGCTTTATTAGGACGAGAGGCATTCACAATTTTTCAAGCTATACCCCATTACGGGTACATGAAGCTCAAAATGCCCGGGCCCAACGGAATCATCACCCTTGCTAGTGATCCGGACGTAGCACTCCACGCCGAAAATAAGATAGCCGCACTAGCCCTTGAGGCGCTATCTGAAGCCCTAGCGGCCGAGGAACTCACAGCGCTGTGCTCCACGGTGAACAGGGACGACATGATACCTGACAAAAGATCCAAGTCCACCTCTTTTAAGCCAGCGGACGAAATAGTCAAATTCCAAGTCCATCCAACGGACCCTACAAAAACGGCCTCCATTGGGGCACAATTAAACCCTGATGTAGATGCCGCACTACGAGAATTCCTACGGGAAAATTGGGATATTTTTGCCTGGCACCCTTCAGACATGCCAGGAATCCCACGCCGGCTAGCAGAGCACAGCCTAAATATCCTAAAAGGATTCAAGCCAGTCAAATAGGCTCTTCGGCGATTTTCCGAACCCAAAAGACAGGCAATGGGAGAGGAGCTAGCCAAACTATTAGAAGCCGGATTCACTAGAGACATAAAACATCCGGACTGGCTAGCAAACCTGGTAATGGTACCAAAGATGGACAAATCTTGGCGCCTGTGTGTCGATTTCAAGGACCGTAACAAGGCTTGCCCAAAGGATCCTTTCCCCCTTCCCCGCATCGATCAAATTATCGACGCTACCGCAGGACACGATTCATTGTGCTTCCTCGACGCATACTCCGGCTACCATAAAATCAAGATGGCAGAGCCAGACCAAGCCGCAACGGCATTCATTACTCCATATGGACCATTTTGCTTCAACACAATGCCCTTCGGGCTCAAAAACGCCGGCGCAACATACCAGCGCATGATTCAGGCATGTCTGGCAAACCAGATCGGCAAAACAGTGGAGGCATACGTAGATGATGTGGTCGTCAAATCCAAACACGTCGAAACTCTAGTAGACGACTTGAGGCTCACATTCGACAATCTCCGAGCATATGACATTAAGCTCAACCCGGGAAAATGCGTCTTCGGCGTGCCAGCCGGAAAGCTCTTGGGCTTCATTGTATCCGGTAGAGGAATTGAAGCAAACCCAGCCAAGATCCGGGCTCTGTCACAATTGGATATCCCAAAAGACCTCAAGCAAATACAAAAATTGACTGGATGCATGGCGGCTCTAAGCCGCTTCATCTCCCGCTTAGGAGAAAAGGCATTACCCATTTATCGCCTCCTTCGGCGCGCCGAACACTTCGAGTGGACGGATGCCGCCACGGCCGGACTCGAAGAAATAAAGTCCATATTGGCAACAAATCCGGTCCTGGCCGCGCCCAACGTGGGCGAACCAATGCTATTATATATCGCGGCAACACATCAAGTTGTAAGCGCGGTGCTCGTCGTCGAAGAAACGGACGGACATAAGTTCCCTCTTCAAAAACCAGTGTACTACGTATCCACTGTCCTAACACCATGCAAGTCCCGGTATCCACATTACCAAAAGATAGCGTACGCAATGTTCATGGCATCCCGGAAGCTCCGACACTACTTTCAAGAGTGTTCGATAACAGTAGTCTCCGAAGTACCTCTCAACGACATTATAAACAACCGCGACGCAACTCGCCGGATTGCAAAATGGGCCATTGAGCTCCTCCCATTTGACATAACATATAAACCACGGCAAGCTATCAAGTCGCAAGTTTTGGCTGACTTCGTCGCCGAATGGACTGAAGCCGAACTCCCTAAAGAGTATGGCGCATATTCCAATTGGATCATGCACTTCGACGGCTCCAAAATGTTGGTCGGACTGGGGGCTGGCATCGTCCTGACATCCCCAACCGGAGACACAGTTCAATACGTACTCTAGATAATGTACACGGACTCCAATAACGCAGCCGAATATGAGGCCCTCCTACATGGCCTCCGGATGGCGGTCTCCATGGGCATTAAACGCCTAGAGGTGCGCGGGGATTCGATCCTCGCAATATCCCAAATAAATGGAGACTTCGACACCAAGGATCCGAAATGGCAGCTTACCGTAATGCCGTCCTAAAAATGTCAGCTCGGTTCGAAGGGCTAGAATTTCACCACATAGCCCGAGATAATAACCAGGCGGCAGACATATTGGCACGCATCGGCGCGAAGCGCGATGCCGTCCCTCCCAACATCTTCCTGGAACGGCTTTTCAAGCCATCCGTACTATGAGAAGGGGAGTCCGGAAACAATAATCCGGACCCAACTGCACCGCCCGACACCGAACATTCTGACACAATCGCTGGCTCTGCCAACGAAATAACACATTCAGCCCATGAAATAATGGCAGTCATTGCCCCATGGAGGGAACCATTTCTAGCCTACTTAACTAGGCAGGAACTTCCCGAGGACCAAAACGAGGCCCGCTGCATAGTACGGTGATCTAAGGCCTATAAGGTCCATGAGGGAGAGCTTTATAAGAAAAGCACAACCGGAGTCCTTCAAAGGTGTATCTCCAAAGAGGAAGGGCGAAATATTCTAGCTGAAATCCACGCCGGACTCGGTGGGCACCACGCCGCAGCCCGGGCCCTTGTAAGCAAGGCCTTCTGTACAGGATTTTATTGGCCAACGGCCCGGACAGACGCTTAGGATTTAGTCCAACGATGCGTCGATTGCCAGCTCTTTGCTAATCAAAGCCACATGCCACCCACCGCCCTGAAAACTATACCCATCACCTGGTCGTTTGCGGTCTGGGGGCTTGACATGGTTGGACCCCTTAAAGGAGGAACCCACAAGCAAAAATACCTATTGGTCATGGTGGATAAATTCACCAAATGGATAGAGGCCAAGCCAGTTAAGACGGCCGAATCCAGACCCATGATAGACTTCATATCAGGGGTAGTACACAGTTACGGTGTCCCCCATAGCATCATCACTGATAACGGCACAAACTTCACGGCCGACGAGGTTAAACTCTGGTGCAAAAACATGGGCATCAAGCTCGACTACGCTTCAGTCTATCACCCTCAAACTAACGGTCAAGTCGAGCGAGCAAATGGTCTAATTATGAGCGGCATCAAACCCAGACTAGTGCGGTCCCTCAAGGAATCTAACACGCACTGGGTAGAGGAGCTCGACTCCGTACTCTGGGGGCTACGGACCACGCCGAATCGCACTACCGGATTCACACCATTCTTTATGGTCTACGGCGCAGAGGCAGTTTTGCCCTGCGACATAATTCATGACTCACCTCGCGTGCGCATGTACGAAGAAAGAGAAGCCGAGCTGGATCGGCAGGACGGTTTGGACGCCTTAGAGGAGGAGCGCGATGTGGCAAAAGCTAGTTCCGCATTCTATCAACAGCAGGCTCGAAGATATCAAAGCAGAGAAGTACGGGCCAAAACTTACAATGTTGGCGAACTAGTTCTACGCCCGCCGGACAAGAAAAAGGACAAACTCAAGCCCAAATGGGAAGGTCCCTTCATCATCGACCAAGTCCTGACCGGCGGGGCATACCGTCTGCGAAACGCATCGGATAACCGACTCGAGCCGAACCCATGGAACGCAGCCCATCTCCGAAGATTCTACGCCTAGCGCCGGACTCTGAGTTCGTCTCCTTCCTCTGTCTATGTTTTATACTTTAGCTGTCTTTTATTTCTCTCTTTATCCCCCCTCCTTTTTTTCTTGAAGCCTTTGGAGGATCGCTTGCGCATTGTTCGCACACACTTGACGTGCTACTCGCACTCATTATACCTGGGGGCTTCTTTAACAGAAGCTTATTTATACGGGCCTTATGCCCATCACATGTGTCACACTTCCGCATGTACCTTTTATTCACCATTATATGCATCGATATGACTTTAGTTTTGGCCAAGCTAGGTTGCCTGGCTCCTGTGCTTACCCCTACGTTCCCCGATTGTTCGGCTAGGAGGTAAAGGGAGCACCTGTGCGATTGTTACTATCGGGTCAGCCGGATGTGTACCTCAGACTGGGTGAAGCCGAAAGCTAGCATTCTTAAGGGAATGTTCGGTCGGTGACTTGAAAGATGTTTTCTTACTTATTTATTTATCCGCCCCCAGATGCTTTTCTGCTCTTTTCGCAGTCCAGACATGCACTTTAGGGCATGCCTCCTAGGGAAAGGAACCCCTAACGGAACTATTCTCCCTGGAAGATGTTTCTTACTAACCATGTAATATAACATAACTAGTTGGGCACTTGTCTGATAAAGCACTAATGACCCCTACGCCTAGTCTCCATGCATGCCCCGGTTTTTACATAAACGTGAGGGTATTCGGACACACTCTGGACTGTCGGGTCCCGAGGTTGAAGCGAAAAGGTCCGCAAAGACAAACGATCTACAATCCGGCTAGAAGGCATTTTTCATGTCATTTTAAATTACATAGTCAAATTGACTGATTGTATTCCTCTTCAATTCCATCTAACAGGCTGTCTAGTTTACAGTCCCGCTGGGAATACTTCGCGGCCAACTCTACTTGGCCGTACATTAAGCTCACAGGGATCTCCTTCCCATCAGGCCCCACAGGTCCGACCTCGGCCATGTGGTTTGGATCAGCCTTCGTGTACCGCGTCTTCACCATGGCCCAGGCCTCCCTGGCGCCTTGACGGCAAGCCGATATCTTCCACAGACGGAAACGCCGCCGCGCTCCCTGAAGCTTCTCCGCAAGCCCTCCAAGACCCTCGGGTAGGGAGACGGACGGCCATAAGGCCTGGGCGACGCCACTCATCACCTGCCGAACTCGTTCGTGCAGTTGCAGCAGCTCGGGAAGTTGGTCACCCATTGAACCGGGCATTTCCTCTGCAGGACGGCCTGTGAGCATACCTACAAACGTGTTCATGTTAATCGACTTCCTCGCCGAACTCTTCTTTTCAAAAGTTCGTTCAAGCACTTACTATAAATGCCGCAACGAAGCCGCAGATTCTCCTTCATGGAGTAAGACAGCTGGACCCGCACATCTTTTAGTTCCTCACACAGCTGAGTGTTGGCATCTTGGAGGTTATTTTTCTCCTGCCGCACCCTTGTAAGCACCTTCTCGCCGGCTTTTAGCTGGCGTAGTAGCTGCTACCTGTCCGGATCTAGTCCGGCACCATCTGCAATATTATTGTCAGAACCATTCACACGCCGCACTTCACAAACTACTTCTCTTTCGAAGGTATATATTACCGGAGGGGGTCTCTGTGGCTCCTCCCGTGGCGGCTAGTGCGGCCTCAAGTTGGGCCTTGCACTCTTGAAGCTCCTGAGACAGGTGGGTATTCTTCTCCGTAAGATCCTGCATAACAAATGATCCTTAAATCAGTTTTTCTAACTATTTTAAGTCTCGGGGGCTACTGGCACATATAACTATCAAAATTCCTCACCCGTATGTCTTTTACATACTGCTCCGTGGCTCTGGCTAGACCATCTTGAGCAGCGCGGAGGTGCGCATCTCCTAAATTAAAGGCATTTAACGCCTCCGAGGAGAAGCATGCGTCACAAAGGACTGTCCGGCGGCGCCTGTGATTCATGGCGCTTTCCACCTCAGATCTGGTGGCGGACAACCGGTCAACGTCCTCCATTGGAGGAGCACCCGACGCATGCTTTGCACACTTTGCGTTTGCCTCCCCCTCTGGACCTGGCGTTGGAGCCTGGCTGGCGGAGGCTTGATTGGCAATCTCTCCGAACACAATCCAGCGAGCGCTCTTTCTCCTGAAAAAACCGCGAGCGTCAATATGCCTTCCAGGAATCTTTCCTGGAAACGTGGTGGCGCGACATACCGTTGCGGCGATGTCTCGATCCGCGTCGCACTTCTTTTCCGCCTGCTGGGCCGAGCTGCCCCTTGTTGGCCAGTCGCCGCGGGTTCGGCTTCCCGCCTCAAAGGAACCTCCTACGGAACACCATTGGTATGCGGTGGTCGGATAAGCATGGATAAGTAACGGTATCAGGACTTCGGTCATAGTTACCTGGGAAACCGGAGATATTCCGGGGTAGTCAGCCGTAATGGCGACCTAAGCATTGTCGATGCTAAGTTGGTGGAACACCCCGTCGATCAGCTCCACCTCTATGTCCGGATCCTCTTCGGATGCCGGATCGAGGGATCGTTTCGGATCCTCGGGTTGTGGGGCCAGGCTGTGTATATCCTCTATGGCCCGGCGCAGTTCCTGCGTCAAAATCACAATGTGAGGTACTTAACTTTGGGAATATGGATCGGCTAGACAAGTGTCCGCTTACCCAGCTCCGAGGGTTGTTCATGGAAAATCCGTTCAATGGACTAGCACGGAGGAACTCCTCCTTCTCCCCTTCGTACAGGCCGGACAGGATCTTCACCAGATCGTCTATCGATCCCGGCCCCTTGCGGCCATGACGGGTGGCGTCATCCTCCCCGTTGAAATCCCACATGGGGTGGCCCCTATACTGGAGCGGCTGCACCCCTCGCATAATGCATGTGGCCATGACCCCGATCATGGTCAATCCGGAATGGTCCAATAACCTTATTCGGCCCATCAGATACTGGACGTCCCTATCACTCTCCCGTTGAGGGCTCCGCGGGCGCCAACTCAGGCGTTTCTTCAAAGGAGCGTTGCTGAACTCCGGGAGGCCGATCCGAACTGGGTCCGGTAGCGGGGCGTCTTCCATATAAAACCATTCCAAAGGCCAGTCTTCGGACGCCTTCTTCGGGGTTCCGGATAGATATCCGGTCCCGGCGATGCGCCATAGTTCGGCTCCGCCCACTTGATATATCGACCCCTCATGAGAACGGGGAACGTGGCAGAATAATCTCTTCCACAACGCGAAGTGGGCCTCGACGCCCAAGAACAGCTCGCAAAGGGCCACAAAGCCCGCGATGTGCAGGATGGAGGCAGGCGTAAGGTGGTGAAGCTGGAGCCCATAGAACTCCAGGAGCCCCCGGAGAAACGGATGTATGGGAAATCCGAGTCCTCTTATTAGATAAGGGACGAAGCATACCCGCTCTCCTTTGGAGGGATTGGGGGTGCTCTCCGCCTGCTTTCCGCCCTTGTAGGTGGCAAGTCCGGCTCGAACCGGAACCATAAAGGCCGGGGGAAGAAATCCCTCGGCCTGGAGCATCACCAGCTCACTATGCAGGACCGAGCATCTCCCCCAATCTCCTAGCTGAGGGCTGGGAGCGCGAGAGGAGGAGCCGTGTCGACTATCCATGATGGAATGGATTTTTGGTCAGAGGCGCTCCGATGAATACTCGCGGAAGGAGGATGGTGTGATTCGGATCTAGATCCTCGCCTCTCTTTATAGGCAGCTCATTCGCGCAGTTAGGGGGTAGAATGTAAAATTACCCTAGCTTTACGGATTCGTTCGACACGTGGGAGATAGCCATTATTGGACGTGGAAGCCAAGGAACGCAGCATTTATAAGAAGACAGACACCATTCGGCGAATACATGGAATTTGGAGAAGAACCCGCCTTGCAATGTCGAAGACAATATGTGCGTCGGACTCATCGTCATTGAAGCCTGGTTCGGGGGCTACTGAGGGAGTGCTGGACTAGGGGGTGTCCGGATAGCCGAACTATCACCGCCGGCCGGACTCCAAGACTATGAAGATACAAGATTGAAGACTTCGTCCCGTGTCCGGATGGGACTTTCCTTGGCATGGAAGGCAAGCTTGGCGATACGGATATGTAGATCTCCTACCATTGTAACCGACTCTGTGTAACCCTAGCCCTCTCCGGTGTCTATATAAACCGGAGGGTTTTAGACCGTAGGACACACAACAATCATACCATATGCTAGCTTCTAGGGTTTAGCCTCCTTGATCTCGTGGTAGATCTACTCTTGTACTACCCATATCATCAATATTAATCAAGCAGGAGTAGGGTTTTACCTCCACCGAGAGGGCCCGAACCTGGGTAAAAACATCGTGTCCCTTGTCTCCTGTTACCATCCGCCTAGACGCACAGTTCGGGACCCCCTACCCGAGATCCGCCGGTTTTGACACCGACATCCACCATGCGTGCTAATTATACCTTTAAGGGTGGAATAACAAAGAAACTTGGAGATCCAGGAATACCAACTATACCATGCTCCATTAAAAGGAACTATGCTAAAACTGCTTTGTGTGATCTGGGAGCCGCTGCAAGTGTTATGCCTTTCTCTTTATATCGTAGACTTGATTTGAATAAGTTGACACCTACTGAAATCTCTTTGCAAATGGCTGGTAAATCAATTGCTATACCGATTGGTATTTGTGAGGATGTGCCTGTCGTAGTTGCAAATGTTACTATTTTAACGGACTTTGTTATTCTTGATATTCCCAAGAACGACAGTATGTCGATCATCCTTAGTAGAACCTTTTTGAATACTGCAGGGTTGTTATGCAACAAGGGCAATGCCACTTTTCAAGTTAATGGTAATGAGCATACGGTACACTTTTTGAAGAAGCAACCTCAAGTTCATAGTATCAATTCTATTGGAAAATTTTCAACTATTACTATTGAAGGTTTTGAATTCCCTCTAACTACTGTCAAAAAGAAATATGACATTCTTATTGTTGGGGACATGCATATCCACGTTGAGGTAAACTAGTGTTATTCGAAAATTCTCTAGTATCATGTTATTCGAAAGAAGTTTGTTAATAAGACTTGATCAACCTTGTTAACGGATTCCTTTTGAGGAGCATGATATGGATGAATTTAGAAAGCACAACTTTCTGTACCTACCTTTACTTTCTGTTATTTAGACTAAACTAGCACATATACCCGTGCGTTGCAACGGGAGATATAATGGTGTATCCATCGAAAGGCCCAACAACATCTGAATGATGCCACCCGGCAATGATAGGAGGGCACGCAACGGGCGTGGCTAATTCATGTGGGGTGATTAGTTAGTGTGGGCCCATCCTTAAATTCATCGGGGGAGAGAAATTAATTAGGGTGAGGAGAGATTTAAGTGGCTTCGTCCCCAGATGCATTTGATATGATGTTTTTGATATGATGTTTGTACGACGATTCTGATCTTAATACAAATAATGCATTATAATTCTGACCGTAAAGGCATTTCTTTCTTGTCAAACTCTCCTTCCTTATTTATGTATATTGATCATGCCCTCGTATCGTATTATAATTCCTTTGCAACATATTATTATCTCCTTGTTTTTTAAAGGAACTCTCCTTATTTAAGCTCACGTAATATCTTTGCAAGGTTGTTCTCTCCTCCTTTTTTTAGGAGCTCACCTTTCTTATTTTCGCCCAAGGATCACACGCTGGTATTATATGGTCATTATCCTCTCCTTCCTTTCTTTTTGCCAAATTCTCTTTCCCTATTATGCTTGCTAATCACGCCACTTCTTTTTCCTTATTTGTGCCTGCTGATAATGCCACACATCTCATGAAATCTAAGCCATATGTCAACCATCTTTATTGCCATTAATTCTCCAGGCTGCTTATTGATTTTGAATAGGAAACATATATAAATCGGTGGAATAGATCGTAAAGCAGCGAGGTGGTACTAATTTATAAAGAAACAAACCTTTTGTTTGCATCTTCTGTTGGTTGGAGCCTTGGGCCTTGACGTGAAACGTTGGGAGTTCAAATCCACGTGAAGACATTTATTTTTTGCATGATCTCGATTTTTCGTCATATTTTTTTACCTGGGCCGATTTTGGGCCAAGGCCCAGTAAGGAGATTTAGCCCAGCCTGTACGCGAAGTTTTATCAAGGATGAAGCGTACGAGCAGCGTCACAGACGAAATTGACGTACCAAACCAAGACTAACGGTAAAAAAAAACTAATCGCGGGACGAAACCAAGAATATCACCTTGCTTTAATAGTAGGTATAGATAAAGCAAAAATAGTATTATTTGTCTGTTTTCTAAATTATCCGTGCAATAAAAAATTCTCAAAAATAAAAGTTCTCCAAATGCCCTGAAAATCTAGTATTATTTTTTATATAATATTCTAGAATTTCTGGCATTGATTGCACTAGGGGGTGCACCAGTGGACCACAAGGGTCGAGGGCTCGCCCCCTACCTTTTGGGTCCCACGTGGGTCCCCCTCACTTATTCCAGCACCCATCCACTTCGTCTTCCTCCAGAAAAAATCATCCCATTGCTCAAACCCGTGTTCGAGCTCATCTTGTTGCCATTTTCGATCTCCTTGGGCAAAGCTCCATTTGCAAAACTATTTTGGGGGATTGATCTTCGGTATGTGACTCCTCCAATGGTCCAATTAGTTTTTGTTCTAGTGCTTTATTTATTGCAATTTTTTGCTGTTGCGGTGACCTTGTTCTTGAGCTTGCATGTCAAATTTATATGGTCCAAGGTAGTTTTGATGCATGATATAGCCTCTAGGCACTTGTAGGAGTAGTTGCTATCAATCTTATTGAGTTTGGTTCACTTTTATTTTGAGTCACTAAAAATTTCAGAAATTTCCAGAGAAAAGAAAATGATGAGGATATTGTTGAGAGGCTCTTCGAGTTGGGTTCGAAGGAAAATTAAAATGAGGAGAAGAAGAAGCCCAAGTACAACCTTCCTCGCACCGCGGAGGTTCGGCCATGTGAATGGCCAAGTGATGCATTCTTGGACGCATCCGGAATTTCTAAGGATTTCTATTATTTGTCTGGGAATGCAGGCATCACCAACTTCCTTCACGATAAATGTGAACAATACCTCCTACTCACTAATACCTTTGTGTATAATTTTCACTTTCATGCTAGGAAATCACCACCCATAGTAGAGTTTTATTTATATGATGAGCATAAGGAGATGGCACTTTATGACTTTTGTGAGATTTGCAAATTACCTTATGAGGGCAGCGTCGATGGACCACGTCCTAGAGATGTGGAAGATTTTATTGGTGAAGTTACCGTAGGCGAAGGGAGAAAGGTGTCGAAAGCAAGAGTGGCTAGTTTACATTTTTCCTGTTTTACGCCATTACTCATTATTTGCTGGGAGATGTTTAATTGGTCATGGGGAGAGTGGGGGCCTTTGTGTCCCTGACCTCGCTATTTTGCGCCATGCTTTACTTCGTGATAGAACTTTGAGTTTGGGCGCTATGGTTGCTCGATGATTGAGTTTAAACCGTTTGAAAGGGTACTATCTTTGGAGTTATCTATGCTTCCTGTCTTGCTAGATGCTTCGGATACCCATTAGGCACGACGAGAGAGAGGAGAAGCTGCTACCCACTATATACTTAGATTATAGCAGTATGGTAGCACATGATTTTATTTGTGATGATAAGGACAAGAGACTCAGCTATAACCTGGTATTTAGCGAGAAGACTTGTCAGATTATTACCTTGCATGCACCTTCTTTGTTCGATATTCATTCAGGCAGGTACACTATCATGCCCGCGGACATTTATGCATACTGGGAGCGGGCGTGATCCCCAGTTCCTGAGCCAGAGCCATCACCTGATCCATATCAGGAGTCTATTTATCAATTGGAGCCGCAGGAGGTCGCTAACAAGTGGAACCCCCAGGATCCTCCTCAGTACACCGGAGAGGGCTACTTTGATCCATGGGTGTAGACCAACTTAGGCCAAAAGCCTAAGCTTGGGGGAGTACGTATTTCTCACTGATATTACATTCATGTTCACACACTCATTCCAGTTGTCGGTGTTCATACTTTTTCATTGTAATATCCATGTTAGTTTATTTTCTTTTTCCCGCTTTCTTCTTGTGTGTTTGAAAAACTTTGAGCAAAAAAAATTTAGTTGTAGCTTCTGTTTAGTTTCCTGCCCATGCTTATGTAGTAGTACTATTAAAGAAAAACCAAAAAGATTTCTTGTTCTTCTTTTGCTTGTTGGGAGCTTTCCCATGTAAATAGTTTTTCTTGTTCTTGTTTCACTTTCTTCAAAAAAACAAAAACTCCAAAAACATTTCAGTGTATTTCTTTGAAGTTCCTTTTCTTTTCTTTGGAGGTCGAGAGGGGAAGACCACGATGAGAATGATGAGTGGCTCTCATATGCATTGTTGTTGATCTAACAAAGAGCCCATATTACCTTGTCTTCTCCTTTGAATGAATGTTTGCAGATTCTAGCTTAGTCCAATGCACGTGTACACTTATTATTATTCACACCGTTCGGTCGTGCAAGTGAAAGGCAATAATGACGATATATGATGAAATGATTGAGATGAGGAATAGTTGGTATGAACTCGACCTATCTTGTTTTGTAAATATTGTTTTCATCATTCCTGATTCAGCTTATTATGAATGAAACATGTTTGTAATGACAATTAGAGATTATATTTACTCATGCCATGCTTAATTAGCTAGGAGTTTATAATGGTTTACCTTGCGTGCCAACATGCTTTTAGAATGGTTGAGATGTAGTACGATAGGATGGTATCCTCCTTTGAGTGATTCGAGTGGCTTGACTTGGCACATGTTCACGCATGTAGTTGAAAAAAAAATCAACATAGCCTCCACGACATTTATGTTCATAGTGATTTATATCCTACTCATGCTTGCACTCAATGTTGGTTAATCTCAATGCATGTTTATGACTGTTGTCGCTCTCTGGCTGGTCGCTTCCCAGTCTTTTTGTAGCCTTCACTTGTACTAAGCGGGAATACTGCTTGTGCATCCACTTCCATAAACCCAAAGTTGTTCCATATGAGTCCACCATACCTACCTATATGCAGTATTTACATGCCGTTCCAAGTAAATTTGCATGCGCCAAACTCTAAACCTTCAATTGTAATCTGTTTTTGTATGACCGAATCGCTCATGTAGCGACTCGGGGTTGTCAGTATCTTCCATGCTAGATGGGTTATTCTCACGATGGGTGGACTCCGCTCATCATTCACGAGAAAATAGTTGGTAATTGGGATGCCCAGTTCCATGCTCAAATCAAATCAAAATATAACTTCAAACAAACTCCCCCAAGATTGTTGTCAGTTGGACGGTACCCGTTGTTTCGGACCAGCCGTGGAGTGTGCTTGTTGGTGGTGGGGGAGTAAAAGCTTTACCATTCTATTTGGGAACCGCCTATAATGTATCTAGTATGGAAGATACCGAGATCTCTTGGTTGTTATGTTGACAATGAAAGCATACCGCTCAAAATATTATTTATCTCTGTTTCACAAACTTGAGCTCTGGCACCTCTGCAAATCCCTGCTTCCCTCTATGAAGGGCCTATCTATTTACTTTTATTGCTGAGTCATCATTCTCTTATAAAAAGCACCAGTTAGAGAGCACCGTTGTCATTTGTATGCTTTGTTATTAATTGATAGTGAGTATGACTGTGACTTGATCTGTTTTACCATGAATTACAATGTCCAGTCAGTCCTTGATCTTCAGGGGTGCTCTGCATTTATGTTTTGCGGTCTCAGAAAGGACTAGCGAGAAACCATTTTGTTATATCATATCATGACTGTTTTGAAAAAGTGTTGTCATCCAAGATTCATTATTATTACTCGCTAGTTGATTATGCCATTGATATGAGTAAACGTGAGACCTAAATCTTATTTTGAATATGGTTAGTTCATGATCTTTGCTGAAAACCTGAATGCTGGCTATACATATTTGTAACAACAAGATCAAACAGAGTTTGTAAAATTTTTTCTTTATCACTTTCAGTTTATCAACTGAATTGCTTGAGGACAAGCAATGGGTTAATCTTGGGGGAGTTGATATGTCTCCATTGTATCTACTTTTCCAAACTCTTTTGCCCTTGTTTTGGACTCTAATTTGCATGATTTGAATGGAACTAACCCGGACTGACGTTGTTTTCAGCAGAATTGCCTTGGTCTTATTTTTGTGAAGAAATAAAACTTATCGAAATGACCTCACGGAGAATATATTTGGAATTAATAAAAAATATTGGCGAAAGAATCAACCGAGGGGGACCCACCTGCTGTCCACATGGGTGAAGGGTGCGCCCAACCCCCCTAGGGTGCGCCCCTGCCTTGTAGGTCGCCAAGACCTCCACTGACCTCAACTCCAACTCCATATATTCACGCTCGGGGAGAAAAAAATCAGAGAGAAATAATTATCGCGTTTCACGAGATGGAGCCATCGCCACCTCCTGTTCTTCATCGGGAGGCCAGATCTGGAGTCCGTTTGGGGCTCCGGAGAGCGGGATCTTCGATTTTCCTCATCACTAACCCTTATCCATCGCCAACTCCATGATGCTCCCCACCGGGAGTGAGTAATTACTTCGTAGGCTTGCTAGTCGGTGAGGACTTGGATGAGATTCATCATGTAATCGAGTTAGTTTTGTTAGGGCTTAATCCCTAGTATCCATTATGTTTGAGATTGATGTTGCTATGACTTTGCCATGCTTAATGCTTGTCACTTTGGGCCCGGGTGCCATGATTTCAGATCTGAACCATTTATGTTATCACCAGTATATCTATATTCTAGATTCGATCTTGCAAGTTATAGTCACCTACTACATGTTATGATCCAGCAAACCCGGAGTGATAGAAGTCGGGACACTTCCCGGTGATGACCGTAGTTTGAGGAGTTCATGTATTCACCGTGTGTTAATGCTTTGTTCTGGTTCTTTATTAAAAGGAGGCCTTAATATCCCTTAGTTTCCAATAGGACCCCGCTACCACGGGAGGGTAGGACAAAATATGCCATGCAAGTTCTTTCCATAAGCACGTATGACTATTTACGGAATACATGCCTACATTATATTTATGAATTGGAGCTAGTGCCATATCGCCATAGGTTATGGCTGTTATATGATGAATATCATCCAATGAATTCACTGATCTAATGCCTACGAATATCTCTCATATTGTTCTTGCTAAGTTACTACTGCTACTGTTACTATTGCACTTGCTACAAAATCATTGCTATCACTGTTACCATTACTATTACTGTTGCTACTACTATCAAAACTATCATACTACTTTGCTACTGATCACTTTGCTGCAGATAATTAATCTCCAGGTGTTGTTGATTTGACAACTCAACTGCTAATACTTGCAAATATTCTTTAGCTCCCCTTGTGTCGAATCAATAAATTTGGGTTGAATACTCTACCCTCAAAAACTGTTGCCATCCCCTATTGCTACCTCTTGAGCATGCGTTGGTTTTCCCTTGAAGAGGAAAGGGTGATGTGATACGTCTCCAACTTTTCTATAATTTTTTATTGCTCCATGCTACTTTATCTACTTTTTTGGACTATAATGGGCTTTATTTTCCACTTTTATATTATTTTTGGGACTAACCTATTAACCGTAGGCCCAGCCCAGAATTGTTGTTTTTTGCCATTTTCAGTATTTCGAAGAAACAGAATATCAAACGGAGTCCAAACGGAATGAAACCTTCGGGAACGTGATTTTCTCATCAGATAAGATCCAGGAGACTTGGACCCTCCGTCAAGAAAGCCACGAGGTGGTCACGAGGGTGGAGGGCGCGCCCCTCCCCCTGGGCGCGCCCCCTACCTCGTGGGCCCCTCAGAGCTCCACCGACGTACTCCTTCCTCCTATATATACCTACGTATCCCCGTACGATCAGAAGAGGAGCCAAAAACCTAATTCCACCACCGCAACCTTCTGTATCCACGAGATCCCATGTTGGGGCCTATTCTAGAGCTCCGCCGGAGGTGGCATCCACCATGGAGGGCTTCTACATCAACACCATAGCCCCTCCGATGAAGTGTGAGTAGTTTACTTCAGACCTTCGGGTCCATAGCTAGTAGCTAGATGGCTTCTTCTCTCTTTTTGGATCTCAATACAAAGTTCTCCCCCTCTCTCGTGGAGATCTATTCGATGTAATATTCTTTTTGTGGTGTGTTTGTTAAGATCGATGAATTGTGGGTTTATGATCCAGTATTATCTATGGAAAATATTTGATTCTTCTCTGAATTCTTTTATGTATGATTGAGTTATCTTTGCAAGTCTCTTCGAATTATCCGTTTGGTTTGGCCAACTAGATTGGTAGTTCTTGCAATGGGAGAAGTGCATGGCTTTGGGTTCAATCTTGCGGTGTCCTTACTCAGTGACAGAAAGAGTTGCAAGGCACATATTGTATTGTTGCCATCGAGGATAACAAGATGGTTTTTTTTATCATATTGCATGAATTTATCCCTCTACATCATGTCATCTTGCTTAAAGCGTTACTCTGTTTTTAACTTAATACGCTAAATGCATGCTGGATAGCGGTCGATGAGTGGAGTAATAGTAGTAGATGCAGAATCGTTTCGATCTACTTGTCACGGACGTGATGCCTATATACATGATCATTGCCTAGATATACTCATAACTATGCTAAATTCTGTCAATTGCTCAACAGTAATTTGTTCACCCACCGTAGAATACTTATGCTCTTGAGAGAAGCCACTAGTGAAACCTATAGCCCCCGGGTCTATTCTCATCATATCAATCTATATCACTTTATTTACTTGCTTCGTTTTTACTTTGCCTTTACCTTTTACTTTGCATCTATCTATCAAAAATACCAAAAATATTATCTCTATCAGATCTCACTCTCATAAGTGACCGTGAAGGGATTGACAACCCCTAAGCATTGGTTGCGTGTTGCTATCGTGTTGTGCAGGTACGAGGGACTTGCGCGTGACCTCCTACTAGATTGATACCTTGGTTCTCAAAAACTGAGGGAAATACTTACGCTACTGTGCTGCATCATCCCTTCCTCTTCAGGGAAAACCAACGCAAGCTCGAGACATAGCAAGAAGGATTTCTGGCGCCGTTGCCTAGGAGGCTTACGCAAAAGTCAACATACCAAGTACCCATCACAATCCCTATCTCTCGCATTACATTATTTGCCATTTGCCTCTCGTTTTCCTCTCCCCCACTTCACCCTTGCCGTTTTATTTGCCCTCTCTTTCCCAATCTCCTCCTCCTTTCTGTTTTGTTTGCTTTCTTCCGCGTTACTTTTTCTACCACTATGTCTGAAATTGGGGAGATTATCGTCAATATGGACAACAATGATAATACAGAAAATCCCGAGGCTCGGGCCGATGAACCTCCTATCTTGCATACCAAAAAGTTTCGAATCGGTAGTGCTAACATCATTGGCAAAGGCGTTATTCAAGATTTCTTTACTTGTGCTAGTGCTTTACCTTCCATGGGCTGTTCTATTCTCCATAGAACCAGTAGCCTTGCGGATGCTATAGCTATGCTTGTGGTTGAACTTGAAAGACAATTTATGCACATGCACCCTTGCATACAGAGAATTTTCTTAGAATTCTCTAATATTGAGCACTCTTCTATTAAGCGCGCTGTTACTATCTTTTTGGCTCATGAATTTAGATTTATCATAAGAGAAGCCAAAGAAATCTTTTCGCACTATAGGGTGGACGCCGGTGGTCCACCCATAGAAGCAATCCTCTATGATCAAGAGGAAATTAGACGTTTTCAATCTTCGGACTATGTCGCTTTCAATGAAAACCTTAGAAAAAAGGTCCCTATCAATGTCTTAGTTGATTGCATTAACGAGCTTAATAAGGATTTTGCCCTTAGAAATAATGATCTAGGATACTCTCTCGAGTATAAGCTCACAAGATTTTGCCAAAAGAATGCTTTCAGTGATGAAATAGTTGTGCACTATGAAGGGCCAAGGGAGGAACCCGTTCCTCCCGTGATTGATCTTGGGGATTTTTGTCCCGCTAAATTTAGCCCTTTTGATTATTTTTTCTTGCCTCAAAGGAAACTTGCTGCCGAACGTAGGGAATACGAGATGAGCTTTCAAGATCTATCTTATTATTACGGCACAACCTAGATCTATCCTTGCTCTTATGCCTAGCTAGGGGCGTTATTGTTGGGAGGCAACCCAATTTTATTTTGTGTTTTTTGTTTTTTCTTCTGTTTAGCAATAAATAATCCATCTACCTTCTGTTTGGATGTGGCTTTATGTTTTAATTAGTGTTTGTGCGAAGTAGGACCTATAGGATAACCTACGATGATAGTTGATTTGATTCTGCTGAAAAACAGAAACTTTAGCGCTCACGAGATTAGCTGCCATTTTTTACTGGAGAGTGATTTTGCGTTGATTCTTTTTTCTGCTGATCAATAACAAATTGTCCAGGACTTCCTATTTTGGTAGAATTTTTAGAGTTCTAGAAGTTTGCGTTAGTTACAGATTACTACAGACTGTTCTGTTTTTGACAGATTCTGTTTTATGTGTCTTGTTTGCTTATTTGGATGAATCTACGGCTAATAAATTAGTTTATAAACCATAGAGAAGTTGGAATACAGTAGGTATAACACCAATATAAATAAAGAATGAGTTCATTACAGTACCTTGAAGTAGTCTTTTGTTTTCTTTCTCTAACGGAGCTCACGAGATTTCTGTTGAGTTTTGTCTTGTGAAGTTTTCAAGTTTTGGGTGAATTCTTTTGATGGATTATGGAACAAGGAGTGGAAAGAGCCTAAGCTTGGGGATGCCCATGGCAGCCCCAAGATAATCCAAGGACACCAAAAAGTCAAAGCTTGGGGATGCCCCGGAAGGCATCCCCTCTTTCGTCCACTTCCATCGGTAATTTACTTGGAGCTATATTTTTATTCACCAACATGATATTTGTTTTGCTTGGAGCGTCTTGTATTATTTGTGTCTTTGCTTGTTAGTTTACCACAATCATCTTTGCTGTACACACATTTTGAGAGAGCCATACATGAATTGAAATTTGTTAGAATACTCTATGTTCTTCACTTATATCTTTTGAGCTTGATAGTTTTGCTCATAGTGCTTCACTTATATCTTTTGAGCGTTATAATTTTTGCTCTAGTGCTTCACTTAGATCTTTTAGAGCATGGTGGTTGATTTTTTTTAAAGAAACTTGATCTCTCATGCTTCACTTAGATTATTTTGAGAGTCTTTTATAGCATGGTAATTTGCTTAATGTTAATATACTTGGTGTTCAAGATATGTGAAACTTTCTTTTGAGTGCGTTGAATACTAAGATAAGTTTCATGCTTGATAATTGTTTTGAGATATGAAGGTGATAATATTAGAGTCATGCTAGTTGAGTAGTTGTGAATTTAAGGAATACTTGTGTTGAAGTTTGTGATTCCCGTAGCATGCACGTATGGTGAACCGTTATGTGATGAACACGGAGCATGATTTATTTATTGATTGTTTTCCTTATGAGTGGCGGTCGGGGACGAGCGATGGTCTTTTCCTACCAATCTATCCCCCTAGGAGCATGCGCATAATACTTTGCTTTGATAACTTCTAGATTTTTGCAAAAATTATATGAGTTCTTTATGACTAATGTTGAGTCCATGGATTATATGCACTTTTTCCCATCCTTCCACCTTTGCTAGCCTCTCTAATACCGCACACCTTTCGCCGGTATCATACACCCACCATAAAACTTCCTCAAAACAGCCACCATACCTACCTATCATGGCATTTCCATAGCCATTCCGAGATATATTGCCATGCAACTTTCCACCGTTCCGTTTATTATGACACGCTCCATCATTGTCATATTGCTAGCATGATCATGTAGTTGACATCGTATTTGTGGCAAAAGCCACCTTTCATAATTCTTCCATACATGTCACTCATGTTTCATTGCATATCCTGGTACACCGCCGGAAGCATTCATATAGAGTCATATTTTGTTCTAAGTATCGAGTTGTAATTGTTGAGTTGTAAGGAAAAATAAAAGTGTGATGATCATCATTATTAGAGCATTGTCCCAAGTGAGGAAAGGATGATGAAGTCTATGATTCCCACACAAGTCGGGATGAGACTCCGGACGAAAAAAAAGGAGGCCATAAAAAAGAAGAGAAAAGGCCCAAATAAAAAAAATGAGAGAAAAGAGAGAAGGGACAATGCTACTATCCTTTTACCACACTTGTGCTTCAAAGTAGCACCATGATCTCCATGATAGAGAGTCTCTCATTTCGTCACTTTCATATACCAGTGGGAATTTTTCATTATAGAACTTGGCTTGTATATTCCAATGATGGGCTTCCTCAAAATGCCCTAGGTCTTCGTGAGCAAGAGAGTTGGATGCACACCCACTTAGTTTCTTTTGTTGAGCTTTCATAGACTTATAGCTCTAGTGCATCCGTTGCATGGCAATCCCTACTCACTCACATTGATATCTATTGATGGGCATCTCCATAGCCCGTTGATACTCCTAGTTGATGTGAGACTATCTTCCCTCTTTTTGTCTTGTCCACAACCACCGTTCTATTTCACATATAGTGCTACATCCATGGCTCACGCTCATGTATTGCGTGAAGATTGAAAAAGTTTTGAAAATGTTGAAGTATGAAAAAATTGCTTGGCTTGTCATCGGGGTTGTGCATGATTTAAATACTTTGTGTGGGGAAGATGGAGCATAGCCAGACTATATGATTTTGTAGGGATAACTTTCTTTGGCCATGTTATTTTGAGAAGACATAATTGCTTTGTTAGTATGCTTGAAGTGTTATTATTTTTATGTCAATATGAACTTTTGTCTTGAATCTTTCGGATCTGAATATTCATACCATGATTAAGAAGATTTACATTGAAATTATGCCAAAGTATCACTCCGCATCAAAAATTCTTTTTTATCATTTACCTACTCGAGGACGAGTAGGAATTAAGCTTGGGGATGCTTGATACGTCTCCAACGTATCTATAATTTTTGATTGCTCCATGCTACTTTATCTACTGTTTTGGACTATAATGGGCTTTATTTTCCACTTTTATATTATTTTTGGGACTAACCTATTAACCGGAGGCCCAGCCCAGAATTGCTGTTTTTTGCCTTTTTCAGTATTTCGAAGAAACAAAATATCAAACGGAGTCCAAACGGAATAAAACCTTCGGGAACGTGATTTTCTCATCAGATAAGATCCAGGAGACTTGGACCCTCCGTCAAGAAAGCCACGAGGCGGTAACGAGGGTGGAGGGCGCGCCCCTCCCCCCTGGGCGCGCCCCCTACCTCGTGGGCCCCTCGGAGATCCACCGACGTACTCCTTCCTCCTATATATACCTACGTATCCCCGTACGATCAGAAGAGGAGCCAAAAACCTAATTCCACCGCCGCAACCTTCTGTATCCACGAGATCCCATCTTGGGGCCTGTTCTGGAGCTCCGCCGGAGGGGGCATCCACCATGGAGGGCTTCTACATCAACACCATAGCCCCTCCGATGAAGTGTGAGTAGTTTACTTCAGACCTTCTGGTCCATAGCTAGTAGCTAGATGGCTTCTTCTCTCTTTTTGGATCTCAATACAATGTTCTCCCCCTCTCTCGTGGAGATCTATTCGATGTAATCTTCTTTTTGCGGTGTGTTTGTTGAGACCAATGAATTGTGGGTTTATGATCCAGTATTATCTATGGAAAATATTTGATTCTTCTCTGATTTCTTTTATGTATGATTAAGTTATCTTTGCAAGTCTCTTCGAATTATCCGTTTGGTTTGGCCAACTAGATTGGTAGTTCTTGCAATGGGAGAAGTGCATGGCTTTGGGTTCAATATTGCGGTGTCCTTACTCAGTGACAGAAAGAGTTGCAAGGCACGTATTGTATTGTTGCCATCGAGGATAACAAGATGGGGTTTTTATCATATTGCATGAATTTATCCCTCTACATCATGCCGTCTTGCTTAAAGCGTTACTCTATTTTTAACTTAATACCCTAGATGCATGCTGGATAGCGGTCGATGAGTGGAGTAATAGTAGTAGATGCAGAATCGTTTCGATCTACTTGTCACGGACGTGATGCCTATATACATGATCATTGCCTAGATATACTCATAACTATGCTCAATTCTGTCAATTGCTCAATAGTAATTTGTTCACCCACCGTAGAATACTTATGCTCTTGAGAGAAGCCACTAGTGAAACTTATAGCCCCCGGGTCTATTCTCATCATATCAACCTATATCACTTTATTTACTTGCTTTGTTTCTACTTTGCCTTTACTTTTTACTTTGCATCTATCTATCAAAAATACCAAAAATATTATCTCTATCAGATCTCACTCTCGTAAGTGACCGTGAAGGGATTGACAACCCCTAAGTGTTGGTTGCGAGTTGCTATCATGTTGTGCAGGTACGAGGGACTTGCGCGTGACCTCCTACTGGATTGATACCTTGGTTCTCAAAAACTGAGGGAAATACTTACACTACTGTGCTGCATCATCCCTTCCTTTTCAGGGAAAACCAACGCAAGCTCGAGATGCAGCATGATGCAGCAAAGTAACGTAAGTATTTCCCTCAGTTTTTGAGAAATAAGGTATCAATCAGGTAGGAGGTTACACACAAGTCGCCTTGTACCTACACAAACAAATAAGAACCTTGCAACCAACGCGATAAAGGGGTTGTCAATCCCTTCACGGCCACTTGCAAAAGTGAGATCTGATAGAGATAATAAGATAAATATTTTTGGTATTTTTATGATATAGATTGGAAAGTAAAGATTGCAAAATAAATGGTAGCAGAAATAGTAAATTGATAGGAAAATAATATGATAGAAGATAGACCCGGGGGGCATAGGTTTCACTAGTGGCTTCTCTCAAGATAGCATAATTCACGATGGGTGAACAAATTACTGTCGAGCAATTGATAGAAAAGAAAATAGTTATGCGAATATCTAGGCATGATCATGTATATAGGCATCACGTCTGCAACAAGTATAGCGACTCCTGCCTGCATGTACTACTATTACTCCACACATCGACCGCTATCCAGCATGCATCTAGATTATTAAGTTCATAAGAACAGAGTAACACATTAGGCAAGATGACATGATGTAGAGGGATAAACTCAAGCAATATGATATAAACCCCACCTTTTTATCCTCGATGGCAACAATACAATACGTGCCTTGCTGCCCTTGATGTCACTGGGAAAGGACACCACAAGATTGAAACCAAAGCTAAGCACTTCTCCCATTGCAAGAAAGATCAATCTAGTAGGCCAAACTAAACCAATAATTCGGAGAGACTTGCAAAGATAACCAATCATACATATAAGAATTCAGAGAAAAACCAAATATTGTTCATAGATAATCTTGACCATAAACTCACAATTCATCGGATCTCGACAAACACACTGCAAAAAAATTACATTGAATAGATCTCCAAGAGAATCAAGGAGAACTTTGTTTTGAGATCCAAAGAGAGAGAAGAAGCCATCTAGCTAATCACCATGGACCCAAAGGTCTGTGGTAAACTACTCACACATCATCGGAGAGGCTATGGTGTTGATGTAGAAGCCCTCCGTGATCGATTCCCCTCCGACGAAGCACCGGAAAAGACCCCAAGATGGGATCTCACGAGTACAAAAGGTTGCGGCGGTGGAAATAGGGTTTCATGGTGCTCTCGGATGTTTACAGGGTATATGTGTATATATAGACGAAGGAAGTAGGTCGGTGGAGCCACGAGGGGCCCACGAGGGTGGGGAGCGCGCCTACCTCCCTGGGAGCGCCCTCCTACCTTGTGGCTTCCTCATTTCTTCCTTGAAGTCCACTCCAATTCTCCTGGATTGCGTTTGTTCCAAAAATAACTCTCCCGAAGGTTTCATTCTATTTGGACTCCGTTTGATATTCCTTTTCTGCAAAACACCCAAATAGGCAAAAAAACAACAATTTGTACTGGGCCTTCGGTTAATAGGTTAGTCCCAAAAATAATGTAAAAGTGCATAATAAAGCCAATTAAACATCCAAAAAAGATAATATAATAGCATGGAACAATCGAAAATTATAGATACGTTGGAGATGTATCAAGCATCCCCAAGCTTAATTCCTGCTCATTCTCGAGTAGGTAAATGATAAAAACAGAATTTTTGATGTGGAATGCTACCTAACATAATTCTCAAGGTAATTTTATTTATTGTGGCATGAATGTTCAGATCCGAAAGATTCAAGATAAAATTTTAATATTGACATAAAAATAATAATACTTCAAGCATACTAACAAAGCAATTATGTCTTCTCAAAATAACATGGCCAAAGAAAGTTATCCCTACAAAATCATATAGTTTGGCTATGCTTCATTTTCGTCACACAAAAATGCTCTCATCATGCACAACCTCGATGACAAGCCAAGCAATTGTTTCATACTTTAGTAATCTCAAACTTTTTTCAACTTTCACGCAATACATGAGCGTGAGCCATGGACATAGCACTATGGGTGGAATATAATATAATGATGGGGGTTGTGTGGAGAAGACAAAAAAGGAGAAATCTCACATTGGTGCGGCTAATCAACGGGCTAGGGAGATGCCCATCAATTGATGTCAATGCAAGGAGTAGGGATTGCCATGCAACGGATGCACTAGAGCTATAAATGTATGAAAGCTCAACAAAAGAAACTAAGTGGGTGTGCATCCAACTTGCTTGCTCACGAAGACCTAGGGCATTTGAGGAAGCCCATTGTTGGAATATACAAGCCAAGTTCTATAATGAAAATTCCCACTAGTATATGAAAGTGACAAAATAAGAGACTCTCTATCATAAAGATCATGGTGCTACTTTGAAGCACAAGTGTGGAAAAAAAAGGATAGTAGCATTGTCCCTTTTTATTTCTTTTCTCTTTTTTTGGCTTTTCCTTTTTTATTTAGCCTTTCTCTTTTTTTATTTGGGACAATGCTCTATTAATGATGATCATCACACTTCTATTTATTTACAACTCAATGATTACAACTCGATACTGGAACAAAATATGACTCTATATGAGTGCCTCCGACGGTGTACCGGGATGGGCAATGAATCAAGAGTGACATGTATGATAAATTATGCAAGGTGGCTTTGCCACAAATACGATGTCAACTACATGATCATGCAAGGCAATATGACAATGATGAAGCGTGTCATAATAAATGAAACGGTGGAAAGTTGCATGGCAATATATCTCGGAATGGCTATGGAAATGCCATGATAGGTAGGTATGGTGGCCGTTTTGAGGAAGATATAAGGAGGTTTATGTGTGATATAGCATATGATATCATGGGGGTTGGATGCACTGCTGAAGTTTGCACCAACTCTCAAGGTGAGAAATGGCAATGCACGGTACCGAAGAGGCTAGCAATGATGGAAAGGTAAGAGTGTGTATAATCCATGGACTCAACATTAGTCATAAAGAACTCACATACTTATTGAAAAAATCTACAAGTAATCAAAAACCAAGCATTACGCGCATGCTCCTAGGGGGATAGATTGGTAGGAAAAGACCATCGCTTGTCCTCGACCGCCACTCATAAGGATGACAATCAAAGAACACCTCACATTTCAAATCTGTCACACAACATTTACCATACGTGCATGCTGCAGGACTTGCAAACTTCAACACAAGTATTTCTCAAATTCACAACTACTCAACTAGCATGACTCTAATATGACCATCTTCATATCTCAAAACAATCATCAAGTATCAAACTTCTCATAGTATTCAATGCACTTTTTATGAAAGTTTTTATTATACCCATCTTGGATGCCTATCATATTAGGACTAATTTTATAGCCAAAGCAAATTACCATGCTGTTCTATAAGACTCTAAAAATAATATAAGTGAATCATGAGAGATCGATAATTTCTACAAAATAAAACCACCACCGTGCTCTAAAAAGATATAAGTGAAGCACTATAGCAAAATTATCTAGCTCAAAAGATATAAGTGAAGCACATAGAGTATTCTAATAAATTCCGATTCATGTGTGTCTCTCTCAAAAAGTGTGTACAACAAGGATGGTTGTGGTAAACCGAAAAGCAAAGACTCAAATCATACAAGACGCTCCAAGCAAAACACATATCATGTGGTGAATAAAAATATAGCCTCAAGTAAAGTTACCGATAGACGAAGACGAAAGAGGGGATGCCTTCCAGGGCATCCCCAAGCTTAGGATTTTGGTTGTACTTTAATTTTTACCTTGGGGTTCCTTGTCCATTCCAAATCTTAGGCTCTTCCACTCCTTATTCCATAATCCATCAAATCTTTACCCAAAAATTTGAAAACTTCACAGCACAAAACTCAACAGAAAATCTCATGAGCTCCGTTAGTATAAGAAAGCAAATTACCACTTCAAGGTACTGTAATGAACTAATTATTTATTTATATTGGTATTAAACCTACTGTATTACAACTTCTCTATGGTTCATACCCCCCGATATTAGCCATAGATTCATCAAAATAAGCAAACAACACACGAAAAACAGAATCTGTCAAAAACAGAACAGTCTGTAGTAATCTGTATCAAATTTATACTTCTGTGACTCCAAAAATTCTGAAATACATTGGTGTATGTGAGTAATTTGTCTATTAATCATCTGCAAAAAGAATCAACCTAAAAGCACTCTCCAGTAAAAAATGGCAGCTAATCTCGTGAGCAGTAAAGTTTCTGTCTTTTACAGCAAGATCATAAAGACTACACCCAAGTCTTCCCAAAGGTTCTACTTGGCACAAACACTAATTAAAGCATAAAACCACATATAAACAGAAGGTAGATGAATTATTTATCACTAAAAAGAAACAAAAAGCAAGAAACAAAAAATAAAATTGGGTTGCCTCCCAACAAGCGTTATTGTTTAACGCCCCTAGCTAGGCATAAAGGCAAGAATAGATCTAGGCATTACCATCTTTGGTATGCAATCCATAAGTGGCTCTCATAATAGATTCATAACGTAATTTAATTTTATTTCTAGAAAAGTGTTCCATGCCTTTCCTTAACAGAAGTTGGAATCTAATATTTCCTTCTTTCATATCGATAATTGCACCAATCGTTCTAAGGAAAGGTCTACCAAGAATAATAGGACATGTAGGATTGCAATCTATATCAAGAACAATAAAATCTACGGGCACATAATTCCTATTTGCAACAATAAGAACATCATTAATCCTTCCCATAGGTTTTTTAATGGTGGAATCCGCAAGATGCAAGTTTAAAGAACAATCATCAAATTCATGAAAACCTAACACATCACCCAAATCACACAAAGCATAGCATTCATGATCTTTAATCTTAATTTTAATAGTAGGTTCCCACTCATCATAAAGTTTTCTAGGGATAGATACTTCTAATTCAAGCTTTTCTTCATAAGATTGCATTAAAGCATCAATGATATGTTTAGTAAAAGCTTTATTTTGACTATGAGCATGAGGAGAATTTAACACGGATTGCAACAAGGAAATACAATCTATTAAAGAACAATTGTCATAATTAAATTCCTTGAAATCCAAAATAGTGGGTTCATTGCTATGTAAAGTTTTGACCTCTTCAATCCCACTTTAACCAATTTTGCATCGAGATCTAAAAACTCCGAATCATTGGGACGCCTTTTAACTAAAGTTGACTCATCTCCAGTCCCATCATTATCAAGATTCATATTGCAAAACAAAGATTCAATAGGAGACACATCAATCACTTTTAGATCTTCATCCTTATTATCATGAAAACTAGAAGAACACACTTTCATAAAGCAATCTCTTTTAGTACGCATCCTAGCGGTTCTTTCTTTGCACTCATCAATGGAAATTCTCATAGCTTTGAGAGACTCAATGATATCATGCTTAGGTGGAATAGATCTAAGTTTCAAAGAATTAACATCAAGAGAAATTATGTCCATGTTCCTAGCCAACTCATCAATCTTAGGCAATTTTTCTTCAAGCAAAGCATTGAAATTCTTTTGCTAAATCATAAATTCTTTCACACTAGTCTCAAAATCAGAGGACATCTTATTAAAATTTCCATAAGAGTTGTTGTAGGAATTACCATAATTATTAGAGGAATTACTAGGAAACGGCCTAGGATTAAAGTTTCTCTATACGCGTTGTTACCAAAATTGTTCCTACCAACAAAATTCACATCCATAGATTCATTATTATTCTCAATCAAAGTAGACAAGGGCATATCATTACGATCAGAAGAAACACTCTTATTAGCAAACAACTTCATAAGTTCATCCATCTTTCCACTTAAAACATTATTCTCTTCTATTGCGTGAACCTTTTTACTAATGGATCTTTTGGTGTGCCATTGAGAATAATTAACCATAATATTATCTAGGAGTTTAGTAGCTTCTCCTAAAGTGATTTCCATAAAAGTGCCTCCCGCGGCCGAATCTAAATGATTTCTAGAAGCAAAATTCAATCCAGCATAAATTTTTTGTATGATCATCCATAAATTCAATCCATGAGTAGGGCAATTACGTATCATTAATTCCATCCTCTCCCAAGCTTGTGCAACAAGTTCATGATCAAGTTGCTTAAAATTCATAATATCGTTTCTAAGAGAGATGATCCTAGCGGGAGGAAAATACTTAGAGATAAAAGCATCTTTGCACTTATTCCAAGAATCAATACTATATTTAGGCAAAGACGAAAACCAAGTTTTAGCACGATCTCTAAGCGTAAACGGATATAGCTTCAATTTAACAATATCATTGTTCACGTCTTTCTTCTTTTGCATATCACACAAATCAACAAAGTTGTTTAGATGTGTAGTGGCATCTTCACTAGGAAGGCCAGAGAATTGATCTTTCATGACAAGATTCAGCAAAGCAGCATTAATTTCACAAGATTCAGCATCGGTAGTAGGAGCAATCGGAGTGCTAATCATTGTTGTTGGTATTGGAAAAATCACATAGTTTAGTATTGTCTTGAGCCATCGTGACAAACGATCCAACACACAAGCACACAAGAAGCAAGTGAAAAAAAAAGATGAACGGAAAAACAGGATGGATAAAATGGCAAAGGTGAAGTGGGGGAGAGGAAAACGAGAGGCAAATGGCAAATAATGTAATGCGAGGGATAGGAGTTCGTGATGGGTACTTGGTATGTCTTGACTTGGCGCCAGAAATTGCTAGTTGCTGCGAGATCAAATCTTGACTTGACTTGGCGTAAGCCTCCCCGGCAACGGTGCTAGAAATCCTTCTTGCTACCTCTTGAGCATGCGTTGGTTTTCCCTTGAAGAGGAAAGGGTGATGCAGCAAAGTAACATAGTATTTCCCTCAGTTTTTGAGAACCAAGGTATCAATCCAGTAGAAGGTTACACATAAGTCGCCTTGTACCTACACAAACAAATAAGAACCTAGCAACCAACGCGATAAAGGGGTTGTCAATCCCTTCACGGCCACTTGCAAAAGTGAGATCTGATAGAGATAATAAGATAAATATTTTTGGTATTTTTATGATATAGATTGGAAAGTAAAGATTGCAAAATAATTGGTGGCAGAAATACTAAATTGATAGGAAAATAATATGATAGAAGATAGACCCGGGGGGCGTAGGTCACTAGTGGCTTCTCTCAAGATAGCATAATTCACGATGGGTGAATAAATTACTGTCGAGCAATTGATAGAAAAGCAAATAGTTATGAGAATATCTAGGCATGATCATGTATATAGGCATCACGTCTGCAACAAGTATAGCGACTCCTGCCTGCATCTACTACTATTACTCCACACATCGACCGCTATCCAGCATGCATCTAGAGTATTAAGTTCATAAGAATAGAGTAACGCATTAGGCAAGATGACATGATGTAGAGGGATAAACTCAAGCAATATGATATAAACCCCACCTTTTTATCCTCGATGGCAACAATACAATACGTGCCTTGCTGCCCTTGATGTCACTGGGAAAGGACACCGCAAGATTGAACCCAAAACTAAGCACTTCTCCCATTGCAAGAAAGATCAATCTAGTAGGCCAACAAAACCAATAATTTAGAGAGACTTGCAAAGATATCCAACCATACATATAAGAATTCAGAGAAAAACCAAATATTGTTCATAGATAATCTTGATCATAACCCACAATTCATCAGATCTCGACAAACACACCGCAAAAAGAATTACATCGAATAGATCTCCAAGAGAATCGAGGAGAATTTGTATTGAGCTCCAAAGAGAGAGAAGAAGCCATCTAGCTAATAACTATGGGCTGAAGGTCTATGGTAAACTACTCACAAATCATCGGAGAGGCTATGGTGTTGATGTAGAAGCCCTCCGTGATAGATTCCCCCTCCGGTGGAGCGCCGGAAAAGGCCCCAAGATGGGATCTCACGGGTACAAAAGGTTGTGGCGGTGGAAATAGGGTTTCATGGTGCTCTCGGATGTTTTTTGGGTATATGAGTATATATAGGCGAAGGAAGTAGGTCGGTGGAGCCACGAGGGGCCCACGAGGGTGGGGGGCGCGCCTACCCCCCGGGCGCGCCCTCCTGCCTCATGGCTTCCTCGTTGCTTCCTTGACGTCCACTCCAAGTCTCCTAGATTGCGTTTGTTCCAAAAATAACTCTCCCGAAGGTTTCATTCCGTTTGGACTCCGTTTGATATTCCTTTTCTGCGAAACACTGAAATAGAAAAAAACAATTTGCACTGGGCCTTCGGTTAATAGGTTAGTCCCAAAAATAATATAAATGTGCATAATAAAGCCCATTAAACATCCAAAACAGATAATATAATAGCATGGAACAATCAAAAATTATAGATACGTTGGAGACGTATCACCTATACTTGTGGGTTATCAGTCTACATATGACTAGCCATTTTACCATACCTTATTTCTTTTTGGCATCATAATCTCCTAATGAACTTTATCATCCTAGCAACTAATAGTTTTTGAAAATTTGTACATAGAGAAATGATAGGAAATGACGTTGGTCAAGCATGCCTTTGTCCCGGTCACCCTACCACCAAAGTGATAGAGTTACAACCTCCTAACCACTAGTTTTTTTACATTTTCTCCTCAGCAGGCAACCAGTCAATCACATGCAGCCTACTAGCACAAACTGGCACACTCAAATATCTTATAGGCCAACACCCTAATTGACAGTTAAAAAGATCAACATACATTCGCCCTCTCTCGTCATTGTGCAACACCATCAAAGCCTCACTACTCTGAAAGTTGATTTTCAATCAATACATTAGTTGAAATAGGTACAAGAGTAGTTTGAGATTCCTAGCACTTTCAGTATCATCTTGTATGAATAAGATTGTGTCATCAACATATTGAAAAATGGACACACCTTTATCAATCAAATGAGGAACTAAAACAACAACCTGGCCATTAGTCTGGGCAAGCTTAACCATGCTTTGCAAACCATTAGCTGCAATGTTCAAGGGAAAGGGGACCCCTCTGCCCCACACCTTTGGTACTCCCAAAGTTCTCCCAACCATATCATTAAACTTGACATTTAGTGCCTCTCCTTTAACCTTTGTATCCAACCAATTCATACATATCTCATTAAATCCTCTCTCCTTCAAACTATGAAAAAAATCCCAATTCACCTTGTCATAAGCCTTTTGAAGTCTAGCTTCAACACCACCCCTATTAGTTTTTCCCTTTTTGGTTCATGGAGTATTTCATGTAGATGCATAACTCCATCCATAGTTCTTCTCCATCTAACGAAGACATTCTAACACACATATATCATATTATTCATAAATGTTTTTAGTCTCTATAAGTGCATCTAGTATTCCTAGAGAGTTTTAGATGATTAATGTTGGCAGGCTTGCGCAGAACACATGCGTGACACCGTGGACAAATAACATCTGTTTGCTAGTTCGAGAATGGGGCATGAAGGTGAGGATCTACACTATTGAAAGATGCAAAATGGACACGCTGGTTTACCCTGGTTCGGGGCTGCATGATTGCGTAATACCCCACTCCTACTTTTTTGGTGTGTTTATGTGGGTGGATAAGAGCTACAAGTCCTTCTCAGGAACGGGGAAGCATTGTGTAACACTTTTGGTGTTATAACAAGTGTCCAACCTTTTTATTCTTTCGCTCGATCCTCCTTTATAGGTCAATGGGTACCACAATGGTGTAGATGCTAAGGAACTGCCCTAAGCCGACATGGTAGGTGAGCGCATTAAATGCGCGGTGATGTGTCATCATCGTCTATTCCCCGGGAATAAACTCCAGTCCCATCACCACCTCCTGTGGTGATGTTTGAGCTTGGTGGCGCCACGTATCATCACAAGTGTCCCCTTGGGGCAGGTGGGATGGTGAATCACCCATGATAGATGACACACTTCCACCACCCACTCTACATGAGTGTAACGTGTCGAACAGGCCTTGATGAGGCAGGTTCATCACACCACTCATGAGGTGGTTGGGTCGCGATGTCGTCAAGAGAAAGGAAACGAGGCTATTGCTGGAGGTCTCATTCTTGGGTGTTGGGTCTTTGATAGTTTTGGCGAAGCAGAGGCCTACCTATGGCCTGCGTGTGGTTGATTTTGTGGACCAACAATTCACGGCACTGATAGTAGCCCCCGAGCCTCGGCTGATGAGTGTCCCTCACGTTTGTCAGGGCGAGGCCCTATGCAAGTACGCGGGCCACAGATACTGCTCATTTTCCTCGTTGAGTCCAATTAGCAAACAATGGGTATGTTATAGCACAGGCCAGGAGCCAGCCCCCATGTCCTATGCGTTAGATGCCTGGTGAAGGCTTGGTTCAACCCACTTGCACCACGCACTAGCTGATCAGTCAACCAGGTGCTCGATGAGCCTGGCACGTGGCGTGAGAATTCCGCTAGTGGCAAGAATCAAATCTTTCTACTCCTGCTGCCACTCATTTGAACACGCGCCGTCCCACGTGTTGTCAATTCATCTTTAATTCGCCTCAATGTTCATACTGGTGTAATACCAATTATGCCCTTACCCAATTAAACCCCACTTCTTTAATCAACACATCTGGCAGGCGTTCAAGTTCACATTGGGAAACCAAATTCCCACTGTATGCTTTGAGTGCTTGGTGTCGATTGGTGAGGGCGCCTCGCCTTCTCGAAACAACATTTCACACCGCTTTATAAATAAAGCCACACCCGAAAAGGTACACGCTGAACGATACAAGGTGGTGAGGAGGCCTCTTACAAAGCCGGTCCTAAGATAGCTGACAAAGCCAAAAGAAAAACAGGAAGAACTGAACACAACACCACACTACGCTCTAGCACACCTAAGCTCCACACCAATGCCCTCAAGAGGGAGAACGACGCCAAGCGTCGCCACTAATGTGTCCGGAACAAACAGAGTTTTCACCAGAAGCCCTGACACCGAGAGAAGAACCATGGCAATGTCTTCTGGAAGATAGGGGCAACTCTCCCATGCCACCACGAGGTGCCCAAGACTAGCACGACACGGTCAGGTCCCAGATCCTGATCGGAGCGCTGCCACTGAGAGGACAGAGAGGATGCCCGAGCCTCCCGCCTCACCCGTCCTATCGCCCACACGATCAAGAAAGGGAGTCACCATTGCCAGGAGGTTGCCCGCTAGAGAGCCAAACATGTGGATCGCCACCCGGGACCACCACCATGGCATCCATGTCCAAGCCATCACCAGCCGCCCGCATCATGGAGTACCCACCATGGTAGGAGGGATAAAAGGGGTCTCCTTTCATCCCTAGCCCAGCATCAGCCACAAAGTCTGGATCAACACCACCACAGTAGGGGTGTCGACAAATGTGCCTCCAGCCAGCCCTGGTGAACTGGGGGGGGGGGGCACCGACGACCACCGGCAGACATGGCCACACGATGCCATATCCGTGACCTTCGACGCCGATCTGCCCGACAGGCACATGATGACCCGACCACCGCCAACACCCGTCCTATCCACAGGAGAAGGACCATGACTCCCACGGGCACTCCCCTAGACCGAGACCACCATCGTCTATCCGGAGCGAAGCTCCGACCCGTCCTAGTCCCAAACCCGGTTTTCCCGAGCACGAGCTCCCAATCATGGTTGTCCCCTCGTCCGAGCATCCTGCGCCGCTGGGCAGAACCAGGGAGAAGAGAGATGCCACCACCACCTGCACCCCGCCGTTGTCAGCCATCCACAGATGTCAAGCAGCAGCCTTTGACCCACCAACCAATGCCACCACCTTGCGATGGCTGAACCGGACCGGGACAAGGGAGACCCCTGCCATAGCCAACCCTTGCCCACCGGATCCACAAGGACCACCCACAGCCGTCCAGGGAGCAGATGGCCACGAGCAGTACCCTACACCGAGTGTGCCTCGCCTTGGTTCCCAGCCTATAAAAAGCTAGGGATCGGACTCGGCCCCTCCTCATCCTTCTTCTTCGTCCATCTATGTCATCTTGTAGTCATCCAAGCCCCCGAGCCTGATGTCTACTACGCAACCTTCTTATTTTAGACTCGTGCTGCGCCTCCAAGCACAGAGTTTTGTAGAAAAGTAGCAAATTTCCCTCAAGTGGATGACCTAAGGTTTATGAATCCATGGGAGGCATAGGATGAAGATGGTCTCTCTCAAACAACCCTGCAACCAAATAACAAAGAGTCTGTTGTGTCCCCAACACACTCAATAAAATGGTAAATTGTATAGGTGCACTAGTTCGGCGAAGAGATGGTGATACAAGTGCAATATGGATAATAGATATAGGTTTCTGTAATATGAAAATATAAAAACAGCAAGGTAGCATGTCGTAAAAGTGAGCGAAAACGATATTGCAATGCGTGAAAACAAGGCCTGGGATTCATACTTTTACTAGTGCAAGTTCTCTCAATAATGATAACATAATTAGATCATATGGCTATCACAGCCTGGTTTTTGCCCTCTTTTCTTTGCCTGATTTTCATCTGAGTTGGTTTGAATTTGGAGTTTTGAATCATTCCATTTGGACTTGATCACTTGGGTATCCCATGATTTTCACCCAAGTGCCTCCTTTCCTATTCTACTCCATCATTTCACTCCTGGCAAACCCAGCAAAATTGCTTGCAATATTTTACTTAAATGAAAAATATTCATTTTGCCTGCTAAACCCTAGCTAAAATCTTTGACCTCCAAAGCAACCCTCATTTCTGTTGCCCCAAAAATCCTGAGAAAAATCCCAAATATTCTTTGGATCCTAGGGCACATTTCTGAGCAAAAATATTTCACCACTTTTTGGAGTATTTTTGCTACAGAAAATATTTTCACTTCTGGGCTGAAATGGTAGTTTCTATAGGAACTACCTTTTTACTAGCTCCAATGCAGCTGGTTTTCCCTGTGCTTATTCACCTTAGTAAGAGTAAGTAAAACCCCAAAGATCAGCCCTTGAATCACTGTGGTTTGACCACAGTCACTATTCAAAGTTTCTGTCCAGTAACTAAATATCTTCACCATTTCACTTCTACTGCACCTGGAAACCAATTGAGTCGTAGTAACACCTAAAGTTACTAAGGACTACATGCCAGACATCATGGTTAGTGCTTATGCGGCCTGATGTCACAGTCCACGCGGTGACCGCGTTCGGCCGAGGGTGCTGGCATGCCAAACACGCGCTCTGCGCATCGCCAACGCCTCTATGGCGCGCGTGCCCGCTGCTCGGCCAGCCTGGGCGTGTCCCCCCGCGCCACCATCCTCGTCTCCACCCCCTTAACTCCTCCCTGCCGCTCGCCGACGCCGGAGCTTGCCGCAGCGAGCATGGGCACGGTCCGGCCAACTGCACAGTGCCCGCGCACTGTGTTCGTCCCCTTCCTCCCTGACCCTGTGCTCGTCCGCGTCCGTGCACAGCTCTCGCGTGAACCCCATCGCATTCTCGCTCTCTCTCCGGCGCCATTCGTCGCCAGGCGCCAGCGACAGCTATCCCCCGGCGGAGCCCTAGCCCTCCTCGCCGTCCCGCCTATAAATAGCCCCCTCCGCAGCCTCCTGGAGCACCGCACCTCACCACACCTCCCTCCTATAGCCACTAGAAGCCGCAGCCCGGCCGGGCAGGCCGCAGGCTGCCGTCCCCGAGCCGAGCTCACCGGTGATCCCCCTGGATCGACCCTGCAGCTCCGGCCACTCCCAAGCCGAGGCGACCCCGCCAGGGCCTCTGCCTCTCCTTCGTGAAGCCAACGAGCTAAGCCCGAGCCCCTGGAGCCGCTCCTAGCCGCCGTCTTCCTCATCTCCGGCAACCACCGTGTTCTGCCTCCGCTTGCAAGGAAGAAACTGACACCGTCCGGCCACCATTTGCCACGCCACGGGTACAGGCAGGTGCGCAAGAACCTTCTCCATCGATCCCTCCCTCTCATCTTACCCCAAGAGGCCTCAATGCCGGCGAACGCTCTGGCGAACCACCGCCCGCCTCTGTTTTCTTTCCCCCTCCCTCCGGCCTGACTAGCGGGGCCCGCTAGTCAGCCACTCATAACACGCGCGAAGCGGTATGAGTGGTGGCGCCCCGGGAAAATACGCCATCGACGTCACCCCCTCTCTGTTTTTCTTTTTTTCAAATTTATTTAAATTCCAGGAGCATTCAAACAGCCATAACTTTTATTCTACAAGTCCAAATGCAGTGATTCTTTTTGCATTGTGTTCTTTGTCTAAAAATCTAACAGCTCCCAAAAGATGGTATTTTTCCTTGCTGTCTAGATTATCTGAAAATTTTCAGAAGGTTTCTTGATATTTTTCTTTTGTGGTTTTTGAATGTTTTCAGAGGATCCAGCTTGTCTTGAGGATCACCAGGACCCTTGTGACCCTCATCAGTACTAAGCCAAGCCACAATAACATTTTCATGGTGCCACTTCAATATTATTGATTTTCATACTTGAACTTATGAATATTGATGCATTTTAATTAGTTATATAATAAATATATTCTGTTATATGCTTGTTATGTTAAAATGCTTGAAATTCAGTAGGTTTGAAGTAAATATTGTTGGTAGATGATGAGAACTTAGTTGTTAGAGTTAAATAAATAATATGGTCATAGAATTGATGGGAAATTTGGATATTATTTTTCCATGAGGTATAATGATGATAATTGCTAGAAATGGTTCTAGTATAAGTGAAGAAAGGTTTTTACCAATATAGTAGCATGAATTTATGTTGGCTCCGTGGGAGCGTAGTTGGTGCAGTTTTGCACGGTTATGTGATGCATATGTTAAGTGATGCATGATATGGCAGTACGACACCGGTTATTTTCTTTTCACATTAAAAAGTTGAACCTGATTAATATTCAACTTGAACATGTTGTTGACCGGGTCGTGGTGCCGCTGAAACGAGTCTTTCCAAGTGCAACCACATTTGCTGGTATGGGACGGCCTTAATGCGTTTCATTGTCGTGCCTCTGGGCGGTACCTCAAATTAGGGAAGGTTATGGGCATGCTGTACCCTGGCCCGGTAGGCAAGCATAACCTTGTGAGCCCGTTGTTAAGTTAAGTTTGGTACCGGATCCCAGTGTGGATCGTGGCCACAACGGTGGTCGAGGTGTCTGGAGGTAGACATGGGGCCACCCAGGACTAGCCCAGTGGGGTCTGAGTCGAAGGGGCCGGGAGAGTGTCATGACAGTGAAATGGTTTCGTTGGAACGCTATTGGTCCACTCGGATGGGAGAGTGAGGCCATGGGTTCCGTAGTGTGGGTACAGTGTACTAACCTCTCCAGAGTGTAATTAATCTATCGATAGCCGAGTCCACGGTTACGACACGCTCGAAAGTAAGGTACACCATGGGTCAACACTTAATAAATATGCACACTAATTTGCACTAAGGATGACAGTGAGGTCATCGTTTGAGTTGGCCACGAGTTGGTCGGGTTGTGATCGCCGTAAGAATCACGGGCCATGAGTTGGTCGGGTTGTGATCGCTGTAAGGATCACGGGCCACGAGTTGGTCGGGTTGTGATCGCCCTAAGGATCACGGGCCATGAGATGGTCGGGTTGTGATCGCCGTAAGGATCAGGGGTATGTGTTGGTAATATTATGTTTGTTGGTCACATCTGGTAAGCTAGTTGGAAGAATGAGTACCTGTTGAGCATAGTCGCATCATGTGGGTTATGTAGCTGCATTGTTGATTAAAACTGGATAAATATCATAATATTGTCTGTCATCTTGTTATGCTTATTGTGAGCTTGCAAGTACATTCAATGTACTGACCTGGCATGTCATGCCAGATTTCATGAAAGTCCCGTTGGAAAGGAGTGCTGTCCGAGTCTAGACCGTGTCCACGTTGGTGTCCTTGTGCTATGGAGTCCTGCTACGACGGTGTTCCGTTGCCGAGTAGTTGTCATGATCGAGGCCCCTTTATGTTCACTAAATAATGTACATATTGTTTAGCCGCACTGTGTGTGCCGCTTGGCCTCGCTAACTGTTGTAATATGAACTATGTTCCGCTAGCATGGATAAAGCGGTTGTATTCTGTGCCATGTTGTTGTGTGTTGCCAGAAGACAAGGTCTCTGGGCTGGCAATGCAGGGTAAACCGGTCGCTCTGAGCCGGGGTGCCACAATGGTGAAAGTGCTCGTTATCGACTAGAGGGGCGGGGGTGAATAGGCCATTTTTATGGAAGTCTTCAAAACATGAAAGTTTCAAAGACAAACACGAAAACTAGACCTATAAACATGCAGCGGGAGATGAACTACACTAGACAAGCCATACTCAAACAAGTATGAAGCTAAAGCATGATGACTGATAACAGCTAGGTAGTAGGATCAGGATGAAAGGTAGTATGAAGCCAATCAGAACAAGTAGTCACACAATGAAGTCAAACAGGCAGAGCAATCAGGCAATGACTTCACAAAGACAAACTGTAAGTAGGGAGAGTAAGATATAGAACCAGTGTGTTGTGAAGACAAGGATTTGTTAGACTAGTTACAGTTGCTGTGACAACTGTACGTCTGGTTAGGGAGGCTGAGATTGAACTCAGAAGACCTTGTCTTCACCTTATTCCCCTTGAGCTAAGGACACACAGTCCCCGCCCAATCACTCTGGTAAGTCTTCAAGGTAGACTTCCAAACCTTCACAGACTTTGTTCACCGGCCATCCACAATTGCTCTTGGATGCTCAGAACGCGACGCCTAACCGGCTGGAGGATTCACAGTCCTCAAGTGTAACAAGTCTTCAGATCATGCGGACAGAAAGACTTCAGTGTCACAACGGTCAGATTTCGAACACACTCGACAACTTGACTTGGGCTACAAGTAAAGCTGACTTATCCGACTCTGGATAAGATTTGCTCTCAATGTCTTTGCTCTAAGACATAGGATTTTGGTTGAGCATCACTTCAGTCAGTCCGACTTTGTTCACTTGGACCCCACTTAACAGTGCGGTGGTTCCTATGACTCAACAAAGAAGAAAAGAAACAACGAAACTACTAAGTCTTCGCGCTCCATAGTCTTCACTCAATCTCTTCTTCTGTCATAGTCTTCAATGTGAATATCTTCACGTACCACCATTATCTTCAATGTCTTCATACATTTTTAGGGGTCATCTCCGGTAGGTAAACCGAATCAAGGAGGGACTACTACCTGTGTTATCCTGCCATTCTCACAAACACATTAGTCCCTCAACCACGTTTGTTGTCAATACTCCAAAACCAAACTAGGGGTGGCACTAGATGCACTTACAATCTCCCCCTTTTTGGTGATTGATGACAAACTGGTTGAAGTTTTCAATGGGGATATAAATATGTGAAATTGTAAAGGATGAGGTATTGTCTTCGTAAGTAGCAAAAGGCTCCCCCTGAAGATGTGCATATAAATAATTTGCTTTTGGAATGCAAATGCACATGGCAGGTTCTACTTATGGAGATCCTCTTCAACTTATGAAGACAATTCATCATGCATGATTCGATGTAACAAAGATAATAACATGCATAATGTAAAATGGACGTCTGCAAAACGATTTAAGTGCGGAAGTTATCATTGCACATGCGGAATTTATCATCGCATCACAAAATAGCAAATAAGTAGCAGACGGCCATTGAGTTTAAGTGTTACAACTCAGAGAACCAAATGTATCAAGAGAAAGAGTTGTAAACACTAGGAAAAATATAATGCAACCGCCCATATGAACCCACTTGAAGACTATCAAGTCATAGCTTCTCCCCCTTTTGTCAGTAAGGACCAAAAAGGGTTGAAGACATTGAGCCTCTACTCATTCCCAGAAGGAGTAGGAGAAGATGCAGGGTTGGTGTCGAGGTTTGGCGGTGCAAACGAAGTTGGAGCAGTGTCGATACGTGTTGGAGGTGGCGAAGTAGCATCATCTTGATCATCGATCACACGAGCATTCACGGTTGCAGGAGAAGAGGAGTACTCTGAGTCCTCAAGAGATGGAGTGCGCCACAGAACAATATTTCTGGGCGGAGTGGAATCAAACTTGAATCGTTCTGAGAAGCCATCGTCCTGAAGATCTTCCTCAGCACACATAAGCGTTAGCCCTTTCCATGTGCGTCGACAGGTTTCATGCATGACAAAGGCATTCTTGGTTGCAAGGTTGCGAATGCAATTGACGTCAGTCATGATGCTCTGCATCTGGCGCTTGAGCCAATCATGATGCCTATCCTGTTTTTGATGCAGGCCAACGAGAAGCTCTCAGTCATTGAGAACACGAGATTGCTTTCGAGGCCGTTGAGCAATTGTGCTGTCAGTGGCTTCGGTTTGGGCACGGTGAGTTGCACGTGTAGTACCAGCCAACGGATAGACTCGAGTGGCAGCCAGCACACCTTCAATGGGCTGAGTGAAGCTCTGACGATCAACGTTATGAAGATAAAGTGGCTCCTTGTCAAGCTCTGGATAGATGGCTTCAACAGACATATCAACATCTGGCAAGAAGATAATGTGGTTGTGTGCAGATGGTTGGTAGTTGAAAGCAGTGTGAAGCTTGATCAGACGCATGAGCCATGGAGCATAGAACTTCAAGCCAAAAATGTCAGACCTTGATGCAGCAAGTTGGCGGATGAAGAAATCTTGTGCATTGAAGCATTTGCCATGAAGAATATGGAAGACCAATGTCTTCATTGCACCTTCTAGCTTAGCCTTTGGAGAATGTCCTTTGATGGGCCAAAGAGTTCGCCTGATGATGTGATAGATTGTGCGTGGCAGATACTCAAGGTCTTCAACAAATAACTCCGTAGGATATTCTGCATCTGGAGGCAATGGCTTCATCATACTGAGCATCTGGCTCATGTCGGGTTCTGGCCTGTGAAAGATGCTTTCCACAACTGAAGTGTGAAGCTGACAACCAAGTTCATAGAGATCACCTAGAGTGGGCAGGCCAGTAAGCTCAATGACATCAAATGCTTTGGCTTCATGATGGACATTTCCGGTCATCCACTCAAGGACCCAAGTCTTAGGATCCCTGTTGTAGCCTCTGATATGAAGAGTGGCGTAGAATTGAAGCAGCAACTCTTCATTCCAGTGCTCCTTATCAGTGATGAAATGCAGTAAGCCAGCCTCTCTGAAGCAATCTAGAGCTTCTTCTAAGCATGGCAAGCCAGCTATGGCTTCAGTATCAAGGCGCATATGCGGAAATATGCGGCCTTGGTTGTACAGAATGCATGAATAATAGTTGCGCTGCTGATAACTCCAGAACCAATAAGATGAAATCTTGGGCCTGGTGTAGGGGTTCTTATCGCTATCGAAGAAGGTGTTGTGTGCAATGAAGCCGTTGACATGGAAAGATCCTGGTGAAGTGGCAGTACCTGGAAATCTGGGAAGTCTTGGCTTTGGCTTCTGAACCTGAGGACTGTGCTCGACATGGTTATCAAATTGAGGACCAGCAGCAGGTGGAGGAATCTGAATAGGCCATCTGACAGTGACAAGCTGACCATAGTTGTATGCTTGCTCGATAGTATGTGGCCTTGGAGGCGGAACAGGAGCAGTGGCATTGACTTCAGACTGCAGATTTGTGTCAGGTGCGGCATTGACATCATCTGCTTCATGGGCTTCATTGGCTTGATTGGCGACTGGTGCATTGGCCACCGTAGGCTCCACATTGGCTTCATTTGCTTCAGGAATGTCATTTGTGGCAGCCTCAGGATTCTCACCCTCCACTTGAATAGCTGGAGGTTCTGGCATAGACTGGTTCTCTTCATGAACTTCTTCTTGAGTTGCAGGGGGAGTAGCGACATGCTCTTCTTCTTGTGTTGCTCCGGCTGATGCAGCCGAAGGGTCTTCAGCAGCATTGGCTTCAGACACAGGGACCGTCACAGAAGGATTGTCTTCAGAGAACACTTGACGTGTCACTGAACTTGACAAGTTGGAGCCCTCTTCTGTGATGGTGGTCATGGAGACAGATGGCCTCAGGCCTTTGCGAAGCCGTTGGAATACGGGCGACCCCTTTGGTGATGGTGATGTCTCCATGTAGTTGTCATCATTGGACATGGGGCTGATGACGGGCAACGATGACGGTTGGGGTGTACTTGGTGAGTCTTGATGTGGGGTAGCTTGCTGGGGGCGATCAGCCCACGATGCATCTTGTGAGATTGGCGTCAAAGGACGACCAATACTGATAAGCTCACTGTTCATTTGAACAGGCGATGATACTGTTGGGCGCTCGATCTGAGGAAGAACCGCATCATCTTGAACAATGTCTTCAGTCGTGATGGGGTCGACGACTGGGACTTCTTGAGCTTCAGGAGCCTCTGTGGAAGCAGGCTCATGAACAATCATTCGACGCTCTTGGTTTGCAGACGGAGGGGGAACAAAAGCAAGGGGTTCAACAACAAGGGGCTCTGTAGGAGCAGCCCGATCTCTCTTCTTGATTTTTCTCTTCTTAGGGGTTGTGCTTCATAAGTAGTGCGCTTGGTTTTCCGCTTCCTGGCTTTGGCTTCAGCTGGCTTGGTTTTCTTCTGTTCAGAAGCCACTGAAGGAGCCTTGGGCTTTGAGCCACGCATGCTGGCAGGGAAGACAATGTGTGGTTCTTCCTGCCATGGTGCTTTAGTGTTGGCTTCAGATGACTTCTTTTTCTTGGAAGCCATTGAGGGGTCAATGCCAGGGCAGCCAAGTTCCTTGCGCTTTTCAGCTTCATTGTAGGCTTGAACGCATTTGTCTACGAGTGCTTTCATGCGCTCTCTTGAGCCTTTGGCTTCCTCGCGTTTCTTCCGAAACGACTCCTTGAGGTCATTAAGCATCACCTTGAACTTTTGCACATCAGCCACACTCAGCTTGGCTACATGCTTCTTGAACTGTTCCTTCTCGAAGTCTATCTTTCGCTTCAGGTCAACTCTGCGCTGAGCCAGAGCAAGCTCAGGAGCAATGGCGCCTTGGAAAGCAACGCTGATGCCAATGGGAAGCTGAAGGTCATCAAAGCTGAGATCTTGATTATCAAACCACTCATCAATGAAGTTCTTCAGAATGTTTACGTCAAAGAGGGGTAGATAGTTGAAGATCTCCACCTCTTGCTTGCTCTTGATCAGCTGCTCCAGAGCATCTTCACCAAATTCTTCATCTAAAGACAAGTCAATGGTTTCAGATTCATTCCTCAGAATGGCTACAGGCGTCAGTGCATGACTCAGTTGCTGAACTGGTGTCTTCTATGGATTCTCACGCCTCATGGAGATGCGAGAGAGATCTTCAGAGTTATTGCTGGGAGCAGAAGGGCCAGTTGCCAATGGCTTTGGTCTCGAAACCTTTGGAGCAGCAGATGATTTTGAAGCTTTAGTCTTCTTTTGCTTCTGAGGCTTTGGAGCATGGGCTGGAGCTTCGTCGGTGTCAGCATCATCATCAGAATGATCCACTTTGGCACCTTGAACAGTAATGTGAGTGATGAGGCCAGCAAGATTGTAGAAGGGGCCGATCCTGTTTTCATTGGCTTCACGGGTGCCATTGTCCCGAGGTGAGGAGGGACCAGGATTGAAGTCAAGCCCTAGATCCTTCTTGTTCTTTGCAGCTGAGTCTTTGGCGAACTGGTAGTTGCGCTTGAACAAACTGTCCTCACGACACCAGAGTAGTGAAGAAGGGTCAGCATTCTCAGGCTGTGGTCCGCGCACCATGCAAGGATAGAAGCCTTGCTCAATAGCTTCAGCCTGAGTTCTAGGTGGAAGATTTTTGTACAAAATATCACCCCAGGGTGCCTTGATGGCATTCTTCTCTGCATATTCTTTAGTGATGAAGCGATATCTGAACCATTCTTCTGCCCAATATCTTCGAATCCATCGAATTCGATTCTTGCGTTCAGTATAGGTTTCTTCTGGGTCAGTTTTGTACATCTCGTGCAAATCTAGAGGTAAGTCCTTGGAAGTGTTACCACGACGCTGTCTGCCTCCCTTTCTTGCAGACTTTTCAGTTGCCATGAAGTGTAAACTGAAAGGCTTCAGTACATGCAATGGCTTCAAACGGCTGGACTGACAGGAACTCACTTCAGGTGAGTTGATGTGACTCTGCAAGAATTCTGCAAACGAATGCAGACTATGAGAACCAAGGGATTCTCCCACGAACATGTACCTGTGACAGCATTAAAGGTGCGAGGGAAGGGGAAGAGGTCATATGCATTCTCAGAAGATTTTGAAGATAAATCAATTTGAAGACATTGACCTCATAACGCGAAGACATTCACTTATATGATGAGAGTTGGTTCCAGTGTTGTACAAATCCAAGAATAAGTACAAGTGAGGAATCTAACTTGTGAAGAAGCATAAGTGAATATACTAGGCAGCTAAGCGCTTCGTCGTCGGCGTCGTCGAGAGCTAGCGTAGGCGCTAGGGTTTGCGAGAGATGGAGAAGGAAGAAGAAGGATTTTTTACCGAGACGAGACAGGCATTTATAAGGACAGAGACAGCACAGCGCAATTAAGCAGGTGCCCCTGGCGGTTCACATCTGATGGACACGTGGCGAACATGCAACTCATTGAGAGTTGTTCCATGTTCCCACGCACGCCTGGATTGTCGGGGTGGTCGTTCCAAATTCTCCGGGTTTCAGGCAAAAGGATATGTCATTAAAGCTAGATATAAATGTTCGTCTCTGTATCTTCTACTGACAAGGACGCAGAGAAGACATTCGACAGTTTCAACAGAATGCATATGATTTGGATAAATAGAGCTTGAGGTAGAAAGCATAGAGAGGTTAGAGTCCGATCACATTCACTTAGTTCAAAAGATTCAAACAAGAAGACATAGCCATAAGTGAATGCTGTAGAGGACAGAATACAGTATATATATATATATATATATATATATATATATATATATATATATATATATATATATATATATATATATATATATATATATATATATATATATATATATATATAAAACTGAGTAAAGCCAAATCAGTAATCATGAAATCAAATTAATGTTGAAGCTAAATCAATTGCGAAGACTTTGCAAATATGGCGCCATGAGGAAACACTTCATAAGAGTTTGGTGGTGGCGTTACCCACCGTATAGGAAGTATTAGACCCAGACACGGCGCACAATTATCGTGGCACTCTGAAGTCAATTTCCACATTAATGTATTCACACTTAGAGTGTATGTCTTCATTGATTGAAGATATACATTACTTCGTGTGTTGCACATCTAAGTCATCAAACTGCGTAAGTGTTAGGATGTGTGCCTAATCACAGGACATTCAAGGATTCCAAGATATTTATCTCACACCGCAACTTGCAAAACCTTTTATCATCCAAGGGCTTAGTGAAGATATCAGCCAACTGCTCTTCTGTCTTGACGTGAATGATATCAATATCTTCTTTCATAACATGATCTCTGAGGAAGTGATGACGAATATCAATGTGCTTTGTCTTTGAGTGTTGAACTGGGTTATTGGCAATCTTGATAGCGCTTTCATTATCGCAGTAGAGTGGCACATGCTTTGGATGGATGCCATAGTCCTTAAGAGTTTGCTTCATCCACAGAATCTGAGCGCAGCAAGATCCAGCAGCAATGTATTCAAATTCAGCAGTCGAGAGTGATACACAGTTCTACTTCTTTGAAGACCAACAGACAAGAGATCGACCCAGAAAGTGACATGTGCCTGATGTAGACTTGCAATCCACCTTGTCACCAGCATAATCAGCATCCGAAAATCCAACCAGATCAAACTCTGAGCCCTTTGGATACCATAATCCTAGTGTTGGGGTGTAAGCCAAATATCGAGGAATTCGCTTCACAGCTAAGTGATGCAACTCCTTTTGTGCCGCTTGGAATCGGGCACACATGCAAACACTAAGCATGATATCTGGCCTAGATGCACATAAGTAAAGTAAAGAGCAAATCATGGAGCGGTATACCTTTTGATCGAAATCTTTACCATTGGCGTCGGGACTTAGATGACTTTTGGTTGGCATTGGCATCGTGTATCCTTTGCAGTCTTGCATTCCAAACTTCTTCAGGCAATCTTTGAGATATTTTTCTTGAGATATGAAGATGTCGTTGCGTTGCTGACGGATTTGAAGACCGAGAAAGAACTTCAGCTCTCCCATCATGGACATTTGATATTTTTCTTGCATCATGTGAGCAAATTCATCACTGTATTTCTTGTTGGTGCAACCAAAGATAATGTCATCCACATAGATTTGGCACACAAACAGTTCACCATCATATGTCTTCGTGAAGAGAGTGGGATCTAGAGAACCATGTTTGAAGCCTTTGCTCTTCAGGAAGTCTTTGAGTGTGTCATACCAAGCACAAGGGGCTTGTTTGAGGCCATACAGTACCTTGTTGAGCTTGTACACAATATTAGGATGTTTTGGTCTTCAAAGCCAAGCGATTGTGCAACATACCCTTCTTCCTCAATCTTTCCATTGAGAAAGGCACTCTTCACATCCATTTGATACAAAAGGATGTTATGATGATTTGCGTAAGCTAGCAGTATGCGAATGGCTTCGAGCCTAGCCAATGGAGCAAATGTTTCATCAAAGTCAATTCCTTCAACTTGTGTGTATCCTTGAGCAATGAGCCGTGCTTTGTTTCTGACTACTTGACCATGCTCGTCTTGTTTGTTGCGATATATCCATTTTGTGCCTATTATGTTGTGCTTGCGAGGATCAGGGCTCTTGACTAACTCCCACACATTGTTCAGCTCAAACTGTTGAATCTCGTCTTGCATAGCTTGAATCCATTCAGGTTCCATGAAGGCTTCAGCAACTTTCTTGGGTTCAGAGATTGAGACAAATGCAAAGTGCCCACAGAAATTTGCTAGCTGTGTAGCTCTTGAATGTGTGAGTGGACCCGGTGCATTGATGCTATCGATTATCTTCTCAATTTGTACTTCATTTGCAACACAAGGATGAACTGGCTGAAGATTTTGCTCCTGCTGATCATTGTCATTGTCGGTGTCAAAACCGGCGGATCTCGGGTAGGGGGTCCCGAACTGTGCGTCTAGGTGGATGGTAACAGGAGGCGAGGGACACGATGTTTTACCCAGGTTCGGGCCCTCTCGATGGAGGTAAAACCCTACGTCCTGCTTGATTAATATTGATGATATGGGTAGTACAAGAGTGGACCTACCACGAGATCAAGGAGGCTAAACCCTAGAAGCTAGCCTATGGTATGATTGTTGTAATGTATGTTGTGTCCTACGGACTAAAGCCCTCCAGTTTATATAGACATCGGAGGAGGCTAGGGTTACACAGAGTCGGTTACAATGGTAGGAGATCTACATATCCGTATCGCCAAGCTTGCCTTCCACGCCAAGGAAAGTCCCATCCGGACACGGGACGGAGTCTTCAATCTTGTATCTTCGTAGTCTTGGAGTCCGGCGGACGATGATAGTCCGGTTGTCCGAACACCCCCTAGTCCAGGACTCCCTCAGTAGCCCCTGAACCAGGCTTCAATGACGATTAGTCCGGCGCGCATAATGTTCGGCATTGCAAGGCGGGTTCCTCCCTTGAATAATCCAAAGAAGATAATGAACACCAGGATAGTGTCCGGCTCTGCAAAATAAATTCCACATTCCACCGTAGAGAGAATAAAATGTACACTTAGTTCAATCTGCTGACGTATTATGCAGCGTGACATCACACCGCTACCAAGCCACTGTTTGAATCATTTTTTACCATACCGCCTCAGCACGTTTAGCGAAGCGGTTTCCTTGGCACGTCCCGTCGAAGCAGAGATCGTGTTCCCCTTATTCCGGGATTCTCATCAATACGTGCGTGGGTAACCCAACCGTTCCCGTCGCCACGCCTCCTCTATCGAAGGTGAATCCCAAACGGTCACGGAGACAGCTCTTGGTATTTTTTCCCCTTTATAAGAGGACCAAGGCTCGTTCTTGTTTTTCAATCTCGCATCGAATCTCCTCCTCGCTCCTAGTTCCAACACCCAGAGCCTCAGATTCGAGCGCTTCGGACCTTCAACCATGTCCGGCTCCGGCCTCCAGGGCCGGTGGATGCCCTCCTCCGTCACGGAGGAGGACATATTGAAGTTACGTGAAGCCAAGTACCTGGCCTACGAGGTTTCGCACAGGTTTCCTGCCCAAGGGCAGGCCGTGCCTGTCCCCGAGCCCGGTGAATACGTCGTCTTCGTATCCCACCTCCGTCGGGGTTTAGGCTTCCCAACGGACCCCTTCGTGAGAGGGCTCATGTTCTACTATGGGCTGGACTTTCACGACTTGGCTCCGGAGTCCATCCTCCACATCTCCGCATTCATTATCGTCTGCGAAGCCTTCCTCCGCGTCACTCCCCACTTCAGCCTGTGGCTGAAGACCTTCAAGGTGGAGCCGAAGATGATCGGGGGGCGTCAAGCGGAGTGCGGCGGGGCGGCCATAAGCAAGAAGGCCGATGCCCCGTGGCCCGAGGGTTCCTTCCAAGAGGAACCCGGGCTGTGGCAGCAGGAGTGGTTTTATATCACCGCTCCGAGGGGCAGCAGGCAAAAGCCACCGCCTTCATTCCGCCCGGGACCTCCACGCCAGCTGATGTCGTGGGTCAACCAAGGACTCAATTGGGGGCCGTCCGAAGACGTGCCCTCACTGCAGGGCCTGATTCAAGACCTCCAAGCGAGGGAGATCGACCTGATCGTGGTGATGCAGGTTATGCTAATCAGGCATCTTCTGCCTTGCAAACGCCGTCCTCTCCGTCTATGGGAGTTCAACCCGGAGGGACCTCGGATTCTTCAACACTTCATGGGTGCAACACCCGTGGAGATGAACAAGTTGTTCTTCAGACCGCAGGTGGCGTGTCCAGAATTAGCCGAGGACGCGGGCCTAAGACGCAATCGCCCGGATACTCAGATAAATAGCTCAGAGTCCGGACATTCTTGTTTATATGCCTTTCTAGAGTTCGCCTCCTGACCCATTACTCTTCACAGGAGTGGGTGGTGCGATCAAGGCTGATAAGGTGTCTGGCCCCCCTCCCAGAGACCGCACTGGAGCCCGTGCTGGTCAGAATGTTGGAGGTCGCGCCCACAGAAGGGGGCGGAGGGGAAAATAGAGGAGCTAATATTTCGCCCAAAGGGGCGTCTGAAGAGGGGGGAATCAAGAACCCCTCCCTTCAGGGGGAGAAGAGGACCGTCTCCGAAGATCCGGAGGCCAAAGCCCCTAAGAGTGGGAAGAGATCTTCACCGGGGGGTCCGGCGTCCGGAGAGAATCCGGACGCACAATCATCGCCAAAGGATCAGCCCTCCAGCGAGCCGTGAGTATGAAAAAGGGAGTTAATTAGTAAGGAAATACCTTCATTTGTGCTTCTGTGGGTAACCGAAATATTTATATTGCAGTTCGGATCTGCAGCCTTCTCAGATGAGTTCATCTTCGGGGGACCTTCTTCCAGAGATGATGGAGAGCGAAACGCCTCCGTCTGCAGCGCCGTCAGATAAGGCAGGCGAGCCTGAAGTATCATCACGGAGGGTATCCCCGAGTCCGGAGGGGCCAGAGAGTTCGGCACCCACTAGTATCCGGCCGGGAGAACTGAAGAATCTGCTTGAGAGGGCGTCCATTTCAGAAGATCATCGTGCGTTGATGCACATGGTGATTGGAAGGATTTTGTCCGCCGAGAGCGGATTGCGTAACGCCGCTATGAGTTTACTGGCGGGATTTGAGGTACGCAAAAATGATGCACCTTCTATTTTTAACAGTATTGCACATGAAAGTGTGCTCTGTATAGATAGTAGCCCCTGAGACTCGGTAGGTTGTCGAAGACGACAGCGTGCCAAGGATCAAAATCTCAAGAAATGAATGTCGCCGTTCCTATGTAGGTGGCGGATAGTCCAAGGGCTAGCCGGACTAGTGGGGTTGCCGAGTTAATGCGGCAACTTGACGTGGCGGATGCGGACATCGCACTTGTCAACCGGCGACTTGACGAGTCGCAAGGTAAATGAGTTCTCCACGGTCACTTTATTAATGGGGTCAAAGCCCTCCTCTTGATAAGTTATATGCTGTTGTACAGACGGTGCTGCTGCCGTGGAGAGCCTTCGGGCCGAACTTGCTCAAGCTAAGGAGCAAGCCCGAAGGAGTGACGCGGCTGCCTCGAGGGCGGCCGAGGAGTTGAAAGCCGAGAGGGCTGTGCACTGCCTAAGCAGGGCAGAGGTGGCCGAATTGGCCATGAAAGTAAAGGATGCTGCCGACCGCAATGAGGCTCTTGAAAAGGAGCACTTATCGGAGCGGGAAGACCTGAAGAAGGCCACCGCCAAAGCCAAGGATGCCCGCTCTGCAATGCGGGCTATGAAGGAGGAACTGCGCTAGGCCGGAGATATCGTGGCTGGCAAGCCTTTTCTGCTGCGTCGCCGATTTATGGATGGAAAGTATGCTCAATTTGAGCGGCTGTGGAGTCCGGAGGATCCGTATATGGACTTAGCTGCAAGTGCGGCTGATGCCGTTGAGCACTTCCAGAGCCAGGAGGATCACAAGACGGAAGAGCTATACTGGTCTCAATTCCATAGTCCGGATCGCTCACTTTCGTTGACAGACCGGTTGGCCGAATGGGCCGAGCTAAATAGATTGTCCGGACTTGCCATGACTGACATCGTGGCCCATGTCTGGCCAGAGAGGCCCAAGGCGACAAGCTACTTCGGCTTACTGCAGCAATTCCTTGGAGCGGTGCCGCATATAAAGGAGATGAAGCGGTCGGCCTGCATCGAGGGCGCGCAGATGGCTCTTGCCCGTGTGAAGGCGCACTGTCCGGAGATGGATGCCACCGTTGTTGCCGCCCAGGGTTCGGATGAAAGCCGGCTCCCTGCCGAGCACTATTTCGGGGAAGTTATGCGTGGCGCTCGTGTAATAGAGTCGCAGTGCTCGAAAAATATCACGTTCAAATGAACGTTTTAGCTTGTAAAACAATGATTATGCTATAACTGCTTTTTATACTTGTGCGTCCCAAGTAGTAAAACTTCTCCTGTGCGGCCGTTTACGTATACATTTGTATAACTTGAAAGATTGCAGTCTTCGGCTTCAGCCCCCACGCACAAGGTGCGGGGGTGTTCGCAAAAATAGCGCGTTTTCACACTTAATCCGACGTCTCGGTCCTGTTAAGGAGGTGTTAGCGTAGCGAACGAGGCAATCCGGACTATAATGCTTTATCACTTTCACTTAGCCAGTGGAGCTCGAGGGTGGGGCTACGATATAGCCCCTGGTGGCACCGCACATCTCCGAATTCGGGGTGCGTATGTGCCTGACCGGGAAACGGTCCTTCGTCAAAGCAGGGAATTCTAAACATTCCGGTAGTCGATCGAGTGGTTGACCAGTCTCTCGCTGTATCATGACAGTCAGTTTTCGGCTTTCTCTACTGAGGTGCTCGCCCAGCCGAACTGGGGCACAATCGCAGTAGATCCCTGGTGCCGCGTTAGCCGATGATACGGAACGTAAGGCAGCAAAACACATGAGCCGGGCAAACCTAACATTTGACCAAATACATGATTCGGAGCTGATGCATATAATGCCTAACTCGAGACGCCGAACACTCCCGAAGGTGTTCGGTCTTTATAATAATGGGCAGAACGATGCCCTAAGCCCCTAGTGTCCAGGTACGGGCATGGTCTTCTGACGCGGCCGATGCCAAAACGTCAGGCTCCGCTTTGGCTATAGTGAGAAACCAAGGGAGAATAACAACAAGAGACAGTAAAAAAGGTTTACGCAGGGTCTTAATCTGAAAAGAATCCTCACAACGGGTCCCTACTGCACGTCTGCGCCTGTGTCTCCGTTGCGCCGTTATCCTGGATGGATATGCACGTTGTTCATCTGTAAAAAGAGAGGAACGCTCAGTTTGAAAACGATGTGTGCGAAAAATAGATGTGTAAAAGAAGAAATATAAATGATTAAAGCGGGGTTTGTATGAACCCGCGGTTGTTTGTGCGCGCAGCCCCCTGTGAAGAGGTATGCGGCTAGGGAGCCCCTAGCCTGCTGAAGCCGGATTCGTCTATCCGAGTCCGGGGTCATTAAGTGACCCTCGCGCTGAAATGACGCCACACGGACTGGGCATCTTGAGTGTAAGAGACGCGTAATGCGGTATGGCGTTGAAGCGGACAAAAGCCTTTCTTCCCCAGAGTGCTTGATATCCACTTTCAAATGGGACGATGTGAAAAATTAATTTTTCGCGTCGAAAATTGTTCGGCGATCCGAACACGACTTCTAGTAATATAGAGCCTGTGCACTTGGCGTAAGGGTCTGGCGTAACTCCTTTGAAGGAAGTGCGGCTGTGTCGGATTTTGGTAGGGTCTATCCCCATCCTACGGATTGTGTTTGAATACAGCAGGTTTAAGTCGTTGCCTCCGTCCATTAGGACGTTAGTAAATTGTAACCCGTCTATTATGGGATTCAATATCAGGGGAGTCCGTCCCGCGTTTCGAATGCTTCTGGGATAGTCCAGGTGGTCGAAAGTGATTGGTTTTGATATCCAATCTCTATGGTCTACTGGGTTGGACCGCACGAAGCTCTTTTTAGAAAGTGCCGCACTATTTTTCCGTATTATCACATGAAGTGAGTTTACTGCTTTGACCCCTTGTGGGAAAGTCTTTTGTTTTCTAGTGCTCTGCTGGTGGGGTTTATCTTCTTCGCTTGACGCGTCGAGCCCCTTGTGTTCGGCATTTAGTCGGCCGGACTGTTTAAAAACCCAACAATCCATGTGGGTGTGATTTGCAGGCCTTCCGGGGGTACTGTGGATTTGACATATCCGACCCAAAATCTTGTTTAAGTTGGACAGTTCATCGCTGTCATCCTTAAGAGGCTGTGTTTTGTTGTTGGGCCGCGAGCTTTTGAATCCGACGTTGACCGCCGTGCTCTTTGGGCTTTTCTCTTTATTCCGGCGCTGCTCTTTTCTGCGCCGTGATTTTCTGTTTCCATCTCTTATCTCGGATGTACTTGGGTCGCTGGTGCTGCATCTTGCTAGCCAGCTATCCTCTCCCACACAGAAGCGGGTCATGAGGCTTGTTAGTGCGGACATTGTCCTTGGTTTCTCTTGACCGAGGTGCCTGGCAAGCCATTCGTCTCGGACATTGTGCTTGAAAGCTGCTAAGGCTTCGGCGTCCGGATAGTCGACTATTTGGTTCTTTTTGGTAAGAAACCTGTTCCAGAATTTCCGTGCTGACTCTCTGGGCTGTTGAGTTATATGACTTATATCATCTGCATCTGGAGGGCGGACATAAGTCCCTTGAAAATTTGCTCTAAACGCATCCTCGAGCTCTTCCCAACTTCCAACAGTGTTTTCTGGGAGGCTTTTAAGCCAATGACGGGCTGGCCCTTTGAGCTTGAGGGGTAGGTATTTTATGGCGTGGAGATCGTCTCCTCTGGCCATGTGTATATGTAGTATATAATCTTCTATCCAGACTCTAGGGTCTGTCTGCTGGGAATTCATGGTCCAGCACCTCATCGGTGAAACATAGTGGGTGTGCGGCGCCCTTATATTTGTGTGTGCCGCTATCATCGGACACTTGGCATGTTGCCTTGCTTCTTGGGGCCTTCTCCTTTGGCCCGTAGATGGACCTGGCTGGGCCATCTATCCTTCCAAGTTCGTTGGTTGGTTTATGTGTGGCGCCGCTGTCAGAATATGGCCTATCATCTGGCCGTCTATCCGACCAGGCAGCCTCTTTATTTTTGGGCGGTGGAGGCTCTGTGGCTTCCTTGTCGAATTCTGGTAGCAGCTTGCGCTTCGGGTAGCTCTTTGATTGGTGGCCATTGCGTATTTGTCTGCGGTTTTGAGCACTTTGCTCCATCTCATTCTGAATGTGTCTTCCGCTGTTTTGAGCCTCCGTTTTTCCTTCTTCAGGCTTCTTGCAGTACTGACGAGTCTTTTCCGAAGGTTCTTGCTCTCCGGCGGCGTGTCTGGCATGAGGTCGTCCGGACTGTTGTTTTCACCGGGCTTGGACTGATTATCTGACTCGTCATGTTCGGACGGTTGCTTATCTGCATGTTCGTCGTCCACTTGTGAGCCCTGCCGTATTGCGGGCTCCTTGGGAGCGTTGTTGTCGTCGGGGCGGGACTTAGGGCGGCGTCTGCGTCGCCGTTTTGGTTGTTTATCGGTGGGGTTATCTTCTGCCGCGGCCCGTTGGTCCTCGTTATCGCTCTCCTTTGGGGTGTCCACCATGTATATGTCATGTGACGAGGTGGTCCTCCCGTGCCTTATAGGCTCTGTTTCTTGTTCGTCTCCGGCATCGTCGTCCATTCCGTCGATGTCTTCGGAGTCATAGTCTAGCATGTCAGTTAGATCGTCGACAGTGGCTACAAAGTGGGTGGTGGGTGGGTTCTGAATTTCTTCGTCGTCCGTACCCCAACCATCCTAGCCATAGTCCGGCCAGGACACTCCTGATAACGAGAGATGCTTTAGTGAATTCAGGATATCGCCAAAAGGCAAGCATTGGAAGATGTCCGTGGCGGTGAATTCCATAACCGGCGCCCAATCCGGATCGATTGGTGGGGGCGCGGGAGGTTCGGAGTCCGGCAAGGAGTCCGGCGCCTCGGAATCACGGGTTTCGCAGGGGACTAGATTAGTGCTCGGCTCCATCGCCGTGGATGTTGAAGCCCCCAGGGCGGCGTCTATCCACCGGCCCTCGATCTGGGCGATCGGCCCCGGACTAATGGCCGAAGCGGATCCATGTGCGGCCACCAAGGCACTGTTCGGTGGCAGAGCTAGATCATGCCCGTCGTCACAGTGCGGCGCGCTTGGCTGTGGCTCGAGTCCGTCGAAGATCAAGTCTCCGCGGACATCGACCGTGAAGTTTAGGCTTCTGAATCTGACCTGACGGCCAGGGGCGTAGCTTTCGATCTGCTCCAGATGGCCAAGTGAATTAGCCCGCAGTGCGAAGCCGCCGAATACGAAGATCTGTCCGGGGAGAAAAGTCTCACCCTAGACAGCGTTGTTGGTTGAAGATGCCATCAAGCCTATCGGTGACGACACAGAGGAACTCTCAATGAAAGCACCAATGTAGGTGTCAAAACCGGCGGATCTCGGGTAGGGAGTCCCGAACTGTGCGTCTAGGAGGATGGTAATAGGAGGCGAGGGACATGATGTTTTACCCAGGTTCGGGCCCTCTCGATGGAGGTAAAACCCTACGTCCTGCTTGATTAATATTGATGATATGGGTAGTACAAGAGTGGACCTACCACGAGATCAAGGAGGCTAAACCCTAGAAGCTACCCTATGGTATGATTGTTGTAATGTATGTTGTGTCCTACGGACTAAAGCCCTCCGGTTTATATAGACACCGGAGGAGGCTAGGGTTACACAGAGTCGGTTACAATGGTAGGAGATCTACATATCCGTATCGCCAAGCTTGCCTTCCACGCCAAGGAAAGTCCCATCCGGACACGGGACGGAGTCTTCAATCTTGTATCTTCGTAGTCTTGGAGTCTGGCGGACGATGATAGTCCGGTTGTCCAGACACCCCCTAGTCCAGGACTCTGATGGTAAGCAATGTCTTCAGGCTGAGCAATGTCTTCAGGTTGATCAGGTGCAGAAATAATAAGTTCCTCTTCAGGCTGGGCCTCTGATGGTATGACCTCTCCTGTTCCCATTAGCTTGATTGATTCACTGGCAGGTACTTCATCTAGCACATTTGGCAAGTGCTCTCTTTGCGAGCCGTTAGTTTCATCGAACCGCACATCCATAGTTTCAACCACTTTATAGTGAAAGAGGTTGAAGACTCTATAGGAGTGCGAGTCCTTTCCATAACCAAGCATAAAACCCTCATGTGCTTTTGGTGCAAATTTTGAAGTGTGATGTGGATCCTTGATCCAGCACCTAGCACCAAATACTCTGAAGTAGCTTACGTTTGGCTTCTTACCAGTTAGAAGCTCATAGGATGTTTTCTTCAGAAGCTTGTGAAGATAAACATGGTTGATGACATGGCATGTAGTATCAATGGCTTCAGGCCAGAATTTTCTTGGAGTCTTGTATTTGTCAAGCATCGTCCGAGCCATCTCAATAAGGGTTCTGTTCTTGCGCTCCACAATGCCATTCTGCTGAGGTGTGTAAGGAGCACAAAACTCATGAGTGATGCCTAAGGTGTCAAGATAGAGGTCGAGGCCTGTGTTCTTGAATTCTGTGCTGTTGTCACTCCTAATGTGCTTGATCTTGACTCCATAGTTGTTCATGGCGCGGTTGGCGAAGCGTCTGAAGACATCCTGCACTTCAGTCTTGAAGAGAATTATGTGCACCCAAGTGTATCTTGAATAATCATCAATAATAATGAAACCATAGAGACAAGCAGTTGCAGTGAGAGTAGAGTAGTGAGTGGGACCAAACAAGTCCATGTGGAGCAATTCAAAAGGTCGAGATGTAGTGATGATTGTCTTCAAGGGATGCTTGGCCCTTGTCATCTTCCCAGCTTCACAAGCACCACATAGATGATCTTTCTTAAACTTGACGCCTTCGATGCCTACGACGTGCTTCTTCTTGGCGAGAGTGTATAGGTTCCTCATGCCAGCATGCCCTAGCCTCCGATGCTAGAGCCAGCACTCTGAAGACTTGGCTAGAAGACATACGGCCATCTGTGGTCCTGCTGAGAAGTTTACCATGTACAGATCATCTTTCCTGTACCCTTCGAAGACTAGAAACTTGTCAGATTCCATTAGTACAAGGCAACGATATTTTCCAAATAGCCCAATCATGTTTAAGTCACAAAGCATTGAGACAGACATTAAGTTGAAACCAAGGGATTCAACAAGCATGACTTTGTCCATGTGCTGATCCCTTGAGATTACAACTCTACCTAGGCCCAATACCTTGCTTTTACCAGTATCAGCGAATGTGATGTGACTTTTGTCACATGGACATAAGGTTGAGTCCATGAGAAGACTTCGATCACCAGTCATGTGGTTAGTGCATCCGCTGTCCATAATCCATTCTGAAGCACGAGGTGTCGTACCCTACAGTGCAGTTAGGAGGATAGGCTTTACAAATAGTGTTGTGAAGCATAAACATTTGATGCACAAGAGGATTACCAAAGCTTAGATCAAGGTTAGGACTGATAGTATGACTGCAAGCGATTCAGATACGAAATACATAGTAAGACCATTTGGGCATTTTATCTTGCGTCCCATAATGTGTTTTAGGTCCCCAGCAATAGCATCGGACGCCTTTGATTTCCGGCTGGAGACCTTTCCCTGCAAAAGAAGGTTAATTCTTCTTAACCACCCACATCTTCAGGGGTGGCTTAGAAGCAATGAGTCTAAGTGCAGCATCTGAGAATTTCGGCTTTGGAGCCCTAGCAAATAGCCTTGCAGGAGAAGAACAATACTCATATGAATAAGCAGAAAAGTTCTTAGGTCTATGAACATAGCGGTTTGAAGACACACTATCATATTCATAAGTCTGAGTATGATTTCCCTGCAAAACATTGGCGTTAGGGTGACTCAGGTGAGTCCTGTATCTGTATGAAGCCTTTGGGCCATATGAAGCCATAGGTCTGGGGTTTGTCTTCTTCCTTGGTGGTGTCAGGATGACATTCATAGGAAGATTCTCAATACACTGTTTAGGTACCCAGATCTTCTTCATAGGTGGTCCATTCCTACAGTTAGTACCAATATACCTGGCAAACACTTCACCATTCTGATTCTTAAACAGTTTATAGTTTGCATCAAAGGATTCATCAATTATAATAGGGTTAGTGCAAGTGAAACCAGATAAGGTGGATGGATCTACTGAAGGTTCCTTTGCAGCAACCCATGTGGTTTTGGGGTACTGCTCAGGCTTCCAGTACGACCCATCAACATTCATTTTCCTCTCGAACCCAATACCCTCTTTTCTAGGGTTTCGGTTCAGAATCTGCTTTTTGAGGACATCACATAATGTCTGATGCCCTTTGAGGCTTTTGTACATCCCCGTCTCAATCAGCGTCTTCAACCTGGCATTCTCATCAGCAATAGTAGTGGTATCCTCAACAGAGGGGTTAGTTACCACATCAGCAGTTGAAGATATTGCGACAGGAGGAGTAGAACATCCTGCAACAGAAACAACGTTATCACGCTCAATGCATTTTAAACATGGTGGTTCAAATCCTTCCTGAGCGGGACTGATCTGTTGACCGCGAAGTGACTCGTTTTCCTTTTGAAGATCTTCATGAGCCGCTCTCAACTTCTCAAGTTCTTGCTTCCTCTGAAGATAATCATAGGAAAGCTTTTCATGGGTTGTTGAGAGTGACTCATGACGACCTTCAAGCTCTTGGTACTTAACATGAAGATTTTTTATATCTTCAATTAAGGACTGAGATCGGGTCATTTTAGCGTCCAATAGATCATCGCTTTTGTCTAACAGTTTTTGAATATGTTCCATAGCTTTCTGTTGTTCAGTTGCAATTTTAGCAAGTGTTTTATAGCTGGGTTTGGATTCACAATCAGAGTCTTCTTCACTTGATGTTTGAAAGGAAGCATCGCGTGAGTTTACCTTGGCACCGCGTGCCATGAAGCAGTAAGTGGGAGCGGAGTCGTCCTTGTCACTGTCATCAACGTTGGTGATGGATACATTGTCTTCAGTGTTGAAGATGGACTTGGCAATATAGGCTGAAGCTAAAGCCAGACTTGCAACACCAGAGTCAGACTCCTCCTCAGACTTCACCACTTCTGCCTCCTCAGAAGCAGACTCCTCCTCTAAATCCATTTCCTTGCCAACAAAAGCACGAGCCTTGCCAGACGAACTTTTCTTGTGTGATGAAGACTTGGAAGAGGACTTTGAAGAAGATTTTGAGTATTTCTTCTTCTTGTTGTCATCAGAATCATATTGCTTGCTCTTCTTCTTTTTCTTCTCATTGTCCCACTGTGGACACTCAGAGATGTAGTGACCAGGTTTCTTGCACTTGTGACAGGTTCTCTTCTTGTGGTCATTGGAGGAAGCTTCATCATTTCTTGAACTGGATCGTGAAGACTTTCTGAAGCCTTTCTTCTTAGTGAACTTCTGGAACTTCTTCACAAGCATAGCAAGCTCCTTTCCAAGGTCTTCAGCTTCACCAGAACTGTAGTCAGATTCTTCTTCAGATGAGGAAACAGCCGTTGCCTTCAAAGCGCGAGTTCGGCCATAGTTGGGACCATAGGTATCTCTTTTCTCAGATAGCTGGAACTCATGTATGTTGAGACTCTCAAGTATGTCAGATGGATCAAGTGTCTTGAAGTCAGGGCGTTCTTGAATCATAAGAGCTAGAGTGTCAAATGAGCTGTCAAGAGATCTCAGAAGCGTCTTGACGATTTCATGCTTGGTGATCTCAGTGGTGCCGAGAGCTTGAAGCTCGTTTGTGATGTCAGTGAGAAGATCAAACGTGAGCTGGACATTTTCATTGTCATTTCTCTTGAAGCAGTTGAAGAGGTTGCGTAGGACACTGATTCTTTGGTCTCTCTGAGTTGAAACGCCTTCATTGACCTTGGAGAGCTAGTCCCAGACTAGCTTCGATGTTTCCAAAGCACTCACACGGCCATACTGCCCTTTGGTCAGATGACCACAGATGATGTTCTTTGCAGTAGAATCGAGTTGAATGAACTTCTTGACATCAGTAGGGGTGACACCTTCACCAGTCTTGGGAACGCCGTTCTTGACGACATACCACAGATCGACATCAATGGCTTCAAGATGCATATGCATCTTATTCTTCCAGTAGGGATATTCAGTGCCATCGAAGACAGGGCACGCAACGAAGACTTTGATTATCCCTGCAGTCGACATTGCTGAAACTCCAGGTGGTTAAACCGAATCACATAGAACAAGGGAGTACCTTGCTCTGATACCAATTGAAAGTGCTATTTATCGACTAGAGGGGGGGGGTGAATAGGCGATTTTTATGAAAGTCTTCAAAACATGAAAGTTTTGAAGACAAACATGAAAACTGGACCTATAAACATGTAGCGGAAGATGAACTACACTAGACAAGCCATAGTCAAACAAGTATGAAGCGAAAGCATGCTGACTGATAGCAGCTAGGTAGTAGGATCAGGATGAAAGATAGTATGAAGCCAATCAGAACAAGTAGTCACACAATGAAGTCAAACAGGAATGACTTCACAAAGACAAACTGTAAGTAGGGAGAGTAAGAGATAGAACCAGTGTCTTGTGAAGACAAGGATTTGTTTGACCAGTTCCAGTTGTTGTGACAACTGTACATCTGGTTAGGGAGGCTGAGATTGAACTCAGAAGACCGTGTGTTCACCTTATTCCCCTTGAGCTAAGGACACACAGTCCCCGCCCAATCACTCTGGTAAGTCTTCAAGGTAGACTTCCAAACCATCACAGACTTCGTTCACCGGCGATCCACAATTGCTCTTGGATGCTCAGAACGCGACGCCTAACCGGCTGGAGGATTCACAGTCCTCAAGTGTAACAAGTCTTTAGATCACGCGGACAGAAAGACTTCAGTGATGCCAAACACTCTTTGGGCTCTGGGTGTTTTGGGCTTTGTCCTCACAAGGATTTCTCTCTCAAACTCTTCGGAGGTGGGTTGCTCTCAACAACAAAAGCCGTGCACTAACTCTAAGCAGCCACCAATTTATGGTGTAGGGGGTGGGCTATTTATAGCCACCGGGCAACCCGACCTGATTTGTCCGAAATGACCCTGGGTTACTAAGGAACTGACACGTGTCACAACGGTCAGATTTCAAACACACTCGACAGCTTGACTTGGGCTACAAGTAAAGCTGACTTATCCGACTCTGGATAAGATTTGCTCTCATTGTCTTCGCTCGAAGACATAGGATTTTGGTTGAGCATCACTTCAGTCACTCTGACTTTGTTCACTTGGACCCCACTTAACAGTGCGGTGGTTCCTATGACTCAACAAAGAAGAAAAGAAACAACGAAACTACTAAGTCTTCGCGCTCCATAGTCTTCACTCAATGTCTTCTTCTTTCATAGTCTTCAATGTGAATATCTTCACGTACCACCATTATCTTCAGTGTCTTCATACATTTTTAGGGGTCATCTCCGGTAGGTAAACCAAATCAAGGAGGGACTACTACCTGTGTTATCCTGCCATTCTCACAAACACATTAGTCCCTCAACCACGTTTGTCATCAATACTCCAAAACCAAACTAGGGGTGGGACTAGATGCACTTACAAACGGCAATCCCTCAACGTGCGACAAAAGTCACTCCAAAGTTCCTATCATGGAGAACATAAGATGAAATTGCTTGTAGGGTACAAAACCACCTCAAAGTTATTCTTTCCGATCAATCCATTGGGCTATTCCTATAAGTGCCACAAACAGCCCTAGAGTTTGTAGTAAAATAACACCACATGGCACACATCAATCAACCCTAATGTCACCTAGATACTCCAATGTCACCACAAGTATCCGTGGGTCAATTATATGATATGCATCAAACAACTTCAGATTCATAATATTCAATCCAACATAAAGAACCTCAAAGAGTGCCCCAAGATTCCAACCGGAGAAACAAGGACGAAAACGTGCATCAACCCCTATGCGTAGATTACCCCAATGTCACCACGACAATCCGCAAGTTGAGTGCTAAAACATACATCAAGTGAATTAATAGAATACCTGATGCAGAGCATCCGATGATCATCCCCATGTACACTATGACTACTCTCCAAGCCCCAAGTGGACATACGATGAGACCTCAAACATACGCCATTGGACACAAGGTGAACCCGCTCCTAGATGCTTCTCCTTTCCATTCATACGAGACATGGTTGCTACCTAATGCAAGGACACTACACATGCCTAGGTACCAAGGAGACCCTCTCGGAGATGCTCGGAATGATGGAAAAGTCCCCAAGTACAAGGCTAAAGGAGCACGACGAGAGGAACCAGAGAATGGCTACAGGACCCGGACATCCGGCCCTGGCCCGAACATCCGGCCCCTGAAGATGTCAACAACAGTAGCAGCCCAGCAACCAAAGTGCTACAGGGCCCGGAAATCCGGCGAGGCCCCGGACATCTGGCCCCTCCTGCAAGCCCGGACATCCGGCGCCCCGTCACAGAACATCCAGAAGCTGGATCTTGCCAGCCCGGACATCCGGCTCCAACGCCCGGACATCCGGCATCTCAGGAAAGCCCGGACATCCGGCCCGTCGCCCGAACATCCGGCCCCTCCTGCTTGCGTGCATTGTATCCGGGCCGAAAGCCCATGTACCCCTTTGCCCCTTAGACTATATATACTCCCCCTCCACCTAAGTTTTAGGGTTAGCATTGGTTTAGCTCATTTGAGATAGAGCTTTGCTCACCATACGGATCTCCTCCTCGTGAGAGACCGCGGCCTCTTCGGAGAAGATCGACTTGGATTCAAGACCCCTTTACGGGAAGATCCCTCGTGGACTCAAGACCTCCTCTCAGAGATGAACTACCGCCACTTGTATCGTCCTTTGTTGGATTTGGACCGTGTATCTCTTTGTGTTTCTTGGATCTAGCACATGTGTGATCATATTCGTGTTGGTTGAGTGTTCTCTATTGCGTTTTCCCCGTGATTTCCCTCGTTCCCATCCGTGCGTTCTTCGTGTTCCTCGTAGGGATCCTCTCCAAACGTGAAAGATCAGCCCCTAGGGTTCCGCCCTACATCATATTGGTATCATGAGCCACGTTGATCACGTTTTTGGAGCCCCTACCCTTTGTTTTCTAGCTTGATTTTGTTGATTTCGTCCTGAATCCGAAAATCCCCACCAAAAATAGTCCTAATTTTTTTTGTGATTTGTTGGTTTGATGATGTTTTGTTGATTTTGATCCATGGATTGCTTGGTTTCAAGTGGATCTAGCATCTCCCCAAGTTTCCCCACTTTCCATCCACGAAATCTCTCCAATTTTGCCCCCCGAAATCATCAATTTCCGCCCCAAAATCAAGTTCCTCGAGTTCATCCTCGGATTTGGAGCCAGGACATCCGGCCATTAGCCCGGACATCCGACTCCTGGAGCGCATTTTCGCGCAAGGTTCTGGACATCCGGCCAAACCCCTGGATGTCCGCCCCATGTCATTTCAGTTTTTCCTGTTTCACCGTTTTGACCATAACTAATTCATCCGGAGTCCGATTTTGACGTTCTTTAGCTTGTTGAGAAGATATTGACATCCCCCATCCATATAGATAGGTTGCAACACCATTTGACTCCATCAAATTTTCTAAAATTTGGAAAGTTTGCCTAGGCCCTCCACCATATCATCCACATAGCCACCACAGACTTCCGCAACCTAACCCATTTTGTTCCCCATAGCATTAGTGGTTGCTTGAGTAGTGATTCAAGTCTCCTAAGGTGTTTCGGCTACTTAGGGACGATTGCTTCTTCATCAACCACCTCCACCATTTTCGCATAACCTTGCCCACCATACATTTAGCCAACCCCAAATTAACCCAATTTTGTTTGAGCTTGTTTGAGTTGTGTCTTGTGTCTCCTAAGGTGTTTAGGATACTTAGGGATGACAACTTCAACTCCGACACGTGTATAGCCCATCATTCCACTTCCACATTGCCAAGTGCAAACCAGCACCGCTTTTTCACTACCACCATTTTGACATTTGACGCTTGAGATTTTGAGTTCGCGGTTTTTCCGTTTCCTAAGGTGTTTCGGCTACTTAGGGACGAGTCTCCATAATCTTGGTTTCTACATCCAAGAACACCGCCACTCATCATCGCCACGGACGGTAACCTCCATATCATCTTGGTATCGTGGTACCCCTCCATTATATATTCCCCCTGCCATTGCATTGCTAACCCCTAGCCCATTTTGCGTTACTTGCCTATCGAGACTAGCCATTTGAGTATTGCCGGCAAAGTGACTTGTGCACAGTAGTGATCATACTTCCCATAGCATACATACCATATCATCATGGTGCATATATTGGTATCATATCTTGTGTCACAAGTTTGTTCCCGCATATACACAATTGCTATCTTGGTTTGTGCATTGTGCAAAAGTGGCCATACAAAAAAAAGAAATAAAGCTTTTAAGCAAAAGAAAGAGAGCAAAGAAGCTTGTAAGCAAGTGCCATAGCATCATACCACATTGCACATAAGATTGTCATATCCGATCATCTTGAGAGAAACACCGGGAACCATACATACATAGCATACTTGGGAGAAAGTTTATCCATTTTGCATCTTATAGGTTGTGCACAAGTGTCGTATCCGCCTATTGAGCAATTGTGCTAGCGTCTCTCTTGAGTTGTGCAACACGAGCATTTTCCGTGGATTCCACATTTTGTGCTCATTCCTTGGTTGCACGACCCCATTTATCTATCCGTGTGTGTGTTTCCGTGTACCTTCATTGCTATTGGTCTATTTGTTTCACTTGTGAATTTGTGAATCTTTTTTTCAACATTGATGACTCTTGCTAACATTTTGCATTAACTTTTTGTGCCACTATCCTCACCGAGCTCCACCCAAATCCTTACTTGTGTAGGTGTGAGAACCGACAAGAATTGGTACCAATTGTGCTATTTCCTTGTTACACATTTGAGTGATCATTGATCCATCTTCAACATTGGTCAAGGTACATTTGGTATAGTTCTTCTCTTTCTCCCACTCATATTTGCTTGAGTCTTGTGATGGATAGGCAAGGCATTTCCTCTCCGGTCTACGACAAAAAGACGGCGTGAACAACTACATCTCCAAAGCGTCCATCTTCGATCTACAACGACAAATGCAGGGCGCACAATCAGGATTGCGAGAGTGTATCGAGAACATCTCCATCGACATTCGTCACAACGAAGCAAGGAAAAGGGACTACATCGACAAGAAGCTTTTCGCACATAAAGAGGAGCAAGATGCAAGGAGGGAGGAGATTAGAGCCTTGATCAAGTCTTCTTCCCCTTCGTCATCTTCAAGGCAGCGACGTTCAAGTTACAAGTCTTCGGAGCGCAAACAAGATGCAAGCGCAAGTCGTCCACGTCCACATCTACATGGCGACCACCATCACGTTCGTGATCCATATCGTCATGAAGGGCAAGTCACCTCCAAGCATCATGTGCACGACGACGACGAACGCCATCGAGCTCAAGCACGACAACGACATCATCATCATGAAGATGCTCCATAAGCGCAAATGCACAAGTCCCAACAAGCCCTACTTTACGCCAAGTCCAAGCTTCATGAGCAAAAGATAAGACCGCGATACGAACGAGGGAGTCGTGGATTAGGGGGTATCCGGACAGCCGGACTGTGTACAACATCCGAACTATTAAAGCGTGAAGATACAAGACTCAAGACTTCGGCCCGTGTCCGGATGGGACTCTCCTTTGCGTGGAAGGCAAGCTTGGCGATCCGAAAATAGTGTTTCCTTCCTTGTAACCAACTCCATGTAAACCCTAGCCCTCTCTGGTGTCTATATAAACCGGAGAGGTTGGTCCTTAGAAGGCCGATCACAATTACAATCATACCATCATAGGCTAGCTCTTAGGGTTTAGCCTCTATGATCTCGTGGTAGATCTACTCTTGTACTACCCATATCTTCAATATTAGTCAAGAAGGAAGTAGGGTTTTACCTCCATCGAGAGGGCCCGAACCTGGGTAAACATCTGTGTCCCTTGCTTCCTGTTACCATCAGCCTTGACGCACAGATCGGGACCCCCTACCCGAGATCCACCGGTTTTGACACCGACATTGGTGCTTTCATTGAGAGTTCCTCTGTGACGTCATTGCAAGGCTCGATGGCTCCTTCAATCATTATCAACAACGCTGTCCAGGATGAGACTTTCCTCCCCGGACAGATCTTTGTGTTCGGCGGCTTCGCACTGCGGGCCAATTCGCTTGGCCATCTGGAGCAGATCGACAGCTACGCCCCTGGCCACGAAATCAGGTTCGGAAACCTGAACTACATGGCAGATATCCACGGAGACTTGATCTTCAACGGATTCGGGCCTGCACCAGGAGCACCGGACAGTCACGACGAGCATGGCCTGGACCTGCTATCGGATAATGCTCGGGATCTCACCCCTGCAGTAGCCCCAGAATCAAATCCGGAGCAGGCTGCGTTGCCTAGGGACGGAGGGATGGACCCCGCCCCGCAGGCTGTAACCTCATCGGTGGTGGAGCCGAACACAGGCCTCGCTTCGGAGGAAGCCTGTGACTCCAGACCCCCGGATTCGTATCCGGTTGTAGGATCCAGTCCGCGCGTTCCCGAGCCCGCCGAGCCTGGTTGGGCTCCGGTAATGGAGTTCACCGCTGCGGACATCTTTCAGCACTCGCCCTTTGGCGACATGCTGAACTCATTGAAGTCTCTCTCTTTGTCAGGAGGCTCCCGGCTAAAGTATGTCCGGCTCGAGTGGGAGGCAGGCGACGAAGGAATTCGCTGCCCACCCACCACCCACTTCATTGCCATGATCGATGATTTAACCGACGTGCTTGACTTCGACTCCGAAGACATCGCCGGTATGGACGACGATGCAGGAGAATAACAGGAGCCACCGCTCACAGGGCGGTGGACGGCAGCAGAGGATAAGCCCTCAGGAAGAAAAGCAAAGCATGGGCATCGTCGGCGCTGCTCCAAGCCCACCACAACAATACCGGCCCCGGAGGTGAAAGCAATCCGGATGGCGCCAAAGAGGAATACAACCCTGACCAGCCCGGCTTCGAGCAGGCCGAACAGGAAGATGAGCAGGTCAGCCCAGAAGAACAGGCGACAGACGGATACCCGGAGGAGGACAACTACATGCCCCCCTCCGACGACGAGATTAGCCTCGGCGACGACGAGTTCGGCGTGCCTGAGGATCCCGTGGAGCAGGAGCGCTTCAAGCGTCGGCTTATAGCCACTTCAAGGAGCCTGAAGAAGAAGAAGCAGCAACTCCAAGCTGATCAAGACCTGCTCACAGATAGATGGATTGAAGTCCTGGCAGCCGAGGAATACGGACTCGAGCGCCAAACGGCTGACCGGCCACCTCGTGGCCGGGATAAAACGACATATCGGCCCGAATACCAGCCCGCACCCCCATGCCAATACACTACGGCCCAGGGTAACAGGAAAGACCTGCAAGATATTATGGAAAACAAAGCAGGATAGCCAAGATCGATCTACGGATCGCGGGGGCGCACCCCAGCGCATGACGATGACCGTCACGCCGGATACATTATCACCAACTCCAGCCAGGCCGAACACAGCAACCTAGATCAATTCGAACTGCGTAGCCACATAGCATGGCACAGAGGCGCCGCACACCCCCTCTGCTTCACTAACGAAGTAATGGATCATGAATTCCCAGAAGGGTTCAAACTCGTAAACATTGAATCATACGATGGCACAACAGACCCCACAGTATGGATCGAAGATTTCCTTCTCCACATTCACATGGCACGCGGATATGATCTACACGCCATCAAGTATCTTCCCCTTAAGCTCAAAGGACCAGCCCGGCATTGGCTAAACAGCCTGCCAGCAAATTCCATTGGCAGTTGGGAAAACCTGGAAAACGCATTCCTCGACAACTTCCAGGGCACATATGTGTGACCATCGGATGCTGATGACCTAAGCCACATTAGTCAACAGCCCAGAGAGTCAGCCAGGAAATTCTGGACTCGGTTCTTAACTAAAAAGAACCAAATAGTTGACTATCCGGACGCCGAAGCCCTGGCGGCTTTTAAGCATAATATCCGTGACGAATGGCTTGCTCGTCACCTCGGCCAGGAAAAACCCAAGTCCATGGCAGCTCTCACAACACTAATGACCCGCTTTTGCGTGGGCGAGGACAGCTGGTTGGCTCGCAGCAGAACCACGCCAAATTCTGGCACTTCGGATGTCCGCGATAACAACGGCAAGCCACGACGCAATAGACATAAGCGACGGAACAACGGCGACAACACGGAAGACACGGCAGTAAACACTGGATTCAGCGGATCCAAGTCCGATCAGCGGTTTAATCCGTTCAAAAGAAATAAACAGGGACCGTCCAGTCTGGACCGCATACTGGAGCGCTCGTGCCAAATTCGTGGCACCCCGAACAAGCCGGCCAATCACACCAATAGAGACTGTTGGGTGTTCAAACAGGCCAGCAAAATAAACGCCGAAAACAAGGACAAGGGGCTGCACAGCGACGATGACGAAGAGCCCCAGCGTCCGAACACGAGGGGTCAAAAGAAATTTCCCCCAGGTGAAAACGGTCAATATGATCTACGCCACTCACATCCCCAAGTGGGAACGGAAGCGAGCACTATGGGACGTCTATGCGATGGAGCCAGTCGCCCCCAAATTCAACCCATGGTCAGCCTGTCCGATCACCTTTGATCGTAGGGATCATCCTACTAGCATCTGTCACGGCGGCTCAGCCGCATTGGTCTTAGACCCAATCATCGACGGATTCCACCTCACGCGAGTCCTTATAGACGGCGGCAGCAGCCTGAACTTGCTTTATCAGGACACAGTGCGCAAAATGGGCATTGATCCTTCAAGGATCAAGCCCACCAAAACCACCTTTAAAGGTGTAATTCCTGGAGTAGAGGCCCGCTGTACGGGCTCTATAACATTGGAAATGGTCTTCGGATCCTCGGACAACTTCCGGAGCGAAGAGTTGATATTCGATATCGTCCCTTTCCACAGTGGTTACCACGCACTGCTCAAACGAACCGCATTCGCTAGATTCAATGTGGTACCACATTATGCATACCTCAAGCTCAAGATGCCAGGACCGCGCAGGGTCATCACTGTGAATGGAAATATGGACCGCTCCCTTCGAACAGAAGAGCATACGGCATCCCTCGCGGCAGAAGTACAATGCGGCCTACTCCGACAAATCAATCCGGCAACAACTTTGAGCACCATCAAGAGAGTCCGGAGCAACCCGCAACAGGATCATCAAGCACGCCAAGAGCGCGACCAGCAGTCCGGCCTCCGCTCAAGCCCCATCGAAGCAGCATTCGTGCCACGCGCACACAATTACGCACTCAAGATACCATGGGCCTGGGTGGAGGCGCATCAACGACTCAGTCAATAGTGCGGGTAACCGCCAAATACCTTCATAATCTTTCCCTCTTACCTTTCAGGACATCGCTTTAGTGCAGCATCCTCAGAAGAGCCGGATTGCCGGACTTACATGGGTGAGACATCCAAGGAGGCAACAGACATTGTGCACAGAAGGAAATACCCAGGTGGAATCTATTTATGATCATTATACCTGCTTTATCTATCTGTACACAGCCTGCCCCTGGATAGGACATGTCAAATAGTCCTATTTATCTCCGCTTAATGCATCCATTGTAAACATACGCTTAAACATATTATCCGTCAATGGGAGATCATCTATAGCGTCAGCTTATTATTCTTATTTGAGCATTTTTCTCTTATAAATGTTTATTTGATATTGCATCCGTACACCTTGGTACGGTCAGTTTGCCAGGGGCTCCTCATGGCGCCCCATAATATGGCAAGTAAAGTCCGAACACTTTCAACAGTGCGGCACCTCGAACTTATAGCACTATATGCATCAGCTCCGAATCATGTCTTGGGTCTACAGTTGGGATAGCCCGGCTCCCTTGTTTTGGTGCCTTACGTTCCGTTATATAGGCTAAGGTAGCGCAGGGAGAACTACTGCGATTGTGTCCCGGTTCTTCCGGACGAGCACCTCAGTAGAGAAAGCCGAAAACTGACCAGCATGATGTGGCGAGAGCTGGTCGCTGTTCGAGAGGTCTTAAAATCCTTAATGATTTTCTGCTTTAGGCGATAAATTGGCTTCGTCCGATCTAGGCGTGTATAGCGCCCCAATTCGGCCTTCTAGATTCTAGGGGCTTCGCCGAAATTTAAAATTGTAGACTTCTATGGCTAAGTGAAAGTTATAAAGCCGCATAGTCCGATTGCCTTGTTTGCTGCACCGGACACCTCCTTAAGGGACCAAACGCTTGGATAAAGAGTGTCCGGGTTTTCCACGAACACCTCAGTACTAATTACGCGGGGGCGGAAGCCGACGACTGGCCTACTTTCAAAATTTTATAAACAACCGCACAGAAGGTAATATTTTAAATAACAAAAGCGCTACATAGCGCAAGTAACTTCGTCTTTAAATTACAAACATGACAGAAGTGAATTCACTCTAAAATAGTGTCCTTGGTACATTCATCTGCCACGAGACGAGCACCCTTCATAACACCATCATAGTACACCTCGGGATGGTGATGCGCCTTGCCCTCCGGCGGCCCGTCCTTTACCAGCTTCTCCGCATCCAGCTTGCCCCAATGCACCTTGACGCAGGCAAAGGCCCTGCAGGCACCCTCAATGCAAATAGATCGCTTGATGGCTTCGAGCCGCGGGCAGGCATTCACCATCCGCTTGATTAGGCTGAAGTAGCTAGTCGGCAGGGGCTAACGAGGCCACATCCGGACTATGAAATCCTTCATAGCCAGTTCGGCCACCCTGTGGAGTTCAACCAACTGCTTCAGTTGGTCACTCAGAGGCATTGGATGTTCGGCCCCAGCATACTGGGACCATAACAGCTTCTCCGTTGAGCTCCCCTCCTGGGCACGGTAGAACTCCGCAGTGTCTGATATGCTGCGTGGCAGATCTGCGAATGCCCCTGGAGAGCTCCGAATTCGAGTAAGTAAAAGAAATGCCTCCTCCACATGTTTGCTTTTCATAAAGAACTTCTTACCCTGCTATCTTTTTGGCCTCCTGGATCTCCTGCTGTGCCTTCTCGGCTTCAGCCTTGGCATCTTTCACACTCACAAGGGCCTTTGCAAGCTCGGCCTCTTTCATATTCAGATCATGCTCCATGGACTCGTACTTCTTGCCGAGGTCCCGGAGCTCTTGCTGTACCTCGCCCACTCTAGCACTTTGCTTTTCGCGCTCCTTGCATTCCAAGGCCGCCTTGTCTTCGGCCTTGGACATCGCTTTCTTCAGGGACGCCACTTCGGCAGTGGCCCCTGTTACACAGTCACGACGCTTCGGCGTTAGACTAGCCAATTTTGCCTATCTTTAAAAACATGCTAAGCGGGGAATCACTTACCTTTATTCTCCTCGAGCTGCCTCTTCATGAGGCCGAGCTCTCCCTGCGCTTACTCCAGGTCCCGCTTTAGTTCGGCAACCTCGACGGTGCGGGCAGCAGCGGCAAGCAGCACAACCTGCTTATTCACACGAATACTTATTATTAGACTCCTGCCGATTATAATTGACCCTCCGTTTGGCTTTTCTTTCCGAACACCAAACAGAGTATCAGGGGATACTACCTATCGGCTGGAAATTTTACACATATTTATTACTTACCTCAAAGCCTGTCAGGAGGCTGGTGCAAGCTTCGGTTACTCCGCTCTTGGCAGACGAAACCTTCCGAATCACCGTACTCATAAGAGTACGGTGCTCTTCATCCATGGAAGCACTACGAAGCACTTCTAGCAGACTATCCGGCACCTCAGGCGCAATGGAAGTCCTCGATGCAGATGGCTCGCCCTCCCTAACGAGGGGTTGTTCGCCTGAGTTCGGAACCATTGAAGGTTCCGGGACCGTGTTCGGCTGAGAGCCCGGCCTACTGTGGCTCTCATCGACACGATCCGCGGGGATCTTGAACCCCGCGTGTCTGACATCTGGGACCCCGCCTTGGGGCATCTCCAGAGTCACCTCCCCCTGCTCTGGGAGCCTTCGGGACAACACCTCCATGTCATCCGCGGGTTGAGGAGTCGTGGCCGTCGGAAGCGAATTCATCTCTGAATTGCTCAGGGATTCGGAGGAAGATACCACGGGGTGAGCCCTAGCCGGACTGCACATATGTTCGGCGTTAAACAAAAGCTATAGAGTGAAGTTATGATGGAGTGCGGACACTTACGATCGCACTGGGGCTTCCCCCTGGACAGCCACCCCTCCTCGCTGTGAGCGGCCGTGGCGGAGTAGTCCGGAAGGGACACCTTCCCCTTCTTGGACGCCCCAGCCTCCCCTTCCGGGGTGGCTTTTCTCATCTTCTCCCCCCAGTCTGGGGAGGTAGAATTTCTTCTTGATTCCCCTCGCATCCGCGGGAGGAATCTGTCTCGTCGTCATCGAACGACAGGGGTATGATGGCCTTATGCCGAGGGCCTTTTCCGGCCCCCTGGTCCGCCTCCCCGGGCCCCTCATCCTTTCCGGATGGGGCGTCTTCTTCTTCTTCCTCGTCCTCCCCTTCGTGGGAGGAGTGTGCCTTGTCGTCTTCGGACGAGGCTTCTGGCATAACCTTACGCCGGAGACCCTTTCGGGTCCCTGGGGCCTTCTTTTCGGACTTCTTCTCCGGCACCTTGTACGGTGCCGGGACCAGCATCTCCGTCAGGAGAGCATCACCTGGACCTTCTGGCAACGGAGCCGGACAGTAAACCTGCTCCGCTGTCTCCACATAATCCTGAACAAATGTGCGTGAGTACTTAAGGCTCTCCCATGAATATATTGGTAAGGACCGAATCCGGTGGTAGTCTGAGAACTCACCTGACTAGGAGCCCGCGCGGCGTGAAGCCCCCATCCTCGGATGAGGGAGGAGGTACTTCGGAGGCCTTAAACAACACCTTCCATGCGCCTCTGTGCGTCATGTCGTAGAGCTTCCCGAGCGTCTGGTGTTCGGCCGGGACGAACTCCCACAGATTGAATGCCCGCCTTTGGCATGGCAGAATCCGGTGAACGAGCATGACCTGGATCACATTGACAAGCTTGATGTTCTTTTCCTTCATGCTCTTGATGCAGGGCTAGAGTCCGGTGAGCTTCGTAGATTCACCCCAGGACAGGCCCTTCCTTTCCCAGGAGGTGAGCCGCATGGGGGCTCCAGATCGGAACTCGGGGGCCGCCGCCCAGTTGGCACAGCGCGGTTCGGTGATGTAGAACCACCCCGATTGCCACCCTTTTACGGTCTCCGCGAAGGAGCCATCCAGCCATGTGACATTAGGCATCTTGCCCACCATGGCTCCTCCGCACTCTGCTTGTTGGCCGCTTACAATCTTCGGCTTCACGCAGAAGGTTTGCAGCCACAGGCCAAAGTGCGGTCGGATGCGGAGGAAGGCCTCGCATACGACGATGAACGCCGAGATGTTGAGGACGAAATCTGGGGCTAGATCATGGAAATCTAGCCTGTAGTAGAACATAAGCCCGCGGACGAAGGGATGAAGTGGAAATCCCAGTCCACGGACGAAGTGGGCAACGAACACGACCCTCTCGTGGGGTCCTGGGGTCGGAATGACCTGCTCGGCATCCGGTAGCTGGTGCGCTATGTCTGCGGCCATGTATCCGGCCGCCCGAAGATTTGTGACGTGCTTCTCCTTAACAGTGGAAGCCACCCACTTGCCTCCTGCTCCGGACATGTTTAGCTGTGCGGAGAAGACTTGGGCTTGGGCGCTGGAGCTCGAGGGGGCAAGAGTGGGCAAGGGAGAAAGAAGGTGTGGGTAAAAATGAGGAAGTCTTATCTCTTTACAGAGGCGAAAAAAGCGATCCGCCTCCCCACTTGCCCGTTGGAAATCGCTTGCTTCCCAAGCGCCATGATTGATGGCGTGTTGGGATTACCCATACCCGTATTGATGAGAATCCCGTGATATGGGGACACGATCTCTGCCTTGACAGGACGTGTCAAAGAAACCGCCTAATATGTGTTGTGGCGGGTTGTAGGAAAACGGTTCGAATAATGATCCGACCGTAATAACATGTCACGTCGCCTAAAAAAGTTGTCAGCAGATTGCATTTGTGAAATATCATTCTCTCTACAACAGTGTGTATAGATCATTTTGTGGATCCGGACACGATTCAAGTGTTCGATAATTAGTTTGGAGTATTCGGAGGAGGAACCCGCCTTGCAATGCCGAAGACAATACTGCACGCCGGACTCATCGTCATTGAAGCCTGGTTCAGGGGCTATTGAGGGAGTCCTGGATTAGGGGGTATCCGGACAGCCGGACTGTGTACAACGTCCGGACTATTAAAGCGTGAAGATACAAGACTCAAGACTTCGGCCCGTGTTCGGATGGGACTCTCCTTTGCGTGGAAGGCAAGCTTGGCGATCCGGAAATTGTGTTTCCTTCCTTGTAACCGACTCCATGTAAACCCTAGCCCTCTCCGGTGTCTATATAAACCAGAGAGGTTGGTCCTTAGAATGCCGATCACAATTACAATCATACCATCATAGGCTAGCTCTTAGGGTTTAGCCTCTACGATCTCGTGGTAGATCTACTCTTGTAATACCCATATCTTCAATATTAATCAAGCAGGAAGTAGGGTTTTACCTTCATCGAGAGGGCCCGAAATTGGGTAAACATCTATGTCCCTTGCTTCCTATTACCATCAGCCTTGACGCACAGATCGGGACCCCCTACCCGAGATCCGCCGGTTTTGACACCGACAATGACCACCACCAAGATGGCACTATGGCTACTACAACCACTTTGGCATCTTCGCCAAGTGCTATCAAGGCATCTTCGCCTTTGGACGTATGTCATCTTCGCCTACTTCCCACGTGTATGCCTACATCGACTTCATCAAGTCCAAGGCGACTACCTACGAGCGAGGGCGACACTTCCATCTTTGGAAGCCCCTTAAGGAAGATGGCCGAGCAGGGGAAATTCCCTTCGGTCATGGAGACGAGCTACGAGGTGCCACATCTTATGGGCCTCCCACACCAAGACAGTGACAAGAAGGTCGAGCAAAGGGTTATCCCCTTCGACCAAGGCGATAGGAGTTGAGCATGGAGACATTTGCACCTAGATCTCTCCGACACCCACATATATCGAGATGCCCCAAGTGCCATGTGAGGAGAGCCACCACCACATGAGTGACATGAGTGACTCCACCATATGTGACATTGAGAGCATTTCCTATGAGAGGATGAGTGTGACCACCACTAGCCCCACACATGAGAGCATGCCACACATCCTATGTGAAGTTGAGCGTCATTTGAGTGACTCCACCAACCATATGAGTGAGAGCATCTTTGAGGGAGTGAGTGAGCCACAAGACTTAGCGAGTGAGGTAGTTGACACGGCATTGAGGCCACTGTGATTTCTAACGAGTTAACCTCTACTCCTAGTGTGTTTTCTTCTTTGGTGCTAGGTCTCCTACATGACGCCGAGTCTATCCTCGACGAGTCCATCCCTCCAATGGAGACGATGATGGCCATGGTGGACGATGATGCACCCCCCACATGGTTCCATCAAGATAAAGATGACAATGCTTGGATCTTCAACACCTCACCTACAACACATGAGCGACGCTCCAAAGGTAACAGAGGTGATGGTGCTTCTCTTGTCCCACTAGCGGACTATCTTACCAATGATCGCTTGGATGATGTTGACCCACCTATTCCCGTGCTTCATGCTAGTGTGACTTCTTCATGTCTTGACTTACCTATTTATCATGAATATGATGATGAGCATGTTGAGTTGCCTAGTTGTGATGCTATGATCCATGGGATATCACGTGAAAATTCTATTGGTCACTTCATGTTTGATAATCCTTTAAACTTGTCTTATGCTATGAGTGAGATCTGCCACATTGCATCATTTCAATCTCAACGTAGTAACTATGCATGCCCCATTAAAATAAATCCTATTTGCACTTATGGCATAGATGACGAGATGACGGTCATTGGCTTTTGCTTCTCTTGTGATGATATTGCCATACTTCCTTTACATGATTTGTGCAATTCATCTACTATGTCATGCCATGATCACATTATTTTGAATATGCATTGTTTTAGATGTTGTCAATATTCTCCATGTGATGCTTCTACTAATGCTCAAGAGGAGAACCCCATAGTCTCCTCATACATATTAGGAGATCTTGATGCATTTCATACTTTGCATGATTCCCGTAATTGCGTGCACCATATGCATTCCATGAATAACAATGCTCTAGATATTTCTCATGATGCATTACATCCTTTGAGTCTCCATTATGTCATACATAATAACAAACCTCTCATGATGGATGACATGTTTCTATATCACGCATCTCATTTATTTGAGCATTTGATATTTTGTGCTAACCAACACATGCACGTGCGCATCATGATGGATGATGTGTACATATATCATGCACACACAATTTTTCCTTTGTCTTTGTTTTGTGTAGGTACTCACGTATACTCGTCAACATCTCAATCCCAAGAGTTGACAAAACAAACTCTTGAGAGCAACGGTGCTTTGGGATCACGTGAATTGTCCTTACCACTGTTCCCTTCGCGCAAGGACTACGCGCATCTCTTTTACTTGGCTCTCACACGGCTATGGGCTATATATCACTTGTCTCTTTATGCCCATACTATCATGTTCACTTTGCATGTTATGCCTGTTTACATGATTTTGCCATGCAACTGTGACCCTTGCTTGCATCTACCCATGATTCACCATTATGCTACTTCTATGTGTATTTGCATGCTGGGTGGAGATCCTTGTAGCTATTACCCTGATTTCTTTGTGCCCCATGATATTGATGCTGTTGCGTTGGGAGAGCCATGATGTTCCATTGCTATTTACATATGACCTCTCGCCAATAGATTGATGATATTTTGCTCATATCTTGCTTTCATGATTGTGATATGTCATGTGCATTATTCATGCCCACTATTTGCACACATGACATGCTTGCTAGGATTCCTTCTAGTATGTTGCATCTTCGCACTACTAGCTTGCTTGACTTGATCGTTATGCTTGCTTGCTATGTTGCATCACCCATGTTCCACTCTTATTCGCTTTCTTGGGTTGATGACATATATGCCCATGCCTCTCACATGATATATCTTGATCATTGTCACTTGCCTCCATTAGTTGCCTCTCTCATATCAACTTGTATTGAGTGCAACCATACTATGCTTATTGATCTTGGAGACTTTGACACCTTACTTGTGATGCATGCTTGTTTACTTGAGCCTCTTGTATTTGGTTGTTCTTGCATCATATGCCTCCATACTATGAAATGCTCCCTTGTACCTTCTTATGATGAGCTTGATGCATACAATTGTTGGGTATCTTACCACATGAATGCTAGGTTTTGCACCTCCGCTAACCTCATTTGTTTTTCCGAGTGTTTGTCATGTTCTTTCATTTTGGAGGATTCACAAGGCGGTACCATCATGAGCCATATTGGTCATGCAAAGGTCTATATGATGCGTGACACCAACATTTCCGACATCCTCATAAAGGTGAACCCCTTCCCTTTGAGCCATCCTCAAGTTTACATATTGGATGGGTCACTCTTTCATTGTTGTTTCCTTCTTGTTGTCTACATGATACATCTCGCGGACGGAGGAGCGACATTGGAGATTGGCTCTATGGACCTTTACATTGAGGAGCGCTCGGACGTATTGGATGCACCTTTGGACTTCCACTCATGCCACGACATCGAGCATTGGTACATCAACACTCCATTGGCACATTGCACTCACACCTCCATATTTGTTGATTGTGCTCCCACATGTCATGCTCGATGGACATATCATACTCACGCAAGTTTGCACCCTATGCATGGATTGACTCACATTATGATTGCCTTGTTGCATCTTGTATTTCTATGTCATCCATGATATATGAGCTTGTGCACTTCCTTCGCAAATTTGTTGTGATATTTCTTGATGGCATATTCATACATAATGATCACATTGCCTACCATCAATTGCATGATAACATAATCATATTGAGCATCCATTGCCATATTCATGCTATTGATAAACCGTCTCACTATGACATCATTTTGCACCGTTGTTGCATTGATCATATTCACAACACATTTGTGTGCACAATGAACGCTTTTGCTCCCATGAACAATCTTGCTGCACGGACTCATTCTTACATGATGGACACCTTGTGTGTGCTAACCATTGTATTTCCAAGTGTCGTTTGTGTTTGCTCTTTTTGTATGTGTACCACTCCGGAGACACCTTGGAGTACTTGGATTGCGTCATGTCTTCCACTTCGTCCAACTACAAGTCCATCCATGACAACCGTTTCCATGGTGATGAGGTTTTCGATCCGAGGTCGGATCTTTCCCAAGGGAGGGGAGATGGTGCGGAGCATCCGACGATCATCCCCATGTACACTATGACTACTCTCCAAGCCCCAAGTGGACATACGACGAGGCCTCAAAATTACGCCATTGGACACAAGGTGAACCCGCTCCTAAATGCTTCTCCTTTCCATTCATGCGAGACATGATTGCTACCTAAAGCAAGGACACTACACATGCCTAGGTACCAAGGAGACCCTCTCGGAGATGCTCGGAATGATGGACAAGTCCCCAAGTACAAGGATGAAGGAGCACGACGAGAGGAACCGGAGAATGGCTACAGGACCCAGACATCTGGCCCTGGCCCGGACATCCGGCCCTTGAAGATGTCAACAATAGCAGTAGCCCAGCAACCGAAGTGCTACAAGGCCCGGACATCCGGTCAGGCCCTGGACATCCGGCCCCTGCCGCAAGCCCGGACTTCCGGCCACAGCCCGGACATCCGGCGCCCTGTCACAGAACGTCCAGAAGCTGGATCTCGCCAGCCCGGACATCCGGCCCCAATGCCCGGACATCCAGCGTCTCGGGAAAGCCCGGACATCCGGCCCGTCGCCCGGACATCCGACCCCTCCTGCCTGCGTGCAGTGTATCCGGGCTGAAAGCCCATGTACTCCTTCGCCCCTTTGAGATAGAGCTTTGCTCATCCAAACGGATCTCCTCCTCGTGAGAGACCGCGGCCTCTTCGACGAAGATCCACCTGGATTCAAGACCCCTTTACGGGAAGATCCCTCGTGGATTCAAGACCTCCTCACGAAGATGAACTACCACCACTTGTATCGTCATTTGTTGGATTTGGACCGTATATCTCTTTGTGCTTCTTGGATCTAGCACATGTGTGATCATATTCGTGTTGGTTGTGTGTTTTCTCTTGCGTTTTCCCCGTGATTTCCCTCGTCCCCCTCCATGCGTTCTTCGTGTTCCTCATAGGGATCCTCTCCGAATGTGAAAGATCGGCCCCTAGGGTTCCGCCCTACATCAATACCCCAGTGTCACCACGGGTATCCCATGCAAGACATACATCAAGTGTACTCAAATCCATAATAGTATTCAATTCGATAATAGTGAAACCTCAAAGGTAAAACTCAATTCATCACAAGAAGATAGAGGGGGAGAAACACCATATGTTCCAACTATAATAACAAAGCTCGCGGTACATCAAGATCATGCCAAATCAATAACATGAGAGAGAGAGAGATCAAACACATAGCTACTGGTACATACCCTCAGCCCCGAGGGTGAATGTCGGTGTCAAAACCGGCGGATCTCGGGTAGGGGGTCCCGAACTGTGCGTCTAGGCGGATGGTAACAGGAGACAAGGGACACGATGTTTTTACCCAGGTTCGGGCCCTCTCGATGGAGGTAAAACCCTACTCATGCTTGATTAATATTGATGATATGGGTAGTACAAGAGTGGATCTACCATGAGATCAAGGAGGCTAAACCCTAGAAGCTAGCCTATGGTATGATTGTTGTAATGGTTGTTCGTCCTACGGACTAAAACCCTCCGGTTTATATAGACACCAGAGAGGGCTAGGGTTACACAGAGTCGGTTACAATGGTAGGAGATCTACATATCCGTATTGCCAAGCTTGCCTTCCACGCGAAGGAAAGTCCCATCCACACACGGGACGAAGTCTTCAATATTGTATCTTCATAGTCTTGGAGTCCGGCCGATGATGATAGTCCGGCTATCCGGACAACCCCTAGTCCAGGACTCTCTCAGTAGCCCCTGAACCAGGCTTCAATGACGATGAGTCCGGCGCGCATATTGTTCGGCATTGCAAGGTGGGTTCCTCCTCCGAATAAATTCATAGAAGATTGCGAACACCAGGATAGTGTCCGGCTCTGCAAAATAAATTCCACATACCACCGTAGAGAGAATAATATGTACACAAGGTCAATCTGCTGACGTATTTTGGGGCGTGATGTCGCACCACTACCAAGCCTTTACTTGAATCGTTTTTATTATACCACCTCAGCGCGTTTAGCGAAGCGGTTTCCTTGGCACGTCTTGTCGAAGCAGAGATCGTGTTCCCCTTATTCTGGGATTCCCATCAATACGGACGTGGGTAAACCAACCGCACCCATTGTCACGCCTCCTCTATCGAAGGCGAGTCCCAAACGGTCACGGGGACGGCTCTTGGTATTCTCCCTCTTTATAATGGGACCAAGGCTCGTTTCTTTTCTTCAATCCTCAATCGAATCTGTCCCTCGCCCCGAGTTCCAACACCCAGAGCCTCAGATTCGAGCGCCTCGGACCTTCAACGATGTCCGGATCCGACCTACAGGGCCGGTGGATGCCCTCCTCCGTCACGGAAGAGGACGTGCAAAAGCTGAGAGAAGCCAAGTACTTGACCTACGAGATTTCACATAGGCTGCCCGCCAAAGGGCAAGTCATTCCCACTCCCGAGCCCGGCGAAAGCGTCGTGTTTGTGTCCCACCTCCGTCGGGGTTTAGGCTTCCCGATGGATCCTTTTGTGAGAGGGCTCATGTTTTACTATGGATTGGAATTCCATGACCTGGCTCTGGAGTCCATCCTCCACATCTCGTCATTCATTGTCGTCTGTGAAGCCTTCCTCCGCACTACCCCCCACTTTCGTTTGTGGCTAAAAACCTTTAACGTGGAGCCGAAGACGATCGAGGGGCGCCAAGCAGAGTGCGGCGGGGCGGTTGTAAGCAGAAGGGCCGATGCTCCATGGCCCGAGGGCTCTTTCCAAGAGGAGCTCAGCTTGTGGCAGCAGGAGTGGTTTTATATTACCGCTCCCAGGGGCAGCAGGCAGAAGCCGCCGCCCATCTTCCGCTCGGGACCTCCACGACGGCTGATGTCATGGGTCAACCAAGGGCTCAACTAGGGGCCGTCAAAGGACGTGCCCCTATTGCAGGGCCGGATTCGAGACCTCCAAGAGAGGGAGATCGATCTGGTGGTGGTGATGCAGGTCATGCTGATTAGGCGTCTTCTGCCCTGCAAATGTCGTCCTCTCCAGCTGTGGGAATTCAATCCGGAGGGACAGCGAATTCTCCAACACTTCATGGGTGCGACACCCGTGAAGATGTACAAATTGTTCTTCGGATCACAAGAGGTGTGTCCGGAATTGACCGAGGATGCCAGCCTAAGCTGCAATCGCCCGGATGCACAAGTAAGTAGCTCTGTGTCCGGACATACCATTCGTTTGCATTTCTAGGATTTGCCTTGTGACCAACTGTCCTCTGAACAGGAGTGGATAGCGCAAGCAAAACTGATACGGTGTCCGGCTCCCCTCCCGGAGAACGCGCCGGATCCCGTGCTGGTCAGGATGCTGGAGGTTGCGCCTTCAAAGGAAGGAGAAGGGGAAAACAGAGGAACTACCGCCTCTACCAAGGAGGCTTTTGAGAAAGGGGGATCGAGAATCCCTCCTCCCAAGGGGAGAAGAGGACCGCTTCCGAAAACCCGGAGGCCAAGGCCTCGAAGCGGGGGAAGAGATCTTCTCCAGAGGGTCCTGCGTCCGGGGAGGCCCTGGCCGCACTATCTCCCCTAAGGAATCAGCCCTCCAGCGAGCCGTAAGTAGAAAAAAGGGGGAGTTTTGTAATGAGGGACATCCCTATTTGAGCTTCTGAGGATAACCTAAGTTTTTACCTTGTAGTTCGGATCTCCGTCCTTCTCAGATGAGCTCGTCTTCGGGGGACCTTCGTCCGGGGATCATGGAGAGCGAGACGCCTCCATCTGCCGCACCGTCAGGTGGGGCGGACGACCCTGAGGTGTCATCACGGAGGGTATCCCCAAGTCCGGCAGGGCCAAAGAGTTCGGCACCAACTGGTGTACGGCCGGGGGAGCTGAAGGATCTGCTTGAGAGGGCGTCTATCTCAGAAGATCACCGTACATTGATGAGTATGGTGATTGGAAGAATTTCATCGGCCGAAGGCGGGCTGCATGATGCCGTCGGAAGTTTGCTGGCGGGGTTTGAGGTACCTAAAAATGACATACCTTTTGACAGTTTTGCACATAAAGTGCACCCTGTATAGATAGTAGCCCCTGAGACTCGGTATGTTGTCGAAAGTGACAGCGTGCCGAGGATCGTAATCTCAGGTATTAATTCTTGCCTTTCCAACACAGGTGGCGGATAGTCCGGTGACCAGCCGGACTGATGGAGTTGCTGAACTAAGGCGGCAACTCGATGTTATGGATGCGGACATCGCGCTGGTCAATAAGCGACATGATGAGTCGCAAGGTAGGTTATTTCTCCGTGGTCACCTAGTAGGGGAGCCGAAGCTCACTCCTTACAACATGTGTGTTCGATGCAGATGGTGCCGCTGCTGTGGAGGACCTTCGAGCAGAGCTTGCTCGAGCCAAGGAGCAGGCCAGGAGGAGTAATGCGGCTGCCTCGAAGGCGGCCGAAGAGCTAGAAGCCGAAAGGGCTGCTCACTGCCGAAGCAGGGAAGTGCTGGCCGAAATGGCTGTGAAGCTGAAGGATGTTACTGACTGCTATGAGGTTCTTGAAAAAGAACGCTGAGCGGAGAAAGAAAGCTTGAAGAAGGCCACCACCGAAGCCAAGGATGACCGTTCTGCGATGGGGCTATAAAGGAGGAGCTGCGCCAGGCCGGAGATATTGCGGCTGGCAAGCCTTTTCTGCTGCGCAGGAGGTTTACAGATCCGAAGTATGCTCAGCTTGGCCAGTTGTGGGGTCTGGAGGATCCTTATATGGATTTAGCGGTGAGTGCGGCAGATGCTGTTGTGCACTTCCGAACTGAAAAGGATCACTAGACAGAAGAGCTTTTTTGGTCTCAATTCCACAGTCCGGAGCGTTCACTTCCGCTGACCGATCGGTTGGCTGAGTGGGCTGAGCTGAATAGATTGTCCGGACTTGCCATGACGGATGTAGTGACTCATATCTGGCCGGATAGGCCCAAGCCGAAGAGTTATTTTGGCTTATTGCAGCAATTCCTTGGGGCGGTGCCGCATATCAAGGCGATGAAGCGGTCGGCCTGCATAGAGGGTGCACGGATGGCCCTCGCCCGTGTGAAGACATACTGGGCGGAGATGGATGCCACCGATGTTGCAACCCGGGGTCCGGACGAGAGCCGGTTACCCGCCGAGCACTATTTTGGGGAAGTTCTGCGAGGTGCTCGTGCAATAGAGTCGCAATGCTCGAAGAATGTCATGTTCAAATGATCTTTATGACTTGTAAAACGATATTTATAATATAAGTGTTTTTTATACTTGTGTGTTCACGTATTTGAGATATCTCCTGTGCGGCCGTTAATGTATACTTGTGTATAACCTGAAAGATGGCAGTCTTCGGCTTCAGCCCCCACGCACATGGTGCGGGGGTGTTTGCAAAAATAGCGCATTTTCACACTTAATCCAACGTCTTTGTCCTATGAAGGAGGTGGTAGCATAGCAAACGAGGCAACCGGACTATAATGATTTATCACTTTCACTTAGCCATAGGAGTTCGAGGGTGGGGCTATGATATAGCCCCTAGGAGCACCGCGCTCTCCGAATTCGAGGCGCGTTTGTGCCTGACCGGGAAACGGTCCTTCGTCAAAGCGGAGGAATTCTAAACATTCCGGTTGTCGATCGAGTGGTTGACCAGTCTCTCGCTGTATCATGACAGTCAGTTTTCAGCTTTCTCTACTAAGGTGCTCGCCCAGTCAAACCGGGGCACAATCGCAGTAGTTCTCCTGGTGCCGCGTTAGCCGATGATACGAAATGTAAGACAGCAAAACACAGGAGCCGGGCAAACCCAACATTTGACCAAAGACATGATACGGAGCTGATGCATATAAGGCCTAACTCGAGACGCCGAACACTCCCTAAGGTATCCCGTCTTTATGATAACGGGCAGAACAATGCCCTTAGCCCCTAGTGTCCAGGTACAGGCGATAATTTCTGGCGCGGCCGATGCCAAAACGCCAGCCTCCTCGTTGGTTATGGTGAAAACCCGTGGGATATGAATCAACAAGAGACAGTAAGAAAGGTCTACGCAGGGTCTTAATCTGAAAAGAATCCTTGCCACGGGTCCCTGCTGCACGTCTGCGCCTGTGTCTCCGTTGTGCCGTATCCTGGACGGGTGTACATGTTGTTCATCTGTAAAAAGAGAGGAACTTAGCTTAAAAAGGAATCGTGCAAAAAATTTATTGAATACAAAATATGAATGAATGAATAAAGTTGAGCTTTATTGGCTCTTTATTGTTTGTACGCGCAGCCCCTTATGAAGGGGTATGCGGCTAGGAAGCCCCTAGTTTATTTGTACCGGACTCGCCTAGCCGTGTCCGGGGTCTTCAACGACCTTTTAATGAGATGATGCCGCGTGGACCGGGCATTTTAAGTGTAAGAGACGCGTAGTGCGGTATTGCGTTAAAGCGGGCGAAAGCTTCACGTCCCAATAGTGCTTGATGGCTACATGGAAGATTAGCTTTTCGCGACGGAAGTTGTCGGGTGATCCGAACACAACTTCTAATAGTAAGGAGCCCGTGCACTTGGCGTAAGGGCCCGGCGTAACTCCTTTGAAGGAAGTGCGGCTATGGCGAATTTTAGTAGGGTCTATCCCCAACTTGCGGATTGTGTCCGGATATAGCAGGTTTAAATCGCTGCCGCCATCCATTAGGACGTGTGTAAATTGTAGTCCGTCGATTATAGGATCCAATATCAGAGCAGTCCATCCTGCGTTTCAAATACTTCTGGAATAGTCCAGGTGGTCGAAAGTAATTGGTTTTGACATCCAATCGCTGGGTTCCGCTAGGGTGGACCGTGCGATACATACTTTAGCGGATGCCGCACTATTGTTCCGTATTATCACATGAAGTGAGTTTACTGTTTTGACTTCTTGTGGGAAAGTCTTTTGTTTTCCGGCGCTCTGCTGGTGGGGTTCGTCGTCATCCTTGCTTGGCGCGTCGAGCCCCTTGTGTTCGGCGTTGAGTCGGCCAGACTGTTTGAAGACCCAACAATCTCGGTGGGTGTGGTTTGCAGGCTTCGCGGGGGTACTGTGGATTTGACATATCCGATCCAAAATTTTGTTTAAGTTGGATAGCTCGTCACTGTTGTCCTTAAGAGGCAGTGTTTTTTTGTTCGGCCGCGAGCTTTTGAATCCAGCGTTGACCGCCGTGTTCTTTGGGCTTTTTTCTTTATTTCGGCGGTGGTCATTTCTGCGCCGTGATTTTCCATTTCCATCTCTGATCTCGGATGTACTCAGGTCGCTGGTGCTGCATCTTGCTAGCCAGCTGTCTTCCCCCGCGCAAAAGCGGGTCATGAGGCTTGTTAGCGTGGCCATTGTTCTTGGCCTTTCCTGGCCGAGGTGTCTGGCGAGCCATTCGTCTCGGACGCTATGTTTGAAAGCTGCTAGGGCTTCGGCGTTCGGACAGTCGACTATTTGGTTCTTTTTAGTGAGGAACCTGTTCCAGAATTTGCGCGCTGATTCTCCGGGCTATTGGGTTATGTGACTTAAATCGTCTGCATCCGGAGGGCGGACATAAGTCCCCTGAAAATCTGCTCTAAACGCGTCCTCGAGCTCTTCCCAACTTCCAATGGTATTTTCTGGGAGGCTTTTGAGCCAATGCCGAGCTGGCCCTTTGAGCTTGAGGGGTAGACATTTTATGGCGTGGAGATCGTCTCCTCTAGCCATATGTATGTGTAGGATGTAATCCTCAATCTAGACTCCGGGGTCTGTTGTTCCGTCGTATGCCTCTATGTTTACGGGCTTGAACCCCGTTGGAAATTCATGATCCAGCACCTCATTGGTGAAACATAGTGGGTGTGCGGCACCCCTGTAATTGGTTGTGCCGTTGTCTTCGAACACTCGGCGTGTTGTGTTGCTTCCTGGGGCCCTCTTCTTTGGCCCATAAATGGACCTGACCGGGCCATTTGTTTTGCGAGGGTCATGTGCCGGCTTGTATGCGGCGCCGCTTGTTGCTCTTGGCCTGTCATCTGGTCGTCTATCCGGCCAGGCGGCCTCCTTGCTTTTTGACTGTGGGGGCTCTACGGCCTCCTCGTCGAATTCGGGCAGCAGCTTGCGCTTCGGATAGCTCTTTGTTTGGTGGCTGTTGCCATATTTGTCCGCGGTCTTGAGTACTTTGCTCCACCTCATTCTGAGTATGTCTTCCGCTGTTTTGAGCTTCTGTTTCTGCTTCTTCAAGCTTCTTGCAGTGGCGACAAGCCTTTTGTGAAGGTTTTTATGCTCCAGTGGTGTGTCCGGCGTGAGATCGTCTGGACTATTGTTTTCGCTGAGGATAGGTTGATTATCCTATTCATCCTGTTCGGATGGTTGCTTGGTTGCATGTTTGTCGCCCACTAGTTTGTCCTGCTCTATGGCTGGGTCATTACGAGTGCTATTGTTATCGAGGCGGGACTTGGGGCGGTGCTTACGTCGCCGTTTCGGTTGTTTTTCAGAGGGATTATCCTTCGTCGTGTCCCGTTGTTCCTCATTATCGCTCCCTTTTGGGGTGTCCACCATATATATATCATGAGTTGAGGTGGTCTTCCAGTTCCCCATAGGCGCTGGTTCTTGGTCGTCTCCGGCATCGTCGTCCATGCCGTCGATGTCTTCGGAGTCGTAGTCTAGCATGTCGGTTAGATCGTCGACAGTGGCTAGAAAGTGGGTGGTGGGTGGGTTTTGAACTTCTTCGTCATCCGCATCCCAACCGTCCTGACCGCAATCCGGCCAGGGCTCTCCTGATAACGAGAGATGCTTTAGCGAATTCAGGATGTCGCCAAAGGGTGAGTGCTGAAAGATGTCCGCGGCGGTGAACTCCATGATCGGCGACCAACCGGATTTGATTGGTAGGGGCGCAGGAGGTTCGGAGTCCGGCAAGGAGTCCGGCACCTCAGAGTCACGAGCTTTACGAGGGACAAGGTCAGTATTCGGCTCCATCGCCGTAGAGATTGCAGCTCCCGAGGCGGTGTCCAGCCACCTGTCCTCGATCTGCGCGGTCAGCTCCGAACTATGGGTCGGAGCGGACTCATGTGCGGCTTCCAGGGCACTGTCCGATGGCAGAGCTAAATCATGCCCATCATGACAGTGTGGCGCGCTCGGCTGTGGCTCGAATCCATCAAAGATCAAGTCTCCGCGGATGTCGCCCGTGAAGTTTAAGCTTCCAAATCTGACCTGATGGCTAGGGGCGTAACTTTCGATCTGCTCCAGATGGCCAAACGAATTGGCCCGCAGCGCAAAGTCGCCGAACACAAAGATCTGTCCGGGGAGAAAAGTCTCGCCCTGGACTGCGTGGTTGTTGATGATTGAAGGAGCCATCAAGCCTATCGGTGACGACGCAGAGGAACTCTCAATTAAAGCACCAATGTCGGTGTCAAAACCGGCGGATCTCGGGTAGGGGGTCCCGAACTGTGCGTCTAGGCGGATGGTAACAAGAGACAAGGGACACGATGTTTTTACCCAGGTTCGGGCCCTCTTGATGGAGGTAAAACCCTACTCCTGCTTGATTAATATTGATGATATGGGTAGTACAAGAGTGGATCTACCACGAGATCAAGGAGGCTAAACCCTAGAAGCTAGCCTATGGTATGATTGTTGTAATGTTTGTTCGTCCTACGGACTAAAACCCTCCGGTTTATATAGACACCGGAGAGGGCTAGGGTTACACAGAGTCGGTTACAATGGTAGGAGATCTACATATCCGTATTGCCAAGCTTGCCTTCCACACCAAGGAAAGTCCCATCCAGACACGAGACGAAGTCTTCAATCTTGTATCTTCATAGTCTTGGAGTCCGGCCGATGATGATAGTCCGGCTATCCGGACACCCCCTAGTCCAGGACTCCCTCAGTGAACTACTCCCTCCTCGTCATGGACACCGCCGGGATGATGAAGATGGCCACTGGTGATGGTTACCCCCTCCGACAGGGTCCCGAAACGGGCTCCCAATTGGTTTTTCATGGCTAAAGAGGCTTGCGGCTGTGGAACTCCCGATTTAGGTTTCTTTTGGGGGTTTCTATATTTATAGGAATTTTTGGCGTCGGTTTCATGTCAGGGGGGTCCACGAGTCAATGCAAAGGGTGGAGCACCCTCCCGGGGGGTAGGGCGTGCCCTCCACCCTTGTGGTTGGCTCGGGACTCTTCTGGTCCAATTCTTTTGCTTCGGGGGCTTCTTCTGGTCCATAAAAAATCATCATAAATTTTCAGCTCGTTTGGACTCCGTTTGGTATTCCTTTTCTGTAAAACTCAAAAACAAGGAAAAAACATAAACTGGCATTGGGCTCTAGGTTAATAGGTTAGTCCCAAAAATAATATAAAATAGCATATAAATGCATATAAAACATCCAAAACGGATAATAATAGCATGGAACAATAAAAAATTATAGATACGTTGGAGATGTATCAGATCCCTTGCCTTCGCCGTCTTCACTGCGACCTTCCCGCTATTGCTCCCATGTTGCACGAAGTTAACCGCTATGAGTGGGAGCAAATGAGCGCTAACCTCGCCAACAAGGACGTCATACTCCATGAGCTCCACAGTGTCCTGAGTAGCACTGCTCTCTGTTTGGAGAGCGAGTCCACAGAACTCCGTGGTCGGGTGGAGATGGAGCTGATCCGCCGCTGTGAGGCAGAGCAGATCTTCGCCAACCTCCACACCAAGCACTACAACTGTGTGGCATCACTGTGACATATGTACCTTGTCCTGAATAAGGACATGGACATCCTCAGCCTTGATAGGTTTGCCCCATACCATTCCTTTGATGACGGGAAGCCGAACCACTTGGTGTTCTTCTTCCAGCATCTGGCAGCGCGGTTTGGAGAGTTCTGCCAGAAGGGTGCAACAACACAGGAGGCAGAGGTGGACTGGGTTGTGTGTGCGGTGGTGAACCACATTCTTGCCGGCATCCACAATGCCTCACCCGACTTTCCCATGGAGGTTCTTCTGGAGGAGCTCAACATGAAGGACTAGCGCTGGGCCGAGCAGGAGGTGGCAGCCATTGCGGAGGTGCTGGTGCAGCAGGAGAAGGAGAGCGACCTTTTCGGCATCCACAATATTTCTTCTCTCTAATCGCCCTCCGGACATCATCATTCCACCATCAGGTATCCTTATCCTCGCTTCTCCTTTCCCTGGAGACTCCAAACTCTTCCAAGGCCACCTTACGAATGCAAGTCGCCATCTTCATCCACATATTGTCCGCATCCCCTCCGTCCTCCCAAGGGCCCTCCTTAATGACCCTCTCCTTGAACGCTTGAGCTACCTCCCCCTTGAGCTTCCACGACTTCATTCTAGAGACTTTGGCATGCTTATCCCGTTGGACACGAATCTGAAAGCGGAAGTCAGCAACCACCAGCTTATGCTGCTAACGTGACACTATGATCAGAGACCCTTCGACGAAATTGTGTGTGATGCCATAATCGCAAACGATGGTGTAAAATAACCGTCAAAAAAGGTGCAAAATGTTTGCGATGGAGGGCACATCAAACACGGTTCAGATTTTAGTTGCGTGTGCGATGCAGGGCATATGGTTCAAATCAATTAACTGTTTGCGATGAGGAGGAACAAAAGAAACGGGCAACCAGATGAAGGTGTTTGCAATGTACAACATACGGTTCACTCGGATGAACTGTTTGTGATTAGATAACACAAAAGAAACGGTCAGCCCGATCAAGGTGTGTGTGATGTACAGCATATGGTTCACTCGGATGAACTATTTGTGATTAGGCAGGAGAACAGAAATGATTCAATATAACAAGATGTGTGTGATACGTGACAAACAGGTCTATAATCCGAAATGTGTGCGAAGAACGATAATGCAGATGATTGCTTCTAATAAGACGTATGTGATATGCTCTGTCTACACAACATCTATTGGCCATTCTGGGATGGGCGGTCATCCGGATACGCCATAAGGATGTGAAGAGGCATTCCTATAAGCAAGGACTAGTTGTTCCACCAGTAGCTCATATAAGAAAACTATCAAGTTAAGTGTGCTTAGGCTGGAGCAGCCATCAGATGGGTGACTGGATGGGAAGTTGTGTCGATGTTAAATTAGGTGATGGGAAGGGTCATTTCGGTCAAATGACCTAAAGGCCCCATTCCCTCGGCTAATTTAACCTCAAGGTCCTTTTTTTTATTTTTTATTTTTAACACATGTTAAAGAAGGTCTACCACATTACTTTTTGACAATGTGCGATACGTGGCATATAGTTGATCCATCCAATCTATTTGTGATGGAATAGGCCGTGTGTGTTGTGGGCAAACGCTTGCTATTATTCAACCCTTTGGGATTGATGAATTCATCACCGACGGGTTCCCTAGTGTGGTCCATGTTCATCTTATCATCAACTACTTCTTGTGCTAGCTTGATGCTAAGTTTCCATTAATTGATGGCGCTTTATGAACATGCCACCATTTCCCACCATTTCCTCACCTATTCCCACCACCCTGCTATATTCCGCATAGGGGGCGCACGACGCACAGAGGCGACAAGCGCAACCTGTAGCACATCCACCTTTTCCAAGCATGCCAACCCACAAAAGCGCCGCCCCTGCCATCAACCTCGTCGATAAGGAAAATGAGCAGGCGCCATGGCCTGTCGAGGCCGAGGCGCTCCCCGGAAACGCGATGGACAACGCCGTGATGCGCATCATCGCAAAGGTTGAGCATACCTTTGGCGCATGGCGCTTGAGCGCCGCGGATCAAACTAGGCATGTCAGCGCCGACAGGCTGCAGCTCGCCACACAACATGATCAATGGCGCGCCGCAAAGCAAGCTAGGCGTGTCCGTGCCGATAGACTGCGGCTCGCCGCACGGCGAGACCGTTGGAGCGCCGCAGAGCAAGAGGCGCGGTGCGCCGCACAGCCAGAGCGGATCCATCGGTGCTTGCCTGCTGTCGACATGGCGTCGCAGCTGGGTACACGTCCCGTCAGTACCCCCATTCCTCCCCAGGAGTGGGCAGAGGCCCTCAGCACCGTACTTGCACCAGAGGCCGCCCGCACTGTACTTGCACCAGACGCCCGCTGCGCCGTTCGCATGGGTGCCACCGTTCGCCTTGTCCACGGCCCGCTGGATGCCAACACGCTGGTCCGTAGGCTCGACCGCCTCCTTGGCCCAGGTGTCCACCTGGGCGCAGTAGAGGAACATGGCCGTCACATCCTCAAGCTCGTGATCTCTGCTGAAATAGCCAACTTGGATCTCGAGATCGCGCTCCAGATGTACCGCGAGCATGTCTACCGCTTGGACGAATGCCTGCACGAGTTCAGGCAGAGCCAAGAGCTACCCTAGGAAAGGGCCGGTGGTCATGGTCTCATGGACGCGTTTTATTTTGATAAGTCGTTTCGACGTGGATAGCTTTCACAGCAATCATAGTATTGCACTGTTTATTGCTCTGTTTATTGCTCTGTTTCAATGTGTGTACTCTGTTTTCCATTCTTATGTGTTCTGTTTCAATGTGTGTATATACGCTTTTCATTCTGTATATGTGGATGATAACAGCTAGATTCAAATTAGTATACAAAAACATATAGAAAATGAAATTCATAATATATATATATTAATTGTTCATTAGATCATCACAGAATATATATATATATATATATATATATATATATATATATATATATATATATCACATATACATGATGATACTTAACTACTAGGTACAATGCATAAAATTGAAATCGAACAATACTAAAACTAATAATCCCTCCTGAGGCCAGTATTCCGGCAACCCCTCGCCAGCAGCTCCCTGGTGCACGACGTCTTCGCAGTGCGGAGGCAGTACTCTGACTCCTCCGCCTCGTAGCGCTTGACGTACCGATCTGCCTCTTGCTGGCGGATGGGCGAGGCCGATCTTGCCATTTTATTGGGCACCGACCGGAGCTCCTCGTCGGTGGCACGCTAGAGCTTATCAGCCCACGTCCATGTAGTGACGAGGCGCCCAGTGCCTATGACCTTCCTCGCGAAGTACCCGTCTTCGTACACCTCCTCGGCAGGACGACGCGCTCGCCCCAAAGCTTCGCCGCCTCCTTTTTCCAGGAGGCATCACGGGCTTCACAGGTCGCCTGGTACCTGGCTTCCTCCTCCGCCATCTCCTTCTTGAACGCCACTTTCCTGGCTTTCTCAGCCGGCGGCAACGACTTCCACAGACAAAGATTGTACTGGCCCCAAAACCAATCCAAAGTTGGGGGGTCCGGCGCAACCTTGTCAGGCGGCGCGTAGGGGTCCTCGCCGCTGCTAATCGATTGAGCGTCCTCAGGGGGCGGCGACTCCTCGTCAGCGCGTGGGCAGACCGGTGGCGCCATGGCAGAGATTTGAGAGAGAGAGGGAGAGAGAGAGAGAGAGAGAGAGAGAGAGAGGGCGAGTGAGGGGAGGATGTAGAGGAGAATGCAGGCGGGACGACATGAGCAAGGTAGTATTTATTGGCGGCCGTAATCTAGATTGACGGAGATAGTACACATGCCGGTCGCTAGAATTTACAAGTACTGTAGTTTGAATTACACACAATTCCCGTAGGAAATCCGTGTGTGAACATAATAGCTGACGGTTTCCAATACAGAGCCGTGTCTGATTAATGATCCCCGCCAATCACCTACCAAACCTCGAGCCGTGAGATAGAGTGCCAAACCTGTGGGGGGCGGTTGTCTTGCTACATCTTTACATTTTCTTTTTTTTGAACACCACATATTTATATCATCTGATGATTTTTTAACTCGCACACAAGTACACAAAAATATAATTTTTCAAACCGTTTTGGTTAGGCGTTGCATGTAGATGTAGTTCAATTTTGAATTATGGTCATTAAATGGTTAGAAAATCTATTAAATGTCTTTAAAAGGTCAAATGACCCTTGGAAATTTCCAATTTTTCAGATGATAGTTGTATTAGTTCACGTTAAACGTAGGAAAAAATTTGAAGGCCGTAAGAGGAAGCAATCTCCCGTCCGTCAGCAAACTTGCATTGTTCCCTCTCGGAACCATGAACCTTCTAGTGAGTTGCTCCGGTTTGTGAGGGTGTGTGTCCAAACTTCCGTCAAACAGGCCAATTTTTTTTACCACATCATCTTGGTGGCATGACATTAAATCAAGCAAGCTTTCATGTTTTTCTGATCATTTTTTAATTTTTTGGAATTAAAATACCATGGCATGCACTCCATGCATGTGACCATGCCTTGACACCAATATGTTTGAAAATTCCTTCTAATTTATTGCACATGGGATTAACTCGCACACAAGTACACAAAAATATAATTTTTCAAACCGTTATGGTTAGGCGTTGCATGTAGAAGTAGTTCAAATTTGAATTACGGTGATTAAATGGTTAGAAAATCACTTAATGTCTTTAAAAGGTCAAATGACCCCTGAAATTTAAAAAAAAATCACATCACAGTTGTATTAGTGCACGTTAAACGTAGGAAAAAAAATTGAAGGCCGTAAGAGGAAGCTATCTCCCGTTCGTCATCAAACATGCATTGTTCCCTCTCGGAACCACGAACCTTCTAGCGAGTTGCTCCGGTTTATGAGGGGTGTGTGTCCAAATGTTCATCAAACATGCCAATTTCTCTACCACATCATCTTGGTGGCATGATATTACATAAACCAAGGTTTCTTGTGTTTCTGATCATTTTTCTATTTTTTTTGAATTAAAATGCCATGTCACTCCATGCATGCGTATGCATGTGTCCGTGTCCTGAGACCAATATGTTTGAAAATTCCTTCTAATTTACTGCACATGGAATTAACTCGCACACAAGTACACAGATATGATTTTTCAAACCGTTTTGGTTAGGCATTGCATGTAGATGTAGTTCAAATTTGAATTATGGTCATTAAATGGTTAGAAAATCACTTTTAAATGTCTTTAAAAGGTCAAATAACCCCTAGAATTTTCCAAAATTTCACATTACAGTTGTAGTTGTGCACGTTAGACGTAGAAAAAATTTGAAGGCCGTAAGAGGAAGCTATCTCCCGTTCGTCATCAAACATGCATTATTCCCTCTCGGAACCCCGAACCTTCTAGCGAGTTGCTCCGGTTTGTGAGGGGTGTGTGTCCAAAATTTTGTCAAACATGCCAATTTCTTTACCACATCATCTTGGTGTGACATTACATCAACCAAGCTTTCATGTGTTTCTAGTTTTTTTAAAATTAAAATGCCATGCCACTCCATGCATACGTATTCATGCATATGTGTCCATGTCGTGATACAAATATGTTTGAAAATTCCTTCTAGTTCACTGCACATGGAATTAACTCGCACACAAGTACACAAATACGATTTTTCAAACCGTTTTGGTTAGGCGTTGTAGGTAGATGTAGTTCAAATTTGAATTACGGTAATTAAATGGCTAGAAAATCACTTAAATGTCTTAGGTCAAATGACCGCTAGATTTTTCAAAAATTTCACATTACAGTTGTAGTAGTGCATGTTAGACGTAGAAAAAAATTTGAAGGCCGTAAGAGGAAGCTATCTCCTGTTCGTCATCAAACATGCATTGTTCCCTCTCAGAACCATGAGCCTTCTAGTGAGTTGCTCCGGTTTGTGAAGGGTGTGTGTCCAAACTTTGGTCAAACATGCCAATTTTTTACCACATCATCTTGGTGGCATGACATTACATCAACCAAGGTTTTATGTGTTTCTGATTTTTTTGGAATTAAAATGCCATGTCACTCCATGCTTAATTGTGTCATAGCCCTTAGACCTATATGTTCGAAAATTCTTTCCAATTTACTGCACATGGAATTAAATCGCACACAAGTACATGAAATATGTGTTTTCAAATCGTTATGGTTAGCTGTTGCATGTACATGTAGTTCAAATTTCAATTAAAGTCATTAATTAAATGGCTACAAAATCACTTAAATGTCTTAGAAGGTCAAATGACCCCTGAAATTTTCCAAAATTTGATATGACAGTTGTATTAGTACTACAAAATTTCTCGCTCATTTAAAACACCATCCGTTGGCACTTTATTCCAAATTCATCTTTCACAGCTAATACAAAATATCTACAACATAACACACAGTTGTTTTCTAGGAACCATTTGCGATGAAAATATCTGGGTCTATTTAAGTCTCCCTCCTTAAGCTTCGTCGGCTCGTCTAGTCTAGTGCCGGCAACCCCCGAATCCATGAATCCCGATCCCCATTCCCGCACCCCCCCTTCTTGCAAAGATGAGGCCGTGGAAGTGCTTCATGAAGGCCCGTACAATGGCCGCGTCCCGCCCCCCAAGCGCCGCCACCTACGCCGAGAGCACGGCTGCCTACGCCGAGAGTGTCGCCGCATTCGCATTGAGCGCGGCTGCTTCCGTCAAGAGGGCGTCTACGGCAGCCGACAGGGCAGCTGCAGCAGCCGAGACGGCTGCAGCTGCTGCTCCGATGGCGGCTACAAACACCGAGAGCGCTCGAGCTGTCTTCCGTGCCGCAGATGTCACCCTGGCCTGGGTCGAGGCCATCCACGGCAAGATTGAGGATGCACACGCCAAGATATTCTAGGCCACCTTGGACTCCAGCATGCAACCCACATCTGAAAAGGCGACGGTTGTCGTGGAGCACCTGCTTCCTCATGAGGTGCCGAGCGGGAGCTGGAGATGCAGGAGGCAGCAGAGTTCAAGGAGCGCTGGGAGGATGAGTTGCGCGTGGCTGAGGTTGAGGTAGAGAAGAGTCTGTCCGTCGAGGATTCGGCGGTGGAGTACCAACACGAGCTCTGGCGCAGCCACTACTACGAGTACTACAACCTTGAGGGCTACGCCTAGGACGAGGATGAGGACGAGGACGCGGTCGACTTGAGCAGGGGTGACGCGGAGTCCACCAACGGTGGCATGTCGCCAGGACATGTCATCGATGTCTCATCTCACACCGGCGATGCATAGGCTGGCACGGCGGCGGATTTTTAATTATGCATACTTAGGCTTTGTTTTTAATGCTGGTCTTTTGTTAGAGCAATGTTTAGGTCAACTGGCTCTGTGTAATTACTAAAATTGCTCGATTCAGTAAGTGTGGTTGGTCTGCTGTATGCTCTTTTGTGTGCCCAAATTAGCAAGCGATGTCAAATTATGCAATGATGTACCCGGGGAAATTTTCACCAAAATTTGAATTATCAAACTCATCCCATGCGCGTAAAGTAGAAGAATCGTTTGCGATGCACACAATCGTTCAATGTGAATGGTCCGGTGGCACCACGCGCGTTCAAAGTGAATGTGTCCATGCCTTGAGACCAAAATTTGAATTATCAAACTCATCCCATGCGCATAAAGCAGAAGAATCATTTGCGATGCTCACAATCGTTCAAAGTGAATTGTCTGGAGGCACCGCGTGCAAAGTTTCCCTCCACATTTCCAAAATTTTGGCCTACCGCCAAAATATCTACCACCGCCCCCTTCCCCACCCCCTTTTCACCCTGACCAGAAGTCACATTTCCCCTGTTTCCTCCTTCGATCCTTCCTTGCTAAGCTATAGCCGCTTCCTCACTCTCGCCTTCTCGCATCCTACCGTCGGGGTCGCCATGGTCTTCTTCAAAGACATCTCCAGCGGTTCCTCCTCCGGGGACTACTCCTTCACCACCCGGGTATGCCTCTCTTCTCTTTCTCGGGCTATGACTTGGGATAAAGGATTTTTTCCCGGAGGTCGATTTGAGTCGTTTCTTCCTCTTGTAGCTCCCTAAGACCATCAGTGGCAACGAATGGAGCGAGGTGGCTGAAGATCTATCTTCTCATTGTCACCATCAATCTTCATGTGTGAAGCTAGTTGTGTTTGATTCCGTGGATAGTGGGAGGAAGTTTCTGGCATGTGAAGAGAAGGTTAGACCCTCTTTCGTTGTTACAAATCATTTGTTAGATGTGATTCAGACAATGTCACGGTCCCAACCCATTCATACCGCACCTTCAACCAAACGCATCCTAAGACAGTGTCACAGTTCATACCTAGTATCTTAAATTGTTGCCATCTCATCAGCTGTGCCATTAGAAAATTATTTGGCACCGCGTCAACAGTTTGTGCAGCCAACTTTGGTCCACACATCCAAGCAGCCAAGCAGTAAAATACTAAATCTTTATGGCATGAAGGAACTGGGTATCAGAGCAACTACGTGCTCCGGAGTCCGGGTCCCTAATTTTTTTTCTGCCGCATCGGCTCGCGAGTGCAGGGAACTGGTGCGAGATGTAGCAACATTTGTCTTTACCCCAGTTTTGGCATACATAGTGGACGGCCTTAGTGCTATTAGTTCTATGTTACTAAATTTGTGCATGTACACACCTGTTAGTATCAATTTGCTCTCATCCAAACACTGTCGCTATGCTGTTGCAGTTATATTTACCTTCCTCATAAAATGTTCAATTTGTTATTTATTGTACACGAGTAAGAACTTGTAGCATCGTTGTAGTTAATTAGAGCTTCTGATGTTCCAGAATTTGGTTGTTGTCTTAGTACCAATTATTTCATTTGCACATTGATCTTTTTGAGAAGATATGTCATAATTAACATGTTTCTTCAGTTTTTCAAAATAAGCATTGGTGATTTTCTATGTTGCTATAAACCCATTTCCCCTACAATTGTTACTGATCTAGTTTTAAATATTATAGGATGAACGAAAGTGTTCTTACTTAGATGGGTTGATCAAGAGTGGCCACAGTCTTTGAAGATGTGCCTAACGAAGCTCTGGAGCATGTATGAGGAAGAGAACACAGGTAGGCTTAGAGAAAGTCTTGTCAACGCTGAAGCATATTTCAAGATGCGGGATAAAAAGTTGAAGGTGGAGAATGAGCTCAGATTTTTTTATGTCAGACTTTGCGTGGTGTTGGCGAAGGAGGAGACACTTTCCCAGTTGGCCCGTGCAAAAATGGGTTCTTATTGAATTGAAAGCAGAGGTGGATAAGACGAGCCTGGATGATCTCGATTAGGGAAATGAATATATTGTTCTTATGAAGTTGAACTAGCTATATGTTGTAGTGTGCTGTTTTCATGTAGCTACCGTAATGTGATGTTATAATATATTTATGTGCCTGATATGAAATTGTCAAACAGCTGTTCGATATGAAATGAGAATTTGCGTCATACTGGAATTATTAATTGTAAACTAATAAACCTGCTAAATGTGCCATGGACCTTTGCAAATGGTTCTAGCAGTAAAAGTGCTTGCGATGGATAGCCCAATGCCACACAGTTTTCTTCATCAAATTGTGTGTGATATAGTTGATAAAAGCAAACTGTTAACCAAGGAAGACCGTGTGTGATAGTTACACCTTTCACACACGAGCCTACACATAAAACTGTGTGGAATGTATGTCCGAACGGAAACGTTTTCCCTGGATTGACTGTGTGGGATGTACATAAGAACAGAAACATATTCCTCGGATTGACTGTGTGTGATATACATATGAACAGAAATGATTTTCTGGGATTCACCATGTGGGATGTACATACCTACGGAAATGATTTCTGGGATTTACCATGTGGGATGTACATACCTACGGAAATGATTTTTGGGATTCACCGTGTGGGATGTACATACATATGGAAATGATTGGGTTTCGATGCATCGCCCGATCGCACACGGCCCCAGCCTGGGTCCTAGGAGGGCCTATCGTCAACGATTTATGGGTCGTGTGGGAAGGACCCCCGTATCGCCCACACTCACTGGGCGACGGTTCCAAATGTCATCGCGGAAAGGGGTTTTAAACCGTTTGTTTAGGACCGACGTGCACCAGTGTTAAGATATCTTCTCCTTCTTGATTCCTGATGCCATAGCAAAAGCCCCCATGCACCGCTCCAAAACCTATGTTAGATGTACCCATGTGGCCATCGAGGTCTCCTCCTATGAAGAGCATCTCGCCAATCGGTACACTCCTAACCATGTCTGCCAAGCCTTCCTAGAACTCCCTTTTGGTGTTCTCACTGTGGCCTACTTGTGGGGCATACTGATAGCCCACGAGTATAGGAGATTGCAACAGTTTTCGAGGGTAGAGTATTCAACCCAAATTTATTGATTCGACACAAGGGGAGCCAAACAATATTCTCAAGTATTAGCATCTAAGTTATCACTTCAACCACATCTGAAAGATTTAATATCTGCAACAAAGTAATATGGAAGTAATGGCAACGGTGGCAAAAGTAACAGTAGCAGTTTTGTAGTATTCATAATAGTGGCAACGGAAAAGTAACGGAGCAAAGATCAATATGAAATGAGCTCGTAGGTGATACATCTCCAACGTATCTATAATTTTTGATTGTTCCATGTTGTTTACTTATCAATCTTGGATGTTTTATGATCATTTTATAGTCATTTTATATCATTTTTTTGGTACTAACCTATTGATATAGTGCCAAGTGCCAGTTGTTGTTTTTCCATGTTTTTTACATCGCAGGAAATCAATATCAAACGGAGTCCAAATGCCATGAAAGTCCATGATGATTTTTTATGGGCCAGAAGGAAGGCAATGGGCCCTGGTTGCACCTGGGGGGTGCCCCGAGGGGGCACACCCTAGCGCGCCCTGGTGGGTTATGCCCACCTCGGGTGCCCCCAGACCGCCTCTGTCGGCGTCCTGGGAACGGGGGTCCCCAGACTTGCCTGCCTGCGGCCCACGGCGTGTCTCACCAGCGGCCTGGTATGGCCCGCCTTCATCAGCAAACACTAAAGACCCTCGCAAGGGGCCAAGCCTCGCGAGGCGGACAACGTAAGACCTCCTTAGGGGCGGCCTCACCAGGCTGGATCGCGAGGGGCGGAGAGATCAAGGCGAGGGGCACCTCGCGAGGTTCTTGTGACGCAAGCCGTGACGACCAAGTCCAGGCGGGCGCCGGCGTGCGCAGTGTCCTCGTTTCCTCTTTGGTCCTAAAGAGGCAGGCGCAGGCGAGGAGTCCCGAGGCATCAAGCAAAGGTTTCCATATCGATGCTACGAGACCGAGACCAGCAGGATGGCAGGACGGAGGTCACCGTGGAGCCCAAGACGGCGTCACCACAGAGCCTTTGGCAGGCGAAGACCACTTTTAGTCAAGATAACTTGTACTGGTTGTCCCCCTTCGAATTTGGCTGTTGTTGGATCCCTTCCAGCTCAATATTTGGGAAGAGGACCAGGGCCTCTATAAATAGGACTAGCCACCAAAGTAGACGAGGACGAATCATTCAGATCATCCTCAACCACACAAGCTCACCGAGCTCAAAAACACCTCTCCTCAGGAGGCTGTTCTTCCCTTGTACTTGTTCAGCCCCAGCCTACAAGGCAATCCAACACCACACACTGGAGTAGGGTATCACACCACATCGGTGGCCCGAACCAGTATAAATCTTGTGTCCCTTGTTCTTCGGGTTCGACGCGCTAAGCCTTGAGACGGTGGTGAGGGTTTGAGCTAGGGAAGAGAGAGATCTTCGTGCGCACCCCAAAGTTCGAACCTTAAGGGTCTTGCCGGAACCCAGAATCCGACATTTGGCATGCTAGGTAGGGGTGCGTCGAAGCTTTTTCTTCCATCGATCCGCGCTCCATCATCTCCGCGCCTAGTCCTCATGGCGGGCATTGCTCCTCCATCTGGGTCAGCGGACGCCCACGACGTCGCCTGGGGGCTCGGGGCATTTACCCCCGCCTTGCGGCGGGTGCAGTGGCCGCCCAAGTTCAAGCCGGAGACGCCGTCATGCTACGATGGTGCGGCGGATCCGTCGGCTTTCCTGCTGGCATATGAAGGGGCCATCCTTAGGCTGGAAGCGACATCAAGGTCATGGCCAACTGGCTTCCCATGGCCCTCGCTAGTGCGCCATGCGCCTGGCTGTTCACCCTCCTATGGTCCTCATTAGCATCTCGGGAGGAGCTGCGCGGCATCTTCGTCACGCGCTTCACAGCACCGGCGCACCTCGTCATCGCGGCACTCCTCGGCGGCTCGCAAGCACCGCCTTTGGATCGTCACACCAAGTAGTTCTACTGCCAGATTGGCACCCCTTCTGCGCGACAGAGAGCTCCCCCGATTTGGGCGGCGCCCAAGGCCGACCTGACCTTCGACTCGGGGGACCACCCTGTCACCACCATCGGTTCGGGCGTGCTCCCAATGCTTTGCACGCCCACCATCTGCAGCGTAGCTGTCACAAAGACCCTCATCGATGTTGGCGCCGGCCTCAACATGCTCTTTGTGGAAGCTTTTAGCCTTCTTCACGTACCGCTCGAGCGGCTCTGCCCCAGCAAGCCCTTCTCCAGGGTTGGCGGCGGCTCCGTCAGCCCCCTGGGGCAGATCCGTCTTCCAGTGACCTTCGGCACCCGCGACAACTACCGCACTGAGCTGATCGACTTTGGCATCGTCCGCATTGGTCTCCCGTATAGCGCCATCCTCGGGTACCCGTCTCTGGCCCAGTTTATGGCGGCGACCCATCCGGCCTATAACCTCATGAAGATGCCCGGGAGAAAGGGTGTCCTCACCATAGTTGGGGATAGCAAGGAGGCTTTGGCGGCGCTTAGGCTCGCCGTCAAAATTGCCTTTGCAGCGCGACTGACCGACGAGGCCGCTTCTGGAGTCAAGGGGGTTGCGCCAGCAAAGAAGAAGCAGTTGTTCACTCAAGACCGGGACGAAACCAAGCAGGCGCTGGTCAAGGAAGATGGGTCCTCGGGAGCTACCCTCACCATAGGCGCCGACCTCGACCCGGATCAAGAAGAGGCGTTGGTGAGATTCCTGCGCATGAACAAGTATGTATTCGCCTGGGAACCCAAGCAGCTGGTGGGGGTCCCTAGAGGGGTGATTGAGCATCACTTGAGGGTGTGCCTCAATGTGCGCCTTGCGAAGCAGAAGGTGCGATGACAATCTACAGAAAAGCAATCCTTCATCATCCAGGAAACCCGCAAGCTGGAGGCAGTGGGTGTCATCCGCGAGGTCCGGTACCCTGAGTGGCTGGCGAACCCCGTCGTTGTGCTGAAAAAGGGCGGGAAGGAGCACATGTGTGTCGACTTCACCAACCTCAACAAGGCCTGCCCTCCCCGTTCCCGCTTCCACGCATTGACCAGATTGTTGACTCCACCGCCGAGTGCGACCTGCTATGCTTCCTGGATGCGTTTTCAGGCTATCACCAAATCAAGATGGCGGTAGAAGATGTGGAGAAGACGGCCTTCCTAACCCTGTGTGGGGGTGTGCTGTTACACTTGCATGCCGTTCGGGCTGCGCAATGCAGCACTACCTTCCAGCGGCTGATGCATATCGCCCTGGGTCAGCAGCTTGGGAGGAACGCTGAGGCTTACGTCGACGACATCATGGTAAAGTCTCGGGAGGCGAGAACATTGATTCAGGACTTGGAGGAGACCTTCGCAAGCCTGCACCAGGTGGACTTGCGGCTCAACCCAGAGAAGTGTGTGTTTGGTGTCCCCTCAGGCAAGCTGCTGGGTTTCCCCATGTCCCATAGGGGGATCGAGGCTAACCCGGAGAAGGTCAAGGCGATAGAAAACATGAGCCCACCACAAACTCTCAAGGAGATACAGAAGCTTGCAGGCTGTGTTACCTCACTGGGGCGCTTCATCTCCAAGCTGGGAGAGAGCGCCCTACCTTTTCTTCAAGCTGATGAAGAAGAAAGGCCCATTCGAGTGGACCCCAAAAGCTGACCAAGCATTTCAAGACCTCAATAGATACCTGACCAGGCCTCCCGTGATGGTGGCGCCCCGCTCTCTAGAGCCCCTGGTGCTTTACCTAGCCGCCACTCCCTACTCTGCCAGTGCAGCTCTAGTGGTGGTTCGGGAAGAGCGCTAGACTAAGGATACGTCGCGCCACGTCGCACCCCCAGCAGGGGCGATCAAAGACCCGGAGGGCACCACAAAGATTGTGGCAGCTCCAACGAAAAACCAGGCCCGACAAGAGGTCCTAGAGGTTCCACCACCTCAGGAGGCGCCTCCCCTTCCGGCAGGCGTGGGCTCCATTGACACTCCTGCCCTTGTCGAGCACCCGGTTTACTTCGTCAGCACGGTCCTGCGGGATGCGAGGGCACGGTAACCCATGTCCCAGAAGCTCTTGCTAGCGCTCCTGGTGGCCTCGTGCAAGTTGCTTCACTACTTCCAAAGCCACCCAATCAAGGTCGTCTCGGCCTACCCGTTGGAGAGGGAACTCAAGAGCCCCAACGCAGCTGGAAGGCTCGCCGAGTGGAACATTGAGCTGCAGGCATTCCAGCTGGAGTTCAGCACAACGAGGGTCATCAAGGGAGCCGCGCTCACCGACTTCATGGCCGAATGGACGGAAGCCCCGGGGCTTGAAGCAGGCAAGGACCGGTCCCTCTCACCAGGGAGACAAGCACCAGATGGCTGGGTCATTTATTTCGATGGCGTGTTCGCACGCCAGGGCGCAGGGGCTGGAGCAGTGCTCATCTCGCCCACTCAAGACAAGCTCTAATACGTCGTGCAGCTCTGCTTCCAGCAGGGCGAGAAGGTCTCCAACAACATTGCGGAGTATGAAGACCTCATCGCTGGCCTTAGGGCTGCGGTGGCCCTGGGGGTGAAGCGGCTCACCATCAGGGGCGACTCGCTGCTCCTCGTCAACTTCTCCAATAAAGTGTACGAGCCGAAGGACGAGCACATGGAGGCCTACCTCGCGGAGGTACGCAAGATAGAAAAGCAGTTCTTGGGCCTAGAATTGCAGCATGTGCCCCGTGGAACCAACAAAGAGGCCAATGACATCACCAAAAGGGCATCCAAGCGGCAGCCCCAAGAACCTGGCGTCTTTGAGGAGCGGCTCTTCAAGCCATCAGCAGCACCTCCGCTTTCGGGGTTGTTGCTGCCTCGGGAGGAGCTCCCCCAACCACCTACCTTGGGAGCCCTGGCCTGCGGCACGATCTCGGGAGCGCGTCTGCTCCTGGCACTCGAGCCCCAAGAGGGGTGCTGAACCAAGGAGTTCAAGGAATACCTGACGCAAGGGACGCTGTCGGAGAAAGAGGAAGACGCAGAGCGCGTGGCCCGACATGCCACGGCGTACTGCATCCAGGACAGTGAGTTATACAGGAGGCGGCCAAATGATGTTTCCTTGTGTTGTATCTCCAGGGAACAGGGGAACGAGTTGCTAGCTGACATACATGGTGGAGACTGCGGGCACCACTCATCGTCGCGAACCCTCATAGGCAAGGCGTTCCGCAGCAGGTTCTACTGGCCTACGACACTCAACAACGCAACAGAGCTGGTGAGGTCCTGCGAGGCCTGTCAATTCCACACCAAGCAGATCCATCAGCTAGCTCAGAGCCTCCAGACCATCCCACTCTCATGGCCGTTCGCGGTCTAGGGGCTGGATATCTTAGGCCCGTTCTCCCGAGCGCCTGGGGGCTACCGCTACCTCTACGTCGCCATCGACAAGTTCACCAAGTGGGCGGAGGTGAAAGCCGTCCACACCATCCCAGCCGGATCAGCGATCAAGTTCATCACGGGTCTCGTGAGCCGGTTCGGGGTCCCTAATTGCATCATCACCGACAACGGCTTGCAGTTCACTAGCAATCTAATCGAGACATATTGTGCTAACCTTGGAATGCAGATCTGCTATGCTTCGGTTGCACACCCTAGGAGCAACAGTCAAGCCGAACGCGCCAATGCGGAGGTCCTGAGAGGCCTCAAGACCAGGACCTTCAAGAAGAAGCTTGAGGCCTGCGGCAGGGGATGGCACGATGATCTCCAGGCTATGTGGTGGTCCATCCGCACCACCGCCACCAAGCCAATAGGCGAAACCTCATTCTTCCTCGTCCACGGAGCAGAAGCAGTTCTCCCTCACGAGGTCAAGCATCACTCAGCGCAGGTCCTAGCGTTTGATAAGATGCAGCAGGACACCATGCGGGGAATGGACCTCGTGCTGGGGGAGGAACACTGCCGCGAAGCCACACTCCGAGTGGAAAGATACCAGCAAGCGTTGCGGTGGTATCGCTGCCGTAGCGTCCGGTCCAGGACGCTCGAAGTGGGTGACCTTGTCCTAAGGCGGGTGCTCTCCAGGGAAGGGCTGCATAAGCTCTCGCCCATGTGGGAGGGCCCGTTTAGGATCACCCATGTCTCCAGGCCTGGCGCCGTGCGCCTGGAGATGCAGGACGGGGTCCAAATCCAGAACGCCTGGAACATCCAGCACCTCCGAAAGTTCTACCCATGAAGCAAGGCCTGGTGCCTGTGAAGCAAGGCCCCGTGCCTGTGAAGGTCTCCGCTCGTGACACTCACGTAATAATGAGTGGGGCTGTACATGCCCCGGAATCTTAGGAGTGCCACCCTCGGGCCTCGGGGGCTCCCTCCCATGTCCTAGTGGCAGCACTTACACTACAAAAAAAATACACTTTCGTGATGATACGTGTTTGTCAACAGTAGGTCGTGTTTTTTGTCATGCATGTACATCCATGACGATTTTATGACAGAATCAAGATAGTCATACCTGTGTTGTCATAGAAGTGTTCCATGACATTACCAAAATTATCATCACGGAAGTGTCCACTTCCATGACGATAAATCGCGCGTCACAGAAGTGCTTTCGTCAAGGGTGACCGACACGTGCCATCCACCGTAATGGAACGCCGTTAAGCTATCGGGTTGGGTTTTGGATCCGATAACCCGTTAACAGCCCCGACCAATGGGGATTTTCCACGTGTAAAATCATCATTGGCTGGAGGAGACACGTGTCAGCTCCGCGTTGCCATAGGTGTCATTCATCCAATGGGCAAGACGCGTCTATGATATGTTGACACGTGGACCGGCCCATCAAGTTTAAATGGGCCGGCCCAACTAAAGGCCCGCAAGATTTTGCGGACCATAATGGGCCGGCCCAGCTAAAGGCCCACAAGATTTTGCATACCATAATGGGCCGGCCCAGCTAAAGGCCCACAAGATTTTGCAGACCATAATGGGCTGGCGCAGATAAAGGCCCACAAGATTTTGCAGGCCATAACGGGCCGGCCCAAGTAAAGGCCCACAAGATTTTTGTGTGCCATAATGGGCCGGCCCAGGTAAAGGCCCACAAGATTCTTGCGGATCACAATGGGCCGGCCCAGCTAAAGGCCCATGAGATTTCCCCGACATTAATGGGCCGGCCCAGCTGTAGGCCCACAAGATTTTGAGGACCCTAGTAGGCTGGCCCATTAACTGGCTGCCATGTTTTGGGCCAAATGCCGGCCCATATTTGATCTGGTCCATTAATGGTCTGCCACGTTCTGGGCCTAATAATGGCCCATATGAGATCCGGCCCGTTAAAAGACTACCACGTTCTGGGCCAAATTATGGCCCAGATCAGGTCCGGCCCTTTAAGAGGCTCTGGGCTAAATTATGGCCCATATCAGATTTGGCCCGTCAACTGGACACTATGCTTTTGGGCCCACTTGCTAAAGGCCCATTTAGTAATTCGGCTTGATATTAGTTTTGGCCTGTTAAGGGCCCGTTTAACATTTCGGCCCGTCAACTGGACACTATGCTTTTGGGCCCACTTGCTAAAGGCCCATTTAGTAATTCGGCCTGATATTAGTTTTGTCCTGTTAAGGGCCCGTTTAACATTTCGGCCCTATATTAATTTTGGCCTGTTAAAAGCCCGTCATATAGTTGGGCCTAACTACGGCCCGGTTTGCAGCATGCTCGTAGCCGATATCTGATTGGGCCAAGCAAGGACCGAGACAATTTTGGCCTGTGTTAAAAGCCCGTGATTTGATTCGCACAATCATGGGCCAGGGTCCATTTTGGGCTGCTACTGGCCCGTGAGCTGTTCGGCAAGTTTCAGGCCCAACCTACTTCTCCGCCTCCTAAAAGCCCATTGAGTTTTCTTGGGAAAAGAGGGTTGGGGGTTACTCGTCCTATTAAAGGCCCGAATCTACTAGTGGTCCAGTTTACTTTTGGTCTTTTAACGGATCAAGATGACGGGGCCCATGATGCGGATCATACATCGTGATTGCATGAGGACCCGATTATGTACCGTAATTTTACGGTTTGGCCGGTTTACTGCGAAGACAGGATATATATATATATAGTAAAATAACTGCAGCATCGTGAATAAGAAAAAACCTAGACTATACAATAAAGAAATTACGGCATATTACATCCACTGGGCATCAAAGTTCGCCACTATGATAATAAAGCACAAGCAGACAGCAGATTACATACACTGGGCATCAAAGATCGCCACCAGTGCAAATAAACACGCCGACAAAATAATATACAAAACCGACAGCACTTCAATAGAGTTCAAGAAAGGTTAGCCCTGCTGGGGAGCTGCAGCGCAAGCAGCTGAGCAAGCTGATGAGACTGCGCTTTTTCAACACTTATATATTCCTCACTCTGAAAGATAAACAAGTAGACAGATGATAGGTTTTGCACATAAAAGTATCAGTGCTGACAATTCATCACATTTCTTACTAACGAATAAAGTGACACCGTTTAAAATTGCATTAACACAATATGGTATTGTTCAGGTCAAGACATGGCAGGAAATAACATTGTGAAGGAGTTGGCAGCTTCACGACACCACTGGATTACAGATCAAGAACTCATAAGTATCAATGGTTAGTGTGCTGTCAATTTATCCCATTTCAGATTGGCAAATAAAGAGACGGTTTAAGTAATAGTAGAATGATATGACATTGTTCTTGTTCATAGTTAAGGCATTGCAGAATATGACATTGTGTTGTAGTGGGTAGGTTCACCACACCACTGGATTACAGATGAAGAACAGAAGCATACATGCAGTGCAAAAGAAGATCACTTGCTCTGTATAGTTTAATTTATATGGTATGAAGAAGGAACTTGTTTGTACAACTGAAAACTTAAATTGAGAAGGACAAACTTTTGTTTATGAACTACATAATAAACTTTAAACATGCAATTTGATGCAAACACCAAAAATAAACAGCTATTGCAGTCATGCCTAACCAAATATACATAACAAAGTTTGAAGGCTTGAGAAGGACAAACTTACATTATTGGTGAAGACAGGCTCTATAAAGCCCTTGTCCATGCTGATGGGGGGCAATTCAAGAAGTTTACCACATAATCTTCTTCATAAGCATTGCCTTTATTCTGCATTTTGTTAAGAGTAAATATAGATGTGATAATATACGAAAAATGGAGAATATTTAAGATAAGATGAAGAGTGATGCTACATAACCAAGTAGCTATAAGTGTAAGTGCAGTGATACAGGCAAAAGGTACAGCCAAGAGCAATGCACAGCTAAACTTCTTTAGTACCAACCTTATGGTAAGAGTAAATATAGATCCGATGTGTAGAAAATGGAGGGCAAAGGAAAATAAGCTGCAGAGTGATGGTACATGAACAACTACTTGTCAATATAAGTACACTGATAAAGGACAGCATGTATTTACAAGAACAATGTGAAGGAAATATGCCCTAGAGGCAATAATAAAGTTATTATTTATTTCCTCATATCATGATAAATGTTTATTAATCATGCTATAATTGTATTAACCGGAAACATGATACATGTGTGACTACATAGACAAACTTAAAGTCACTAGTATGCCTCTACTTAACTAGCTCATTAATCAAAGATGGATATCTTTCTTAACCATAGACATGAGTTGTCATTTGATTAACGGGATCGCATCATTAGGAGAATGATGTGATTGACATGATCCATTCTGTTAGCTTAGCACTTGATTGTTTAGTATGTTGCTGTTGCTTTCTTCATGACTTATACATGCTCCTACAACTATGAGATTATGCAACTCCCGTTTACCGGAGGAACACTTTGTGTGCTACCAAACGTCACAACGTAACTGGATGATTATAAAGGAGCTCTACAGGTGTCTCCAAAGGTACATGTTGAGTTGGCGTATTTCAAGATTACGTTTTGTCACTCCGATTGTCGGAGAGGTATCTCTGGGCCCTCTCGGTAATGCACATCACTATAAGACTTGCAAGCAATGTAGCTAATGAGTTAGTTACGGAATGATGCATTACGTAATGAGTAAATAGACTTGCCGGTAACGAGATTGAACTAGGTATTGGGATACCGACGATCAAATCTCGGGCAAGTAACATACCGATGACAAAGGGAACAACGTATGTAGAATATGTAGGAGCCAATATGAGCATTTAGGTTCCGCTATTGGTTATTGACCGGAATCGTGTCTCGGTCATCTCTACATAGTTCTCGAACCCGTAGGGTCCGCACGCTTACGGTTTCCTTGATAGTTTTATTATGAGTTTATGAGTTTTGATGTACCGAAAGTTGTTTGGAGTCCCGGATGTGATCACGGACATGACAAGGAGTCTCGAAATGGTCGATACATAAAGATTGATATATTGGACGACTATATTTGGACACCGGAAAGGTTCCGAGTGAGATTGGGACAATACCGGAGCTCCGGGAGGTTATCAGAACCCCCCGGGAGGTATATGGGCCTTATTGGGCCTTAGTGGAAAGGAGGGGAGAAGAGCAAAGGAGGGGGCGCCCCCCCAAGCCCAATCCGAATTGGGAAGGGGTCCCCCCCCCGCCCTTTCCTTCCTTCCTCCCTCCTCTTCCTTCCCTCTCCCTCTCCTAATAGGAAAGGGGGGAGTCCTACTCCCGGTGGGGGTTGGACTCCCCCCTAGGGCGCGCCACCCCCCTTGGCCGGCCCCCTCCTCACTCCTTTATATACGGGGGAGGTGTCACCCCATAGACACAACAATTGATCTCTTGATCTCTTAGCCATGTGCGGTGCCCCCCTCCACCATCGTCCTCCTCGATAATATTGTAGCGGTGCTTAGACGAAGCCCTACGACAGTAGAACATCAAGATCGTCACCACACCGTCGTGCTGACAGAACTCTTCCCCGACATTCTGCTGGATTAGAGTACGGGGATCGTCATCGAGCTGAACGTGTGCTAGAACTCGGAGGTGCCGAAGTTTCGGTGCTTGATCGGTCGGGCCGTGAAGACGTACGACTACATCAACCGCGTTGTTCTAACGCTTCCGCTTTCGGTCTACGAGGGTACGTGGACAACACTCTCCCCTCTCGTTGCTATGCATCACCTTGATCTTGCATGTGCGTAGGAATTTTTTTGAAATTACTACGTTCCCCAACACAATGCAGGGCTAAAAAAATTCATTGGCATTGGATATATTCTACACTAATGTAACCATTCATACAGATCACATAATTTGGAGCGAACAATTGATAAGCAAGCTATCATGCATACTACTGTCACATAATGAACCAGGTATGTATGCAAGTACAGTGATACATGACAACATGTACTAATAGGAGAAAAGCAGCGGGCAACATATTTGTGATATCCTGTCGTTCTTTTCAAACCGGAATTCTTTTTCGAGCAGATTTCCTGCAAAAAAGATCCGTAAGGCACATGCGGAAAAATAGAAGTTCAAATTGTCATGCGATATCATAGACAGTACCTCATCCTGGGAACGAGACTACTGCATAACAAGGTTTTTCCATTCAATGACTTATAAATTTAGCACAGGAGACTTCACCAGAAATTCGTTTATAGACTTGCCATCAAAGTGTGATTTCCTCAGGTAACATCGATACTGCTGCAATGCTTCCTTGAAAAGCGCAAGCAAGCTTTGCTCATCATGACCATCCAGATTGACCCTCGCCTACTTAGAACAATGCAATGTAAATCATTGATGTGTTCAATCAGCAGAAAACAGGAAAATAATCGCCATGAATAATGGCACTTACACGTAAGTGGGACAGGAAGATGTGAAAATGGTGTTTGTCTTCACTATAATCTTCCCATGATGGGAATATATGCACGTAGTCCCTAACAACATTGAAAGTATTGTCTTTTAAACTAGGAATAACTGGAATGGGGTTCCAATCTGCAGGAATTGGCCGTCTCTGCAGTTGGGATAGGTCTTCGGCCGGTGGACTTGCTGTACTTTTTGCTGGAGTGGGATTTTTCTGTGGTACGGCTGGTGCTATGGCAACTGAAATCGGCATACCTTTTGCTGGAGTGCAGGTCCTGTGTGGTGGGGCTAGTGGTGTGGCCAGTGAAGTATGGGTACAGTCTACTGGAGTCGGTCCTACGTTTTGTGTCACTAGTTGTACAGCCAATATAAGTGCGGTGTTGTCTGATTGCTCTGGCACAACCATGTTTTTCAAGGACTTTGCTGGTGCTCCTTCAGGTTCGGCAATCACCCTCTTCCTTTTTGATGTATGATGCACAAGAACAACATTTGAGTGGAAAAACATGGTATGATGATAGATGGAATATGTATTGATAATGGATGGGCATGGCATCGCGACATATATGATGAGTAAACTAAGCAGATGGCGGTGCAACAAAGTAGAAGAAATGCAAGACAACATATGCAAGATACGTGCAATCAATAAAACCTTGCCAAATTATAACAGGCACCTTGATGGGTGAACATGACAGGCCATCTGCCTTTGACTCCTCGAGGTTAGAATAGTCATTAGGATCATATTCTGAACAAGAATCTACAGGTGGGGAGCGTATGAGTTTCATTGCATCCAAAATAGCACTCAATGCCTTGGTGCCAATTTTGTAAGTCATTGCAGTGTTCCACAATATTCTTCTGATGCGCGGATTCTGATATTCACTGTAATTGCGTATAATATCTGAGAACCATGAAAACATAAATAGTTGTGAGATTATATTTGTAATGAAGATGATATTCTAATATAGGGGCGCCCCTGTAAACACTTGTGTGCTATCACTGGAATCTCATGAGAGAGCTCATGTGTGTTGTAATATGGTGCGTGCATTTATATAATCTGGCACAAGTACACACAAAAATAGGCTCCAGAAGTAAGGATAGTTGGCAGATGATAGGTTCATAATATACTGTATAGAGAGTTTATTGCCAAACCATGATAACAAGAGCACATAGCAACTAGGCAGATCATAGTGTATATAACAGGGGTACACCATAACCATGATATATAAATCGGGAAAGTGGAACTGGCTTGAAAATACAGTGTTGTATTGCCGCTAGTAATTGAAAGCCTATCGATCACGTACAGGCCAGCTCTATCAGCTGTTGACTGCAGATGTCCCTGCGCCCCTTCCTGACAAGGAACATACTGTACGTACTAAATACAGAATAAACAAAAAGGAACATGTTAAAGAATAGAAGAGGAAGCATATTCTTGAGGTTCCATTTCATTCATACAATGTTGGTTGCCCACTCATGATGAATCACAATGCCCAAAGAAATGCAATTCATGTTGTCTCTCTATATGTGGCAATTTTGAACAAGAGTCATTAGGATCATATTCTGAACAAGAGTCAACAAGTGGGGAGCGTATGAGTTTCATTGCATCCAGAATGGCACTCAATGCCTTGGTGCCAATTTTGTAAGTCATTGCAGTGTTTAGCTTCAAGAGTGGACTGTTGCTAGCGCGACACAAAGCAGCTACACATATCATAGTGTAGATATAATGGGAAAACCTTAAGCATCAGAGTATAATCTGCAAAGTGGAACTTGCTGGAATATATGTGCTAGTATTGCCGGTACGGCTAGAAAGGCTTCGGATACCAGCTCTCTTCAAGTGAAGATGCGGTACTATTAATATCAGTGTAACTCTCAAAGGCGACACAGCTCCCCGCATTTCCTTGCTATTCTTATAGGATTCAAGTGGGCAGGCCACTACAAATCCTATTCCTATGTTTACAAAATCCTACGAATCAAAGAGGCTCAAAGTGTCCATCACAACCGACCGTATAGACCTCTACACTGCAAATGTCCCTGCTCATCTTCAGTACAAGGAACATATTGTAATACTATCATACTCCCTCCATTCCAAAATATAAGTCTTGGTAGAGATTTCCACTATGGCTCACATACAGATGTATCCAGATACATTTTAGAGTGTAGATTCACTCATTTTTCTCCATATGTAGTCCATGGTGGAATCTATACAAAGACTTGTATTTAGGAACGGAGAGAGTACATATTAAAGAAGAACGGAAGAGAACATGGTAAAGAAGAGGAAGCAGATTTTGGATAATAAAATGTTGGTTGCACAGTGCCCACACATGATGAACCAGAGCGCCTTAAGAATGCAACTCCCAGCTCTCTCTCGACCATTTCAGGCGGTTTGATGAAGATCCTACGTCTCCTAACCCTTCTTCTTCCTCGTCTATGATTCTTCCCATACAGAACACCGCACGGGCTGCCGGCCGGATCACCGGCCCCCACCTCCTGTGTTCCTCCGCCACCCCCACCCCCCACCCCCGCCCCAACGCCCACCCGCGTCGAGTTTTCTTCATTTGGCGAGGCCCCACAACCACCCGAGCCCCTTCGTTTGCACTGGTGAACTCCGACAGCTCTGAAAAATCGACTGACCCAATTTTGAAATTTAGACTACTGTGATTTAACTAGTGTGGAATATAAAACGGGAAAACCATAAGCATTGGGAGTATAGTGGTGAGCGTCCCATGGCGGATCCGAAGGTGCAAACCGGACAAAGGCAACTTCGCAACCAACACAAGAAATCAGAGTAAAGCAGTGGCGATCTATTTTCTTGCTGTGATAAATAAGTTGAGCAGATACAAAAGAGTACCGCCTCTGGTGCGGCGCCGTGTATGCATCTTATAAGAATTTGATGGTGCTGTGGTAGCGATGGCTGTCAGTAGCGTGGAAGAAGATCTAGGAGGGTAGACGGTGGCGGCGGCGCGCGGTGGATGAGATGGTTGTAGGAGCGGCGCCGGCAAGGTGGATGACGGCGGGGATGAAGCGAGAGGACGGGATGCAAGGATCCCGGTCCGAAGCCATGGATGAGAGAGTTTGATCTCTTGTAATGGACGGAGGTGTCGAGGTATCAGCTCCGGCATGGTGGAGGAGGACGGCGGTGGATGGGGTGGCGGACGGCGGCGGACGGAGGAGGCTGGGTGGAGAGGGTGTTTTGGCGCCCATGGAGTACGAATGGGGAGAAGGGAGGTAGAGAGGAAGGGGGGAACCATGTATTTAGGGCGCGCTTGTCTCAAATGCGAGGAAATTTACAAACTTAGCCCCCGTTTCAAATTTCCTACATCACAGCAATATCAGTCGGTTGGGGATAGGACGGTAATCTCGCATACACCAAATATTTGCCGACGAGAGTTTGTTTTTGGCGCCCACCATGTATGAATATGAATCGGAGAGGGAGTCAATTTCGGCCGAGGACACATTGTGTTTTGGCACCCACCGTGTATGAATCCGGGTGAGAGGCAGTTACGTCATGTTTGGGTGAAATTACAAACCTACCCCTATCTAAACCTATAGAACTCCAGCAGATAGGCTTTGCGTGGCAGGGATAGGCAGTACTAATTTCCGTCTCACAGATTTTGATTTCGGGCGGTTACTGCGACTTTCCCCGCTTCGTTCAAATTTTGCAGAGTGCATGTTTACCGTGCCAACTCAATTCGAATCCCGTTTGTATTTTATTTTTTTGGGCGGGTTCCATTTTCAATTGGAATTAAATTCTATATACATCATTTTTTATATATACTTTCAAAAGCACAACACCATTTATACATAAATATGGTTTACAAATGGCATGATCTCAGATTCATAAGGTTGTATCCATCAATTTGGATTTTCAAATATTTGAAACCACTTTATGTTGAAATCCAATGTATGCATTCCTCGCTAACTGTCTCCAATTAATGTGTGTTTCATGCAGGTTTTTTTTACTTCTCAAACATGTATAATGTGTTTCACACACGCAACATATAGTGTAATCCCATTTAGACATTAATTGCATATAAACCATGCATTGTTTGTAATTAAAGAATCTATGGATCACCAATATTGATAAACTATATAACATTACACGTGTGCCCATAGTCAAATGAATATGCATGTTTGATACACCAATTTGCGTTATGATATTATCGATGTCGTGATCTCCACTTTAAATATTTGAATCCCCTTTAATCCAGATATTCGTCTCATATAGCTATCACTCATGCTTATATAAGACTATCTCTCTGGACCTATACGCGTTCATCGTCTCTCAGGTATCTTCATAACACAATGACGGTGCTCTCTCCCTCGACCTTGATCACTCTATCTCTCTCTAAGTATATCTTGCTCCCTGTTATGTGTCTCTAACTATGATTCTCCATGTGGAATCTCTTTCTCTCACACAAACACAAAACTTTGTCTCCCGGGGTATCATTTCTCTCTACTATTCCCATGTGTGCCACTCTCACACCCCTCATACAAAGATGCCTTTCGATCCTTAGATATGAGAACCTACGACTCTTCCTCTTAAATATCTGTTTCTCACACACAAACACAAACTCTGTCTCCCAGGGTCTCATATTTCTCCATTGTTCTCTTGTATGTCGCTCACACACACTCTCTCTCCCTAGAGATATCTTGCGTTCCCTCATATGTCTCTCTAGCTATCACTCTCGTTGTGATATATCTTTCTCTCTCGCAGACACAAAACTCCGTCTCTCGGGATCTCATTTCTCTCTGATATCTGTTTATATGTGACTCACATGCACCCTCTCTCTATCTCTCTCACACCCACACACATAACTCAGCCTTCTGATCCACTCGACTCCTATCTCTAACGCACACTAGCTAGCATCTTTATCTTTCTATTTATCTGTTTCTCCATCAACCTTATTTCTCGCCCTCACTCTTGATTCCTATCACGCACACTACATATGTTTCTCTCTACATGCAGTCAAGTGCCCTCTTTTTATTTTTCTCTCTCACACACATATATAACTTCACCCTCTGAACCACCTGGCGGTCATCTCCAACACCCAAACTAGCGGATATCCCTCTAGCTAGCATCTCCATCTCTGTATCTATCTGTAGTTTCTCCATCAACATTTCTTTCTCGCACGGAGTCTTGCTTCCTATCACCCACACTGTATATGTCTATCCATACATATGCATTTATAGGTTGATCTCTTTTGCACAATCATTGTGCCTCACTCCCTCTACTCGCCATAGATGCATGCTCCAGCCCACGCCACTATCTCTTAAAGACAAAAACACATGCTCAATTGTCTGGCCTTCTTCCCTACATTCTCACATGCATGCATATTGTCATACCAATCCATCTCTCCCATGTTGTTGATCTTATGACTTGTATCTTCTTTCTTTTATCTCGATCATACGCGCGCGCACACACACACATCCCACGTATACATGTATACCTCTCAAACATGCAGTTCAAGGTCTCTATGTCTCAATACGTAGTTAATTACCCTCAATCCTAATGCCACATTGAATCATTCTCCTCTTGTGTGCACATAACTTCCGCCTGGATGGGTAAAACACACACTCACACTTAACAATCTCCTTCTAGCTACCCCCCCCCCCCCCCGCCTCTCACTCTTCCCCTATATGCCCGAAACCAATAAGACCATCCCTTTGTTTAATTCCTGCCTACATGCACCATCGATATATAGTAGTCTTCCTCGGTGTCTCTCGAACAAACACATTCTCTCGATGTTGACTCCTCTCACGCGCACACACCTTCTCTTCCCTCTCTACAGGCATTTTCTCTCTCACACCCCATTGTTGGTGGCCTCTGCCATACACATCACCTCTCTATGATGAAGCCATGCACACTTAAATTACATCCGCCACCGAGGACCCCGCAACACACACACACACAAACACACACACACACACACACACACACACACACACACACACGCACGCACGCACGCACGCACACCCCCCACCCCCCCACACACACACACTAAGACTCCATCTCTCTCTCGCTCACACACACACACACACACACACTAAGACTCCATCTCTCTCTCTCTCACACACACACACCCCACACATGCACTAAGACTCCATCTCACACACACATTTGTTCCTACCACCCTTCATCCAACCTTACCCGTATGATAAACAATCACCTTAACTTACTTGCATAACATGGACAAATTCCACTTTACTTTAGTAGTCAGCAAACTTATCATATGTACCCTTATAAAAAATGAGTTGGCGATGATAGTGTGCCTGCCATCTTGTAATACAAACCGGCTGATCTATATCTCACGAATAGAAAGCAAACTATGATAATTTTACAAAACATACCCGCACCTCTCTCCACATCATTATCTCCCACAACCTCATTGCTCAGCAATTAAAAAAGGAAGTCTCTGGAACAATCTAGCATGGTGGCCGCTGCCGCCTGCCAGCGCCATCCATCCCCATGCCTCCGCCCATTCCGACCACCAGTCACCACCACTCTCCACTCCTCCTCACCTTATCTCTCATCTTTCATTTTTTTCGATGACATTCTCGAGATACCAGTTTTCCGATAAAATCCTCGAGATATCATAAGTTTTTACACATGGAATTACTCCTGCATGGGTCAATCACAACAGGTGTTTTGTAAAAAAATGCATATTGATGTTCCGTGTAATGCACGAGCATCTTGCTTGTAATTATATAACGCAAATCACAAGCAGGAAGTGACATTTTTTTACACAACCATGTTAACATGGCCACGTAAATCACTATCTAAAGTAAATACCATTATACTTATATCCCGATGCAAAAGGTCGAGTACATGTCCAAAGAGTAGAGTCGCACACACGCACTCTGTCTCTCAGAATCTCTCTCACACACACACCAGTTACGTGATGCCAACTTAAGCAGACACGCATGTTACAATTTGTGCACCCGCGGGTACACGTGATGCTACGCATTTATTTAAGCCGGAAGGCGAACCCAAACAGTAGCTGCATTCATTCCCCTCCCGCCGCCTCTTCTCTGGTCGCCGTCTCCCGGTAGCCATGGCCCGACCGAAGGTAACAACATACGCCATACTCCCGCCGGAGCAGCGCTTTAATATGGAAATTTTAGTGGTCATGCATGCATCTTTTTGTGCTAGCACTCCTATATAAGGGTTCACCGGTCGCTTCCCGCGGACGTGCGCGGGCGGTGGAATAGGAAGGAGAAGGGAAGCGGGTTGTGGAGTAACATTTTTTACCACAATTTCTTAGGAAACTGAGTGCAATAATTGAGTAGTTTTGCAAACCACCAGTATACACCTGAAACGGTTCAAAACCTATACTCCCTTGCCAGCGCGCGCTTTCCGCGTGAAACAGTTAGCGTCACCCTGGAGCGTCAGTGCTGCATTAATGCCCGGCCAGAGCGGAGGCGACCTCTCACTGGTGCTGGCTTTGAAGTGGCGCGACGGCCGAGAGAGCGCCGCTTCCCAGTGCACGCGACTGCTCCGCATCGAGACTGGCCATAGGCCCTGCTTGGATCCATGGGTTAGAGTTAGTTTGAGCTAGTTGGGGCTCAAATAGCCCTAAAGTATCCAAGCATGCGGGTTTAAATTGGAGCAAGTTGCACCGAACCCACCAAAAAAAAACTATCCCACCCAAGAGGTGCTAACTGGAGATAGTTCTCATTGGGACCACTGAAAAATCACTTTTCTCTCTCCATCAAGTGCATTTATTGTCAATCTAACCCTGTCACCCAAACACCTCTTTGGCTACAGTTAGTACAGGGTTAGTCTAACCTCTAGCTAAGTTAGAGTATCAAACAGGAGCAGTATAGGACATGCAAGTTGCTCAAAGCATACAGTCAAATTCGTACGTGAAAGGATTTTTTTTCTTTTTGAAAATGGAACGTGAAAGGAATTTTTTTAGAATGCTCTTGGCATGTCTCTAACATGTGATGAGTTAACCGACCTCAATAAACGGCAAAAATGCCAGCCCGCCAAACTTTGAGAGAGACGAGGAGGGAGAAGCGATACAGGCTGCTAGATTACTAGAGATAGGTGTCGCACGGAAGCCAAGAAATATGGTGATAGCGTGGGTTAGCCATGTACTAGTATGATGTAACTACATTGGGCTGCCGTGTTTCGTACTCTTCCAGTCCACTGTGGAGATGATTGGTTGATTTTATATAGCTGAATAATATTAAATATTATGAGTGCAGACGCTCCACCATGAGGTTCCTTGCTCCTTCTCGGTCGTTGGGAATCCATGTTCTTCCAGTCTATTTTTTTACGGTGAGCTTTGTTCATCCTTTTGCCAACACGCGAGACATCTAGCATCAAGGTGCACGTGTTATGCAAGGATCATTCCATCTATATGAAGAACACGTGGAGCTGGAACTACGAGATGGATAGACGTACGAACCTGAGTAATGTAGCGCAGTAAGTGAAGTAGAAAGGCACAAATGGTATGAACATGCGTGGAATATAGGGTGTGTTTGGTTGCGTTCTCGTCTCATCATAGTTGTTCCCTCTTCATGCATGCTCAACTCAACACCCCTCTTCATGCATGCTCTCTTCATGCATGCTTCTAGTGTATTTGTGCTAAACTAGTGTGGACTCATGCACCCTCCATACACTCTACCAAACACCCAAAAGTAGGTCGAGAAGGGAACTCTTGGGCGGCATTTGTCTCTTACTACGTACTACCACTAAATGTTGTACGTGCAATGCACGGTGATGTTATGGAGTACGTGCCTAGTACTCTACTACTACTATATTAGTTGGAGGCACATATTAACTTTTATATTTGTTTACGTGTATGCCCCGAGACCTTCCAACTAGATGTGTCTTTCTCTCCAGGTTGCACTTTGTATTGTTCATACCACTAAGTACTACTACGTGTGGTCTCCGACCCAGAAGTGGAAGAAGTGGAGACTCTCTACCACGCTGTTTTTTTGCGCTGGGCTCTACCACGCTGTTCATGTCCCACTCCTTTCGCTGACGTGTGGGACATCCAGCACATGTCATGTTTGACACTCTTCATCGTAAGAGTTGAAACGCTAGCATTCATCAGAAATAAAAAATAATTATAAATCAGTAGTGATACTTTTTTTGAGAACCAATCAGCAGTGATACTATACCACGCGGTTTCCTTGCTCCTTGATATCGGAAAGAATACTTCCGTTCGCCAACATCTGGGACGTCAACCATCCTGGTCCACTTGCCATGCACGTAGAGACTCCAAGGGAGAGTCACCCCGGTCGTCGCGCCGCAGTAACAATGACTAATTAGCCGTCAAATCACAGGCCCACTTCCCACTTTTAAGTTGCTCGGACGAAGGAACCATCATGACTTTGTTGAATTCCGCTTCTTGAAGAAAACTATTGTACCAGCAGTACTGCTAGCCACAGTAGTTACTCCAACAGAGGCCTCCTTTCTCATAGGATAGGAATTTTATAGGAATATGAAAATCATAGGAAGTGAGATGACATGCATCTCAATTCCTATAGAGAAAGAGATGCCATTTGATGCATAGGATAGGAATTTTTCCATTTAGTCTAGGCTAATGTACTGGTAATTTGCTCTAAAAACTACAATAGTAACTAGTAGTACTGGTACATGCTCGTACTCAGACACAGACACACACACTAACTACTAGTACTACTACTTATCACATGCTGGCCAGACGCTATCGTTGTCCTTCCCGGCTTTGTCGTCAACACCCCACCATGCTTGGATCTCCGCCGACCTCTCCGCAGTAGCGCGTGCGTCCTTTTCTTTCTTGCGGCGGCGGGCCTCTCTTTTCTTGAGTGCTTTCTGACTTTTCTGCTCCCTCTGTGCAGCTTTGGCCGCCTCTTGCTCTACCGCCCATTCGGCCTTGGCATCTTCAAATTCCTCCCACATAGTTGTGAGGTCGCGAGCGGCGAAGAACTCGGCACGGCGGGATGCCATCGCGTCCCTACCATTTTGTGTGCGGTCGTGGGCGGCGAGGAACTCGGCGCGGCGGGATGCCATTGCTGCCTTACCGGTTAGTGTGCGGCGCGGTGGCATTAACGACGCTTGGTGAGAGCTCGGGGGTGGAGTGGCCGGACAACCGCATAGTGCATTGGTTTGTCAAGAGCTCATGGACAGAAGACGAAGGAAATTTGGACTCCCCTCAATCCTGGTCATTTATTACCGAGTAAAATGCATTGGCGGTCATCAAACTTGTCTTGATAGCTCACTTTCATCATTGTATATGAGATATGGTGATTATACGTTCACTGGCTTAGCGTATAGCTCCGTATTTGTCTGGTTGACCAGTCAAACAGTCCACATGCGCCTCATCAGCTCGTGTTCTTTATCTATCTACGCGGGCCTACCTGTTAATGGAGAAAGAAATACTCTAAAAACCAAAATTATGCGTATGTGGGGAATCAAACCACGGACTCATCGCTGCAGCGCACCCTCGTCAGCCAAATGAAAATAAAATACTTCGCGTCAGACACTCACGCTCACGCTGTCAAAGCATGCTAATGCATGCACATCACCCTCTAAATCAAAGTCCTGCTCATGGCGCAACGCAAATGGCGAGCCCATCACCTGCGCGCCCCGGCGGTGCCTGACATTACTGTTTAGACGTTTTGATGGAGGCCTACGCGAACGCCGAGCATGTATTCACCTGGATCAACACCAACGGTCATACTCGGAGCGCCTTGCTCATGTATATCGTCCATCACAACGACAATCTATAAAACAGCCTAGCTAGAGAGGGTACTATGGTAGTATGGTACGGAGTATGTACTATCGTGAGCGACCGATCTTAGTGCCACTACACACGAGTGTGTGTCTGATCGATTCGTCCATTATTCGTAAGTTATGCATGGTTGTATGGTGTCTATGGTGGTCGTCGAAGGCTAGCTGGCGACAAGAGCGGTTGTCAATACGTGCCGCATATGCTTCAAAGGATCGTCATCCATGAGTTCACACTTTACCACCATGCCAGCGTCTGACCGGCCTGGCCTACCGAAACCCCTTCCATCGCTAGCGTGCACTTCCTTCCTGAAAAGGTCACCGTCTCTCCAGAATGTCAATGCCGCATTCACCAGACTTAATTGCAGGTGCAATTGGTGTGTCACTGACATGCGGGCCAGATGCCCGTTGGGCCCACATGTCAGTAACCCAACGCATCTGCAGTTAAGTCACTAAAGCAGCGTCCGCATTCATGCCCGACGAACCTACTCTGGCGCCATTTGTCCATCCATCTGTCGTGGCTCATTGCCATTCGCCCACTATATTAACTTGAGCCCCAGCTCCGAGCCATAGCCAAAGACCCACACTTATTCTCCTCTGGTCCCTTCCTTCTATCGGCACCACTCCAACGATGGCCTCCTAGCGCTCCGAAGCTCTCTTGGACGTACTGTCGCAGGAGCAGACGAGGGACATCGGCGGCTTCGCTCCGGGCGCGCTCCAAAGCTCTCTTCGACGTACTGTCGTAGGAGCAAACGAAGGAGATCGCCGGCACCCCCCTGGTCGCCCTCCGCCGCCACGACCACGAAGTCGGCGCACGTCCGTGGGTGCAGCCGGCAGCGAGGAAGAGTAGTACACGGTAGGTCGTCGCCGCTCTGGTCCCAGGAAGGCCACCGCTACTCCACTTAGTCAACGCCAAGCTTGGTGGGGTAAACATCGGCGGCCGATTAGCCGCTTGACGGTGACGTGGAGGCGGAAATATTCATAACCTTATGCTCCGGAGGAGGAGGTTATCGAGGAGGAGGCAAAGGCAATGGCCGGGTTCCTCGGGTTCATGGACGGACATGCTGGTGGGGCGTCGGCTATCGTTTAGATTAGGTTTACAGTAGGTTTTAGTACGGTTTGTGCGAAATATGTAATGAATTTCGTCCAGTTTGTAGGAAAAGTTTTCGAAATGTAATGAATTTCATCCGGTTAATTTGAAATTTTCTTTGTTTGCATGAATTTCGTCCGGTTAGTTCATATAGTTGTCGAAAGGTATGCGGGCAGCATCAGATGGCATCCATCAGTGTCCTCGGACAGATGCCGGTGTAATTTTGTGGGCGAGAGCTGGAGATGCCCTAACTATAATGCTATAATCGCTAAGAGTGCTCCATTATTTGGCAGGGAACAGTTATCCCTCGATCAAAATCAGATCCGCGGTGTTTCGCACTCCTCCCGCGTAGGAGTGTAAACTCTTGCTTACATAAAAATGCAGCAAGTGGATGGCACTGTAGCACGTCATATCACTCAAACTATCCCGCCTAATGAGCAGGAAAGCACCACCCTCGTCATTTTTTTCTGGATTTCTATCGATCAATCACGCGAAAATGTTACGCTTCGCAAGTTCTAAAGGAAAAGGTGGCACACTTATGACTCGTACGCGTCGCACCCCCGACAGTCTGGCTCGCACGCTGCTCACCAGAGGGGACACGCGTTATCTTGCAGTTTCACTGACATGTGGGACTGTAATTGAATAAACCATCGATAGCCGAAATCTCATCGCTCGGCGGGCGTCGGCTGAGAAGAGAGAAACGGGGGAGGGAGAAGAGATCACCCGCGCGCCGCGCACGGACTCCAAGAAATGTATGGTGATAATATGAGGTGGGCCATGCTAGAGTCCGGACCGCTTTCGGAGCCCGCTCTGACCGTCCTGGCCCATCAAGATGCCAGCTGCCCGCCGCATGCATGCATAGCAAGTACTAAAAAATTGGGCTATAAGCCCGCTTATGTGGAGGAGAGAGAGGAATTGACAAAGTCAAGGAGTGGGCTCTGCAAGAGCCCGTCTCTACACGTGCTCCTAGATATAAAAAATAATTCTAAAAAAGGCATAAAAAACAATTGTGTCTAAAAAAAGAAGTTAGAAAACATTTGAGAGGAAATAGATAGAGAGAAAGTGAGAAAAAGTTGTAACCTTATAGCCAACCTTATAGTCAACAGTATGGTAGCATTACATGAGGAAGGAGGGAGTGGTGCACATGCCAAGTTCACTGCGCTGTCGTGTTTCACACTCCTCCATCGTAACAGTGGAGACAATAGCTTTCATAAAAAATAAACAATGAATACTCGTTGCTCGTCCTCTATGGCCCTGTTTGTATGCTACAGTTAGAGTTAGAGTTGGTTAGTTCAGGCTACACTAACCCTAGAGGAACCAAATAGGTGGAGTTAGATAGCAGTTAGTTGCTCTAACCTGGTAAAAAAATCCAACCCGGTGGGGAGGTGCTAATTGGAGTTAGATGTGGTTGGTCCCATTAAAAAATACCCTCTCCTGCACCCGTACCTCATCCTCCCCCACCAGCCAGCCGCCCCAATCGCCCCGCCCCGTTGCCCCAATCCCGCCACCCCGTCTGTCGCTCCCGCAGCCCCCGTCCCGCAGCTCTCCGCCGCGCCCGCCCGTCGCCCCCATCCCGCCACCGCTTCCCCCGCCCCCATCCCACTCCTTCCGGCGCCGCGGCATCCCTCCCCATTCAGCCACGACGTCGTCTCTTGTACCCCGTCGCCGTTAAGCCACTCGACCGGCGCCCCTTGTTGCGGCTAGGCTTCACTTATTCGTGGAGTCTTCACTGATTGCGCCTAGGCTTCTTCAAGAGCAATGTGAAGTGAGTATTTGTTGTTTGTCAACCTTTTATGATTCAAGGCCATACCAAATTCTGCTAGAAAGTGAGAAAAAATGCATTTATTGCCAATCTAGACCTGTGATCCAAACAACCATCTTGGTTAGAGTTAGTTCAGGGTTAGTCTAGAGTTAGAAACTAACTCTAACTCTAACCTTGGTTAGAGTATCCAAACAGGGCCTATATCAGAAAGAATACTTTCATTCAGTGACATGTGGGACGTCGACCATCCTGGTCCACCTTCCATGCACAAAATTATCCTGGTCTACCCCGGTCGTATCGCAGGCTCAACCTTTCCCACTGTAAGTTGTCCAGACGAAGGAACCATCATGACTTCGTTGAATTCCGCTTCTTCAAGAAAACTTACTGTACCCGCAATATTGCTACCACACGCGAAGACTGGACGGCACTGTACCACGTCATATCACTGAAACCCACTAGGCCAAACTGGCCCACCTAGGTCATCTATGTTGGAATGGAGGGAGGACGTCTCTGCACTGCTATGATTTTGTGTTGTACGTCTCTGTACTTTTGCTACGATTTTCCTACCCTGTGAACCAAATGAGGCCTGAATGTATCCGTGTCGACTATTGTCTGATCGATTGCTAAGCCTATAATTTTAGGAGCTAGGGCTATTGGTCGATCAACGACGGATAAGTATAAGCATACCACGAGCTCATCAGCCCCAACGTTTCTCTTCGGTGAGTGTTTTGCAAGTACTATAGCTCGCACAGTAGCTAGCCTACTAACACCAAGAATCATCAAACAAGCCCCGCTGATATGATAAACAGTCCAAACTTACATCTAAGCAAGCCATATGATACATCAAAAGCTGGTGAGGATACATCTATTTCCATAACTCGGAGAGGGTTCACATGATTCACTATCAAACAAAAGTAGGAAGTACCGCCCACACAAGACAGTGCACTAGCCCTAAGATGGTTTGATAACACGCATCGTTCTGGTAATTAAACACAGGGCAATGCAAACTACCCTGAAGGATTAGCACGACCAACTATTTCTTGTCATCGATCTCTCGGGCAATGACCACAGCACGGACAACGGCATGGGAATCGATCTCTGGGGCGATGTCCACATGACTGACTATGACATCAGAATCGATCTCTAGGGCGATGTCCATAGGATGGACAGCGGCATCGGAATCGATCTCCGGGGCTATACCCACATGACGGGCCGCGACATCGAAAATGATCTTTGTGGCATTGTCCACAGGACGGGCCGCGACATCGGAATCATCAAGGACGTCCACTGGCACCTGCACAACCCTAACATATTAGCAAGCACATTGCAAATAATCAAAAACCACAACTATGGTAATAAGCCATTATTTTTTACCTTATGCAGCTCACCGGGGGATCTCATCCCTCCGGGGGCCATCTCCTCGTCCTCAATGGGGGCCATCACCTTGCCAGGGGAATACTGCTTCTCAACGGCGACTATATCCTCAAACTCGGCCTTGAGCCTTGCATAGGTGGCCATCAAAGTTTCTAGGGTAGGCACGGTGGGGCCCTTGCTGTTCTTCCAACTTTCTTTGAGGATTTCGTCCGCCAATGTCGTCAACTCTTTCGCCAGTGCTTGTTTCTTGGAGTTCTTCGTCTCCATGGGTTGGCCCACCAACATGGTCAACTTGTTGGTCGGTGCTTGCTTCCTGGAGGTCGCTATCTCTAGTGGGTTGTCCGCCGGCAACTCTTTGCCTAGTGCTCCAGGATCCATCAATGAACTGACAAACAAAAAGTAATCGAAAGGAAACCACAATCGCAATGAAAACGGGAAAAGAATAGGATGTGAGAATCGGTCGGTGCTTCGCAAAAAGAAGATTCTTGGAATGAAAATATAGCAGCATAACTGATTCGCCCACCTTTCCTTCATCGGTACAGAAGAAATATGGCAGAAGTGAGTAGCCTGGAGTGAGGTTTTCTTCAAGAAAGGGAAGAAAGGGCTTCAACGAGCGTTCCAGTGAAATGATGGTTGCTTCGTTCAGTCCAACTTGGAGGCCACCTTACCACTGCTGGTAAAGGTGTGGGTTTTGTGATATGACGGGTCATGACGGCCACACCGGGGTGACAGGTGAGTCTCGACTGTAGCACCTCGATGTGATTTGGTGGATGGCACGCGGGCCCGGATGCTTTGAGACTAGCCACAGTGGGGAGTAACATACACATATCCCTAGACTATATTACTACCTTCATAGTGGGTAGTAACATAAGTGTGGTAACATGCAAAGCTTTATTTATTAGGTTATAGACTCATATTGCATTGGGACATGTGATGTTACGGTAACTAGCTAAGTTACTCAAACTATCTCTTTCCTCATTAACTCATTAAAACATAAGAAAATTTGCTGAGTTGGACTCGATGTTACTGCTGAAGTTACTCCCACTGTGGCTAGTCTGATGTCCCGCATGTAGATAGAGCGGCTAGTCATATAGGAATGCTCAATATTGTGCACCGCGACCAAGGCGGGGAGGAAAACAAGAGAACTACGTAATTAATGCATGCGTTTAATTAGGGTAGTTTTGTAAAGTACAAGATACATTCCTCCAACCGCAAAATGCCTTGGTTCATGAGATTTGAGATTTGAGCCCTATAAACCGGAAGGGAGGGAGTACTGCACGCGGTGTAGTCTAGTCACTTGTTGAAATCTCTAGAAAGGCAAATAGTACTCCTTTCCGGTTTACAAGGCTATACTACTCCCTCCGTCTAGGTGTGTAAGTCATCTTACAAAAACCAAATAGTCCCAAAACACTTAGGTGTGGTGCATTAACTTCTACCTTGTTTTTTGTTTCTTGACATATCAACCAATAAGAGATGAGAGGTGTGCATGCTTTTAATGACTTGTAGTGGCTAGTTCATTGCATGCAATGCTATTAATTAGCAAATAAACATTGGTGACCCCATGAGGAAACGGTGCTAAGCGCGTGGACCTATGCAGAATGAGTATCAACCAATGGATGATGGAGTTTAATTGTTAAACAATTCAATGAGGGAAGCTTAGCTACAAATTCAATGACTTACTCACCTAGACGGAGGGAGTAGCAAGTACTAGTACTACAATAGTGGGATCAAATAGCAATTTTGTCTCATGCAAGAGCCTGGCTACTATATGTGTGCTCCAAGGCACCGCACCACGCGAGCATTCGCAACTGCCACGTTCGGGTTGCGCTTGGCTCTTCGCCTCTTCGAGAAGACGAATAATGATGTTACTCCTACTTCTACAGTATCGAATCCACTGCTGCTTGTCCATCCACCTCATGCGGGGGGATAGCGTGTAGCGAAAGCTTCTACTTACTACTCCTGCCTTTGCATCTATGACAGGTGGGCCCAACAGGTGGTTGGCCCTCCTGTCATGCAGCCAAAGGCAGGTGCAGTTAAGGCACCGGAGCTTAGTCCGCGAGGGAGAGGGCATTGTAGTAAACAAATTTCTCGGTCTTGTATGAGTTGACGCGACACATCAAAGCACTGCACTAGATATATAAGTCTTTTTACACATTTCAAATGGACTACAACATACGTATGTATGTAGACATATTCTGCTTTGAATGTAGTCACTTGTTGCAATCTCTAAAAAGACTTATATTTGGTAATGGAGGGAGTACAACGCATGCATGCATGCCATGACTTTCCTTTTGATACTTGCATGTGTTGATTTGATGCACCTTGCCAAATTTTGACTATAAATTTAACTAACCAAATTTTCATGCATGTCACAAAAAATTACAGGGCTGTTTGGATTGTGACTATGTTTGTCTTATGTTGCCATATTATTTTTCCCACACTTGCCACACTTGCCTAAATTGAGTTGCTCAAATTGTTAGACACACTTTGGCTTGCCTAAGGGAATCCTGCCACAGTTTTCGTGTCTATGACATGTGGGGTTCACTGCTAATAAAAAAATTCTTGTCTTAGGTGTGGCTAATAAAAAAGACTTATATTTAGGAATGGAGGGAGAAGAAAATATGAATAATAATGCATGTTGGGGCAACCCACGTTTCCGCTAATTTTAGCCGTGGGCTTGTTCACAATTTTTACAAGGGGTGGTTGTTCATTTAATGGAGGGACTTGTAGTACCAGACTTGAACAATACAAAGTGAGACCTGGCACACTGTAACACCACTTGGAACAAGCGGGTAGGTATCTAAAAAAACAATCAACAACTAAAAAAACACCGCGACCTGGCATGTAGTACACAATTTTAAACGATTGTTTTGATGGAGTGAAAAAGGAAAACTACCCCACTACGTATATATAGGCCGGAGCCTCCGCACTTGCTTGCTATGGTTGCTCTATTCACACACTCTCATCCTCTCCAGATCTAAACAAGATAGGGGTGGTAACACTATCTTTCTCCCTTAAAAAAACACTGTCTTTCTATCCTCACCGCTGGTTACAGATCCGTACGTAACCCCCTCCGCCGGTGAAGGGGAGGAGGGGCAGCGTTTAGGCCGTCGTCGACAGCGAGGGAGGAGACCCACTGCCGGCTGCACCATTATCTCTGGCCAAGCACCGGCGCGGGAGGTCTTCTGATCCCTTCGTCGTTGCCTGTGGGCGGATCCGGCCTCCTGCCGCCCACCTATCCACATCCCGATGACCTTCAGGTATATCTTCGTTCAAAACCGCCTTAGCTCTACTTCCCCAGCTCGCTACGCTGCTGCATGTGCATCATTTTCTACCTCTCAGCCCCTCTTGATCGGATGGTCCAACGTCACCAATTTTTTTCTATTCTTAGAGGTAAAGCTACTTCATGGAGTCGAATCTTGTACTCTACTTGGTTCAAACAAGAAATAAAGTGGGGGTGGGGAATTTAGTATGTACATCGAACTTGGTACAAACAGGAAGGGAAGGGGGTGAAAGTAGTACAGACTAGTCATCCAACCGGTCTCTTGGTCGAAAAGGGAAATATAGGGGTAACGCTATACATAGTGGTATGACGAGGACTAGATTTTCTATCCACACATAGGAGTAGGTGGCTAGAGTGAACAAAAATGGGACCAACCCAGATATGTTTCTTGGATGTTTGTTTCTCGGGGAAACAAACTATGAATCACCACTTTATGCCCCTGTTTACGTACATGGTGCTGGACTGCTGGTGCACCCACTGTTCCATGCCCTTATACCAAATATTTAGCTGTTCTTAATCTAATTTCCTGGTAAAAATGAAGCCATGCCACTGTTATAAGGCATGAAAAGTTTAGCCAAATGTTTTTGCCTGTAATTGTTTGAGACTATGATTGTTTCCTCTGTACCTTTTTGTGCAAACAGGGATATCCAATTCACCTGGTTGCTGTTGTGACCTTTTGGTGCACTGCACAAAACTCTTCTTAAAAGAAGTGACTTTTGTGTTGTTTAACTGGAATGTCAAAATGGAACAGTTGGTTCATTTTGGTGGAACTGCACAAAGGGAGATTTGTGTTCCAATCCTCATCAACCATATTGGCGCCATAACCTTCCTTTAGGTAAGAATGATATTTAATGCATGTGTTCATCTCTATTTTCCGACTGCCATGAGAAAATAATGCTATTTTTTACTAGTACACTTGTACTCCCTCGCTCACAAAACCAATTTTGAAATAGAAGGGCAATCATGTACTTGGTTTCACCAACTGGTGAGGAGAAAGAGAAACATAGCATGAAGAGGAAGAAGAAGAAGAATAAACAGTGCCAAGGCGATCTTGCTGAAGCTAGAGGCCTCAGTCAAGGCCATTCAAGGGCTCCGGCAATGACTACCTTACATGTGAGACGATCCTCCAGGGAGCCCTTCCACTTCTGTTGTCTCACTTAATTAATTAGGAGTACTTAAGTACCACTAATTTATTGCTGCCTAATTTTCCTGTCGGAGTTAAACAAATCTTTAGTAGGACCCTATGCTGAATCATGTACGTGTGTATGTTTGTCTATGGAGGTGAATCATGTGGTGGAGCAGGGAGGGAATATTATTAGTGTCATGACATAATAGTGCTATTGTTTTGCATGTCAATTTATTGCCATTGGTTCAATGAGGCAATGTTTTGCGTACTGTCCATCATGAATTTGATGCTACTGTTTGAGTAATATGCTAATGTCTTCCTATCCTTTCTCACTAAGCTAATGAAGGTTTCACCTTGTTCCTACTTGCGCAAATAGGGATCATGCTGTGCCAATCATACATTTTAGTGGAACTACACAAGACAATACAATGAACTGTATCCCAGCCAATGCTTTAACTCTGCTGGAAGTTCTTGATAATCTTTCGATATAATCTCAGCACTGGTAAACAAGAGTGATTTCAACCATACATTTGAAGTGCACAAAAATATATACTATTGAGTGATTCCATTAAGTGATTTATCATCTCTTATGGGACTGCATGAATAAGCTTTTTTTCTCAGGTTGGTACGGGCCTAAGGCCTTCATCCATATTAGTTTGTTGTCATCTCTATTTGTATCGTGCTACTGTCATGAGAAACTCCCTTATCTTTGCACGTTAAAGTTTTGCAACCTATGATAAATGGCAATGCTTGAGTGTTGAGCTAATTGGCACTGATTAAATAAACTAATACCTCTCTTTAAGCAAGACTACTATGTTGCTAACTTTACCCATTAAGATAATGAGGGTGCTTCTATTTGTTAGTGTATGTTACATCAACTAGTCCCCCCATTACAGTAATCTCACTCTCTCAATATATGTGCCAATAGGGATGCTCGATTTTGGTGGAACTGCACAAAAACTTTGGGTGCTTCATTGCCTCGACAGCTTCTGTCCTTTCCTGTCAGTCGCTAATCTCGGTTTCCAGTCAAAGGAAATAGTAATTGGTATGCTACCTCACACAGGTTGGTACTGGTCTTTATCCTGATTATTGTGCTTGTCATGTATTGGTAATTTGGTATTGTGCTACTGTTTGTCGATTTTATAAAGGAGTAACTTGGAGCCTGAACTCGCACGCAAATCATTGCATTGGGTGATTTTAGTAGAACTGCACAAAATGATCAGATGGCAAGATACTTATGTTGCTGCCATGTACTCCAAAGTTCACTCAGACAAGCATCAATGTTGACAAGAAGTGCCTATATTCATTCGAGTATCAACCGGTGTCAAACAGTTGTCAAACTCCCAAGTATTAGGAGAGTGAACGCCAAAAATATTGCTTGGCGCATAGCCCAGAAGAACACAGTCCAGTCTTTGGTCCCAACTTGTGCCTTTTGGTTATCGGCAGATATGGTAGAAAATTGTATGGCATGGAGTCTAAAGATTCCAGACAAGTTGGTTGACGCGTATATTCATCTGGCACTTAATCAGTCTGCACGCCAGGGATGCTCCATTTCAGTTGAACTGCACAAAAAATTTGGGTGGTTCATTTTCTCAACCGCCTCCTTTCTCGTCTGCAATGAAGAATTTTGGCGAGCTATAGGACCAAGATGAGCCAGTAAACTAGTTGGATGAAAGTAGTGGCCAAGTTTCTCAAACCTCGCTCGGCACGAGGACACTATTTGAGGATAAACCTACAAGCAAAGTGCAGATTGTTTGTGCTGCCTCTTATGTACTCGAAATTTTACTCGTACAAGAACTAATTTTAGCAAGAAGTACCTCCGATTGAACACCATTTACCCGTCTGTACCCTAGGTAATTAAAGTTCATCCATGGATCATATTGGATGTGATCTCAATCATTTGGATGCATAAACATACTGAACATGTGTATATCTGAATCTTTTTGTGAATTATGTATGAATATTATCGTGTGATCTATCAATCATTTGGATGCATAGATATGCTGAGCTTGTGTATATATGAATCTTTTGAGTTGTTGATAGTGAATGTCGGCTATGAATATGAACGTGTCTTGTGAACCTGAGTTTGATACGAATGTTTACCTTTTCTATTGTATTTGTGTGTGAACTTGTTAGTATGCCTACTGTGGGGTATGTGACGTGTGGGTGTCAACGGCACACCTTCTTCCCGAGAAGAATTTCACCTGCTTTGTTAGGGTAGCAACGGCGCATCAGCTTTTTTTTAATCTTTTTATTACTCTGTCTTCCCCTCTCCCCCGCTCAACCCATGCCGTAATGTTTTCAGCCTCAAAACAAACATAGTACTGCGTTGTTTTTGGGGCTTGATGAAAAATCGAGTGCTGGTTTCTGTAGGTTGGCCCGCCTAGCAAATGGGCTGCTGGTCCACCATGACGGATAGGGAGGCTAAAAATACAAGTTGTATGGTGCAGAGGCAAGTAAAAAAACGCTATCGAGAGCCATCCACTGAAGAAAAAAATAGCTCCTGATGTGCTTTTTCAGTCATGCCGCCGGCCCCCTCTTTAATCCAGTTCGCTCGGGGATCTGGTATCATTTTTTTCCAGAGGGCGAACAAGTATCAGCTAGGCCTAGGTTTTGTATTTTAACATGTGTAGCCCACGACATACGGAGACAGTGGTTTCAACTTATTTTTTGAGGTCCATACCGGCCTATGGGCTTTTTCTTAAAGATTGGCAGCCCAATTTTTTTTAATAAAACGCAGGTCTTTGTTCTATTTATCTATATATAAGAATAATAATGTCGTGTCTAATTTATGTTTTCCCTTCTAACCACATTATATATATTTATATTATTACTATTATCGTATATTTTATAGAGACTTATATATACATTATAAAAACAACCCACGTGTTATTAACTTATAAAAGTAAATGTTTAACAGAAGTTGGCAAGGAAAATCCTGGTTGTTTTTGACTCAGGGACAAGGAAAATCCTGGTGATTGCGTACAAAAGCTTGCGAAGATTTTAAGGACCAATTTAATAATAGCGCGCTCATTTTTATTTTGAGCAATAACTCGCTAATTTTTTAATTATATATATATATAATGTGCCTCTCTTGTTTATTCTTTGATATTAATTGCTCCTTCTAACATAACATTATATATATAACGAGCCCAGCTAATTCGTGTATTTCAAGGAAGTGCAAATGGGCTGGGATTTCTTAGAAAATATAAATGGGCCTGATTGATGCGAAATTATTTGTTCACCCAGCCCAGCAAATGGACTGTACATTCTAGAAAACATGGGTTAAATATATACCACATTTTTGCAGACTGACATGTGGGCCAATAGGTCGAAGCCTACGCAGGGTGTTGTCAACTTGGTCAACAAATGATTGTGACATCCACAGCCATTGGATTTATATCCAACGGCCGGCATGCACCTTCAATCTCTCGTCTTCTTCCTCCAGCGTTGCCGAGACCTCCTGGTCCAGCCTCCGGCGGCTAGCGGCTCTGCTTAGCACGCATCACTGTGAAGTGCTACCCCACCGCCGGCCAGGCTACCCCTCCACCCCACGACACCTCCTGTTATTCTCCACAGACTGCAGCCCCACGCCGCAACAGAACCAGTTATAACCCTTCTCCTCCTCTCAATCTGCGACTCCGCTGCCGCGTCTTCCCATCTCCGAGTCGTTCCCGTCCGGGGCCTCGCCATCGTCCATCGCCTGGCCGCGCTCAGTGCGGCGTGGTCAACAAACGAGAGTTATCGGAAGAGGACTATACGTGGAGAGCCTGACGGCTGGGACCCACGAGGTCCATGGTCGCACGCAAGGAAAGTTCCTCCTTATTAAGCTGAAAAAAATGTTTCCTCCACCTGACAGTTGGGACCCACCGGCTGTATCTTTGCACGGCAGGAAGTGCCTCCTTGTTTTGCGAAAAAAATTATTCATCCCATTGACAGCTGGGACCCATCAGATTTGGTGGCTGACTTGTGGGCCTACTAAGCGGACGTGTACGCACGGCTTTGTCAACTTAATCAACAAATGATTCTAGCAGCTGGACAGTTGGATGTTAATCCAATAGTGCTCCTTCTTCAACCTCTGTTCTTGCTCCTGTCTCCCGTGGGCGGCACCACGGCTGTGCTACCGCGCACCCGAACCAGTCAAGTTTCCCACTCCTCTCCATCTGCGACTCCACTGCCCCGTCTTCCCCATCTCCGGGTCGTTCCAGTCTAGGGCCTCGCCGTTGTCCACCGGCCTTGGTGCGCTCGACATGGTGTGGTCAACGTGGTCAACAATCGGGAGTCATCGGAAGATGATTATACGTAAGAGGCTGACGGCGGGGACGCACCACACCCATGGATGCATGCATGCAACGAAACGTGGTGTGGTCAACGTGGTCAAGGAACGGACATCCATTGGAAGTGTACTGTATGTGGAGAGGCTCACAGCTGGGTCCACGGCCGCAGCAAGGAAGTGCCTCCTTATTACGTGGAAATTAATGATTCCTCCACCTGACAACAGGGACCCACTGGACGGGCCACCGTATTTTGCAAAAAAACGTTTCCCCCCTGACTGCTAGGACCCACCTAACGGGCCACCGTATTTCATGAAAAAAATGTTCCCCCTGCTGTCAGCTCGGACCCACCGGAAGTGCCTCCTTATTAAGCAGAAAAAAAATGAATACTCCCCCTGCTAGCTGGGACCCACCTTGGTGGAAGGCTGACTTGTGGTCCCACTAAGTTGACGGGGACAGAGGGCTTAGTCAATATGAACAATTCTAGCTCCAGTGACCGTACGATGTCCATCCAACGGCCGTAGTGCTTCTTCAACCTCTGGTCTTCTTGCTCCAGCCGCCCAAAGCAGCGCCGGTCGTGTCGCGTGCTCCTGCCTCCCGTGGCTGGCTGTGATGCCGCGGAGGCCTCACCGCCCCCTACTACTCCCGCTGCTGGCCAGGCCATCCCTCTACTCACCCACACCCCCTGTTACTCTGCGGCGACGGCAGCCTCACACTGCAGCCGAACGAGTGAACCCTCATACTCCTCTCCGCGTGGGCATCCACTGCGCGTCTTCCCCGGCTCCGCGTCATCCCCTTCCTTCCTAGGCCTCGCTGTTGTCCACCGCCCTGGTGCTCTCGGCGCGGCGTGGTCAACGTGGTCAAGGAACGACTTCCATCGGAAGAGTACTGTACGTGGAGAGGCTGATAGCTGGGTCCATGGCGGTCGCAAGGAAGTGCCTCCTTATTACATGGAAAATAATGATTCCTCCACCTGACAGCAGGGACCCATCGGACGGGCCCCCGTATTTCATGAAAAAAACGTTTCCCCCTGACTGCTGGGACCCACCAGCTACACCTTCGCACGCAAGGAAGTGCGTCCGGGCAAAAAAACGATTCGCCCCCTGACTGCTGGGACCCACCAGCTACATCTTTGCATGCAAGAGAGTGCCTGACAGTCGGCACCCACCTGGTCGAAGTGTACGTAGAGTTGTCATTCTGGTCGCGAACATGTACGTACATACTGGTGGATGTAGAGGCGCGCACGTAGCATGTACATGTACGTACAGCGGCCAGTGTGCAAGAAAGAAAATACGACCACATATGTGTACATATGGGCGGGGTCTCGAACGCCTACTCGTGCATACGTACGGCCAGGGCTCGTGTACATGGCTGGGTTGGAACGGAGAAACAGTGTCGTCGTCGTGTTCATGGGGAGCCAACCGGGTGGATCGGAACGGAATGCGTCGTCATCTTCATCGGGAGGGCTTGGACGAAACAAGCAATGGAAACGAGGTCTGGCGTACCGCAGAACGGAGGAAACGGCCTTGTGCTCGACCGTCCACATTCAAAATGGGATCCTGTTCATCGGGAGGGGTCTGGCGTACCGCAAAATGGAGGAAATGGACCTCCTATGGTCAAAACAGGGGTCCTGTTGATCGGGAGTGGTGTGGCGTACCGCAAAACGGACGAAACGGACTTGTGTCGGAATGCTATGGTTAAAACGGGGGTCCTGTTCATCGGGAGGGGTGTGGCGTACCGCAAAATGGGACTCCAAGGGATAATGTTCATCTCCACCGTCGACCTCCTCCAGCCTCCACCTGTGACTATTCATCCACGGGCTCCTGTTCATCCAGCCTCCACCGCGCGCTACTCCACCGACTACTGTTCAACCACCTCTCCACGGGATCCTGTTCAACCACCCCTCCACGGGCTACTGTTCATCCACCCCTCCACTGTCTACTGTTCATCCAGCCCTCCATGGGGTCATCCTGTTCATCCAGCCCTCCACGGGGGTCCTGTTCATCCAGCCCCAACCGGCTCGATCGATCGGGGTCCTGTTCATCCAGAGGCAACGCCACGGGGTCCTGTTCATCCAACCCCACCGCTCACTATTCATCCACCCCCCCCCCCCCCGCAATGCTCACTGTTCATCCAAACCCCCCAGCAACGCTCACCGTTCATCCAGAGGCAGCATCGACCGGCTTCAGTTAGCAGCAGTAGCGAAGGAATCGCTCGATCGCTCGGGTTCAGTAACGCGTAGCCTGCAGTGCAATCGCTCAGGTTCAGTTAGGCGACGCCTCGCTCGGGTTTAGTTCGAGCCCAACACCTCGCACACACGCGTGTACATGTACGAGGCAAACGCGCATCGCTCGGCCCCCGACCACCCACCGTAACCGGGAACTCCCCGAAATTTTCCTCGCCCGCGCTTCTACCATGGTTTTTTCCGTCATGGACGGCCCAAAGAATGTCATGCGCCTGCGTCTATGGCCCGCCCAGGACGAAAAGCCCATTTTCTGTCATGATTATTTGTCATAGAAGTAGGAGCCCACCACATCTATGATGATACCAGGTTTTGTCACAATTATCGTCATAGAAGTGTCATAAGTATAACAGAAACAAATTTTGTTCGACCCAAAATGTCAGGATGTGTCTTTTTTGTAGTGTTAGCTCCACGCTGGTGAGAAGACTAGATTAGGTGCCAGACGCGGCATTTTTATTTGCTTTCTGCAGTTGGCTTGCCTCTCTTTTATGGAAATTCGCATTTAGGCATTTCTTGCCTTGGTTTGATCGCCTTTTCCTCTGCTCCTTCCTTCGGTTATTGTTTTGGCTTGTACTCTCTCGCATGCCTCACGAGGGGGCTGGACAGGCGCACTCGTGAGCATTTTTCTCGTGAGTTTCTTTTTCACCTTTCCTGGTCTTCACGAGGCACCCTTACTCGAGCCCGCATCCTGGCGCACCTCCCTCAAAGTCCGTGCCCATTGGGTACCGCGGAGCGGAACGCTAAGTCATGGCCGATCACGCCTAGGGCCCGGGGTTTGGAAGAATAAAGGGTTCTTTAACAAATTTTGCAGTCCCTCGATGATGCCCAAGCCTACAACAAGGAGATCTCACCAGGTGATGGGAGACGCGCACCTCACGAGCGGAAACCACTCCGGGCACACTGAGCTAAGTTATCTCTACATGCCTACATAAGACACTGATACCTCTCCAATGTATCTACTTTTCCAAACACTTTTGCCATTGTTTTGGACTCTAACTTGTATGATTTGAATGAAACTAACCCGGACTGACGCTGTTTTTAGCAGAACTACCATGATGTTGTTTTATGTATAGAAAAGAAAAGTTCTCGGAATGTCCTGGAAATTCACGGAGGCACTTTTTGGAATTAATAAGAATTTTTGGGTGAAAGAAATACATCAGGGGGCCCAGGGCCTGTCCACAAGACAGGCCCCCCTGTAGGGCGCGCCCCCCTATCTGGTGGGCCCCCTGGACCTCCACCGACCTCAACTCCAACTCCATATATTCACGTTCGGGGAGAAAAAATCAGAGAGAAAGTTTCATCGCGTTTTACGACACGGAGCCGCCGCCAAGCCCTAATCTCTCTCGGGAGGGCTGATCTGGAGTCCGTTCGGGGCTTCGGAGAGGGGGATTCGTCGCCGTCGTCATCATCAACCATCCGCCATCACCAATTTCATGATGCTCACCGCCGTGCGTGAGTAATTCCATCGTAGGCTTGCTGGACGGTGATGGGTTGGATGAGATTTACCATGTAATCAAGTTAGTTTTGTTAGGGTTTGATCCCTAGTATCCACTATGTTCTGAGATTGATGTTGCTATGACTTTGCTATGCTTAATGCTTGTCACTAGGGCCCGAGTGCCATGATTTCAAATCTGAACCTATTATGTTTTCATGAATATATGTGTGTTCTTGATCCTATCTTGCAAGTCTATAGTCACCAATTATGTGTTATGATCCGACAACCCCGAAGTGACAATAATCGGGATACTTCTCGGTGATGACCGTAGTTTGAGGAGTTCATGTATTCACTATGTGCTAATGCTTTGTTCTGGTTCTCTATTAAAAGGAGGCCTTAATATCCCTTAGTTTCCGTTAGGACCCCGCTGCCACGGGAGGGTAGGACAAAAGATGTCATGCAAGTTCTTTTCCATAAGCACGTATGACTATTTACGGAATACATGCCTACATTACATTGATGAACTAGAGCTAGTTCTATGTCACCCTATGTTATAACTATTGCATGAGGAATCGCATCCAGCATAATTATCCATCACTGATCCATTGCCTATGAGATTTTCACATATTGTTCTTCGCTTATTTACTTTTCCATTGCTACTGTTACAACTACTACAAAAACCCAAAACAATTATCTTTACTGTTGCCACTGTTACCTTTATTATCATACCACTTTTGCTACTAAATACTTTGCTGTAGATACTAAGTTATCCAGGTGTGGTTGAATTGACAACTCAACTGCCAATACTCAAGAATATTCTTTGGCTCCCCTTGTGTCGAATCAATAAATTTGGGTTGAATACTTTACCCTCGAAAGCTGTTGCGATCCCCTACACTTGTGGGTTATCAGACACTGATGCTGCAACACGCATAGGAGCAATAACCGTAATATAGCAACATGGAAATCACGTTTCGTTGCACGCCCACACAGGGCCCCATGCTTTTCCTTTTACAAATGCAGGAAAGGAAAGAACAAAACAAAAGCGGCACGTGCCCCCGCAGCGGTTCACGAGGGTAGGCCCTCAGTGCCTCCTTGACTCAGCCAGACCCCTTCTCGCGCTTCACCAGGGCGCGGCGGCAGGACGCTCCTCCACTACCCTCGAAGCAGGCACGGCGGCGTGGCGGCTGGTCGTAGCCACCGCTGCTGGAGCTATCGCCGGAGGAAGAGTTGCCATAGCTGGACGAGTCGCGGTTGGTGCCAAGGATAGGCCCGTCCTCACCCTCGTCACGACCGTCTCCAAGGCCGAGCACCTCGTCACCGTCATTGTCCTTAGGGCAACACCTAGCGCGACGACCGTCTTCTCTGAATACCCTCGTGTAGAGAGTCACGTTGTCGTCATACTTGAAGTGGAGGGCACACTGCTGGTTCAGACCGCACGCGGGGGCAAACGTCTGCCAGCCGCGAGCCAGGGCCACGTTGCCCGCGACGAAGACCTCCACCGCTACCTATGAAGCCTTGCTACAGCAGCCGTCCGCCTACAGCCAGAGACCGCCTAGACCTATGGCTGGCAATTCGTCGGCGAAGAAGCACGGGAGCGGAAGCCAGGTGCCATCCGGGTTCTTCGACCACACGGCTAACTCCGGTAGCACTTCCGCCGAGTGGAAGCGCGGCCGGGGAGGCCAAGCGACCATGGCGCGCCTCCCTTCGTCGGTGGGGCTGCCCCAACCTGGGCGACTCCCACCACGCGAAGAGGCGCCGCCGCGGTAGTGAGAGGCCACGGTGGGGGTCGTGGTGTGCTTGCGGGGGAGGCCACGCCCCCTCTTTGGCAGTGGTGAGCCAGGCCCATCCTGTCGGGCCTTCCCCTTCTCTGCGGCCGAGAACCTCTTCGTAGGCGCCATGAGAGTCGCTGCGGCTGAAGAAGCAAGGAGGAAGAGGCGAGCGGAGCAGGAAGAGATGAGCGACGGGGGCTCCACCCTCTCCTCATTTATAGCCTGAAGGAGGCCAACCGTCGACCTCCACGATCGCAGGTAATGATAACCCCTTTTGCATGCAGCAGGGACTCGTCAAGTCGGGCGGTTACCAAAGCAGCATGGGGAAGCGGAGACGCACACGTCCAATCAATCGCCATGTGTCAACCAAGGCCGCGAGTTATTGGGGCCGGCGGCGCTCCGCACTTGCCCCTTGGCTTTGCCTCAAAGCCAAGTCCGAGCGCACCTTGGGCCCGGGGGCTACTGTCGGCGTCCTGGGAACAGGGGTCCCTAGACTTGCCTACCTGCGGCCCACGGCGTGGATCACCAGTGGCCTGGTACGGCCCGCCTTCATCAGCAAACACTCAAGACCCTCGCGAGGGGCCAAGCCTCGCGAGGCGGACAACGCAAGACCTCCTCAGGGGCGGCCTCACCAGGATGGCTCGCGATAGGCAGAGAGATCAAGACGAGGGGCACCTCGCGAGGTTCCTGTGACGCAAGTCGTGACTACCAAGGCCAGGCGGGCGCCAGCGCGTGAAGTGTCCTCGTTTCCTCTTTGGTGCTAAAGAGGCAGGCGCAAGCGAGGAGTCCCGAGGCATCAAGCAAAGGTTTCCATATCAGTGCTACGAGACAAAGACCAGCAGGATGGCAGGACGGAGGTCACCGTGGAGCCCAAGACGATGTCACCACCAGAGCCTTTGGCAGGCGAAGACCACCTTTAGTCAAGATAACTTGTACTGGTTGTCCCCCTTCGAATTTGGCGGTTTTTGGATCCCTTCCCACTCAATATTTGGGAAGAGGACCAGGGCCTATATAAATAGGACTAGCCACCATAGTAGACGACGACGGATCATTCAGATCATCCTCAACCACACAAGCTCACCGAGCTCAAGAACACCTCTCCTAATGAGGCTGTTCTTCCCTTATACTTGTTCTGCCCCAGCCTACAAGGCAATCCACCACCAAACACTGGAGTAGGGTATTACACCACACCGGTGGCCCGAACCAGTAGAAATCTTGTGTCACTTGTTCTTCGGGTTCGACGCGCTAAGCCTTGAGATCGCGGTGAGGGTTTGAGCTAGGGAAGAGAGAGAGAGATCTTCGTGTGCACCCCAGAGTTCGAATCTTAAGGATTTTGCCGGAACCCAGAATCCAACAGCCTCTTTGCTCTATAAATACCCCAATATTCCAGAAACCCTAGAAGCATCGACAAAATATTTATCCAGCTGCCGCAGAGTCCAGAACCACTAGATCCAATCTAGAAACCATCACGGAGGGGTTCACCACCTCCATTGGTGCCTCTCCGATGATGCGTGAGTAGTTCTTTGTAGACCTTCGGGTCCGCAGTTAGTATCTAGATAAATTTCTCTCTCTCTCGCTGAATTCTCAATACAATGGTCTCTTGGAGTTCCATATGATGTAACTCTTTTTGCAGTGTGTTTGTTGGGATCTCATGAACTTCGAGTTTATGATCAGTCATATCTTTTTATATCCATGAAAGTTATTTGAGTTTCTTTGACCTTTATATGCATGATCTCTTATAGCCTCATATTTCTTCTCCGATATTAGGTTTTTTTGGCCAACTTGATCTATTTATCTTGCAATTGGAAGAGGTGCCCGGTAGTGGGTTCGATCTTACGGTGCTTGATCCCAGTGATAGAAAGGGAACCGACACGTATGTATCGTTGCTACTAAGGATAAAAAGACGAGATCTTTATCTACCGCCATATAGATAAACGGATCTTGTCTACATCATGTCATCATTCTTATTGCATTACTCCATTTTTGCATGAACTTAATACACTAGATGCATGCTGGATAGCGGTCGATGTGTGGAGTAATAGTAGTAGATGCAGGCAGGAGTCGGTCTAGTAATCTTGGACGTGATGCCTATGTAATGATCATTGCCTGGATATCATCATAATTATTTGAAGTTCTATCAACTGCCCAACAGTAATTTGTTTACCCACCATTTGCTATCTTTCTCGAGAGAAGCCACTAGTGAAATCTACGGCCCCCGGGTCTTCTATCTCATATATTTGCTTTGCGATCTATTTTATTTGATCTTTTTATTCAGATCTATTAAACCAAAATAAAAAAATACTTTGCTGCACTTTATTTTATTTGCGTTCTATTATTTCAATCTATTACAACTTTCTCCCATCAACACGCAATTTCTGGCACCGTACCCCGAAAGGGATTGACAACCCCTTTAACACGTCGGGTTGCGAGGTGTTGTTATTTGTGTGCAGGGGCTGTTTACATTGTGTTGCTTGGTTCTCCTACTGGTTCGATAACCTTGGCTTCATTTCTGAGGGAAATACCTACCGTCGTTATGCTGCATCATCCCTTCCTCTTTGAGGAAATACCGACGTAGCTTCAAGCGGCATCAAAAGGAATTTCTAGCACTGTTACCGGGTAGTATCTTCAACATAACCAGGTTCCTAATCACAAATCTCATCTCCTTGCAATTTACATTATTCGCCATTTGCCTCTCGTTTTCCTCTCCCCCACTTCACAAAAAATTGTCGTTTTATTCGCCTTTCTTTTTCCATTTGCCTTTTTCTCGTTAGATCTATTCCTTGCTTGCAATCATGAGTGATTTCGGTATGGCACCAATAGATGATTACCTGACTCCTAAGATTGGATGTACAGGCAATCTGGATGCTAAAACTTTTAGCTTGGGGCAAGGGAACGTTATGGGAAAAGAACGTATCCAAGAATTCTTCAATTGTGTGGGAAATCTGAGTCTTGATGATGCTCCTGTACTTAAAACTACTAGATCTTATGCGGATGCTATTTCAGCACTAGTTCTAAAAATTGAAAGTAAATTTATCCGCACTCATCCTACTTTGCAAAGATCGTTTTTTGAGCTTCCCAAGATAAAGAATCCTAGAGCCAAAAAGTTGGCCACTCTCGTTCTTATGAACAAGTTCGACTACATAAGTCGGGAAGCTAGGGAAATCTTTGACTTTTATGGTATGAATCATGAAAAATCCGTGATAGACGAAATCCTTTACAATAGTGACTATGCACTAAGGCATTTTCTTGGGGATAACAAGATCTTTGATGAGAATCTTAAAAAGGAGGTCCCCGTTCTAGAAATAATCCAACAAGTTTTTAATAATGTTAATCAACACTACTCTTGGGTTGTTGCGGGAAATCAAAGGGATTATGATGGAAACCAACTAAGGAATGCTAAAGTTTCCATGGATAATATGTTTTATGTTGTGTTTACAAAACCCCATGATGAAAACACCTCTAAGAAAACTAGGAAGAAGAAAGATGACAAAACTTAGATCCTTGCCTTACGCCTAGCTAAGGGCGTAAAACTATAGCGCTTGTTGGGAGGCAACCCAATGAATAAAATTTATTTTTGCTTTTTGATTTCTGTTCTTGTGTGTTTACACAATTATGCTACTAGTATGGTTGTCTTTTTTGTGTTTTAGTTAGTGTTTGTGCCAAGTAAAGCCTTTAGGATCTTCTTGGGTGATAGTTGTTTGATCTTGCTGAAAAAGACAAAAACTTTGCACTCACGAAAATAATTTTCATAAATCACAGAAAATAGATTTTGCTCTGATTCTTTTTGCAGAAGATTAATATACAAATTGACCTGGCCGTCCTAATTTGGTAGAATTTTGGAGTTCCAGAAGTATTCGCTAAAGTCAGATTACTACAGACTGTTCGGTTTTGATAGATTCTGTTTTCTTTGTGTTGTGTGCTTATTTTGATGGCTCTATGGTTTTTTATGAGTTTTTGCCATAGAAAAGTTGGAATACAGTAGATATAATACAAAAACAAAATATAAATTGGTCTTATACAGCACTTATAGTAGTAGTTTGCTTTCTTATACTAACGGATCTCACAAAGGTTTTGTTGAGTTTTGTGTGATTGAAGTTTTCAAGTTTTGGGTTATCTTACGATGGATGAAGGAATGATGCAAGAGCCTAAGCTTGGGGATTGTTGGGGAACGTAGTAATTTCAAAAAATTTCCTACGCACACGCAAAATCATGGTGATGCATAGCAATGAGAGGGGAGAGTGTTTTCCACGTACCCTCGTAGACCGAAAGCGGAAGCGTTAGAACAACGTGGTTGATGTAGTCGTACGTCTTCACGGCCCAACCGATCAAGCACCAAAACTACGGCACCTCCGAGTTCTAGCACACGTTCAGCTCGATGACGTCCGTCGAACTCCGATCCAGCCGAGTATCGAGGGAGAGTTCCGTCAACACGACGACGTGGTGACGATCTTGATGTTCTACCGTCGCAGGGCTTCGCCTAAGCAACGCTACAATATTATCGAGGAGAAAAATGGTGGAGGGGGGCACCGCACACGGCTAAGAGATCAAGAGATTAATTGTTGTGCCTAGAGGTGCCCTCCTGCCCCGTATATAAAGGAGCAAGGGGGAGGCCGACCAGCCCTTTGGGGCGCGCCAAGGAGGGGGGAGTCCTCCTCCTAGTAGGAGTAGGACTCCCCTTTCCTAGTCCAACTAGGAAGAGGGAAGGGGGAAGCAAAGAGAGGGAAAGAGGAGAAGGAAAGGGGGGTGCGCCCCCTTCCCCTAGTCCAATTCGGACCCCTCATGCGAGGGGCCGCACCACCTCCTGGGCTGCTGCCCTCTCTCTTCCCTAAAGCCCACTAAGGCCCAATACTCCCCCGGGGGGTTCTGGTAACCCCTCCGGCACTCCGGTTTTCTCCGAAACTACCCGGAACACTTCCGGTGTCCGAATATAGTCGTCCAATATATCGATCTTTACGTCTCGACCATTTAGAGACTCCTCGTCATGTCCGTGATCACATCCGGGACTCTGAACAACCTTCGGTACATCAAAACTCATAAACTCATAATATAACTCTCATCGTAAATTTAAGCGTGCGGACCCTACGGGTTCGAGAACTATGTAGACATGACCGAGACACGTTTCCGGTCAATAACCAATAGCGGAACCTGGATGCTCATATTGGCTCCTACATATTCTACGAAGATCTTTGTCGGTCAAATCGCATAACAAAATACGTTGTTCCCTTTGTCATCGGTATGTTACTTGCCCGAGATTCGATCGTCTGTATCTCAATACCTAGTTCAATCTCGTTACCAGCAAGTCTCTTTACTCGTTACGTAATGCATCATTCCGTAACTAACTCATTAGTTACATTGCTTGCAAGGCTTATAGTGATGTGCATTAGCGAGAGGGCCCAGAGATACTTCTCCGACAATCGGAGTGACAAATCCTAATCTCGAAATACGCCAACTCAACATGTACCTTTGGAGACACCTGTAGAGCTCCTTTATAATCACCCAGTTACGTTGTGACCTTTGGTAGCACACAAAGTGTTCCTCCGGTAAATGGGAGTTGCATAATCTCATAGTTATAGGAACATGTATAAGTCATGAAGAAAGCAATAGCAACATACTAAACGATCAAGTGCTAAGCTAACGGAATGGGTCAAGTCAATCACATCATTCTCCTAATGATGTGATCCCGTTAACAAATGAAAACTCATGTCTATGGTTAGGAAATTTAACCATCTTTGATTATCGAGCTAGTCAAGTAGAGGCATACTAGTGACATTATGTTTGTCTATGTATTCACACATGTATTATGTTTCCGGTTAGTACAATTCTAGCATGAATAATAAACATTTATCATGAAATAAGGAAATAAATAATAACTTTATTATTGCCTCCAGGGCATATTTCCTTCAGTCTCCCACTTGCACTAGAGTCAATAATCTAGTTCACATCACCATGTGATTTAACACCAATATTCACATCTGTATGTGATTAACACCCATAGTTCACATCGTCATGTGACCAATACCCAAAGGGTTTACTAGAGTCAGTAATCTAGTTCACATCGATATGTGATTAACACCCAAAGAGTACTAAGGTATGATCATGTTTTGCTCGTGAGAGAAGTTTAGTCAACGGGTCTGTCACATTCAGAGCCGTATGTATTTTGCAAATATTCTATGTCTACAATGCTCTGCATGGAGCTACTCTGGCTTATTGCTCCCACTTTCAATATGTATCCAGATTGAGACGTAGAGTCATCTGGATTGGTGTAAAAGATTGCACCGATGTAACTCTTTACAACGGTCTCTTTTATTACCCCCATAATCGAGAAGTATTTCCTTAGTCCTCACTAAGGATATTCTTGACCGCTGTCCAGTGATCTACTCTTAGATCAAAATTGTACTTCCTTGTCAAACTCAGAACAAAGTGTACAATAGGTTTGGTACACAACATAGCATACTTCATAGAACCTATGACTGAGGCATAGGGAATAACTTTCATTCTCTTTTCTATTTTCTGCTGTGGTCGGGATTTGAGTCTTACTCAATTTCACACCTTTGCAACACAGGCAAGAACTCTTTCTTTGACTGTTCCATTTTGAACCACTTCAAAATCTTGACAAGGTATGTACTTATTGAAAAACTTATCAACCATCTTGATCTATCTCAATAGATCTTGATGCTCAATATGTAAGTAGCTTTATTGAGGTCTTTCTTTTAAAGAACTCCTTTCAAATACTCCTTTATGCTTTCCAAAAAAAATCTACATAATTTCTGATCAACAATATGTTACTCACATATATTTATCAGAAAGGGGGTAGTTCTCCCACTCACTTTATTGTAAATACAGGCTTCACCGCAAGTCTGTATAAAACTATATGCTTTGATCAACTTATCAAAGTGTATATTCCAACTCTGAGATGCTTGCACTAGTCCATAGATGGATCGCTGGAGCTTGCACATTTTGTTAGCACCTTTAGGATTGACAAAACCTTGTGGTTGCATCATATACAACTCTTCTTTAAGAAAACCATTAAGGCATGCAGTTTTGACATCCATCTGCCAGATTTCATAAAATGTGGCCATTGCTAACATGATTTGGACAGACTTAAGCATCGCTACAGTTGAGAAAATCTCATTGTAGTCAACACCTTGAACTTGTCGAAAACCTTTTTGCGACAAGTCGAGCTTTGTAGATAGTAACACTACTATCAGCATATGTCTTCCTCTTGAAGATCCATTTATACAATATGGCTTGCCGATCATCAGGCAACTCCACCAAAGTCCACACTTTGTTCTCATGCATGGATCCCATCTCATATTTCATGGCCTCAAGCCATTTCGAAGAATCTGGGCTCATCATCGCTTCCTCATAGTTCGTAGGTTCATCATGGTCTAGTAACATGACTTCCAGAACAGGATTATCGTACCACTCAGGTGCGGACTGTACTTTGGAAGACCTACGAGGTTTTGTAGTAACTTAATCTGAAGTTTCATGATCAATATCATTAGCTTCCTCACTAATTGGTGTAGGAATCACAAGAACTGATTTCTGTGATGAACTACTTTCCAATAAGGGAGTAGGTACAGTTACCTCATCAAGTTCTACTTTCCTCCCACTCACTTCTTTCGAGAGAAACTCCTTCTCTAGAAAGGATCCATTCTTAGCAACGAATGTTTTACCTTCGGATCTGTGATAGAAGGTGTACCCAACAGTTTCCTTTGGGTATTCTATGAAGACGCACTTCTCCAATTTGGGTTCGAGCTTATCAAGTTGAAAACCTTTTTCACATAAGCATCGCAACTCCAAACTTTAAGAAACGACAGCTTAGGTTTACTGCTCAACCATAGTTCATACGATGTCGTCTCAACAGATTTTAGATGGTGCCCTATTAAAGTGAATGCAGCTATCTCTAATGCATGACCCCAAAATGATAGTGGTAAATCGGTAAGATACATCATAGATCGCACCATATCCAATAAAGTGCGGTTATGACGTTCGGACACACCATTATGCTGTGGTGTTCCATGTGACGTGAGCTGTGAAACTATTCCACATTATTTAAAAATGAAGGCCAAACTCGTAACTCAAATATTCTTCTCTACGATCAGATTGTAGAAACTTTATTTTCTTGTTACGATGATTCTCCACTTCACTCTGAAACTCTTTGAACTTTTCAAATGTTTCAGATTTGTGCTTCATTAAGTAGATATACGCATATCTGCTCAAATCATCTGTGAAGGTCAGAAAATAACGATACCTGCCATGAGCATCAACACTCATTGGACCGCATACATCGGTATGTATTATTTCCAACAAGTTAGTAGCTCGTTCCATTGTTCCGGAGAATGGAGTTTTAGTCATCTTGCCCAAAAGGCACGGTTCGCAAGCATCAAAATGATTCATAACCAAGTGATTCTGAAAATCCATCTTTATGGAGTTTCTTCATGCGCTTTACACCGATATGACCCAAACGGCAGTGCCACAAATAAGTTGCACTATCATTATTAACTATGCATCTTTTGGCATCAATATTATGAATATGTGTATCACTACGATCGAGATCCAACAAACTATTTCCATTGGGTGTATGACCATTGAAGGTTTTATTCATGTAAACAGAACAACAATTATTCTCTAACTTTAAATGAATAACCGTATTGGAATAAACATGATCAAATCATATTCATGCTCAACGCAAACGCCAAATAACATTTATTTAGGTTTAACACTAATCCAGAAAGTATAGGGAGTGTGTGATGATGATCATATCAATCTTGGAACTACTTCCAACACTCATCGTCACTTCCCCTCAACTAGTCTCCGTTTATTATGTAACTCCTGTTTCGAGTTACTAATCTTAGCAACCGAACAAGTATCAAATACTCAGGGGCTACTATTAACACTAGTAAGGCACACGTCAATAACCTGTATATCAAATATACCATTGTTCACTTTGCCATCCTTCTTATCCACCAAATATTCAGGGCATTTGTCTTTCCAGTGACCATTTCCTTTGTAGTGTAAGCACTGAGTTTCAGGCTTTGGTCCAGTTTTGGGCTTCTTCGCGGGAGTGACAACTTGCTTGTCATTCTACTTGAAGTTCCCTTTTCTTTCCCTTTGCCCTTTTCTTGAAACTAGTGGTCTTGTCAATCATCAACACTTGATGCTCTTTCTTGATTTCTACCTTCATTGATTTCAATATCGCGAAGAGCTCGGGAATCATTTTCGTCATCCTTTGCATACTATAGTTCATCACGAAGTTCTACTAACTTGGTGATGGTGACTAGAGAACTCTGTCAATCACTATCTTATCTGGAAGGTTAACTCCCACTTGATTCAAGTGATTGTAGTACCCAGACAATCTGAGCACATGCTCACTAGTTGAGCGATTCTCCTCCATCTTTTAGCTATAGAAATTGTTGGAGACTTTATATCTCTCAACTCGGGTATTTGCTTGAAATATTAACTTCAACTCCTGGAACATCTCATATGGTCCATGACGTTCAAAACGTCTTTGAAGTCCCGATTCTAAGCCGTTAAGCATGGTGCACTAAACTATCAAGTAGTCATCATATTGAGCTAGCCAAACGTTCATAACGTCTGCATCTGCTCTTGCAATAGGTTTGTCACCTAGCGGCGCATCAAGGACATAATTCTTCTGTGCAGCAATGAGGATAAACCTCATATCACGGATTCAATCCGCATCATTGCTACTAACATCTTTCAACATATTTTTCTCTAGGAACATATCAAAATAAACATAGGGAAGCAACAACGCGATCTATTGATCTAGAACATAATTTGCAAAATACTATCAGGACTAAGTTCATGATAAATTTAAGTTCAATTAATCATATTACTAAAGAACTCCCACTTAGACAGACATCTCTCTAGTCATCTAAGTGATCACATGATCCAAATCAACTAAACCATGTCCGATCATCACGTGAGATGGAGTAGTTTTCAATGGTGAACATCACTATGTTGATCATATCTACTATATGATTCACGTTCGACCTTTCGGTCTCCGTGTTCCGAGGCCATATCTGTATATGCTAGGCTTGTCAAGTTTAACCTGAGTATTCTGCGTGTGCAACTGTTCTGCACCCGTTGTATTTGAATGTAGAGCCTATCACACCCGATCATCACGTGGTGTCTCAGCACGAAGAACTTTCGCAACGGTGCATACTCAGGGAGAACACTTCTTGATAATTAGTGAGAGATCATCTTAAAATGCTACCATCAATCAAAGCAAGATAAGATGCATAAAGGATAAACATCACATGCAATCAATATATAAGTGATATGATATGGCCATCATCATCTTGTGCTTGTGATCTCCATCTCCGGAACACCATCTTGATCACCATCGTCACCGGCATGACACCTTGATCTCCATCGTAGCATCGTTGTTGTTTACGCCATCTATTGCTTCTATGACTATCGCTACCGCTTAGTGATAAAGTAAAGCAATTACAAGGCATTTGCATTTCATACAATAAAGCGACAACCATATGGCTCCTGCCGGTTGCCGATAACTTCGGTTACAAAACATGATCATGTCATACAATAAAATATAGCATCACGTCTTGACCATATCACATCACAACATGCCTTGCAAAAACAAGTTAGACGTCCTCTACATTGTTGTTGCAAATTTTATGTGGCTGCTACGGGCTGAGCAAGAACCGTTCTTACCTACGCATCAAAACCACAACGATAGTTCATCAAGTTAGTGCTGTTTTAACCTTCGCAAGGACCGGGCGTAGCCACACTCGGTTCAACTAAACTTGGAAAAACAAACACCCGCCAGCCACCTGTGTGCAAAGCACGTCGGTAGAACCAGTCTCGCGTAAGCGTACGCATAATGTCGGTCTGGGCCGCTTCATCCAACAATACCGCCGAACCAAAGTATGACATGCTGGTAAGCAGTATGACTTGTATCGCCCACAACTCACTTGTGTTCTACTCATGCATATAACATCTACGCATAAAACCTGGGTCGGATGCCATTGTTGGGGAACGTAGTAATTTCAAAATAATTCCTACGCACACGCAAGATCATGGTGATGCATAGCAATGAGAGGGGAGAGTGTTGTCCACGTACCCTCGTAGACCGAAAGAGGAAGCGTTAGAACAACGCGGTTGATGTATTCGTACGTCTTCACGGCCCGACCGATCAAGCACCAAAACTGCGGCACCTTCGAGTTCTAGAACACGTTCAGCTCGATGACGACCCTCGAACTCCGATCCAGCCGAGTGTCGAGGGAGAGTTCCGTCAACACGACGGCGTGGTGACGATCTTGATGTTCTACCGTCGCAGGGCTTCGCCTAAGCACTGCTACAATATTATCGAGGAGGAATATGGTGGAGGGGGGCACCGCACACGGCTAAGAGATCAAGAGATTAATTGTTGTGTCTAGAGGTGCCCCCCTGCCCCCGTATATAAAGGAGCAAGGGGGGAGGCCGGCCAGCCCTTTGGGGCGCGCCAAGGAGGGGGGAGTCCTCCTCCTAGTAGGAGTAGGACTCCCCTTTCCTAGTCCAACTAGGAAGAGGGAAGGGGGAAGGAAAGTGAGGGAAAGAGGAGAAGGAAAGGGGGGTGTGCCCCCTTCCCCTAGTCTAATTCGGACCCCTCAAGGGAGGGGGCGCACCACCTCCTGGGCTGCTGCCCTCTCTCTTCCCTAAAGCCCACTAAGGCCCAATATTCCCCCGGGGGGTTCCGGTAACCCCTCCGGCACTCCGATTTTCTCTGAAACTACCCGGAACACTTCCGGTGTCCAAATATAGTCGTCCAATATATCGATCTTTACGTCTCGACCATTTGGAGACTCCTCGTCATGTCCGTGATCACATCCGGGACTCTGAACAACCTTCGGTACATCAAAACTCATAAACTCATAATATAACTGTCATCGTAACTTTAAGCGTGCGGACCCTACGGGTTCGAGAACTATGTAGACATGACCGAGACACGTTTCTGGTCAATAACCAATAGCGGAACCTGGATGCTCATATTGGCTCATACATATTCTATGAAGATCTTTATCGGTCAAACCGCATAACAACATACGTTGTTCCCTTTGTCATCGGTATGTTACTTGCCCGAGATTCGATCGTCGGTATCTCAATACCTAGTTTAATCTCATTACCGGCAAGTCTCTTTACTCGTTACATAATGCATCATTCCATAACTAACTCATTAGTTAAATTTCATGCAAGGCTTATAGTGATGTGCATTACCGAGAGGGCCCAGAGATACTTCTCTGACAATCGGAGTGACAAATCCTAACCTTAAAATACGCCAAATCAACATGTACCTTTGGAGACACCTGTAGAGCTCCTTTATAATCACCCAGTTACGTTGTGACGTTTGGTAGCACACAAAGTGTTCCTCCGGTAAACGGGAGTTGCATAATCTCATAGTTATTGGAACATGTATAAGTCATGAAGAAAGCAATAGCAACATACTAAACGATCAAGTGCTAAGCTAACGGAATGGGTCAAGTCAATCACATCATTCTCCTAATGATGTGATCCCGTTAATCAAATGACAACTCATGTCTATGGTTAGGAAACTTAACCATCTTTGATTATCGAGCTAGTCAAGTAGAGGCATACTAGTGACGTTATGTTTGTCTATGTATTCACACATGTATTATGTTTCTGGTTAATACAATTGTAGCATGAATAATAAACATTTATCATGAAATAAGGAAATAAATAATAACTTTATTATTGCCTCTAGGGCATATTTCCTTCAGGAATTCCCCAGCATACCAAGCTGTTATTTAAGAATAAGCAACCAACTAAGCTTGGGGATGCCCCCGAGTGGTAGCCCCGCTTTCTTCCAACAACTATCGGTATTTTACTCGAGGCTATATTTTTATTCGTCACATGATATGTGTTTTGCTTGGAGTGTCTTGTATGATATGTGTTTTTTCTTGTTTTATTTTGTGTTTTAAGTCATCAATCCTTTCTAGAGACTCCTATTTGAGAGACTCAAAATTATATCATGACTTGTTAGAATTGCTCTCTATGCTTCACTTAAATCTTTTATGAGCTAGGACTTGCTCTAGTGCTTCACTTATATCTTTTTGAGCACGGTGTGCTTTGTTATTTTTGAAGAAATGCTCTCTTGCTTCACTTAGATTTATTTGAGATTTAGTAAAAATTTCAAGAAATTCTCTCTTGCTTCACTTAAATTATTTTGAGAGAAAGAAAAATTATGCTCTTGATCTTCACTTATATTTTTTTGAGCTTATGAAAAGCAACACATAAAAATTAGTCCCAAAGTGATAGATATACAAGAAGGATAAAGTAAAAAAATGTCATGAAGATCATTGGACAAAATAAACTTGATTCTTAGTAATAGTTTTGAGATATGATGATGTGATATGTGAGTTATGTTGTTGAGTAATTGTGCTCTAGTAAGAATATTGGTGTTGAGGTTTGTGATTCCCTATGCAGGCACGAAAGTCAATAAAATCATGCAATGAAAATTATATCCTACTTGTGGTTCATTATTTGGTGTTAATTATGCTTAATGCTTGCTTATGAGATTATTTGTTTCTTGGTTGGTCGCTTCTGAATCTTTTTGCTAGCCTTCATTTTGCACCAAGTATGATCTCTACTTGTGCATCCAAAATCTTTAAACCAATTTTGCCATATGAATCCACTATATCTACCTATATGCGGTATTTTTTTGCTGTTCTAAGCGAATTTGCATGTGCCATCTCTAATTTTCAAAATAAACTTCTCTTTTGTGTGTTTGTTTCGCTCGCAGAACGGTAACGGGTGGCTATTCCATGCTAGATGTGTTATTCTCACGATGAGTGTTTATTAACTTGTCATTGCATGAGAGTTAGGCAAAGGTTTTAGTGATGCCCAGTCCCGAAATGCAAAAATGAATTTACTTTATGTTGTCAAATAATAAATTCCTTGGAAAGTGTTGGTGTGGAGGGCACCCGTGGATACGGATAGCCATGGAAAGTGAAAGAATGGTGGAAAGAGGAATAAACTTTATTTTCTGTTTGGGAACCTCCTATGGCATATCTAGCATGGAAAGTGTTCGGAAATCTGAGTAATTTCCGTTGGTGGGATGGATACACCTCCCAAAATGTTTTTATCTTTTTTCGCTTTGAGCTCGGGCACCTCTACAAATCCCTACTTCCCTCTATGAAGGGCCTTTCCTCTACTTTATGCAATTTTTTTTATTTTGAGTCTCTATCTTCTCTCATAAAAAGCACCAACTAGGAGGCAATAGGATTGTGCTTAAGTATTGTGTGTAGTTAATATTCGAGTGTGTTTCATGAATGGATCAATGTTTGAGCATGATGGGGTAGGGATAACTTGTTTTAGCATTGATATTTGAAAGACATGGTTGCTTGTTGATATGCTTGAGTATCTAAATTGTTATGTCAAAACTAGACTATTGCTTTGAATCACATAAAAGTCCAAATGTCCATGCTAGAAAGAAAAGAATATGATATGACTTGATGAACAACACTCCACATCAAAAAATCTGTTGTTATCACTTATCTACTCGAGGACGAGTAGGAGTTAAGCTTGGGGATGCTCATACGTCTCCAACGTATCTATAATTTTTGATTGTTTCATGCTATTTATTTATCAATCTTGGATGTTTTATAATCATTTTATAGTAATTTTATATCATCTCTTGGTACTAACCTATTGACATAGTGCCAATTGCCAGTTGTTGTTTTTTCCATGTTTTTACCTCGCATGAAATCAATATCAAACGGAGTCCAAATGCCATGAAACTCCACGATGATTTTTTATGGGCCAGAAGGAAGGCAATGCGCCCTGGTTGCACCTGGGAGGTGCCCCGAGGGGGGCACAACCCACCAGGGCGCGCCAGGAGGCCCTGGCGCACCCTGGTGGGTTGTGCCCGCCTCGGGTGCCCCCTGGACCGCCTCTTTGCTCTATAAATACCCCAATATTCCAGAAACCCTAGAAGCATTGACGAAATATTCATCCAGCTGCCGCAGAGTCCAGAACCACCAGATCCAATCTAGACACCATCACGGAGGGGTTCACCACCTCCATTGGTGCCTCTCTGATGATGCATGAGTAGTTGTTTGAAGACCTTTGGGTCTGTAGTTAGTAGCTAGATGGCTTTCTCTCTCTCGCTGAATTCTCAATACAATGGTCTCTTGGAGACCCATATGATGTAACTCTTTTTATGGTGTGTTTGTTGGGATCTGATGAACTTCAAGTTTATGATCAGTCATATCTTTTTATATCCATGAAAGTTATTTGAGTTTCTTTGATCTCTTATATGCATGATCTCTTATAGCCTCGTATTTCTTCTCCGATATTAGGTTTTTTTGGCCAACTTGATCTATTTATCTTGCAATGGGAAGAGGTGCCCGGTAGTGGGTTCGATCTTACGGTGCTTGATCCCAGTGATAGAAAGGGAACCGACACGTATGTATCGTTGCTACTAAGGATAAAAAGACGAGATCTTTATCTACCGCCATATAGATAAACGGATCTTGTCTACATCATGTCATCATTCTTATTGCATTACTCTGTTTTTGCATGAACTTAATACACTAGATGCATGCTAGATAGCGGTCGATGTGTGGAGTAATAGTAGTAGATGCAGGCAGGAGTCGGTCTAGTAATCTTGGACGTGATGCCTATGTAATGATCATTGCCTGGATATCGTCATAATTATTTGAAGTTCTATCAACTGCCCAACAGTAATTTGTTTACCCACCGTCACCGTACCCCGAAAGGGATTGACAACCCCTTTAACACGTCGGGTTGCGAGGTGTTGTTATTTGTGTGCAGGGGTTGTTTACGTTGTGTTGCTTGGTTCTCCTACTGGTTCGATAACCTTGGTTTCATTTATGAGGGAAATACCTACCGCCGTTGTCCTGCATCATCCCTTCCTCTTTGGGGAAATACAATCATAGCTTCAAGCGACACCAGTAGGCAATGGATCAATGATGGATAATTATGTCGAATGGCATTCATCATGCAACAGTTATAACCTAGGGTGACATAGAACTAGCTCCAATTCATCAATATAATGTAGGCATGTATTCCGAATATAGTCATACATGTTTATATAAAAGAACTTGCATGACATCTTTTGTCCTACCCTCACATGGCAGCGGGGTCCTATTGAACTCCTCAAACTACGGTCATCACCAGGAAGTGTCCCGACTATTGTCACTCCGGGGTTGCCGGATCATAACACATAGTAGGTGACTATAACTTGCAAGATAGGATCAAGAACACAAATATATTCATGAAAACATAATAGGTTCAGATCTGAAATCATGGCACTCGGGCCCTAGTGACAAGCATTAAGCATAGCAAAGTCATAGCAACATCAATCTTAGAACATAGTGGATACTAGGGATCAAACCCTAACAAAACTAACTCGATTACATGGTAAATCTCATCCAACCCATCACCGTCCAGCAAGCCTACGATGGAATTACTCATGCACGATGGTGAGCATCATGAAATTGGTGATGGAGGATGGTTGATGATGACGACGGCGACGATTTCCCCTCTCCAGAGCCCAGAACGAACTCCAGATCTTCCCTCCCAAGGAAGAACAAGGCTTGGCGGTGGCTCTGTATCGTAAAACGTGATGAATCCTTCTCTCTTATTTTTTTTTCTCCCTGAACGCGAATATATGGAGTTGGAGTTGAGGTCGGTGGAGGTTCAGAGGGCCCACAAGGACAGAGGGCGTGCCCCAGGGGGGTGGTCACGCACCCCACCCTTGTGGCCAGGGTGTGGGCCCCCTTTGGTTGATTCTTTCACAAACATTTTTTATTATTTTCAAAAATAATCTCCGTGAAGTTTCAGGTCATTCCGAGAACTTTTATTTCTTCACAAAAATAACACCATGGCAATTCTGCTGAAAACAACGTCAGTCTGGGTTAGTTCCATTCAAATCATGCGAGTTAGAGTCCAGAACAAGGGAAAAAGAGTTTGGAAAAGTAGATACGACGGAGACGTATCAACTCCCCCAAGCTTAACCCATTGCAAGTCCTCAAGCAATTCAGTTGATAAACTGAAAGTGATAAAGAAAAACTTTTACAAACTCTGTTTGATCTTGTTGTTGCAAATATGTAAACTAGCATTCAAGTTTTCAGCAAAGATTATGAACTAACCATATTCACAATAACATTTAGGTCTCACCTTTACTCACATCAATGGTATAATCAACTAGCGAGCAATAATAATAAATCTCGGATGACAACACTTTCTCGAAACAATCATGATATGATATAATAAGATGGTATCTCGCTACCCTTTCTTAGAGCACCCCTGAAGGTCAAGGACCGACTAGACATTGTAATTCATGGAAAAGAAGATCCAGTCACAGTCATACTCAATATCAATTAATAACAATGCACACAAATGACAGTGGTGCTCTCTAACTAGTGCTTTTTATAAGAGGATGATGACTCGGCAATAAAAGTAAATAGGTAGGCCCTTCGGAGAGGGAAGCAGGGATTTGTAGAGGTGCGAGATCTCGAGTTTTTGAAACAAAGATAAATAATATTTTGAGTGGTATGCTTTCATTGTCAACATAACAACCAAGAGATCTCGGTATCTTCCATACTAGATACATTATAGGCGGTTCCCAAACAGAATGGTAAAGTTTATACTGCCCCACCACTGATACGTCCATTTTGCATCATGCTTTTATATGGATATTTATTGCATTATGGGATGTTATTACACGTTATGTCACAATACTTATGCATATTCTCTCTTATTTTACAAGGTTTACATGAAGAGGGAGAATGTCGGCAGCTGGGATTCTGGGCTGGAAAAGGAGCAAATATAAGACACCTATTCTGCACAACTCCAAAAGCCCTGAAAATCCCCGAAAGTCATTTTTGGATTTAATAATAAATATTGAGCGAAAGAAATACCAAAGGGGGGCCACCCACCATCCACGAGGGTGGGGCGCGCCCCCTGCCTCATGGGCCCCCTGGCAGCCCTCTGGTGGCCATCTTCTGCTATATGAAGGCTTTTACGCGATGAAACTCCGTCTCCACGAGGCGGAACCTTGGCGGAACCAATCTAGGGCTCCAGCAGAGCTGTTCTGCCGAGGAAACTTCCCTCCAGGAGGGGGAAATCATCACCATCGTCATCACCAATGAACCTCTCATCGGGAGGGGGTCAATCTCCATCAACATCTTCACCAGCACCATCTCCTCTCAAACCCTAGTTCATCTCTTGTATCCAATCTTTGTACCAAAACCTTAGATTGGTACCTGTGGGTTGCTAGTAGTGTTGATTACTCCTTGTAGTTGATGCTAGTTGGTTTATTTGGTGGAAGATCATATGTTCAGATCCTTAATGCATATTAATACCCCTCTGATTATGAACATGAATATGCTTTGTGAGTAGTTACTTTTGTTCCTGAGGACATGGGAGAAGTCTTGCTATTAGTAGTCATGTGAATTTGGTATTCGTTCGATATTTTGATGAGATGTATGTTGTCTCTCCTCTAGTGCTGTTATGTGAACGTCGACTACATGACACTTCACCATTATTTGGGCCTAGAGGAAGGCATTGGGAAGTAATAAGTGGATGATGGGTTGCTAGAGTGATAGAAGCTTAAACCCTAGTTTATAAGTTGCTTCGTAAGGGGCTGATTTGGATCCATATGTTTCATGCTATGGTTAGGTTTACCTTAATACTTCTTTTGTAGTTGTGGATGCTTGCAATAGAGGTTAATCATAAGTGGGATGATTGTCCAATAAAGGGCAGTACCCAAGCATTGGTCCACCCACATATCAAATTATCAAAGTAACGAACACGAATCATATGAGCGGGATGAAAACTAGCTTGACGATAATTCCCATGTGTCCTCGGGAGCGCTTTTCTCTATATAAGAACTTGTCCAGGCTTGTCCTTTGCTATAAAAAGGATTGGGACATCTTGCTGCACCTTATTTACTTTCATTGCTTGTTACCCGTTACAAATTACCTTATCACAAAACTATCTGTTACCGATAATTTCACTGCTTGCAGAGAATACCTTACTGAAAACCGCTTGTCATTTCCTTCTGCTCCTCGTTCGGTTCGACACTCTTACTTATCGAAAGGACTATGATAGATCCCTACACTTGTGGGTCATCAAGACTCTTTTCTGGCGCCGTTGTCGGGGAGTGAAGCGCCTTTCGTAAGTGGAACTTGGTGAGGAAAAATTTATATAGTGTGCTGAAATTTACTGTCACTTGTTACTATGGAACATAATCCGTTGAGGGGCTTGTTCTGGGTATCTTCGCCCGACCAGAAGAGCAATGAGTTTCTCCTCAACCTACTGAACCTACTGAAAATGTTTACTTTGAAATTCCTTCAGGTATGATAGAGAAACTGCTAGCTAATCCCTTTACAAGAGACGGAACATTGCATCCCGATTTACACTTAATCTATGTGGATGAAGTTTGTGGATTATTTAATCTTGCAGATATGCCCGATGATGAAGAAGGTCTTCCTTTTATCTTTGAAGGGAGATGCATTGATATGGTATAGGCTATGTGATGATACGGAATCATGGAACTACAAACGATTGAAATTGGAATTTCATCAGAAGTTTTATCCTATGCATCTTATTCATCATGATCGTAATTATATATATAATTTTTGGCCTCGCGAAGGAGAGAGCATTGCTCAAGCTTGGGGGAGGCTTAAGTCAATGTTATATTCATGTCCCAATCATGAGCTCTCAAGATAAATGATTATTCAAAAAATTTATGCTCGGCTTTCTCTCAACAACCGCTCCATGCTCGATACTTCTTGTGCTGGGTCTTTTATGATGAAGACTATTGAATTCAAATGGGATTTATTGGAAAGAATTAAACACAACTCTGAAGATTGGGATCTCGGTGAAGGTAAGGAGTCAGGTATGACACCTAAGTTTGATTGTGTTAAATCTTTTTATGGATACCGATGTTTTTCGTGAATTTAGCACTAAATGTGGACTTGACTCTGAGATAGTAGCTTCTTTCTGTGAATCATTTTCTACTCATGTTGACCTTCCTAAGGAGAAGTGGTTTAAATATAATCCTCCCACTGAAGTAAAAGTAGTTGCACCTATTAAAGTTGAAGAAAATACTATCACTTATAATGATCCTATTGTTCCTGCTACTTATATTGAGAAACCACCTTTCCCTGTTAGGATAAAGGATCATGCTAAAGGTTCAACTGTGGTTCGTAAGAGTAATACTAGAACATATACACCTCCTGAGAAAAATTAAAGTTGAACCTAGTATTGCTATGGTTAAAGATCTCTTGGTCGATAATATTGATGGGCATGTTATTTTCTTCTGTGATGAAGCTGCTAGAATTGCTAGACCGGATGCTAAGAAACATAGACCTGTTGTAGGCATGCCTGTTATTTCTGTTAAAATAGGAGATCATTGTTATCATGGCTTATGTGATATGGGTGCTAGTGCTAGTGCAATACCTCATTCCTTATATGAAGAAATTATGCATGATATTGCACCCGCTGAAATAGAAGGTATTCATGTTATAATTAAGCTTGCCAATAAAGATACTATTTTACCAATTGGGATTGTTAGAGATGTTGAAGTCTTGTGTGGGAAAGTTAAATATCCCGCTGATTTTCTTGTGCTTGGTTCCCCACAAGATGACTTTTGTCCCATTATATTTGGTAGACCCTTCTTGAATATAGTTAATTCTAAGACAGATTGCGAAAAGGATGTTGTTACTATTTGGTTGGGGGATATGTCTCATGAGTTTAACTTTGCTAAATTTCGTAGACATCCCCATGATAAAGAATTGCCTAGTAAGGATGAAATCATTGGTCTTGCTTCTATTGTCGTGCCTCCTAATGATCCTTTAGAACAATATTTACTAGACCATGAAAATGATATGTTTATGAATGAAAGAAGGGAGATAGATGAAGTATTCTTTAAACAGGGACCTATTTTGAAACACAACTTGCCTATTGAAATACTAGGGCATCCTCCACCACCCAATGGTGATCCCGTGTTTGAGCTTAAACCATTACCTGATACTCTCAAATATGCTCACCTTGATGAAAAGAAGATATATCCTGTTATGATTAGTGCTAACCTTTCAGAGCAGGAAGAGGAAAGATTATTGAAAACACTAAAGAAGCACCGTGCTGCTATTGGATACTCTTGATGATCTTAAGGGCATTAGTCCCACTCTATGCCAACACAAAATAAATTTGGAGAAAGACGCCAAACCAGGTATTGATCACCAACGACGGTTTAATCCTAAGATGAAAGAAGTGGTAAGAAAGGAAATACTAAAGCTCCCGGAGGCAGGTATAACTTATCCCGTCGCTGATAGTCAATGGGTAAGCCCCGTCCATTGTGTCCCTAAGAGGGAGGTATTACTGTTGTTCCTAATGATAAAGATGAATTGATCCCGCAAAGAATTATTACAGGTTATAGGATGGTAACCGATTTCTGTAAGTTAAATAAAGCTACTAAAAAGGATCATTACCCTCTACCTTTTATTGATCAAATGCTAGAAATATTATCTAAACATACACATTTTTGCTTTCTAGATGGTTAGTCTGGTTTCTCTCAAATACCTGTGTCAGCAGAGGATCAAGAAAAGACCACTTTTACTTGCCCTTTCGGTACTTTTGCTTATAGATGTATGCCTTTTGGTTTATGTAATGCACCTGCTACCTTTCAAAGATGCATGATGGCTATATTCTCTGACTTTTTTGAAAAGATTTGTGAAGTTTTCATGGATGATTTCTCCGTTTATGGGTCTTCTTTTGACGATTGCTTGAGCAACCTTGTTATTTTGCAGAGATGCAAAGATACTAGCCTTGTCTTGAATTGGGAGAAGTGCTAGTTTATGGTTAATGAAGGTATTGTCTTGGGGCATAAAATTTCTGAAAGAGGTATTGAAGTTGAGAAAGCTAAAGTTGATGCTATTGAAAAGATGTCGTGTCCCAAGGACATTAAAGGTATAAAAAGTTTCCTTGGTCATGCCGGTTTTTATAGGAGGTTCATTAAGGACTTCTCTAAAATTTCTAGGCCTCTGACTAATCTATTACAAAAAGATATTCCTTTTGTCTTCGATGATGATTGTGTAGAAGCATTTGAAATACTTAAGAAAGCTTTGATTTCTGCACCTATTGTTCAGCCACCTGATTGGAATTTACCCTTTGAAATTATGTGTGATGCTAGTGATTATGTTGTAGGTGCTGTTCTAGGACAAAGAGTTGATAAGAAACTAAATGTTATTCAATATGCTAGTAAAACTCTAGAAAGTGCCTAGAGAAATTATGCTACTACTGGAAAAGAATGTTTAGCAGTTGTATTTGCTTGTGATAAGTTCAGACCTTATAGTGTTGATTCTAAAGTAACCATTCACACTGATCATGTTCCTATTAAATATCTTACGGAAAAGAAAGATGCTAAACCTAGACTTATTAGATGGGTTCTCCTATTGCAAGAATTTGATTTGCATATTATTGATAGAAAGGGAGCTGAGAACCCCGTTGCAGACAACTTGTCTAGGTTAGAGAATGTTCTTGATGACCCACTACCTATTGATGATAGCTTTCCTGATGAACAATTGGCTATCATAAATGCTTCTCGTACAGCTCCATGGTATGCTGATTATGCTAATTACATTGTTGCTAAATTCATACCACCTAGTTTCACATACCAGCAAAAGAAAAAATTCTTTTATGATTTAAGACATTACTTCTGGGATGACCCACACCTTTATAAAGAAGGAGTAGATGGTGTTATTAGACGTTGTGTACCTGAGCATGAACAGGAACAGATCCTGCGCAAGTGCCACTCCGAGGCATATGGAGGACACCACGCTGGAGATAGAACTACACATAAGGTATTGCAATCCGGTTTTTATTGGCCTACTCTCTTCAAAGATGCCCGTAAGTTTGTCTTGTCTTGTGATGAATGTCAAAGAATTGGTAATATTAGTAGACGTCAAGAAATGCCTATGAATTATTCTCTTGTTATTGAACCATTTGATGTTTGGGGCTTTGATTATATGGGACCATTTCCTTCCTCTAATGGATATACACATATTCTAGTTGTTGTTGATTACGTTACTAAGTGGGTAGAAGCTATTCCAACTAGTAGTGTTGATCATAACACCTCTATTAAGATGCTTAAAAAGAAGTTATTTTTCTGAGGTTTAGAGTCCCTAGATACCTAATGACTGATGGTGGTTCACATTTTATTCATGGTGCTTTTCGTAAAATGCTTGCTAAGTATGATGTTAATCATAGAATTGCATCTCCATATCACCCACAATCTAGTGGTCAAGTAGAATTGAGTAACAGAGAGCCTAAATTAGTTTTGCAAAAGACTGTTAATAGATCTAGAAAGAATTGGTCCAAGAAACTTGATGATGCATTATGGGCTTATAGAACTGCATACAAGAATCATATGGGTATGTCTCCATATAAAATGGTCTATGGAAAAGCATGTCATTTACCTCTTGAACTAGAACATAAGGCATATTGGGCCATTAAAGAGCTCAATTATGATTTCAAACTTGCCAGTGAGAAGAGGTTATTTGACATTAGCTCACTTGATGAATGGAGAACCCAAGCCTATGAGAATGCCAAACTGTTTAAAGAAAAAGTTAAAAGATGGCATGACAAAAGGATACAAAAGTGTGAGTTTAATTTAGGTGATTATGTGTTGCTATAAAACTCTCGTTTAAGATTTTTTGCAGGAAAACTTCTCTCTAAATGGGAAGGCCCTTACGTTATCAAGGACGTCTATCATACCGGTGCCATAAAAATCAACAACTTCGAAGGCACAAATCCAAAGGTGGTGAACGGTCAAAGAATAAAACATTATATCTCAAGTAATCCTATAAATGTTGAAACTAATATAATTGAAACTGTAATCCCGGAGGAATACATAAGGGACACTTTCCAGAATGTTTCAAACTCCGAAATGGAATAGGTATGTGGTACGGTAAGTAAACCAACTCCAAAACAGTTCTAATAGCAATTTTTCTCCGTTTTGGAATACTGAAGAAAATAGGAAAATAAGAAGTAGTCCGGGAAGGACACGAGGCGTCCACGAGGGTGGAGGGCGCGCCCTACCCCCTGGGCGCGCCCCCTGCCTCGTGGGCACCTCGTGTGCTCTCCGGACTCCGTTTTCTTGCACGATACTTCTTTTGGTCGATAAAAATTCATTATATAATCTCCCAAAGGTTTTGACCAATGTATCATGCAAATATCCTCTATCTTTATTTCGAGTTGTTTTCTATCAGATTTGTCAAGGCCAAGCATCATGACGTCACCCTCCTCCAACAATGAAGACAAGGATGCTTGGCTATTGAAGATAGAGCTGAAGAGAGAAGAACACGGGAAGATCAAAAGGATGATAGGATCAAGGAAGCCATGGAGGAACAAGCCTTGACGGTAGAAGAAGAAGACATCCAACCTCTTCCCAACCTCTTTACCCCAACTGAGATTGAAGCTTTCAAGATGATTGAGTTAGCTCACATACAAAACAAGTATCTCACACATGAAAATCTTTTGTTGAAGGATCATATCATCGCAATCAAGGGCATTATCCGCAAATTGGAAGAGCTCCTACGTTCGATGTGCGACTATCCACCATCATCATCACCACCTTCATCACCTCCGAAGAACTAATCACATGGGTATTGGCACTCCCCTTGGCAACTGCCAAGCTTGGGGGAGGTGCCCCGGTATCGTATCACCATCACACTCATATCTTTACTGTTTTTCTTAGTTCGATCCTTTTAGTAATATCTTGATCTAGTAGAATGAAGTTTTGGTATGATTTAGTTTTGAGTTTTTACCTTATGATCCCTCTATGTAATCAAGTCCGTGAGCTATATATAATAAAGACTAGTGTTGAGTCAAGGGCTTTGCTATCTTGCTATGATCTTGAGGGAATAAAAGAAAGAATGAAAAGAAATAAATAGATCATATTGATCTTATGAAAAGTAATGACTTCACATATAAAGGTATGATGCATAAAAGTTGTTGAGAGTTGGCAAACATAGTTTTGGTCATCGTTGCAATTAATAGGAAGTAATAAAGAAAGAGAGGTTTTCACATATAAATATACTATCCTGGACATCTTTTATGATTGTGAGAACTCATTAAAGTATGACATGCTAAAGATTTGATGTTGGACAAGAAAGACAATGTAATGGGTTATGTTCTCTTATATTCGAAATAAAGTATATTGTCATGGATCATCCAACATGTTGGCTTGCCTTTCCCCCTCATGATATTCAAATTCCTTGCACCAAATAGAGATACTACTTATGCTTCGACCTTAAGCCTAGTTTTGCCATGAGAGTCCACCATATCTACTTATGGATTGAGTAAGATCCTTCAAGTAAGTTGTCATGTTGCATGCAAAAAAAAATTGCTCTCTAAATATGTACGGCTTATTAATGTGGAGAAAATAAGCTTTATACGATCTTGTGATATGGAAGCAATAAAAGAGACAGACTGCATAATAAAGGTCCATATCACAAGTGGCAATATAAAGTGACGTTCTTTTGCATTAAGATTTCATGCATCCAACCCTAAAAGCACATGACAACCTCTGCTTCCCTCTGCGAAGGGCCTATCATTTACTTATGCCTTTTACATTATGCAAGAGTTAAGGTGATCTTCACCTTTCATTTTTACATTTTATCCTTTGGCAAGCACCTCGTTTTGGAAAGATCCTGATATATATATCCAATTGGATGTAAGTTAGCATGAACTATTATTGTTGACATTACCCTTGAGGTAAAAGGTTGGGAGGCAATACTATAAGCCCCTATCTTTCTCTGTGTCCGATTAAAACTTCATAACCATAAGTATTGCCTGAGTGTTAGCAATTGTGAAAGACTAATTGATAGTTGAGTATGTGGACTTGCTGAAAAGCTCTTATATTGACTCTTTCTGATGTTATGATAAATTGCAATTTCTTCAATGACTGAGATCATAGTTTGCTAGTTCTCAATGAAGTTTCTGATTCATACTTGACATTGTGAATAGATTGTTACTTTAACATGAGAAATCATATGACAAAATATATGTATGTTGATGTTATAATAATGATCATGATGCCCTCATGTCTGTATTTTATTTTATCGACACCTCTATCTCTAAACATGTGGACATATTTTTCGAATCGGCTTCCGCTTGAGGACAAGCGAGGTCTAAGCTTGGGGGAGTTGATACGTCCATTTTGCATCATGATTTTATATGGATATTTATTGCATTATGGGTTGTTATTACACGTTATGTCACAATACTTATGCCTATTCTCTCTTATTTTACAAGGTTTACATGAAGAGGGAGAATGCCGGCAGCTGGGATTCTGGGCTGGAAAAGGAGCAAATATTAGAGACCTATTCTACACAACTCCAAAAGTCCTGAAACTCCACGAAAGTCATTTTTTGATTTAATAATAAATATTGGGCAGAAGAAATACCAGAGGGGGGCCACCCACCATCCACGAGGGTGGGGGCGCGCCCTACCCCCTGGCGCGCCCCCTGCCTCGTGGGCCCCCTGGCAGCCCTCCGGTGGCCATCTTCTTCTATATGAAGGCTTTTTCCCTGGAAAAAAGCATAAGCAAGCTTACAGGACAAAACTCCACCGCCACGAGGCGGAACCTTGGCGGAACCAATCTAGGGCTCCAGCGGAGCTGTTCTGCCGGGGAAACTTCCCTCCGGGAGGGAGAAATCATCACCATCGTCATCACCAACGATCCTCTCATCGGGAGGGGGTCAATCTCCATCAACATCTTCACCAGCACCATCTCCTCTCAAACCCTAGTTCATCTCTTGTATCCAATCTTTGTACCAAAACCTCAGATTGGTACCTGTGGGTTACTACTAGTGTTGATTACCCCTTGTAGTTGATGCTAGTTGGTTTATTTGGTGGAAGATCATATGTTCAGATCCTTAATGCATATTAATACCCCTCTAATTATGAACATGAATATGCTTTGTGAGAAGTTACTTTTGTTCCTGAGGACATGGGAAAAGTCTTGCTATTAGTAGTCATGTGAATTTGGTATTCGTTCGATATTTTGATGAGATGTATGTTGTCTCTCCTCTGGTCGTGTTATGTGAACATCTACTACATGACACTTCACCATTATTTGGGCCTAGAGGAAGGCATTGGAAAGTAATAAGTAGATGATGTGTTGCTAGAGTGACAGAAGCTTAAACCCTAGTTTATAAGTTGCTTCGTAAGGGGCTGATTTGGATCCATATGTTTCATGCTATGGTTAGGTTTACCTTAATACTTCTTTTGTAGTTGCGGATGCTTGCAATACGGGTTAATCATAAGTGGGATGCTTGTCCAATAAAGGGCAGTACCCAAGCACCGGTCCACCCAAATATCAAATTATCAAAGTAACGAACACGAATCATATGAGCGTGATGAAAACTATCTTGATGATAATTCCCATGTGTCTTCGGGAGCGCTTTTCTCTATATAAGAACTTGTCCAAGCTTCTCCTTTGCTACAAAAAGGATTGGGCCACCTTGCTGCACCTTATTTACTTTCATTGCTTGTTACCCGTTACAAATTACCTTATCACAAAACTCTCTGTTATCGATAATTTCAGTGCTTGCAGAGAATACCTTACTGAAAACCGCTTGTCATTTCCTTCTGCTCCTCGTTGGGTTCGACACTCTTACTTATTGAAAGGACTACGATAGGTTCCCTACACTTGTGGGTCATCAACCACCAACAAGCACACTCCACGGCTGGTCCGAAACAACAGGTACGGACCAACTAACAACAGTCCTGGGGGAGTGTTGTTTGCAATTATATTTTGATTTGATTTGAGCATGGGACTGGGTATCCCAATTACCAACCATTTTCTCATGAATGATGAGCCAAGTCCACTCATCGTGAGAATAAGCCACCTAGCATGGAAGATATTGACAGCCCTAGTTTGTACATGAGTGATTCGAGCATACAAAACAGATTATCATTTGAAGGTTTAGAGTTTGGCACATGCAAATTTTCTTGGAACGGCAGGTAAATACCACATATAGGAAGGTATGATGGACTCATGTGGAACAACTTTGGGTTTATGGAAGTGTATGCACAAGCAGTATTTCCGCTTAGTACAAGTGAAGGCTAGAAAAAGACTGGGAAGCGACCAACTAGAGAGCGACAACAGTCATAAACATGCTTTGAGATTAACCAACATTGAGTGTAAGCATGAGTAGGACATAAATCACCATGAACATAAATATCATGGAGGCTATGTTGATTTTGTTTTGAACTACATGCATGAACATGTGCCAAGTCAAGCCACTCGAATCGTTCAAAGGAGGATACCATCCTATCATACTACATCACAACCATTTTAATTTCCATGTTGGCACGCAAGGTAAACCATTATAAACTCCTAGCTAATTAGGCATGGCATGAGTAACTATAATCTCTAATTGTTATTGCAAACATGTTTCATTCATAATAGGCTGAATCAAGAATGATGAACTAATCATATTTACAAAAAGAAGATAGGTCGAATTCATACCAGCTTCTCCTCATCTCAATCATTTTATCATATATTGTCATTATTTCCCTTCATTCGCATGACCGAACGGTGTGGATAATAATAATACTGCACGTGCATTAGACTAAGCAAACATTTATTTAAAGGAGAACACAAGGTAGTATGGGCTCTTTGTTAGATCAACAATAATGCATATGAGAGCCACTCAACATTTTCATCGTGGTCTTCTCCTCTCAGCCCCCAAAGAAAAGAAAAGAATTTCAAAGAAACACGCTGAAATGTTTTTGGAGTTTTTGTTTTTCTGAAGGGAGTAAAACAAGAACGAGAAAAACTATTTACATGGAAAAGCTCCCAACAAGTAAAAGAAGAACGAGAAATCTTTTGGGGTTTTATTTTATTACTACAACTAAGCATGCATGGAAAGTAAACTAAACAGAAGCTACAACTAATTTTTTGGATTTCATAAAGTTTTTCAAACACACTAGAAGAAAGCGGGAAAAAGAAAATAAACTAACATGGATAATACAATGAAAAAGTATGAACACCGACAGCTGGAATGAATGTGTGAACATGAATGTAATGTCGGTGAGAAATATGTACTCCCCCAACCTGGTTGGTCTAGGGCCACCACTAGCCCAGATGATATCCGAAATCATAGTTGGGGTTGTATTGTGCTGCGGTAGCTACCGCTTGGCAAGCTGCTTCCTAGAGGCAAGCAACCTCATCTATTATTTCATACTCATTTGCCTCCTCTCTAGTTATAAAATATCTCCCCTTTACCTAAAAGTCAAAGGGTGCGGTGGTGGAGGACAGGCAAAGGGCGGCACTGTCGCCGAAAGCAAGCACCGGCGTCGGCGCGGACTGGCGCCTCCCGCAAATGCCCCCAAAGCCCGTGCTGACGGAAGGTGGAGTCACTCTGCTTTTGACCGGATCGCGGCCACGGAGCGCCAAGTGGACATAGCTGGAGCCCAGTTGGCGGGATTTTCGAATGGAAGGAGCGGGAATGGGGTGGCGGGCCCCACACAATTGGAGGCTCTCCCTCCCGTTGGGCGATCACCTGACGCTGAGAAGAATATCCCCCCCCCCCCGACCAGATGGAACCGCCCTGGGATCCGTCCCCTGATGGCGCGATCATTGAGGAGACTGCGGTTCAGGTGAGGCCTCGGGACGCGGGCGTGGAGCAGTTGGAGATAATGCCAAGTGAGGCACTTTTGGAGGGGCCACCGCGGCCGGCCACTCGGGCCACTCCCCCCCCCCCCCCCCCCACTGTCAGTGCTGGTGGCTAGCGCGCCCGGCCAGACATGCAATGTCGCCTTCCCACGTGGCACGGAGGCGGTGGTGGGTCGGGATGGCACACAACCCGACGCGGAGGCTGAGGGGGCCCAGGTTCGGTGTACTCCTATGGATGCTTTGTCCAAGGATAAGGTGGTAACATGGGTGGAGCCACCTGTCGTACAGGAAGGCCATGCAGTGGCTGGCGACGGGCCCCGCAGCGCTGGGATTAATGCACCAATGCATGTTGACACGGTTTGTGGGTCCCAGGCTGATGTGAACCATGCAACATCGCCATGCAGCCTTGCACTCGTGGAGCTGCCTAACCAGGGCATGGCGAGTCCAGCTGTGGCGAGGAATGGGATGCCTGAGCCAAGGGAGGCGGAGAACATGCTTAAGGCCGCGGAGCCGAACAATGGTCTGGTGGTGCAGGAGGCCGCTGGACTGAACAATGCCATGGTGGTGCCGGTGTCGACGGCTTCAGGAATGACGCCACAAGAAGCGGTGGCGTATGGTAGACTCAAGGCTTTTTGCTCGCATATCATGAAGAAGTTGGCGCCACCTATTCTCAAGGAGATACAGGCCTCCTCGCTGAGGCCGGAGGCGGAGCCATTCACACCCAAGCGCACGACGAGGGCAGCCAAAAGAACTGCGACGCTGGGCTCTTCGACAGCCACGCTGGCAGAAAACGTGCTTCTCAGGACGCTCGTCTTGGTCCCGAAGGATCTTCAGGTGGATGACTCGGCGGTGCAAGAGTTGAAGACCCTATTCGACTCGCCGCTCCGTGAGCAGCATGTGCGTGTCATAGTGGCACTGTTTGGCAAGGCCTTGCCAGGGCAGATGCTTGGAGCAGGCGGGTCTGAGAGGATTGGCGTGCACTAGAGTTGTGCGTCAGGAGGAGGGAGCGACATCGGTTTTCATGGATGTCAACCCCATGGTGACTTGCTGGAACGTTCGTGGTTTGAACAATCCGGCAAAGAGGAAAGCGGTGAGAGAGTTCCTGGCTTCGGTGAAGCCTAACCTAGTGTGTTTGCAGGAAACAAAATTGGAGGTTGTAGACCATTTTCTCTTAATGCAATGCTGTGGCCCGTCGTTGGACGACTTTGCTTACTTGCCGGCTGATGACACGAGAGGAGGGATCCTACTGGCATGGGATACCACGGTGCTGCAGGTAGATAGCATCCAGAGGGATGCGAATTTCCTCACGGGATTGGTTCACCCTAGAGCTGGTGAGGATTGGTGGATTTCGGTGGTTTATGGTCCCCAAGGTAATGATGTGAAATCCCAGTTTCTGGTGGACCTGGCGGCCAGGCGTGCTCTATGCCCTGGTCCTTGGATGGTGCTTGGGGACTTTAACATGATCTTGCGAGCAAACGAGAAAAGCAGCGGTAACATAAACCGCACGATGATGAACAAATTCCGGAGCTTTGTCGACAGTTGTGAGCTGAAAGAGCTTTATATGCATGGGCGTAGATTCACCTGGTCTAGTGAAAGAGAAAACCCTACACTCACTAGAATTGACAGAGTATTGGTGTCGGTTGATTGGGAGCTCACGTGGCCAGACTGTTTGCTGTAGGCTCTTTCTACGAGTGTTTCTGATCATGCGGTCTTGCACATTACCACTAGCGCAGCTTTCTGGCCCAAGAAGCGCTTCCGTTTCGAGGCTTTTTTGGCCCAAACTTGAGGGCTTCGAGCAAGCCGTCAAGGATGCTTGGGTTTGTGACCCTGAGATTGTGGATCCGTTCAAAAGGCTCGACGCTCTATTCAGGAATGCGGGTGTGTTGCTCCAGGCTTGGGGTCAGAAGAAAGTAGGCAACGTCAAGCTACTCATGGCGGTGGCGACGCTGGTTATCCTCAAGTTGGATCAAGCGATGGAATCGCGAGGGCTTACAGAGTTAGAAGGTTGGCTGAGGCGCACTCTCAAGCTGTCCCTGCTCGGCCTAGCCTCACTGAAGAGAACAATTGAACGACAGAGATCGAGGCATAGATGGCTACGCGAGGGAGACGCCAACACCAAATTCTTCCAAATGGTGGCTAATGGTAGACGTGCGAAGAACTTCATTCCCCATGTGCGTGTGGGCAGTGAGATAGTCTCGGAGCAGTGTCGTAAAGAGGAAGTTTTTGTGGATGCCTTCCAAAATCTCCTGGGTTCTGACCATGCGAGGAGGCATACCTTGGATTTGAGGTATTTGGGGATGGAAGAATCAGACTTGTCAGAGCTGGAAGGAATCTTCTCGGAAGAGGAAGTTTGGAGGGTAATCAAAGAGCTGCACCCAGATCGAGCGCCGGGGCCGGACGGTTTCAGTGTGTTGTTCTATCAGAAGGCTTGGCCAGTTATCAAAAGCGACATCATGGCAGCGCTGACCTAGCTCGTTGTGGGGGATAGTAGAGGTTTTGCAAAACTGAACCGTGCGCTAATTGTGTTGATCCCGAAGAAACCGGAGGCGATGGAGGTAGGGGACTTCCGGCCGATCAGTTTGCCGCACAGTTTCTCCAAGCTTTTTGCCAAGCTGTTGGCTAACAGAGTACGTCGACGCATGCCTGACTTGGTGGGAGTGAACCAGTCAGCGTTTATCAGGGGAAGAAGCCTTCATGATAACTACCTGCTTGTGAGGCAAGTGGCGATGAACATTCGGGCCAGGAAGAATCATGGTGTCTTCCTCAAGTTGGATATCACGCGAGCTTTCGATTCACTTTCCTGGCCATTTCTGTTTGAAGTGTTGCGAGCTAAAGGGTTCGGCCCACTTTGTCTTGTGAGGATGGCAGCCCTTCTCATGACTGCGAGCACGCGGGTGCTGGTTAATGGTGTGCCTGGGAGGAGAATTTGGCATGCTAAAGGACTAAGGCAAGGGGATCCGGTCTCTCCGCTTCTGTTTGTGATTGCTATGGAGGCGCTTACGGCGATCATGGTAAAAGCCACACAGGAGGGCGTGTTGAGCAGCTACACGGGCATTTCAGCTATGCAAAGACTGTCCATCTATGCGGATGATGTCGCCTTCTTTGTGCGACCATCCAGACTTGAGCTGGAGTTTGTCAGGAGAGCGTTGGACATCTTTGGAGAGGCCTCGGGGCTCAAGGTCAATTACAGGAAATCCTCGGCTATCCTCATTACAGATGACTCAGATGCCAGAATTAGAGTGGAGAGTTTGTTGCAATGCACCATGGGTGAATTCCCTTGTAAATATCTCGGCTTACAGTTGGCGGTGAAGAAGCTTACAAAGGTGCAGTGGCAGCCGTTGCTTGATCAGGTGAGGCACTTCATCCCCGCATGGCAGAGAGGCCTCATGCAACGCTCGGGGAGGTTGGTGTTGGTGAAGTCGGTGGTGGCGGCAAGGCCGGTCCATCATCTTCTGGTCATGAAGGCGCCTGCTTGGGTCCTTGAGGACATGGACAGTTGGATGAGAGCCTTTTTTTGGGCTGGGAAAGATAAGGTCCATGGGGGTCAATGCTTAGTTGCATGGAACACTATATGCAGGCCCCTGGCCAATGGTGGTCTCGGTGTGAAAAAACTTCAACTTCAGGCACTCACACTTAGAGTGAGATGGGAATGGCTAAGGCGGACCGACCAACTTCGGCCCTGGCAAGGGTTGCATATGATGGTGGATGAGGAGGCGAGGAGGGTTTTCGATAGTTTGGTGAGCATCACGGTCGGCAAAGGGGACAAAGTCTTGTTCTGGAGAGATAGGTGGATACATGAATTCGCCGTCAAGGACATCGCGCCCACGCTGTTCCAAGGAGTGTGCGCCAAAGTAAGGAACAACAGGACGGTTGCTCAGGCCATTCAGGAGGAGAGTTGGACACTGGACGTGCAGCTCCAGTTCTCGTTTGGTGCACTTCTGCAAGTCATGCATCTGAGGCATGCAGTTGCGTCGGTGCCCAGAGACGAGCAGGAGGAGGATCGATTCACTTGGCCACACAATCGATCGGGTGCATATACGGTGAAATCCACTTACACCCAGCTTTGTCAGAGTGGGTTGCGTTCCCCCACGGCAAATGGGACCTAGCGCAGCTGGGCACCGCTAAAGTGCAAAATTTTCGCTTGGTTGGCTGTGCAGCACAGATTGTGGACTTTGGATAGAAGGGCGCGGCACGGCCTGCAGGACACACCCTTGCCTTGCTACACGTGCCTGCATGATGAGGATAACGCGGAGCATATTTTGGTGCAATGCGTCTACGCACGAGAGGTTTGGCACACGTGCCTGGATTCGATGCACTTGAGTGTGGAGGCTCCATTAGCGAGTGACACTTTCGCTGAATGGTGGTTGAGAGCTAGAGCCACTTTTCATGGCAAGGAGAGGAGGGGCTTCGATACATTCGTCATCGAGACAGCGTGGTCCCTTTGGATACAGAGGAACGCACGTGTCTTTCGTCGACCGGAGCAAATTAAGGGACCTAGAGAACTAACTAGTTGGATTCTCGACGAGTTACAAGAGCTGATACGTGCAGGTGTAGGTGTCGGAGGTCTAGATAGGTTTGTGAGGAGTTGACCTCAGCCCTGTGTCCGGTGTGGTGTTGCCGGTGACGGATGTTCGCATCTGTCGCAGGTGTCTTGTAATTATCTTTTCTCTCTTCTATAAAAATATGGTACGCCATTGGCGTACTCTCGAAAAAAAAGAAGGTAGGAGCAGGAAGGGTAATATGGACGACACGCCGTCTGTCAAAGATTAATCGGTACTGGAGGGACTTGTTGACACCAGATTTTGGCACGACCAAGAACTTAATTAAGATGGCCTCAAATGGAGAACTGTTCAAAGTGAGAAAGCTCCGTATCGTCAAAAGGAGAAACTTTGATATTTGGGCCATAGCCATCCGGTCTCATTTCTAAGGCCAAAGTTGTGTTCGAAGTATTCAGATTTTGTATTCAGAATACTATTCGGCTGATTACGCCCCCAAGATGGCCTCATATAAGAAACATTTCTCCACGGATTGTCTTCGTCTCGTCGAAACGATCGATTTTCATATAAAAACGTCTAAATCAGAGTTCGTATGCAAAAGTTAGAGCCAAAACAGTGTGCTGCATAAGTCTGCCCCGGAAGTTCCGGGCAAAACTTCCGGGGAGGTTCCGGGCTAAACCGAAAGTTTGCACGCGGTGCACCCCAAAAGCTGGAATTTTAACATTATATGCAGATTTGTGGGGCCAATTTCGACATCAAGATTATCTCGGATGAAAAAGTGATCAACTAAGGCATTTTTCTCCATTGCAAGATCTACAACTTTGCTTTTGGGACCATCGCGATCCGAAGCCATATGCGACTTGCAGGAGCTGTACAAGAGGGCAACTTGATGTAATTTTAGCCCGGAAGTTCCGGGCTGACCGGAAGTTCCGGCCCTAGTAGTCCGAGTTAGGTTATCTTTTGATGTTTTGGATGGGATTTGAGTCCTTTTCTTGTACGAAAAGTCCAGCCGCCTCACATATATGTAAGAGGTGACGGCCGATTGAATAACAACACACAATCGAACAAATCATCTACTACCTTTTATCTTTTATCTTTTCTCCTTAACCCTAGTTCTTCTTCTTCCTCGTTCTTTGTTCGTTCTTCTTCATTGCAGGGTGGCGAACCTCGAGGCCCTAGGGGCGGTCAGGCTGACCTAGGGCAGCCCATAGCCGCCACGCGCCCTGATGGGGTCCCTCCCGGGCGTGTGGGATTTTGGGTCTACAAAAGCGCCCGCCGGATTGCCTGCGTACCGCGCTTCCGGACGGGTCTCCTTCGACGTGAGTTGTGGTGCATCACCCTCGGTGTTGGAGGTACACGGCGACGTGTTTGTGTGCGAACACACTTTTTGGCGCCTCCACTGGGGACGAAGCTTTGAACAGTCTCCAGCCCGTTCTTGCTACGAAGAGATCGTCATCAAGTTGATGCAATCTCCAAAGGTAATATGAATACCCAATTCTCCTTTGTAGATGCAAATAATCCATATGTTGTTGTTGGATCCCCTAATGAGCATAATGTATCGGCTAGCCCTAGTTTTATCAATCATGCATCTAATTATGCGCAAGGGCCGATGCAAAACAATCTTCATGCTTAAAATTCTTATGATTTTATCAATGTACAACATATGTATCCAAACTCTCATGCATCGGCAACCCCACAAATCCATATGCCGATTAACAACATGATGGGTTTGGTTAATCAATTTGAAACACCTCATGTTAAAATTTCCAATAGCATACAAGAGAGTGTTTCACCTTTTTATTCATCCGCAACTAATTTGCAATATGTGAATCCAACCTTGCTGATGGATGGGAGAATTGGCCATGCTACTACTAGCTATTCGGCCATTTACTCTCAACCATCATATGCTACACCTCAAGTTAGTAATTTTTCAGCACTGTATGCAACGGTAGATGTTCATAATTCGGCCTCGCGTCTTCATGGTCATAGCCGAATAAGTGAAAATTTTACAGGAACACATGTGTTGTCATCAAATACTGTAGCATATAATGCATACTCTACGCAATTCAAGAATTTCGGCAACACTCACGAATCATTGCCGAAAGAATCTGAAAGTATTGCGGAGCAATCCCTTCCAGAAGCGGTTGTGGCTGCATTAAAAAAGAGCTTGGCACAAAACAAGAGAATTAGTGCTCTTTGCCTTGAACAATATGAAAAGGGGTTGTTTCCTGATTATGCTGCAACAAAGGCTAGAGTTTTGCAGGAACATGAAACTTCATCAATTGGTAGTATTGGTGAGAGAGCATATGGTTATACTGTTGGAAATATGCCCTAGAGGCAATAATAAAATTATTATTATTATATTTCTTTGTTCATGATAATTGTCTTTATTCATGCTATAATTGTATTATCCGGAAATCGTAATACATGTGTGAATAACAGACACCAACATGTCCCTAGTGAGCCTCTAGTTGACTAGCTCGTTGATCAATAGATAGTCATGGTTTCCTGGCTATGGACATTGGATGTCATTGATAACGGGATCACATCATTAGGATAATGATGTGATGGACAAGACCCAATCCTAAGCATAGCGTGAGATCGTGTAGTTCGTTTGCTAGAGCTTTTCTAATGTCAAGTATCTTTTCCTTTGACCATGAGATCGTGTAACTCCCGGATACCGTAGGAGTGCTTTGGGTGTATCAAACGTCACAACGTAACTGGGTGACTATAAAGGTGCATTACAGGTATCTCCGAAAGTGTCTGTTGGGTTGACACGGATCGAGACTGGGATTTGTCACTCTGTATGACGGAGAGATATCACTGGGCCCACTCGGTAATGCATCATCATAATGAGCTCAAAGTGACCAAGTGTTTGGTCACGGGATCATGCATTACGGTACGAGTAAAGTGACTTGCCGGTAACGAGATTGAACGAGGTATTGGGATACCGACGATCGAATCTCGGACAAGTAACATATCGATTGACAAAGGGAATTGCATACGGGGTTGATTAAATCCTCGACATCGTGGTTCATCCGATGAGATCATCGTGGAGCATGTGGGAGCCAACATGGGTATCCAGATCCCGCTGTTGGTTATTGACCGGAGAGCGATCTCGGTCATGTCTACATGTCTCCCGAACCCGTAGGGTCTACACACTTAAGGTTCGGTTACGCTAGGGTTGTAGGGATATGTATATGCAGTAACCCGAATGTTGTTCGGAGTCCCGGATGAGATCCCGGATGTCACGAGGAGTTTCGGAATGGTCCGGAGGTAAAGATTTATATATGGGAAGTCCTGTTTCGGGCATCGGGACAAGTTTCGGGGTTATCGGTATTGTACCGGGACCACCGGAAGGGTCCCGGGGGTCCACCGGGTGGGTCCACCTGTCCCGGGGGGCCACATGGGCTGTAGGGGGTGCGCCTTGGCCTACATGGGCCAAGGGCACCAGCCCCACATAGGCCCATGCGCCTAGGGTTTGAGGGGGGAAGAGTCCTAGGAGGGGAAGGCACCTCCTAGGTGCCTTGGGGGGAGGGAAACCCCCCTTGGCCGCCGCCCCCCTAGGAGATTGAATCTCCTAGGGCCGGCCACCCCCCTTGGCCCTCCTATATATAGTGGGGGAGAGGAGGGACTTCATACCTTGGCCTTTGGTTGCCTCCTTCTCCCTCTCCAACAGCTCCTCCTCCTCCATAGTGCTTAGCGAAGCTCTGCCGGAGTACTGCAGCTCCATCAACACCACGCCATCGTGCTGCTGCTGGTGCCATCTCCCTCAACCTCTGCTCCCCCCTTGCTGGATCAAGAAGGAGGAGACGTGGCTGTTCTGTACGTGTGTTGAACGCGGAGGTGCCGTCCGTTCGGTGCTAGGATCTCCGGTGATTTGGATCACGTCGTGTTTGACTACATCATCCCCGTTCTTTGAACGCTTCCGCTCGCGATCTACAAGGTACGTAGATGCATCTAATGACTCGTTGCTAGATGAACTCATAGATGGATCTTGGTGAAACCGTAGGAAATTTTTTTTGTTTTCTGCAACGTTCCCCAACATATACAGCAGTGCATACACCTCCATCTAGTACCACAACATATTATACACCCCCTACACAATTGAAAAAATTCGGAAACACTAACACTTCATTGCCGAAAGATCCTAAAAGCATTGGGGGGGCAAACTAATCTAGAGCGAGCTGAAATTGAGAGGGGAGTTAAAGCTTTGCACGATAGGGTGCAGGTACTTCGCCAAGAGAGAATTGATAGGGAATTAGCTCAAATAAAAGAAGCCTTGCCAATTAATATAATCGGTGAAAAGAATGTTGATTCGGAAACTAAAAGTTCTTTGGTTGAAAGAGCCGAATCAAGTAGTATATATTCCGAATCCATCAAATCCAAAGAGGCAAACATTGTTGAGAAAGGGCATGGAAAGTATAGCAAGACAGCCATACTAGATTTTTCTGAAGTTAATGGAACCTACTTCCTGCCCTATGAGTTTCGTGCCATAGAAATTGACGAGCTTCAAGGACAAGAACAAGTAGCCGAACAAAGTTCGGTTGAAAAAGATCTTCAAATTTATGATGCACGGAATCAAGAAGAAAATTGTGATGCGGTGTTGGGAAGCCATCCAAAAGCAAAGCACGATATTATTCATGCCATGCAATCATCATGCTCTCCCAATATATTTAAAGAGGTATGTCTAGCAATTAATTTACACGTTTTGAGATTTGGTCATGACTTAGTTGTTGATGCATATATTAGAAAAATCTTCATAACAAATATTGAGAGACCAATGAAGAAGGGTAATTTATTTGTTAGCAATCAGATTGTCACAAAGTATATCGGTCAACACATTGCACCATTCAGAAAGACCAATAGCGAAAAATTATTGCAGCCAAGGCCTTCCCTTTTGCTTTATCTAAAGCTCATATCTAATTGGGTAGCTTTTCTTATTTATTACTTGGCTTACACTTGGTCTAACTTGAGACATGTATGTTCTAACTATTTTCATTTCAGAAATTTAAAGCCAAGGTTAAAATCTTCTAAGCAAACCGATGCCAGTATAGTTTCTTATCCAAAGACATCGGAGATAGAGTGCAAAACACAATGCATAGCCGAATGGGGTGATGCAAAATCTGAACCAATTCGTTTGCTTAACTCCAAAGTCGTTCTCACAACAAGATCGGCTAGAGAATAAAAAGTTTACCTTCAATTCAAACATGTGTGATCAAATCTTTGATTTATTGCTGAAAAATAATTATATTAGAATTCTTGATCACCATGTTGAGCCATCTGTCCAGGGACGAATGTATTGTAAGTTGCATGATTCGTCCAAGCACAATTTTGAGGATTGCAACATGTTTCGTCAAATAGTTAAATCGGCCATTGAAAAAGGACGATTGAAGTTTGTTTAAACACCAAGAGATGACCAGTCTATTCTGATTGGTCCCGATGGCAAAAAGTTTTTGCATCGGCTACTTCAAGCCGATCCATTTAAAGAGAAGGTACAAACTGCAGGTGATGGGATCAAGCTTTCAAGTAAAGAAGTTGTTAAAGAGCATAATGAACATAATCTTGAGGGCAAGAATTCCATCGAAGCTACAATGGAGACGCCAAGGACTGGGGGGCAACAAGAAAATCCAAAGATCGGTGCAAGCACAACCAAAGAAAACGAAGGCCGACGTAAGCACAAAGGTAAAAAGCCGAAAGTCACTTTAGTGCAACTATTGGAAAATATCAGAAGATAAGTGAGAAGAACAGTGCTTATCGGCCAACTAATGCAAAAGCATCAAGATCACCCCCAGGTGCAAATCCAAGGATCGATATTGGCAAGAAGAGAATTTGAATGCAACTTGTTCATATCCTTATTTTGGGCCGCCAATGCCAATGTCGTGGATGCCTCCCTATGCTCAGGTAGATCCATATCCATCATGGGACAGGTATGATACAAGGGAACACTCTCCATCTTATTTTAGAACATCTCACCAATATTATGCAGCTCCAAGAAAAACAACATTTGAACAATCACATGTTAAAGACCGTTTCAATCATAAGGAATCGATCCGGAGCTCAAGGAATAAGAAAGAGGTAGTCAAACAAGTTTACCGCGTGAAAATAGATGGTCGTAAGTGTGCTAATTCAGATGTGATCTCAAATAACAAAGAGCCAATTAAAGTGTTGACATTGTCTACAAAAGGCAAAGAAGTGAAGCAATCAATTGATAAAAATCAGAGTGTCAAATCTGAAGAAAAGAGGTTGAGGGTGCACAAGGCCCAAAATGAGTTGCCATTCGTTGAAACAAAATCACAGCCGACATGCCCACTCGGTTTATCGTATTTGCCAAAGAAGGAATTACAAAATCTTAGTGCACAAGAGTTGAGAAAGAAGAACATGGCATGGGTTCCCAAGAGGGTAATTCCGAAAAAAAATGATGTGCATGTTTCTATTGCAACAAGTACAAAAGTGAAGAAAGAGAAGGATGGAAGCAACAAACAATTAAGCTGAAGGCGTGCATCACAACATCAAAATCTTCGGTTAGCACATCATCCATTTTCTTCAACCATGCCATTGATGCCTTTTGACATGGAATTCATCCCTAGGTATGATCACTTACCCTCCATGGATTTATTTTGATCCATGGATGCAACATAATTTTCTATATCACGAGAGGGTATTACCAAATCACTATACATTTGGTTAGTTACATTTTTTCTTGCTAATCCAAAGGGCCGAAATATTTGATTGCTATTTCATTTGTTTATTTCGAATATATATGATTAGGTGAATGAATTCTACATGGACCTTATGTTAATGGCCGGTATTTATCTATCGCCCTAAGAATATTTTAAAGCATGGCTGATGTAGTATCCTAACATCGTCCTTAGTTCAATTGGAGACCGAGACAAGGTACATGTTCAATGATGTTGCCCTTGTCTTTCTAGTACTATGGAGATTATTTTCGACGGTTAAATTTGTGGCAATGGCCAAGGTGTTGGTGTTGTTTATTTATCTCCATATGGTGCTATTTCATGAATCCTCATGCCGCTTAAAATATTTATGCACAAATGATCAAAGCCGAATATGCATTGTTATTCGGATTGGAGCTTTTCCTTGCTATATGTGCTATACATATTGAGGCTTTTGATGATTCGTTATGAGTAGTGCAACAAATATCTAAGGGTTATCAATGTTATGACGAATCACTTATAGTTTATCTTGAGGTATGTCTAGACGTAAATTTTACCTCGGGTTGTTTTAATATTCGTCATATATCTAGACATGAAATTTGGACAGAGTTGGCATAGCAAGCATATGGCTACCATGTTAATCATGGTGTATTTCACATCTATCAATAACCGATGCTTGTTCTTGCCAACATAGGTAAGGTTGAATTGGAGCTCACCACCCTTCGGCCACTAATGAAATTTTTATGCAGGCGAAAGTAAGGATTGGAGAAAGTTTATTGTTGATTATCTGCAAAATCCTAGAGAAAGGGTGAACAATATGGTTTGAAGGATGGTTTTGAGATACATATCTACGGAACCTTATCACCGAATTGTTATAGAAGTTGAGAAGTTTTCACCCAAGTTTGCATCGAGATGTTCAAACAAGCAATGGCCGATATATACTTATCGTTTCAAGTACATGCAAATGGCCGATGTAGTGTTGACATCGTCCTTAGAAGAAGCTTCGTGCAAGTTATTTTTCGGCACGCAAGTTTTGCCAAAAACAGGGGGGCATGTGTTGACACCAGATTTTGGCACGGCCAAGAACTTAATTAATATGACCTCAAATGGAGAAGTGTTCAAAGTGAGAAAGCTCTGTATCGTCAAAAGGAGAAACTTTGATATTTGGGCCATAGCCATCCGGTCTCATTTCTAAGGCCGAAGTTGTGTTCAAAGTATTCAAATTTTGTATTTAGAACACTATTCGGCTGATTAAGCCCCCAAGATGGCCTCATATAAGAAATGTTCTACACGGATTGTCTTCGTCTCGTCGAAACGATCGATTTTGATATAAGAAACGTCTAAATCGGAGTTCGTATGCAAAAGTTAGAGCCAAAACAGTGTGCTGCATAAGTCGGCCCCGGAAGTTCCGGGCAAAACTTCCGGGGAGGTTCCGGGCTAAACCGAAAGTTTGCGCGCGGTGCGCCCGAAAGCTGGAATTTTAACATTATTTGCAGATTTGTGGGGCTAATTTCGACATCAAGATGATCTCGGATGAAAAAGTGATCAACTAAAGCATTTTTCTCCATTGCAAGATCTACAACTTTGCTTTTGGGATCATCGCGATACGAAGCCATATGCGACCTGCAGGAGCTGTACAAGAGGGCAACTTGATGTAATTTTAGCCCGGAAGTTCCGGCCCTCGTAGTCCGAGTTAGGTTATCTTTTGATGTTTTGGACGGGATTTGAGTCCTTTTCTTGTACGGAAAGTCCAGCCGCCTCATATATATGTAAGAAGTGACGGCCGATTGAATAACAACACATAATCAAACAAATCATCTACCACCTTTTATCTTTTATCTTTTCTCCTTAACCCTAGTTCTTCTTCTTCCTCGTTCTTCGTTCGTTCTTCTTCATTGCAGGGCGGTGAACCTCGAGGCCCTAGGGGCGGTCAGGCCAACCTAGGGCAGCCCATAGCCGCCGCGCACCCTGACGGGGTCCCTCCCGGGTGTGTGGGATTTCGGGTCTACAAAAGCGCCCGCCGGATTGCCTGCGTACCGCGCTTCCCGATGGGTCTCCTTCGACGTGAGGTGCGGTGCATCACCCTTGGCGTTGGAGGTACACGGTGACGTGTTCATGTGCGAACAGGACTGTTTGTTCCTCTCAAGAAACTAGTAGCGTACCATAGCATTATAATCAAGAAAATCAGGTGGCAACTCTATGTCATTCTCCCTTATGGGTACTCCAAGATAATTAGCTAAACGAGTTGCATAAGTCCCACCAAATAAATCACCCTCCTTAGCATTAACATGTAACCTCCTTGCAATAATAGCCCCCAAGTTATATCGCTTATCACCTAACACCGCACACTTGAGGACACTAAGATCTGGAACGCAAAGGTGGCATTGCTCATGCTTACCGTTAATGCATCTACCCATAAAGAGAGCAAAATAATGTATGGCAGGAAAGTGAATGCTCCTTATGGTGGCTTGTGTGATTTTTCTAGTTTCACCCACGGTGATGCTAGCAAGGAAATCATTGTATTCGGATTTGTGAGGCTCACTAAGAATACCCCATTGTGGAATTTTGCATGCATCACTAAAATCTTCTAGGTCCATAATATAAGATTTATCATAAAGATCAAACAGGACAGTATGAGTATTGCGCTTCGATGAAAAATCAAACCTCCGCACAAAGGGATCGGTGAGTGATAGTATTGTCGGCACTTGTCTGACAAGAAGCCCTAAAGGCCGGCATTTTGTACATATGCATAAAACTCATCCTTGAAACCTACACGAACCATAAATTCATCCAACGGCCATTCACAGGGCCGCACTTGAGCTTCCCTCTATGGTTCAAGGTCCGGCTCATGTATCGCGAGCCTCAGTGCTTGCTTCCTCGAAGAACCACCTTGGTACATTCTCCTAGACATTTTTCTTCCTATGAAAAATTTCTGAAATTTTTAGTGACTCAAAATAAAAGTGAACCAAACTCAACAAAATTGATAGCAACTACTCCTACAAGTTCCTAGAGGCTATATCATGCATCAAAACTACTTTGGACCATATAAATTTGACATGCAAGCTCAAGAACAAGGTCACCACAGAAGCAAAAATTTGCAACGAATAAAGCACTAGAACAAAAACTAATTGGGCCATTGGAGGAGTCACATACCAAAGAACAATCCCCCAAAGCATTTTTGTGAGTCGAGCTTTGAGCAAGGAGATCGAAAATGGCAGCAAAATGAACAAGAACACGAGTTTGAGCTATGGGGTGATTTTTTCTGGAGGAAGGAGAAGTGGATGCATGCTGGAATAAGTGGAGGGGACCCACGTGGGGCCGACAAAGTCGGGGTCGTGCACAGGGGGTAGGGCGCGCCCTCCACCCTTGTGTCCCACTGGTGAGGCCCTCGGTATTTGGAGAACTTTTATTTTCGGGACATTTTTTATTTCATGGATAATTCAGAAAACAGACAAAAAATACTATTTTTGCTTTATTTAATCTAACTTACAGAAAGTAAAAGATAGGTACAGAAAGTTGTGCCTTCTAAAGTCATCCATCTCATGCTCATCAAAACGAATCCATTAACAAGGTTGATCAAGTCTTATTAACAAACTTCTTCTGAATGACGTGAAATCGGAGAATTTTCGAATAACACTAGCTTACCTCAACGGGGATATGCATGTCCCTGACAATAAGAATATCATATTTCTTTTTGATGGTAGAAGAGGGAATTCAAATCCTCCGATAGTAATAGTTGAAATTTTTCCAATAGAATTGATACTATGAACTTGAGGTTGTTTCTTCGGAAAGTGCATCATATGCTCATTACCATTAACATGAAAAGTGACATTGCCTTTGTTGCAATCAATAACAGCCCCTGCAGTATTCAAAAAAGGTCTACCAAGGATGATCGACATATTGTCGTCCTCGGGAATATCAAGAATAACAAAGTTCGTTAAGATAGTAATGTTTGCAACCACAACAGGCACATCCTCACAAATACCGATGGGTAAGCAGTTGATTTATCAGCCATTTGCAAAGAAATTTCAGTAGGTGTCAACTTATTCAATTCAAGTCTACAATACAAAGAGAAAGGCATAACACTAACACCGGCTCCGAGATCACATAAAGCAGTTTTAACATAGTTTCTTTTAATGGAGCATGGTATAGTTGGTACTCCTGGATTTCCAAGTTTCTTTGGTATTCCACCTTTAAAAGTATAATTAGCAAGCATGGTGGAAATTTCAGCTTCAGGTATCTTTCTTTTATTTGTAACAATATCTTTCATATACTTAGCATAAGGGGCATTTTAAGCATATCAGTCAAACACATACGCAAAAAGATAGGTCTAATCATTTCATCAAAGCGCTCAAAATCCTCATCATCCCTTTTCTTGGATGGCTTAGGAGGAAAGGGCATGGGTTTCTGGACCCATGATTCTCTTTCTCTACCGTGTTTCCTAGCAACAAAGTCTCTCTTATCATAACGTTAATTCTTTGATTGTGGGTTATCAAGATCAACAACAGGTTCAATCTCTACATCATTATCATTACTAGGTTGAGCATCAACATGAACATCATTATTAACATTATCACCAGGTTCATGTTCATCACCAGATTGTGTCTCAGCATCAGAAATAGAAATATCATTGGGATTCTCAGGTCTATCTATAACAGGTTCACTAGAAGCATGCAAAGTCCTATCAGTTTTCTTTTTCTTTTTATTACTAGTACTAGGTGCATCAGTATTAGTTCCCTGAGAATCTTGCTCAACTCTCTTAGGATGGCCCTTGGGATACAAACGTTCCTGGGTCATTTTACCACCTCTAGTCATAACCCTAACAACATTATCATTGTTCTTACTATTCAACTCATTAAGCAAATCATCTTGTGCCTTAAGTACTTGTTCTACTTGAGTTGTAACCATGGAAGCATGTTTACTAATAAGCTTAAGATCATTAACAGTTCTACTCATATAATCACCCAAGTGGTCAAGCATGTAACCGTTACGTTTCAATTGTCTACTAACATAAGCATTGAAATGTCCGTGTTTAACAATGAAATTATCAAACTCATCCAAGCATTGACTAGCAGACTTATTATGAGGAATATAACCTTCATCAAATGTATGTAGAGAGTTTACCTCTACTACCTGTGTCGGGTTATCAAGACCATGTATTTCTTCAATAGGTGGTAAATTCTTAACATCTTCGGCTTTAATACCTTTTCTTTCATAGATTTCTTTGCCTCTTGCATATCTTCGGGACTGAGAAATAGAATACCCCTTTTCTTCAGAGTTGGCTTAGGAGTTGGTTCAGGAAGTGTCCAACCATTATCATTACTCAATATATTATTCAATAGCAATTTAGCTTGCTCAATAGTTCTTTCCCTGAAAACACAACCAGCACAACTATCCAGGTGGTCTTTGGAAGCATCGGTTAGTCCATTATAAAAGATATCAAGTATTTCATTTTTCTTGAGAGGATGGTCAGGCAAAGCATTAAGTAATTGGAGAAGCCTCCCCGAGCTTGTGGGAGACTTTCTTCTTCAATTTGCACAAAATCAAATATTTCCTGTAAGGCAGCTTGTTTCTTATGAGTAGGGAAATATTTTTGAGAGAAGTAGTAAACCATATCTTGGGGACTACGCACACAACCAGGAGCAAGAGAGTTAAACCATAACATAGCATCACCCTTTAATGAGAAAGGAAACAATTTGAGAATATGGTAATAGCAAAAAAATTTCTCATGAGCAAATAGGGTGCTATATCATTTAATTTAGTAAGATGTGCCACAACAGTTTCAGATTCATAACCATAGAAAGGATCAGATTCAGCCAAAGTAATTAACTCAGGATCGGCAGAGAATTCATAATCCTTATTAGTAATAAAGATAGGTGAAATAGCAAAAGTGGGATCATATTTCATTCTAGCATTCAAAGACTTTTCTTTCAGCTTAGCTAACCGTTTCTTAAGACCATCTCTATCATTACAAGCAAGAAAGTCTCTAGCAGTTTCCTCATCCATAATATAACCCTCAGGTATAACAAGCAATTCATATCTAGGGGGAGAATCATAATCTTCAGTTTCAATAATATCATCAGTTTCAGCAATTTTATTCTCTCTAACCCTAGCAAGTTGTTCATCATGAAATTCACCAAGTGGCACAGTATTATCAAGCAGAGAAGTAGTTTCATCATAAGAATCATGCATAGCAGAAGTGGCATCAACAATAACATGAGAAATATCAGAATCAATAGCAGGTGTAGGTGTCACAAGTTTACTCAAAATAGAAGGAGAATCAAGTGCAGAGCTAGATGGCAGTTCCTTACCTCCCCTCGTAGTTGAGGGAAAAATATTGGTTCTTTGATCTTTCAAATACCTCATAGTGATTAACAAATATAAATCCCAAGTGACTCAGAGAATAGAGCTATGCTCCCTGGCAACGGCGCCAGAAAAAGGTCTTGATAACCCACAAGTATAGGGGATCGCAACCGTTTTCGAAGGTAGAGTATTCAACCCAAATTTATTGATTCGACACAAAGGGAGCCAAAGAATATTCTCAAGTATTAGCAGTTGAGTTTTCAATTCAACCACACTTGAAAGACTTAATATCTACAGCAAAGTATTTAGTAGCAAAGTAATATGGAAGTAATGGTAACGGTGGCAAAAGTAACAGTAGCAGTTTTGTAGTATTCGTAACAGTGGCAACGGAAAAAGTAACGGAGCAAAGATCAAAATGAAACGAGCTCGTAGGCAATGGATCAATCATGAATAATTATGTCGGATGGCATTCATCATGCAACAGTTATAACCTAGGATGACAGAGAACTAGCTCCAATTCATCAATATAATGTAGGCATGTATTCTGAATATAGTCATACGTGCTTATAGAAAAGAACTTGCATGGCATTTTTTGTCCTACCCTCCCGTGGCAGCGGGGTCCTATTGGAAACTAAGGGATATTAAGGCCTCCTTTTAATAGAGAACCGGACCAAAGCATTAGCACTTAGTGAATACATGAACTCCTCAAACTACGGTCATCACCGGGAAGTGTCCCGACTATTATCACTCCGGGGTTGCCGGATCATAACACGCAGTAGGTGACTATAGCTTGCAAGATAGGATCAAGAACACAAATATATTCATGAAACCATAATAGGTTCAGATCTGAAATCATGGCACTCGGGCCCTAGTGACAAGCATTAAGCATAGCAAAGTCATAGCAACATCAATCTTATAACATAGTGGATACTAGGGATCAAACCCTAACAAAACTCACTCGAGTATATGGTAAATCTCATCCAAACCATCACCATCCAACAAGCCTACGATGGAATTACTCAGGCAAGGCGGTGAGAATCATGAAATTGGTGATGGAGGATGGTTGATGATGACGATGGCGACGATTTCCCCTCTCCAGAGCCTCGAATGGACTCCAGATCTGCCCTCCTGAGGAAGAACAGGGCTTGGCGGCGGCTCCGTATTGTAAAACGCGATGAATCATTCTCTTTTTTTTCTCCCCGAACGTGAATATATGGAGTTGGAGTTGAGGTCGGTGGAGGTCCAGGGGGCCCACAAGGACAGAGGGCACGCCCCCCACCCTTGTGGCCAGGGTGTGTGCCCCCTTGGTTGATTCTTTCGCCAATATTTTTTATTATTTCCAAAAATAATCTCCCTGAAGTTTCAGGTCATTATGAGAATTTTTATTTTTTTCACAAAAATAACACCATGGCAATTCTGCTGAAAACATCGTCAGTCCGGGTTAGTTTCATTCAAATCATGCGAGTCAGAGTCCAAGAAGGGCAAAAGAGTCTGGAAAAGTAGATACGACAGAGACGTATCACATACGCGCTGATAACATTGAGAACTAAGTTCCCAACTACCAACTTGACCAGGATAATCCGGTCCCCACGTCTCTTGACGTCTACCACTCCATACTTGAGGCTCTTGTTGACCAAGATGCATACGCCATTTCTGTTTGCAGCCGTCCTCGTGTACCACAGCTTGAAGCCAGCATCCTCCACCTCCTTTGCCTTCTGTCCCCTCCATTTGGTTTCTTGGATGCAAAGGATATCAACACCTCTCCTTGTCGCTGCATCAACTAGCTCCCGAAGCTTTCCTGACAGAGAGCCTACGTTCCAGCTACCTAAGCGAATCCTCTTAGGCTCGGCTAGCTTCCTTACCCTTCGCACTCGTCGAGTCAAATGCGAAGATCCTTGCTCATTTTTCACTACATCCGGGCGCCGATGTCATGACTTCATGCAAGCAGTTCTTTATCCATATTAGGCTGTTTTTTTGGGGTATTCGATTTTCATGCAACCAGGTCGGTTTGTGTCAAATTATCTATTTCTTTTGGTTTCATTTTTTCAATTTCTTCTCCTTTTGTTTCTTTATTTTCATTGATTTCTTTCCTTTTCCGTTATGTTTCATATTTTCCCCTTTTCCTTTATAATTTTGTTGCATAAAAACTTACTTCATATAAATTAAAATTTAAATACAAAGTTTTAAATACTTGTATCTTTTGTTAAAATTCTCAAGCAACTTTTAAAATTACGTTAATATTTTCTAAAGTTTGCAAATATTTTAAAAAGGTTTATCATCTATTAAAAAATTTCATCACATATTAAAAAATATTAGTAGTCATGTATACATTTTTATCTTGTATCAAAATGTTGTTCGCCACACTGAATTTTCATAAAATGGTCATGAATTAAAGCAATCATGACCATATTAAAAAATGTTCACTATGTTTTTCAGAAACAATCAATTGTATCAGATAAAATAATGTTCACCAAGTATTTAAATAATATTTTTCATCTACCTCAAAAATGTTCATAGGGTAATTAGAAAATGTTTATCATGTATTAGAAACTAGTCATCATGTAAAAAATATATGAGATGATATCTTGTGAGTTGATGCGGAAATCGAGTGTAATATATTTCAATGAGATTGGTTGTATGAAACATGGATATTTGAATTAAACATATATGAACTATAGCTAAAAATAAGTACTCCCTCCATCCCAAAATAAGTGTCTCAACCTTAGTATAAATTTATACTAAAGTTAGTACAAATTTAAGACACTTACTTTGGGACGGAGGGAGTATTATATAAGGTATTTGATTGTTGTATAGCTGAAAATATTCACTAAATATAAGTAGCATAGTACAATCAAAACCATTTTTTCATGCATGTTGTGTTGAGCCTTTGATAAGGTGACGTGTGTGGTGAGATGAAATGTGTTCCTGTTGAGATAAAAGGAAGAGTGAGGAACTAGTAATGAAACAAAATCCATGCGTGTTCAATTGGCCCTTAAATTTTGTGTCATATGTGCATCTTCAGATAAAAAGAAGTAGTAGAGATAAGAGTTTTTGGGCAAATCAGGGACCCGTTACAGCCGTTTTCTTTCTTCGTTTCTAAGAAAGGAAAAGCGATCTCCCCAGCCCGCTGCCAGGGGAGTTCCTCCACCGTCGTTCCTCCGGTGGCTCCCCTCCGCCGGTGACCTCGGTCGTCGGTGGTGAGGGGGGTCGCCGGATCCACGCGTGTGGATCGGTTTAGGTCTACGTAGTCTAGATTTTTTGGTTGTTCATTGTCTCGTCTTCGGCGGCGGCGATGGCGGCGCTGAATAAAGATTCTTCAGATCCTTTTCCAACGAGGTCTGTTCAAGTAAGGATGGCGTGGCGGCAATAACATCCTCGTGATGGACATGTGTCCTCGGGCTTCGCTGTGGCGACGGCGTTTGTTCCAGCGTCGGCGCAGAGCTTGGGAGGTAGTCCAGGAAAGGATGCAGATTGTGGTCTGCATTGACGACAGCTGGAAGATGGAACATGTGCTGGGTTCGTGGTTCATGGATGGCAGGTATGGTTTCCTCCTTCGGCGTCTTAGTCGTGGTGGGGTGCCAGATCTGGAGTTCGATTGCGTGTCTGGGGTGTTGCCCCAGTCTGACCAACGGCAAGGGCTTCATTTTTGGTGAGCCACCTTGGAGGTCTGCAAAGCTGCATATCAGCAATGGAGCCGCGTCGAGCTCGGGTGGCGAGGTGATCCGTCATTTTTTTTCGGTGGCTGTTGTGGTGGTGCCGGAGGCAGGTGACGGGCGTTGGTGTCAAGTTCAGAGGTGTTCTACTTTCTTTTCAGTTTTGTCATGTCAGTCATTACCTGACTTGTATTTTAATCGTTACGATATAAATGAGACGCGTATTACAATGCAAAAAAAGGATAAAAAGAAGTAGTGGCGATCAACTTCTTAGATATATAGGATGTATGTAACTTAAGAATATCATGCATTTATGAAAATGTTTATGTAAGTTGTTCACGTTCTTCTTAACATATGTTTGTGTATTTCTAAAAAGTGCTTGGCCATTTAAAAAGGAAAGCACTTGAATAACTGAAAAAACAAGAAACATGTAAAGAAATGCTCAAAAAAGTAAGAAAAACCTTATGCAAAATAAAAAAGACAAAAAAAACCAACCTAGCGAACCAACCATATTTTTAGAAAGAGGTAAATACACTAGGAGTCTTAGAATTTTCATGACGGTCAGTTTGATGCACAAAATTGTAAAACACGTGATTATGGTCATCAAATTTGCACAGGCGTGCAAATATGGTCACATATCCCATATGCGGGCGTATCCAGTGCATGCTTGGCATGTCAGCATGGACAGGGCCCACTGTCAGTGACAGATGGCGCGATGCCTTTTTCCAAAAAATATAGCCTTTTTTTATTCGCTGAAAAATGTGAAGTACTGGTGGGTCCCGAATGTAAATACAAAATGAAAAATAAAGTGGAAAATGAGTTACGAACCCACGACCTACAATTGGTGGAAATATAGTCTAGCCACACCAACCACATGTGGATGGCTAAGTAGGGGGAGCAACTAGTTAACGAGCTTCAGGAGACTCGCAACGATCAGCGTCACTTGGCGCGTTCTCAGCCATTCGCCACATGTCGCGCTCTGGATGCTCCCTCCTGATTCTGTTTTTATGATTTTCGCACGCGTTTTCGGCTTTTTAAACGGGCTTTTTTTCGGGTTTTTTCGTCGTTTTGGTTTTTCACCGGTCTTCCTTAGCTTTTCGATAAAAAAAATTGAAAAAAATTGCACAAGAAAACGTGTTTTTTTTTCTTTCACGAAAGTCACGGTTTTTCTTCCGCGAGAGGCACAGTTGTGCTTAAGCGAGAGTCACGGCCGTGCCTTTCGGAAAGGAAAAAAACATGTTTTTTGTTTTTTTTTCTTTCGCGAGAATCACGGTTTTGCTTCCGCGAGAGGCACGGTTGTGCTTTCGCGAGAGTCACGGCCGTGCCTCTCGGAAAGGGAAAAACAAAACGTGTTTTCTGTTTTTTTTTCTTTCGCGAGAGTCACGGTTTTGCTTCCACGAGAGGCACGGTTGTGCTTTCGCGAGAGTCACGGTCGTGCCTCTCGGAAACGAAAAAAAACCGTTTTCTGGGGGATTTTCGCGAGAGTCAACGTTTTGCTTTCGCGAGAGGTATGGTTGTGCTTTCGCGAGAGTCACGGCCGTGCCTCTCTGAAACGGAAAAAAAACACGTTTTTTGTTTTTTTTCTTTCCACGAGAGTCGCGATTTTGCTTTCAGGAGAGGCACGATTGTGATTTTGCGAGAGGCATGGGTGTGCCTCTTTCGGAAAGGGAAAAAACCGTGCTCCCTGTTCGGCTCTTTTGTCCGGTTTTTTCGTGACAAAAAAGTTCGTCAAAACCTATCAACATGGGATCTAGTTTTTGAAGATCTTGACGCGAGGAATCCAATAGTGAAAACGGTTCGAGATTTGGACGCACGGTTTAAAAGATAAAATGTTTTGAATAAACAGATCTATGAAAAAAAGGAAAACTGCGCCACTTATCGCGACCTGGGAAGGTGGAGTGTTCTTTGCAACGAATACTCCTTAATTAGTGATTTCGCTAAGTAGAATAACAATAAGTTAATATACAAGATCAGAGGCGCGAGCAGAAATGGCTGCAGTCTGTGCGGCCCATTTTGCAATTGTTCGTTTGAAAAAATTATAAATAGTATGTAAATTATAATCGCACTACTAAAAATAAAATTGAAATATTTGTGTGTTATAAATATTGTACATAAACGAACTAACATACTTTTAAAACTTGTTCATGTATTAGTTTTAAAATATTCCTTTTTCAAAAAAATATTTCTGAATTACAAAACATCGGAGATTGTCAACTAAATGCCTGCCGTGCACATGATGGGACTTAATACAAGTAAAATGTAGAGTCAGCTTTTCATTAGATATACACCTGTCTATTGCATAATAATTATTTAGTTAATATGTTCATTTAAAATGTTTAATTAATTCAAACAGAAATATAAACTCAAAGCTTATATTTAAGTTATACATAATGATAAATACAAAATTTAATAAATATTTATGAATATTCAGTTGTGTATAATTTTTACTCATCACTCTTATGCAAAAATGTAGATAATTTAAATATCATACACAACTGAATATTCATACCAATAGTTTACATTAAATTATGTATATTGTTAATTATAGAAACGTTGAACTATAATTATTGAAATGTTTCTATTGTTTAAATAATATTTGTCAATTTAAATTTAAAAATATTCTATCATAATTATACAAATGTTTGTATAATTCATGAATGTTAAAACATTTAATATTTAAAAAATAATACATGAACTATTCTGGAAAGTAAATTATTTCGTTTGTATGTACACTATTTACGGAACACGAATATTTGATGTTATTCTTATTACTGAAAATATAATTTAATTTTTTTTAGGGAAGAGGATATAATTTACATAATATCAACAAATTTATAAAAAACGAACAAGTGCAAAATGGGCATACAGACCGCAAGACATTTCTACTCGCGCCTCTTTTCTATGTAGTAAGACATAGTTTTTTTTTGTGAACTAGACAATTGCCCGTGCGTTGTAACAGGAAATACAAACGTTCTAGTAGTAAACCTGTGACTGCACGTCCATTATTATATTGATGCACTAAAATCTTTGCAAGTTTTTTGTATGCAATCGTCATTATTTACCTACCATTTTATCGTTAAGCACTTATTTGGTAAGAATTTAATGACTTATCAAACAAAATATGTTTTTATTTTGGCAAGTTGATAAAATATGAGGCAATTGATTTTATTTTAGGGAGAATGGATGGGAGAAAAATAAGGTATGGGAGGAAAAATCAAAGAGAAGAAAAGAGTTGTTGGTATATAAGTAAGGTTGGACGAAAGAGAGATGAAATGGAAACCTTGCATTATTTTTAAGTAGTAGAGATTAGGGATAATGGATGGGAGGAAAAAATTCAAAGAACAGAAGGAAAGAGTGGGAGGTATATAAGGAAGGTTGAACGAAAAAGAGGTGAAATGAGAACCTTGCGCTCATATTTTAAGTAGTAGAGATATATAGTAAGACCTAGGAGCTCTACTGCTTGGCTCCCACGCTCCCACCGCGCCCCTCGCTCCCACGCCGGTGGCCACTCAGGCCCCGGCGTCCACCGGCCTCGGCGTCGGCCACTCCGACCACGCCGCCCAGCTGGCCGTCATGGCTTCCTCCCCCTCCCCCTCCCCCTCCCCCCCCCCCCCCCCCCCCGCGTCGTCGGGCGCTCTTGCAAGGATCGCTGGCTCGAGTCCAGCCCCTCCGCCGAGGGATCCCCCCTCTCCTACCGCCAGGCCCTGTGCCGATCTCCGGCTCCGGCGCCCCGCGGCTCGTCTCCCCCGTCGGCGACACGGCCCTCGTCCTCCTCGCTGGCTGCGCGCCCTTCGCCGCCCGCCACTTGCCCCCCAGTCCGCTCCGAGATCTGCCGGATGCCAACGGTCTTGGCAGGCTTGCACGACGCATGGCAGGTTGCCAGGGGCTGCAAGCGCCCGCGCCCGCGTGATCCCCGCCGCCAGCGCCGGGGCGCCGAGGCCCGACCTCGCCCCCGCCCCTCCTGGCTGCGTGAGGGGGACTGCCCGCGCTGCCTCGACGCCCACCCGCGGTCGGAGTGCCGTAACGATATCCGCTACGCAAGGTGCCGTTTTTTCGGCCACATCGCTAGGCAGTGCCATCTCCCCCGGGCCGCCCCTCCCTCCGCCGACAGCCGCTCCCCCCTCCCCTATGGCGGCGAGTCCCCTCCCCGTCGACGGCCAGCGACCGCCCTGCGTCGGATGGCTCGGCAGCGTCCACCCGCTCTTCGTCCGGGCTGCTCACGCCCGCGTCCCCCGGGCACGCATGCGCCACCAGCCAGCGCCCCTCGTCGGCTTCCCCCGCGTCCTCTGGGTGGACCGCGACGGGCCCGCTCGACGACCCCTCGCCGGCGGCTACGACGTCCGCGCGCCCCTTCTCGCCGGCCTCGGTTGGTTTCTCTGTCGCCACCCCGCTCTCCGGCCACCCCGCTTCCCGCCCAGCCGCAGCTGTGTGCTACTTGCCCCGCTCCCAGGAGGTCATCGACGCCAAGCGCGCTCTGGAGCGCGCGCTCCTCGTCATCGTCGCGGGTCGGCGCGCTAGTGTTTCCCGCGAAGAGATTCCTGAGGCCCTTCGCTCCCAGTGCGGCCTGGTCGACGGCGACTTCTCGGTCCACCGCCACGCCCCGGAGGACTTCCTTGTCCGCTTCATCGACCCCTTGCTCCGTGCCCGCATCGCCACCAGCCGGGTGCGCACACCCCGCTTCCGCCTGATCTTCCACCCCTGGGGCCGGACCGCGGGCTCAGAGCTGATGAAGGCGCGGTTCCTCGTCTTCCTGGAGCTGTTCGGTGTCCCGGACCACGCCTGGCACCGCTCCGCCGCCGAGACCCTGCTCTCCCCGTTCTGCAAAATCGAGCACCTCGCGCCGGAGACACGGGACATGTCTGACATGTCCGTCTTCAAGCTCACGGCCTGGACCATCAACCCCGACGCGATCCTGCACTCCTCCGAGCTGCTTGTGCAGGACGACGACGCGGTGGACCTCGACGCCAACCCGGATCGTGCGGAGCGCCTTGCGCTCGGGCTTGCGCGCTTCGCCGTACGCATTCATGTCGCCTCCTGCCTCGACTACCGCCGCCCACCTCCGCCCCCGCCCTCGCCGCCCTCCGCCGGCGATGCAGGCTCGGGCCCGAGCTCTCCCCCGCTCCCCCCACGTTGGCCGCACCAACAAGACTTCCCGCCCGCGCAGCCGGACAGTGAGCGCCCTCCTCCTCCTCGTCGGGACGGCCGCCGGCATGGTCGCCGCCGAACGCACGCGCCTCCGCTGTGCCGTGTTTCGGCCGGGATCCTGGGACCCACCCCGGCAGCATCCCACCTTTTGACCGGGTCCCCGCGCGTCAAAGGCTGGGCTCCTCCGTCGTCACCACTCTGTCCACGCTGTTGGCCCACCCCAACAACCCTCCGCCTGCTGCTGCGGCCCACCCATCCACTCCTGTGCTTTCCTGCGGGACCCAGGGGGATCGAGATGTGGGTGATTCAAACGAACCAATCGCGGCTGAGCCTTCTCCACGAAGACTACTGGATCGCGCCGTTGTGTCCCCCCGACCGCGCTTGTCTCCAGCTGCCACGCCTCCCCGCCCTTGGATCCCGCGCCGATCCCGCCTGGCTCGAATTGGGTGGCCGGCTCGGCCTCGGATGCCACGACTGGCGAGGCCCCAGCCTTGGATACCGCTGCTATCGCCGATCGGGCCCCTGGGGCCAACGTGCATGCCCCTGTCGCTTCCCCTGGGCCCGCGCCCGTCCGGTCGCTGCATGGCGAGCCCCCCTGCACGGCGATCACCCTCTCTCCTGCTGCCTCCAACCCTGGCACCAGCTCCGCGCCGCCCGACGCTACTTTTGAGGCTCGGCCAACCAACCAGGAGCCATCTACAGCTGGAAAGATGACCTGGCCATGCAACCCATGCAGGCTGCCGCGAGCGACGCGCCCCTTACCGCCTTTGTCGACGCGATTTCCGTCAGGGCATCCTCCATTTTGCCTACCCCCAAGCCACGGCGTAGGAAGAAAGAGCTGCCAGCTAACTTTACACCGAGGCGCAGTTTTCGGATCGCCCGCACTGATCTTGGCCTCAGCTCCGAGATGAAGGCGAAACGGGTGCTTCTCCGGCGTCTTGGCCTCATTGCGGATGATGACGCTCCCATTCCCAACGACGTCCTCGACAAGTATGCCCTTCTCTTCGAGCAGCCCCTGGCTGTGGACGTCCTGCAGGCCTTCGCGGACTTCTTTGGTTGGCAGCTTCCCTCTTCGCTGCCCGAGGCGACCCGTGCGGCAAACGCACTTCTCATCGAGGCTTAGCGCCCTTCACCTTGTATCTCAAACGCCTACATCCTCTTTCTATGGATTACAACTTTAAAGCAGTCTTTTGGAACGTTCGTGGCCTCAACTCCGGTGCCAAGCGAACGGCTGTTCGCAGCGTGATCACCGCTGCCGCCCCGTCCATCGTTTGTCTGCAAGAAACTAAGCTAGCGACCGTCACCTATTCCATTGTGCTTGACACGCTTGGCCCACTCTTTGAGGATTACTTCTTCCTCCCCGCCACCGGCACCCGTGGGGGCATCTTGCTTGCCTGGCGATGATCGGACCTCTCCCTCTCGAACCCTCTCGTTGGCACGCACCATGTCACGGCACTGGTCACTCCCCAGGCTAGCGATGGCCACTGGTGGATCACCGGGGTCTATGGACCACAGGACGACGGGGCCAAGCTCGAGTTCCTGGCCGAGCTGCACGACGTGCGCGAATCCCGCATAGGCCCGTGGCTCATTGGTGGGGACTTCAACATGATCCTCTCGGCGGCCGAGAAGAGCAATGACAATCTCAACCACCGCATCATGAGCAGGTTTCGACGATTTATTGCCGATGAGGAGCTTCGCGACTTATACATGCACGGCCGCCGTTATACGTGGTCTAATGAGCGCGACCACCCGACCCTGGTCCGCAACAACCGCATCCTATGCACCTTTGGATAGGAGTCTGCTCACCCACACTGCCTCCTGCAGTGCCTCTCCTCGGCAGCATCGGACCACTACCCGCTCCTAGTCGACTGTGTGGCGCGGCCACCCGGAGCTAGACGCTTCAATTTTGAGAGATTCTGGCCAAAGCTTCAGGGCTTCCATGACGTGGTTTCTGAGGCGTGGACTTCCGTTGTGCCTGACGCCAATCCTTTCCGGAGGATCGTGACACGTCTCAAGGCTACGGTGAGACAACTACAACGCTGGAGTACGCGCACGATTGGTAACATTTCCTTGCAGCTCAAGGTTGCGCGGGAGCTCATCGCGCGCCTAGACGCGGCGCAAGACTCCAGACCACTCTCCCATCTCGAGACTTGGCTACGACGGAGGCTCAAGGCTTCGTACCTGGGCCTCGCCTCCCTTGAGAGATCGATCGCGCGGCAGCGGGTGCGCCTTTCCTGGATTCGGAGCGACGACGCTGCGCTATCCTACTACAAAATCCATGCGGCCCACCGTAAGCAGCGCAACCTCATGACGAGCCTCCAAGTGGGCCCCAACACTATCACCGATCACGACGCCATGGTTGATGCCGCCTTCGACCACTTCTCTGAGGTGCTCGGTACCGCTTCCGAGCGAGATATCACGCTAGGTCTCCATGCCCTTCAAGTCCCGTAGTTCGACCTGCTTGTGCTTGACGAGCCCTTCACTGATGACGAGATTTGGGACGCCGTCAAAAGCCTGCCGGCCGGCAAGGCGCCCGGCCCTGATGGCTTCACTTCCGAGTTCCTGGTGGCTTGTTGGGACACGATCAAACATGACTTCCGCGAGGCTTTCGACAAGCTATACTCCTTGAACGGCTTATGCTCCCGAAGCGTGCGGACGCGAGATCGCTTTATGACTACCGGCCGATTAGTCTCATACACATTTTTCGCCAAGCTTGTCGCGAAGCTGCTCTCCCTTCGGCTGGCACCCCACCTACGGTCCATGGTCTCTACAAACCAGAGTGCTTTCATCAGTGGACGGTGCATCCACGACAACTTCATGCTCGTGCAGCAAACGACCCGTCTCCTACACAACCTCAAGGCGCCACGTATGCTCCTCAAGCTTGATATCGCGTGGGCTTTCGACAGCGTGTCCTGGCCTTTTCTCCTCCAGGTCTTGACGCACCTTGGCTTCGGGCCACGCTGGCGCGAGTGGATTTCTATCCTTCTCTCCACGGCCTCGACGAGGGTGCTCATCAACGGTCACACAGGCCCCCCGATTGATCATGCCCATGGCCATAGAAAGGGTGATCCGGTATCCCCCATGCTTTTCACGATCGTGATCGATGTCCTCAACACCATGCTGTTACGGGCTGTGGACACCGGCCTCCTGCACCGCTTCACCACCCGGCACGCGGCATCCAGCATATCTCTATACGCGGACGACGTCATCGTTTTTTGTCATCCGGACAGCCATGACATCGCTGCCGTGCGCACCCTACTCCAAGTCTTCGGGAGGGCTTCTGGGCTGCACACAAACTTCAACAAATGCTCAGCAACCCCGATCCAGTGCACTGACCAGCACATCGCTACGATCACCTCCGAGATGCAGTGCCCTGTGGCCCACTTACCCATCACCTACCTCGGGCTACCTCTCACCGTCCGCAAGACTTGCTCGACGAGTCTGGAGCCAATCATCGACAAGCTCGGCCGCAAGCTCTCCACCTGGCGAGCCTCCATGCTTTCTCAAGGCGATCGCCTTGCCCTAGTTTGGCACGTCCTCTGCGCCATCCCCACGCATTTCCTCATGGCCATCGCCTTTAACAAAACGGCTATCAAGAAGGTGAATCGGATCATCCGCGGATTCCTTTGGGCGGGCCACAAGGAGGCCAACTGAGGCCAATGCCGCGTCAACTGGCAGCGGGTGTCCCGCCCCATCTCCCTCGGAGGCCTTGGCATACGTGACATCTACCGCACGGGCCTGTCCCTGCGCGTTCGCTGGCTGTGGCTCCAGCGCACAGACCCCTCACGACCTTGGAGCAACCTTCCTATCCCCCACGACGCCGACGCAAACGCCATCTTCCATGCCTCCACAAGCTGGCAGCTTGGCTCAGGCGACACTTGTCGCTTTTGGACTGACCACTGGATCAACGGCAAGTCCGTGGCTGAGATCGCCCCTCTCGTCTACACCCTCGCCCCACGGCGCCTCCGCAAGGACCGCAGCGTGCGCGACGGCCTTCACCTGCGCTCTTGGGTCCACGACATACGAGGCGCACTTGGCCCGGCGGCCATGGTGCAACACGTTGACCTGTGGCGCCTGGTGCGACACACACCGCTTTCCTCCACGCCGGACGTGCTCTCCTGGCGTTGGACTGCTTCCGCCTCTTACTCGGCGAGCTCCTGCTACAAGGCACTCTTCTTTGGTGCTTGCGAAGACCCCCACTGGTGACTCACCTGGCGTCCATGGGCGCCTCTCCGCGTCAGGTTCTTCCTTTGGCTTGCCATGCAAGACCGCTGCTGGACCGCGGAGCGACTTGCCCGCCACGGCTTGCCACACGAGGACACGTGCGCTCTTTGTGATCAGGAGCTCAAGTCCATGCACCACCTCCTCGCGGCCTGTTCGTTCTCGCGTCAGGTTTGGCATGAGGTTCTCGGCTGGGCTCGCATGGCCGTCGATCTTCCATCTGCGGACATACCTTTCCAAACTTGGTGGACTTCCTGCATCGATCGCTCGCCGTCCCCCGTGCGAAAGGGCCTCTCCTCCCTCATCATACTCACGGCATGGTGGCTCTGGAAACACCGCAACGAGTGCATCTTCGACCAAGCCAATCCCTCCATCACCCTCGTCTCCGGCACCATTAAGGATGAGGCGCGCCTATGGGCAAAGGCAGGCGCCAAAGGGCTGCATAACATCATCCCCGGCGAGTAGCTGCTAGGTTAGACTTTAGGGCTGAGTAGACCCTTGGTTCCACTCTGCTCCAACGCTCGTGCACCATGCCTCCGGCGTACATGGCCTTGTAAGCGTTGTAATCCCATGCTACATCTCCTTCTATCTATACAAAGATACGCAGCTTGCGTATTCGCGAAAAAAAGATATATAGTAAGACATAGTATTATCCTATGAAGATGTCAAAATGTTTGTGTTGGAGTGGCTAGACTGGCTAGTTTACCAGCGTTGGGGCGTGGGGTCAAAATCCAGTGACCGCACTATTACATGATAATTTTCTCTTTGTATTGACATGCGGGACCCACCAAAAGTTAGATTTTTCCTGCAAATAAAAACACTTTGCGACATGCGTCTTTTATCACTGACAGTGGGTCCTGTACACGCTGGCATGCCAAGCATGCACCGGATACACCCAACATACGGGATACATGACCGTATTTGCATGCTTGTACAAGTTCGATGTGGTACTGCACCAAACTAACTGTCGTGTGTAAGTTCTAAAACTCCTAGTACATTTACATCTTTTAGAAAAGCAAACGAAGGTTTGTCCGCAAATTAGTTTCGTCCTATGCCGCCCAATACAATTATCGTAGGTTTCTTTTTAGAGCATAAAATCTCTACTCCTAATGTCTCAGTTGGTAGGTCGCGTTCCGGGTTTTATTTTCGTCCCGCCTCACTCGGTCTTTTTTGGTACTTCTTTGGTACTTTCTCCCACCTCCCCCTCAGCCGTGAAAAACCAAGAAAAACCCTGTGATCGAGTCCCGCACACGCCCAAACTCCCGTCGTTATCTCTAATCCTAATGGAGCAGTTGGTAGCCTCGTACGGTTTATTTTTGTCCCACCACTTTCAACCGTTTTATTTTCCTGGTTTTTTTTCGTCCCTCCCCCACCCCACCGGTTTAGTTTCGCGTCACCCTCTCACACAACGAAAAAAATCTTAACGGATCATAACTTTCCATGCTGGTGCAAGTTATTTTTAGTAATGTCTTTATGTGAAAGAATCAATCACGATCAATCTCTAAATATCAAATCTAAATTAATTAACCTTACCTTAAATTGCTCAATCACATTAATTAGGAAACAAAATAACCGATTTTAAGAAAATATCTACTCTTAATGGAGGGTATTACATACCAAACATAGGTACGTCATTAGCTCGCTTCCTTCCCTTCTCTTCCCTTCGTCCCTCAGTCCCATGCTCGTGGCGCTAAAGTGGCATCGACAGGCAATGGCGGCGAGGACAGCACATGGCAGCCCCTGAAGCACGAACACGACTGCACCTCGGGTCTGCCGTCTCTCAAGATATGGGTGAGTTCTCGTGATGCCCACCCTAAACCCTCACGTCCTACAAATTCCTCAACCTCTATCATCTCGATTTCGTCCATGCTCTGATCCAAATGACGATGCAGCTCCGGCCGATTGACAATGGAGGTTTGCCATCCTTCCTCTCAGCACCCACTCCTGGAGGAACGACACGCCATGCCGATCGAACCCGGTCGAGATCACTCACCAAGATTGCTATTAGGAAGTTTTTTGTTAAAAAGTGAAGAGTGGGACGGGATCTGCACTTTTGTTAATATAACATATACTTGTGCAGGTGCGGGTTTTGTTTTAAAAATCCAATTTGTTTATCCTTTTGTCGCTGAAATTATTTACTAATTATGTCATTAGTTTTATTTCTTCTAGATGTTGTATATTCTTGGATTGAAGGGACTGTCTGACAAGGTGAAAGAGCTAATAGTTGTAGTTTTACATCAATGCAAATTTGTTTTGCTTCAGTGTTAAACATGACCTGCGACAGTTGCCGTCACTGTTGATTATTCGTACTCAGATTAAGTTTCAGGCTCAGTCGTCTCTGTCGTCACTCGTCAGCGCACAGATGATGGGTTGGTGCCATACTATCATGTGGCATCTCCGTCGTTCTGGGCCGGGAAGATAACAGATTTTCAGGAAACAAATAATACATTTTACTAACTTCCTTAAATTATGCAAATCAATCGATTCCTTTTATTGGTTCAATTTGTCTTAGGAAACAAATAACAGATTTTCAGGAAACAAATAATACATTTTAATCTAACTTTCCTAACTTATGCAAATCAATCGATTCCTTTTATTGGTTCAATTTGTCTTAGAAACAAATAACAGATTTTCAGGAAACAAATAATATATTTTAATCTAACTTCCTTAAATTATGCAAATCAATCAATTTCTTTTATTGGTTCAATTTTTCTTAGGAAACTAATAACAGATTTTCAGGAAACAAATAATACATTTTAATCTAACTTTCCTAACTTATCTAAATCAATCGATTCCTTTTATTGGTTCAATTTGTCTTAGGAAACAAATAAAAGATTTTCAGAAAACAAATAATACATTTTAATCTAACTTCCTTAAATTATGCAAATCAATTGATTCCTTTTATTGGTTCAATTTGTCTTAGGAAACAAATAACAGATTTTTAGGAAACAAATAATACATTTTAATCTAACTTTCCTAACTTATTAGTGAAATTTGTTTTAGGAAACAAATAACAGACACGTCACAACTTTCCTCCAAATAAATAGTTTCTTAACATTTGCAAACTTTCCTAATCAGACACGTCACAAACGGGCAGGTACTGATATCACGTTATCAAACAATAAAACCCCATTTGCAGAGAAATCAGTTCAAAAATCCTAACTTTCCTAAATTTTTACCTTTCCTTGATAACAACAAACATTTTCTATGTTTTCCATCGATATTAGTATTTTTTTGAACTGAGATCTCCGGATTATGATTTTTTTTGTGATTCTTTCCAATTGTGCCTTCCACTCCGGCTCCTTGTCGGATAAACACCTCCACCACAGCCAGGTGACACCGCCCCAGACCTCCTGCCTCTCCACACCTTCTCCGCCACCTCCTTCTCATACTCCATTAACAATCCCTCCGCCACATTTGTCCACGGCGGTGTCGAGGGCATGGTGCAGCAGCGTACCAGCGTTAGAGCAGCGCATAGCAGCAGGAAGCAACACGCAGTAGGCGAGGCTGAGGGGGCGGCTGGCAGAAGATGGCCATGACTGGAGGCGGCGCGAGGCAGGGGGCAGCAGATGGGGCGAGCGCAGCCAGTGAGAGTGTGGCGCGCGACCAGGGTGTGTGTGTCGCGCGGGGCACAGTGGTGCGGTGGCTGCGGCGAGCGTGACGGCAGCGGCGGGCGCGACCGACGCGGTGTAGCACGGGCGTGGGCATGGAGAGGGAGTGGCCCTGCGAGCGCGGAAGAAGAGCGGCAGGCTCGGGCATGGGCGTGCATAGGAGCGGGCATGTGCCACGGGGTCAATCCAAGGAGCTCGGTGGCTACCCCTGCAATGGCCATGGCGGACGGCGGTTCTCGGCCACGGCGAAATACCTAACGAGAGCAAACGAGAGGGAAGACAAGGGAAAGGCAAGAGGAGATCATGACGGTGTCAATGGCGCCCTAGGGGAAGACATGGGAGCTCGGGGCGGCGCGGATCAAACGGCAATGTCGCGGTGGCCCAAGGTTGAGGAAGACGGCAACGACGTTGATGCGGGGGTGCTGGACTTGATCTCGTTGGCGCAGACGAAGTAGCGAAGGCATTCGGAGCTCCTCGACAAGCTCCTAGCCCGCAGGGAGGGCAGTGGCCATGTGGACGGGGTCGGTCATGGTGGTCGTGGCGTCTGACTTCGTCCAGATCGACGGGATCGAGCGAGCGAGGAGGAGAAGTGGATTTGGGAGGGGGCGTCAAGGAGGAGTGAGGCCCCTTATCCATTCCCCTTCAATGCCAGCGAGGTGGTCGGGCGGGAGCCCGTCTCTGTAGCGACGCGGCTCGGGGAACAGGAGAAGACGACCGCGCGGGGACTGGACCGCTGAGCCGGTTCGGTGGCAAGGCCCGGGGGGCAGGGCGAATCCCCTTTTACATCGTCCTTTTAGTTTTTCAATGTATTCTAATCTGTTTCTCCTTTTTAACACCGTTTTCTATTTATTCTTATCAACTAAATGATCTATACTCCTAATGTCTCAGTTGGTAGTTTCCGTTTCGGGTTTATTTTCGTCCCACCTCCCGAGTGAGGGAGAGGGGGAGAGAGAGTGAGGAAGAGGGAGGGAGAGGGTGTGTGTGTGTGAGAATTTGATGGTAAAAAAGGTCGTCGATGTCACTTAATATGTATGAGAATATTCAATGTAATATTAACATAATTGATATTGAACTTTTAAAGTTAATGTGGCCCCGTTGCAACGCACGGGCGTTCTTCTAGTTAGCGTAGGTGCTGTGAGCTTTCGGCTCACTAGCGAAACCCCTATAGGCCGCATGGTGTGGACCCCGTAGGGACGCCCATGACTGGGCGGCCCATTTTCTTTTTTGTTTGTTTCTTATTTTATTTTATTTTTCATTTGTAGATCTTATTTTTCTTATTGAAAATTTTATCAAATTTAAAAAATGTCGCATTTTCTAAAAAATTCAAAACATCATGTTTTCAAATTTTGTTTCAAATTCAAAAAGGTTTAGAATTTCCAACAATGCTCACTTTTCTAAAAAAATGTTCATATTTTTCTCAAATGTTCACAAATTTTAAAAACCTTCATATTTTCAAATTTGGCTTGGAGTTTCAAGTAATTTGCATGCTTGTACAAATTCGATGTGGTAGTGCACCAAACTAACTGTCGTGTGTAAGTTCTAAAACTCCTAGTACATTTACATCTTTTAGAAAAGCAAACGAAGTTTTGTCCGCAAATTAGTTTCGTCCTATGCCGCCCAATACAATTATCGTAGGTTTCTTTTTAGAGCATAAAATTAGCGTGGGTGCTGTGAGCTTTCGGCTCACTAGCGAAACCCCTATAGGCCGCATGGTGTGGACCCCGTAGGGACGCCCATGACTGGGCGGCCCATTTTCTTTTTTGTTTGTTTCTTATTTTATTTTATTTTTCATTTGTAGATCTTATTTTTCTTATTGAAAATTTTATCAAATTTAAAAAATGTCTCATTTTCTAAAAAATTCAAAACATCACGTTTACAAATTTTGTTTCAAATTCAAAAAGGTTTAGAATTTCCAACAATGCTCACTTTTCTAAAAAATGTTCATATTTTTCTCAAATGTTCACAAATTTTAAAAACCTTCATATTTTCAAATTTGGCTTGGAGTTTCAAGTAATTTTCCAGCTTTCAAATATTTTTCATGGATTCCAAAAATATTTTTATTTTCAAATTTGTTCAGAGTTTCAATAGATATTTGCGTTTTCAGTTTTATTGGAATTTAGAGAGTTGGTCCTATTTTGAAAAATGGTTCAAAATTTTCAAATAATGTTGATTTTCAAAAAAATGTTCAAGTTTTTTGAAAATTTGTCCGCAATTTTTTTTTACTTTTCAAAGATATGCAACAAAGAACCAAAACTATTTGTATTTGATATTTGAAAAAAAAATGGATCTGCCGTGGATGTTGGTTCTTAGTGTTTGCTGCTGCTGTTTACTCAGCAATGGTTGTAGCTCTAGTTGCTAGCAACACGTTACCTCGGTGGAAGGTTTCTGGCTCGATCCCTAGCCAGTGCACAACGTTTCTCGTGATTTTCACTCACTACAGTATCACACGTGTTGCTTCCGGGGTGGTTTTTCTTTGCCTTTTTTGTTCGGCTTTTCACTATTTTTGTATTTATCTTTTAGTTTAATTTTTTATTTTCCTAATTTTTCTATTTAATTTTGTTTTCCCCTTTATTTTTATTTTCCTAAAATGTATGAACTTTTTTGAAATTCAAAATATTTTTTGCAAATTCGTGAAGTTTTTTCTCTATTTCCTTGAGGGTTTTTTAAGTTGGCAATTTTTTAAAGATTAATGAACTTTTTACCCTAATTGTAAACTCCTTTAAATATCATGATTTTTTTTCAAAATCTATGAATTTTTTAAATGGATGAACATTTTCCGAATGCATGAACTTTCTTTTTTCAAAATCGACGAACCATTTTTGAAGATCTGTGTTTTTTCTAATTCATATTTTTCTCAAAATCGATAAACTTTTGTAAAATTCGCATAATTTCTGCACTCATCAAAAATTGATATGGTGTTATTTTAAATTTAAGGATATGGTTGGATGACCGACTCCCGCGTCGGACAAATTCCATTTTTAAGGCAAGCGTTCGGAGATGCCCTAACACCCCGAGCTAAGAGCATCTCCAACAGACGCGTCAAATAAAGCCCGCGCGCGAAAAACTGGGTTTTTACCTCGCGCTCGCCCACGCGGCGCTCTCCAGCGGGCGCGGGAAAAAGCGGCGTGCAAAAACCCGGCCACGCACAAGGGAAAAAGCGGGAGCGCGCAGCAGTTTTGGCGTGTGTCAACGCGCGCGCTATAAATCCAGCGCCCCACAAGGTGCCCTCCCACCGCTCTGCCTCGCCACGCGCCCTCCGCCGCTCTCTCAGCCGCTCTTTCTCCGCCTCCTTTCTCACCTCGCCGCCGCCGCGCCACCATGCCGCCGCACCGCCGGGGAAGTTTGGGCTACCGTGGCGTCCGCGCGCGCCCTCTGGCTCCTTCTCGCCGAGATCCGGCCCGATGAGATGCGCCTCGGTCTCGGCACATTTGACACCATCCACGAGGCCCCTCGCGCGTACGATGAGGCGGCGTGGCGCCTCCGGCGGCCTCATAGGGAGATGAACTTCTCCGAGGTGGCGTCGCGGGAGCGGGCGTAGGAGCTCGCCCTTCCCCCGTGGCTTGTAACCGATGAGGACTGTCGCGACAACCGGAGGCGGGAGCGTTGTCGGTGTCAAAACCGGCGGATCTCGGGTAGGGGGTCCCGAACTGTGTGTCTCAGACTAATGGTAACAGGAGGCAGGGGACACGATGTTTTACCCAGGTGCGGGCCCTCTCGATGGAGGTAATACCCTACTTCCTGCTTGATTGATCTTGATGATACGAGTATTACAAGAGTTGATCTACCACGAGATCGTAGAGGCTAAACCCTAGAAGCTAGCCTATGATTATGATTGTTGTTGTCCTACGGACTAAACCCTCCGGTTTATATAGACACCGGAGGGGGCTAGGGTTACACAAAGTCGGTTAGAGAGAAGGAAATCTACATATCCGAATATCCAAGCTTGCCTTCCACGCAAAGGAGAGTCCCATTCGGACACGGGACGAAGTCTTCAATCTTGTATCTTCCGACCAAAGTATATGGTCCGGCTGTCCGAGGACCCCTTAATCCAGGACTCCCTCATTAGCCCCTGAACCAGGCTTCAATGACGATGAATCCAGCGCGCAGATTGTCTTCGGCATTGCAAGGCAGGTTCCTTCTCCGAATACTTCGTAAAAGATTTAGAACACAAGGATCGTGTCCGGCTCTGCAAAATAAATTCCACATACCACCGTAGAGAGTATAATATTCCACAAATCTAATCTGCTGACAGCTTTTTACAGCATGACATCACGCCATGGTCTGGTCATTATTCGAACCATTTTTCTCAACCCGCTACTGCACGTAATGCGAGGCGGTTTCCTTGACACGTCTTGTCGAAGCAGAGATCGTGTCCCCTTATCACGGGATTCTCATCAATACAGGTATGGGTAACCCAACCGCGCCATCAATCGTGGCGTTTGGGAAATAAGCGATTTTAACGGGCAAGTGGGGAGGCACACAGTTTCTACCGCCTTTATAAAGAGATAAGGATTCTCCTCTTTCACCCACGCCTCCTTCTTCGCTCATCCATTCTCGCACGCTCGAGCTCCAGCGCACCAGTTCTCACCTTCTCCGCACAGTCAAGCATGTCCGGAGCGGGAGGCAAGTGGATGGCCTCCTCCATCAAGGGGGAGGACATTACAAAGCTCCGGGCGGCCGGATACTTGGCCGCAGACATCGCGCACCGGCTTCCGGACGCAGGGCAGATCATCCCGACTCCGTGACCCCATGAGAGGGTCGTGTTCCTCGCCCACTTCGTCCGTGGACTGGGATTCCCCCTCCACCCATTATGTCCGCGGGCTCATGTTCTATTACGGACTGGATTTTCATGATCTAGCCCCTAATTTCATCCTCAACATCTCGGCGTTTATCGTCGTGTGCAAGGCTTTTCTCCACGTCAGGCCCCACTTCGGCCTGTAGCTGAAGATCTTCAACGTGAAGCCGAAGATAGTGGTCGGCCAGCAGGCGGAGTGTGGAGGCGCCATGGTGGGCAAGATGCCCAGCGTCACCTGGTTCGAAGGCTCCTTTGTGGAGACCGTGAAGGTGTGGCAATCGGGGTGGTTCTACATCACCGAGCCGCGCGACGCCAACTGGGTGGCGGCCCCCGAATTCCGATCTGGCATCCCCGTGCGCCTCACCTCCTGGAAGAAGAAGGGCCTAGCCTGGGGCGCGTCCGCGGAGCTGACCGGACTCCAGAACTACGTCAAAAACATGATAACCAAGAATATCAAGCTTGTCAACGTGGTCCAGGTCATGCTATTTCGCCGGATTTTCCCGTGTCAAAGACGGGCAATCAACCTGTGGGAGTTCGACGTGGCCCAACACCAGACACTGCAAGAGCTCTTCGACACGACGCACAAAGACGTTTGGAAGGTGTTGTTCAAGGCCAGCGAAGTTCCTCCTCCCACCTCCAAGGACCGCAGACTCAGCGCCAAGTGCCACGCCAATGCGGTAAGCATTCTACATTTCGCAAGATGTGCCTTTCCTCAGTATATTCGTGGGAGGAACTTAAGCCACTGTACTGATCTAACAGGAATATGTGGCGACGGCGGAGCGGATCGATTGTCCGGCTCCGTTGCCTGAAGATCCAGCAACCGCTCTCCTGACGGAGATGCTGGTTCCCGCGCCCTATGAGGTGTCAGAGAAGAAGGCCAAGAAGAAGGCCACGGGGACCAGGAAAAGCCTCCGGCGCAAGGTGGTGCCGAACTCGTCGTCCGAAGACACCGAGGCGCACTCCTCCAATGACAATGAGGAGGAGGAAAACCCTCTCCCCCAAACCGAGGGGGAGAAGAAAAGGAAGGCCGCCCCTTCCGGGGAGGCCGAAGGGTCCAAGAAGGGAAGGACCCTCCCTCCGGACCATTCCACAACCGCCGCCTACAGCGAGGAGGAGTGGCTACCCAGGGCCAAGCCCCTGGCGAAGTCGTAAGTATTCGTATGCTAGGATATTTCTTGCGTGTTTTAGCTTTATGGCTTCTTATTATGTCCAGATTTGCTTGTGCAGTCCGTCCAAAGCCCACATCGACTTGTCCTCCTCGGATGGGTCCTTGAGCTCGTCGGAGATGAACAGTTATTCGCTTTCGACGGCTTCCACTCCCCGGCCCGCGGATGACACTAAGGTGTTATCTCAGAGGATACCGGGCCAAGAGGAGGTAGTCCTGGAGACGCCTCAAGGCGAGACTCCTGATGCCGGGCTCATGGGGGGGAGATACCCATGGATTCGGATGAGGGGGGCCGCAGCAGGCTTGGCCCCCAGCCGGATACTGCGCCAGAACCTCCAGTGGTTCCGGATTCAGGGATGCAGCCACCCGCCAAGGGGGGCGAGTGTAACATCCCAAAATTCTAAATTTTGGAATGTTATATTAAATAGATAGATTTGATTGATTGTGTGAAATTGAGTGAAATTCGAAACTTTTTTGAAAGTTAAATGAGAGGGAATAAAAAGACTTTCCCAAACTTTCATTTTCTTTTCTGATCTTCGTGAGTTCAAATTCTTTTCACCACAAAACACTGGAGAGAAGATGACATGACTTCTTCCATTTATTTAAATGACAAGGGGTGTTGAAAATATTTGAATTTCTTTTGGAAACTATTTCCAACCCAGGAACTTTATGCAACTCAATGATTTTCACGAGCGAAGATAAATGACTTCTTCGAAACATATGAAATATGAGTTGGGAGTTTCAAAGAATTAAATTCAAAGTTCTTTTGAATTTATTTTCAATTTGGAGTTATTTGAGTTTTATTCAAATTATTTTTCTCCAAAAATAAAATATATGGAAAATAGAGTAACATGATTCCCTACATCAGAAAATTGGAGAGAAATAAATTTGAATAATTTTGGTATTTTTAAAATGATTTTTATTGGATTTTATTAGAGCAGTAGCACTGTTTGATTTATTTGAATTGTTTAGGATTTTATTTGATGCTATATTAATGTTCACGTTGTAGAAAATCTTTTTCTGAAAATTTTGATATATTATATGCCTATATAATATTTTTTATTTTTCTTTTATTATTTTTGTTTGACTGAGAAAAAAGGTTTCTTAAAAAAAACTTCGTCTCCCCGACTGGGCCGGCCCAGCCCCTGCCAGGCCGCGGCCCAGCTCCAAGCCGCCTTGCCCGTCGTCCCCGACCGGGACTCCTCCCGGAGTCCGGCGCCGCCCCGCCATCGGCCGCCCCTTCCCCACGCCACCGCGCTCCCCTCCTCCTTGAATACCTCGGCCTGGACTCCCTCCCCTCTTTTCGCCGCCGCCGCCACCGCCACTCCTCGTCCCGCATCTCGCCGCTCGAAGCCGCCGCCGCCGCGCCGTTTGCCGTCGCCGCCGCAGCTCCGCCGCCCTGCCTCGCACTCCACCGCTGCCGCCGACCGCCGCCGGTGCCACCATCGACCCCGCCGCCCAGCGCCGCCCCTCCCCGACCCCTTCGCCGCCCTCCTCGACGACCGGAGCCGCTGCCTCGGCCAGACACGAGCCGCCGCCGTCTGCCCGACCTCGCCGGAGTTTGGGTAAACCCTAGCCCTGACCCCCGCCGTCGGATCGAGATCCGACGATCACAATACGATCTTGTTTTTTTTTTGTTTCGGCTAATTAACGAACGCCCATTCGTTTAGGTTTTATTTGTGAACAGATTCGCTAGATTAGTGGCTGTAGCGAACGTTCGCTCGATAGGATTTTCCTATTTCTTTTTCATTTCGGCCAGGGACCCGTCTGTGAATATTTTATTTATAGATTAGTCCCTCTACTTCAAACGACCACAACTTTTCGCTCGTTTATCCAAATCCAACGAAACCAACGCCCACTTCTTTGTTATGATCCCCTCTATCCAGTAATCTAACTCAAACATGTTTTTGAAAGTTTAAAATTTGAATTAGATCAGATTTGCATTCAAACTTCGTTTGATCGTAACTTGAGTTTCGTAACTCCGATTTAGTTGATTCTTTTTGCAAATCGAAGCTCTTGACCTAAACTTTCTAATAAGGCCAAATACACATAGTTTTGGTACTGTTAGAAATTGTTTTGTGTTGCAAGAGTTATTTGCTTGGATTTGATGTTTTTTTCGAATTATTTTTCGTTCTTCCCGATCTTCTGAGTGATTGCTTATGTGTGGTTACCATTTCTTGCTCGCGATAGATTGACCGGAGTGTGACGAGTAGAACATCAAGAGTTTTGAGTGCGAATCATCTTCATCAACATTGCAGGCAAGTTCGCACTTTGATCATACTTCTTATTACCCAGTTTTATTGCATTAGTTCAATCCTCAAACATTGCATGACTAGGGTCTAACTAAATTGTGGGTTTTGGGAAGTACTTGAGGTAGTACCTATTACCTATTTTATTATCAAACCCTTGGGAGTTACTTCTATGTTTGTTTATTATGCCATGCTATGCTCGTAGACGTGGATTGGGTTTGAGTGAATTTCCATGACAGATGTGAGATTGTTAATTAATGGTTTATTTAAGGTTGCAACATTCATACACATCCGGGTGGATTGAGGTACCTGGTTATTCCAGGATTTGCCTGTCTAGGCACCTGGGTTTCCAGGACTTGCCTGTTATTTTTGGACCGCCACCCAGGCTCAAAGGGATCATGAGATTATTCATGCTAGAAACTTCCGTGTGCAGCCACATGCTACTATGGGCTCTAGCATAGTTGACTAAGTCGTGCGAACTCTTACAGTGGTAGACTAGCTGATGTAGGGGATGTAGGTTGGTACGGTCTACCTGATCGTAAGGTGCAATCGCTTCTGAAAGACTATGTCTCGGTCATCTGTTTCTCAAACACCATGCAGTGCGAGAACCCAAACGAAGGCGATCGAGTCATGTGGGGAAAAGTGCACAAACCTCTGCAGCGTGTATAAACTAATCATGATTAGCCGTGTCCCCGGTTATGGACATCTTGAGTATCTAGTACTTGGATATCATGTGAATCTCGTCATGTTACTCTAATTAATATTGTTGGGTTGTTAATGATTACTTTTAGTTGGGATTGAGAATGCTGTCAACCATTCTCAATGTTTAACAACCACCATGATAGTTAAATAAATTTATTCCTTTGTAGTAGGGAAAAATTGGCTTTACGCAAAACTGTAACCATAGAGCTTTTCCACCAGCCAAATATGCATGTAGTGATAGCCTTTTTCATCATTGCTCTATGGTGTGAATTTTCCAGTACATTCAATGTACTGACCCTTTGTGGCTGCAACGTCTCATGTTGCAGGACCTTACGACGAGTAAGTGATACGTTAGGGTTACGATTCCTATACACAACTTTGCCATTGGTGTTGATGGGAATCCACAACCATGTTACTTCCGCTATTTGGATTGAGGTAATAGTATTTACGCTACTTTATGCATGTGATTTACCTCTGTTATAATTCCTCGAGTACTGTGTGTGTCAGCATACTGATCCAGGGATGACACTTAAGCACAGAGACTTGATCCATTCGGGTCGGGTCGCTACAGCGAGCCGTCTGTGCCGATGACCTCCAGTGGTGGAAGTGCTTCAGAGCGCTTCCCTTGATGAAGAAAACCGTACTCTTATGAGTACGGTGATTGCGAAGGTTCAGTCCGCCGAAAGCGGATTGACCGAAGCCTGCAGCAGCCTCCTGACAGGCTTTGAGGTAAGTAATTTAAATTATGAGAAAGTATCACAGTGTAGACAGTAGCCCCTGATGCTCTGTTTGGTGTTCGGGAAGAGAAGCTGAACAGAGGATCAAATATTATTCCCAGGAGTCTAATCATATTATGTCTATGTGAATAAGCAGGCATCGCTGTTGGCCGCCACTGCGGAGGTCTCCGGACTGAGGCAGAGCCTGGGGCGGGCCGAAGAAGAGCTCGGCCTCGTGAAGAGGCAGCTCGAGGAGAACAAAGGTAAGCAATACCCCGTCTGAATGTTATATAAAGGAAAAAAATCATGGATGCTAATAGAAGCATGATAAATTTTAATAGGGGCCACGACCGAAGTGGCGGCCCTTAAGAAGGCGCTGTCCGAGGCTGAAAACAAAGCGGCCAAGGAGCGCACCGAGCGCGAAAAAAAAGAGGCGCGAGTTGATGAGGTCCAGCAAGAGCTTCAGGACTTCGTCAAAAAATTCAAATCCTTGGAGCATGACTCTGATAACCCACAAGTGTAGGGGATCGCAACAGCTTTCGAGGGCAGAGTATTCAACCCAAATTTATTGATTCGACACAAGAGGAGCCAAAGAATATTCTTAAGTATTAGCAGTTGAGTTGTCAATTCAACCACACCTGGATAACTTAGTATCTGCAGCAAAGTATTTAGTAGCAAAGTAGTATGATAGTAATGGTAACAGTGGCAAAAGTAAAGATAATAGTTTTGCAGTAATTGTAACAGTAGCAACGGTAAAGTAAATAAGCGAAGCACAATATGTGAAAAGCTCGTAGGCATTGGATCAGTGATGGATAATTATGTCGGATACGATTCCTCATGTAATAGCTATAACATAGGGTGACACAGAACTAGCTCCAGTTCATCAATGTAATGTAGGCATGTATTCCGAATATAGTCATACGTGCTTATGGGAAAGAACTTGCATGACATCTTTTGTCCTACCCTCTCGTGGTAGCGGGTTCTAGCGGAAACTAAGGGATATTAAGGCCTCCTTTTAATATAGAACCGGAATAAAGCATCAGCACATAGTGAATACATGAACTCCTCAAACTCTGGTCATCACAGAGAAGTATCCCGACTATTGTCACTTCGGGGTTGTCGGATCATAACACATAATAGATGACTATAGACTTGCAAGATAGGATCAAGAACACCCATATATTCATGAAAGCATAATAGGTTCAGATCCGAAATCATGGCACTCAGGCCCTAGTGACAAGCCTTAAGCATAGCAAAGTCATAGCAACATCAATCTCAGAATATAGTGGATACTAGGGATCAAACCCTAACAAAACTAACTTGATTACATGGTAAATCTCATCCAACCCATCACCGTCCAGCAAGCCTACGATGGAATTACTCACGCACGGTGGTGAGCATCATGAAATTGGTGATGGAGGACGGTTGATGATGACGACGGCGATGAATCCCCCTCTCGGGAGCCCCGAACGGACTCCAGATCAGCCCTCCCGAGAGAGATTAGGACTTGGCGGCGGCTCCGTATCGTAAAATGCAATGAAACTTTCTCTCTGATTTTTTTCTCCGCGAAACGGAATATATGGAGTTGGAGTTGAGGTCGGTGGAGCGTCAGGGGGCCCACGAGACAGGGGGGCGCGCCCAGGGGGAGGGCGTGCCCCCACCCTCGTGGACAGGGTGTGGGCCCCCTGGTCTTGTTTCTTTCGCCAGTATTTTTTATATTTTCCAAAACTTATCTCCATGGATTTTTTGTCATTCCAAGAACTTCTGTTTTCTACACATAAAACAACATCATGGCAGTTCTGCTGAAAACAGCGTCAGTCCGGGTTAGTTTCATTCAAATCATGCAAGTTAGAGTCCAAAACAAGGGCAAAAGTTTTTGGAAAAGTAGATACGTTGGAGACGTATCAACTCCCCCAAGCTTAAACCTTTGCTTGTCCTCAAGCAATTCAGTTGATAAACTGAAAGTGATAAAGAAAAAAATTTACAAACTCTATTTGCTCTTGTTGTTGTAAACATGTAAAGCCAGCATTCAAGTTTCAGCAAGTATTATGAACTAAGCATACTCACAATAACACCTAGGTCTCACAATTATTCATATCAATGGCATAATCAGCTAGCGAGCCATAATAATAAAACTCGGATGACCACACTTTCTCAAAACAATCATAATATGATATAACAAGATGGTATCTCGCTAGCCCTTTCTAAGACCGCAAAACATAAATGCAGAACACCTTTAAAGATCAAGGACTGACTAAACATTGTAATTCATGGTAAAAGAGATCCAGTCAAGTCATACCCAATATAAACCAATAATAATGAATGCAAATGATAGTGTGCTCTCCAGCGGGTGCTTTTTAATAAGAAGGTGATGACTCAACATAAAAGTAAATAGATAGGCCCTTCGCAGAGGGAAGAAGGGATTTGTAGAGGTGCCAGAGCTCGATTTTAAAATAGATATGAATAACATTTTGAGCGGCATACTTTCACTGTCAACGAAACAACTATGAGATGGCGATATCTTCCATACTACATGCATTATAGGCAGTTCCCAAACAGAATGATAAAAGTTTATACTCCCCCACCACCAACAAGCATCAATCCATGGCTTGCTCAAAACAACGAGTGCCTCCAACTAACAACAGCCCTGGGGGAGTTTTGTTTAATTATATTGATTTGCTTTGATCTTTTTGGATCATGGGACTGGGCATCCCGGTTACCGGCCCTTTCTCGTGAATGAGGAGTTGAGTCCACTCCTCTTGAGAATAACCCACCTAACATGGAAGATATAGGCAGCCCTAGTTGAAACATGAGCTGCTCGAGCATACAAAACAGAATTTCATTTGAAGGTTTGGAGTTTGGCACATACAAATTTACTTGGAACGGCAGGTAGATACCGCATATAGGAAGGTATGGTGGATTCATATGGAACAACTTTGGGGTTCATGAAGTTTGGATGCACAAGAAATATTCCTGCTTAGTACAGGTGAAGGCTAGCAAAAGACTGGTAAGCGACCAACTGAGAGAGCGACAACAGTCATGAACATGCATTAAAATTAATTCACACCGAGTACAAGCATGAGTAGGATATAATCCACCATGAACATAAATATCGTGAAGGATATGTTGATTTGTTTCAACTACATGCGTGAACATGTGCCAAGTCGAGTCACGCAATTCATTCAAAGGAGGATACCATCCCATCATACCACATCATAATCATTTTAATCGCATGTTGGCACGCAAGGTAAACCATTATAACTCATAGCTAATTAAGCATGGCACAAGCAATTATAATCTCTAAATGTCATTGCAAATATGTTTACTTCATAATAAGCTGAATCAGGAACGATGAACTCATCATATTTACAAAAACAAGAGAGGTCGAGTTCATACCAACTTTTCTCATCTCAATCAGTCCATCATATATCGTCACTATTGCCTTTCACTCGCACGACCGAACGATGTGTATAATAATAATAGTGCACGTGCATTGGACTAAGCTGGAATCTGCAAGCACTCAACTCAAGAGATAAGACAAGGTAATATGGGCTCTAAGTTAAATAAACAATCATGCATATGAGAGCCACTAAACATTTTCAGTATGGTCTTCTACTCTCGACCCCCAAAGGAAAGAAAAGAAAGTAAAACTATTTACACGGGAAATCTCCCAACAAACAAGAAGAAGAACGAGAAATCTTTTTGGGTTTTCATTTTAATTTCTACTGCAAGCATGGGAATTAAACTAACTATTTTTTTGGTTTTTCTTAAGGTTTATCAAACACACAAGAAGAAAGCTAGAAAAAGAAAATTAAACTAGCATAGATAATACAATGAAAGAGTATGAGCACCGACGACTAGAATTGTGTGTGAACATGAATGTAAAGTCGGTGAGAAATACGTACTCCCCCAAGCTTAGTCTTTTGGCCTAAGTTGGTCTATTGCCACGGACCGCGGCTACTCTCCCCGGTGTACTGAGGGGTGTAATCAGGATACCACTGGCTGGCCATCTCCTCCGGATCCCATTGGTAAGATGATGCACGATAAGGGTCCAGTGAAGGTTCCGGCTCAGGCTCAGGCTCTGGAGTGGATGCTTGGCCTCGATGAGCGTACACCGCTCCCGGCGTGACAAGAAAATTATCTGCAGTCAAATCAAACAACAGAGGCGCAGGCAGAATAATAGTCTCATCGTGTTTCTTATTAAATCTCAGGTTATACAAAAGCATCTTATCTTCGTTGTCAACAATAAACTCATGCGCTACCATGCTCCTGTAATCTAAAATATAAGGAGGCAATATTGTCTCCTCTTTTTCATGGTGCCTAACAGGTATCTCAAAATGTCTAGCAAGACGTGCAGCATAGATACCTCCAAAGATGGGGCCTTTTGTACGATTCAGGCTTAGCCGTTTAGCAATTATGGCACCCATACTAAAACCATTATCACCAAACAAGTCATGGTGAAGAATAATAATATCAGGAACATTGAAGTTTCCACTATTTCCACAACCAATTAAGCATCTACTAGCAAATATGGCAAAGTAGCGTAAAACAGGAAAGTGTATGCTAGAGATTCTCGCATCGGAACCCTTCTCTGGATCCCCTACAGTGATAGTGTTAACAAAGCCATCCACATCTTTACGATGTGGTTCATCTAATTTACCCTCAAAGGGTATTTTACATACCACGCAAAAATTACGTAAAGACATTTCCCTGAATTCATCATATAAATGAATGATACTGAAGGCGGTGACTTCTTAGGATAATAATAAAAGTTTTGCACGAAAGTATTGGTGAGTAAGAGATATTGATCGATCCGGTCGTGGAGGAAGTCGGTGAGGCTTGCATTTTCAATCAAAGAATAAAAGTCTTCATAAATTCTGGCTTCTCTCAAGAAATTGTCACAGGGCCATTCACACGGCCGTACTTCCGCTATGCGAGGAAGATTATACTTGGCCTTTTCCTTCTCTTTGGCTTGTTTTTCTGGGAACTTTGGCTAGAAGAGCCCCTCAAAAATATCCTTAACATTTTCTAAAAATTTCTAAAATTTTAGTAACTTCAAAATAAAAGTGAATAAAACTAAACAAGACTGATAGCAACTACTCCTACAAGTGCCTAGAGCCTATATCATGCATTAGAATTACTTGGGACCTCATAAATTTGACATGCAAGCTCAAGAACAGGGTCACCTATGCAACAAAAAATTGCAATGAATAAAGCACTAGAACAAAAACTAATTGGACCAATGGAGGAGTCACATACCAAGCAACAATCTCCCAAACCAGTTTTGTGAATGGAGCTTTGAGCAAGGAGATCGAAAATCGCAGCAAAATGAGCTAGAACTCATGCTTGAGCTGGATGAGGACTTTTTTGGGAAGAAGATGGAGTGTGTGGGTGTAGGAATAAGTGGAGGGGGGCCACCGTGGGCCCACGAGACAGGGGGGCGTGCCCAGGGGGTGTGGGTGCGCCCTCCACCCTCGTGGACAAGTGCTTGCCCCCTCTGCAGTGTTTTCAGTGCCTAAAATCCTCAAATAATCCATAAAAATCATACTAAATTTGCAGGGCATTTGGAGCACTTTTATGTTCGGGATATTTTTTATTGCACGGATAATTCAGAAAACAGACAGATAATACTATTTTTGCTTCATTTATTCTAAATAACAGAAATTAAAAAGAGGGTACAGAAGGTTGTGCCTTCTAGTTTCATCCATCTCATGATCATCAAAATGAATCCACTAACAAGGTTGATCAAGTCTTGTTAACAAACTCATTCCGAATAACACGAAACCGAAGAAATTTCGAATAACACTAAGTTACCTTAACGGGGATATGAAAATCCCCAATAATAAGAGTATCATACTTTTTCTTGACAGTAGGAAGAGGAAATTCAAAACCTCCAATAATGATAGTTGCACCTTTTCCAATAGAATTGATGCTATGAACTTGAGATTGTTTCCTCGGAAAGTGTACCGTATGCTCATTACCATTAACATGAAAAGTGACATTGCCTTTGTTGCAATCAATAACGGCCCATGCAGTATTCAAAAAGGGTCTACCAAGGATAATCGACATACTATCGTCCTCGGGAATATCAAGAATAACAAAGCCCGTTAAGATAGTGATGTTTGCAACCACAACAGGCACATCCTCACAAATACCGATAGGTATAGCAGTTGATTTATCAGCCATTTGCAAAGATATTTCAGTAGGTGTCAACTTATTCAATTCAAGTCTACGATATAAAGAGAGAGGCATAACACTAACACCAACTCCAAGATCACATAAAACAATTTTAACATAGTTTCTTTTAATGGAGCATGGTATAGTTGGTACCCCCTGGATCACCAAGTTTCTTTGGTATTCCACCCTTAAAAGTGTAATTAGCAAGTATGGTGGAAATTCCAGCTTCTGGTATCTTTCTTTTATTTGTAATGATATCCTTCATATACTTAGCATAAGGATTCACTTTAAGCATATCAGTTAACCGCATACGTAAGAAGATAGGTCTAATCATTTCAGCAAAGCGCTCAAAATCCTCATCATCCTTTGTCTTGGATGGTTTAGGAGGAAAGGGCATGGGTTTCTGAACCCATGGTTCTCTTTCTTTACCGTGCTTCCTAGCAACAAAATCTCTCTTATCATAACGTTGATTCTTTGATTGTGGGTTATCAAGATCAACAACAGGTTCAATCTCTACATCATTGTTTTTGCTAGGTTGAGCATCAACATGAACATTGTCATTAACATTATCACTAGGTTCATGTTCATCACCTGATTGAGTTTCAGCATCAGAAATAGAAATATCATTGGGATTCTCAGGTGTGTCTACGACAGATTCACTAGAAGCATGCAAAGTCCTATCGTTTTTCTTTTTCTTCTTTTTGGAAGAACTAGGTGCCTCTAAATTATTTCTCTGAGAATCCTGCTCGATTCTCTTAGGGTGGCCTTCAGGATACAAAGGTTCCTGAGTCATTCTACCGGTTCTAGTAGCCACTCTAACAGCAAGGTCAGGTTTATTATTTAATTCATCAAGCAAATCATTTTGAGCTTTAAGTACTTGCTCAGCTTGAGTAGCAACCATAGAAGCATATTTGCTAACGAGTTTAAGTTCACCTTTAACTCTAGCCATATAATCACTCAAGCATCCTATCTCTAAAGCATTATTCTTTAATTCTCTACCAACATATGCATTAAAACTTTCTTGTCTAGCCCTAAAGTTATCAAATTCATCTAAGCATGGGCTATGAAATTTAGTAGAGGGAATTTCAACTTTATCATATCTATAGAGAGAATTTACCTTTACTACCTGTGTCGGGTTATCAAGACAATGTGGTTCATCAACAGGCAGTATATTAAGACCATGTATTTCTTCAATGTGTGGTAAACTCTTAACATCTTCAGCTTTTATACCTTTTTCTTTCATTGATTTCTTTGCCTCTTGCATATCTTCAGGTTTGAGAAATAGAACACCTCTCTTCTTAGGAGTGTGTTTAGGAATAGGCTCAGGAGTTGGCTCAATTGGCTCAGGAATTTCCTCAGGAATTGGCTCAGGAAGAGTCCAATTATTTTCATTAGTCAACATATTATTCAATAGTAATTCAGCTTCGTCGATTGTTCTTTCCCTAAAAACACAACTAGCACAACTATCCAAGTAGTCCTTGGAAGCATCAGTGAGTCCATTATAAAAGATATCAAGTATTTCATTTTTCTTAAGAGGATGATCAGGAAAAGCATTAAGTAATCAGAGAAGCCTCCCCCAAGCTTGTGGGAGGATTTGCACAAAATTATATATTTCCCGCAAGGCAGCTTGTTTCTTATGAGCAGGGAAATATTTAGCAGAGAAGTAATAAATCATATCCTGGGGACTACGCACACAACCAGGAGCAAGATAATTAAACCAAGTCTTAGCATCACCCTTTAATGAGAACGGAAATATCTTAAGGATATAATAATAGCGAGACTTCTCATCATTAGTAAATAGGGTGGCTATATCATTCAACTTGGTAAGATGTGGCACAACAGTTTCAGATTCAAGGCCATAAAAAGGATCAGATTCAACCAAAGTAATTATTTCAGGATCAATAGAGAATTCATAATCCTTATCAATAACACAGATAGGCGAAGTAGCAAAAGCAGGGTCAAGTTTCATTCTAGCATTAAGAGATTGCTGCTTCCATTTAGCTAATAACTTTTTAAGATCATATCTATCTTTTCAAGCAAAAATAGCTCTAGCACCTTCCTCCTCCATAACATAACCCTCAGGAACAACACGTAATTCATAATCAGGGGGAGAACTTTCATCATCACTATCATCAATAATAGCATCTTCAATAATTTCATTCTCTCTAACCCTAGCAAGTTGTTCAACAAGAAATTCACCTAACGGCAAAGTAGTGTCACGCACAGAAGTAGTTTCATCATAAGTATCATGCATAGCAGAAGTGGCATCATCAATAACATGCGACATATTAGAATTGATAGCAGTAGCAGGTTTAGGTGTCGCAGGCTTACTAATAATAGAAGGAGAATCTAGTGCAGAGCTAGATGGCAGTTCCTTACCTCCCCTCGTAGTTGAGGGCAAAATCTTGGTTCTTTCATCTTCCAAGTTCCTCATAGTGATCAACAGATATAAATCCCAAGTGACTCAAAGAATAGAGCAATGCTCCCCGGCAACAGCGCCAGAAATTAGTCTTGATAACCCACAAGTGTAGGGGATCGCAACAACTTTCGAGGGGTAGAGTATTCAACCCAAATTTATTTATTTGACACAAGGGGAGCCAAAGAATATTCTTAAGTATTAGCAGTTGAGTTGTCAATTCAACCACACCTGGATAACTTAGTATATGCAGCAAAGTATTTAGTAGCAAAGTAGTATAATAGTAATGGTAACAGTGGCAAAAGTAAAGATAATAGTTTTGTAGTAATTGTAACAGTAGCAACGGTAAAGTAAATAAGCGAGGCACAATATGTGAAAAGCTCGTAGGCATTGGATCAGTGATGGATAATTATGTCGGATGCGATTACTCATGTAATAGCTATAACATAGGGTGACACAGAACTAGCTCCAGTTCATCAATGTAATGTAGGCATGTATTCCGAATATAGTCATACGTGCTTATGGGAAAGAACTTGCATGACATCTTTTGTCCTACCCTCTCGTGGCAGCGGGGTCCTAGCGGAAACTAAGGGATATTAAGGCCTCCTTTTAATAGAGAACCGGAACAAAGCATTAGCACATAGTGAATACGTGAACTCCTCAAACTATGGTCATCACCGAGAAGTATCCCGACTATTGTCACTTCGGGGTTGTCGGATCATAACACATAATAGGTGACTATAGACTTGCAAGATAGGATCAAGAACACCCATATATTCATGAAAACATAATAGGTTCAGATCTGAAATCATGGCACTCGGGCCCTAGTGACAAGCATTAAGCATAGCAAAGTCATAGCAACATCAATCTCAGAACATAGTGGATACTAGGGATCAAACCCTAACAAAACTAACTTGATTACATGGTAAATCTCATCCAACCCATCACCGTCCAGCAAGCCTACGATGGAATTACTCACGCACGGCGGCGAGCATCATGAAATTGGTGATGGAGGATGGTTGATGATGACGACGGCGACAAATCCCCCTCTCCGGAGCCCCGAACGGACTCCAGATCAGCCCTCCCGAGAGAGATTAGGGCTTGGCGGCGGCTCTGTATCGTAAAACGCGATGAAACTTTCTCTCTGATTTTTCTTCGTGAAACGGAATATATGGAGTTGGAGTTGAGGTCAGTGGAGCATCAGGGGGCCCACTAGATAGGGGGGCGCGCCCGGGGGAGGGCGCGCCCCCCACCCTCGTGGACAGGGTGTGGGCCCCCTGGTCTTGATTCTTTTACCAGTATATATTTTCCAAAACTTATCTCCGTGGATTTTCAGGTCATTCCGAGAACTTCTGTTTTCTACACATAAAACAACATCATGGCAGTTCTGCTGAAAACAGTGTCAGTCCATGTTAGTTTCATTCAAATCATGCAAGTTAGAGTCCAAAACAAGGACAAAAGTGTTTGGAAAAGTAGATATGTTGGAGACGTATCGGACTCCAAGACGCAAGAGTCTGAGCTTGTGAAGGCCCGTCAGAGCGCACTAGACGCCAAGGCCGAAGCCCAGAAGGCCCTCCAGGAAATTGAGGCGGCCAAGAAGATAGCTGCGGGTAAGGCTTTCATTATGCAAAGCAAGCATGTGAAGGAGACTTTCTTTTTACTTACCTGAATTCGGAGCTCTCCAGGAGCATTCGCAGATCTGCCGCGCAACATCTCTGATGCCGCAGAGTTCTATCGGGCTGAGGAGGGAAGCTCGACGGAGAAGCTATTTTGGTCCTAGTATATTGGGGCCGAACATCCGATGCCCTTGAGCGACCAGCTAAAGCAATTGGTCGAACTTCACAAGGCGGCCGAACTGGCCATGAAGGACTTCATAGTCCGGTTGTGGCCCGGCGAGCCCCTGCCCAGCAGCTAGTTCGGCTTTGTCAAACGGATGGTGAATGCATGTCCGCGGCTTGAAGTCATTAAGAGGTCCATCTGCATTGAGGGTGCACGCAGGGCCTTGTCCCGTGCGAAGGTGCACTGGGGGAAGATGGACACCGAGAAGCTGGTGACCGAGGGGCCGCCAAAGGGCAAGGAGCATCGCCACCCCGAACAGTACTATGACAATGTTATTAAGGGTGCCCGCCTTGTGGCGGATAAATGTACGAAGGATGTGATATTCGAATGAATGTACTCATGTCATCCTGTATTATGAAAACCAGTTCATGTGTGCTATGTAGCACTTGTTAATTTAAAATATTACCTTTTGTGCGGCCGTTTAAAAAATCTTGAGAGTTAGCCAGTCGTCGGCTTCCGCCCCCATGTAACTAGTACTAGGGTGTTTGGGATAAGTATAAACACTCTTTATCCAAGTTTTTGGTCCTTTTAAGGAGGTGATTAGCGCCACGAACGAGGCAATCAGACTATACGGCTTTATCGCCCTCACTTAGCCATAGAAGTCTACAATTTTAAATTTTGGCGAAGCCCCTAGTATCCGGAAAGCCGGACTCGGGGCGCTATACACGCCTAAACCGGACGAGGCCGATTCCTCGCCTGAAGCGGAAAAAATCTTTAAGGATTTGAGACCTCTCGAACTGCGACCAGCACTCGCCTTATCATGACAGTCAGTTTTCGGCTTTCTCTACTGAGGTGCTCGTCCGGAAGAACCGGGACACAATCGTAGTAGTTCTCCCTGCGCTACCTTAGCCGATATAGCAGAACGTAAGATACCAAAACATAGGAGCCGGGCAAACCCAACTATTGACCCAAGACATGATTCGGAGCTGATGCATATAGTGTTATAAGTTCGGGGTGCCGCACTGTTGAAAGTGTTCGGACTTGTCTTGCCAGGTTATGGGGTACTGAAGCCCCTGGCAAACTGGTAGTGCCAAAATGCACGGGTATAATAAATAAGCGGTAAAGAAAAAAGGGGGTAAATAAACGTAATAGCAAGCTGACGTTGTATACTATTTTCCCTTGTTATTCAAATGATACATCAAAGCGTACATATATAAGTAATGCGATAAGCATAATAGGACTCTTTGACACATCCTGACCAGGAGCGGGCGGTATGCGGGTATGTAAAACAGGTATAACGATCATTATCAGAGACCACCTGAGGATTCCCTCGCACGCCAAAGCTTCTTGTCCTCCTGGTGTGTCCGTCCTGCTATGTGTCCAATAGCCGGTCTTTCGGAAGAGCCTCCTGAAGATAGGGACCTGAAAGAAAAAAGGGGTGCAAGGATGCGTGGGTCCTGGGGTGGTCGAACCGCATTGTGGACCGTGTCATGGTCGTGCCTCCGCCTATGCCCAGGGTATTTTAAGTGTGTAGTTGTGTACGCGCGGTACCAATGTCGCCGCTTGACTGGGACTAGGGCGGAGGCCGAATTGCTAGTCGAGCTCTGGACGTGTCGGGCGATCCTGTTGTGGAGTACTCCGGACTCGCTTGACGGTATCCGGGTTCTTTATCGCTGAATTGGCTGTTTGCCTAAGAAGGTTGTCCTGTACTTCCGCCGCGAGGGCCGAGGTGTGCTCCTCCGTGCGAAAGCGAGCGCTTTGTGTTTCCATTAACTATAATAACCCCACGAGGTCCCGGCATTTTGAGCTTGAGGTATGCATAATGCGGTACCGCATTGAATTTGGCGAATGCGGTTCGTCCGAGCAGTGCATGATAGCCACTACGGAAGGGGACGATGTCGAAGATTAGCTCCTCGCTTCGGAAATTGTCTAGAGATCTGAAGACCACTTCCAATGTGATTGAGCCCGTACAACAGGCCTCCACACCGGGTATGACACCCTTGAAGGTGGTTTTTGTGGGCTTGATCCTTGAGGGGTCGATGCCCATTTTGCACACTGTATCCTGATAGAGCAGGTTAAGGCTGCTGCCACCGTCCATGAGGACTCGTGTTAGATGGAATCCGTCGATGATGGGGTCAAGGACTGATGTCTACTACACAACCTTCTTCTTGTAGACGTTGTTGGGCCTGCAAGTGCACAGGTTTGTAGGACAGTAGCAAATTTCCCTCAAGTGGATGACCTAAGGTTTATCAATCTGTGGGAGGCGTAGGATGAAGATGGTCTCTCTCAAGCAACCCTACAACCAAATAACAAAGAGTCTCTTGTGTCCCCAACACACCCAATACAATGGCAAATTGTATAGGTGCACTAGTTCGGCGAAGAGATGGTGATACAAGTGCAATATGGATGGTAGATAAAGGTATTTGTAATCTGAAATAATAAAAACAGCAAGGTAACTAATGATAAAAGTGAGCGTAAACGGTATTGCAATGATAGGAAACAAGGCGTAGGGTTCATACTTTCACTAGTGCAAGTTCTCTCAACAATAATAACATAGCTAGATCATATAACAATCCCTCAACATGCAACAAAGAGTAACTTCAAAGCCACTAATAGCGGAGAACAAACGAAGATATTATGGTAGGGTACGAAACCACCTCAAAGTTATCCTTTCTATTCTATCTATTCAAGAGTTCGTAGTAAAATAACATACAGCTATTCGTTCCGCTCAATCCATCATAGAGTTCATACTAGAATAACACCTTAAGACACAAATCAACCAAAACCCTAATGTCACCTAGATACTCCATTGTCACCTCAAGTATCCGTGGGCATGATTATACGATATGCGTCACACAATCTCAAATTCATCCAACCAACACAAAGTACTTCAAAGAGTGCCCCAAAGTTTCTACCGGAGAGTCAAGAAAACGTGTGCCAACCCCTATGCATAGGTTCATGGGCGGAACCCGCAAGTTAGTCACCAAAACATACATCAAGTGGCACGTGATATCCCATTGTCACCACAGATAAACATGGCAAGACATACATCAAGTGTTCTCAAATAAAAGACTCAATCCGAAAAAGATAACTTCAAGAGGGAAACTCAATTCATCACAAGAGAGTAGATGGGGAGAAACATCATAAGATCCAACTATAATAGCAAAGCTCGCGATACATCAAGATCATGCCATAGAGAGAACACGAGAGAGAGAGAGATCAAACACATAGCTACTGGTACATACCCTCAGCCCCGAGGGTGAACTACTCCCTCCTCGTCATGGATAGCGCCGGGATGATGAAGATGGCCACCGGTGATGGGTTCCCCCTCCGGCAGGGTGCCGGAATGGACTCCCGAGAGGTTTTTGGTGGCTACAGAGGCTTGCGGCGGCGGAACTCCTGATCTATCTTGATATTCGATGGTTTTAGGGTACGTAGGCTTATATAGACAAAAGAAGTCGGTCGGGAGGTGCTCGAGGGGCCCACGAGACAGGGGGCGCGCCCAGTAGGGGGGGTCTATCTCCTGGCCTCCTCGAGGATCTTCTTACTTGAACTCCAAGTCTCCAGGATGATATTCTTCCCAAAAATAACGCTGCCGAAGGTTTCATTCCGTTTGGACTCCGGTTGATATTCCTTTTCCTCAAAATACTGAAACAGGCAATAAAACAGCAATATGGGCTGGGCCTCCAGTTAGTAGGTTAGTCCCAAAAATGATATAAATGTGTAAAATAAATCCCATAAACATCCAAAAGGGGTAATATAATAGCATGGAACAATCAAAAATTATAGATATGTTGGAGACGTATCAAGCATCCCCAAGCTTAATTCCTGCTCGTCCTCGAGTAGGTAAATGATAAAAACAGAATTTTTGATGTGGAATGCTACCTAGCATAATTCTCAATGTAATTTTCTTTATTGTGGCATGAATGTTCAGATCCAAATGATTCAAAATAAAAGTTCATATTGATAAAAGAAATAGTAACACTTCAAGCATACTAATCAAAGTAATCGTGTCTTCTCAAAATAACATGGCAAAAGAAAGTTCATCCCTACAAAATCATATAGTTAGGCTATGCTTCATTTTCGTCACACAAAGATGTTCCCAACTTCTATACCCCCGATGACAAGCCAAGCAATTGTTTCATACTTAAATAATCTCAAACTTTTGCAACCTTCACGCAATACATGAGCGTGAGCCATGGATATAGCACTATGGGTGGAATAGAATATGATGATGGGGATTGTGTGGAGAAGACAAAAAAAGAAAGTCTCACATTGACGAGGATAATCAACGGGCTATGGAGATGCCCATCAATTGATGTCAACATGAGGAGTAGGGATTGCCATGCAACGGATGTACTAGAGCTATAAATGAATGCTCAACAAAAGAAAACTAGTGGGTGTGCATCCAACTTGCTTGCTCACAAAGACCTAGGGCATTTGAGGAAGCCCATTGTAGGAATATACAAGCCAAGTTCTATAATGAAAAATTCCCACTAGTATGAAAAATACAACTTATGAGACTCACTACATGAAGAACAAGGTGCTACTTTGAAGCACAAGTGTGGAAAAGAGATAGTAGCATTGCCTTTTTTATTTATTTTCTTCTTCTTTTTCTTTTTTCCTTTCCTTTTCTTTTTTTTCTTTGGCCCTTTTTTTTTCTTTTGGCCTTTTTTTTGGGCAATGCTCTAATAATGATGATCATCACACTTTCATTGATTACAACATATGAATTACAACTCGAAACTAGAACAAGATATGACTCTATATGAATGCCTCCGGCGGCGTACCGGGATGGTGCAATGAATCAAGAGTGACATGTATAAAAATTAATGCATGGTGGCTTTGCCACAAATACGATGTCAACTACATGATCATGCAATGGCAATATGACAAAAGTAAAGTATGTCATGATGATGATAAACGGAATGGTGGAAAGTTGCATGGCAATATATCTCGGAATGGCTATGGAAATGACATAATTGGTAGGTATGGTGGCTGTTTTGAGGAAGATATAAGGAGGTTTATGTGTGATAGAGCGTATCGTATCACGGGGTTTGGATGCACCGGCGAAGTTTGCACCAACTCTCAAGGTGAGAAAGGGCAATGCAGGTACCGAAGAGGCTAGAAATGGCGGAAAAGTAAAAGTGCGTATAATCCATGGACTCAACATTAGTCAAAAGAACTCATATACTTATTGCAAAAATTTAGAAGTCATCAAAAATCAAGCACTACGCGCATGCTCCTAGGGGGATAGATTGGTAGGAAAAGACCATCGCTCGTCCCCGACCGCCACTCATAAGGATGCACAAGCCAGGTACACTTCATGTTTCAAATTTGCTACACAACTTTAACCATGCGTGCATGCTACGGGACTTGCTAACTTCAACACAAGCATTCTTTAAATACATAATCATCCAACTATCATGACTTTAATATCACTACCTCCCTATCTCAAAACAATTATCAAGTATCAAATTGATCATAGCATCCAATTCACTTTCTATGATAGTTTTTATTATACCCAACTAGGATGCCTACCATTCTAGGACCAATTTTATAACCATAGAAAATACCATACTGTTCTAAAAGACTCTCAAAATAATATAAGTGAAGAATGAGATACTAGCAATTTCTACAAAATATAACCACCGCCGTGCTCTAAAAGATATAAGTGATGCACTAGAGCAAACGACAAACTACTCCGAAAGATATAAGTGAAGATCAATGAGTAGTCGAAAAATTGTGCAACTATGTGAAGACTCTCTAACATTAAGGAATTTCAGATCTTGGTATTGTATTCAAACAGCAAGCAAGGCAAAACAAAATGACATTGCAAGGATAGCACAACTCATGTGAAGAAGCAAAATCTTAGGCTCAACCGATACTAACCGATAGTTGTTGAAGAAGAAAGGTGGGATGCCTACCGGGGCATCCCCAAGCTTAGATGCTTGAGACTTCTCGAAATATTATCTTGGGGTGCCTTGGGCATCCCCAAGCTTGAACTTTTGTGTCTCCTTAGTTCCTCTCATATCATGGTTTCTCTTTTTATCAAAAGCTTCATCCACACCAAACTGAACAAGAACTCGTGAGATAGGTTAGTATAAACCAATGCAAAACCTTATCATTTTCTACTGTAAAAAATCACTAAAATTATTATTCAACATTTCATACTAAATTCCTCTGCATATTTAATACTCCTATCCTCAAATAGAACCATTAAACAAGCAAACATATGCAAACAATGCAAACACAACAGCAATCTGCCAAAACAGTACAGTCCGTAAAGAATGCAAGATTCATCGTACTTCCCTAACTCCAAGAGAAAATTCCCACTGTAGTAAATTTATCAGAGCTTATTATGCAAAAAGTTTCAACATTATATCATGCTCTGACTTTTCTAGGGAATTTTTGCAACAGCGGTAAACTTTCTGTTTTCAAACAGCAACATGTATACTAGCAAAATAAGCATGGCAAAGGCTATCCTTGACTTTTTTATTGAAACTAAAGATGCAAAACATTATTCTAAATAACAGCAAGCAAATAATAACAAAAGATAATGACTCTCCAAGCAAACACATATCATGTGGTGAATAAAAATATAGCTCCAAGTAAAGTTACCGATGAACGAAGACGAAAGAGGGGATGCCATCCGAGGCATCCCCAAGCTTAGGCTCTTGGTTGTCCTTGAATATTACCTTGGGGTGCCTTGGGCATCCCCAAGCTTAGGCTATTGCCACTCCTTATTCCATAGTCCATCGAATCTTTACCCAAAACTTGAAAACTTCACAACACAAAACTCAACAGAAAACTCATAAGCTCCATTAGTATAAGAAAATAAAACCACCACTTAGGTACTGTAATGAACTCATTATAAATTCTATTGGTGTAATATCTACTGTACTCCAACTTCTCTATGGTTCATACCACTTAATACTAGCCATAGATGCATCAAAATAAGCAAACAACACACGAAAAACAGAATCTGTCAAAAACAGAACAGTCTGTTGTAATATGTATCAAACGTATACTTCTGGAACTCCAAAAATCCTACCAAATTAGGAAGTACTAAGCAATTTGTGTACCAATCCATAAAAAAACGAATCAGAGCAGAATCACGTTTCTGTGAATTAACAAAACTAATTTAATGGGTGCAAAAGTTTCTGATTTTCAGCAGGATTAACACAACTATCACCGTAAGCTATCCTAAAGGTCTTACTTGGCACTTTATTGAAACAAAAGATATAAAACATGATTACTATAGTAGCATAATCATGTGGACAAACGAAAACAGTAAGGATAAATATTGGGTAATCTCCCAACAAGCGCTTTTCTTTAATGCCTTTCTAGCTAGGCATGATGATGACAATGATGCTCACATAGAAGATAAGAATTGAAACATAACGGGAGCATCATGAAGCATATGACTAGCACATTTAAGTCTAACTGACTTCCTATGCATAGGGATTTCGTGAGCAAAGAACTCATGGGAACAATAATCAACTAGCATAGGAAGGTAAAACAAGCATAGCTTCAAGATTTTAAGCACATAGAGAGGAAACTTGATATTATTGCAATTCCTACAAGCATATATTCCTCCCTCATAATAATTTTCAGTAGCATCATGAATGAATTCAACAATATAACCAGCACCTAAAGCATTCCTTTCATGATCTACAAGCATAGAATTTTTACTACTCTCCACATAAACAAAATTCTTCTCATTCAGAATAGTGGGAGTATCATAAGAGACTTGAACATTAAAAATTGTTTCCACATTAAAAGAGTAATGTTCAGAAAAAGGGTAATCATAATCATGACAAGATTTGTAAATATAATCATCACTACTTTTTATAGCATAAGTTTCATCACAATAATCATCATAAGTAGCAACTTCGTTCTCATCATAATCGATTGAAACCTCTCCCAAGATAGTGGAATCACTAAATAAAGTTGACACTCTTCCAAATCCACTTTCATCAATATAATCATCATAAATAGGAGGCATGCTTTCATCATAATAAATATTCTCATCAAAATTTGGGGGACAAAAAATATCACATTCATCAAACATAGCTTCCCCAAGCTTGTGGCTTTGCATATCATTAGCATCATGGATATTCAAGGAATTCATACTAACAACATTGCAATCATGCTCATTATTCAAAGATTTAGTACCAAGCATTTTAATGCATTCTTCTTCTAGCACTAAGCACAATTTTTCTTTCCGTCATACTCACGAAAGATATTAAATAGACGAAGCGTATGAGACAAACTTAACTCCATTTTTTTGTAGTTTTCTTTTATAAACTAAACTAAACTAGTGACAAAACAAGAAACAAAAAGATTCGATTGCAAGATCTAAAGATATACCTTCAAGCACTCACCTCCCCGGCAACAGCGCCAGAAAAGAGCTTGATGTCTACTACACAACCTTCTTCTTGTAGACATTGTTGGGCCTGCAAGTGCACAGGTTTGTAGGACAGTAGCAAATTTCCCTCAAGTGGATGACCTAAGGTTTATCAATCCGTGGGAGGTGTAGGATGAAGATGGTCTCTCTCAAGCAACCATGCAACCAAATAACAAAGAGTCTCTTGTGTCCCCAACACACCCAATACAATGGCAAATTGTATAGGTGCACTAGTTCGGCAAAGAGATGGTGATACAAGTGCTGTAAGGGCATATTTATCCCTAAGTGTTTTGGTGATTGATGACAATGCTTTTGCAGACTAATCGTGTGCCTTGAGTCCCTCAGATACTTCATCATTAGGCACAAGACGATTCGGTGCCCCTCGGAGACTGACGAAGCCGGCGTTGTTCTACGTTTCACTTTGGTGGAGTTGAGTCGTAGGAGAGCTGTACTATTAAGAGGGGGTCCGCGTCGGAAAGGTAGGGTGGAATCACACGTACACTTGTCCCTCCTTTCCTTGCACTTTGGAGCTACCCGTCATTATCTTGGTTGTGTGGAAAACTGGCGACTACTGCTGTACTTGCGGTAGTACCGCAGGTACAAGCGGTAGTACCGCGGCGTGTCACGGTAGTACCGCCCCTTTGGTGCGGTAGTACCGCGGCACCCTGGCCTAGTGCCGCTCCGGTGCGGTAGTAGGGGCGGATGTAATTTTTTACATCCGCGCCCCCCACGGTAGTACCGCTCGCCCAGTGTGGTAGTACCGCGGGGGCCCACGGTAGTACCGCTCCCTAGGAGTTGTAGTACCGTGCCCCTTCGACCTAGTACCGCAGTGTCGCGGTAGTAGGCGCGGATGTAATTTTTTACATCCGTGCCGACCACGGTAGTACCGCGCCTCTCTTGCGGTAGTACCGCGTCGGGTTTTTGCACCACCCTAGTTTCTGCGGAAGTAGGCACAGATGTAATTTATTTCATCCGCGCCCTTCCCAGGCCGTGAACCTCCTGCCTTGCGGTAGTACCGCAAGGGGGAGCGGTAGTACCGCGCCAGCGGTAGTACTGCTCCTTCGACAGGCTTGTTCCGGCCTGTGCAGTTGCCATGGTAGTACCGTGGTCGTCCACGGTAGTACCGTGCGGCGTCGCGGTAGTACCGCTTCCTTGGAGTGGTAGTACCGTGAGTCGCGGTCAGAACATGTGGATAATGGTTGGATTTTTTCCACGACTATATAAGGGTTGTCTCCTACCTCTAGTTGACTACCTCTTCCACCTCTAAGCTCCATTGTTGCTCCAAGCTCCATTTTTGCCCGATCTCTCTCCCTAGCCAATCAAACTTGTTGATTTGCTCGGGATTGGGTGACAAGGGCCCGATCCACACTTCCACCAAAGGATATTTGATTCCCCCACTTATCCCTTGCGGATCTTGTTACTCTTGGGTGTTGAGCACCCTAGACGGTTGAGGTCACCTCGAAGCCACACTCCATTGTGGTGAAGCTTCGTGGTGTTGTTGTTGTTGGGAGCCTCCGATCGTTGTGGAGATTGCCCCAACCTTGCTTGTAAAGGTTCGGTCACCGCCTTCAAGGGCACCAATAGTGGAATCACGGCATCTCGCATCGTGTGAGGGCGTGAGGAGAATACGGTGGCCCTAGTGGCTTCTTGGGGAGCATTATGCCTCCACACCGCTCTAACAGAGACGTACTTCCCTTTAAAAGGAAGGAACTCCGGTAACACATCCTCGTCTCCACCGGCTCCACTCTTGGTTATTTCGTGCCTTTACTTTCGCAAGCTTACTTATTGTTACATCTCTTGCTTGCTTACGTGCTAGTTGATATTGCATCATATAGGTTGCTCACTTAGTTGCATATCTAGACAACCTATTTGTTGCAAAGTTTAATTTGGTAAAGAAAAGCTTAAAAATTGTTAGTTGCCTATTCACCCCCCTCTAGTCAACTATATCGATCCTTTCAATTGGTATCAGAGCATCGTCTCTTTATTAAGGACTTTGCCGTCCGAAGAGTATGGTTGACACCAACGATGGTGCGGAGGAACACTCGGGTGTGAATCCCATCTCATCTTCGGCCGAAGGGGGAACCTCGGTCTCTCGTGAGGAGTTCAATGTGGCTTTAGACACATTGAAAACCTCCATGACGGCCGAGGTTAAAAGCATGTTTAATGATTTTCTAGAGGGACTTAAACTATCTACCGCGCCTATGAAAGTGGGTGATCCTACTAACAAGGTGACGGATGCTATCTCCGATAAGGGGGAAGCTAACAATGAAAAGAGTCCCTCTACTAGTGGTAGAAATGGCACCGGCATCTTTGCCCATGTGGAAGCCTCGGTTTATGGAGGGCCTATCCCCTCCACTCATTTGAATCATGCCGGTCCACCTCCTAAATATGAGAAACATGAAGATTTTGATAATTGGGTCTATCGCTTTAAGCGTCACTTGAAACATGTGAACACTAACCTTTGGAGAATCATTGAAGAAGGTTTTTATCCTCATGACCCAAGCAACTTCACCCCTCGAGAAGCCGTGGACAATCAATTCAATGAGAGCGCTCTCTTCATCATCCAAGATGCAATCCTTCCTGAAGATCTCCCTCACCTACGACCCCATGTCGTGGCTAAAGAAGCATGGAAATGTGTCGAGGGTCTCTATCGTGGAAGTGCTAGCATTCAACGCTCCAACTATGAAGTGGTGCAAGATGAAGCCGATGAGTTTGCAATGAAAGAAGATGAAGAACCTCGTGAGCTCTTTCGAAGAGTGACCAAACTCGTGGTGGCACTTCGAGATCATGGAAGCAAGGACACGGATGACAATTGGATCAAGCGGAAGTTCCTCAAGGCCATGATGCCCTACAACAAAGCCATGTCCTCCGTCATTCGTCAACGACCGGACTTCCACACCATGACCTCAAGTGAAGTGTTGGATGAGTTCGTTGCACTGAGCATCTTGGACAAGACCGCCGACAATGCGGTGCTCCGTTCTCAAAGAGCAAAGAAGCCTAACCTTGCTTTGAAGGCCAAGGTTATTGTGGAAGAAGAGGAAGAAGTGGAAGATGAGGAAAGCAACCCCGAAGACACCAAGTTTGACTACCATGAGCACATGGCGCTTGCTTCAAGACAATTTTGGAGCAAGAAGAGCTCAAGACCCAACTTCAACAAGAACAACTCAAGTGGCGTCAAGGGCAAGCAACGAGTTAGAACTTGCTTCAACTGTGGCAATGTGATCCACTTTGTTGCGGATTGTCCTTACGAGAAGCGGGAAGACAATGGTGGCAAGTTCATTCGGAAAGACAAAGCCAAGTCCTTCCCCAACAAGAACAACTTCACCAAGAAGACTCCCACTCGTGGGTTGGTGGTTCAAGAAGAATACCAAGAGGATGACGATGATGATGAAAATGAAGAAGCAACGGCCATGGCGTCCATTGCCATTGCTACTCCCCGGGTGTCTCTCTTCGAATCACCCAACGAAAACATCACCGCTAGATGCCTCATGGCTAAAGCTTCAAACAAGGTAACCCCCAACATCACCACCACCATCATTACTAATCCCTCCTTGGAGGATTGCGTTGATGAACATGTTGAGTCTAATGAGGAAGTGAATGAATTTGAGTCTTTTATGAGTAAGCTCAAGGGAAAGTCCAAGAAGCACTTTGTTGCTCTCTTGGAACAACTTGGTGAGGCCAATGACATGATCGAGGCTCACGAAGAAACCATCTCCAAGATGGAAGGTCATAGTCGTGACTATGCCGATGAGATATCGGATCTCTCTAATGCTCTTGAGGAAGAGCGTGTGCATCGTTTGACTCTTGAGGAGTCACACAATGATGACCATGCTAAGTTAAAGAAAGATCTTGATCATGCTCTTGTCATGTCTCGTGTGCTAACCTCCGAGAAGGCTAAACTTGGGGTTGATCATGCTAGACTCAAAGAGGAGTTTGAGATACTTGACAAGGCCCACAAGGTCTTGAAGGGTACTCATGCTAGCCTCAAAGAGTCTCATGCTCAACTCCAGGTCAAGCTAATCAAGGAAAAAGCCACCTTTCCTCATATGGTATTAATTGATAATGCATGTGCTACTAACCCTTGTTTTGAGCATGTGCATCTTGTGGAGGAGAATGCCAAGTTGAAGGACCAACTTGAGAAAGGCCTTGTGACTTCCATTCAAGGTGAGAAGAACCTCAACGACCTTTTGAGCAATCAAAAGGAAGTTGTGGCCAAAGAAGGAATTGGGTTTGCACCCAAGTCCAAGAGCAAGAAGAAGAAGAACAACAAGGCCAAACGTCCTCCTCCTCTCAAACAAACGTTTGTGAAAGAGGGAGAGGGTGGTCCTAAGAAGAAGAAGGAGAAAGCGAAGGGAGTTGATGTCCAAAAGGGCAAAAGCATTTCCTCAAACAAAGCCGGCGACTTTAACCCGTCATATGTGTTGTGCCGTGCTAGTGATGGACATGTTTATGCTAAATTTGTTGGTTCTTCTTATGAGTACATTGAATGGTCTATTTGGGTTCCCAAGACCCTTGTTACTAACATCAAAGGACCCATTACTAAATGGGTACCTAAAACCAAGCATTGATCTCATGTAGGTGTTTGCTTCCGGTGGGGGATCATGGTTGCTCGATAGTGGAGCAACAAATCAAACAAATCATATGACCGGGAGCAAGGACTTGGTGGTGGACGTGCAAGAGATTCCATCTATGCCCACCAATGTCGAGTGGGGTGATGCATCACATTCTAAGGTATTGGGTCTCGGTAAGGTTGTCATTTCTCATGATCTAACGATCGAGAAAGTCATGCTTGTTGAGTCCCTTGCATTCAATTTACTTTCCGTTCGTCAACTTGCACTCATGGGCTTTGCCACATTCTTTGATATTGATATCGTGGCCCTCTTGTGGAGCAAGACTCTTAAAGTAGCCTTTGTTGGGCATGTCGAGAACGGCCTCTATGTGGTTAACTTTTCGGAGCAACCCACTAAGACCGCGACATGCCTAATGGCTAAAGTTGACGTGGGATGGCTTTGGCATCGCCGTTTAGCCCACGTTAATATGAGATCTTTGCAAAGTCTTCTCAAGGGGGACCATGTTCGTGGACTAACAAATGTTAGTTTTGCCAAAGATCGTGCTTGCAGTGCTTGTATCGAAAGAAAGCTTCATGAAAAGGCTCACCCTCCCTCAACCATCATCTACTCAAAGAGACCCTTGGAGCTCCTTCACATGGATCTATTCGGGCCTCCATCTTTTGATAGTCTTGGAGGAAGAAAGTATTGCTTGGTGATTGTGGATGATTATTCAAGATACACTTGGGTATACTTCTTCAAGAGGAAGAGTGAGACCCAACAAACTGTCATCAACTTTGCAAATGAAGCTCAACATCAACATGATGCAAAGATCTTGACAATAAGAAGTGACAACGGCACCGAGTTCAAGAACTACACCTTGGATGAGTTTCTTAGTGATGAGGGGATCAAGCATCAATATGCGGCTCCTTATACCCCTCAACAAAATGGTGTTGCGGAGAGGAAGAACCGGACGTTGATGGATGCGGCAAGGACCATGATGGTGGAGTTCAAGTCTCCATACAACTTTTGGGCCGAAGCCATCAACACCGCATGTCATGCATCCAATCGGCTCTATCTTCGCAAAGGCTTGAACAAGACTCCTTATGAGATCCTCACCGGCAACAAGCCCAACCTCAAGTACTTCCGGGTGTTCGGTTGTAAGTGTTTCATTCTCAAGAAAGGTGTTCGATTGTCTAAATTTGAGGCTAGAGCTCATGAGGGCATATTTGTTGGTTATGCTACAAACTCTCATGCTTACCGTGTCCTCAACAAGTCCACCGGACTCATTGAGGAGACGTGTAATGTGGAGTTTGACGAAAATAACGGCTCCCAAGTGGAGCAAAGTGGTACTTGTGATATAGGTGATGAAATTCCTCCCCAAGCCATAAGAAGAATGGGTATTGGTCAAATCCTACCCATTGAGGAACCCCTTGTGGCCGAAGGAGAAGGACAATGCTCTACTCAAGTAGAGCCATCACCTCATCAAGACCCACACGCTTCCGAAGAACAAAGTGAAGGCCCTCAACCTCGTGAACAAGACCAAGGGCAAGATCTACCTCAAGACGGTGGTGAACCTCTAGATGATGCCCAAGGTCAAGTTCTCCCCCTCAAGCGAGTTGAAGATCAAGAGCAACCTCAAGATCAAGAACAAGCTCAAGACGACGCTCAAAATGATCAAGTCAACCCTCCTCTTTCCACACCCGAGGAGGAATTAGAGCGTCGTGCCACGAAGATTGCTTCCAAGCTCACCACCCAAGGCCATCTCATGGAAAATGTGTTTGGAAGCCTAAGAAAGGGGGTAAGCACTCGGATTGGCTCAATGCCATGCATGATGAACTCAACAACTTCGAGTACAACAAGGTGTGGAGATTGGTGCCAAGACCATCCGGGAACCACAACGTCATTGGAACCAAGTGGATCTTCAAGAACAAGCAAGATGCTCATGGCAACATCATTCGCAACAAGGCAAGATTGGTAGCACAAGGCTACTCCCAAGTCGAGGGTATCGACTATGGTGAAACCTTTGCTCCCGTTGCTCGTCTTGAATCCATTCGTTTGTTGATTGCGTATGCTTCCCATCACAACTTTAAGTTGCAACAAATGGATGTGAAAAGTGCTTTTCTTAATGGTCCTATTAATGAGTTGGTCTATGTCAAGCAACCCCCCGGGTTCGAGGATCCCTACTTTCCGGATCATGTGTATCAACTCGATAAGGCACTCTATGGCCTTAAACAAGCCCCACGTGCGTGGTATGACCACCTTACCGAGTTGCTACAAGATCGTGGTTTTGAAGTAGGGCTAATCGACCCCACTCTTTTTACTAAGAAGGTCAACGGGGAGTTGTTTGTATGCCAACTATATGTTGATGATATTATCTTTGGTTCCCCTAAAAAAGCTTTCAATGAAGAATTTGCCGCGCTCATGACCTCCAAGTTTAAGATGTCTTCGATGGGAGAGTTGAAGTTCTTCCTTGGTTTCGACATCAAACAAAGAAGAGAAGGAACCTTCATCAACCAAGCCAAATACACTCAAGACATGCTTAAAAGATTCAAGCTAAGTGATGTCAAGCCGGCTACTACACCAATGCCTACCAAGTGCCAACTTGACATCGATCCCAATGGTAAAGCGGTGGATCAAAAGGTATATCGCTCCATGATTGGCTCCTTGCTTTACCTTTGTGCATCTAGACCGGATATCATGTTGAGTGTGGGGATGTGTGCATGTTTTCAAGCCGCACCAAAGGAAAGTCACTTTGTGGCGGTCAAGCGAATCTTTCGATATTTGGCTCATACCCCAAACTTTGGCTTATGGTACCCAAGTGGAGCAAACTTCAAGCTTGAAGGTTTCACGGATTCCGATTGGGCGGGAGACAAAGTGGATAGGAAGTCCACTTCCGGAGGGTGCCAATTCCTTGGTTGCTCTTTGGTAAGTTGGTCTTCCAAGAAGCAAAGTTGTGTGTCTCTCTCGTCCACCGAAGCGGAGTATGTGGCGGCCGGTAGTTGTTGTGCTCAACTCCTATGGATGAGGCAAACTTTAAAGGAGTATGGTGTCATTTGTGACAAAGTGCCTCTTTGGTGTGATAATGAAAGTGCCATCAAGATTTCTCTCAACCCGGTGCAACACTTCAAGACGAAGCACATTGAGATTCGGTATCACTTCATCCGGGATCACGTTAGGCGAGGGGAGATCGAGCTCAAGTATGTCAACACTCATGATAACCTTGCAGATATTTTCACGAAGCCCTTGGATGAAGGAAGATTTCGCGAGTTAAGGCATGAGCTAAATATCATTGATTTGAGCAATGTGACTTGATACCGTGCACCCCCCACCACACTCAACTTGTTGTCTCGTTTAGGTGTAGGCATGGACATAGGGGGAGTGTTGTTCTCTCAATGAACTCTCCCTCCCCCCATTATGCATAAATAGATCACCTCTTTCACATTATCCATTTTTGATGGTACTTGTGTTTCAAAGACGAGTTTTGGTCATGGGCCCAAGGATAATTCTTCGCGGTGCCATACCATTCCACTCAAACATAGGTGGCTTCGGCCACCGCCCTCTCTCCTCGAGAGGTTTTGTCACTTGGTGGTTTCTTGCTGTTGTTTTTTGGTGGTTTTGTGTGTGTGTCAGTTTTCTGTGCAAAGGCGGTTCTCTCTCGTTCGAAACCTACGGTGTCGTGAGCTCACGGTACTACCGCGGCCTTCCACGGTACTACCGCAGATGGGAACACGGTACTACCGTCCCCACATGGCAGTAATTTTTTACTGCCGCCTGGTTGAGCGGTACTACCGCCTCGGCGCGGTACTTCCGCCCGAGCGGTACTACCGCGATGACCCGCGGTACTACCGCGCTGGTTCGAGCGCGTGGGGATAAGGCCGGGCAGGGGGAGTTCTAACTCCCCATACCCATTCGTCATCTTTCTCTCCACGTCGTCTCTTCCTCTCCCATGCTCACGAACGGAGCCGGCGTTCGTCGCCGGATCTCCTCCACCGGCTGCCCTCCCGTGATTCCGTCCGGTGGGATCGTTCCCCACCACGTGCTCTTGCTATGGACCAAGGTTTTTCCCCAAATCCTTCTCCTTTTTGTTTGTGTTTGGTTCTTCTAGGTTTTGGGGGAGGCTTGTATGTTCTTGAGATTCCTAGTCTAAATCTCTGCAAGAGTAGGATGAAGGAGTGTGGTATTGCGTAGGATTTACACTTGTATTGTTGTCTTGCGCTAGATCTGATCACCGTAGCACCGCCATGGCTTCGCGGTTCTTTTCAGATTCAAATCCTGTTAGATCTGACGCGACGCGGTACTACCGCCTGTAGGGCGCGGTACTACCGCTCGCACGGTACTACCGCCCCTAGGGCGCGGTACTACCGCGCACCGTGCGGTACTAAAAGTTTACTACTGCCCCAGCCACGGTACTACCGTGACCCCGCACGGCACTACCGCGTCTGGAGCTGTACTAAGCCTTTAGTACCGCAAACCATGGAAGATCTACCGTGGCTCACATCTATCGCATGCCAACTTTCTCGTTTATCTCCTATGGGTTTCATGTGCTGTCTTATGGCCTTTGCATTGATTCTTTTTGCCTTTTGTTTTGGTGCTTTGCATGTGTGTCTCAGGTGGTGGCTCTCGCCGGTCCAATCCCATTCGTGACACTGGCTCCAAGCGTCTGCGCAACCCAGGAGAAGTTCCCGAGGGGTCATCTGCGTCCAAGCGCAATGTCAAGACCACCACTAGCAAGCACAAGGAGCCCGCCAGGGGTATGGATGAGATAGGCCCTACAGAGTATGTCCGTCTCAGGCAGCTTCACCCTTATGTGACCCCACGCTCCACTGTCAGAGGGTGTGAACTGTTCTGGAACAAGACCCAAACCCAAATCTATTTGGATGTCATCAAGAATAAGCAGAATACCTATGTGGAAGTGAAGTGGATTGATATGCACCACATGAGGAAGGACAAGGTCCGTGACTACTTTGGGGAGGCTCTGGACTTGGTGGAGCAGTTTGGCATTGAGCATGTGATCTCTTTCCACCTAGACTATGACCCTGAGATCATATGTCAGTTCTTTGCTTCAGTGTACATTCACTCCAATGAAGAAAGAAGGATGACCTGGATGACCAATGGCCGCAAGCTGTCTGCTACCTAGAAGGAGTTCATGGATTTGCTTCAAGTTGCTGATGATGGACTTGACACTCCTGTGGGTGTTCGCCCTCATGGTAATGCTGACTCTGCCGACAAGGACAAGCTCACCCCGTTCATGGTTGAGAAGACGCTCGCCAATAGCAAGACCATTTTGGTTCTCAACCCCTTTCTGGATATCATGTACCGCATCTTCCGCAACTCCTTGTTCCCACGCATCGGTGACAAAGACAAGGTTCATGCCTATATGGTGGACATGATGCTTATTTGCCAGGAGGCTCGCTCGTCTCAGACTCAGCCACTTGATGTCTCTCACATCATGTGGTGTGAGCTTCGGTTTGCGGTGTTCAACCGCAAGGTGCCTATTTATGGGCCCTACCTGTTTCTGTTGATTTCGAAGACTTGGGAGAAGATGTACCCTGAGGAGGAGTTCCTGGCCCCAGACTGGATTTGCCATGAGCCCATTTGTCTGCGGGTCAAACCCAACTGGGCTAACACCGCTACTCGTGCTGAGGCGTCTGCTGCTAGGGTTGCTGCTGTTGATGAGGATGTTGCTGGCGCCGAGGGCCGTTCTGCTAGGCCCTCTCAGAGTGACTCTAGGCCATCTTGGGCCAAGAAGTTAAAGGATAAGATGAAGTCTCTTTTCTGCATGCAAGCCAAGGGTCAGTACAGGGCTCACGTGGAGTCCAAGGAGAGTCGTCGCCGGCACAACAAGGTCTTGCAGCTCTATGGCGAGGATGTGTCTGGCGGGTCTGAGGAGCACATCACTCCTGAGACCGAGTGGATGGAGAAGCAAGGATACAGGTGGACTGATTCTAAGGAGGAGGTCGAGGAGTCCATTCCAGCTGCAGAGGCGTCTGACGAAGAGGCTTGGGACGACTTCTCTGCTTGAGCCACCTCTTGTGTGTGTAGGTGCCCTCTCTGCCTTTTTGGCGTCTCGATGCCAAAGGGGGAGAGAGTGTAGGGATTTGCGAGTCTTGTGTGTCGTGTGTTTGCTGCTTTCAGTTGAACTCTCTGATGTTTTTCTCGTTTGAACCTTGGTTATCTTATCTTGTATGGTGTAAGACATATGCACTCTATCTATCCTAGCTAGCTTGTGTTATATTGTGCTACCTTCATGCTATGCTATGCTTATTATCATGTCTTGGTCTCTAAAATATAGGGGGAGTGTTGATCCTAGTTTGTGTGCCATGCAGTCCAAAGCATTCATCTAAAGTGCACACATCTAGGGGGAGCCCCGTCTATATTTTAGAGAAGTGGGGTTTGCCACTGCTCTAAATTATCTTATCTATGTGCAAATCCCGCGTTGTCATCAATCCACCAAAAAGGGGGAGATTGTAAGGGCATATTTATCCCTAAGTGTTTTGGTGATTGATGAAAATGCTTTTGCGGACTAATCGTGTGCCTTGAGTCCCTCAGATACTTCATCATTAGGCACAAGACGATTCGGTGCCCCTCGGAGACTGTCGAAGCCGGCGTTGTTCTACGTTTCACTTTGGTGGAGTTGAGTCGTAGGAGAGCCATACTATTAAGAGGGGGTCCGCGTCGGAAAGGTAGGGTGGAATCACACGTACACTTGTCCCTCCTTTCCTTGCACTTTGGAGCTACCCGTCGTTATCTTGGTTGTGTGGAAAACTGGCGACTACTGCTGTACTTGCGGTAGTACCGCAGGTACAAGCGGTAGTATCGCGGCGTGTCACGGTAGTACCGCCCCTTTGGTGCGGTAGTACCGTGGCACCCTGGCCTAGTGCCGCTCCGGTGCGGTAGTAGGGGCGGATGTAATTTTTTACATCCGCGCCCCCCACGGTAGTACCGCTTGCCCAGCGCGGTAGTACCGCGGGGGCCCACGGTAGTACCGCTCCCTAGGAGTTATAGTACTGTGCCCCTTCGACCTAGTACCGCAGTGTCGCGGTAGTAGGCGCGGATGTAATTTTTTACATCCACGCCGACCACGGTAGTACCGCGCCTCTCTTGCGGTAGTACCGCGTCGGGTTTTTGCACCACCCTAGTTTCTGCGGAAGTAGGCACGGATGTAATTTATTTCATCCGCGCCCTTCCCAGGCCATGAACCTCCTGCCTTGCGGTAGTACCGCAAGGGGGAGCGGTAGTACCGCGCCAGCGGTAGTACTGCTCCTTCGACAGGCTTGTTCCGGCCTGTGCAGTTGCCACGGTAGTACCGTGGTCGTCCACGGTAGTACCGCGCGGCGTCGCGGTATTACCGCTTCCTTGGAGCGGTAGTACCGTGAGTCGCGGGCAGAACATGTGGATAACGGTTGGATTTTTTCCACGACTATATAAGGGTTGTCTCCTACCTCTAGTTGACTACCTCTTCCACCTCTAAGCTCCATTGTTGCTCCAAGCTCCATTTTCGCCCGATCTCTCTCCCTAGCCAATCAAACTTGTTGATTTGCTCGGGATTGGGTGACAAGGGCCCGATCCACACTTCCACCAAAGGATATTTGATTCCCCCCACTTATCCCTTGCGGATCTTGTTACTCTTGGGTGTTGAGCACCCTAGACGGTTGAGGTCACCTCGAAGCCATACTCCATTGTGGTGAAGCTTCGTGGTGTTGTTGTTGTTGGGAGCCTCCGATCGTTGTGGAGATTGCCCCAACCTTGCTTGTAAAGGTTCGGTCGCCGCCTTCAAGGGCACCAATAGTGGAATCACGGCATCTCGCATCGTGTGAGGGCGTGAGGAGAATACGGTGGCCCTAGTGGCTTCTTGGGGAGCATTGTGCCTCCACACCGCTCTAACGGAGACGTACTTCCCTTTAAAAGGAAGGAACTCCGGTAACACATCCTCGTCTCCACCGGCTCCACTCTTGGTTATTTCGTGCCTTTACTTTCGCAAGCTTACTTATTGTTACATCTCTTGCTTGCTTACATGCTAGTTGATATTGCATCATATAGGTTGCTCACTTAGTTGCATATCTAGACAACCTATTTGTTGCAAAGTTTAATTTGGTAAAGAAAAGCTTAAAAATTGTTAGTTGCCTATTCACCCCCCCCCCCTCTAGTCAACCATGTCGATCCTTTCAAGTGCAATATGGATGGTAGATAAAGGTATTTGCAATCTGAAATAATAAAAACAGCAAGGTAACTAATGATAAAAGTGAGCGTAAACGGTATTGCAATGATAGGAAACAAGGCATAGGGTTCATACTTTCACTAGTGCAAGTTCTCTCAACAATAATAACATAGATAGATCATATAACAATCCCTCAACATGCAACAAAGAGTAACTCCAAAGCCACTAATAGCGGAGAACAAATGAAGATATTATGGTAGGGTACGAAACCACCTCAAAGTTATCCTTTCTGTTCTATCTATTCAAGAGTTCGTAGTAAAATAACATAAAGCTATTCGTTCTGCTCAATCCATCATAGAGTTCATACTAGAACAACACCTTAAGACACAAATCAACCAAAACCCTAATGTCACCTAGATACTCCATTGTCACCTCAAGTATCCGTGGGCATGATTATACTATATGCGTCACATAATCTCAAATTCATCCAACCAACACAAAGTACTTCAAAGAGTGCCCCAAAGTTTCTACCGGAGAGTCAAGAAAACGTGTGCCAACCCCTATGCATAGGTTCATGGGCAGAACCCGCAAGTTGGTCACCAAAACATACATCAAGTGGCACGTGATATCCCATTGTCACCACAGATAAACACGGCAAGACATACATCAAGTGTTCTCAAATAAAAGACTCAATCCGAAAAGATAACTCCAAGAGGGAAACTCAATTCATCACAAGAGAGTAGAGGGGGAGAAACATCATAAGATCCAACTATAATAGCAAAGCTCGCGATACATCAAGATCGTGCCATAGAGAGAACACGAGAGAGAGAGATCAAACACATAGCTACTGGTACATACCCTCAGCCCCGAGGGTGAACTACTCCCTCCTCGTCATGGATAGCACCGGGATGATGAAGATGGCCACCGGTGATGGGTTCCCCCTCCAGCAGGGTGCCGGAACAGGCTCCCGAGAGGTTTTTGGTGGCTACAGAGGCTTGCGGCGGCGGAACTCCCGATCTATCTTGATATTCAATGGTTCTAGGGTACATAGGCTTATATAGGCGAAAGAAGTCGGCGGGAGGTGCTCGAGGGGCCCACGAGACAGGGGGGCGCCCAGTAGGGGGGGCGCCCCTTTCTCTTGGCCTCCTCGAGGATCTTCTGAATTGAACTCCAAGTCTCCAGGATGATATTCTTCCCAAAAATAACGCTGCCGAAGGTTTCATTCCGTTTGGACTCCGTTTGATATTCCTTTTCCTCGAAATACTGAAACAGGCAATAAAACAGCAATATGGGCTGGGCCTCCGGTTAGTAGGTTAGTCCCAAAAATGATATAAATGTGTAAAATAAAGCCCATAAACATCCAAAAGGGGTAATATAATAGCATGGAACAATCAAAAATTATAGATATGTTGGAGACGTATCAAGGACCAATGCGGCCGAACCGCCATGACGGATACTGGTAGGATGGTCCCTGCGATCGAAAGTGATCGGACAAGAGGACCATGGGTTGAATTTTGGGGCAACTGGCTCCATCGCATAGACATCCCTTAGTCCACGCTTCCGTTCCCGCTTGGGATATGTGTTGCGTATATCATATTCACTGTTTTCACCCGGGGAGGGAATTTCTTCTGTCCTCCCGTGTCCGGCGGTCGGGGCTCCTCGTCGTCGTCGCTATGCAGCCCCTTTTCCTTGTTTTCGGCATTCAACTTGACGACATGTTTAAACACCCAGCATTCCCTGTTGGTGTGGTTGGCTGGTTTATCGGGGGTGCCGTGAATTTGACATGAGCGATCGAGTATGCGGTCCAAACTGGACAAAGCCCGGACTGTTTCTTTTGAATGGCTTTTTCCGCTGTCCGGATTTAAAGCCTCTGAATCCGGCATTGACTACCGTGTCTTCGGCGTTGTCGCCATTATTTCGACGCTTGTGTCTATTCCGTCGCGGCTTGCCATTGCTATCCCTTGTGTCTGAATCGCCTGAGTTTTTGGGTGTGATGTTGCTGTCAGCCAGCCAGCTGTCCTCGCCCGCGCAGAAGTGGGTCATGAGTGTCGTGAGGGCTGCCATGGACTTTGGCTTCTCTTTGTCGAGATGTCGGGCGAGCCATTCATCGTGGATGTTGTGCTTGAAGGCCGCTAAGGCTTCGGCATCTGGACAGTCGACAATTTGGTTCTTTTTAGTTAGGAACCGAGTCCAGAATTTCATGGCTGACTCTCCGAGCTGCTGGGTTATGTGACTTAGGTCATCAGCATCCGGTGGTCGCACGTAAGTGCCCTGGAAGTTATCGAGGAACGCGTCTTTCAGATCCTCCCAACTGCCAATGGAGCTTGCTGGCAGGCTAAGTCAATGTCGAGCCGGTCCTTTGAGCTTAAGTGGTTCGTACTTTATGGCATGTAAGTCATCGCCGCGGGCCATGTGGATGTGGAGAAGAAAATCGTCGATCCATACCGCGGGGTCTGTTGTGTCATCATATGATTCAATGTTTACGGGTTTAAACCCTTCTGGGAATTCGTGATCCATTACTTCATCAGTGAAGCATAGGGGGTGTGCGGCGCCTCTATGCCGGGTTACATCCCGACGTGTTTCAAATGAATCCGGTCTATTGTATTCGGCCCGGTCGGACTTTGGTTTATTGTATCTGGTGTGACGGTCATCGTCACGTCTTATGGCGCGCCCCCCTGATCCGTAGATCGATCTTGACTGTCCTGCTTTGTTTTTCAATACATCTCGCAGGTCCTTCGTGTAGCCCCGGGCCTTAGTGTTATTGTTTGATTGGCCACAGGGTGCGGTCTGGACTCCGGGCTGGTACGCCGTTTTGTCGCGGCCGCGGGGTGGCCTGTCAGCCGCATCATGCGCTGGTAGCGTGGGCTTTAAAGCCTCCTCCTCGAGTTGAGGTAGCAGCCTACACTTTGGGTAGCTTTTGCTAGGGCGTTCAAGTCCGTATTCCTCGGCAGCCAGGACCTCGGTCCATCTGTCAGTTAGCAGATCTTGATCAGCTTGAAGCTGTTGCTGCTTTTTCTTCAGGCTTTTTGCAGTGGCTATAAGCCGGCGTTTGAAGCCCTCCTGCTCGACAGGATCCTCAGGCACGATGAATTCTTCATCGCCAAGGCTCACTTCGTCTTCGGAGAGAGGCATGTAATTATCGTCCTTTGATTCTCCATCAGTTGCCTGTTCTGTAGGGCTAGCTTGCCCATCCTCTTGCTCGGCCTGCTCGAAGCCTGGCTGGGCAGGATTGTCTTCGTCTTTGGCACCATCTGGATTGTTATCTCTTGTGCCGGTATCACTATTTTTGCTATGGCGGGGCTTGGAGCGGCACCGATGACGCCGGTGTCTAGATTGCTTCCCCAAGGGGTTATCTTCTGTTGCCTCATCACCATTGTTTTGTTTAGGGGTGTCCACCATATAAATATCATATGATGAGGTGGCTGTCCAGTGCCCTATAGGCGGTGGTTCCTGTTCTTCTCGTGCATCGTCGTCCATACCGTCGATGTCTTCGGAGTCGAAGTCAAGCACGTCGGTTAAGTCATTGACAGTGGCTATAAAGTGGGTGGTGGGTGGGGGACGAATTTCTTCATCGTCCGCTCCCCACTCGAGCCGGACATAGTTCGGCCATGAATCTCCTGACAAGGAAAGAGACCTTAATGAGTTCAGCACATCACCCAAGAGCGAGTGCTGAAAAATATCCGCAGCGGTGAACTCCATGACCGGTGCCCAATCAGATTCGATAGGCATGGACGCGCGCGGTACGGATCCTGTGGCCGGAGACGAGTCCGAGGGTCCGATGACACCACTCTCACAGGAGGTGGAATCAGTGTTCGGCTCCGACACCGATGAGTGTGCGGCTTCCGTGGCGGGGTCCATCCACCCGCCCTCAGAAGGCACGATCTGCTCTGGATTGATTCTCGGTGCCCCCACAGGCGCGATCTCCCGAATACTATCTGACGGCAGATCAAAGCCATGCCCGTCGTGACCGTTCGGCGCTCCTGCCATGGGCTCGAATCCGTCGAAGATCAAGTCTCCGCGAATGTCGGTAGTATAGTTTAAGCTTCCAAACCTGACCTGACGGCCAGGGGCGTAGCTATCGATCTTCTCCAGATGGCCAAGTGAGTTGGCCCGCAGTACGAAGCCACCGAATACGAAGATCTGTCCGGGAAGGAAAACCTCCCCCTGGATCGCATCGTTAAAGATGATCGGAGGAGCCATCAAGCCTTACAGCAACGGCACAATGGAACTCTCAATGAAAGCACCAATGTCGGTGTCAAAACCGGCGGATCTCGGGTAGGGGGTCCCAAATTGTGCGTCTAAGGCTAATGGTAACAGGAGGCAGAGGACACGATGTTTTACCCAGGTTCGGGCCCTCTCGATGGAGGTAATACCCTACTTCCTGCTTGATTGATCTTGATGATACGAGTATTACAAGAGTTGATCTACCATGCGATCGTAGAGGATAAACCCTAGAAGCTAGCCTATGATTATGATTGTTATTGTCCTACGGACTAAACCCACCGGTTTATATAGACACCGGAGGGGGCTAGGGTTACACAGAGTCGGTTACAGAGAAGGAAATCTACATATCCGAATATCCAAGCTTGCCTTCCACGCAAAGGAGAGTCCCATCCGGACACGGGACGAAGTCTTCAATCTTGTATCTTCATAGTCAAACAGTCCGGCCAAAGTATATAGTCCGGCTGTCCGAGGACCCCTTAATCCAGGACTCCCTCAAGCGCCGCCTCGGCATCGTTGACATGGACGAGAAGGACATGGCGGTGTGGCGCCAACACTTCCCGGAGGACGTCGTCAACGAGCGCGAATTCTATGCGCAAAGTAGGGCGGAGCGAGCCACCTATCGTGAGGACATGCATACGCGGAAGGCGGTCGTGCTGTTCAACATCAAGCTCAAAGAAGCGTCGATTTGGGACTCCAACGATGAACGGGGGATTGATGCCTTCATTACGACGTCGAAGGAGGAGGAGGACATCGCCGAGTCGGAGTCAGAGTCAGAGTCTCGGAGGAGGAGAATAGTTGAAATATGACCATCTTTTTTTCATCTATCTATGCTATCCTTTTATCAGGTGATTTCTAAGGCGACTAGGGTTTCCGCTGGTCCGCCGTCGGCCGCCTCCTTGGCAGCGGCGGAGTGGCCGGCGTCTCGCTGTCCCAGGTCGGCATCTGAGCCATTGGCACTGGTCTCTCTCTGTGGCGAGTTAGATGGCTGAACAAGTTCACATGAAGTAGGAACAGCTTCTACTTTGTTCTTCTTTTGATCAGACCAGCAGCTTGATCGTGAGATTTCGAGGTTTGGAGACTGAGTTTCGTCTCTAGAATTTGTCGTCCCCTAGCTATCGGAAGCTGGGTTTTCTATCCTCCGGTGGCGCTGCCGATCGAGAGTTTTTTTCTGTCCTCCGGCAACTACGGCGCAATGAGGACATTAAGTTGGAACTGTCGTGGCTTGCAACAAGCTACGACAATACGCGCGCTTCTGAACATGCAGAAGCACAGAAGTCTGGACATGATCTTTCTAATGGAAACACACCTAGATGAGTTCCCAGCAGAGTGTTTACGTCGTCGGACTAAGATGGATCACAAGTACATTGTCCGGAGTGATGGCCGAAGTGGTGGTTTGATTCTGTATGGAGAAAAGAGGTTGCTATCTCTCTAAGATACAAAAAATATAATTTTATTGATGTGTTTGTGGGTAGTGGAGCTGAAAATATCTGGAGGTTAACTGGGTTTTATGGTGAACCCAGGTGGAAAGATAAATACAAATCCTGGGAGATATTGAGAGAGCTGAAATCTGTAGGAGATATGCCATGGATGATTATAGGTGACATGAACGAAATTATGTATTCCTTTGAGAAGGAAGGAGGGAACGAGAGACCAAACCACTTCATGCAAGCGTTCAGAGATGTGGTTGTTGAATGTAATTTGTCAGATCATGGGTTCGTTGGAGACAAGTTTACATGGCATCGTGCTTTGATTGGAGAACGACTGACCGTGCTCTAGTGAATGAGGGATGGAACCAAATGTTCCCAGGTGTGGTTTTGGAACATCTTGACTACTATAAATCGGACCACAGACCAATTATTATGAACCTCCATGAGGAGATCACACAAGAGTCAGTGGGGCAGGCAGTACTTCGATTTGAAGCACGTTGGCTCAAGGAGGAGAGGTTTCGTGATGTAGTTGAGGAAGAATGGCAGTCTTCAGATGGAAACTTGGGACTTGCAGAGAAGCTAGCACTTGTCCACAAGCGGCTGCATGAATGGGATAAAACGGTACTGAAGAAATCATCAAAGAGAATAAAGAATGTTCAGAGGGAATTGGAACAAGTGGCAAAGGATAGCTTCACACATCAGAACGTTCAAAGGCAGAAAGATCTAGCTGAAGAGCTTGAGAGTTTGCTACAGATGGAGGAAATCCATTGGGCGCAAAGGAGACGGATCAACTGGCTCATGTTCGGTGATAAAAATACATCCTATTTCCAGAATTTCGCCTCTGCTAGAAGGTTGAGGAACAGGATAATTAAATTAACAGATGATCAAGGTGCATGGTTGGACGGTACTGACTACCTCAATCCTTTTATTTTGGATTATTTTGCGGGACTTTTCTCTACATAGATTGATGAGCCCGACCCGGTTTTCCTTGAAAAAGTTAATCCAAGAGTGACAAATGAGATGAATGAGGCCTTGTTGAAACCGTACTCAATAGATGATGTCAAAAAAGCTCTTTTTTCAATTGGAGATATGAAGGCTTTGGGACAGATGGTTTGCATGCTGTTTTTTTCAAGAAGTGTTGGCATATCCTTGGTGAGGCTCTTACTGCAGAAGCCTTGAATGCTATCAATAATAAGGTAATCCCAGATGGATGGAATGAGACGGTCATTGTGCTCATCCCCAAGGTCGATGCCCCTGATAGAATCACCCAATACAGACCAATAAGTCTATGTAATGTATTGTACAAGGTGATCTCCAAAATTATAGCTTTCCGTCTTAAAACTTGCCTTGATGACATTATCTCTCCGGTGCAGAGTGCATTCGTACCTGGCCGTCTTATTACAGACAATATTCTTTTGTCTTACGAATGCCTCCACACAATAAAAAATAAGAAGAAGGGGAAAGGAGGATAATGTGTTGTTAAACTTTATATGCATAAGGCCTATGACAGGGTAGAATGGAAATTCTTGGGGAAAATGATGGAGAGATTGGGCTTTCATAGAGACATTATTGATCTCTTAATGGCATGTGTTACCTCCGTGACTTATAAGGTGAGGTACTATGATCAAGAAACAGAAGGATTCATCCCAATAAGGGGGCTCCGACAAGGAGACCCCTTATCACCATACTTATTTCTTATGTGTGCAGAGGGATTACCTAGTGATCTAGCTCAAGCAGAGGAGGTTCGTGGCATTGAAGGGATAAGGGTGTGCAGGAATGCACCATCAGTTTCACATTTACTATTCGCTGATGATTCCCTAATCCTTATGAAGGCGGATATGAATAATGCAACCTCATTGAGACAGGTACTAAATGATTATTGCACAAGCTCTGGTCAGTTGGTGAGTGAAGGGAAGAGTAGCATATTCTGTAGCCCTAATGTGAATGTGGATGTCAAAGCTGAAATTTGTGTAGAACTCAATATCATGATAGAAGCCCTTTCTGACACGTATCTTGGCCTTCCTTCCATGATTGGTTTAGATAGGAGTGACAGTCTTACTCACTTGGTGGAAATGGTAGTTAACCGGTTGAAGGGTTGGAAAGAGAAATTGCTATCACTTGGGGGTAAGGAAATTTTATTAAAAGTTGTTATCCAGTCTATCCCTGTTTTTGCTATGGGTGTGTTTAAAATCCCAAAGAAGGTTTGTAAAGAAATCACAGATGCCATGTCTGCTTTTTGGTGGGATGATATAGAGGAGGAAAATAAAATGCACTAGTTAGCATGGTGGAAGATGTGCATACCAAAAGTTAGGGGAGGCATGGGATTTAGAGACCTCCATGCTTTTAACTTGGCAATGTTGGCAAAACAAAGTTGGAGATTGATAACCCATCCTGAAACTTTATGTGCCAGAGTTTTATGAGCTAAAACTTCCCTGACGGTAATCTTCTTAAGGCGGGGAAAAAGAAGGGGTCATCTTACACATGGCAAAGCATTTTTGCAGGGCTACAAACTTTCCGCAGAGGTCACATTTGGCGTATTGGCTAAGGAGTGAAAGTAAATATATGGGATGATCACCGGATTCCGTCTAGTCAGACTAGGATGATTATGACTAGGAGAGGTAGTACCTTGCTCAGGACAGTGGATGAACTGATGATTCCGGGTACTGCAAGCTTGGACGAGGAACTGATAAGAAGCATTTTCTTGCCACTGGATGCAGAGAGAATAATCAATATACCACTGTCAGAAAATGCTACAGAGGATTTTATTGCTTGGAATCACACAAAATTATTTTCCTTTGCGATCCGGTCAGTATATTATGTTGAGTGGGAACACCAATTTGGATCGATATGTTCGAGTATTCAGAGTACATCTAATATGAACCCAATTTGGGAAACAGTTTGGAAATACCTAGCAAAGTTAAGATCTTTGTATGGCGGGCGTTGCATGGCTTGATCCCTGGCATGGCTGGGTCGGCTCGACGACATATCAAAGTTTCACCACTATGTCATGTGTGTCGTTCTGCCCTGGAAGACATCAAACATCTAATTTACAGTTGTCCAAGAGCAGTTTTAGTTTGGCGTGCACTGGGATTAGATGTCATCATTAAGCAAGCTCTTAGCATGGATCGTTCTGGCTCAGTAGTACTTGAAGAATTGTTGCGCCGACCACGTGGGAGCTCACCGGTGCTTGGGCAGCTGGGTCTACATGAGACGTTGGCAGTTGGCGCGTGGTACATTTGGTGGGAAAGAAGGGAAGCATGCAAAGGAGAAAGAGTTAAACCCCCAAACAGCACATCTTTTGCTATTCATGCAATAACAGGCAACTCGGCGAGAAGACCGGGCAACATCCAAGGATTGAAGTACACATGGGAGAAGCCAGAACCAGGATCACACAAACTAAACTCTGATGCATCTTTTTTCGAGGATGGTACTGGAGTCATCGCTGCGATCGTGCGTAACTGCAGAGGAGAAGCTGCGACAGGTGTGGCCGAACCCTTCACATATGCAGATAGCTCTGCTACGTCAGAAGCTTTAGCCCTTCGCAGAGGTCTTCAATTGATCAACCAAATTGGCTGCTCAAATGTGCTGGTTGAATCAGACTGCCTTGAGGTTATCATGGCATGCAAAGGTGATGTGGATATTTTAGCGCCTTACTCTGGGATCTTAGCGGATTGCTTTCTATATGCCCATGACGTCAATTCAATCCATTTTCAGCACTGCCCAAGGGAGACTAATAGCTTGGCACATTTCTTAGCTAGACATGCTTATGATTCAAATTTGATGTATAATTGGGACGATGATCCCCCTAGCTTTCTGATCCCACATGTACTACATGATGTTATACTCGTAAACTCACAATAATGTGCCAAGTGATTTTCTCTTCAAAAAATAAAAATAAAAGATCTATGCTATCCTTTTGTATGGTTTTTTATCTACCTATACTATGAACTATCTTGTTTCTGTGTATGTATGTGTATCGCGCGCTGTATTTTAACGCGCCTGCTGAAGCGCTACAGCGGCGCGCTAAAAGTTTGCAGCGCATGGTGAAGCAACTGAGGACTCGGACGGAAAAACAGCTGTCGCATGCTCTAAAAAACTTTTAGGGAAACGTTTCGGAACGGCACGCCGGCCGAACTTTCAGCCGGCCGCTCGCTCCCACGCACAAATCCTGCACACATGCAGCACCACGCAGGCAACTGCTCCCCGCACATTGTGGGTCCTACGCAACTGTCCCCCTTTTCTACCTTATCTCCTCCCTTTCTTCTACCTCCAGCCCATATCACCTTCACGCCCTCGTTTCTCCCCTTCCCGCTCTTAGCGACAGCATGCGCGCTGCTACGACCCACCACAAGCACCGGTTGCATCCGACTGCTCCATAGCAGCAACGGCACACCACCGTTTTGCTACACCGCGGGGAGCTGTAACCAGTTTGTCGGAGAGCTGCAACCAACAATGTGTGGTGTTACAACCAACAGAGCAGGCGACGGGGAGAGATGCCATGGCCGGCGGAGCTGCAACCACAATGGGACAGGCAACGGTGGGTGCCCAAGGCTGACGAGTGTTACAACTTCGACAGCCGAATGCTGGGACCAGCGCCCAGTTTTGCTACCACCGTGGTGACCGTCGCCGTAGACTCTGAGAGCATGGAGGCACAGGAGTTGCAACCAGCGGCACGAAAAGCTGGAACCGGCGGTAAAAAAAGCTGGAACCGGCTAAAAAAAAGCTGCCACCCAGCGAGAGCATGGGCTATGAGACCCAATGTCGGCCGCTGCCCTTTGCTGCAACCGAAGAAAACAAAGCTGGAGCCGGCGACAAAAAAAAGCTACATCCAGCGACAAGAAAAGCTACCACCGTTGTGCGTCCGCACGACGGAGCTACATCCATGTAAAACAAATGTTACAATCGGCAAGTGTTTTTGCTGGAACCAACACAAGCGCCGGAAGGCTACACGATGCCACCGTAGTTGCTACCATGGGGCCATCTCCGCCGGAGCTACGGCCATCTTTACCGGAGTCGCGGCCGCCACCACCGGAGCTACGACCTTCGTCATGGGGAGCTGCAAACACGAGAGGCACGCTGTTGCATACACGAAGCCATGGGAAAGGCAGGAGACGGTGACGGCGAGGGCAGTGACCGGCGGCGTCCGGGGGTGAAGGCGGTGACCGGCGGCAACCGACGAGATGCGCAGGGCGCTGCTTCGAAGCCGGGCGCGTGCTCGTCCATGGCGACGCGATGGGTCGGGGCTGTTTTTCACGGAGAAGAAGACGCGGAGATGGAGGAGGAAGGAGAATCGTGCGGCTGTAAATCGATCCCATCTACGGCTGCACGTTGACCGGCCTAAATTTGGGCCGATGCGCCGGCGCAGAGTGCTGCCCAAACTTTTAACGCGACGCGCATCTGAACATGTCTGTGTGCCTGCACAGTGTTTTGTTTTATTCGACATGGTATACTTACATACTGTAGTTGCGACATCTAGTAACCTACGGAAGCATATCCGTGACCAGGTCGGCCACCAGCTCGTCGATGAGCAAGCCCGCCACTACCACGCCGATCTCACGCTCCTCTTCCGCCTCGCCGGCGCGTGCTGACCACCGTTGGCTCCGGTCCATCTCCGCAACAAGGCGCTCCCGGCCGCACAACACCTCCTTCAGACCCCACCGAGCCCCCGTGCCCTGGATCCATCCCTCGGCCATTCTCGCCGCGGCTTCAAAATTTTTCGACGTGCCGTTCTTTCGCGTCTCGGCGAAGAAGTCGAGTAGGAGCCGCTCGGAGGCGCAGGCCGCGGAGACGGTACCAAGGAGGTAGTGCTCGTCAGGATCTTGGCATACGTCGACGCTCCGGTGACCCTCGGGACATGACGGTGCCGTTGCTGCACCGGTGTCGGAGCAGAAATACTCTGGCTGCTGTACCAGGACGCTGCCGAGGCCGTCGGAGTCCGAGGCGGCGAAGCTTTCGTCGAGGTCCACAGCTCCGACCTCCCCGACGCTCCCGAACCGTCGCCTGATCTTGTAGTGCATCTGTATATTTCTCCCTGCACCACGACCAAGGAATAGAATGAGTTAGAACTATGCAACGACCATCGACGATAACCGCAAGCGCCAAACTACGGTCAAGTAAAGCGGAGAAACTGTTCCATGCCCTTTTCGCCGACCGTCACCGGCCGTGTGGCCCCGCGCAGGATCTTCACTCGATCCGGGCAATTTGCTTTCTCCGGCAGGATGGCCGCATGAGCAGCAGTGGTGGTAGACTAGCCGCGAAGCGCGGCTTTTCTGGAACGCCCGTACCGTGTCGGAGCGAACTCAAACGACAGAAGCAGAACGGATCCCGCATTTACAAATCCACTTTTCTTCGGCATTTACAAATCTTACTCTGGTGAAGCTGCGCGAGGCTGTCGCTGAAAGAAGTCGAGCACGCGCCGGTGCCGCCGACCCTCCCTTCCTCTTCCACGGCGTCGTCCTCGTAGTCGTCGTCGAACGGGAAGTCCATGACCGCCACCGGGCTGAGCTGCTCCTTGTCGTCCGCCTCCTTGGATCCCCTGTCCATCGCCTGCAACAGCACTCCAGTTTTAGCATCCGTGAAATTGCATAACCACCGTGGGTTAAAGCCACGAGCCGGCCGACCTCGCCACAGATCTCCGCGGTCGCTCTGCGCCGGTGGCGATCTTAACCCTTTCCCAACAGACAAACGCAGACGAAACAAGGCAATCAAAAGAAAAGTCTCAGAGCAGAACACACGGTGCCTCGCGGTTTCACAAAACCATTCTATATGCAATTCGGCCATTGATGAACCATGTTGCATGTGGGCAGTGGCACATGCGACGGTTGCGCACGAGGACATGGCCGGGGTACGAGTACGTGGTTGGTAGAGACGCATACACACGCGTGCAGCTAAATAATGCATCACGGATAGGGCAGTGGGCAGAGCAGTGGGTGCGTGCCATCACTCGGTCGCTCCGAGCCGAAAGGCCCGATGGAAGCTACGGCGGCTAGCCACCTTGCTCGACGGAAGCGACAACACTGGGCTCAATCGCTTCCCGACAAGCCGCACTAACTACGCGCCTCGGCCTAAATACATTTATGCTCCATCGGCGGCAACCACTGCCTCCCGGTGACCACCGGAGCTACCCCCATGTAGCCACGCACTCCACTGCAGTACGTCCGGCATGCAGCGCAAGTGAACAGGAACAACAGGTCAGGCAGAGAACTCTAGACAGAGGATTGTAGCAATAGTGCTGCTGTTTCATGCAATTTTCACCAAGCTAGCTAGCGGCAGTACGTTGAGGTCCTTTCACCAAGCTAGCTAGAGGCTGATACAGATTTCAGGGGCTATACTCCTTGCTGAAAGAAACCAAACAGTACTTGAGACGGACGACCAGACCGGTGAAAAATGATGTCTTGAGAAAGGGACACTGCCACCAGTACTACACCGATGTTGCTACCAAAAGCTAGGTGATCGCAGCTCCAAGGCATGCACAAATCTCATCGCAGCGACCATTTGCAAAGCAGTGCGTTACTATCGAGTATCGACATAGTTTTACTCGTCAAATGTAGATCTACGTACTTGCACCAATAATCAAATAAAGAAGTGTACTACGTTATGTACCACGCTTCGCTTCGAAACTAAAGAATGCAGTCTGAGAAATGTCAAACATCCGAGGCCGTAAATCTAGCTGGCTAGGGTATAACAGTGTACTACTACTACGACAGTTCCTTTCCGTCGACGAGTATCGTCGCGGTCGGGTCGGAGAAGCTACTCCTACACGACTTTACTCTACGTACGTACTCCTACTCTGTACAAATAGTGCAGTACCGCAGCACAGGACCACGTACCGCTGTTGCCTACGGTATCAATGTCGTACCCTCGTAGCTTCCATTGGATGCTCGTACACATGCATGCACGAATCGAAGCGTAGCAATTAATGGTGGATACGGCCAACGTGCCATGGTTCGCCAAATGAATTACTACTACTACGTGTATGTGGGGCTCCCGTTTCATGGCAATCCAGAGCTTACTACGTGAATAATGCAACGGACCAAATTAAAGCCGGTGGGGCGACGAGGCCGGCGCTCCTAACTGAATTAACGACCACCATTAACCCTAGTTATTGCAAGAAAATGAAGGTGATTAGTAGTACAGACAGTACCTCCTTATCTTCTTCCCTCGTGCAGGCGGTGCCGGTGGTGACGCCGGCGTGCAGGCTCTCCGTGGAACTTGCTGAGAAGTCGGACTCGGATTTCCTCTCGGTCGACGACCCCGACTCCGACGACTCCGAGTCGGAGCTGCTGCTGCTGCTGCCGCCGCTCACGGCGGGCACCGGTGCCGCCTTCTCCTCCTCCTGCTCCTCCCGGCGCCTCCAGCTGAAGCCGTCCCTGAGCCGGCGCGAGAGGGTCCTGATCGAGAGCAAGGGGTGGCGCAGGGAGGGCGATCGCCCGAGGCCGCGAGGCGCCTCGGCCGCCTCGTGGAGGGCGTTGTGGCGCGCTCGCAGCGGCGCCGCTGCTGGCACGCAGAGATGGCGCGGGTAGCAGCGGAAGCCGGCGGCGCTGCACGAGTCGCAGTCCAGCTCCAGGAGATCCTTGAGCCTCAGCGGCTTACCCTCGACGCCGGCCACCGCCATTGCCGCGCCACTCGCTCCTCCGCGGGCTGACTTCCGAGCAGAGTGAAGCGAAAGCAGAGCACAAAAGGCCACTGAGCTAGCTAGCTGGCCGTGTGTCCACTGTGCTCAGCCAGCGGCTGTTAAGTACTCCGCTGATCCGTACTCGTCTGGCTGCGCGCGCGCGCGGCTTGCGCGGTAGCTTCGGGCGTTCGTGCAGTCTGTGCGCAAAAAGGAAAATGCTTGTTTTTATGCGGGGGTTGCGAGAGCAGGTGGGTGAGGAGGAGATGGAGAAGAGAAAGACGGAACTGCGTGCAGCCGCTCGTGGGCGTGGGTTTAAGTAGGCGGACGGCGCCGGTCGGGTTCAGAGACCGGTGTGGAGGCTTTGGTTACATGGCTCCAAGGGAAACTGACGTGCATAGGTGATTGTACTAATCACACTCGCACACCCACCAGGGACGGCTACGAGCCTAGTAGGAATTATGTCTTGGTCCATGGCTAGCTACATGGGCGTACGTTGGTACGTGAAGCTGAACAATCTGGGGCCGATCAATCCGCTTCTATAATTGGTGGTGGCTGCCTCGTGTCTTATACTCGACGGCACCATCTATAATGGGATTTGGTAGTGGTGCTCGCGCTAAGGCCCCTCCCAATGCCCCACCTTGTACAGGTGCTAAGCCTTTCACATAGGCAAAAAAATCTGATGTGGCATGTTATTTAAGAGGAGAGAGATGAGTGTAGTGACCTAGGAAGAAACAATGCTAATCGCGTGAAACCAGGCAAAACATTTTTAAAAAGAAAGTCCACCAATACATGAAGAGCTTTAGTTGCTAAATCATTAAATGAAGTAAGCTTAGCAACCATAAGCTAAGCACCTATGCATTGGGGAATATAGTTGCTAAGCTATTTAATGTGCTTAGCACCTCATCTAAGCATCCATGCATTGGCAGCAGCCTAATGTGTTTAGCCATCAGAGCCCAATGAATTGATGCATGCACGGTTGATACATCCAGCCCTTGAGGAATTGTTTCCCATGCTGAGAGCAACTCCAACGGGCCGATCCAAACGGACGGCGATTTTGTCCGCTTTTTGTCCGTTTGGGTCGGCCACCCGTCCGGCTTCCGCCTTGTTTTAGATTTGGGTTGGCAGTGCGCCCAAGGCGTCGACCCATATCTGTCAGCGTGACCGGCTGACCGCCCAATTTCAACAAATAGCTCATTTTTGCATTGCTTGTGAATTCAAACATATAGTCAAATAACATAGTTTCAACCGAATAAAATAGCATAGTTTTACAAGACGAATACAAGTAAAAATGTCTCACATAGTTTTGCAAGCCGAATAAAACGGCATCCTGTTTGCACTCGAAGTAGTCATCGTAGCCGACCACCCCCTCTGTAATATGGTTGAAAAGATGCCTACTCATACGGAAACGGCGGCGAAATTTCTGATGTTTGAACAACGGGTTTGTTGTGTCAAAGTAGTCCTTCCAAAGAAGGAAATGCCCGCTCTCTCGGTTGCGATTCAACACCGGAAGGTGGCCCGGATTGGAGCCACAGAACGCCTGGCGCTGGCTATTGAGGTAGTGATGGACCAACACGACAACCAGTATCTCCTCCTCGTCATCGGACGACGAATCGTCGGAGTCGCAAAGGAAATTGTGAAAAAAGAACTCGTCGCGGAGTCCATTTTGTACCTTGGCAAACTGTCGAACAACTTGCGGCGTTGACAAAGACGACGGACGGCGAAGGGAGTCAAGGCGCGCACGGACCAGCTAGCTGCCCTGTCGGCGTCTGACGAGCGTGCCGGTGAGGATCTGGCCGGGGACGACGAGGCGGCTTCTTGGCCGCGGTCGCGGCTGTGTCGGTGGGGAGGGGGGAGCATGGGTGGGAAGCAGTCGGTTCCCCGGCAGCAAGACGACAGTGGCAGGCGACGTGGGAGGTGGCGGCGTTGCTCAGCGGATGTTGCGGGCGCCGACAGCTGGCAGAGTCTCCGGAAAAATGGGCGGCAACGACGATGACGAAGGAGGCGGGCGTGATTGCTGTTGGATAGGGGGAGCCAATGTGCCACCGACCAGCAGGCCCGGAGGAAGGAGAAGGCGAGCGCGCACGCGTCCGTCTCGAGTATGCGCCGACGCAAATCCGGCTAAGAAATGGACCGGAAATGGGTCGCCCGCGGATGAAAAGCGAACGTGCTTCCATTTGGGTCGGCGCATTGGACCGACTTTTGTGTCCGCGCCGACCCAAACGGACGCCAGCGGACGAAATGGGTCGGCCCGTTGGAGTATTTTTTAGGGCAAAGCAAAAGCTTTATAGATTAAAGATGCTCAGGCATGTCACCTGAAGCACAAACAACCACTTGGGACGGTACATACGTGTCCCAGACCATACAGTTATTTGGTAAACACATACGGCCAATTTTAGCTAATTCCTGAGCTACGGAATTTGCTTCTTTCTTCGACACACCGAGATATATTTCTTGGAAAACCACATCTTGAGCTGAAACTTTATGTCCTCAATAGCAGCTGCAAACTGTGAGGAGTCCACCTTGTGAAGATTCAAAGCATCCGCTAAAAGCCAGGAATCTGTTTCGAACACCACTCTAATAGCACCAGGTCAGCTACTGTTGCCATTGCTTCAACCATGGCATTGACTTCAGCAGCAAAAGCGTCATGCACATACTCCTTCCTGCCTGCTCTAGCTGTGATAATTTGGCCTGAGCCATCTCTGGCAACTACACCCCAGCCACTGAATGAGTTCCCAGGCACGAAGGCTCCATCGAGATTCACTTTAAGCATATCATCGGCTGGGGGGTTCCATCTTGCCATTGGCACCTGTTTAATCTTAGGGTGGAAATATTGCGTGTACTCGAGGCTGCTAGACCTGGTGAATCGAGCCACACTAGCTGCTGGTGTCGGGAGCTTTCCCTCCGAGGGAGTCCTGGACTAGGGGGTGTCCGGATAGCCGAACTATCATCTTCGGCCGGACTCCTGGACTATGAAGATACAAGATTGAAGACTTCGTCCCGTGTCCAGATGGGACTTCCCTTGGCGTGGAAGGCAAGCTTGGCGATACGGATATGTAGATCTCCTACCATTGTAACCGACTCTGTGTAACCCTAACCCTCTTCGGTGCTTATATAAACCGGAGGGTTTCAGTCCGTAGGACGAACAACAATCATACCATAGGCTAGCTTCTAGGGTTTAGCCTCTCTGATCTCGTGGTAGATCTACTCTTGTACTACCATATCATCAATATCAATCAAGCAGGAGTAGGGTTTTACCTCCATCGAGAGGGCCCGAACCTGGGTAAAAACATCGTGTCCCTTGTCTCCTGTTACCATCCGCCTAGACGCACAGTTCGGGACCCCCTACCCGAGATCCGCCGGTTTTGACACCGACATTGGTGCTTTCATTGAGAGTTCCTCTGTGTCGTCATCTTTAGGCCCGATGGCTCCTTCGATCATCAACAACGATGCGGTCTAGGGTGAGACTTTTCTCCCCAGACAGATCTTCGTATTCGGCGGCTTTGCACTGCGGGCCAATTCGCTTGGCCATCTGGAGCAGATTGAAAGCTACGCCCCTGGCCATCAGGTCAGATTTGGAAGTTTGAACTATACGGCCGACATCCGCGGAGACTTGATCTTCGACGGGTTCGAGCCACAGCCAAGCGCGCCGCACTGTCACGATGGGCATGATCTAGCTCTGCCGTCGGACAGTGCCCTGGAGGCCGCACAAGCGTCCGCTCCGACCCTTAGCTCGGAGCCGACTGCGCCGATCGAGGATGGGTGGCTGGACACCGCCTCGGGGGCTGCTATCTCTACGGCGATTGAGCCGAACCCCAACCCTGTCCTTTGCGAAGCTCGTGACTCCAAGGTGCTGGACTCCTCTCTGGACTCCGAACCTTCCGCGCCCCTGCCAATCGAATCCGATTGGGTGCCGATCATGGAGTTCACTGCTACCGACATCTTTCAGCACTCGCCCTTTGGCGACATCCTGAATTCGCTAAAGTTTCTCTCTTTAACAGGAGAGCCCTGGCCGGATTATGGTCAGGACGGTTGGGATGCGGATGACGAAGAAATTCAAAGCCCACCCACCACCCACTTCGTAGCCACTGTCGATGACTTAACCGACATGCTCGACTTCGACTCCAAAGACATCGATGGTATGGACGACGATGCAGGAGACGACCAAGAACCAGTGCCTACAGGGCACTGGAAGGCCACCTCATCATACGACATTTACATGGCGGACATCCCAAAAGATGGGAATGGCGATGGAACAACGAAGGATGACCCTTCCAAGAAACAGCCTAAGCGCCGGCGTCAGCGACGCCGATCTAAATCCCGCCACAGCAAAAATGGTGATTCTAGCACGGGAGATAATAACACCCCGGACAGTGCCGAAGACAACCCCCTCCAGCAGGATTCAGCGCGGGAGGATGGAGAAGCCAGCCCTCATGAGAGAGCGGCAGACAGAGAGGTAGAGGACGATAATTACATGCCTCCCTCTGAAGACGAGGCAAGCCTCGACGACGACGAATTTGTCGTGCCTGAGGATCCCGTCGAACAAGAGCGTTTCAAACGTAGGCTTATGGCCACGGCAAGCCGCCTCAAGAAAAAGCAGCAACACCTTAGAGTTGACCAAGACTTGCTAGCCGATAGATGGACTGAAGTCCTTGCGGCCGAAGAGTATGAACTCGAACGCCCCTCCAAGAGCTACCCAAAACGCAGGCTGCTACCCCGATTAGAGGAGGAAACACCTAAACCTACATCACCAGCGCATAATACGGCCGACCGGCCACCTCGTGGCCGTGACAGAGAGGCCTCTCGGCCCCACACTCAAGCCGCACCCCGGCGCCGCTCAAAAAATACCAAGGCGCGGGAAAATGCGCCAGACCTGCGGGATATACTTGAGGACAAGGCAAGGCAAACAAGATCGATCTACGGATCGCGTGCGCGCCGCACAATACGTGATGATAACCGTCATGCCGGATATGGCAATTACGGCCGGGCCGAACACAATAGACACAGCTCATTTGAGCTAATTCGTGATATAGCCCAATACAGAGGCGCCGCACACCCACTATGCTTCACAGACGAAGTGATGGATCATCAAATCCCTGAGGGTTTCAAACCCGTAAACATTGAATCATACGATGGCACAACAGATCCTGCGGTCTGGATCGAGGGCTATCTCCTCCATATCCACATGGCCCGCGGCGATGATCTACACGCCATCAAATACCTCCCACTCAAGCTTAAAGGGCCAGCGCGGCATTGGCTTAACAGCTTGCCAGCAGAGCCAATCAGTTGTTGGGAAGACCTGGAAGCTGCATTCCTCGACAACTTCCAGGGCACCTATGTGCGACCACCTGACGCCGATGACCTAAGCCACATAATTCAGCAGCCAGAAGAATCGGCCAGACAATTCTGGACATGGTTCCTAACCAAGAAAAATCAAATCGTCGACTGTCCGAATGCAGAGGCCCTTGCAGCCTTCAAACATAACATCCATGACGAGTGGCTTGCCCGGCACCTAGGACAGGAAAAGCCAAAATCCATGGCAGCCCTCACAACACTCATGACTCGCTTTTGCGCGGGAGAGGACAGTTGGCTAGCTCGTAGTAACAACATGACCAAGAGCCCTGGTAATTCGGATACCAAGGACAGCAACGGCAAGTTGCGTCGCAACAAGCACAAGGGCCGCATTAATGGCGATAATGCTGAAGATACGGCAGTCAATGCCGGATTCAGAGGCTCTAAACCCGTTCAGCGGAAAAAGCCATTCAAAAGAAATACTCCGGGCCCGTCCAATTTGGACCGAATACTCGATCGCTCGTGCCAGATACACGGCACCCCCGAAAAGCCAGCCAATCACACCAACAGGGATTGTTGGGTGTTCAAGCAAGCAGGCAAGTTAACTGCCGAAAACAATGACAAGGGGTTGCATAGCGATGACAAGGAGGAGACCCGGCCGCCGAACAATAGAGGACAGAAGGGTTTCCCCCCACCAGTTCGGACGGTGAACATGATACACACAACCCACATACCCAAAAGGAAGCGGAAGCGTGCACTAAGGGACGTATATGCGATGGAGCCAGTCGCCCCAAAGTTCAATCCGTGGTCCTCCTGCCCGATCACTTTTGATCGAAGGGACCACCCCACTAGCATCCGCCATGGTGGATTCGCCGCATTGGTTCTAGACCCAATCGTTGACGGATTTCACCTCACTAGAGTCCTGATGGACGGCGGCAGCAGCGTGAACCTGCTTTATCAGGATACAGTGCGCAAGATGGGCATAGACCCCTCAAGGATTAAACCCACAAAGACGACTTTCAAAGGCGTCATACCAGGTGTAGAGGCCAACTGTACAGGCTCAGTTACACTTGAAGTGGTCTTCGGATCCCTGGATAACTTCCGAAGCGAGGAGTTAATCTTCGACATAGTCCCGTTCCGTAGCGGCTATCATGCACTGCTCGGGTGAACCGCATTTGCAAAGTTCAATGCGGTGCCGCACTACACATACCTCAAGCTCAAGACGCCAGGCCCTCGAGGAGTCATTACGGTCAACAGAAACACCGAATGCTCTCTCCGAGCGGAGGAGCATACAGCAGCTCTCGCGGCGGAAGTACAAAGCAGCCTTTCAAGGCAATTCTCGAGTCCGACTGTTAAGCGGCCGGACACCGTCAAGCGCGCCCGAAGTAACCTACAACAAGACCGCCTGGAACATTCCGAGCACGCGTAGCAATGCGGCCCCAACCCCAGCCCTTGCGAAATTGCGAAACCAGTACTACGCGTACAAAATTATGCTCTGGAAATACCATGGGCATAGGGGGAGGGGCATGACCACAGCAGGCCCAGAATGCGGCTCAACCGCACCAGGGGCTCCCAATTGTGTCATTCTTCTTTTTTTTCTCTTACTTTCAGGACTCCTTTTTCAAGAAGCCCTGTCTGGTAGTAGAATTGCCGAACACACGATGCAACAGCTAGGGAAGCAGAAAGCTACGTCGAGTGTACAGGTGGTCTCTATAACGAGCAGTATACTTGTTTTACATATCATCCCGCAGCACGCTCCTGGAGGGCGACATGTCAAATAGTCCCGTCCCTTGCTTATCGCACTATTTGTATCGTTCTGCTTTTACCGCAGCTTTTTTAATAAACAATGCACAGCTTTTGCCTATTATTGCATTCCTTTTTTTTATCTATATATGTTCACTTATGACATGTTGCATCCATACGCTTTGGTACGGCCAAATACACCAGGGGCTTAAGTTCCCCAAAATATGGTGTGATAAGTCCGAACACTTTCACAAGTGCGGCACCCCGAACTTATAGCATTATATGCATCGGCTCCTAATCATGTCTTGGGTCAATAGTTGGGTTTGCCCGGCTGCCATGTTTTGGTACCTTACGTTCCGTTATATCGGCTAAGGTAGTGCTGGGAGAACCACTACGATTGTGCCCCGGTTGAGCTGGGTTAAGCACCTCAGTGGAGAAAGCTAAAACTGACCGTCATGATGGGGCGAGAGCCGGTCGCTGTTCGAGAGGTTTCTTCGAGTCCCCAAAGACTTATGCCGCTTAGAGCGAGGAGTCGGCTTTGTCCGGCCTAGGCATGGATAGCGCCCCGAACTCGGTCTTCCGAATACTAGGGGCTTCGCCGAAATTTAAAATTATAGAATTATATGGCTAAGTGAGAGTGTTCAAGCATTACAGTCCAGTTGCCTTGTTCGTTGTGTTGAGCGCCTCCCTCGAAGGACCCAAGAATGGGAAAAAGAGCGCTCAAGTTTATCCCGAACACCCCAGCACTCGCGGCATGGGGGCAGAAGCCGACGACTCGCCATCTCTCAAATTTAATAAACGACCGCACAGAAGGTAATATTTTAAATTCACAAGCGTTGCTTAGCGCATATGAACAAGTTTTCAAGTGTACAAGATAACAAATGCGAGTTTATTCAAAAATTACATCTTTGGAGCATTCGCCCGCTACAAGGCGGGCACCCTTCAGGACGCCCGCATAATACATCTCGGGCGTACGATACTCCCTACCCGGCGGTGGAGCGTCCGTCACAAGCTTCTCACCGTCCATCTTGCCCCAGTGCACTTTAGCACGGGCAAGGGCCCTACGGGCACCTTCGATGCAGACGGAGCGCTTGACGACTTCAATCCATGGACAGGCGTCCACCAGCCGCCTCACCAGCCCGAAGTAGCTCCAAGGTATGGCTTCTTTAGGCCATAGCCGGACTATGAGGCCCTTCATGTACTGTTCGGCCACCTTATGGAGCTCGACCAGCTGCTTCAGCTGGTCGCTCAAGGGCACCGGGTGTCCGGCCTCAGCATACTGAGACCAGAACACCTTCTCCGTCGAGCTCCCCTCCTCCGCCCGGTAGAACGCAGCCGCGTCGAACACACTGCGGGGCAGATCTGCGAATGCTCCTTGAGAGCTCTGGATTTGGGTAAGTAACAAGTAATTCACTTTCACATGCTTGCTTTGCATGAAGAATGCCTAACCCGCCGCTATCTTCTTTATTGCTTCAATTTCCTGGAGGGCTTTTTGGGCTTCGGCCTTAGCGGCTTTGGCGCTATCAAGAGTCGAGGCGAGCTCGGACTCTCGGGTCTTTGAGTCACGCTCCAAATTCTCGTGTTTTTCCACGAGAGCCTGGAGCTCTTGCCGCACCTCGGCCACCCGCGCCTCCTGCTTCTCTCGCTCGGTGCGTTCCGCGGCCGCATTGCTTTCGGCCTTGGACACCGCTTCCTTCAGGGTTGCCACCTCGTTCATGGCCCCCTGCAATTCCCACGTTATTCCTGTTATTTTTTGCAACCGCATCTTTTATATACTTCCATAAGGTATTACTTACCTTCCTTGTCCTCGAGCTGCTTCTTGGCAAGGCCGAGCTCGTTCTCGGACCGCTCGAGGTTCTGCTTCAATGCATTGACCTCCGCAGTCAGTGCGGCAGAGGTCAGCACCGCAGCCTGCATTCCCATATTGACATGCTTATGTTAGACTCCTACGTATATCTTTCTAGATCCTCAGTTCGGCTTTTCTTTCCGAACAACAAACTGAGCATCAGGGGCTACTGTCTATGCGGTAATATTTTTACATATCTTAATACATACCTCAAAGCCTATTAGAAGGCTGGTACAGGCTTCAGTCAGCCCGCACTTGGCGGACTGAACTTTCTGGATCACCACACTCATAACAGTGCGGTGCTCCTCGTCGAGGGAGGCACCGTTAAGCGCCTCCAGCAAATTATCCGGCGCCTCCGGTTGGACGGAGGTCACCGGTGTTGCAGTCTCGCCCTTCTTACGAAGGGTCCGCCCGCCGGACTCCGGAACCACTGAAGGTTCCGGTGCGGAGTCCGGCCCAGGGCCGGACTTAGAGCCCATTGGGGTTTGATCCCCCTTATGCCGGAGTCCGGGAGGTTTCCTTGCGGCGCCTCCGGGGCCTCCTCCTCCTGGCTGGGCCCCTTTTGGGACCCCACCTCAGCGTCATCAGCGCGAGGAGAGGAGGCGGCCGGAAGTGAAGTGCTATTCACGTCCGACGGAGCCAGGGAGCCGCTCGTTGAAGTGTCGAGCCCGTCCTTGGGCGGGCTGCAGGGTTATATTCGGCGTTAAGAGATTCTATGCGACAAATGAAACACCATGAGTTATTCTGGTATCCGGACACTTACGATGTCACCAGGGGCTTAGTCCTCGGTGGCCACTCCTCTTCGCCGTCGTCGGTGTTGGTGGAGTAGTCTCGAGGGAGGGTCCTTCCCTTCTTGGACCCTTCGGCCTCCCCCGTTGGGGCGGCCTTCCTTTTCTTCTCTCCCCCCACTGGGGGAGAGGTCTCTTTTTTCTCCTCCTCGTCTTCGCGGGAGGAGTCCGCCTCGGAGTCATCGGACGATGAGTCCGATAACACTTGACGCCGAGAACTCTTTCGGGTTCCCGTGGCCTTCTTCTTGGCCTTCTTCTCCAGCACCGTGTAAGGTGCCGGAACCAGCAGCCCCGTTAATCGGGCGTCCGCTAGGTATTCTGGCAAGGGAGCCGGACAGTTAATCTGCCCGAACTTCTTTTGCCAAGCCTGTCAAAGGTAAGGGAGTTTAGATCCCACATAGAGTCAAACTATGGAAAATAAGTGTCCTGTAAAGGGTAAAATAGCTCACCTCGCTGGCTTGACGCTGTGAGCTGAATCCGCGATCTTCGGTAGCGGATGCGAGAGCCTCGGCGCCCTTGAACAGCACCTTCCAGGCATCTTCGTATGTAGTGTCGAAGAGCCTGCTCAAGGTTTGGTGCTGTGCCGGATCAAACTCCCACAAGCTGGAGGCCCATTGTTGGCACGGGAGGATCCGGCGGATGAGCATGACCTGGACTACGTTGACAAGCTTGATCTTCTTGTTCACAAGGTTTTGGACGCAGGTTTGGAGTCCGATCAGCTCCTCCGAATTACCCCATGTCAGGCCCTTCTCTTTCCAGGAGGTGAGCCGTGTGGGGATGCCAGATCGGAACTCGGGGGCCGCTGCCCATTCAGGGTCACGCGGCTCGGTGATATAGAACCACCCCGATTGCCACCCTTTGATGGTTTCCACGAAGGAGCCCTCGAGCCATGTAACATTGGGCATCTTGCCCACTACCTTCGGCTTGACATTGAAGGTCTTCAGCCATAAGCTGAAGTGGAGCTCGATGCGGAGGAAGGCCTCACACACGACGATGAACGCCGAGATGTTGAGGATGAAATTCGGGGCCAGATCATGGAAATCCAGGCCGTAGTAGAACATGAGCCCCTGGACAAATGGGTGAAGTGGAAAACCTAGTCCGCGGAGGAAGTGGGTGAGGAACACCACCCTCTCATGGGGCCCGGGGGTGGGGATGAGCTGCCCCTTTTCGGGAAGCCGATACGCGATGTCGCTGGACAAGTATCCGGCCTTCCGCAGCCTTTTGATGTGCCCCTCCGTGACGGAGGAGGCCATCCACTTGCCTCCCGCTCCGGACATGGCTGGGGAAGGTTGAGGCGAGATGTGCGGACTTGGGTGCTGGAGCTCGAGTGCGCGGAAATGGATAAGCAAAAGAGGAAGAAGGTGTAGGTAAAAAGGTGGATCCTTATCCCCTTATATGGACGGACGAAACTATGCATCCCCACCAGCCTGATAAAAATCGCTTATCTCCCAAGCGCCGTAATCAATGGCGCGGTTGGGTTACCCACGCCCGTATTGATGAGAATCCTGGAATAAGGGGACATGATCTCTGCCTTGACAAGACGTGCCAAGTAAACCGCCTCGCTAAACGCGCTGAGGTGGAACAGTAAAAACGATTCGAATAAAGGCTTGGCTGTGGTGTGATGTCACGCCACGGAATACGTCAGCAGATTGAACTTGTGTAAATATTATTCTCTCTATGGTGGTATGTGGAACTTATTTTGCAGAGCCGGACACTATCCTTGTGTTCAAAATCTTCTATGAAGTATTTGGAGGAGGAACCCGCCTTGCAATGCCGAAGACAATATGCGCGCCGGACTCGTCGTCATTGAAGCCTGGTTCAGGGGCTACTGAGGGAGTCCTGGACTAGGGGGTGTCCGGATAGCCGAACTATCATCTTCGGCCGGACTCCTGGACTATGAAGATACAAGATTGAAGACTTCGTCCCGTGTCCGGATGGGACTTTCCTTGGCGTGGAAGGCAAGCTTGGCGATACAGATATGTAGATCTCCTACCATTGTAACCGACTCTGTGTAACCCTAACCCTCTTCGGTGGTTATATAAACCGGAGGGTTTTAGTCCGTAGGACAAACAACAATCATACCATAAGCTAGCTTCTAGGGTTTAGCCTCTCTGATCTCGTGGTAGATCTACTCTTGTACTACCCATATCATCAATATCAATCAAGCAGGAGTAGGGTTTTACCTCCATCGAGAGGGCCCGAACCTGGGTAAAAACATCGTGTCCCTTGTCTCCTGTTACCATCCGCCTAGACGCACAGTTCGGGACCCCCTACCCGAGATCCGCCGGTTTTGACACCGACACCCTCCCTTACTTTGTTCCGATTGTTCCACCAGTTCCACCACAAGGTAATAATGTGTACCCTCTTCTTCTCATCTATCGCCCACAAATAATCTAGCATTGCATGTACACCCTCGATCTGCTCAAGCTCCATCCTTTCTTTCTGAAGCGTGAGCTCACGCCATACTTCCTTAATTGCTTTGCACTTTATGAATAGATGACCTCCATCCTCCTCAGCTCGCCCATAGAAGAAACATTTAGTCTATTCAAGTTTCATCCCCCGCCTCACAGGTTATTGCATAGAGCCAATGCTTCGTGTTTCATCCTCCACACAAATAGTTGGATTTTCCTTGGGCATGGTAGGTTCCAGATTCTTTTCCAAGCAGGGTCTTCAGTCTTCTCGAAGTAGCCAGCCATGCTTGAGGACCCTCCTGGTGCTCTGTTTCGTGATTTCTTCGTCAGCTCTGTGTGCAATTTATACGCACTCTTCACGGAATGCTTGCCTTTGGGATTATAGTGCCATGCAGTGAAATAAAACACCCCTTCATGGAGCGGGATCTGCAGGATGTGCCTTGCATCGTCTGGTCAGAAGGTATCACGAACGAGCCACTCATCCCAGGTACCCGAGAGTGGGAAATAAGCTCGCTGACATGTGCTAAGAGGCTAGCTCCCCTTGGTGTAATAACCTGACATGACCAAGCCCTCGGGATCCAGGGGTCCGACCAAATCTGCACTTGGGCACCGTCACCAATCCGCCAAATATAACCTTGTTTGACAAGTCCCAGGCCCTGCAGAATACTCCTGCAGGAGTATGAGATACCGTCCCTCAGGCTGGCTTCCAATATATGACCTTGGGGGAAATACCTTGCCTTCAGCAATCTAGCACACAAGCTATCCGGATTCTGTAGTAGCCGCCATGCCTGTCTCGACAACATGTCCATATTGAAACTATGCATATCTCGAAACCCGAGACCACCCAAAGATTTCGGTTGGGTTAGCTTCTCCCAGTTGATCCAATGCGAGGTATTTTCTGTATCTTGTTGACTCCACCAAAACCGCCCCAACAAAGCATTCAATTCAGAGCAGAAGGTTTTTGTTAGGTGAAAACAAGACATGGCATAGGTGGGTATTGCTTGCGCCATAGTTTTAACCAAAGCCTCTTTACTTTCTTTTGCCAAGAGCCTTTCCTTCTAACCATATACACGTCCACATATGTTGCCTTTTATGTATGCAAATGCTTTCCTTCTAGACCGACCAATATGCACAGGCAAGCCAAGGTATTTTTCATTCCAATTCTCACTCTGAAGTTCCAAAGCTTGCTTAACTGAATCCTTGGCCGCCTGTTCTGTATTGTGACTGAACATAATTATTGACTTTTCGACATTGATGCACTGTCTAGAGCACTCCTCATACAGTTTTAGGATATTGTGCAATGCATTTGCTTCCTGTTGATTAGCCTTGAGTAGAAGAATGGAATCCTCAGCAAAGAAAAGATGTGACACAGGTGGAGCTGATTGGCAAACTTTGACACCACTGATCATCCTTTCCTCTTCGGCAGCATGCAGTAGTGCAGAAAGCCCTTCCGCACATATGACAAATAGATATGGCGACAAGGGGTCCCCCTATCTCAACCCTCGGGTGGGAAGGAATTGGTTGGTGAGTTTACCGTTCACTTTGATCTGGTACCCCACTGAAGTCACACATTTCATTATTAACTCGACCCATCCTCTCTGGAAACCCAACTTTCGTAGCATCGCCTCCAAGAAGTGCCACTTGACCCTGTCATAGGCCTTACTCATGTATGCCTTCACTACCGCATAGCCATCCTTCCCGCTCCTCTTATTCAACAAGTAGTGTGAGATCTCATAAGCAATTAACACATTGTCAGTGATCAATCTTCCAGGCACAAATGTGCTTTGATTATCGGAGATGATATCCGGCAGCACCATCTTCAGGCGGTTTGCAAGGACTTTTGACACTAGCTTGTACAACACATTACATAGGCTGATAGGGCGTAAATCTTTAATTCTGTTTGGGTTCTTTACCTTCGGAATAAGAACCACAAGGGTATTGTTCCATCCTTTCGGCATATCGCCCGCCCCCCCACAAAACTTTCGGTACCTCCTCAGCAACATGGTCTCCCGTGAACTGCCAATGTCTCTTGAATACTATGGAAGGCATGCCATCAGGCCGCGGGGCCTTCAAATCGCCGATATGATCTAGAGCTGCCTTGACCTCCTCCCTGGTGAATTCTACCTCTAGTATGGCATGCATTGCAGGGGTCACCCTCGGTTTGACTTTGTTGATGAGCTCCGTGGTGCGGTTGCTGGTGGTGGATGTGAATATTTCCTGGAAAAATGAACACACATAGTTAGTTAAAGCCTCCTCTTCCTTCAGCACCACCCCATTCTCCATTCTCAGCTCCTTTATTGTATTTGCTCCCCTCCTCCCCATGGCTACGGCTGTAAGGTATTTTGGATTCCTATTCCCATCTTTCAGCCACCATGCATGAGCTCTCTGTTTAAGTTGTGTGTGTCTCTTCTCTTCTAACTCCTCCACTAGACCCCTCAGCCGCGCCTCCTCTCTCACCTTACATTCAGACACAGGTTCCATCATACATCTTTCTAACTCCTTTTGAGCCTTCTTCAGTCTCCCTTCGAGCTCCTCTATTACCTCTCTACTCCATCTAGGCACTCTTCCAGCAATAGCACGCAATGCATCAGTCACTCCTACTCCCCCCCGTATTCCATCTCTCTTCCCACGCGTGTCACACTTCCTCAGAGCATCCATCCTCATGTAACCAGCGTGCCTCAAATCAGAATCCCGTATCACCTCTCCTCCACTGTCGGCTACAGCCTTCTGTATGTGCCAGTATGGGTCTGTGGTCAAAGTGCCTCGGTTCTCCACTAACAACAGTGAAGTTTGGAAACTTTGTGGACCACTCCTCATTCGCGGTGGCACGATCAAGTCGCTCCCTGATATAGGTACTCAACTCTTTGCTATGGTTCCTCCGTGTAAAAATATCACCTTCGTAGCCCAAATCTTGAAGCTCACAAAAGTCTAATGATTTCTTGAATCCATTCATAAGATGTTGGGCTCGTTCTGCACCTTCCTCCTTTTCCGGACTTGCAAGAATTTCGTTGAAGTCTCCTAGACAGAGCCAAGGCCTATTGTCTTGGTGTTGCTGTTTTAGCAGTTTACGAGTTCTCCACGTCTCCTTCTTTCGCTCTGTTTCAGATTCTCCGTATACTCCTGTTAATCTCCATACCGAACCATCCACCTTTGTAATATCCACATCAACATGCCTCCTTCCATAAGATCGCAGCGTTGCGTTAATTTCCCTTCTCCAAAATAAAACTACTCCTCTACTCCTCCCCTCCCCCTTCCACGCCAGCATATTAGGAAGCCCCAGCATCCATCAAAACCGGTCCAGTTCCTTCTCATCCAACCTCGTCTCACATAAAAACAACACATTCTCACTTCCCCCTCATTGTCCACAGGGCCCGAAGTGTGCTGCACCTCCTTCATATTGCCTTCCTTGCTTGATACCTGAGGGAGTCCTGGATTAGGGGGTGTCTGGATGGCCGTACTATAGCCTTTGGCCGGACTCCTGGACTATGAAGATACAAGATTGAAGACTTCGTCCCGTGTCCGGATGGGACTTTCCTTGGTGTGGAAGGCAAGCTTGGCGATACAGATATGTAGATCTCCTACCATTGTAACCGACTCTGTGTAACCCTAACCCTCTTCGGTGCCTATATAAACCGGAGGGTTTTAGTCCATAGGACAAACAACAATCGTACCATAGGCTAGCTTCTAGGGTTTAGCCTCTCTGATCTCATGGTAGATCTACTCTTGTACTACCCATATCATCAATACTAATCAAGCAGGAGTAGGGTTTTACCTCCATCGAGAGGGCCCGAACCTGGGTAAAAACATCGTGTCCCTTGTCTCCTGTTACCATCCGCCTAGACGCACAGTTCGGGACCCCCTACCCGAGATCCGCCGGTTTTGACACCGACATTGGTGCTTTCATTGAGAGTTCCTCTGTGTCGTCATCTTTACGCCCGATGGCTCCTCCGATCATCAACAACGATGCGGTCCAGGGTGAGAATTTTTCCCCGGATAGATCTTCGTATTCGGCGGCTTTGCACTACGGGCCAATTCGCTTGGCCATCTGGAGCAGATTGAAAGCTACGCCCCTGGCCATCAGGTCAAATTTGGAAGTTTGAACTATACGGCTGACGTCCGCGGAGACTTGATCTTCGACGGGTTCGAGCCACAGCCAAGCGCGCCGCACTGTCATGATGGGAATGATCTAGCTCTGCCGCCAGACAGTACCCTGGAGGCCGCACCAGTGTCCGCTCCAACCCTTAGGTCGGAGCCGACTGTGTCGATCGAGGACGGGTGGCTAGACACCGCCTCGGGGGCTGCAATCTCTACGGCGATCGGGCCGAACACCATCCCTGTCCTTTGCGAAGCTTGTGACTCCAAGGTGCCGGACTCCTCTCCGGACTCTGAACCTTCCGTGCTCCTGCCAATCGAATCCGATCGGGCTCCGATCATGGAGTTCACCACCACGGACATCTTTCAGCACTCGCCCTTTGGCGACATCCTGAATTTAGTAAAATCTCTCTCTTTATCAGGAGAGCCCTGGCCAGATTATGGTCAACAAGGTTGGGATGCGGACGACGAAGAAATTCAAAGCCCACCCACCACCCACTTCGTAGCCACTGTCGAAAGTTTAAACGACGTGCTCGATTTCGACTCCGAAGAGATCAACGGTATGGACGACGATGTAGGAGATAAGCATGAACCAGCACCTATAAGGCACTGGACAGCCACCTCATCTCACGATGTATACATGGTGGACACACCTAAAGGAAGCGACGACGAGGAACAACGGGATGCCACGAGGGATCATTCCCTTGAAAAGCAGACAAAACGGCGACGTAAGCGCCGCTCAAAATCCCGCCTCGACAAAGACAGCAGCCATACAGACCCAGCCATAGAGCAAGGCGAACCGGTGGACGGCGAACATGCTATCGAGCAACCGTCCGAACAGGACAATATGGATAAACAATCCGTCCCCGGCGAAGATAACAGTCTGGGCGATCTCACGCCGGACAAGTTGCTGGAGCAGAAGAACGTCCACAAAAGGCTCGTCGCCACTGCGTGTAGCCTGAAAAAGCAGAAGCAGAAGCTCAAAACAGCAGAAGATGCGCTCAGAATCAGATGGAGCAAAGTACTCAACACCGCAGACAAATACGGCGATAGTCGCCGAACAAAGAGCTACCCGAAGCGAAAACTACTGCTCGAATTTGATGAGGAGGCCATAGAGCCCCCTCAATCAAAGAACAAGGAGACCACCTGGTCGGATAGATGACCCCATGGCAAACATAGAGCGGCAAACGGCGCCGCACACAAGCCGGCACGCGATCCGCACACGGATTCGCATAGAAAAGATGGCCCAGTTAGATCTATCTATGGGCCAAGAAAGCAAGCTCTAGTAAGCAATGCAAAACATCAAGTATCCGAATATTACGGTACACCTAAATATAGGGGTGCCGCACACCCCCTATGTTTCACCGATGAGGTTCTGGATTATGAATTTCCAGCAGGGTTCAAGCCCGTAAACATAGAGGCATACGACAGAACAACAGACCCTGGAGTCTGGATTGAGGATTACATCCGCCACATACCCTTGGCTAGAGGAGATGACCTCCACGCCATAAAATATTTACCCCTCAAGCTCAAAGGGCCAGCCCGGCATTGGCTTAAAAGCCTCCCCGAAAACACCATTGGAAGTTGGGAAGAGCTCGAGGATGCTTTTCGGGCAAATTTTCAAGGGACCTATGTTCGACCTCCGGATGCAGACGATTTAAGTCACATAACTCAACAACCCGGAGAGTCAGCCCGAAAATTCTGGAACAGATTCCTTACTAAAAAGAACCAAATAGTCGACTGTCTGGACACCGAGCCCTAGCAGCTTTCAAACACAATGTCCAAGACGAATGGCTCGCCAGACACCTCGGCCAAGAAAAGCCAAGAATAATGGCCGCATTAACAAGCCTCATGACCCACTTTTGCGCGGGAGAGGATAGCTGGCTGGCAAGATGCAATACCAGCGACCCAAGTACATCCGAAGTCAGGGATGGAAACGGGAAACCGCAACGCAGCAAGGACCAGCGTCGGACCAAGGGAAACAGCCCGAAGAGCACGACAGTCAACGCCGGATTCACAAGCTCTCGGCAGAATCATAAAAAACTGCCGCTTAAGGATAACAGGGACGAGCTATCTAACTTAAACAAAATCTTAGACAAGATATGCCAAATCCACAGTACTCCCGGGAAGCCTGCAAACCATACCCACAGAGATTGTTGGGTCTTCAAGCAGTCCGGCAAACTCAACGCCGAACACAAGGGGCTCGACACACCAAGTGAGGACGATGACGAACCCCACAAGCAGAGCACCGGAAAACAAAAGAATTTCCCAGAAGAAGTCAAAACATTTAACTCACTTCACGTGACAAAAGGGAAAAATAGAGCGGCGCCCATAGAGGTACACGCCATACGGTCTATCCCAGAGGAGTCCCGCCACTGGTCGTTAAATCCAATCACCTTCGACCATCAGGACTACTCTAGAAGTATCCGGAATGCAGGATGGACTGCCTTGATATTAGATCCGATAATTGATGGACTCCAATTTACACAAGTCCTAGTGGACGGCGGCAGTGATCTAAACCTGCTATACCAGGACACAATCCGCAAAATGGGGATAGACCCAACCAAAATTCGCCATAGCAACACTTCCTTTCAAGGGGTAATGCCAGGCCCATATGCCCATTGTACAGGCTCTCTACTGCTAGAAGTTGTGTTCGGCTCACCCGACAACTTCCGCCGCGAAAAGTTAACCTTCCACCTCGCCCCATTTACAAGTAGTTACCAAGCACTACTGGGACGCGAAGCTTTCGCCCGCTTGAACGCAATACCGCATTATGCATCCCTTACACTTAAAATTCCCGGTCCGCGAGGCATCATATCCTTAAAGGGAAATATTAAGTGTTCCTCGAGCGCGGAAGATTGTGTGACTGCCTTGACAGCCAAACACTAAACTGGCTTTACTAATCAAAGCACCTAAACAGGTCGTCCAGACCCCGGACACGGTTAGATGAGTCCGGCGTAAACATACAAGGGCTTACTAGCCGCATACCCCCGCACAAGGGGCTCCGCGCCTGTACAACAAGAGACAATAAAGCTCAATCTTATTCATTTTTTAAATTGTACTTTGTTTATTTAATATAACGTACACTTTCGCACGATCTTTTTCAACTAAGTTCCTCTTTTACATATGAACACCGTGCTACACCCGTCCAGGATACGGCACAACGGAGACACAGGCGCATACGTGCAATAGGGACCCGTGACAAGGATTCTTTTCAGATTAAGACCCTGCGTAAACCTTTTTTACTGTCTCTTGTTGATACACATCCCCTGGTTTCTTGCCATAACCAAGGAGGAGGCTGGCGTTTTGGCATGGGCCACGTCAGAATTTTGCACGTACCTGGACACCAGGGGCTTATTACCAAGGGCGTTGTTCGGCCTGTTTTCATAAAGACCGAATACCTTAGGGAGTGTTTGGCGTCTCGAGTTAGGCCTTATATGCATCAGCTCCGAATCATGTCTTTGGTCAAATGTTGGGTTTGCCCGGCTCCTGTGTTTTGCTGTCTTACGTTCCGCTCTATCGGCTAAGGCGGCACCAGGAGAACTACTGCGATTGTGCCCCGGATCGGCCAGGCGAGCACCTCAGTAGAGAAAGCCGAAAACTGACTGTCATGATATAGCGTGAGACTGGTCAACCACTCGATGACCCGCTGGAATCTATAGGATTCCTCTGCATTGACGAAGGGCCGTTTCCCGGTCAGGCACATACGCGCCCCGAATTCGGGTGAGCGTGGTGCCCCTAGGGGCTATATAGTAGCCCCACTGTCAAACTCCTATGGCTAAGTGAAAGTGATAAAGCATTATAGTTCGGTTGCCTAGTTTGCTGCGCTACCACCTCCTTTATAGGACCAAGACGTTGGATCAAGTGTGAAAATGCACCTTTTGCAAACACCCCCGCATTATATGCGTGGGGGCTGAAGCCGAAGACTGCCATCTTTCAGGTTATATATACATATACATTAGCGGCCGCACAGGAGGTATTTTAATTCTTGAAAGGCACAAGTATAAAAGGCCTTCATATTCCATCGATACATTGTTTCACAATAATACATGTTATTCGAACATAATATCCTTCGAGCACTGCGTCTCTATTAAACGAGCGCCCTGCAGAACTTCCTGAAAATAGTGCTTGACAGGTACTCGGCTTCCGTCTGAATCTTGGGATGCAACATCGGTGGCCTTCATCTCCGCCCAGTATGTCTTGACACGGGCAAGAGCCATCCGTGCACCCTCTATGCATGCCGACCGCCTCATTGCATTGATATGCGGCACCCACCAAGGAACTGCTGCGCCAAGCCAAAATAACTCTTCGGCTCGGGCCTTTTCGACCACAAAAGACTCACGACATCCTTCATGGCAAGTCCAGATAACCTATTCAGCTCCGCCCATTCGGCCAAGCGATTGGTTAATGGAAGTAGGCGCTCTGGATTATGGAACTGCGACCAAAAAACCCTTTCCATTTTGTGATCTTTTTGATCTCGGAAGTGTTCGGCCGCGTCCGCGGCACTTGCCGCCAAGTCCAGATAAGCATCCTCCGCACTCCACAGCCGGTCCAACTGAGCATAATTAGGATCCATGAATTTCCTACGCGGCAGAAAGGGCTTTCCAGCCGCGATATCTCCGGCCTGACGCAGCTCTTCCTTCATAGCTCTCATCGCAGAGCGAGCATCCTTGGCCTCGGTAGTGGCCTTCCTCAGGTCCTCTTGCACCGCTTGATCTTCTTTTTCAAGAAGCTTGCAGCGGGTGGCAGCATTCTTCAACTTCACAGCCATCTCGGCCATTTCTTTCTTGCTTCGGCAGTGAGCAGCCTGTTCGGCTTTTAGCTCTTCGGCCGCCTTTAAGGCAGCCGCATTGCTACGTCTCGAGCTTGCGTTGGTTTTCCCCGAAGAGGTGAGGATGATGCAGCATAGTAGCATAAGTATTTCCCTCAGTTTTTGAGAACCAAGGTATCAATCCAGTAGGAGGTCACGCGCAAGTCCCTCGTACCTGCACAACACGATAGCAACTCGCAACCAACGCTTAGGGGTTGTCAATCCCTTCACGGTTAGTTACGAGAGTGAGATCTGATAGAGATAATATTTTTGGTATTTTTGATAGATAGATGCAAAGTAAAAAGTAAAGGCAAAGTAAAACAAAGCAAGTAAATAAAGTGATATAGATTGATATGATGAGAATAGACCCGGGGGCCATAGGTTTCACTAGTGGCTTCTCTCAAGAGCATAAGTATTCTACGGTGGGTGAACAAATTACTGTTGAGCAATTGATAGAATTGAGCATAGTTATGAGTATATCTAGGCAATGATCATGTATATAGGCATCACGTCTGTGACAAGTAGATCGAAACGATTCTGCATCTACTACTATTACTCCACTCATCGACCGCTATCCAGCATGCATCTAGAGTTTTAAGTTAAAAACAGAGTAACGCCTTAAGCAAGATGACATGATGTAGAGGGATAAATTCATGCAATATGATAAAACCCCATCTTGTTATCCTCGATGGCAACAATACAATATGTGCCTTACAACTCTTTCTGTCACTGAGTAAGGACACCGCAAGATTGAACCCAAAGCCATGCACTTCTCCTATTGCAAGAACTACCAATCTAGTTGGCCGAACCAAACGGATAATTCGAAGAGACTTGCAAAGATAACTCAATCATACATAAAAGAATTCAGAGAAGAATCTAATATTTTCCATAGATAATACTGGATCATAAACCCACAATTCATCGGTCTCAACAAACACACCGCAAAAAGAAGATTACATCGAATAGATCTTCACGAGAGAGGGGGAGAACATTGTATTGAGATCCAAAAAGAGAGAAGAAGCCATCTAGCTACTAGCTATGGACCCGAAGGTCTGAAGTAAACTACTCACACTTCATCGGAGGGGCTATGGTGATGATGTAGAAGCCCTCCGTGGTGGATGCCCCCTCCGGCGGAGCTTCGGAACAGGCCCCAAGATGGGATCTCGTGGATATAGAAGGTTGTGGCGATGGAATTAGGTTTTTGGCTCCGTGTCTGGTCTATTGGGGATACGTAGGTATATATAGGAGGAAGGAGTACGTCGGTGGAGCTCCGAGGGGCCCATGAGGTAGAGGGGCGCGCCCAGGAGGCACACCCTCCACCCTCGTGACCTCCTCGGAAGCTTCTTGGAGTAGGGTCCAAGTCTCCTGGATCACGTTCGGTGAGAAAATCATGCTCCCGAAGGTTTCATTCCATTTGGACTCCGTTTGATATTCCGTTTCTTCGAAACACTGAAATAGGCAAAAAACAACAATTCTGGGCTGGGCCTCCGGTTAATAGGTTAGTCCCAAAAATAATATAAAAGTGGAAAATAAAGCCCAATATAGTCCAAAACAGTAGATAAAGTAGCATGGAGCAATCAAAAATTATAGATACGTTGGAGACGTATCAAGCATCCCCAAGCTTAATTCCTACTCGTCCTCGAGTAGGTAAATGATAAAAAGAATTTTTGATGCGGAGTGATACTTTGGCATAATTTCAATGTAAATCTTCTTAATCATGGTATGAATATTCAGATCCGAAAGATTCAAGATAAAAGTTCATATTGACATAAAAATAATAATACTTCAAGCATACTAATCAAAGCAATCATGTCTTCTTAAAATAACATGGCCAAAGAAAGTTCATCCCTACAAAATCATATAGTTAGGCTATGCTTCATTTTCGTCACACAAAGATGTTCCCAACTTCTATACCCCCGATGACAAGCCAAGCAATTGTTTCATACTCAAATAATCTCAAACTTTTTCAACCTTCACGCAATACATGAGCGCGAGCCATGGATATAGCACTATGGGTGGAATAGAATATGATGATGGGGATTGTGTGGAGAAGACAAAAAAGGAGAAAGTCTCACATCAACGAGGCTAATCAATGAGCTATGGAGATGCCCATCGATTGATGTTAATGCAAGGAGTAGGGATTGCCATGCAACGGATGCACTAGAGCTATGAATGCTCAACAAAAGAAAACTAGTGGGTGTGCATCCAACTTGCTTGCTCATGAAGACCTAGGGCATTTGAGGAAGCCCATCGTAGGAATATACAAGCCAAGTTCTATAATGAAAAATTCCCACTAGTATAAAAAGACAACTTATGAGACTCACTACATGAAGAACAAGGTGCTACTTTGAAGCACAATATATGAGACTCACTACATGAAGAACAAGGTGCTACTTTGAAGCACAAGTGTGGTAAAAGGATAGTAACATTGTCCCTTCTCTCTTTTTCTCTCTTTTTTATTTATTTTTTTATTTTATTTTTTTATTTGGGCCTTTTCTTTTTTTTATGGCCTCTTTTTTTTATTTGGGCTTCCTTGGCCTCTTTTTTTTCCGTCCGGAGTCTCATCCGGACTTGTGGGGGAATCACAGTCTCCATCATCCTTTCCTCACTTGGGACAATGCTCTAATAATGATGATCATCACACTTTTATTTTTCTTACAACTCAACAATTACAACTCAAAACTAGAACAAGATATGACTCTATATGAATGCTTCCGGCGGTGTACCGGGATGGTGCAATGAATCAAGAGTGACATGTATGAAAAATAATGCATGGTGGCTTTGCCACAAATACGATGTCAACTACAAGATCATGCAATGGCAATATGACAAAAGTAAAGTATGTCATGATGAACAGAACGGTGGAATGTTGCATGGCAATATATCTCGGAATGGCTATGGAAATGCCATAATAGGTAGGTATGGTGGCTGTTTTGAGGAAGATATAAGGAGGTTTATGTGTGAAAGAGCGTATCATATCACGGGGTTTGGATGCACCGGCGAAGTTTGCACCAACTCTCAATGTGAGAAAGGGCAATGCACGGTACCGAGGAGGCTAGCAAAGGCGTAAAGGTAAGAGTGCGTACAAACCATGGACTCAACATTAGTCAAAAGAACTCATATACTTATTGCAAAAATTTAGAAGCCATCAAAAATCAAGTAATACGCACAATGCTCCTAGGGGGATAGATTGGTAGGAAAAGACCATCTCTCGTCCCCGACCGCCACTCATAAGGATGCACAAGTTAGGTACACTTCATGCTTCATATTTGTTACACAACTTTACCCATACGTGCATGCTACGGGACTTGCAAACTTCAACACAAGTATTTTTCAAATTCACAACTACTCAACTAGCACGACTTTGATATTATTACCTCCATATCTCAAAACAATCATTAAGCATTAAATTTATCTTAGTATTCAATTCACTCAAAAGAAAGTTTCACATATCTTGAATACTAAGTATATTAACATTAAACAAATTACCATGCTATTAATGACTCTCAAAATAATCTAAGTGAAGCATGAGAGATCAAGTTTCTTTAAAACAAATCCACCACCGTGCTCTAAAATATCTAAGTGAAGCACTAGAGCAAAAACTATCACGCTCAAAAAGATATAAGTGAAGCACTATGAGCAAAACTATCAAGCTCAAAAGATATAAGTGAAGCACTATGAGCAAAACTATCAAGCTCAAAAGATATAAGTGAAGCACATAGAGTATTCTAACAAATTCCAAATCATGTATGGCTCTCTCAAAAGGTGTGTACAGCAAGGATGATTGTGGTAGACTAACAAGCAAAGACACAAATAATACAAGACGCTCCAAGCAAAACACATATCTGGAAGTGGATGAAAGAGGGGATGCCTTCCGGGGCATCCCCAAGCTTTGAATTTTTGGTGTCCTTGGATTATCTTGTGGGTGCCATGGGCATCCCCAATCTTAGGCTCTTGCCACTCCTTGTTCCATAATCCATCAAAAGAATTCACCCAAAACTTGAAAACTTCACAACACAAAACTCAACAGAAATCTCGTGAGCTCCGTTAGAGAAAGAAAACAAAAGACTACTTCAAGGTACTATCATTAACTCATTCTTTATTTATATTGGTGTTAAAACTACTGTATTCCAACTTCTCTATGGTTTATAAACTAATTTACTAGCCATAGATTCATCAAAATAAGCAAACAACACACGAAAAACAGAATCTGTCAAAAACAGAACAGTCTGTAGTAATCTGTAACTAACGCAAACTTCTGGAACTCTAAAAATTCTACCAAAATAGGAAGTCCTGGAAAATTGGTTTATTGATCAGCAGCAAAAAGAATCAACGCAAAAGCACTCTCCAGTAAAAAATGACAGTTAATCTCGTGAGCGCTAAAGTTTCTGTTTTTCAGCAGAATCAAATCAACTATCATCGTAGGTTATCCTATAGGTCCTACTTGGCACAAACACTAATTAAAACATAAAACCAAATCCAAACAGAAGGTAGATGGATTATTTATTCCTAAACATAAGCAAAAACAAAAAACACAAAATAAAATTGGGTTGCCTCCTAACAAGCGCTATCTTTTAACGCCCCTAGCTAGGCATAAAAGCAAGGATAGATCTAGGTATGGCCATCTTTGGTAGGCAATCCATAAGTGGCTCTCGTGATACATTCATATGGTAATTTTATTTTCTTTCTAGGAAAGTGTTTCATGCATTTCTTTAAGGGAAATTGGAATCTAATATTCCCTTCCTTCATATCAATAATTGCACCAATCGTTCTAAGGAAAGGTCTACCAAGAATAATAGGACATGAAGGATTGCAATCTATATCAAGAACGATAAAATCTACGGGCACATAATTCCTATTTGCAACAATAATAACATCATTAATTCTTCCCATAGGTTTTTTAATAGTGGAATCCGCAAGATGCAAGTTTAGAGAGCAATCATCAAAATCACGAAAATCTAGCAAATCACATAAAGTTTTGGGAATAGTAGAGACACTAGCACCCAAATCACATAAAGCATGAAACTCAAAGTCTTTAATTTTAATTTTAATAGTAGGTTCCCACTCATGATAGAGTTTTCTAGGGATAGAGACTTTCAACTCAAGCTTTTCTTCATAAGATTTCATCAAGGCATCAACAATATGTTCGGTAAAGGCCTTATTTTGACTATAAGCATGAGGAGAATTTAACACAGATTGCAACAAGGAAATACAATCAATCAAGGAGCAATTTTCATAATTAAATTCCTTGAGGTCCAAAATAGTAGGTTTAGCAACATCACGGTTTCTATTTATTTCAATCCTACTTTCATCAATTTCATCATCAAGATCTAGAAACTCCGAATTCTTAGAATGCCTTCTAGGTAAGGGAAGATCATATTCAGATTCATCAAGATTCATATTGCAAAACAAATATTTAATAGGGGACACATCAATAACTTTCAGATCTTCATCTTGATTTTCATAGGATTTAGAAGAACATGCTTTAATAAAGGCATCTTTGGAAGCACGCATCCTAGCGGCTCTTTCTTTGCACTCGTCAATGGAAATTCTCATAGCTTTGAGAGACTCATTGATATCATGCTTAGGAGGAATAGATCTAAGCTTTAAAGAATCAATTTCAAGAGAAATTCTATCAATGTTCCTAGCCAAATCATCAACTTTAAGCAATTTCTCTTCAAGCAAAGCATTAAAATTCTTTTGTGAATTCATAAACTCTTTAACACTACTCTCAAATTCAGAGGGCATCTTATTAAAATTTCCATAAGAGTTGTTGTAGGAATTTCCATAATTATTAGAAGGATTGCTAGGATAAGGCCTAGGATTAAAATTCCCTCTATAAGCGTTGTTTCCAAAACTATTCCTACCAACAAAATTCACATCCATAGATTCATTATTATTCTCAAGCTAAGTAGACAAAGGCATATCATTGGGATCAAGAGGAGTATTTTTAAGAGCAAACATCTTCATAAGTTCATCCATCTTTTCACTCAAAACATTGATTTCTTCTATAGCATGCACTTTTTTACTAGAAGATCTTTTGGTGTGCCATTGAGAATAATTAACCATAATATTATAGCAATTTGTAGCATCTCCAAACGTAATTTCCATAAAAGTGCCTCCCGCGGCTGAATCTAAAAGATTTCTAGAAGCAAAATTCAATCCGGCATAAAAAATTTGTATGATCATCCATAAATTCAAACCATGAGTAGGGCAATTGCGAAGCATTAATTTCATTCTTTCCCAAGATTGGGCAACATGCTCATGATCAAGTTGTTTAAAATTCATAATATCGTTCCTAAGAGTGATGATCTTAGCGGGAGGAAAATACTTAGAGATAAAAGCATCTTTGCACTTGTTCCAAGAATCAATACTATTTTTAGGCAAAGACGAAAACCAAACTTTAGCACGTTCTCTAAGTGAAAACGGAAATGACTTCAATTTGACAATATTGTTATCCGTATCTTTTTTCTTTTGCATATCACACAAAATCCACAAAATTGTTTAGATGAGTAGCGGCATCTTCACTAGGAAGGACGGCGAATTGATCTTTCATAACAAGATTCAGCAAAGCGGTATTGATTTCACAAGACTCATCATTATTAAGAGGAGCAATCGGAGTACTAAGTAAATCATTATTGTTGGTATTCGAGAAATCACACAATTTGGTATTATCTTGCGCCATGGCAACAAGTAATCCAACACACAAGCAAACAGAAGAACGAGGAAAAGGCAACGGAAAGAGAGGAGGAGATTGGGAAAGAGAGGGCGAATAAAACGGCAAGGGTGAAGTGGGGGAGAGGAAAACGAGAGGCAAATGGCAAATAATGTAATGCGAGAGATAGGGATTGTGATGGGTACTTGGTATGTTGACTTTTGTGTAAGCCTCCCCGGCAACGGCGCCAGAAATTCTTCTTGCTACGTCTCGAGCTTGCGTTGGTTTTCCGCGAAGAGGAGAGGATGATGCAGCACAGTAGCGTAAGTATTTCCCTCGGTTTTTGAGAACCAAGGTATCAATCCAGTAGGAGGTCACGCGCAAGTCCCTCATACCTGCACAACACGATAGCAACTCGCAACCAATGCTTAGGGGTTGTCAATCCCTTCACGGTTACTTACGAGAGTGAGATCTGATAGAGATAATATTTTTGGTATTTTTGATAGATAGATGCAAAGTAAAAAGTAAAGGCAAAGTAAAACAAAGCAAGTAAATAAAGTGATATAGATTGATATGATGAGAATAGACCCGAGGGCCATAGGTTTCACTAGTGGCTTCTCTCAAGAGCATAAGTATACTACGGTGGGTGAACAAATTACTGTTGAGCAATTGATAGAATTGAGCATAGTTATGAGTATATCTAGGCAATGATCATGTATATAGGCATCACGTCCGTGACAAGTAGATCGAAACGATTCTGCATCTACTACTATTACTCCACTCATCGACCGCTATCCAGCATGCATCTAGAGTATTAAGTTAAAAATAGAGTAACGCCTTAAGCAAGATGACATGATGTAGAGGGATAAATTCATGCAATATGATAAAAAAACCCATCTTGTTATCCTCGATGGTAACAATACAATACGTGAACCCAAAGCCATGCACTTCTCCCATTGAAAGAACTACCAATCTAGTTGGCCGAACCAAACGGATAATTCGAAGAGACTTGCAAAGATAACTCAATCATACATAAAAGAATTCAGAGAAGAATCTAATATTTTCCATAGATAATACTGGATCATAAACCCACAATTCATCGGTCTCAACAAACACACCGCAAAAAGAAGATTACATCAAATAGATCTCCACGAGAGAGGGGGAGAACATTGTGTTGAGATCCAAAAAGAGAGAAGAAGCCATCTAGCTACTAGCTATGGACCCGAAGGTCTGAAGTAAACTACTCACACTTCATCGGAGGGGCTATGGTGATGATGTAGAAGCCCTCCATGGTGGATGCCCCCTCCGGCGGAGCTCCGGAACAGGCCCCAAGATGGGATCTCGTGGATACAGAAGGTTGCAGCGGTGGAATTAGGTTTTTGGCTCCGTGTCTGGTCTATTGGGGATACGTAGGTATATATAGGAGGAAGGAGTACGTCGGTGGAGCTCCGAGGGGCCCACGAGGTTGGGGGCGCGCCCTCCACCCTCGTGACCTCCTTGGAAGCTTCTTGGAGTAGGGTCCAAGTCTCCTGGATCACGTTCGGTGAGAAAATCACGTTCCCGAAGGTTTCATTCCGTTTGGACTCCGTTTGATATTCCGTTTCTTCGAAACACTGAAATAGGCAAAAAACAACAATTCTGGGCTGGGCCTCCGGTTAATAGGTTAGTCCCAAAAATAATATAAAAGTGGAAAATAAAGCCCAATATAGTCCAAAACAGTAGATAAAGTAGCATGGAGCAATCAAAAATTATAGATACGTTGGAGACGTATCACGCATCACTCTTTCTGGCCTGCTCCCTGGCTCGGGCGAGCTCCGCCCGAAAGTTCTCCATGGCAGCGGCACCATCTGCATTAAGCATACATGTTGTAAGGCACGACATTAGGCTACCTTACCAGGTGTCCACGGAGAAATTGCATACCTTGTGACTCGTCAAGTCGCCTATTGACAAGCGCGATGTCGGCATCCGCCACGTCAAGTTGCCGCTTTAGTTCGGCAAATTCATCAGTCCGGCTAGCCACCGGACCCTTCGCCACCTGTATAGGAAGGGCGACACCTTATACCTGGGATTATGATCCTTGGCGCGCTGTTATTTTTGACAACACATAGAGCCTCAGGGGCTACTATCTACACAGGGCGCATTTAAATGTGAAACTGTCAGAAGGTACATCATTTTGTGTACCTCAAAACCTGTCAGTAAACTTCTGACGGCTTCGTGCAATCCGCTCTCAACGGATGAAATCCTTTCAATCACCATACCCATTAACGCACGGTGATCTTCTGAGATAGACGCTCGCCCGAGCAGATCCTTCAGCTCCTCCGACCGTACACCAGGTGGTGCCGGACTCGTCCGATGGCCTTTTGCGAAGGCCGGACGCGGAGGGCTTTGAGGGGACCCACGACTGCCTTCCGGCCCTGCCAGACTCGGAGAAACCCTCCGCGACGACACCTCAGGGTCGCCCGCCTCGCAAGACGGTACGGCAGGGGGAGGCGTTTCGCTCTCTATCATCTCCGGACAAAGATCCCCCAAAGATGAGCTCTACTGAGAAGGGCTGAGATCCGAACTACAAGGTAAAATTTCGATTATCTTCATCAGAATAGGGTAGGGATATCCTTTAAAACAAAACTCCCCTTTTTTACTTACAGCTCGGTGGAGGGCTGATCCCCTTGGGGGCATAATGCGGCCGAGGCATCTCTCGGCGCAGGACCCTCTGACAAAGATTTCTTCTCCCGCTTTGAGACCATGGTCTCCGGGTCTTCAGAGACGGTCCTCTTCTTCCCTTGGATGGAGGGATTCTCGATCCCTCCTTTCCTGATAGCCTCCTTCGCGGAGGCGGTAGCTTCCTTGTTCCCCCCTTCACCTTCTTCCGAAGGCGCAACCTCCAGCATCCTGGTTAACACGGGATCCGGCGTGGTCTCAGGGAGGGGGGCCGGACACCTGATTAACTTTGCTTTCGCTATCCACTCCTGTTCAAGGGACCGCTCTTTTGAGGGCAAATTCATGATAAATATGGGATAGCGTGTCCGGGTACAGGGCTACTTACTTGAGTATCCGAGCGATTGCAGTTCAGACCTGCGTCCTCGGTCAAGTCCGGACACATCGTTTATGATCCGAAGAAAAGCTTGTACATCTCCACGGGCGTCACGCCCATAAAATGTTGGAGAGCTCGTGGTCCCTCCGGGTTAAATTCCCACAGGCGGAGGGGGCGACGTTTGCAGGGCAGGGAGCGACGAATCAGCATGACCTGCGCTACTACGACCAGAGTGATCTCTCTCTCTAGGAGATCTTGAATGCGGCCCTGCAGCAAGGGCACGTCCTTGAACGCCCCCCAGTAAAGTCCTTTATTGACCTATGACGTCAGGCGCGGTGGAGGACCCGAGCGAAAGGCAGTTGGCGCCACCCATTTGGTGCCCCTGGGAGCTGTGATATAAAACCACTCTTGTTGCCATAAGCCGAGCTCCTCTTGAAAAGAGCCCTCGGGCCACGGAGCATCATCATTCTTGCTTATAACAGCCCCTCCGCACTCTGCCTGCCGCCCCTTGATCATCTTCGGCTCCACTTTGAAGGTCTTGAGCCACAATCCGAAGTAAGGGGTAATGCGGAGGAAGGCTTTGCATACGACAATGAACGATGAGATGTGGAGGATGGACTCCGGATCCAAGTCATGAAATTCCAACCCATAGTAAAACATGAGCCCCCTCACGAAGGGGTCCATCGGGAAACCTAGCCCCCAAAGAAACTGAGACGCGAACACTACGCTTTTGCCAGGCTTGGGAGTGGGAATAACCTGCCCTTGGGCAGGCAGCCTATGCGAAATTTTGCCGGTTAGATACCTGGCATCTCTTAGCTTTAGCACGTCTTCTTCCGTAATGGAGGAAGGCATCCACCGGCCTTGCAGGTCGGAACCGGACATCATCGAAGGTCTGAAGCGCCTGAATCTGGAGCTTTGGGTGTTGGAACTCGAGGCAAGGGGCGGATTCGTTTGAGATTGAAAGAAAGGAGTGGAGCATTGGTCTCTTTATAAAGAGGTTGGATACCAAGAGCCTTCCCCGTGACCGTTCGGGACTTGTCTTCGATAGAGGAGATGTACCGACGGGCACGACTGGGTTACCCACGCCTGTATTAATGAGAATCCCAGAATAAGGGGACACGATCTCTACTTTGACAAGATGTTCCAAGGAAACCGCCTCGCTAAACGCGCTGAGGTGGAATAGTAAAAACAATTCGAATAAAGGCTTGGCCGTGGTGTGATGCCACACCACGGAATACGTCAGCAGATTGAAGTTGTGTAAATATTATTCTCTCTACGGTAGTATGTGGAACTTATTTTGCAGAGGCGGACACTATCCTTGTGTTCAAAATCTTCTATGAAGTATTCGGAGGAGGAACCCGCCTTGCAATGCCGAAGACAATATGCGCGCCAGACTCATCGTCATTGAAGCCTGGTTTAGGGGCTACTGAGGGAGTCCTGGATTAGGGGGTGTCCGGATGGCCGGACTATAGCCTTTGGCCGGACTCCTGGACTATGAAGATACAAGATTGAAGACTTCGTCCCATGTCCGGATGGGACTTTCCTTGGCGTGGAAGTCAAGCTTGGCGATACGGATATGTAGATCTCCTACCATTGTAACCGACTCTGTGTAACCCTAACCCTCTTTGGTGCCTATATAAACCGGAGGGTTTTAGTCTGTAGGACGAACAACAATCATACCATAGGCTAGCTTCTAGGGTTTAGCCTCTCTGATCTCGTGGTAGATCTACTCTTGTACTACCCATATCATCAATATTAATCAACCAGGAGTAGGGTTTTACCTCCATCGAGAGGGCCCGAACCTGGGTAAAAACATCGTGTCCCTTGTCTCCTGTTACCATCCGCCTAGACGCACAGTTCGGGGCCCCCTACCCGAGATCCGCCGGTTTTGACACCGACGTACCCCTTCGGCTCTCCCCTTTTTCGTCTTGACCGGCTCATCGACTTCCATACCATCACCTCCTCTCTTCCCACTTGACTGCATTTTTGTCTCATTTCTCAACCCTTCCTAAGTGCGTGGTTTTCTCCTGAACGTCCTACCACCTTTGTCCTTACCATTCTTCTGACTGTTTGGCCCTTCTGTCCTTCCCTCTCTCTTGTCTAAATCCCCTCTTATATGAGTTACCCCGGTGTGTCCATCTACAACCATGTTGCTACCTTCATTTCCTTTCACCAACGCCTTGGTAGGCTCCCCTTCAAAACTTAGTCTTTTCCCCACAGTCCCTTCATTTTCCTTCTGATCAACATTCCTTAGCTTGAGAGGGCTTGTGACTTCTGTCTCTTTCTCCTCTCTTTGCCCGGCATCAATTTTTGATAATAGTCCTTCCTTCCTCCAGGACGGCCCATCACTACCCGAGGATCCTCCTCCCTTACCCAGATTGTATCTCCTTCTTGCTCCAGCATTATAATCACCACCACCCGCTCTACCCCCACTCCACCTTCTGCTCCCATAACTACCTCTGCTATCACCTCCTCTTCCTCTTCCTCCCTCCTCCATCTTCTTGTTAAGCTCCTCGACTCTCATCCATGGTCCAAACTAGGGTGCTTCCCCCTTCGCTGGTTTGGTACTGCATTCCTTTTCATCGTGCCCTACTTTTCCACATGTGTAACAGAAGTCCGGTAAATATTCATAGTCAAATCTGCACCACAGAACCTTCTTCTTCTTTTCCCATCATCTCCATCATTACCTGCAGTCCCCTACTTTTCCACATTGTTCATGTTCAGTAAGAAGCCCCTCATTAGAGGTTGTTTGATGTTCAGCTTGACTTTCACTCGCGTATACTTCCCCACAGCCTTGCCATCATGTCCAACATCGACATCCATAAGCTCATGGAAATCTTTCCCTATCAGCTCTCCTGTCACTCTATCATCAGTCCCAGAGGTAGACCAAACACTCGGATCTACATAGGGATCAGATTAAATTCATATTCGCCCACTGTTTTGTCAGGGTCAAACTCCTCCATTACTAGTAGTTCTTTGTCAAACCACCACGTGCCATCCTCCAGCACCCTTCTCCAACCTGTAGCTTGGCGAAAAGTGAATAGGAAAGTGAAAGTGCAACTATCCCTGGGTGGTTTTGGTAATGATTAACAACATATAGCTCATTGAACTAATGCCATTTCAAGATAAATATTTCAAGAAAGTTCAGTGATTGGCATGGCATGGATTAGGAATGTGGACCCCTCAAAATGCTAAGGACAAAATATTGGCTCAAGCTCTAAAGTTCAAGACTCTACATTTTCTATTTTAGTGATCCAAGATCACATTGAGTCTATAGGAAAGCCATTACTATTAAAAGGGGATGAGGTGTTGCTTAATGGCTTGCTTGCTCAAAATGCTTAGTGATATGCTCCAAAGCCCTCAACCACTTTCTCATATCCACATATGTCCCAAACCAAAAGTCAAACTCGGCCCCGCTGATTTGATCCATCCGGCGCCACCGAGTTCATTTGACATAGCCACTGCCAGAAACCCTAGTCATTTCAGTCTCACCGATAGGGATCTCGGTCTCACCGAGATGGGATTGCAAATTCTCTGTTTCCCTTCGTAACGTTTGGGTCAAACCGAGATGACCGATCGGTCCCACCGAGTCTGCAATGCAAACTCCCTGGTTCCTTTTTGTAAAACGCTTCGGTCCCACTAAGGCGAGCGAATCGGTCCCACCGAGTTTGCTTGACCAACTCCCTGGTTTGCTTATTGCAAAAGCCGGTCCAACCGAGTTTGTGTAATCATTCAAGCCGAGAACGTTATGCCCTAACCCTAATGATATCGGTCCCACCGAGTCGACATGTCGGTCCCACCGAAATGCCTAACGGTCACATTATGAACTAAATCGGTTTGACCGAGTTTTCTGATTCGGTCCCACCGAGTTTGGTGAATTGTGTGTAATGGTTAGATTTTGTGTGGAGGCTATATATACCCCTCCACCCACTCCTCATTCGTGAGGGAAGCCATCAAAATGTGCCTACACTTCCAGCATTCATTTTTTGAGAGAGAACCACCTACTCATGTGTTGAGGCCAAGATATTCCAATCCAACCATATGAATCTTGATCTCTAGCCTTCCCCAAGTTGCTTTCCACTCAAATCATCTTTCCACCAAATCCAATCCTATGAGAGAGAGTTGAGTGTTGGGGAGACTATCATTTGAAGCACAAGAGCAAGGAGTTTATCATCAACACACCATCTATTACCTTTTGGAGAGTGGTGTCTCCTAGATTGGTTAGGTGTCACTTGGGAGCCTCCGACAAGATTGTGGAGTTGAACCAAGGAGTTTGTAAGGGCAAGGAGATCGCCTACTTCGTGAAGATCTACCCTAGTGAGGCAAGTCCTTCATGGGCAATGGCCGTGGTGCGATAGACAATGTTGCTTCTTCGTGGACCCTTCGTGGGTGGAGCCCTCCGTGGACTCGCGCAACCGTTACCCTTCGTGGGTTGAAGTATCCATCAACGTGGATGTACGATAGAACCACCTATCGGAACCACGCCAAAAACATCCGTGTCTCCAATTGCGTTTGCATACTCCAATCCCATCCCTTTACATTCTTGCAAGTTGCATGCTTTACTTTCCGCTGCTCATATACTCTTTGCATACTTGCTTGAACCATATCTTGATTGCTTGACTTGTGCTAAATTGCTAAAATCTGCCAAGAACTAAAATTGGGAAAATGTTAAGTTTTTATTTGGTCAAGTAGTCTAATCACTCCCTCTAGACATACTATCGATCCTACAATTGGTATCAGAGCTTCGGTCTCCATTTGCCTTGATTTCCATAGCTTTTGGTGATCATAGCCTTGGTTTCACAACCTAGGAGAGTATGGCGTCTAGCGAGGGAAACTACCACCGTAGAGGTCCTCACTTTGATGGTACTAATTTTGCTAGTTGGAAGAATAAGATGAAAATGCATATTCTTGGACATAACCCCGCCGTTTGGGCTATTGTGTGTATTGGCTTGCAAGGTGAATTCTTCGATGGGAGAGAACCGAACCGTGAAGCTACCGCGGAAGAGTTGAAGATGCTGCAATACAACGCCCAAGCTTGTGATGTCCTCTTCAATGGATTGTGCCCCGAAGAATTCAACAAAATCAGCCGCCTTGAGAATTCAAAGGAAATTTGGGATACTTTGATTGATATGCCCGAAGGTACCGACTCCGTCAAGGAATCCAAATTGGATGTGCTTCAAAGTCAACTTGACAAGTTCAAAATGAAGGATGGTGAAGGTGTTGCTGAAATGTACTCTAGGCTTGCTCTCATCACAAATGAGATTGCCGGCTTAGGAAGTGAAGAGATGACCGATAAATTCACCATCAAGAAGATCCTAAGAGCCTTGGATGGAAAATATGATACCGTGTGCACATTGATCCAAATGATGCCCAATTACAAAGATCTCAAGCCAACAGAAGTCATTGGAAGAATTGTTGCTCATGAGATGTCACTCAAGGATAAGGAAGAGCTTCACAACAAGTCAAGTGGTGCTTACAAAGCCTCATGTGATGCTCCTACATCATCAAGTGAGAAACAAACCTTAAATAAGGAATTGAGCCTAATGGTGAAAAACTTCAACAAGTTCTACAAGAGTAGAAGAAAGGAAATAAGTTCCAAGTCAAGGTCCTACAATGACAAAAGATCTTCGAGTCGTGAACGTAATTGCTACAATTGTGGAAGACTCGGACACTACTCCAATGAGTGTACGGCTCCTTATAAAAGGAGAGAAGATTCACCTAAAATAAGAAGTAGAAGAGAAGAATCACCACCAAGAGAGAGGAGTAGAGATGATCGTTATGAACGAAGAACCTCCCGGAGAATCAAGGATTCCGAAAGGATGGATAAATCATCTAAGAGCTACAAAGTGAAGACATCAAGCTCATGTTGGTGAATGGGTATCCGGCCGACTCCGACCATCGCTCCGAGAGAAGTTATCACTCCGACTCCGAATATACTCAAGATGAAGGTGTTGCCGGTCTAGCACTTGTGTCAACCAACTCCTACGACATATTTGACTCACCAAATGAAGGAATTGGAAGGTGATTCATGGCTAAAGGCCCTAAGGTATCACACCCCGAGTATGTTGATTTCAATAGTGATGAAGATGACGTGTTAGGTGATGATGACTTACTTGTTGACAACTCTAGTGATGAATACTATGATGAAACGTTAATTAATCATGCTAATCAAGATAAAATGAATGACAACAATAAGGAAAAGATTGAGCGTCTAACTAAAGAACTAAACACTCTTAAGTTAGCTCATGAAACTACCTTGGAAGATCATCAAGAACTTTTAAAGACTCATGAGAAGTATGCTTTGAAAATCTCAACCTTGAGCAAGAAAATGAGTTTTTAAAGGCAATCAATGATGATCCTCGCAAGAAAAGTTCTTCTCACGTTGCCAAGCGTTTACTCTTATCTACTTACATGCCTCAAGTAAAATCTAGCAACAAGAGTAAGAAAGACTCTTCTTCTAGTAGTAATAATAATCATGCTAAATACAATGTTGTTGCTTCTAGTAGTTCTCTTTATTTAAAACAAAAAAGAGGCTACCCAACTCACCTCCAGAAGGCTCCCCCGATTGGGGCTTCGTTGGCCGTCCGATCTGCCTTTTGGCGCATCTCAGCCGTTGGATCTTCACAGCAGTAAAAATCAATTTTCACCTTACGGTTATTTTTCGTGGCCAATGACGGGTGGGCTCGCCCCATGCATTCATTGGCTGGGTTGCCTATCTTCGCGTGCAAAAAGCTTTGCCCAATCCGCTCCACGCACTCGTGCCCAATCCCATCTTCTCCCGTCTCGCTCCACCCCAGCCGCCACACAACCGTAGCCCCTTCCCCATCGATCCCCATAGCCCCTCCCTCCTTCTCGCTCCTCACCATGGCCGATTCCCACAGCCCCTCCCTCCTGCTCCCTCCTCACCATGGCCTCCGACCTAGGAGCCTCGACATGGCCTCCTACTCCCCCTCCACCATCGTACGTGCACACAGACGGCGGTGCCGGAGAAGAGCAGCTCCAGTCATGGTGGGGTGCGGCTACGACTGAGATGAAGGAGATCCGCCGCCTGTCTTTGTCTCCTTGCTGCGTCCTTTGTTGCCGATCCTTCCCTTCCCTTCGCCCCTAGCAGCGCAGCAATCGGGGACAAGGGGAAGGAGCAGGTCGACCCGACTCCATCTCTCTGCACGAGGACTAGAGGAGCAGCTGGCGAGGGAAATCGGCACGGCCAGCGGTGGCGCTGCACAGGGACGTCCGCCTCCGGTTTTCCGTCCTGTCTCCCGATCCCCTTCTGTTTAAGTGTGTTCTTTTTCCTCTTGGCCCAATCTGCTCACATGTTTGGGGTTTCGTGCTGTAGGGATAAGATCTGGTGCGGGAGGTGTGGTATAATGCTTAGGTGTATAATCTTGGCTATGATCTATGCTGGTGATTTGGCTATCAACTGCTAAATCTACGAATCATTTGAAAATGTTGAACTTGTTGCCCTGCTGTGTGGACATGTTTTGATTATGCTTTTAAGCACTATGCTTTGCTGATTCAGTGCCATTTATGTAGTGCAGGAGAATGTCGATGTTAAAGCATTTGGTTTTGATGGATCATATTATTGGTTCTCTGTTCAACTGAAGATGTCTTCAGATAGGACTAAGGTTTGAATTTCATGTGTTATTTTTGGCATGTTGTAGTTTCTTGTTCTTCTATGAACTATAATGCCAATATTGATTTCTTAATGTATCATTTTGGGACTATTTGACTGCTGACCAATATTGTCATGCTGATCATTTCTCATGTCTATGCAATTTTTGGTCTTTGTTTTGATTTCGTTGTGTGGCTGTGTTTCGATTCAGGTGAGTTGAGTTGTGGCTTGGTTGGAGATGTTGATGCTGTTTGAGACGCCCGCTGGATTCACCCATTTCAAGGTTCTGAACAAGGGCAAGCTCGACAAGGTCGAGGTGAGTGCTCGCCACAACCTCAGCTCTTGGTTTGGTTTGGATTACTCATGTTTTTTCTTTCGACGGCAAAATAACTTCTCTTTTCAAAATACTTAGTCGTGATCTATCTATCACATTATAATTGAGTAAGTCCGAAAAAGCCCTTTATTTGGATGAGTAAGAATCTGTGGTGTGCTCCTGAGCTATGTGTCCCTTTTCCAAATGTTAGAAAGAAAAAAACTTTTGAACAGCAAGGAACACTCCACAACGAAACTCACTTAAACAGGCTGATAGATGATACCTATTCTTGAGCCTATTTGCTCAAAATAATGAGAGGCTAAATGATTCAGACACATGCCAACCATCTTTCTCACCTCGGCCTTTCGTTACACTTGATTACTGATTCGTCAAGGAGTTGTTCCACGTTCGCCTATTTCCCCAAACTGTATGTATGCATTGCTCGCAAAGGAAACCAATTTAAACCCTCTTCAAAAAAATAAGGACTGTCATAAGGTTGAAAAAAATGCATGTGTTATCCTGTAAGCACGTGAATTGAAAGGCAAAATGAAATGTCATTCAGTAGTGGATAATTTTACCTTGTTAGCCTAGACAACACTACAGGTAGTATGCAGTTGCCGACCTATATATATCCCAGGACAGGGTATATAGATAGCTCCTGACCTTGCCAGAGGGTAAGTAGTTCATTTGGTTGTTTTGTTTTGCATCATTTGTTGGGACTGATGATCGGTACTTGCTGTCTAAATGATTGGTACTTGCTGTCTAAATGCAGTACACACGCATTGTAGCAATAAGTTGTTAACTGTCCCTTTACATTCAGTTAGATCTCTGATAAATCAAGAAGTTGACACTTGTCAGTAAGTTTAGTATATCATCTTCTGTTTTGACATAATATATCATGGTCAAAGAATACAAATCTTTCGCAAATAGAAAAAGCATACAAATATTAATTCTCAGTAAAAAAGATGAAGTGTTCAGATATATTAATGCTTTCACTTCACTTGTCATGCTGTTATGAACTATATTTTTTTGTGTAATTGTTATATCAGAATCAAATTGACCCATACGATGCTCGACTGTATCTTAGCATGCTTATCGAGTACATTCCTTATGTCATTTTTACAGATAAATTCATTTGTTTCAAGTATCACTTTTTTGCCATATCAACATGAAGAGTTGTCATATATTGGCCTGTTTAATTTATCGGTGCCAAGTTCACTTACATATTCTTAATTATGTTTCTTCTGATTTTGGTGTTGGTGTTTGTGTTGTTACTGAAAATATGCTCACATTTATTTGAAATATGTGTATGCCATTAACTGATGTCATCATGTTTTCCAGCGGTATATGGACCACAAATGATGTGATATACTTCGTTATTTCAACATGAGTACGGCTTAGCAGGAAGGTCAACCGTGGGGAGGCGCAACATAGCGCGGCCTCAGCCAATTAGGTGTCCTCTCTCTTTGCCCATTTCTTCTACAAAACTCTGATTTTGTTTGGCTGATGAAGGCACATTCATCCTGCAAGTACAATCATGACTAAGAGTTAGAACGCCCCTGCACATCGGTTTACTTTCTTACATTGATTGGTGTGTCTTATGCCATATATAATACGCCTTCTCACATAATAGTTTGGTAAAGAAAGAGTGAACTCACTCTTGAATTTTGCACTAATTATATACTTATTTCACTATTAATAATTTGTATTTGCTATATCTTCTCTCATGAGTTCGTCAAGTTCCTTTCTCAACATGCTTAGATGCTTTTCTGTCGGAGATTTTGTGCAACATCAGAAGTAATGGTCGATCGGTTTAGCCTTTGTGTCGGTTACATATGTATATATGTCATTGGCCTAGCTAACATTGTGTGTCGGTAATTTATGCTTTCTTTCTTTGGAATAATTATGCCTAGATGGAAATAGAGAGGAGTCAGGTACCTACCTGTTACTGCTCTTTTTGCAATCTAAACTGTCCCTTAAACTAAACCAGTAACCTGACAGTATTTTGTGTTTAACTAATATCATTCTTATCACAGTGAGTACTATATTATTCAGTTAACATCTGCAGATGCGCCCTCTCCCTGTGCGCCGCGTGCATGTCGCGCCATTTGCGGGAGTGTGGGGCAAGCCATGTCCTCGAAAGCCCAATCCCCTCGCCCGCACGCCGCATGCCACACCCCGCTCCCTCCTCGAACTCTCTTCCTCGCCAGCCGCCATGAAACCACCAAACCCTAGCCTCTCCCTCTCCCTTGCGTATGACCATGATGGCGGCTGGGTCGGCCAGAGGCAGAAGGCCATGGTGATTCCGCTGTCTGCGTGCGGAAGCAGCGACGGTTCATGGAGCTGAGCGAGTCCACCTCCCGTCATTCTAGCCACAGCCTCCGCGCCGCCTCCGCTTCCTCCTCCTATTCGTAGGAGCTTCAGTGAGGTTGCTCACCAATGAGCCGGAAGGTTTTTTTGTCCTGGGTACCTGCAGCTCACTTTGTTAATTACCACAACACCATTTCATATTTAAGTTTAATACTCCCTCCCTTCTTTAAAAGAAGGCATGTCAGTTTAGGTCAAAGTCAAACAATGTAAAGTTTGACCAAGTTAATCCAACAAACTTGTGTGTCTTCTTTCCTAGCATGGAGGGAGTACTTAGTTTGATTACTGCATCTACAGTTTATTTTTGCTTCTACTTCTACTTCTACTATATTTCTGTACTTAAATTTAAATTATTTCTGCACCTACTTTATTTCTACTTCTAGCCCGCCCTATGTTCTAATGAATTCATCTACGAGGGTGTTGTTCCTTTTTCATCCGCTGAAGGTTTTCTCACTTCTACATAGGTGCTCCATTATTTCTTTTCCTATTTAGATTTTCTGTTTTGTGAAATGGCAAACGCTAAATTCTGCAATGGCACTTTCTTTAAGCATTGTGTTCGATTTTTCGCCGGGTTTTCTAAACATGAAGTGTACAGATCTGAGGATGAAGAGAAGAATAATTTATCTAAAAGGGTGAAGAAGATCAAGGTGATTTTCCTCCCTCTTTTGAACATTTGTTCTTGCATTTTGATGCTATAATCTTGGTCCTTTTAGATACCCATTCTACCGACCATGTGGAGTTTAAACCTGCAAAAAATGGTTTTCTTAATATAAAGGAGGCATATCACGCATGAAGATATGCATGCATAATTTGTTCTTCGTAGAGTATGAAAGAGGAATATCTTAAGAAAGCTAAATAATAATAGTTGGTATAAGGTAGTATTCATGAATGAATATGGTAGCACAATAACTACCTTTTGAGAATGGTCTTTTTCATTCCAGATTATGCAAAGAGATTGCCATGTTTTTTTTTCTGTTTCGGTTTAGTATATTCCCTTATATGTCCAGTTTGTTTTCCGCAGAACAAAATATAAATGTTCATGTTGTAATGGATGGATATGAATTGATGCCATCGTCATGTCATGTAAATTAATAGCAGAGCAGATCTATATTTTTGTTGGCACTAAAATGAAAACGAATTTGGGACCAAAACTTTTTAAATAGCTCTGAATATAAATTGTGACCTTGTGCTGTCTGGGTTGGAGCTGTAGGGGGTGAGAGGCGGATAACAATACGAGAAGGAGCATGCCATCAAGGAGTGCAAGCAGCGGCACTCCTCCGCAATGGGGTATGGCTGCAGGGGAGGGGACGCGGCCAACGACAGGAAGAAGGAGCAGGTCATCGAGGACTACAAGCAGCAGGGTAAGATGTGTATATTTTCAAACGATCTTGACTATTTTGCAACATGTATTGCATTTCCAGGGATGATCCTTTTGCTTATTTATTACTCCCTCCGTTCCTAAATATAAGTCTTTTTAGAGATTACACTATGGGCTACATACGGAGCAAAATGATTGAATCCACACTCTAAAAATGTCTATATACATCTGTATGTAGTTTGTAGTGGAATCTCTAAAAAGACTTACATTGAGGAACAAAGGGAGTATTTGCTATGTTCTCTGAAGATTCTTTTTAGCCCATACAGTTTTCTTTGACTGGAAGTCTGAAAGTGAAGATAGGGCATATTGTTTTGGTTCTGAGTGGACGGAGATATTGTGGCTTGATGTCCCTAGAGCAGTCGGACCCTTCCAAGATAGGTGAGCCTGATTTCTTCTGAGCTCTTGCACCACAGTACATGAAAAGGAATATGTCTGCCTATCAGCACCATTTCTTGAGGAGGATTGTTGTTTCCCCTTTATTTTGTCACACCTTTCATGTGCTGGATTTTTTCTAGGTAACTTTACATACTAGGCATCAGTGCACTTTTAGATAGTACATTAACCCCGATGATGCTATCTTTAATATCTATTTTTGGGCTTTTCAAATTTTCTACTATGCTATTTATCATGTTCAGGGATTATGACTTTACACATGTAATGCTGATTTGAAAACTTCCCTTGATTTGTTCCTCAAATGTTCTGAGAGTGTTGCGTATTAGGAAACCCCTTGGATAGTTAAGGTGTTGTGTCAGCTGACTAATATAAAGTTATATTTCCAGCAGAAGATCTTTGGTATATATGAGGCAATGTCTAATATTTTCTTAGAATAATGGTTTTATTAATTGGATGATTATCACTTTCATGGTGCGCCTACTTTCAGATATGTAAAATCCAGGACTCTTATGTAATGTGCCTTCAATATCTATTCAACAGTTGAATAGCAACATCAAATCATTCTCTCGAACTTATTATATCATTCTCTCTAACTTCTTGAAATTTAATTTCAATTAAACAAATCTTGTTCATAGCGAAAAATATATTTTATAGAATAATAACCCTTTATTTTGTTTATTATCTCTAGCAACTTCTACTGTAGTCCTTGCTTAATACTGGTGTTTGTCTTGTGATTGATTCAGGATATTCTGTGCCCCAAGCCCTACAGAATAATGCCCAGTCAAATTTCAGCAGTGGGCATGATAGCCTCAAACTTCTCTCTTCAATATTGAAGAAGCGGCTTCTCAGATCAATGGGCATGCACTTAGAAAAATAGCTGAAGAGTATGAGATATTCCTAGAGTAAATAAAGGGCATGCTGTGCTCATAAGTTAGACAGAAGCAAAATGTTATTTATTATACTCCTGTTGTATCCTCGGACATTTTCTTCCACCTACCAATACCCTAGTATTGAATATCTACTTTCCCACCGTCGTACAGAAACTGATGTTAGTATTTGTGCATACTCTTTGTCTTAAGTGGGCTTTCTTTTTAAAAAGCATGCCTTCACATTACCCAAATAACATAACAAATTATGCATCCTCAAGTATATATTTTAAGAGATGAGTCTTAATTTTTCATATAAATGGGTAACAAATTGCATGGATTCAAATTGGACTCTGTCATTTGGTGCAACTAAATCTATGCATGCAGAGAAATCCGAGGTAATAGGAAGGGAGAAATCTCACCAGTTTCACAGTCGCAGAGTTTAACTAGGTAGCATATGGGACTTTCAGATACTTGTGCCTCCATATGCGCCAGAAGTTATTCTTTTCATGCACATGCAAAATAAAAGTTTAATAGAAACACTGCTAAAAGACCCACCTTAGCAGGTTTATAGATGTCGTAAAAATATATTCTTTTTCATACATTAAACTTGAAATTCTTAGCGGGTGCATTTCCCATACAAATGAGTACTAGAAAAAATAAAAGTGTTTACAACACGGGATGATTTAAACTTGGGCTTTCTGCTACCAAAATAGAATGTGCATATGCATCCAGTTGTGAACAACAAACACCACTTTTTCTCTGCTAAGGAAAATTATGTTTATTGCTACGTGTGCTTGACCACAGCTAAACCAACTAAACATAGATTTAATTTTAAATAGGGCTTTCTCCTACCAAACTAAGATGTGTATTTACATTGTTTGTCCCTACTAAAGGAAACTAACTAATGCCTTCGGCAAGCATTTTGACATCCACAACTAAACCACAATTTTGCATCGCCGAGTTGTGGTTTGTATGCTTAAAAATACCTTTCTAACTGAGCTTGAAAATTCTTATGTGTAGTGAAATTGCATCTAACACTCTATAAAGAACAAATGAAACACTTTTCAAATAACTCTTAGTCTAAATCGACACCTTGTGCCATTTGACATGATAATCATAAGTGGTTGATAAAGAATTTGAATTGGTAAAGTGGTTGCATCCGCTGTTTCAAGTCTGGACTATTCCTCCATGCCAAAACCAAATTTAATTTTCAAAACACTTTGTGTTTGAAATGGACATTGTGCTATATGGCGTAATGGGCCATTTGTGTTACCATGCATGCCGAGTAAACCGAAATAATAGAAAGGAAAATATCACTAGTTGAGTACGCTTCTCCTGCTCAAAGGAGAAACCGAGGAAGAAAAGAAATACACATGCACGATGGATGCAGGCGCTGCTGCTTCATATTCTACTCCAGACGGGCCACACAAAGAATTGTTCCTGGACCAGGCTAGGTATCCGGACGGCCCGCACAAAGAATTGTTCCTGGACTAGGCTAGGTAGCATATGAGCCTTTCAAATACCCATGCCTCCATATGCACAACACAGAGAGGGTTTTTCTTTTCATGCACATGGAAAATAAAAGTTTAGTGCAAACACTGCTAAGAAAATGCATCCTTAATTGGTCTATATATATTATGCAAACTTGATTTTTTTTCAAACTTAGATTTCTCAGTGTGGTAACTATATTTTCAACTAAAAAAATACTTCCTTAGCTGGTCTATGCATGTTATAGAAATAAGATTTGTTTTTGCAAACTCAGATTTCTCAGCGTCACAAACATATTATCAATATAGTATGACTTAACACATAGGCTTTCTACTACCAACATCGAATATGTTCTTGCAAAATGAAACTATTTTAATCAACAACATGTCTTTAGAGGGTCTCTGCGCCATTTGGCGCAACGGGTCAACTAGTTCCACTAATGATTCTCTTAGCCAAGTTACACTTGAGCAAGAAAACAACTTATTGAAGGAAATTATAGAGAAAGGTGTCTACAAGAACCTTGCTGTAAGTAAGCAATTTGAGGAAATTGTACGCAAGCAAGGAAGGCACCCGAAGAATCAAGGTGTTGGTTTTGAACAAAAGTTCAATGCCAATGGAGTTGAGTGGGAAGAAGATCAATACCCCAAGACGAAGTTTGTTCCTCAACAAGATAAGTATGATCCTACTTCTTTCCAAGGGACACAATCTCAAGATGATCTTCCACCACAAGACCACAAGCAAAAAAAGTCAAGGACAAGCTTCAAGAGGAGACTGATGCATTTGAAGAAGCTCCGAAGGCCTTGGTCAAGTGGGTTCCCAAGACTACATCAAGTTCTACTTCATCAAGTTCCACTACAACCCCAAGGATTCCCATCAAGATGATGTGGGTCCCAAAGAAGAAGAACTAGAGAGTTCTTGAGGGAGAATCCGCCGATATACTTCACTCATATCATTTTGGCAAGGACAAGTCCAATCAACTTCCACATCTTGCACTAGTTCAAGGAGTCACAAACCCTCTTGTTGGTAAGACAAGGGACAAGGTAACCTAATGCTTTCATGGACATCATCTTGTGTGTGCACCACTCTATGTCTATGGATATCCTTGTTTGTTCCTTGTGGGACTAACCCGTGTAGGTATTAAAAGTGCAACTCACTCCAACAGATAGCTCTGGAAGATCTACATCAACATTGAGCATCCACATCTTCAACACCTACATGAAGTCATCATCGACAAAACCCAAGGTTAGTTCATCCCTCTTAGGGGGGATATCACATCTAGGGGGAGCTTTACTCTAAGAATTGAGCTAAAGCAACTCTAATGGTGTGAACACAACAATGCTTTATGTAAAATGGTAACCCCACTTGTGCTTAAACGATAAGTATGACCTATGATCAAATGTTCTCATTTGACTCCTAAGTCAATATACTCATATATATATGACCTAGTCATCGCCAATTGCTTAACAGATGCTAGAGATTGTGCATGCTTTGCCACATATTTCATTTGCCATTCTATGTGAGCATGTTGGTTGCATATTTTACTCATTCGAGGACATCCACTTGTTGTTTTGATTGTTTGTCTCTCTTTCTTTTGCCAAGTGGATGGACAAGAATGCCTAAGAACCTTCTCTAGCTATATATGCTTTTCTTGTCTCAAACTCTATTCATGCCACATCACAAAGTTATATCAAGTCAGATTCAAATCACTCTGTGTGAGGAGCACACGGAGTCCCCGATTCGTCATAGACTTAAACTTCCAAAACCTCTTTGTGCATTTCGATCACACCGAGTTCACTAAGTTGATCTAGGTTTTCATCTCAATGCAACCGATTTGAACACTTCGGTCACAGCGAGTTGCAGCAACCGCTTGCGATTCTGCAATTTCGGTGCCACCGAGTTGTTCTACTCGGTCACACCGACAGGGTCGGGATATAAATACCCACGGGTGAGATTTTGGAAAATACTTCAAAACCCCTCAGCCCGCGCGTGTCCTGCTCTGCCTCCTCGGGTCTCCGAATCGCCTCCTCGCCGCCAGCGACCTCATGCCGCTGGTTTCTGCCGCCGTCGACGGAATCTGCTCTGCCGTCGCCGCCGTAGCAAACACCCGCCAAACTAGGGTACGTGTTCGACCCCTTGCGCTGTCCTTTTAACTCCGATTCCTAGCATAAGGACAATGCCATGATTCTTGCCACGAATGAGACAGATCTATCCAGCTAAATCTACCTTAGGCCTAGTTTGATTTGAAAATTTTAGGGTTAGCTCTCCGCAGAACTCATCTCGGACCGGCCGAATCGTAGAAATCGGGCTCGCCGATTTGGCTTAGGCCATTGCACATGCGCTTTTCGGTCTGACCGAAAATTGCAAATCGGTGTGACCGAGTTCAAGATTCTGTGAAACCCTATCAATCTCAGTGCCACCGAACTGTGACTCGGTCTGACCGAGTTCACTAGTTTTGGTTCTAAGTGTTGCTTCGGTATCACCGAGTTTGTAAATTCGGTAGCTCCGAGATCATTTCTGTAGAGAACTGAAACTAAGTTTTTGACTCATTTGTTTTGCAAAATCTCTGTACTTTGTGATGCTCATCTACTCTACCTCATCTATAATCTATTCACAGGGTTTGTTGTTAGTTGTTGCCAAGTGTCCGACTAGAGTGACAGCCGGAACAGATCTGATCAGCAAGGGCAGTTGAGTGAGGGCACTAGTCCCTCAAGCAGCTATGATGAGGGCGGTAGGAGCACACCTAGTAACTTGCCCAAGGCAGCTACTAGAGCAAGGAAGAAGAGAATCTCAGATTCTGAAGATGAAGATTATGTTGCAACTGAGGATGAGGCCATCTCAAAGAGGAAAGTTGTGAAGGAGTTTGGCAATGCTGCATCCACAAAGCCAGGCATGAACAAGAAGGCACCTGCTAGGAGGATCCCAACCTCCAAGCCAAGAAAGGTTGCCACAGGACAAACTATGAAGTTCACAATTGAATCTGATGAAGAGGCAGCTGGTGATGACAAGAAGAAGAAGAGGAAAAGAACCACTACAGCTAAAGTTCTTGGAAAGTCTACTATGGTGAGAGACCCATCTGATAATGAAGAAGAAGAGGAAGAGGATGCTGCTCCAGCACCTATGGCACAAAAGCTAATGGGAGATGCAATTAAGTCAGGGACTGCTCCTAAGCCCAAACCTTCTCCCAAAGCTGCTGCTCCAGCCACCAAGTCTGCACCCAAGAGGAGTACAAGAAACATCCCCGCTGAGGAGAAGAACAAGGCCCCAGTGCCTGAAGCTGAAGAACAAGAAGCTGAAGGCCAAGTGCTAAGGAAGCTCAAACCAAAGATTCCAGACCACAATGACACACATCCTGTGGCAGAGGACATGAGCATCAGGAAGGATGCATGTCTGAGACTTTGGAGGAAAAGTGACCCATATGCTGTGAGGAGGAGAACTGTTATGGATTACAGGTTCCACACTAAGGAACAACAAGACTTTTATGAGACCATTCTTCTTGACAAGAAGCCAATAGTCTGTGATATGAGATGGGTTGACTGGACATACATCAGGGAGAATGAAGATAACTTCCCAGGCGTCTATGATAGCTTCAAGGCTTGTGGAGTGGACAAGTTTGTTGGCCAGAAGCTCAAGTGGGATGATGAGCTAATCATGCATTTCTACTCCATTGCTCACTTCTATCCTGATGGAAGGATTGTCTGGATATCAGAAGGTACTAGGTACCAATCCACTATTAATGAATGGGCCAGATTGATAAATGCCCCAACAACTCATGAGGATGACTTGAATGTGTATGCCATGAATAAGAAAGACCACAACTCTATGGCAAGTATGTACAAGGAGATTCTTGACGATGCCCTAGAAACTCATAAGTTGGGCTCAGTGAAGTTTCTGTTGTCTGGTTTGCCTGCTATCAATACCATCCTGAGGCATACTCTTTTTCCCAAGTCTAGAGATCACAGAATGATAAGAGGACATTCCATCAACTTGCTGCACATATTTGATGTCCCTTATAAGTTCAAGGTGATGAGTCTGATTGTGGAAACAATCAAGAGAACAGCTGCAGATCAGAAGAGGTCTTGTGGGTATGCTCTACATATTCAGGTGCTCATCAACTCAAAGATGGGCACATGCACTTATTTGTTGGACAAGGAGCATTTACCTCTCAAGCCAGATTTTGAGGACAACACTGTGGTCATGGATGAGAAAGATCCTTCCTCAGTGCAAGCACATGAGAAGAGAGAAAATTCAAAGGTAGAGAAAGCTGCAAAGATGCCAAGTGCCGAAGAGGCATCTCAGGTGTTCCTAAAGAGCAAACAAGATCAGCTTGGGTATCTGATCCAATCCACCTTGATGATTGAGAAGGGCTTGGCCACCCTGATTCAAAATCAGGAGAGTTTGGAGAGCATCATTGAGCAGAAGTTCTATGATCTTGATGTCAAAGTAACTGAGATTCAGTCAGCAGTAGAGCAGCTCTAGGAGGAAGCAGAGGAGAAAAGGGAAAGACAACTATAGATGTTTTTCAGCGAGTGCATGTGCCAAGAGGTTAGAGGTCTGATGCAGTGCCTGTTCCTGATACTAGAGCCACTACATCTGCACCAGCAGCCACAACTTCAGTGCCACCTCCGGCAGCCACTCCACCAGCTTCAGCTACATCATCAGAAGCCTTCGTCCTGGGAGTCATCACTATACCACCTCATGGAGACCAAGCCCGAGAGGAGCATATCACTATGCATATTTGAACTTTTTGGTAACTTGTTGCCAAAGGGGGGGAAATATGTATAGATCATAGTCTTTGAGAGAGAGAGAGAGTGTGTTGCCTTTTGTCTCTCTTTGCACTTTATTTGGTTGAACTTTTATGTGTGTTTGTTTGATACATTATGTCCTTTTGTGAGATACTTGGATGATCATGTGTTTGATCATATGCTACCTTAATGTGTGCTTGAATGATATTATCCCTTATATCTATTTATGATCATTCACTTTGCTTGGTGATGAGTGTATGTTTTCAACTGTTATCATTTTGAGCGCTCCACCAAGATGTATGTGACATGGAAGAGTGACCCATGATCCTAACACATTGTGCATTTGCAGTCCAAAGCAAGTTTTAAATAATGCACAAATTTAGGGGGAGCTCTTGCTTATCACATACTTCTCAAAGCGATGATGTATTTCAATCTTATTATCATTTGTCGAAGCTTTGATCTATATGTTGTTATCAATTACCAAAAAGGGGGAGATTGAAAGTGCAACTATCCCTGGGTGGTTTTGGTAATGATTAACAACATATAGCTCATTGAACTAATCCCATTTCAAGATAAATATTTCAGGAAAGTTCAATGACTGGCATGGCATGGATTAGGAATGTGGACCCCTCAAAATGCTAAGGACAAAAGATTGGCTCAAGCTCTAAAGTTCAAGACTCTACATTTTCTATTTTAGAGATCCAAGATCACATTGAGTCTATAGGAAAGCCAATACTATTAAAAGGGGACGAGGTGTTGCTCAATGTCTTGCTTGCTTAAGATGCTTAGTGATATGCTCCAAAGCCCTCAACCACTTTCTCGTATCCATATATGTCCCAAACCAAAAGTCAAACTCAACCCCACCGATTTGATCCATCCGGCGCCACCGAGTTCATTTGACATAGCCACTGCCAGAAACCCTAGTCACTTCGGTCTCACCGATAGGGATCTCGTTCTCACCGAGATGGGATTGCAAACTCTCTGTTTCCCTTCGTAACATTTCGGTCAAACCGAGATGAGCGATCGGTCCCACCGAGTCTGCAATGCAAACTCCCTGGTTCCTTTTCGTAAAACGCTTCGGTGCCACCGAGACGAGCGAATCCGTCCCACCGAGTTTGCCTGACCAACTCCCTGGTTTGCTTATTGCCAAGGTCGGTCCAACCGAGTTTGTGTAATCAGTCAAACCGAGATTATGTTATGCCCTAACCCTAATGATATCGGTCCCACCGAGTCGATATGTCGGTCCCACTGAAATGACTAACGGTCACATTATGAACTAAATCGGTTCGACCGAGTTTTCAGATTCGGTCCCACCGAGTTTGGTGAATTGTGTGTAACTGTTAGATTTTGTGTGGAGGCTATATATACCCCTCTACCCACTCCTCATTTGTGAGGGAAGCCATCAGAACGTGCCTACACTTCCAACATTCATTTTCTGAGAGAGAACCACCTACTTATGTGTTGAGGCCAAGATATTCCAATCCAACCATATGAATCTTGATCTCTACCCTTCCCCAAATTGCTTTCCACTCAGATAATCTTTCCACCAAATCCAATCCTATGAGAGAGAGTTGAGTGTTGGGGAGACTATCATTTGAAGCACAAGAGCAAGGAGTTCATCATCAACACACTATCTATTACCTTTTGGAGAGTGGTGTCTCCTAGATTGGTTAGGTGTCACTTGGGAGCCTCCGAAAAGATTGTGGAGTTGAACCAAGGAGTTTGTAAGGGCAAGGAGATCGCCTACTTCATGAAGATCTACCCCAGTGAGGCAAGTCCTTCGTGGGCGATGGCCATGGTGGGATAGACAAGATTGCTTCTTCGTGGATCCTTTGTGGGTGGAGCCCTCTGTGGACTCGCGCAACCGTTACCCTTCGTGGGTTGAAGTATCCATCAACGTGGATGTACGATAGCACCACCTATCGTAACCACGTCAAAAACATCCGTGTCTCCAATTGCGTTTGCATACTCCAATCCCACCCCTTTACATTTTGCAAGTTGCATGCTTTACTTTTCGCTGCTCATATACTCTTTGCATACTTGCTTGAACCATATCTTGATTGCTTGACTTGTACTAAATTGCTAAAATCTGCCAAGAACTAAAATTGAGAAAATGTTAAGTTTTTATTTGGTCAAGTAGTCTAATCACCTCCCCCCTCTAGACATACTTTCGATCCTACAGAAAGCATTGTCTCCCAGATCCTTACAGCCCAGCCCCTTGATCGGGCACCAAATCCTCCCTAGTGCGTTCCCAACTGCGCTTGCCAGAGCCGAGAACAACTTCCCTACCGCCTGTGGTTCGTCCTCCAGCCATTCAAAGGCCTTGCCCACCTCCGCCTTTCCGATCTTCAGTCCCTTCCTCTCTGTGGCCGTCAGTTTCAACCCCCTAAGCATCCCCTCAACATCCTCCATCTCTCCTCCTACTCCCCTACCTCCTTCCCATGTAGCCTAGGTTCGGACGGTGGTGTACGATCGGGTGCCCTAGTACACCCGAAAAGCTTTGGTGGATGGGATGGGACTGCACAGAGAGTACGATTACAGGCGCGAGATCGCCCGACGAGACCCCTGTCGCAGGAATTGGTGCGTGGAAGAGAAGACCCCGACGAAGAACCCTAGGGTAGATCGGATCGCCCTCCCGATCACCCTAGCGTGAATTACGGAACCGTCACCCAGGGGACGGACTAGCTCCGAATGGTTCCTTTCGACCGCCCCGTTGGAGTTGCTCTGAGGACTCTAGCATTCCGGATCGGCGGTGATTTCAGCCCGAATAAGGCGGCGACGTCTAGCTTTTTTTTTTTTAGGGAAGACGTCTAGGCTCTACGTGCAGAAAAAAACACACTAGGCATTTGTCTGTTAGCCTGCCAAAACTGATACTAGGTGTGTTTGTCAACTTGCTGGTGATACTGTATAGCTCGTTTTTACGGCGATTAAACTGCGGAGACCAGCAGCGAAGTTTCGGCGCGGCTTCCACGGCCGCTCCGGATTCATCGCGGATCAAAATCAGTCGATCGGCTCTCGATACCTCCCCAGTCAGTCCCCAGACAAGCCTCTTGTACGGGGTCAAGTAGGGTTGACCTGTACGCGTGGAGGGAATATATACTGCCTCGACTCTTTTAGTATAGCGAGATTCGCGCTCCAGCTGTGACGCCGCGTGGTGCTCTACTGCTCTTGGCCGCCCTGCTCGACGCTGCCACGGGGACGGGGGGACAGCGCTCCACGCCTTGTCTCCTCCGTGGTTTCGTCCGGCTGGGCAGCATCACCGGCCGTCGCAATCTTTACCCGACGAGGCGAGTTCACGACGCTAACCGAGAGTATGCTTACTCTGCATGCCCGCCGTTTCTGTTTCGGAAACTCGAACCGGGTCGGCGGGCTCCGAGCGACTGGAACGACCGATCAGTGAGCCCGTGCTTTGGCTCACACGAGCATGAGCAACAGCGCCGGAGCAGAACCTGCCTGCCTGCGTGTCGCCACTACCCCTTGCCTGCTCCACGACAGGCGCACGGCTCAGCGATGTGACTGTACGGCGGCAGTACAAGTGACCTTGCAGGCAGTACGGGGAAATTTCATTTCATCGGCTCTTTGGGAACTTAATTAGCCGTCCGTCCATGCGATCTGTGAAACAGTGGTCTTGTAATATTGCGAGATCAGCGTCGTGGCTGCGTACAGCTGTAGCAAGTTAAATTACATGTGCGGGTGGGCTCAGTTTAACGTATATTCAGTTTCGCCGCGGCTTCGAGGCCCTCGGAATCGGATCGATGTCATGTAGTGCAGCTGTAAGTCACCGCGTTGGTAATAGAATCTGGCATAGCATAGGCTTGCTCTACTTCCTGGGGCTCTTGTTTAGATTAGTGTTGTACCCTGCCCACGATGATGCGGTGATTACAATAACGTTGATTTGTTGAAAGATGCCCCTTCTTCTAGCAGTCAAGTTGGTTGGGCAACGCATGGTCGAAATCTCGAAACGAAAAACGGATTTACTTCCGGCCACTGGAACTTTTTATTTTAGGGTATATGACTAGATTTCAGTTGACGAAGACTTGGTCAAGTAACATAACGTATTAAAAATAATGCACGGATTTCCACGTAAGATCTCACGACATAGTATCGACCGAGACTCGGTAGATTTAGCAATCCCGTTTATTTTTACCTAAGCTTAAGTTCATCATTTTTACTTGTATATGTAATAATTGTCCATGCGTTGCAAAGGCATATAAACATGGAAGCACCTGGAACTCGTCTAGCTGAGACATAACTATGTCTCATTCACCTTATATCATCAATGTGATGATCATGTTTTTGTACCGCATTTTGTCTCTTCTTCTGTCTCCTTTGTTGCCTTTTCTTTTTGTGCATTATATATGGTCAAACGGACCAGGTTATCTCCGAGAGATCCTAAATAGCGCTTCAGGCGCCCCCGAGCACACTGGCGCCCATGCGATGCTAGGTGGGCCACGGCCCAATCCCGCATCGCTTGCACCCGCTCTCTCTTTTTTCTTAGTTTCCTCTTATGCCGATCTATTATTGTTCACAAAAAATAGGTAGCCGGCTTTTTCAATAAATAAATGTTCATACATTATTAGAAAATCATGAATTTGAGATTTTTTATGAAACTAAAAAACGTTTACAGATTAGAAAAACACAAATTGAAAATATTCATGAATTTGAAAAAAAAGAAGAATTTGATTTATTTTTCTTGAATTTTAGAGAGTTAAAGAATTTGATTTTTGTTAATTTGATAAAAAAGATGAAAATTTTGAAAAAGTTTACAGAGCTGAAAATTGTTTACGAACTGGAAAAAAGTTCAAGAATTTGACAGAAATGGACGAAATTGAAGAGAAAAATCACAAATATGTAAAAAGTTCATGATTTTTTTAAAAAGTCCACAAGTTCTAGAAAAAAGGTTCACGAGTTTGAAAAAAAATCAAGAGTCTGAGAAAATCACATATTTCAAAAATAATTAATGGAATTTAAAAAAATCACAAATTTGGGACCAAAGTTCACATATTTGAGTGTGAAAGTTCACGAATTTGAAAAAACTTCGCAAATTTAAGAAAAAGTGCTCACAAATTTTGAAAGAAAAAGTTCATGAAATTGAAAATTGAAAAAGGGAAAAGGAAAAAGAAAATAAAAAAACCGGCCTAAAATGGTAGGGGAAAAAAGGGAAAAGCGGTGAGAAAGGAAAAACGCAAAAGACCAGAACTATCGCTACTGTGCTAAATGGGCCGACCCGTTTCACTCGGGAGGGGGGGAGGTGCGCCGCATACCCACTACACTCTATTTGATCTACCTACATGTACGTTACCTCTTGTAGGCTTGTCCTATGGTTTGATGATTATGATGACAATGGTATTCCCAGCCCACAAGGGTTCAAGTCTTAGACTTGACATTGGTGCTCGCATTATTTCTGGATTTATTTCAGGCTTCCGGCGATGTTCATTCAGTGGGAGGAGACGTTCCCGTTGACTGCGAGACTTTTGGTGACTTCATAAAATCTCAAGACGATATTCCGTCTCAGCTTCTCGAAAGTGCTCAGAGGTAGGGTGTGCATGCATTCATAGGGGTGAGTGTATGCAGACAATAAGATAAAAATGGACAGCAAAACCGTACCCGCCTTATGCCAAACATATAGGGATCATCATGAAGACAGTCACTGATTGACCAACTGGCCTAACCTGTTTCTTTTATTTATATACCATCTTGACAATCATGGATGTCTTGAATTGAATTGTGTCGCTTCTTTGGCCCACATGTCAGTCAGGCACAACTGTCACGAGTATGCATGTGATCATTGTTTGCCCCACATGTCAGTTAGACACAACCGTGAGGAGTACGCGTGTGATAATTGTTTGGCCAACATATTAGTTGGATGAAGTCAATACTATAATCATGTAAAGAAAATCATATCTAATTCATATGAACTAAAAAATGTTACATTGAAATGTTCATATTGCACCCAGGTATTGATGTCATTTCCATGCATGTCAAAGGTAAGATTTAATCTATTGGTTAGAAAAAACTCACATTCAAGATTTCGAATGGAATTCAAATAATTCCGACGTCCATTTGATTTTAATATATTTTATAGATAGAAGCTTATGTTACAATAGTACATATTTGGAAGACACATGGATTGCACAAAGTGTCGTCGTGCAAACTTTATTTGGAACACAAATTAAAAATTAAAATTTAGTTGGCTAATGCAAATAAACTACACAATTGTGTTAGAAACATCTAAAAGCTGTTATCAGAATTTTCTAAGATTTACAAGGCTGTGAAGCGTAATGTCAAATCTTGATGGACGACCATATCGGGTCCAAACACATCCAACCAAAAGGCTTGACCTCCCTTATCATGCTTGTCATTTGGGTCCTTTGGAAAGAGGGAAATGCTAGGATCTTCAGGAAGAAGTCAGCACCACCATACTACATTCTTAGACGTACTCAAGATGAGGCTAAACTCTTGATCACTGCGGGAGCTAGGCATTTGGGCACCATCATGTCGCGAGAATTCACTATGCTTGAACTCTGCATTCTCCATCTTAATGAATGAAGATGCAAGTTTTTGCCTCTTTCTAAAAAAATGATTTTTACCATTTAGGCTCCTAATTGTGTCCCACTACTCAGTTTTGCCATTAGAAGTTACAACTTCTCAAAAATGCCATCGTTCCGTGAGATGCTTGCTCAAAAATGCCGTTAGATAACTCAACACTACTAGGGAAAACCTTATACATAGAACTTTAGCAGTAGCGTGGGTCAAATAAGCATGTTGGTGCTAAGTAGCAGCAGCGCGCTTGCCGAAACCGCGCTGCAGATAACGTCGTAGCAGTAGCGCGTCTCGCTGCATACATGTTACTACTAAAATTCTCACGGGTTAGCCGATATGGTACACATAGTAGTAGCGATCTATATGGAACCGCGCTACTGCTACTTTCTTTGTAGCAGCGCGTTTTGCTCTAAACTCGCTACTACTAAAGGATATAAAATTAAATGAAAAGCAAATAGAAAGGTAATTGAAAATGAAAGATATAGAAGAAGGTGAAAGGAAAAAAATAAAATGTGAAGAAAAATAAATGAAAAAGGGAAAAAGGAGAAAGTAGTAGCAATAGCGCGTATCCCAGAACGCGCTGTAGCTAATGTAGCAGCAGCGCGCTTCCAGGAACGCGCTACTGCTACTTCTGACTTAACCACCGCGTTCGTCCTTCCCCACGGCCACTTCCCCCAAATCGAACTCCTCCGCTCTCGCCGCCGCCGTCGCCCGTCGGTCGCCGCGCGCTCTCCGCACACCCTCTACGCCGCCCCCGACCCCGGATTCAACGCCGCCCCCGCCCCCGACCTCAACGCCGCCCCGGACGCCGCCCCTAGCCCTGACCTCGACGCCGCCCTCCGTCGTGCGCCCGAGCCCCAAGCCCGACCTCGACGCCGCCTGCCCCTCTCTCGCCGCAGGCACCCGATCGAGGTGAGCATGCCTGCTCCTTCCCCTCCCCTACCTCTGCCTAGATAGGGCTCTTCAAATTTTAGTTGCATCAAATAGTTAGGGTTCATCTATGGGTGAAAATGAATTGGATACAGATGCGGCTGGGATTTTTTCTTAGGTGATGTTTTCTTAGATGATGAATAAACACTAGTGTAATGCATAATAAAACGAGTAAAATTTGACCTTCTTCTATTTAGTTAGTAAGAACTAGTTAGTAAGAACTAGGTACTAATTAGGTGATTTTTTAGTTAAAGCAATTTTTCCCGCCTCGACGTGGACGATGCCTATCCCACATCCTCGTCGTCGAGTTGGTGGAGGATGACACCTGCTTGACCAGATCGGCCGTGTCCGGGACTGGGCTCCATCGGGGTGGTACTGGGAGGCGCCACCTACTGGGGGGCGCAGGTTGGTGAGGAGCCAGTCTGTCATTGACCCGAACCTTCTTTGGTGGCGGTCGCGTGGTCCAGTGACGATCCAGAGGCTCGAGGACTCCGCGGAGGTGGTGCGTCACCGTGTCAGTGAGGAGGAGGCGCACGTCCGTCGCTACTTGTTTGCGTTGGAGCACAGGCCATTCTCCAATACCTGGCAGGTTCTCCGGGGATCTCACTGGAGCTATGATCCCGTGATGGTGCCTTCTCTGTGGGTGTCCACCGCCCGCGCCGATACCCGTCGTGTGCTAGAGTTTTAGTTGTATTAGTGATGTTATATGTATGACACTATTCGTGATGTATTAGTGATAATATTCGACGATGTACTGACGCATGAGATGATTTACTTTTGCTCATTGAATGCATGCTAATTTGAGTCCTATAAGATATTTTGAAATGTATATCTTGTGTTGCTCAATATCCAAGTGGCCGGTCATGTTTACAGGTTACACCTTCGAGTGGCCTATGTTTTGCCGGAGTGTTGATTCATTTCCGTTCCGGCAAATTTCAGGCGCTCGATATGTCCTATTTTAGCAAAGGTCATGCCGGATTTTTCCGTGAATTTTGGCATGACTTGTGCCAGAATATGTAGGAAATATCGAGTGCCCCGGATTTGTGTGTTGAGTATCTTGGTAGTTGTCTTCGATCGATTTTCAATTAATGTTTTAACTATGAACATAGGAAATGTCTGACGACGAGAAGGATTTCGGTATTTGCAAATACTGCAAAGACGAGCGCGGCCTGTGCGACGGAATCTTCCTAGATGATGATAGGCGCTTCAGCATCAAGCTGGACGAGAACTTCGAAGTGGATACAGTAAGTCACAACGACAAGTCTTTTTTCGTAATTAAGCATGACATCTGCTTCATTTGCTTCAACTTATATTTTTTTTTACTATTCTACTAGCGTATCCCCTGCCATGCAAGAGTTTTTGTATTGGATAAGATAGGTTTCAGTCATAGTATGGAGGAAAAGAAAGTTTACTTGAAGACCGAGCATGGTTATATTTTCCATGAAAAGTTATATAATTCAGACGACTACACCTATTTTGGATGCAAAACATGGCGAGCACTATGCAAGACTTATGCATTTGAGCCTGATATGGTTATCACCTTTGATATTCGTCCGGAAGATGATATTGAAGGTAATACCGACATCTGGGTCGATGTGCAAATGCCTCCAGTTATACCATTATGTAAGTTTCTCAACCATATTTATGTCTTTGATATTGTTTATTCAAAAATAGTTGACAACTAATTTGTATTGTCAGCTTATTTCGATGCAAGCAAACATGTCCAGCGCTTGGTAGACAGGACCGTATACTGTCCTGGGGCTGAACTCAACTGCGAGGAGCTCAGTCATTATGTTTCGTGGCTTGAGGATCTTGATACTGTCAAGACAAATTTTCTTCCTGCATTTAGAAATGTTAGTACTGAAAATGTGCGACCAATAGTGTTCGTAATGAACTACGGTCACATCTATTTAGGAAGGATGGTAAGATTTTTACTATTTGTCATCGGTGCATCTTTTCCATACATTATTTTTGAAGCTAAACTTCATTGCTAAGTATGTTACTGTACGATGTTCTTCAACAGGGACTCCCGATGAATGTTGTGCCTTATGGGATCGAGACTAAAGGTACCATGAGTATTATCAGCTTACGGCCAAGATATCCTACAGATTACTTTAGTGCATTCAAGATTAGCGACGGATGCTTAATAGTGCAAGACTGGACCAAATATGTGATGGGGGAGCGCAGAGAAGTACTAGGGGGCAGCAAACAGATGCGCTACCCACGATTAGGAGACAGGTTCATCTGCATGCTCCAGTTTGATCGAGGAGGAGAGCTATACATGTTTTATGTTATTTTACCTAAGAGAGAGCAGCAGGAGTGATTAGCTAGCTAGAAATGAGTTTGAGAATGATGATGTGCTACACTATTACTATGATGATAAAATAGCTAGTGTTGGTGGTAATGACTATGATGATTATTATTAGCTAGCGTTAGTGCTGATTAAATAAATACTGTTGGTGGTAATGACTATGATGATGATTAAATAGCTTGTGCAGGCGGATTAGATTCAACTGGAGGCAACATGTGGTGCACATCAAAAGTACTACTAGTCCAAACTAGATCAAGTGTGGATTAGTAGTATACTTTTGACATGCACCACATATTGCCTCCACTTGAACCTAATCCACCTTCATTTGACACACTGTTATGGACATAATGATATAAACCTCATAACAGCTGGTATTGTACCAATATTTGTATGATGGCGCATAAATACACTAAAAATAAAAAATACAAAAATACTAGTAGCGATGGAAGGAAAACACGCTACAAGTAGTTACCTTAGCAGTAGCGTGATACTGAACAAACGCTGCAGCTATTTGTCCTAGCAGTAGCGCGTGCTGGCACGCGTTACTGCTAAGCAATAGCTATAGCGTCTTATTAGTAGCGCGGCCCCCCGTGCTACTAGTGGGCACAAAACACGCGCTACTGCTAGGGTTTTCCCTAGTAGTGCAAAATGACATCAATCCATTAGATGTTTGCTCAAAAATGTTGTCAGACATCGTTATTGTCAGGTCAAACCCGTTGGCCATGTTATATGGCACAAATACCCCTAGATTCACATGCCAGTTCTCTATCTCACAATGATAAGTGTGGGCCCCACTTCTTAGGAGTAAGCAAGCGAATAATTTTACAGGAAAATAAGAACATTGTTTGGATCAAGTGTCACCCACACTTTATTGTAGCGAGATATGAAAGCACAAGTGCTCCCTAGGTGATTTTTGTAATTAATGCCAACATATCTCTTGTTGGACTAGTATTTTCATCTAGTATATTTTAGATAAGTTCAACATTGGAGTGGCATGGACAAGAGGATGTGGAACCCCTTCTAGATGCTAAAGACAAACATTGGCAAAAGCTCAAGACTCTACATTTTCATTTTAGTGGTCCAAGATTACATTGAGTCCATAGGAAAAGCAAATACTATTAAAAGGGGATGAGATGTTGCTTAATGGCTTGCTTGCTCAAAGTGCTTAGTGATATGCTCCAAAGCCCTTAACCACTTTCTCACTTCCACATATGGCCTGAACCTAAAAGTCAAACTCGGCCCCACCGATTTGATTTATCCGGCGCTAGTGAGTTCATTTGACATAGCCACTACCATAAACCGAGATGGGCTTGCAAACTCTCTATTGCATGTTGCAATAATTTTGGTTCCACCGAGATATGCAATCGGTCCCACCGAGTTTTCTTGACCAACTCTCTGTTTGCTTATTACCAAAGTCGGTCTCACTGAGTTTGTGTAATCGGTCAAACCGAGTTGAGGTTTTACCCTAACCTTAGAACATCGGTGCCACCGAGTTGATGTTGTCGGTCCCACCGAAAACTCTAACGTTCACATTTTGAACTGAATTTGTCTGATCGAGTTTCACTATTCGGTCCCATCTAGTTTGGTGAATTGTGTGTAATGGCTAGATTTTGTGTGGAGGCTATATATATCCCTCCACCCATTCTCCATTCGTGAAGAGAGCCATCAGATCGTGCCTACACTTCCACTACTCATTTTCTAAGAGAGAACCACCTACTCATGTGTTGAGACCAAGATATTCCAATCCAACAACAAGAATCTTGATCTCTAGCCTTCCCCAAGTTGCTTTCCACTCAAATCATATTTCCACCATATCCAAATCTGTGAGAAAGAGTTGAGTGTTGGGGAGACTATCATTTGAAGCACAAGAGCAAGGAGTTCATCATCAACACACCATCTATTACCTTTTGGAGAGTGGTGTCTCCTAGATTGGTTAGGTGTCACTTGGGAGCCTCCGTCAAGATTGTGGAGTTGAACCAAGCAGTTTGTAAGGGCAAGGAGATCGCCTACTTCGTGAAGATCTACCCAAGTGAGGCAAGTCCTTCGTGGGCGATGGCCATGGTGGGATAGACAAGGTTGCTTCTTCATGGATCCTTCATGGGTGGAGCCCTCCGTGGACTCACGCAGCCGTTACCCTTCGTGGGTTGAAGTCTCCACCAATGTGGATGTACAATAGCACCACCTATCGGAACCACACCAAAAATCTCCGTGTCTCCAATTGCGTTTGCACACTCCAATCCCATCCCTTTACTGCCTTGCAAGTTGCATGCTTTACTTTTCGGTGGTCATATACTCTTGGCATGCTTGCTTGAATTGTATTGTGAATGCTTGAAATTGTGCTAATTTGCAACCTCAACTTGAAAAACTTAAAAACTGCTATCTTTACTTGTTGAGGGTCTAATCACCCCCCTCTAGACACCTCTTCTCGATCCTTTCAATTGGTATCAGAGCTTTGATCTCCATTGCTTTGGTTTAATCACCATTGGAGGAAGATGGATGAGTCTACGATTGGGAGTATTAGACGTAGAGTGCCTATGCTTGATGGAGAGTTCTATAGTGAGTGAAAAAATGAGATGCTTGGAGTTTTTCATGAATATCACTTGAACAAGTACATTACTACTCCTTGTGAACCCCTTGTTGACCCCTTGCATCTTACCCCTGATGAGTCTCTTGACATGATTCACAATCTTGGAACTATCAATCTTATCACTAGAGGATTGCCTAGAAATTTGATTGGTCGCTTGCCAACTCTTGAATGTGCTTATACTATATGGATATTTCTTGAGGAACGATTTCCGGACTAATCCTTGAAAAACTTAGATGAGATTCTTCACAAGTCCATTGCTTTGAATAAGATGAATCCCAATGATTCTAAGCTTGGAGATTGTTAATTTGAGCTTCGTGACCTTATGCGTGCCAAAAGAGATGTTGGAATCATTAGCAATATCATTTCCGAAGTCATTAGAATTCATAAATGCACATTGTCATGATCACAAAACAAATGAATCACTCTCTATAGGAAATGAACAATCACAAGATGATGTTGAACATGGATACTATGATGAGGATGATGATAGTGACTATGATCTCGATGAGTCTATGAGACATTTTGGTCTTATGGCTAACCTTCGCGGCTACATGGCTAGAGGAAAGGAATGGGTTCTTGATAGTAGATGTACTGATCACATGACCGGAGACAAGGATATGTTTTGTGAGCTTGCTGAAAATGACGACCCTCGAAAGTATGTCACTTTTGGTGATAACTCAAAGGGTAAGGCGGCCATCTCACATGACAGCTCTATACAAAATGTTATGCTCGTTGAATCTCTTGGCTACAATTTACTTTCTGCATGTAGACTAGCCGATTTTGGTTTCAATGTCCTATTTACTGAAGTAGATTGCCAAGTGTTTCGAAGAGATAATCATAATATGGTCTTTACTGACATACGTAGAGGTGATCTATACACTGTTGATTTCACTAAAAAGGCTCAACCAAGAACTTGCTTAATTGCTAAATCCTCTAAAGGCTGGTTGTGGCATAGACAGTTAGGTCATGTGGGGATGCGAAATCTTGACAAGCTTATTAAAGGTGACCATATCCTTGGTGTTAAAGCTATTATATTTGACAAGGATAGACTTTGCAGTGCTTGCCAAGCAGGAAAAAAAGTTGGAGGAAGTCATCCCGTGAAGAACATCATGACCACGAGAAGACCACTTGAGCTACTTCACATGGATCTTTTCGGTCCCAATGCCTACAAGAGTCTCGGTGGTAACTCATTTGGATTGGTCATTGTTGATGATTTTTCAAGATTTACGTGGGTGTTCTTTATTGATGATAAGTCTCCGGTCCAAAAGATCTTCAAGAACTTTGCTAGGAAGGCCCAAAACCAATTTGAAGTGAAGATCAATAAGGTTCACAGTGACAACGGAACGGAGTTCAAGAATGCCAATGTGGACACCTTTCTTGACGAAGAAGGGATTTCACATGAGTTCTCGGCTATGTACACACCTCAGCAAAATAGAGTTGTTGAGAGGAAGAACCGGACGCTCATCAAAATGGTGAGAACAATGCTTGATGAGTACAAGATGCCAAAACACTTTTGGGCAGAAGCGGTTGCGACAATTTGTCATCCAACGAATCGCCTGTATCTTCAGAAGCTACTCGGCAAGACAGCGGATGAGACAACTTGTCATGCAAAGAATCGCCTATATCTTCACAAGCTACTCGGCAAGACAACATACGAGCTTCTCACTGTTAACAAACCCCAAGTTGGATACTTTCAGGTATTTGGCTCAAAGTGCTACATTCTTGATAAGCATCGTCGTTCAAAATTTGCTCCTAAATCTCATGAAGGTTTCCTACTAGGTTATGGCTCAAACTCTCACACATACCGTGTCTACAACAATTTCACCGAAAGGTTGAAGAGGAGGTAGATGTGAAGTTTGATGAATCTAACGGCTCACAAGTAGAGCAATTGCCAGGTGACAAAGATCCTTCGGAAGCTATACAAGACTTATCTATTGGCATGATTCGCCCAACGGAGGTGAAGGAGAGTACCTTGTCCGCCCAAGTGGAAGCCTCAACTTCATGACAAGGTGAACCACAAGTTGACTTGGAGGCATCCACGAGTGGGACACATCAAGACGATGAAAACAAGGATGTACAAAAGATGAACCTCGACGACCTCCTTCTTCCCCTCCACGGGAGAACAACAACACAAACAACAATGAAGAAAGACAAGAGGAAGAACAAGATAATGAAGAGGATGTTCCACCCCGACCCAAACAAAAGCTCTCACGAGTTCGAGCAAGAGTCTCAAGAGATCATCCCGTCGAACAAATCTTTGATGATATTCAAACTGGGTGAATTACTCGCTCTAAAACTCGTTTGGCTAATTTTTGTTGACATTACTCATTCATTTCTAGCATCAAACCTATGAAGGTTGAAGACGCTCTTGATGATTCGGATTGGGTGAACGCTATGCATGAAGAGCTGCACAATTTCGAGAGGAACCAAGTGTGGACGTTGGTTGAAAAGCCCGATGAGAAGCACAATGTCATTGGAACCAAATGGGTGTTTCGGAACAAGCAAGATGAAGCTGGACAAGTTGTACGCAACAAGGCTCGTCTCGTTGCTCAAGGCTACACTCAAGTCGAAGGTATGGACTATGGTCAGACATATGCCCCCGTTGCTAGACTTGAGTCCATTCGCATCTTACTTACTTATGCCAACCATCATGACATCACCTTATACCAAATGGACATCAAAAGTGCTTTTCTTAATGGTGAAATTGAGGAGGAAGTTTATGTTAAACAACCTCCCGGGTTTTTTAATCCTAAGAAACCCGGCCATGTTTACAAACTTCACAAAGCCCTTTATGGTCTTAAGCAAGCTCCTAGAGCATGGTATAAATGCTTGACTAAGTTTCTTATTGAAAAAGGCTTTGAGATTGGTAAAATTAATTCTACACTCTTTACTAAAAGGGTTAATGGAGAATTATTTGCGTGCCAAATTTATGTTGATGATATCATATTTGGTTCAACTAACCCTCATTTTAGTGGAAAGTTTGGAAAGCTAATGTCGGATAAGTTTGAGATGTCTATGATGAGTGAACTCAAGTTCATTCTTGGCTTGCAAATCAAGCAAACTAAGGAGGGAACCTTTATCTCTCAAACAAAGTACACCAAGGACTTATTCAAGAAGTTCAACATGCAAGAATGCAAAGGTATGAGTACCCCCATGCCTACTAGTGGACATCTTGACTTGAGAAAGGATGGCGAACCGGTTGACCAAAAGGTTTACCGCTCTATGATTGGTTCATTGTTATATCTATGTGCCTCCCGTCCCGATATTATGCTAAGTGTGTGCATGTGTGCACGATATCAAGCGGCCCCCAAAGAATGTCATCTTAAGGCTGTGAAAAGGATAGTGAGATACTTAATTCACACACCAAACTTTTGCATTTGGTATCCTAAGAGGTCTTCTTTTGATCTTGTTGGCTACTCCGATTCGGATTATGCCGGTGACAAGGTTGATAGTAAGTCCACTTCAGGTACCTGTCAATTTCTTGGTAGATCTCTTGTGTCTTGGTCCTCCAAAAACAAAACTCGGTATCCTTATCCACGACCAAAGCGGAATACATTGCCGCCGGTTCATGTTGTGCTCAATTACTTTGGATGACCCAAACTCTTAAAGATTATGGGATATATGTGAAACATGTCATTGCTTTGTGATAATGAGAGTGCTAGTAAGATTGCTCATAATCCCGTGCAACATTCTCGAACTAAGCATATTGAAGTTCGTCATCGTTTCATTCGAGATCATGTTGCTAAGGGAGATATCAAACTTAAGAATGTTCGTACCAATAAGCAACTGGCGGATATATTCACCAAACCGCTTGATGAGAAAGTGTTTTGCCATTTGAGAGGTTAATTGAACATCATTGATGCCTCAAACTTGGAGTAGAAACTCCATTTTGGATGCATGCAAGGCATAAGCCTTTCTTTGACTAATCCTTGATACTTCTCTTATGATGATGATCATATGTCTTGGACATTCTTGTACTCTTGCATGCTATCTAACCCTTGTAGGTACTTGGATAAGCCCAACTCTATGACATTGCAACTCAATCACATTCTAAGCAATCTCTACATCTCCAATTCTCTACAATATGGTGGTTGAAGACAAGGAAGCACGAATCCTTTCAATATATCCTTTGACAATTTCTTTGTATCAAATTTCATGATTGTCATTTTGGATACACAAGTGCTCTTCCTAGCAAGACTAACCCATGTAGGTAGATGAACTCCAACTGCAAGTGGTGCTCCCAACTCTTGATGAGCTACATCAACCTTGAGCATCCCACACAAGTTCAATTACATGATCAGGATCGACACCACCACCCAAGGTATGTTATTCAATCTTAGAGAAGCTTTACCCCAACTCGTGGGTCAAAGCAGCTCAACGAGATGTGAATACATCAAAATGCTTAAACTAAAAATGGCAACCCCATTTTGAGCTTAAACGATGAGTATGACCTATGATCAAGTGCCTTCACTTGACTCCTAAGTCAATATACTCTACCATAGGTGACCTTGTCACCGACCAACTCTAGATGAAGTTCTCTTTTGTTTCTCTGTGTTCTTGCATTTGTCTCTTGCATGCTTGTTCCCCTTTCAAAAAAAACTTCATCTAGATTTCTTTTCTTTTCCTTTCTCTGTTATGTTCGGCATTCCCTGCATCCAATTCATTGCAAATCCTTCAGTTAATTCCTTGCAAATCTTCATGAAATCTCCTTTGCCTAAGTGAGCTGATATGACAATTTTTTTCTCTGTGTTGAACTCGGCCTCACTGATTTGTTTCTTTCGGCTAAACCAAACCACCTCGGTGCCATCGAAGATAACAACTCGGTGTTACCGATTTCAATGTTGAGGAAACACTTTTCCATATGCATCCTGCATATTTGTTCCAGCTCCACTAAATGATTCTTGTCCTCTACCAACATTCTATATTACATGTTACTTTGTAATGTGACTCAAGGACCAAACCTACTTGACTCATGCTCCAGAAGATCCCTTCTTGGAAATTGATGTCAAAGGGGGAGAGAGAGCACATCAAAGCTTATCACATAAGAAAGAATGCACACCTAAAGCTTCTCTTGATGCTTCTTATCCATAAGAGGAGAGGTGTCTCATGTCTTGAAGAGGGGAAAGACATGTTAGTATGTGTTATGATTGTTATGACTGTTTTACTCTGATTTTCGTGTTTGCTCTGATTTTCTTTTCCCTATCTTCTCCCATTACCCAATATCATATTTAGGGGAGAGAGCTCAGTTCCAAGGGAAGAAAATTTCCTTGAATTCATTGCATATCTTTACTCTTTGGGGACATGTATATATCCAAATGGAGTACCTAGTACTCACTCTCTACATGTCATCCCAATCTTGGTATACTTGTGACTTCCTTCTCTTGCTTTGTCTAGTGGATGTTCGTGTGTTATCTAACCTTCTTTACTCAGGTTCGTCTCTTCCAAAGCTAGTTCAAGACCACAAGGTAAGTATATGCATCACACTCGTGTGCATGAAGATCTCTTGATGAGGTATATATTGTTTGCAAGAAGAACTCATGAACATGAAGGTATATTTCCAGTATCCACACCATTTTCTCTGATGCATATAGCCAAGATACATGTAACTCATTGCTTGCTCTGTCATGCTTATGCATTCTCATGCTATCATATTCCGTAGTCACATGATTGCATACATGTAGGGGGAGCATATGAATGTTACATGTCTTTCCAAAGCTTTACTTGCCATTTCCCTATATCCTTATCTAAAGATTTGATGTATGTTGTCATCAATTACCAAAAAGGGGGAGATTGAAAGCACAAGTGCTCACTGGGTGATTTTGGTAATTAATGCCAACATATCTCTTGTTGGACTAACATTTTCATCTAGTATATTTCAGATAAATTCAACATTGGAGTGGCATGGACAAGAGGATGTTGAACCCATTCTAGATGCTAAAGACAAACATTGGCAAAAGCTCAAGGCTCTACATTTTCATTTTAGTGGTCCAAGATCACATTGAGTCCATAGGAAGAGACAATACTATTAAAAGGGGATGAGATGTTGCTTAATGGCTTGCTTGCTCAAAGTGCTTAGTGATATGCTCCAAAGCCCTCAACCACTTTCTCACTTCCACATATGTCCTAAACCTAAAAGTCAAACTCGGCCCCACCAATTTGATTTATCCGGCGCCACCGAGTTCATTTGACATAGCTACTGCCATAAACCCTAATCAGTTCGATCTCATCGATGGGATCTCGGTCTCATCGAGATGGGCTTGCAAACTCTCTATTGCATGTTGCCATAATTTTGGTTCCATCGAGATATGCAACCGGTCCCACCGAGTTTGCTTGACCAACTCTCTGTTTGCTTATTACCAAAGTCAGTCTCACCGAGTTTGTGTAATCTGTCAAACCGAGTTGAGGTTTTACCCTAATCCTAGCACATCGGTCCCACTGAGTTGATGTTGTCGGTCCCACCAAAAACTCTAACATTCAAATTTTGAACTGAATCGGTCTGACCGAGTTTCACAATTCGGTCCCATCGAGTTTGGTGAATTGTGTGTAACGGCTAGATTTTGTGTGGAGGCTATATATACCCCTCCACCCATTCTCCATTCATGAAGAGAGCCATCAGATCGTGCCTACACTTCCACTACACATTTTTCGAGAGAGAACCACCTACTCATGTGTTGAGACCAAGACATTCCAATCCAGCCACAAGAATCTTGATCTATAGCCTTCCCCGAGTTGCTTTCCACTCAAATCATCTTTCCACCATATCCAAATCTGTGTGAGAGAGTTGAGTGTTGGGGAGACTATCATTTGAAGCACAAGAGCAAGGAGTTCATCATTAACACACCATCTATTACCTTTTGGAGAGTGGTGTCTCCGAGATTGGTTAGGTGTCACTTGGGAGCCTCCGTTAAGATTGTGGAGTTGAACCAAGGAGTTTGTAAGGGCAAGGAGATCGCCTACTTTGTGAAGATCCACCCAAGTGAGGCAAGTCCTTCGTGGGCGATGTCCATGGTGGGATAGAAGGTTGCTTCTTCGTGGACCCTTCGTGGGTGGAGCCCTCCGTGGACTCGCGTAGCCGTTACCCTTTGTGGGTTGAAGTCTCCACCAACGTGGATGTACGATAGCACCACTGAGGGAGCCCTGGATTATGGGGTCCTCGGAGAGCCAACCTATGTGCCATGGGCCGGATTAACGAGCCGTGAAGATACAAGAACAGAAGGCCTCCTCCCGTGTCCGGATGGGACTCTCCTTTACGTGGACGACAAGCTACAGTTTCCTTCCTTTGTAAACCGACCATGTACAACCCTAGTCCCCTCCGGTGCCTATATAAACCGGAGGGTTTAGTCCTTAGGGGCGAACACAATCATACATGCTAGACATCTAGGGTTTAGCCATTACGATCTCGAGGTAGATCAACTCTTGTAACCCCTATACTCATCAAAGTCAATCAAGCAGGAAGTAGGGTATTACCTCCATCAAGAGGGCACAGACCTGGGTAAACATCATGTCCCCTGCCTCCATGTTACCTTCGATCCTCAGATGGATAGTTTGGGACCCCCTACCTGAGATCTGCCGTTTTTGACACCGACATTGGCGCTTTCATTGAGAGTTCCTTTGTGCCATTGACAGAAGGTTTGATGACTCGCCTTGTCATCAAAGACAACATCACTTCCGCAGAAGCCCTAGCTTTAGGGCAAACTCTCCGACTCGGCAGCTTCATTATGGGTGCTCGCCCGACCGTTAAGCCAAAAGTAGCCCAACTCATCGCCAAAAATCGCCTCCGTGTCGGCCCTGAATACTCCGACACGATGGATCCTGTAGATGTATCGACTTTAAATGAACTGCTAGATCGCATCGCCGCCCTGGGAGTCACAACCGACTATGATCAGATTGGGCTTAAACCCGATTAGAGACAAATCAGATCTCCGCCGATCACCCATCACGTGGCAATCATGGAGGAACAAGCCGACAATGACTCTTCTCCTATGTTGAGAATAGAGTATGTTCGGGTTTCCGAACCCGGAGAACCAAACTCCAATCTTCTGGAAGACACTTCGTGTCTTCCGAACATGGAATCAGGCGCTGAGCCTAAAAACACACCGGATGCTCCGGATCCGAGGCCTGTAACCCCAGAAATTCTTCAGAATCCGGACTTCTCAGTGGGTCAGGATTCAGATTTGAAACCTCCCACCCACCACAAGCAATATTACCCAAGCAACTCCGGTCCTCTGGACATATGCGACTTAATGTATGTGCGGCAACAGCCTCAGGAAACAGTCCACCACTTTTGGGCTAGAATCCTACTTATTAACAACAAGATCAAAGATTGCTGTGACGATGACGTGATGTCGGTATTTTGCAACAATTGCACAGATAAGGGAATCCTCAATGCCCTCAACCGCCATCGCATACTGCACTTTCCCGATCTGGCACACATAGTATAGAAGTACTGTGCACTGGAAAGCACTTGGAAAACCCAGACAGCCCGCTAGGAACCGCAGGCCTTTAGGCCATCCCCCAGATGGGCAAAGAGGATGCACCCCCGCGAAGCACCCAATCATCATCCCGTGGACAAGAATATTAAACCCGTTACAGGGCATAGAACTATCCTCGAGGAATGGCTCGACAAGCCCTGCAAAATTCACATGAAGCCGGACAACGAACCAACGCATAGTCTTCGAGCATGTTGGATACTCCGGTAGGTGGCCAAAAGCGGCGAAGATCTCCTCACCAACAATACTCCAGAGAACTATTCTTCGGAGGACAATGATCCAAAGTATTCACGGTCTTCGAGACCTTTTCGTCGAATAATCGGCACAAGAGGGCTCTCCATGACCTCGCCGAAGTCCACCACGTGGCAGCAGTAAATCCTTGGAATGACACGGCAATCACTTTCAATGTCGATGACAAACCAAGAGCACGCTCAGCCCGGGCACCAGCCACTTTGGTCCTAAACCCAATCGTAGACGGTTTTCGGCTTACTAAAGTGCTCATTGGACGGCGGTAGCGGACTAAACCTCATTTACGAGGACACGCTCACTAAAATGCAAATGGACATGAGTCACATTGAGCAAAGTAGCACAACGTTTCACGGTATTATCCCCAGTCGAGAAGCCAGATGCTCGGAAAAATCAAACTCGATGTGGTATTCGGCACGCCGGAGAACTATAGGTCCGAAGAGTTACTCTTCATGTGGCACCATTCAACAGCGGGTATCATGCTTTGCTGGGGCGAGACGCATTCATGCGCTTCCATGCCGTACCCCACTACGGGTATATGAAGCTCAAAATGCCCGGGCCCAATGGAATTATCACTGTCACCAGTGATCCGGACATAGCACTCCGCGCCGAAAACAAAACCACCTCTCTGGCCCTTGAGGCATTATCCGAGGCCCTCGCGGCCGAGGAATTGACCACTCTACGTTCCACAGTAGATAGGAGACCAAAATCTACTTCCTTCAAGCCAGCGGTGGACCCGATGGACCCCATGAAAACAACTTCCATTGGGGCACAACTGGATCCAACGGTGGACGCCGCATTACGCACATTCCTGCGTGAGAACTCGGACATTTTTGCCTGGCACCCTTCAGATATGCCAGGTATCCCACGAAGACTGGCCGAGCACAGTCTCAATATACTGAAAGGATACAAACCAGTTAAGCAAACTCTGCGCCAATTCTCCGAACCCAAACGACAGTCAATGGGGGAGGAGCTAGCCAAGCTACTCAAAGCCGGGTTTATCAGAGAGATCAAACATCCGGACTGGCTAGCAAACCTGGTCATGGTACCTAAGAAGGATAAATCCTGGCGCATGTGTGTCGATTTCAAAGACCTCAACAAGGCTTGCCCTAAGGACCCCTTCCCACTACCTCGAATCGACCAGATTATTGACGCAACTGCAGGGCACGATTCCTTGTGCTTCCTCGACGCATATTCCGAATATCATCAGATTAAGATGAAAGAATCCGACCAAGCCACCACGGCATTCATCACTCCGTACGGGCCCTTCTGCTTCAACACTATGCCTTTCGGGCTCAAGAACGCCGACGCAACCTACCAACGCATGATTCAAACATGCCTGGAAAAACAGATCGGCAAAACTGTGGAGGCATATGTAGATGACATAGTCATCAAAACCAAACATGTCGATTCTTTGGTGGATGACTTACGCCTTACATTCGACAACCTCCAAGCATATGACATACGGCTCAATCCGGAAAAATGCGTTTTCGGCGTTCCAGCCGGAAAGCTGCTTGGGTTCATCGTCTCCAATAGAGGAATTGAAGCAAACCCGCTAAAATCCGAGCCCTGTCACAGTTGGCAACACCAATAGACCTCAAATAGGTCCAAAAATTAGCTGGGTGCGTGGCAGCCTTAAGCCGTTTTATCTCCAGATTAGGGGAAAAGGTGTTGCCATTATATCGCTTGCTACATTGCACTGACCACTTCATGTGGACGGACGCTGCCACAGCCGAACTGGAAGAAATAAAGGCTCTGCTAGCAAGTAACCCAATCCTGGCCGCACCAAACATTGGGGAACCGATGCTTCACTACATATCTGCAACTCACCAGGTGGTGAGCGTGGTGTTCGTCGTCGAATGAAATGAGGAGGGACATAAATTCCCACTTCAAAAACCAGCATATTATGTATCGACGGTCCTTACACCATGCAAATCCCAATACCCACATTATCAAAAGATAGTATATGCGGTTTTTATGGCATCCCACAAGCTGCGACACTACTTTCAAGAGTGCTCCATCACGGTGGCTTCCGAAGTACCACTTAACGATATTATAAATAGTCGGGACGCCACCGACCGGATTGCCAAATGGGCCATTGAGCTCTTACCATTTGAAATAATTTGCAAACCACGCTGAGCTATCAAATCTCAAGTGTTGGCTGACTTCGTCGCCAAATGGATAGAGGCTGAAATCCCTAAAGAATACGACACATATTCCAACTGGGTGATGCACTTCGACGACTCTAAGATGTTAGTCGGATTAGGGGCTGGTGTCATCTTGACATCCCCCACAAGGGACACAATCCGTTATGTTCTCCAAATACTATATACAGACTCTAACAATGCAGCCGAATACGAGACCCTACTGCACGGTCTTCGAATGGCCGTCTCCATGGGCATACAACGCCTCGAAGTATGTGGGGATTCAAACCTTGCAATATCTCAGATAAATGGAGACTTCAACTCAAAGGATTCAAAGATGGTGGCTTACCGCAACGCCGTACTCAAAATATCAGCTCGGTTTGAAGGGCTCGAGTTTCATCATGTGGCTCGGGAGAGTAATCAAGCTGCGGACATACTTGCCCGCATGGGCGCCAAGCACGACCCCTTCCTGCCTAACACCTTTGTGGAGAGGCTCTTCAAGCCATGCGCCGTGTGGCAGGACGACAGCGGCAACACTGTCCCAGAACCGACCATACCCTCAGATTCCAAACACAGTCCCGATATCGTTGGGGGTTCAGGCACCGAAGTAACATCATCGGCTCATGAAATTATGGCTGTAATTGCCCCATGGACTGAACCTTTCCTCGCCTACCTTACTAGGAACGAGCTCCTCGATGACCAGACAGAGGCCCATCGCATTGTTCGGTGCTCGAAGGCCTACAAAGTCCATGAGGGGGAACTGTACAAGAAAAGTACCACTGGAGTACTCCAAAGGTGTATCTCCGAAGAACAAGGACGACAGCTCTTGGCTAAAATACACGCCGGTCTTGGTGGCCATCACGCCGCAGCTCGGGCCCTTGCAAGTAAAGCCTTCCATACGGGTTTCTTTTGGCCCATGGCCCGAGCAGACGCACAAGACCTCGTACAACGATGTGTTGGTTGCCAGCTTTTCGTTAATCAAAGCCATATGCTGCCCACTGCCTTACGAACAATCCCCATTACGTGGCCTTTTTCTGTCTAGGGGCTTGACATGGTCGGACCCCTTAAAGGGGGAAGCCATAACAAGAAATATTTATTGGTCATGGTCGACAAGTTTACTAAGTGGATAGAAGCCAAATCAGTCAAAACGACCGAAGTCGGACCAGTCATAGACATCATATCAAGTGTGGTACACCGTTATGGTGTCCCTGTTGAGGAACGCGGTAATTTCAAAAAAATCCTATGATCACGCAAGATCTATCTAGGTAATGCATAGCAACGAGAAGGGAGAGTGTGTCCACGTACCCTCGTAGACCGAAAGCGAAAGCGATTCAATAACGCGGTTGATGTAGTCGAACTTCTTTTCAATCCAACCAATCAAGTACCGAACGTACGACACCTCCGCGTTCAGCACACGTTCAACTCGATGACATCCCTCGTACTCTTGATCCAGTTGAGGACGATGGTGAGTTCCGTCAGCACGATGGCGTGGTGACGGTGATGATGATGTTACCGGTGTAGGGCTTCGCCTAAGCACTACGATGGTATGATCGAGGTGCGTAACTGTGAATAGGGGCACCACACATGGTTAAGAGAAACTTGTGTGTCTTTGGGGTGCCTCCTGCCCCCGTATATAAAGGAGGAAGGGAGAGAGGCCAGCCCCCTAGGGGCGCGCCAAGTGTATGGAGTCCTACTAGGACTTCCAAGTCCTAGTAGGAATCCTTTCCCTTTTAGGAGTAGGAGAGAAGGAAAGAGAGAGGGAGTAGGTGTCGATGTCAAAACCGGTGGATCTCAGGTAGGGGGTCTGAACTGTGCGTCTAAGGCTAATGGTAACAGGTGGCGGACACAATGTTTACCCAGGTTCGGGCCCTCTCGATGTAGGTAATACCCTACTTCCTGCTTGATTGATCTTGATGATATGAGTATTACAAGAGTTGATCTACCACGAGATCATAGAGGCTAAACCCTAGAAGCTAGCCTATGATTATGATTGTTGTTGTCCTATGGACTAAACCCTCCAGTTTATATAGACACGATAGGGGGCTAGGGTTACACAGAGTCTCTTACAGAGAAAGGAATGCCTTCCATGCAAAGCAGAGTCCCATCCGGACACGGTACGGAGTCTTCTATCTTGAATCTTCATAGCCCAACATTCCGGCATATGCATATAGTTTGGCTGTCCGAGGACCCCTTAATCTAGGACTTCCTCAGTAGCCCTTGAATCATGCTTCAATGACGATGAGTCCAGCGTGTAGATTGTCTTCGACATTGCAAGGCGGGTTCCTTCTCCAAATACTCCAACGTAGATCTTAAACATAAGAAACGTGTCCGGCTCTGCAAAACAAATTCCCCATACCACTGCAGAGAGTATAATATCCCACGAGTCCAATCTGCTAACAACTCACCGCGTGACATCACGCCACAGCCCGGTCTTTATTCGAACCATTTTTGTCCTGTCCCTCCGTATTTCGATGCGCGGTTTCAGTGGCACGTCTTGTCAAAGCAGAGACCGTGTCCCCTTATCATGGGATTCTCATCAATGCGGGTACGGGTAACCCAACCGTGCCATCAGCACGACGCTTGGGAAATAAGCGAGCTTTAGGGCGAGTGGGGAGGCGCATGATTTTTACTGCCTTTATAAAGGGATAACGATTCCTTCTTTCACCCACGCATTCTTCTTCCTCTGCTCATTCATTCTTGAGCTCCAGCGCCCAAGCATCCACCTCTTCCGCCCCAAAAAGCACTCCAACCATGTCCCAATCCGAAGCGCAAGGCAAGTGGATGGCCTCCTCCGTCAAGGAGAAGGATATCAAGAAACTCTGGGAGGCCGGATACCTGGCCAAGAAGATCGCGCACCATCTCCCAGCGGCGGGATAGATCGTCCCTACTCCGAAACCCCACGAGAGGGTTGTATTCCTCCCTCACTTCGTCCACGGGCTGGGGTTTCCCCTCCACCCATTTGTTCGCAGCCTTATGTATTACTACGGGATAGATTTCCATGACCTATCCCCCAATTCCTTCCTCAACATCTCAACATTCATCATCGTGTGTGAGGCCTTCCTCCGCATCCCTCCACACTTCGGACTGTGGCTAAATATCTTCAACATGAAGCCAAAGGTGGTAGGTGGCGAACACACTGAGTGCGGAGGCGCCATGGTGAGCAAGATGCCCAATGTTAAATGGCCATCAGGTACATTCAACGAGTACGTCAAAGGTTGGCAACAACAGTGGTTCTGTGTCACCGAGCCACGCGACACCAAATGGGCCGCAGCCCCCGAATTCCGATCCGGAGCCCCACTATGGCTCACGTCCTACCCCGAAAAGGTCCTAGACTGGTCTTCGTCAGACGAGCTGACGACACTCCAAGCGCGTATCAAGAGCATGGAGGACAAGAATATCAAACTTGGCGATGTGGTCCAGGTGATGCTAGTTCGCCGGATCCTTCCATGTCAACGTCGGACTTTCAATCTATGGGAGTTTGATCCGGCCAAGCACCAAACCTTGCTGGAGTTCTTTGGCATGACGCACGAAGACATCTGGAAGGTGTAATTCAAGCTCAGCAAGTCGTGGCCGGACACCGCCGAGGATCGCGGGCACAAATTGTCCCACCCCGCAAGTTCGGTAAGTCTTTATATGTTTTTAAGGTGTATCCTTTTCTTATATACTATGGGGAAGACACCTAATATTTCTTTAACGATTCTCCCAGGGATGGACGAAGAATCTACTATCCGGCCCCGCTGCCTAAAGAACAAGCCGTCCCACTTCTGATGAAGATGCTAGTCACGGCGCCTTATAAGGCGCCGAAGAAGAAGGCCAAGAAGGAGGCCAATGAGACCAGGGGTGGTCTCCGCCGCAAGGGTACTTCGGACGTGGTGTCCAAAGACACCGAGGCCCACTCCTACGCCGAAGAAGACGAGGAAGAGGAGGAGGAAGAAGAGGGAAGCTAGTCCCCCCTGCGAGGGGGAGAAAGAAGAGGACGGCCTCCACACGTTTGGAGGCCGAAACGTCTAAGAAGGGGAAAGCTTCCCTTCCAGACGAATCCACCACAGCCACCGACAGTAGCCCGAAGTGGGAACCCAGGATCAAGCCCCTGGCCAAGTCGTGAGTACAAAGAAACTCAAACACATTCGTATATCCAGTCCCACCTTTGCATAGCATTAATGTATTGAGTCACGCATTCTGCAGTCCGGCCAGGTCCAACATCGAGCGATCTTCATCAGAAGATTCACTGGACCCGGATGCAATGGACAGCGAGACCCTCCCGACGGCCTCCTCCCACAAAGGCGTGGATAACACCGAGGTGTTGTCCCAAAGGGGCCCAGGCCAGGGCGGAGCTCAGGAGACCATCGATGCGGCGCTGAAGGGTCAAACCTTGGTGGTCAGACACATGGGGGAGTAGACCCCCATGGATGCTGACGACGGGGGCCGTCTTGAGTTTGGCCCTCCGCCAGAAACAATTCCGGAGACCAATACGGCTCAGGAGTTAGGCCAGCAACCGCCTTCAACATAAGGTGGTGTGCCTATTCCACCGGTGACCTCTATCCACCCAGAGGCGCCGGATACCTTATCGGCGGCGCTTCAAAGCGCTTCCATCATTGAAGAGCACCGTACCCTTATGGGTGCGGTGATTGAGAAGATTCGGTCCACCGAAAGCGGACTGACCGAAGCCTGCACCAGCCTTCTAACAGGCTTTGAGGTAAGTAGTGAAGTTAAAAAAATGTCACAATATAGATAGTAGCCCCTGATACACTGTTCGGTGTTCGAAAAGAAAAGCTAGATAGAGGATCAAATATATTTCGCAGGAGACTAATTTATGATGTACCTTTGTGAATAAGCAGGCGTCGTTATTGTCTGCAATCTCTCATACTGCAGAGGTCTTCGGACTGAAGCAGAGTGTGGAGCAGGCCGAAAAAGAGCTCGGCCAAGTAACAAAGCAATTGAAAGATAACCAAGGTATCGGATAACTTTGTTTGTATTCAAATACAAATGAATAAATTATTTTAACTAAAAAATGTCATGATATGTATTAGGAGCGGCGACCGAAGTCAAGGCTCTTAAAAAGGCGGTAGCCGAGGCCGAAAAGAAGGCGGCCAAGGAGCAGGCCGCTCGTGAAAATCACGTGGCCCGGGTTATTGAGGTTCAACAAGAGCTCCAAGAAGTCATAAAGAAGTGCGAGACCTTGGAGCAGAATATAGCAGGTAAAGAGTCCGAACTCACCAAGGCTTCTCAGTCCGCACACGATGCCCGGGCTGAAGCCTAAGGCGCCTTCGAGGAAATCCAGGAGTCCAGAAAGATCGCGACAGGTAAGGCTTTATTATGCAGAGCAAATATGTGAAGAAAAGATTTCTTTTACTGACCCGAATTCAGAGTTCTCCAGGGGTGTTTGTGGATCTGCCGCGCAGCGTGTCTGACGCCGCACAATTCTACTGAGCCGAAGAGGGGAGCTCTACGGAGAAGCTGTTCTGGTCGCAATATCTTGCGCCAGAATATCTAGTACCCTTTACCGATCAGCTGAACCAGCTGGTCGAGCTGCATAGGGCATCCGAACTAGCCATGAAGGATTTATTTATCCATCTATGGCCTGCCGAAGCGATTCCCAGCAGCTACTTCGGACTCGTGAAGCGGCTGATTAGTGCCTGCCCTCGGCTTGATGCCATCAAGCGGTCGGTCTGCATCGAAGGTGCGCGAATGGCCTTTGCCCGCGCCAAGGTGCACTGGGAGAAGATGGATGCCGTGAAGCTAATGACCGAAGGACCGCCCGAAGGGAAAGAGCACCATAAGCCCGAGTTGTATTATGACAGTGTCCTGGAGGGATCCCGCCTTGTGGCGGAGCAATGTGCCAAGGATATTGTATTCCCATGAATATATTCATGTTGTCCTGTGCTAGAATATGAAACAAGATTGTTATGTAGGATAATGCTTGTTATTTGAATTTTTACCTCCTGTGCGGCCATTTTCAAATTAATTCTGAGAGTTGGCCAGTCGTCGGCTTCTGCCCCCATGTAGGTAGTACGGGGGTGTTCAGGATAAATCTAAACACTCTTTACTCCAGATTTTTGGTCCTTAAAGGAGGTGTTTAGCGCAACGAACCAGGCAATCGGACTATAAAGCTTTATCACCATCACTTAGCCATAGGAGTTTGACAAAAGACATGTAGGCGCAACCCCTAGTGTTCGGAAGACCAAACTTGGGGTAATGTAAAACACCTGCATTAGTTATCGCATAATGAGAAAGAAATCGCTAAAGATTTTGTGAGCTCTCGAACAGCTGACCAGCTCTCGCCGCATCATGACAGTTAGTTTTTGGCTTTCTCTACTGAGGTGCTCGTCCGGAAGAACCAGGACACAATCACAGTAGTTCTCCCTTTACTATCCTAGCCGATATAGCGGAATGTAGGGTAGTAAGCACAGGAGCCGGGCAACCCAAATATTGACGAAAGACATGATTCGGAGCCGATGCATATAATGCTATAAGTCTAGGGTGCCGAACTGTACTGTAAAAGTGTTCGAACTTTCTTGCCGTGTTATGGGGTACAATGAAGCCCCTGGCGAATTAAGGCGTACCAGAATGTACGGGTGCAGTTGATAATAAATAAATAGACAAGGAAAAAATTAAGTAATAAGCTGACGCTGCAAATTATTTTTCATTGTAATTTGATTAATACGTCAAGGCGTATGTGTACAAGTAGTGCAATAAGCGAATAAGGCTATTTAACATGCCACGACCAAGAGCGAGCTGCGTGCGGGTATTTAAAACAGGTATGACGATCATTAGCAGAGACCACCTGGGTATTCCCTTGTACGTCCAAGCCCCTAGCTTTCTTGGTGTATCCGTCCCGCGATGGGTCCAATGATCAGGTTTATCAGAAAAAGCCTCGAGAGGAGAAAAAACCTGAAAGAAAGAGAAAAAGTGAAGGTATGCGGATCCAGGAGCGGTTGAGCCGCATTGTGGACCGCGGTCTAGCTGTGCCTCCATCCATGCCCATGGTATTTTAAGTGCATAGTTGTGTACACGCGGCACGAATTTCACCGCTTGGTTGGGGCTGGGACGAAGGCCGGATTGCTAGCTGAGCTCTGGACGAGCCGGACGGTCCTACTGCAGAGTAGCTTGGACTCGCTTGATGTGTCCGTGGGCTTTATTGCCGAATTGAGGTTTTGCCTAAGAAGGCTACTCTATACTTCTGCTGCAAGGGCTGCGGTGTGCTCCTCAGTACGGAGGGAGCGCTCCATATTTACATTGACTGTTATAACACCGTGGGGTCCGAGCATCTTGAGCTTAAGGTAGACATAGTGCGGCACCGCATTGAAATGAGCAAATGCGGTTCGTCCGAGCAGTGCGTGATAACCACTGCGGAAGGGAAAGATATCAAAGATTAACTCTTCGCTTTGGAAATTATCCGGGGATCCGAAGACCACTTCCAGTGTGATTGAGCCCGTACAATAGGCCTCCACACCTGGTAAAAGGTGTTTTTGGTGGGCTTGATCCTTGAGGGATCAATACCCATTTTGCGCACTGATACGTCTCCAACGTATCTATAATTTTTGATTGTTCCATGCTATTATACTACCCCTTTGGATGTTTATGGGCTTTATTTTACACATTTATATCATTTTTGGGACTAACCTACAAACCGGAGGCCCAGCCCGTATTGCTTTTTTGCTTATTCCAGTATTTCAAAGAAAAGGAATATCAAACGGAGTCCAAACGAAATGAAACCTTCGGGAGCGTGATTTTTGGAACGAACGTGATCCAGAGGACTTGGAGTGCAAGTCAAGAAGCGATCGAGGCAGCCAGGAGATAGGAGGGCGCGCCCACCCCCTCTGGGCGCACCCCTTGTCTCCTGGGCCCCTCGGGCGGCCACCGACGTACTTCTTCCTCCTATATATACCCACGTACCCCGAAAACATCTAGGGAGCCAACGAAAAACAATTTCCACCGCCCTAACCTTCTGTATCCACGAGATCCCATCTTGGAGCCTTCGCCGGCGCTCCGCCAGAGGGGGAATCGACCATGGAGGGCTTCTACATCAACACCATAGCCCCTCCGATGAGTTGTGAGTAGTTTACCACAGACCTTCGGGTCCATAGTTATTAGCTAGATGGCTTCTTCTCTCTTTTTGGACCTCAATACCATGTTCTCCCCCTCTCTTGTGGAGATCTATTCGATGTAAACTCTTTTTGCGGTGTGTTTGTCTAGATCCGATGAATTGTGGGTTTATGATCAAGTTTATCTATGAGAAATATTTGTATCTCCTCTGAATTCTTTTATGTATGATTGAGTTATCTTTACAAGTCTCTTTGAATTATCAGTTTGGTTTGGCCTACTAGATTGATCTTTCTTGCCATGGGAGAAGTGCTTAGCTTTGGGATCAATCTTGCGGTGTCCTTACCCAGTGACAGTAGGGGTCGCAAGGCATGTATTGTATTGTTGTCATCGAGGATAAAAAGATGGAGTTTATATCATATTGCTTGAGTTTATCCCTCTACATCATGTCATCTTTCTTAATGCGTTACTCTGTTCTTATGAACTTAATACTCTAGATGCATGCTGGATAGCGGTCGATGTGTGGAGTAATAGTAGTAGATGCAGGCAGGAGTTGGTCTACTTGTCACGGACGTGATGCCTATATACATGATCATGCCTAGATAATCTCATAATTATTCGCTTTTCTATCAATTGCTCGACAATAATTTGTTCACCCACTGTAATACTTATGCTATCTTGAGAGAAGCAACTAGTGAAACCTATGGCCCCCGGGTCTATCTTTTATCATATAAGCTTTCAATCTACTTTTATTTGCATCTTTACTTTTCGCATCAATATTATAAAATACCAAAAATATATTTATCTTATCATAATATCTCTATCAGATCTCACTTACGCAAGTGGCCGTGAAGGGACTTTTGAGGAGCCTCCTACTGGATTGATACCTTGGTTCTCAAAAACTGAGGGAAATACTTACACTACTATTGCTGCAGCACCCTTTCCTCTTCAAGGAAAACAAACGGAAGCTCAAGACGTAGCATGCACTGTATCCTAATAGAGCAGGTTCAGGCTGCTACCACTGTCCATGAGGACGCGTGTGAGGTCGAATCCGTCAATAATAGGGTCGAGCACCAGTGCGGCTGAACCACCGTGACGGATACTGGTCGGATGGTCCCTTCGATCAAAAGTGATTGAACAGGAGGACCACATGTTGTCTTTTAGGGCGACTAGCTCCATCACGTAGACGTCCCTTAGTGTGCGCTTCCGCTCCCTTTTGGGGATATGGGTAGCGTATATCATATTCACCATTTTGACTTATCGAGGAAACTTCTTTTGTCCTCCTGTCTTTGGTGGCCGGGGCTCCTCGTCATCGTCATCGCTTTGCGACCCCTTCTCTTTGCTTTCAGGGTTTGTCTTGCTGGCCTGTTTAAAGACCCAACATTCTCTGTTGGTATGATTGGTTGGTTTATCGGGGGTGCCGTGGATTTGACATGGATGCTCGAGTATGCGGTCCAGACTGGACGGGCCCGGATTGTTTCTCTTAAATGGCTTCTTCCGCTGATCGGACTTGGTGCCACTAAATCCGGCATTGACAGCCGTGTCTTCGGCGTTATCGCCATTGTTTTGACGCTTGTGTCTTCTGCGTCGGGGCTTGCCGTTACTATCTCTGGCTTCAGAAGTGCCAGGTTTTCTTGAGGTGAGCTAGCCAGCTATCTTCGCCCGCACAAAAGCGGGTCATAAGCGTCATGAGGGATGCCATGGACTCCGGCTTCTCTTGGCCGAGGTGTCGGGCGAGCCACTCATCGCGGATGTTATGCTTAAAGGCTGCTAGGGCTTCGGCATCCGGACAGTCGACGATCTGGTTTTTTTAGTTAAGAACCGAGTCCAGAATTTTCTGGCAGACTCTCCGGGCTGTTGGATTATATGAATTAAGTCATCGGCATCCGGAGGTCGGACATAACTACCTTGGAAGTTGTCAAGAAATGCATCTTCCAGGTTCTCCCAACTGCCAATAGAGTTTTCGGGCAGACTGTTCAACCAATGCCGAGCTGGTCCTTTGAGTTTTAGCGGGAGATACTTGATGGCGTGGAGATCATCGCCGCGGGCCATATGAATATGGAGAAGGAAGTCCTCGATCCATACCGCGGGGTCTATTGTCCCATCATATGATTCAATGTTTACGGGTTTGAACCCTTTTGGGAATTCATGTTCCATTACTTCATCGGTGAAGCATAGGGGGTGTGCGGCGCCTCTGTGCCGGGCTACGTCACGACGCAGCTCGGATGGAGCCGGTCTGCGGTATTCGGCCCAGACAGGTGTGTATTTGTTATATCCGGTGTGGTGGCCGTCGTTGCGCATTGGGGCGCACCCCCACGATCCATAGATCGATCTGGCCTATCTTGCTCTGTTTTCCAAGTTGTACCGCAGGTCATGTGTGTATCCTCGAGCTGTTGTGCTTCTATTTGTTCGGCAACGTGGTTCCGGCTGGTGTTCGGGTTGAACTGCCGCTTTATCTCGGCCACGCGGTGGTCGGTCAGCCGCATGCGTTGGTAGTGGTGGCTCCAGTGCCTCGTCATCGAATTGAGGTAGCAATTTGCGCTTCGGGTAACTTTTGGTTGGGCATTCGAGTCCATATTCCTCCGCTGCCAGGACCTCAGTCCATCTATCAGTGAGCAGATCTTGATCAGCTTGAAGCTACTTCTTCTTCTTCTTCAGGCTCTTTTCCGTGGCCATAAGCCGGCACTTAAAGCGCTCTTGCTCAATGGGATCCTCAGGCACGATAAATTCTTCGTCGCCGAGGCTCACCTCATCCTTGGAGAGAGGTATGTAATTACTGTCCTCCGAGTCTTCATTAATGGCCTGTTTATCAAGGCTGGCTCGCCAGTCTTCCCATTCAGCCTGTTCGAAGCTTGGCTTGGCGGGGTCTTCATTGTCTTCGGTATCGTCCGGAGTACTATTTTCTCATGTGCCGGTATTGCTATTTTTATCATGGCGTGGTTTAGAGCGGCGCCACTAACGTCGACGCTTTGGCTGCTTCTCAGGAGGTTTATCCTCGACTGGATCCTTTTCGTCATTGCCATTGTCTTCTTTGGGTGTATCCACCATGTATATGTCGTATGAGGAGGTGGCTGTCCAGCGCCCTGTGGGCGGTGGTTCCTGTTCTTCTCCGGCATCGTCGTCCATACTGTCGATGTCTTCGGAGTCAAAATCAAGCATGTCGGTCAAATGGTCGACAGTGGCTATCAAGTGGGTGGTGGGTGGGTAATGAAGTTCTTCGTCGTCCGCTTCCTACTCAAGCTGGACATAGTTTGGCCTAGAATATCCTGACAAGGAGAGAGACTTTAATGTGTTTAACACATTGCCTAGCGGTGAGTGTTGGAAGATGTCTTCGGAGCTGAACTCCAAGATCGGCGCCCGATCAGATTCGATGGGTGCGGGTACACGTGGTTTGGAGACGAGTCAGAGGTTCCGATGACACAGGCCTCGTTGGAGGTCAGATCTGTGTTCGGCTCTAGCGCCGCTGAGTCCACGGCTTCCGTGGCCAGGTTGAGCTTCCCGGCCTTGGATGGCGCGCTTCGCTCTGGATCTAGGGCCAGAGCGGTTACAGGCGCTATCTCCTGAGCACAGTCCGGTGAAAAATTTCGGTCATGTTCATCATGGCGGCAGGGTGCGGCTGTCGTGGGTTCGAATCCGTCGAAGATCAAATCTCTGCAGACGTCGGCGGTGTAGTTCAAGCTTCCAAACCTGACCTGATGGCCAGGGGCGTAGCTGTCGATCTGCTCCAGATGGCCAAATGAGTTGTCCCGCAGTGCGAAGCCGCCGAATATGAAGATCTGTCCGGGGAGGAAGACCCCACCCTGGACTGCATTGTTATAGATGATTGAAGGAGCCATCAGGCCTTACAATGACGACATAGTGGAACTCTCAATGAAAGCACCAATGTCAGTGTCAAAACCGGCGGATCTCGAGTAGGGGGTCCCGAACTGTGCGTCTAAGGCTAATGGTAACAGGAGGCGGGGGACACAATGTTTACCCAGGTTCGGGCCCTCTCGATGGAGGTAATACCCTACTTCCTGCTTGATTGATCTTGATGATATGAGTATTACAAGAGTTGTCTACCACGAGATCGTAGAGGCTAAACCCTAGAAGCTAGCCTATGATTATGATTGTTGTTGTCCTACAGACTAAACCCTCCGGTTTATATAGACACGATAAGGGGCTAGGGTTACATAGAGTCGGTTACAGAGAAAGGAATCTTCATATCCGAATCGCCAAGCTTGCCTTCCACGCAAAGGATAGTCCCATCCGGACACGGGACAAAGTCTTCTATCGTGTATCTTCATAGCCCAACATTCCGACATATGCATATAGTCCGGCTGTCCGAGGACCCCTTAATCCAGGACTCCCTCAGTAGGAAGGGGCAAGGGGGGCGCCGCCCCCTTCCCCTAGACCAGTTCGGACCCATGGGGGGGGGACTTCCCCTTGGCCTGCCTCCTCTATTTCCCGTATGGCCCAATAAGGCCCATTACTTCTCCCGGTGAATTCCCGGTACTCCCCGGTACTCCGAAAAATACCCGAATCACTCAGAACCTTTCTGATGTCCGAATATTGCCTTCCAATATATCGATCTTTACGTCTCAACCATTTCGAGACTCCTCGTCACGTCCATGATCTCATCCGGGACTCCGAACAAACTTCGGTCATCAAAACACATAACTCATAATACAAATCGTCATCGAACGTTAAGCGTGCGGACCCTACGGGTTCGAGAACTATGTAGAAATGACTGAGACACATCTCTGATCAATAACCAATAGCGGAACCTGGATGCTCATATTGGCTCCTACATATTCTACGAAGATCTTTATCGGTCAAATCGCATGACAACATACGTTGTTCTCTTTGTCATCGGTATGTTACTTGCCCGAGATTCGATCGTCGGTATCATCATACCTAGTTCAATTCATTACCAACAATTCTCTTTACTCGTTCCATAATAGTTCATCCTACAACTAACTCATTAGTTACAATGCTTGCAAGGCTTATAGTGATGAGCATTACCGAGAGGGCCCAGAGATACCTCCCCGAAACACGGAGTGACGAATCCTAATCTTGATATATGTCAACCAAACAAACACCTTCAGAGACACTTGTAGAGCACCTTTATAATCACCCTTTTATGTTGTGACGTTTGGTAGCACACAAAGTGTTCCTCCAGTATTCGGGAGTTGCATAATCTCATAGTCTGAGGAACTTGTATAAGTCATGAAGAAAGCAGTAGTAATGAAACTGACACGATGATAATGCTAAGCTAATGGATGGGTCATGTCCATCACATCATTCTTCTAATGATGTTACCCCGTTCATCAAATGACAACACATGTCTATGGTTAGGAAACATAACAATATTTGATTAACGAGCTAGTCAAGTAAAGGTATACTAGGGACACTATGTTTTGTCTATGTATTCACACACGTACTAAGTTTCCGGTTAATACAATTCTAGCATGAATAATAATCATTTATCATGAAAGAAGGAAATAAATAATAACTTTATTATTGCCTCTAGGGCATATTTCCTTCAGTTGCCCACTTGCAATAGAGTCAATAATCTAGTTCACATCGCCATGTGATTTGATATCAATAGTTCACATCTGTATGTGATTAACACCCATAGTTCACATCGCCATGTGACCAACACCCAAAGGGTTTACTAGAGTCAATAATCTAGTTCACATCGCTATGTGATTAACACCCAAAGAGTACTAAGGTGTGATCATATTTTTCTCGTGAGAGAAGTTTAGTCAATGGGTCTGTCACAATCAGAGCCGTATGTATTTTGCAAATATTCTATGTCTACAATGCTCTGCATGGAGCTACACTAGATAATTGCTCCTACTTTCAATATGTATCCAGATTGAGACTTAGAGTCATCTGGATTGGTGTAAAAGCTTGCATCGACATAACTCTTTACGACGAACTCTTTATCACCCCCATCACCGAGAAACAATTCCTTACTCCTGACTAAGGATAATTTTGACCGCTGTCCAGTGATCTACTTTTAGATCCCTATTGTACCCCTTTCCAAATTCATGGCAAGGTACACAATAGGTTTGGTACACAACACATCATACTTTATAGAACCTATGACTGTGGCATAGGGAATGACTTTCATTCTCTTTCTATCTTCTGCGGTGGTGGGGCTTTGAGTCATACTCAACTTTACACCTTGTAGTACAGACAAGAACTCCTTCTTTGACTGATCCATTTTGAAATCTTTCAAAAACTTGTCAAGGTATTTACTCATTGAAAAATCTTATCAAGTGTCTTGATCTATCTCTATAGATCTTGATGCCCAATATGTAAGCAGCTTCACCGAGGTCTTTCAATAAAAAACTCTTATTCGAGTATCCCTTTATGCTATCCAGAAATTCTATATCATTTCCAATCAAAAATATGTCATCCACATATAATATTAGAAATGCTACAGAACTCCCACTCACTTTCTTGTAAATACAGGCTTGTTGAAAAGTCTGTATAAAACCATATGCTTTGATCACACTATCAAAGTGTTTATTCCAACTCCGAGAGTCTTGCACCAGTCCATAAATGGATCGCTGGAGCTTGCACACTTTATTAGCATCCTTTGGATCGACAAAACCTTCTGCTTGCATCATATACAACTCTTCTTTAAGAAATATCTATTTAAGGAATGCAGCTTTTATATCCATTTGCTAGATTTCAAAAAATATGGCAATTGCTAACATGATTGGACGAATTTAAGCATTGCTATAGTTGAGAAAATCTCATTGTAGTCAACACCTTGAACTTGTCAAAAACCTTTTGCAATGAGTCGAGCTTTGTAGATAGTAACAATACTATCAGCGTCCGTCTTCCTCTTGAAGATTCATTTATATTCTATGGCTTGCCGATCATCAGGCATGTCCACCAAAGTCCACACTTCGTTCTCATACATGGATCCCATTTCAGATTTCATGGCCTCAAGCCATTTCGCGAAATCTGGGCTCATCATTGCTTCCTCATAGTTTGTAGGTTCATCATGGTCTAGTAACATGATTTTAAGAACAACATTACGGTACCACTCTAGTGCGGATCTTACTCGGGAAGACCCACGAAGTTCGGCAGTAACTTGATCTGTAGTTTCATGATCATCATCATTAACTTCCTCACTAATTGGTGCAGGAATCACTGGAACTGATTTTTGTGATGAACTACTTTCCAATAAGGGAGAACGTACAATTACCTCATCAAGTTCTACTTTCCTCCCAGTCACTTCTTTTGAGAGAAACTCCTTCTCTAGAAAGGATCCATTCTTAGCAACGAATATCTTGCCTTCGGATCTGTGATAGAAGGTGTACCCAACAATTTCCTTTGGGTATCCTATGAAGATGCACTTCTCCGATTTGTGTTTGAGCTTATCAGGTTGAAGCTTTTTAACATAAGCATCCCAGTCCCAAACTTTAAGAAACGTCATCTTTGGTTTCTTGCCAAACCACAGTTCATAAGGCGTCGTCTCAACGGATTTTGATGGTGCCCTATTTAACATGAATGTAGCTGTCTCTAATGCATAACCCCAAAATGATAGTGGTAAATCGGTAAGGGACATCATAGATTGCACCATATCCAATAAAGTGCGGTTACACATTCGGACACACCATTAAGCTGTGGTGTTCCAGGTGGCATGAGTTGTGAAACTATTCCACATTGTTTTAAATGAAGGCCAAACTCGTAACTCATATATTCTCCTCCACGATCAGATCGTAGAAACTTTATATTATTGTTACGATGATTCTCCGCTTCACTCTGAAATTCTTTGAACTTTTCAAATGTTTCAGACTTGTGTTTCATTAAGTAGATATACCCATATCTGCTCAAATCATTTGTAAAGGTCAGAAAATAACGATACTCGCCATGAGCATCAACATTCATTGGAGCGTACACATCGGTATGTATTATTTCCAATAAGTCACTAGCTTGTTCCAATGTTCCGGAGAACGGAGTTTTAGTCATCTTGCCCATAAGGCACGGTTCGCAAGCATCAAATCATTCATAATCAAGTGATTCCAAAAGTCCATCTTTATGGAGTTTCTTTATACGCTTTACACTGATATGACCCAAACGGCAATGCCACAAATAAGTTGCATTATCATTATCAACTTTGCATCTTTTGGCATCAATATTATGAATATGTGTATTACTATGATCGAGATTCAATAAACCATCAACATTGGGTGTATGACCATAGAAGGTTTTATTCATGTAAACAGAATAACAATTATTCTCTGTCTTAAATGAATAACCGTATTGCAATAAACATGATCTAATCATGTTCATGCTCAATGCAAACACCAAATAACATTTATTTAGGTTCAACACTAATCCCTAAGGTATAAGGAGTGTGCGATGATGATCATATCAATGTTGGAACCACTTCCAACACACATCGTCACTTCTCCCTCAACTAGTCTCTGTTTATTTTGTAACTCCTGTTTCGAGTTACTAATCTTAGCAACCGAACAAGTATCAAATATCTAGGGCTACTATGAACACTAGTAAGGTACACATAAATAACCTGTATATCAAATATACCTTTGTTCACTTTACCATCCTTCTTATTCACCAAATATTTGGGGTAACTCCGCTTCCAGTGACCATTTCCTTTGTAGTAGAAGCACTTAGTTTTAGGCTTAGGTCCACCTTTAGGCTTCTACACGGGAGTGACAACTTGCTTGCCAATCTTCTTGAAGTTTTCTTTCTTTCCTTTGCCCTTTTCTTAAAACTAGTGATCTTGTTTAATCATCAACACTTGATGCTTTTTCTTGATTTCTACCTTCGTTGATTTCAGCATCACGAAGAGCTTGGGAATCGTTTTCGTCATCCCTTGCATACTATAGTTCATCATGAAGTTCAAGTAACTTGGTGATGGTGACTAGAGAACTCTGACAATCACTGTATTATCTGGAAGATTAACTCCCACTTGATTTAAGCGATTGTAGTACCCAGACAATTTGAGCACATGCTCACTACTTGAGCTATTCTCCTCCATCTTTTAGCTATAGAACTTGCTGGAGACTTCATATATCTCAACTCGGACATTTGCTTGAAATATTTACTTCAACTCCTGGAACATCTCATATATTCCATGACGTTCAAAACATCTTTGAAGTCCCGATTCTAAACCGTAAAGCATGGTGCACTAAACTATCAAGTAGTCATCATATTGAGCTAGCCAAACATTCATAATGTTTGCATCTGCTCCTGCAATAGGTCTGTCACCTAGCGGTGCATCAAGGACATAATTCTTCTGTGCAGCAATGAGGATAAACCTCAAATTACGGACCCAGTCCGCATCATTGCTACTATCATCTTTTAACTTAGTTTTCTCTAGGAACATAAAAAACATAGGGAAGCTATAACGCGAGCTATTGATCTACAACATAATTTGCAAAATATTATCAGGACTAAGTTCATGATAAATTAAAGTTTAATTAATCATATTACTTAAGAACTCCCATTTAGATAGATATCCCTCTAGTCATCTAAATGATCATGTGATCCAAATCAACTAAACCATGTCCGATCATCACGTGAGATGGAGTAGTTTTCAATGGTGAACATCACTATGTTGATCATATCTACTATATGATTCACGCTTGACCTTTCGGTCTCCAGTGTTCCGAGGACATATCTGCATATGCTAGGCTCGTCAAGTTTAACTCGAGTATTCTGCGTGTGCAAAACTGGCTTTCACCCATTGTATGAGAATGTAGAGATTATCACACCCGATCATCACGTGGTGTCCCAGCATGAAGAGCTGTCGCAACGGTGCATACTCAGGGTGAACACTTATACCTTGAAATTTAATAAGGGATCATCTTATAATGCTACCGCCGTACTAAGAAAAATAAGATGCATAAAAGATAAACATCACATGCAATCAAAATATGTGACATGATATGGCCATCATCATCTTGTGCTCATGATCTCTATCACCGAAGAATCGTCATGATCTCCATCGTCACTGGTGCGACACCTTGATCTCCATCGTAGCATTGTTGTCGTCTCGCCAACTATTGTTACTACGACTATCGCTACCGCTTAGTGATAAAGTAAAACAATTACATGGCGATTGCATTGCATACAATAAAGCGACAACCATATGGCTCCTGCCAGTTGCCGATAACTTTGTTATAAAACATAATCATCTCATACATCAATTTATATCACATCATTCCTTGACCATATCACATCACAACAAGCCCTACAAAAACAAGTTAGACATCCTCTTCTTTGTTGTTGCAAATTTTACGTGGCTGGTACGGGCTTCTAGTAAGAACCGTTCTTACCTACGCATCAAAACCACAACAATTTTTTGTCAAGTGTGTTGTTTTAACCTTCAACAAGGACCGGGCGTAGCCACACTCAATTCAACTAAAGTTGGAGAAACAGACACTCACTAGCCACCTGTGTGCGAAGCACGTCGGTAGAACCAGTCTCACGTAAGCGTACACGTAATGTCCGTCTGAGCCGCTTCATCCAACAATACCCCTAAATCAAAGTATGACATGCTGGTAAGCAGTATGACTATTATCGCCCACAACTCTTTGTGTTCTACTCGTGCATATAACATCTACGCATAGACCTGGCTCAGATGCCACTATTGGGGAACGCGGTAATTTCAAAAAAAAAATCCTACGATCACTCAAGATTTATCTAGTTGATGCATAGCAACGAGAGGGGAGAGTGTGTCCACGTACACTCGTAGACCGAAAGCGGAAGCGTTTCAATAATGTGGTTGATGTAGTCGAACTTCTTCGCGATCCAACCGATCAAGTACCGAACGTACGGCACCTCCGCGTTCAGCACACGTTCAGCTTGATGATGTCCCTCGTACTCTTGATCCAGTTGAGGACGAGGGTGAGTTCCGTCAGCACGACGGCGTGGCGACGATGATGATGACATTACCAGTGCAGGGCTTTGCCTAAGCACTACGATGGTATGATCGAGGTGTGTAACTATGGAGGGGGCCACCGCACACGGTTAAGAGAAACTTGCGTGTCTTTGGGGTGCCCCCTGCCCCTGTATATAAAGGAGGGAGGGAGAGAGGCCGGCCCCCTAGGGGCGCGCCAAGTGTATGGAGTCCTACTAGGACTTCCAAGTCCTAGTAGGAATCGTTTCCCTTTTAGGAGTAGGGGAGAAGGAAAGAGAGAGGGAGTAGGAAAGGACAAGGGGGGCGCCGCCCCCTTCCCCTAGTCCAATTCGGACCCATGGGGGCGGGGCGACCTCCCCTTGGCCTGCCTCCTCTATTTCCCGTATGGCCCAATAAGGCCCATTACTTCTCCCGGTGAATTCCCGTAACTCCCCGGTACTCCGAAAAACCCGAATCACTCGGAACCTTTCCGATGTTCGAATATAGCCTTCCAATATATCGATATTTACGTCCCGACATTTCGAGACTCCTAGTCACGTCCGTGATCTCATCCGGGACTCCGAACAAACTTCGGTCATCAAAACACATAACTCATAATACAAATCGTAGTCAAACGTTAAGCGTCCGGACCCTACGGGTTCGAAAACTATGTAGACATGACTGAGACACATCTCTGATCAATAACCAATAGCAGAACCTGGATGCTCATATTGGCTCCTACATATTCTATGAAGATCTTTATCAGTCAAACCACATAACAACATACGTTGTTCCCTTTGTCATCGGTATGTTACTTGCCCGAGATTCGATCGTCGGTATCATCATACCTAGTTCAATATCGTTACCGGCAAGTCTCATTACTCATTCCATAATACTTCATCCCGCAACTAACTCATTAGTTACAATGCTTTCAGGGCTTATAGTGATGAGCATTACCGAGAGGGCCCAGAGATACCTCCCCGAAACACGGAGTGACAACTCCTAATCTCGATATATGTCAACCCAACAAACACCTTCGGAGACACCTGTAGAGCACCTTTATAATCACCCTTTTACATTGTGATGTTTGGTAGCACACAAAGTGTTCCTCCGGTATTCGGGAGTTGCATAATCTCATAGTCCGAGGAACTTGTATAAGTCATGAAGAAAGCAGTAGCAATGAAACTGACACGGTCATAATGCTAAGATAATGGATGGGTCATGTTCATCACATCATTCTCCTAATAATGTGATCCCGTTCATCAAATGACAACACATGTCTATGGTTAGGAAACATAACCATCTTTGATTAACGAGCTAGTCAAGTAGAGGCATACTAGGGACACTATGTTTTGTCTATGTATTCACACATGTACTAAGTTTCCGGTAAATACAATTCTAGCATGAATAATAAAAATTTATCATGAAATAAGGAAATAAATAATAACTTTATTATTGCCTCTAGGGCATATTTCCTTCAGTCCCACACAGTATTATTACTGACAACGGTTCCAACTTTACGACCGATGAGGTGAAAACCTGGTGCGCTAATTTGGGCATCAAGCTCGTTTGTGCCTCTTTATATCACCCTCAGACAAATGGTCAGGTCGAACGGGCTAATGGCTTGATAATGAGCGGCATTATACCCAAACTAGTGTGATCCCTGCGTGAATCCGACAAGCACTGGGTTGAAGAACTCAATTCCATACTCTGGGGGCTGTGCACCACGGCCAATCACACGATCGGATACACACCCTTTTTCATGGTGTATGCGCCGAGGCAGTATTGCCTTGCGACATTATTCATGATTCACCTCAAGTGTGCATGTATGAAGAGAGAGAGACCGAGCTCGATCAGTAGGACGATCTGGATTGCTTGGAGGAGGAGCGCGACGTTGCGAAGGCCCGTTCCGCATTTTACCAACAGCAAGCTCGGCGATATCAAACCAGGGAAGTACGGGAAAACACTTATAATGTTGGTGAACTCGTCCCGCGCCTACTAGGGAAGAAAAAGGACAAGCTCAAGCCCAAATGGGAGGGTACCTTCACCATAGATGAAGTTCTCACTGGAGGAGCCTATCGCCTTCGCAACGCTTCGGATAATCGTTTGGAACCAAACCCATGGAATGCCGCTCGGCTCTGAAGATTCTACACATACTTTTCGTCTTTTCTTCTCCCCCTCTCACCCCTTTTTCTCTCTCTTTCTTTTTTGTACGATTTTTTGCCAGTGTTCAGATAAACCGCACACTTGAGGGATATACATCATTAAATGTACATACCCCATGATACCTGGGGGCTTCTTTTCACAGAAGCTTATTCTAATTATTATTTTGAAGCACCAAGCTCACCGTATATAAGTGTTGTCTACTCATATGTGTCCTGTCTTCGCCATTATATGCACCTTTATGACTTAAGTTTTTGCCAAGCTGGGTTGCCTGGCTCCAGTGCTTATGCCCTACGTTCCCGCTTGTTCGACTAGGGCATAAAGGGAGCACCTCTGCGATTGTTACAGCCGGGTCATCCGGACATGTACCTCAGACGGGTTAAGACGCAAGCTAGCGTTCTTAAGGGAATAATCGGTCGGCGAACAAGAGACGAACTGACACGTTGCAATATACACCCCCAAACCATAATGTGTACTATGATTTCTCGAATCACAGTTTATGTATGCGCAAAAACGCATGCTGGCCCAGGGAAAGGAACCCTTAATGGAACTATTCTCTCTGGAAGATGTTTCTTATGATCAAATGTAATATAACATAACTCCCCAAATACAACTTGTCTATTTAAGCAACTATGATCGGACTGCCTAGTTTTTGAACATGCCTTGGTATTTACTAATGGTATACAAATCCGGAAACACTCCAAACCTCGGGTTCTGGAGGCCAAAGCGGACTATGACAATCGTTTTACAATTCGGCTGGAGATAAGTCTTTTTATAAAGTACACTACTACTTGGACTCAAAAACTTCTTCCTCTAGACCCTCTAGTAGGTTGTCTAGTTTACAATCTTGTTGAGAAAACTTAGCGGCTGTTTTCACTTGGTCGTATACTAAGCTAACAGGAATTTCTTGTCCATCTGATCCCCGAGGTCCGACCCGGGCCATATGATTCGGATCAAGCTTGGTATACCGTGTTTCACCATGGCCCAGGCTTCTCAGGCGCCTTCCCGCCATGCTGATATCTTCCATAGCTCCAAATGGCGACGAGCTCCCTTGAATAAATTCGCAAGCTCAGCCATACTTCCTGGAGGGGGATCGGATGACCATAAAGCCTTCACCTATATTCCTCAGCATTTTCTGATATCGCTCATGCACTTTGGACATCTCTTGTAGCAGATCGCCTTGGAACCCAAACACTTCTCCTTCGGGACGTCCGGTCAGCACACCTATAGAAGCAAACTTGTCAAAATTTTCAAACAGGAGACCGTGTGACAGATAGGTTCAAGAGCATACTGAATATGCCTCCTTTCAGCTTCTTGTTCTCCTTCACAGCATCTGATAATTGGGATCTTAAATACTTTAGTTCTTCGGCTTGCTTGATATTTGCATCTTGTAGTTTGTTCTTTTCAGTAATGGTCCATGTCAATACACGTTGACCAGCGGCTTCTTGCCCTTCGGCATGTTGTTTGTCCACTTGAGCATCCCTTAGCCTCTCCTCCAGCTGATCTGTCGAGCCTAACCATCGAGACAAAAGCATAATTAAGCAACCTCATTGTGTGCATGGAGCCTTATTTCCGAGCTGCTGCCGTACTTACCATCAGGTGCCTTCTTGGATTTCTTTGAATTTTCCAGTTCGGTGCAGACAGCTTAGTTTGGCATTCTTCTAGCTCCTTTGATAATGTGTTATTCCTCTCCGTGAGTACTTAACAGTGTAACAAATCTTAAATCAGTTGGGCCAACTGCTTCAAGACTCGGGGGCTACTGGCATATGATTATTGAATCCGCGCAAAAATTCTTATCCGCATATCCTTTGAAAGCTGGTGAGTGGCTCCAGCAACTCCATCACGAGCATCTCGGATATACGCATCCGCTGAGCTAAGAGCATTAAAAGCCTCTTCGATAAAATGTGGGTCGCGCATAGCCGCTCTCCGCCACCGGTGAGCCATCGCACTCTCAGAGTTTGTGACGGATACATTATTCGAATCCTCTGGGAGATGACAATCCGGCATTGCTCCCGCATCCCCTCTAGTCCTTGGGACAGGGTCCGGGGCTGGATTAGTCTGTGCACGACCGGCTAGGTCTCCGGATGCAGTCTGACGTACACTCCTCCCGTAGTATGGCACAACAAGGAACGTCACTGCCCGATCTGTCCGCCGAGTGCGTGCTAAAAGATTATACCTCTTCGACATAGAAGAAGGCCCGGCTGTATCATTGTTCGCCTTTCTTTTCAGAGATGCGCTTTGTGCAAGCATCGTCTTCTTAGAGGACGCCTTTGCTGCGGCACTCTGGTGCGAGCGTCGCCCCTTGGGAGCATGATGTAGTGCGGTGAGTGAGTCATAATAGGGAAAAATCTTCTTGAGGAGATGTCTCCTAGGTACTTACATGGGAGGAAGGGAGAAGGCCGGGGTAGTCGGCTATAGTGGCCACTTCCGTGCCGTCGTAACTTGTCTGATAAAAGACTCCGTCCTTGAAATCTACAAAAATGTCTGGATCCTCTTCGTATCAAGGATCGAGGTCTCGATTATGGTCCTCCGGCTGCGGGGCAGGGCTGTAGATCCCCGCAACGACCTTTCTCCATTCCTGTTAAGGGCAGTCGGATTAAATTCGATTATAAAGCATAGTTGAGGGAAAATGATCAATCAAGGCCTATAATAAAAGACTCACCCAATCAATGGGGGTATACATGGAGAAACCTTCTCGACACTTCAGGCGAGCGAAATCTTCCTTTTCCCCTTTGAAAAGGTCAGCCAATGTGGCGGCCAGCACGATGAAACTAGCCGGACCTTTGTTCCCACAATGTGAGGCGTCATCCTCCCGGTTGTAATGCCACATGGGAAGCCCCCTGGGTTGAAGCGGTTGAACGCATAGCGTTATTGAAATCGCCATTACCTCGTATATAGATAATCCGGAGTGGGCGAGTATTCTGATCTTGTTTGCTAGCCTCTTAACCTCCGCACTATCTTCTTCTTCATAGTTTCGGGGACGCTAGCTAGCACACTTCTTTAAAGGAGCGAAGGAAAATTTGGGAAGACCTTATCGGATTGGGTCTGGAAGGACAACGTCCTCGATGTAGAACCACTCTGAGGGCCACTCTTCGGATGCCTTCTTCGGAGTGCCGGGCAGGTATCCTGTTCCGCCTATAGGACATACTTCGGCACTGCCCAGCTTGAATATGGATCCCTTCCGGGAGCGGGGGACGAGGCAGAAATATTTCCTCCATAAATCGAAATGTGTCTCGCGGCCTAGGAACAGCTCGCAAAGAGCAACAAAGCCCGCGATGTGTAGAATGGAGCTCGGCGGGAGGTTGTGCAGTTGGAGACCGTAATACTCCAAAAGACCTCTGAGGAAAGGGTGGATTGGAAACCCACACCCCTCAGCAAGAAGGAAATGAAGCACACCCGCTCCCCTTTATTGGGATTGGGGAATTTCTCCGCTAGGGCTTCGCCATTGAAGGTAGTTAATCCCGCCCGAACGGGGACTACATCCGATGGAGGGAGGTATCCCTACGCCTGAAGCTTGGTCAATTGGGCGTGGGGCACCGAACAGCTCTCCCAGTCGCCTTTTTGAGGGCCTTGGGGATGCGAGGAAGAGCAGGGAGCATTGGCCATCTTTGGTTGGTTTCTTATGGCAAGCTCCAAGGATTTTCATCTGGTGAGGAATGAAATCTGAGATTCAGTCTCTTTAAATAAGTGCTTGCCCTACATGGTCAAGGAGTTATTTGTTAATACACCTAGACCCTTCGCATTCGTCTGACACGTGGAAGCTGAGACGACGGCGGTGCAGAAGCTGAAGAGTACAATATTTAATGTAAAAGCCGAACTATATAGAGTACAATGGGGAACTCGCCTTGCAAACCCGAAGACATGGAGCCGGATACAACGACGTCATTGAAGGCAAGTTCGGGGGCTACTGAGGGAGTCCTGGATTATGGGGTTCTCGGAGAGCCGGCCTATGTGCCATGGGCCGGATTAACGGGCCGTGAAGATACAAGAACAGAAGGCCTCCTCCCGTGTCCGAATGGGACTCTCCTTTGCATGGACGACAAGCTTGGCGTCCGGATGTACAGTTTCCTTCCTTTGTAAATTGACTTTGTACAACTCTAGTCCCCTCCGGTGCTTATATAAACCAGAGGGTTTAGTCCTTAGGGGCGAACACAATCATACAAGCTAGACATCTAGGGTTTAGCCATTACGATCTCGAGGTAGATCAACTCTTGTAACCCCTATACTCATCAAAGCCAATCAAGCAGGAAGTAGGGTATTACGTCCATCAAGAGGGCCCAAACCTGGGTAAACATCGTGTCCCCTGCCTCCTTGTTACCTTCGATCCTCAGACGCACAGTTCAGGACCACCTACCCGAGATCTACCGGTTTTGACACCGACAACCACCTATCGGAACCACGCCAAAAATCTCCATGTCTCCAATTGCGTTTCCACACTCCAATCCCATCCCTTTACTTTCTTGCAAGTTGCATGCTTTACTTTCCGCTGCTCATATACTCTTGGCATGCTTGCTTGAATTGTATTGTGAATGCTTGAAATTGTGCTAATTTGCAACCTCAACTTGAAAAACTTAAAACTGCTATCTTTACTTGTTGAGGGTCTAATCACCCCCCTCTAGACACCTCTTCTCAATCCTTTCAAGATAGAAGGACAACTGACATGTTGGTCCATAAGTATTTTGGACATTATTACATGGAAAACGAGATTTGAGCTGATAGTAATGGTGTCTAGTGGCATTTTTGAGCATGCTCGTAACGAAACGATGATATTTTTGAGCAAATGAAATCCCTAGTGACAAAACTGAGTAGTGTGACATAACCAGTGGCATAAATGATGAAAACTCTTTCAAAAAGTCACTTATTTAAAATAAAGTTGTAGCAACTTCTTAAAATAATGCTTCAATCACTTTTTGTGAATGTCCCATCACCTTTTACCTATTTTCACTTGTGTATTTGCTACAACCCGCAAAAAAACTGCACTTTATGTGTGGTGAAATTGCAGTCTCACCTTTTGTTATTAATAAATTTGCACGTGTAATGCAAGTTGACATTATGCAATATATTAACTGCACATGGATATTAGGTAGGATATTATTTGCATGTTAATTACTCCCCCCTTCCAGAATATAATGTGTATTGGTTTTTGTGCAAGTCAACCATTTGATTGTTTGACCAAGATTACAGAATAAATGTCGGGTGGTAGGTGCGACATATGCCAACGGATGGCTTATCATTGTGGGAGCTAATAAGACATCGCCGGTGCCTGGAAATAGGATAAGGCGAAGACATGCACGCCGGCGAATCTTACCCAGGTTCGGGGCTCTCTGTGGAGATAACACCCCTGGTCCTGCTCTACGGGGTCTCCACATGTTCACTAGATCAATCAAGTAGCTATAAGAGGCTCCTTGAGCTGTTTGGCGAGAGGAGGAAGAAGGGGCGAGGCTAGCTCTCTTCTCCTCTCAAAGTTGTGTCTAAAACTATCAAAGTCCAACCCTTTGCATGGGTGCCCTGGGGGGTTTATATAGGCCTACTCCCCAGGGGTACAATGGTAATCCGGCTGGGCGCGGGCCAAGCCGTCAGCGCCTACGTTTGCCGACTTCTCCGCCGACTGCTGGGGCCCGCCAACTGGTGGGTCCCGCCGGCTGCCGGCCTCCTGGTGGATAGGTAGGTCCCACCGCTTGGGGGTCTTGTCGGGGGCTGGTTACTGTCGCCCCACCCTTGATGACGAGGGCTTTGTTGAGGTAAGCATGGCTACAGTGCCGCCGCCTTGCGGGCGCTCACTATAGCCTTACCTTGTCTTGTCTCCTTAATGGGGCACATTCTTTGAGGGAGGGAGCGAGTCGGCCAGGGAGAGCCGGCTACGCCCCTGGCCGACTAGGGGAAGCATGGCCGCCTTCGGGTGTCCCTCTGACCGAAGGGGCCCACCGCCTGCGGGTCGTACTGACAGCCTGCCGTGGGTGATGTCATGGTCAGCATGGCAATAGTGCCACGTCGGACGGGTCATGGCTGCCCCGTATGGCGTACTGTAGCCATGTGTATTCCGGGATTCGGGGGTGGCATGTTTCACTGTTGCCACGCCCCGTCCCGTCGCCATTACGTTGGTGCAAAATTTGAGGGCACGATCTGGGCCGCCTGTTGGGGGGCCGGCTTCTTGGTGTCGGTCATGTCGTGGCCGGCTTTCTTGGAGTCGGCCATGTTGTGTCCGGCTTTCTGGAGTCGGCCCTCCTATAGTTTTCTTTACGAGGATTCTAGGGTCGGGCCGCCTTTCGGTAGTCGGCTGATGGGGTACCCGGCCGGGGGAAGGCGGCCCCGCGTCTTGGGTGCTTGAAGGCTTTGATCGGCCTATTATTTTTTGAAGAGACAGGGGGAGCCGACTAGGCTACCCGTGGTCATTTACTCCGACAGTAGTCCCCGAAGCTGGTTGCGCTTCGTGGTTGAGAAGGGAACCAGAAGCTCAATCAGCTTCCTCTCCCGAAGAGCCGGCAGCTAGGAGCCGGCTTCGCTTATGCGTGCCTTCCCGGCGAAGTCTCTTCGAAACATGAGGGCGGGAACCAGCTGGCGCGCTAGCCAGGCTGTGGGCTGGCCGCCCGCCGCCTGCGCGCCACACGGCACTCTTCGGCTGGATGGGCCTGCCAGCCCACACGCGTGACGGGACGCCGCTGCAGGCCGGGCCCCGCCACTACCACGCCTCGGCCCAAGCGCAGATCCTTTGTGGCCCGCTCTGGCTGCTCGCCTTCCAGCGGTGGTTTCCGCATGTCATTAAGGAGCAAAAATCATGGGACGTGGGGGAGTGGGCGCAGTTAATCCCACGTCCCCCCATGCCCTGCCTCCTCGGCTTCGCCGCGCGAGGCTATAAGTAGGGGGAGGGGGGAGAGCGGCAGGTGCTCACACGCTCGCCCTCGCTCCACCACTCTCTGTCGCCGCAGCAGTTCTTCGCCGCGCCGCCGTTCCGCCATTCTTCTTGGCGCACCGTAGCCTTGCCGCCGCCGAATCGAGCGCTCTCCGCCGCCACGCATTCCCCGTCGCCTTTCCGTCCTCATGGCTCCAACGTCGAGCAACTGGGACGGCTCCAATGTCCACGAGGACCACATCGACTTCCTCCGCAAGACATGGCGGCTGCCGGGCAAGGACTACGTGCGGGTCCGGCTCGCGCCGGAGAAGGATATCTCACCGACGCCGGAGGAGGGCGAGCGGGTAATCTTCCGCTCGCACTACCTGCACAGCGTCGGCCTTGCCGCGAGCGGATTCTTCCGCTTGTTTCTCGAGTTCTACCATCTCCAGTCGCACCACCTCACTCCGAACACGGTGGTGCTGCTGTCGGCCTTCGTCACCCTGTGCGAAGGTTTCCTCGGCATTCTCCCCACCCTCGAACTGTGGGGGGAGTTCTTCCAGTCCAAGCTCGGCACCGTCGTCGCGGGCGTGCCGGCTCCATGCGGCGCCTTCATCGCCATGCAGAGGTCAACGACCGACAACCCATTCCCGGCCATCTCGCTGATCCACTCGGTGAAGCTCTAGCAAAAATCCTACTTCTACGTGAAGAACGTCTCCCCGCAGGGTGACTACATCAACTTGCCGGCTTATGTAGCCGGCCCACCGGCTGGGAGGCAGCCCTCATGGTCCTACCGGGCCAGGTCGCTGACGCCGGCTGGGGTCGGCGCCATTGCCCGGCTCCGGGTCCTGGTCCAGTTGGAGGGGCTGACCGGGCCTGACCTGATTGCCACCTTCGTGGAGCGCCGGGTACTCCCGCTTCAAGGCCGCTCTCATCTGATTTGCCAGATGAGCGGCCGCTTCGACCCAAGACGGCTTAGCACTAAGGAGATGCCTCACGACGAGGTATCTTACATGGTGAACTACATCACCAACTGCAAGCTCACCGAGGAGTGGCAGTACGGCAAGGAGCCGTACTCCCGCGCCGATCCTCCGCCCGTTGTAAGCCTTCTTTCTTTCCTTATTTTCTTGTTGCCGAGTTCTCTCTGGCCGGCTTCCGACCAGTCGACTTTTTTCTTTTAATCAGAACCCCCCCTTCATCCGTCGGCCGGGACCGCGGGGGCGGAGCGCGAGTTCGCTCCCGACCGTGCGGCGGACGACTTTGACGACCCCGATTTGGGGGCGGACGCTTTGGACGACGACGCCGTTGGGGGAGGCGGCGAGCTAGGAGGCTCCGGGCTCTCCGCCACCTTCGAGGACTGGCCGGACGACGATGAGGCCGAGCCCATTCCGCATCGCCAGCCGGCATCCGACCATCAAGGCGCGGGCTCATCTGCCGGGCCAGCTGCCCGAGGCGGCATACGGAAGCGCCGGGCGGAGCCGACTCTCTTCGGAAGTCGGCCGAAGAAGCCCAAGGGTACCGCGGCGGCGACCAAGCGGGACGAGGCAGCCGGAAAGGCAGCCCGCTTCCGCAAGGCGGTGAAGCAGCCGCAGGCAGTTTCGGCGTAAGTATTAATTCTCGCATGCCTTTGTTCTTTCTTCTCTTCAGTCGGCGTCCTTCTGAGCCTTTCTTGATTTACTGAACAGGGCTCCGCTCTCGCTCGAGCGGACTACAGCCGCCTCCATAGTCGGAGGCGGGAGGATCTTCAAGCTCCCGCCGCGTAGACCCCCGTGCCGAGCTCCAGGCGGCGACGGAGCGGAACGCGCGGGAGGTGCGGGAGGAGCGGGAGGCGGAGGAGCAGAGGGTGGCCGCCGCCAAGGCGGCCTAGGAGACGACGGCGGAGTCAGCAGAGATGCAGGCCGACGCGGCGGCCAAGGCTCAGGCGGAGGCCGCGGCCACGGAGAGGGTGGCGGAGGCCCTGCGTAACCAACCTCCGCAACTCATCATCCCCCTCTGCACCGTGGCCCCCGATATCCCGGTGCCCCCGCCAGAGGAAGCCGGCCGCGACCAGCCGGCAATGGAGAGGGAAGGGGGCGACACAGTCGTCTCGGAGGGAAAAGCGGTACAGCCGCCGTCGGCCGGGATGGGCCAAGGCAGGCAGCCCGAGGCGCCGCCTGCGCAGCCGGCTTGAGGCGAGCCGGCTGTGGGGGCGGATCTTGTGGTCTTGTCGCCGACTCATTGGTGCGTAGGAAAAGCGACTTCTGAGCCGGAGCCGCATAGGGCCGCGGGCTCCAGCTCGTTGTCCCATGACCTGGAGACGGCCAGCGTCGGCTCACCGGGATGGACGCCGGGCGGTGGGACGGCCGTGCTAAATGTGGCAGCGCAGGATATCCGGAGCCGGCTTCAGTCCCAGGCCGCCGCGCTGAAGCAGTGCACCCAAGCGTTTCTTGCAACGCTGTCGGCCATTCGGGTGAGTCTTTGTTCTTGATTTCTTCGCTGGGGGCGCGTCAGCACACCCACTGGGTGTAGTCCCCGAGTTCCGAGTCGGCTGCTGAGCAGGCGGCTTGAAACTTTTCAGAAGACTCTTGATTTTAATGACTTGTTCTTGTTTGCACCTTCGTCCTATTCGCAGGACTTTCACAACCTCCATGCTGCTACCTTCAACTCCCAGGCCCGGGAGATGGGCCAGAAGGGACGGAGAGTCGGAGTAAGTGTTTCGTTTTTATCTCATGTGGGGGCGCGTCAGCGCACCCACTGGGTGTAGTCCCCGAGATTCGGGCCGACTGCTGAGCAGTCGGGTCGGATCTTTCCTAACGACTTCTTCCTTATCTTCTTTTTCTTCATGTCTGCAGGGGCCAATGCCGACTTGAGGGAGCAGCTCGGCATAGCTCAGACTGCCCTTCGCGCCAAGGAGACCGAGTGCAACGCCTTGGCCCAGGAACGTGACCGCCTGGCCAAGAAACTGGCCGACCTGGAGGAGAGCTACAAGGCGGACATAAGACGGTGCAGGACAGCGAGGCCATCCTCAAAGTCGAGTACGAGACCGAGGCGACGAGCTGGGCCGAAGCGAGGCAGGCGCTGAGCGAGGGCTACGGCCGGGTTGAAGATTTGATCAACGGTAGGCCGCCTTCCTCTTTGTCCCTTTGCTCGCCGCCGTCATCTGTTCTGTCCTCTGACTTGTTCTACTTCTTTCTTCTTTGTGCAGAATACTTCCCCGGCTACTCCGTTGCCGCCAACCAAGCCATCAAAGCTCACCGCGAGGCCCGACGGCAGGCTGGGGCCGAGATCGCACCGGGTGCCAACCGGACACTCGAAGAGCAGCTTCTGGCGATTCAAGCCCGCCTCCAGCTGGCTTACCGCATGCTCCGCCGTCTTCAGCGTGCCAGAGCGTAGGTACTGGCCGCCCTCTGGCCCGGCGAGGCGATTCCCCGCACCCCAGTCGGACCGCCGACTGGCTGGAGGTAGCAGTCGGCCGCTTCGAGGCCTGGAAGGCTTCTGCAGCTCAGTGCGGGGCTCGGAGGGTGCTGGAGTTTGTCCGGGCTTGGTATCCCGGGCTGAGCTTGGACCAGCTGCGCACCTAGCGCAGGAGGCTGACGAGGAGCTGGAGGCGGTGCGGCCGGCTATCATCCAGCGCGCCTCGGCGATTGCCGACTTCACCGACACCAGCGCCTTTGCCCCTGCGATGAATGAAGATGGCGTCGCCCAGCCGGAGGAGTGGCTCGGGCTGAACCCGGCAGAGGGAGAGGACTCGGCGGGGGTGATCGACTCCAGCGACGAGGGCGAAGAGGAGTAGGAGGAGGATGGCGAAGACATTGTGTCGGATGGTGGAGCAACCAGCCAGCCCCAACCTGATCGTGCTTCCAGCAATGAGGCGCGTGCGAATGCGTCGCCTGCAACGGGTGACGATCAAGCCGAGACTCTCCAGCCGGCCACTCCTCCAGCCGATACTGCCGTCTCCGCCAACCTGCCGGACACACCTGTTGCTCCCTTGGCCCGACTCGTCGTCTTTACTTTCCTGCTTGCTACTCTTTGAACAACTTTTTTTATTAAATTTGCGCAGTTCCACCCACTGGGGGTGTATTCAAACTATGTTGAATGCCGGCCTTTCGAAGGATTTTTTGTGTAAATATAATTATGCATGTGCTTGGCTTCCATTCCTACTTACTTTTCATCTTTGGGCTGTTTTCCTTTGCCGCCCTCCCTTGGTCGCCGCCTTCCCAGCCGGACAGCTGCTCTGCAGTCTGTGGCTGGGTAAGGGCTTGGCCATCTGGGAGGGCAAGTACTCGAGCTTTCTTAGATTGTAGTGAAGTAAGAAGGGAAGCCGGCCAGCTGGCTGCTTTGACAGCCGATTGGCGGGGCGGGGGGGGGGGGGAGGGGGGGGAGGGGGGGGGGGGGGAGAGCCGGCTTGTGTTATATAAGTTCGTTAGTCCTTAGCCGTTTTTCGTGTGGGCATCCTTTCCTGCCTTTGACTCTTGTTAGTCGGACAGTCGATTCTTCGAGCTATGACTTTCAACAATGAAGGGCTTGGGTGCCGGCACACTACTTGTCTGACTGCAGGTAGAACTTAAATATAACCCAAGGCGGCAAGTCCCCGGGCCGACTAATCGAACCCGGTGCCGGACGAGAAAATGAATGTAATAACATAACCATGGGCATGATACTCATCATTCATAGATAAAAGAGGGTAGTCCCCGAGTACTCCTCGGGGGGCCCGTTGTCTCATACTTAGTACAAAAGGTAGTGTGGTACATACTGCATTTTAACTGTAAAATCTTCGGAGGAGATTGGCGTTCCATGGTCGTTCCGACTCCTTGCCGGAATCATCCGTCTTGCGTGCCTTCGGCTTTTGCGCGTCGATCAGGTAGTAGGAGTCGTTGCCTAGGGCTTGGCTGATGACAAATGGGCCTTCCCAAGGGGCCAAGAGCTTGTGCTGGCCGGCTGTTCGCTGGATCAGACGGAGCACAAGGTCGCCCTCTTGGAAGGATCTTGGCTTGACCTTCCGGCTATGGTAACGGCGTAGACCCTGCTGGTAGATGGTGGACCGACTGAGGGCTAACAGCTGGCCCTCTTCCAGCAGATCGACGCCGTCCTCTCGCGCTTCCTTGGCCTCCGCCTCCGTGTACATGGTAACTCGAGGAACGGTGGGCGCCAACTGTCGTGCTATTGTCACGGGGGGCTTGCGAGTCGACAGATGCCACAAGGGCTTAGTGTGATGGTAAGACTGCTGCTGATAGGCCCGGGAGTGGGTATGCGAGTAGCACGCGGTGGTTTACCCAGCTTTGGAGCTCTCCGGAGAGATAATACTCCTACTGCTGCATGTCTGAGTGTATCTGGTACAGAGTGCTCCTGGAGCTGTATCTGAGATCAGTGCCAAGTGCATCTGATCTGGTATATGTCTCATATGTGCACAAGTGTGTGTGGCCGCATGTGCCTGAGCATGCATGCGTGAGTGTGTGTGAGTGCGAGTCCATCCCCTGGATGGATGGATGTGTGCCCCTTTATATAGGAAAGGGTAGCTTAGGATGTAAGCTTGGTAGTGGGCATGGGTAAGGCATGGTGCATGTCATCCTTGTCCCCTGGGTCACTTCATAAATAGTGCCAGGGGACAAGTGACACTATACATGATGGCTGAGATGAAATGTGAATAGTGCTCGGGTACGATCATCTTGTCGGTGTCTTGTCGATGTCGCTTCGGGCTGCAGTCGGCAGCCGGCTGGTCGTTGCAGTCAGCAGCCGGCAGCCAGCCAAGCAGAGCAGTCGGACGGAGAGCCGGTAGAAGCGGTCGGGCAGTCGGACTGAGGGGCTTTGCTAGCCCCGATGTCTTGAAATATCGTCTCACCGTCTTCGGGGTATCCGTGTCCAATTACTCCGACAATAAAGTAACAACATCTGCAATACCTAGTAGATAAAATATGAAACTACTTTTCATGATAGATCAAGTGATGTAAACTTCATATTGTGAATGTTGATATACTTTTTTCAAAACTTGGTCAAACTTGTACTCGTTTGACTTTTCAAGAAACAGATACACCTTTTATAAAGAAACGGAGAAGTACGTGATTAGCGTGGGATATTTGGTATGCCATTAACTGCACGCTAAATGTGTTGACTTGGATTGATGGCCGAGATTTGTTGGACCTATCCTTTGAGTCTTTTTATATTGGTAGAGATTTACTTGTTGTGCTTTTTATTTGTTATAATTTTACCTTTTTTATGTTTTTTTACATAAAAGGCCGTAGCCCGACTTTATAAATAAAGCCACCAGGCAGAGTTAGCACAAACCCAAGAGACCAGCACGAGAACAGGCAAAGTATCAACCCAGACACAATGATAGAATTGTCTAAGTACATGGCTCCAAGGCCAGTACACGGCTCGCAGGCCGGAGATAGAAAGAAAATGAAAGCCGACCACCAGCGACTAAGTGCCTGCTTGAACTGGGGAGATGGAGATAGTAGAATTTCGGATCTTGGCCAACATGGCGTCGAGGGCGTCCCTGTCTTCCTCCTTAGTCAATGATCTCCACTGCTGTAGGAATATATAGGTCTTAAATAAGCAATCAGCAGGCTTAGCAGGAAAACATGATCGATGGTAAATTTATTCCTTGTCGTCCAAAGGGACCAGCACATGGCTGCGAAGCCCACCCAAAACAATCTCCTCTGGGCCCCAACCAAAGAGTTAACCAAGATGTGCAGGTCAGAAAAGGAGGTCGGAGCCCAGGAAACACGCAGCCAGGATCTAATACAGGACCAAAACAGATTAGCCAACACACAGTTGAAGAAGACATGTGAAGAGTCTTCTCTCATACCACATAAAGCACACCTATCCGATCTCGGGCCATTACGCTTCCGAATTTGGCCACCCGTCGGCAGGCGCCCACGGGAGGCTTGCCAGAGGAAAACCTTGACCTTAGGAGGGATACGAGCCCTCCAGATCCACTTGAATTTGGAGGTGGTGGATCCAGCAATGAGCTTACCATAAAGGGATTTAACCGAGAAGCGGGCAGAGGGGGAGTGGGGCCAGACAACCGAGTCTTCCTCCTTCGAGAGCGAAGGGAAGAAAGCAACAAGACGCTGCCAGTCTTCCAACTCTGCGGGAGAGAGAGAACAACGCAGACGCAGGTCCCAATTATTCGACGCGAGCTCAGAGATTGAGATCTCAGGGTCCGGGCAGTAAGAAAAGAGAACATGAAAGGCAGTCGCTAGCGAAGATGAGCCACACCACCAATCTAGCGAAAACCTGGTGGACCTACCATTGTGAACAACAAATTTGACAAGGCCTTGAAAGATTGGTCTGAGCTTAACAAGATTTCTCCAGAATTGGGATGCCCCCGAGGCCCGAGCAAACATTGGGCTAGAAGAGGGGAAGTGCTTCGCTTTGAGAATATTGTACCAGATGGGCTTCTCCTGGGGAATGGTCATGATCTTCCACCACCATTTGATGATCAGACATTTGTTCATAACAAGAGTATTAATACTGCCCAGCCCCCCAAGGCTTTTTGGCTTACAAATATGGTCCCATTTGACCAAGCGATATTTGCGCTTGTTATCAGCCGCATTCCAATAGAAGGCACCTCTATGTTTATCAAAGCCAGCATGGGTTTCCATAGAGAGAAGGTAAAAGCCCATCAAGAACATCGGTAGAGAAGAGAGGCATGCATTAATCAAGGCCACTTTGCCCGCCTGAGTGTTGTATCTGCCCCTCCAGGGCATTACACGATTACCCACCTTGGCCACCGTAGGAGAAAAATCTTTAGCAAGGAGCTTGCCAGAGGTGATAGGTAGACCCAAATACTTAATAGGGAACGAGCCAAGAGAGCAATTCAAGAGGCGGGCCACCCGTAAGGCCTCGTTATCCGACACACCAGTGACAATAACTTCACTTTTGGAGAAATCGATCTTAAGACCCGAGAGAGCTTCGAAGCAAAGTAGCAGAAAATTGAGATGGGCAATGCAGTGATCATTCAGTTCCACCAGAATAATAGTATCATCTGCATACTGAAGGTGAGTAATACCCTCCGGGATGAGGTGTGAGCTAACAGGAGATATATGGCCGGCCTCCGCGGCTCTAGATAGAAGATTAGATAGAGCGTCCGCCACAAAGTTAAAGAGGATGGGCGAGGCCGGGTCGCCTTGCCGGAGGCCTCTAGAGTTCTTAAAGAAATTACTAACTTTCCCATTGACATTAATGGCAGTATGGCCCCCCATGACCAACTGCATAATACGGTGAACCACCCCACTATCAAAGCCTTTAGCTAGTAGGACTTGTTTAAGGAAGCCCCAACTTACCAAATCATAGGCCTTTTCAAAATCCAATTTTAAAATAACAGCCTTGCTGCCTGATTTATGGATGTCATGGATAATTTCATGCGGGCAGAGGACCCCATCCATGATAAAGCGACCCTTGACAAAAGCCGACTGAGTAGGGGAGAGGGTCCGATGGGCCACCAGGGTAAGGCGAGTGGCTAGACACTTGGCAGGGAATTTGGCGAAGTTATTAATCAGCGCAATAGGTCTAAACTGAGTAATGAGGTCAGCACTCTTAATTTTAGGGATTAGGGAAATAACCGCATAATTGAGCCTGGATATATCTACTGTTCCCAAACAGTAGCCTTGAATGACTGCACAGATAAGCTCTTTAAGAATAGGCCAGATTTTTTTAAAGAAAGGGATGGAAAAATTGTCCGGGCCCGAGGCAGAATTAGGGTTCGAGTTAGAGATCGAGGAGAAGATCTCCTCTTTAGAGTAAGGAATCATCAACTCAGTGTTTCCTTCCGAGGAGACCAAGACCCCCTAGTCCCAGAAATTAGAAGAAAGCCTGAATCCCTAGTTAGGTTTGGTAGAGAGGAGAGAGGAAAAAAAGACACAACATGGTTTAGGATGGCGCCTTAGTCAGAAGACCGCACCCCGTCAATAATCAGGCTATCAATAAGACATCTGCGCCGCCTCCCATTCGCAATAGCAAAAAAATATGCAGTGGGGGAATCCCCTTTAAGCATCCAATTAATCGAGCCCCTCTGGCGCCAATAAATCTCATTAAGGTGGTGAATCTGCACCAGAGAGCATTCAAGGGAGAAGCGAAGGGTCCAGTCAGAATCGGCAAGGCCAGAGACGTCAGCCCGAGAGTCAAGGGCCTCAATATGGGCCAGGAGAAGGGCCTTCTCTCTACGTTCCTGGGCCGAGTGATTACGGGACCAACCACGGAGGAATTTACGCATCATGGCCAAGCAATTATGCCAATCATCCAAGGGCCCAAAGGAACAATGAGGCGCCGAAAGGAAGCTACTAATTTTAGAGCCGAGGAGGTCGCTAAATCCATCAATAAGGAGCCAAGACGCGTCAAACTGAAACCTAGGGGGGGAGGAGATGGGTCGAATCCCAGCATCAAGGATTAGAGGGGCATGATCCGAGCCCACAATCGCCTTAGATTTAAGCGTAGCTAGCGGGAAGAGCGAGTCCCAATTCGAGCAAACAAGGACACGGTCCAGAACGGAGCGGATAGGGGAAACTTGATGGTTAGTCCAAGTAAATCTAGAGCCAACCCTAGGGATCTCACGAAGGGCACAGGAGCTAATGAACTCGTTAAAAGCGTCAGCCAACATCCAATAAAAGATGTTATTGTTCTTATCCGCAGGAGAACGAAGCAAATTAAAATCGCCCCCGATCACCAGAGGGAGGTTGCAAGCTTCGACTTTGTTCGAGATTTCGTCCAGGAAGATAGGGGAGAGGGAGTGATCCGCCGGGCGATAAACAACCATAAATTTCCAAAGAGAATTGAGCTGGCGGTGGAACATCACAGAGCTGGCCCAGAAGATACCATGATCAAATGTGACAAAATCAAAAACATCGCGTTTCGATCCTAACAGAATACCACCCGAGTGGCCAGAAGAGGGAAGGAAGTTCCAATCAAAACGGTCTGCCCCCGCAATAGAAGAGAGCTCATAGGGAGAGAAGGAGGGTTTGAAAGTTTCGACTAAGCCAACCAAGTCAATATTATCACCCCTGACAATATCTTTAATTTGGTCCCGACGCCCCCGAGCGCCGAAACCTCTAATATTCCAGAAAATGGCTTTCATTTGAAAGAGAGATTTTTAATACGCAGACTCGACCTGCAGGGTGCCAAGCAGGATTTAGCACGTTTAGACACACCCTTCTTCACAGCGGTCTGAGGAACAACACCGCTAGCAGAGCCCCCCTCCTCCGGAACCCTAGCAGCCACAACTGAGCGGGCAGGAGGAGCCGTGGCAGCCTCTTTAGCCTTGGCCAAAGCCACCTGGGCCACCTCACTGGCCCTAATAAGAGCAATCATAGAAGAAGGAGATCCAAAATTATGATCAAGAGAGATGCCAGTATCCGCGAGAACCTTAGTCAATTGCTCATCCGAATAAGAAGGTAGAACAAGCCTAGTGGGGGAAGAAGAGCTATGAACCAACGGAGAGGGGGCGGGAGTATTACCTGAAGCAGGGAGATCACAAGCCGCAGCACGCCTCGCCGCCTTGTCAACCACCCGCAGCCCACTGTCGCAGATCCGACCACTTTTGCGCGCCGTAGAGGAGGGGGAACGGATCAGAGAAGCTCGAGCCTCCGCCGGAGACGCCTGGCCGGCCACGTCGCCCATATCACCATCGAGACGACGGCATAGGCCCGTCGCCGATAGCTTGGTCCCAGAGGAAGCCCGACTGCGAGCAGGGAACTTGCGGATCGAAGACTTGCGCTTGGGAAGAGAGCCCGACGCAGCGCGGCGCGGGGAAGCAGGCAGATCTTCAATATCCAGGAGAGACGGAGAGCCCGGCCGGGCCGGCAAGTTGGAGCACACACCCGACACAGGAGTACCAGCAGGAGGGCCAATCGGAGCAGTCTGAGTAGAAGAATGAACATCCATCTGATCCTTTCCTCCTTCCTTGGCCTTCGGGGCACTATCCTTGAAAAGCTCGCGGCTTTCTGAGCCCATTCCATCCCACTCAGAGGTCATGAAGTGCGGAAGCGAGCCCCTACTCATATTGCCAGCATTGTCACCCTCACCACCAAGGTTATCAGCTGAAGGAGGAGGAGGCGGGGGTGGGGATTGGTCAGTGGCAACACCTTCCACACGGACCCGAAGCCTGAAACCATCCACAGAAGGGAAAACATCGACGCAACGATGAATGCACAGGGGGTCCACGGCCCAGATCTTGAGGCGCACAGGACCCAGGACAGAGAGGGAATCTTGGTCAACCAAGATCGGCTTGCCAATAAGAACACCGAAGGCCATGACGAATTCTGTAGAGCGTAAGGTGGGAGGGACATCATCCACAAGGACCCAGATCTCTGAGAGGGGTGGAATAGGTTTAGCTCCATTGGTGGCCGCCTTCGCCGAAACTACCAATTGGTTAAGAGGGAGGGTAAAACTAGTACATGAAGAAATTATCTTGAGGCTGCTCTTAGAGGGGAAAACCACCGCGAAATCAAAATCGGACAGCTGTCGGATCTGCCAATCCCAGCCACCGTCGTCCCACAGTTTGAGCTCGTCCAAGAGGGTTTGGGTGGTGATTTTGTGGTCTTTGATCGAGATGATCGCGGCGTTGGAGAGCGCAGGAGCCACTGCCACCTGAGGGATGTCGCCATCAAGCGCGAAGAAGGAGCAACCAGGAAGGCCTTGGCCAAACAACTTAAAAGAGGCAGATTTGCGACGATTTTGACAGTTCACGGTCACATGGCCGTGCTCTCTACAGATCAGGCAGAACAGGGGATTGAGACAGCGGGATTGGAAGTGGCCAGGTTGGTGGCAAGCGAAGCACGTGAGATTAGGGTTTGGGGGCTGGAGAGGAGATGGACGGGCAGGTGGAGGAGGGGGAGGAGGGAGGATCCCATCGCCCAAGACACCAGAGGACGAACCAGGGCCGGACGCCGGGAGCCGACGGCCGAGGGAGCCCGAGCCGCCGCCCCCGCGGCCCAACGAGCGCCCACCGAACCCAGAAGACGGACCGGGGCCGCGGCCACCGCCACGAGCCAGGGGAGCCGGGCCATGCGGGGGAGGAGGAGGGGGACGGGCCGCAGGACCGGAGGCACCAGGAGCAACCGTGGACTCCCATGGATCTGCCCCAGATCCGCTCGATCCGGGGGCCTCAGATCCAGAGCCCGCCACAACCGACGCCGCAGCCCCGGCGCGCTCACCGCCCTGGAACCGCTCGGGCCCCGCCGCCCAAGCCTCGCGCTCGTGGGCCGCTTGCAGCCGAGCCGCTTGCTCGGCCTCAAGCTTGGAGCGGAGGGACGCCTCGAGATCCAGATCGGCCGCCCCATCACCCGCATCCTCCCGCCGCCGCTTCATGCCCGACACCGCCTCGCTTGAGGAACCACGGGAGCGATCCATGGCAACCACCGCCGTGAAAGGAAGGGAGAGGGGTGGGAGGGGAGGAGATCTGCGATAGGTAGGGATGCGGAAACGAAAACGGCGCAGGTCAGAGAGAGATGTAGGAAACCCTAGAAATGGGGGGGGGGGGGGGGGCGAACCCTTTCGGACCCATAAATACCCGGTGCGAGCCAGGCCAGGAGGGGGGAACAACAGGCCGGGCCGACCGTAGCAGAGGAAGGCACTAGAGACGCGCAGGGCCCAGGGCCCAAAATGGAGAGGGGGGGGGGAGGGAATCAGAAAAAGACGAGAGCGATGGCGGCCCATCCTAAGCAGACAGCCCTGACAGGCCCAACTGAAACGGAACGGAAGGCCCACAAGCCTCACTCGCAGGAAACGGATCTAGGGTTGGAGGCGGAGGGGAGGCGACCGCCGTCGCCGCCAGCGGCGCCGGCACCACCGTGACCACCAGCGACGAGGCCGCCGGAGAGCAGGAGGCGCAAGCAGAGCCACCTGTCCGAGAGGAAACCCCACCAAAACCCGCAAATACCGGCGAGGAGGGCATCCCCGAGCGCTTCCGTCGCCGGCCGCGCCTCACCTGGAGCCAGCCCGAGCCATCCCCCTCAACAGAGACCACCGGACGACCACGACCGCCTGGAGCAAACTTCCGAGCCTTACCAGCAACCGTCGACTCCACCGCCCGCAGAGCCAACGGAGGAGAAGCCAGAGGAAGGGGGGAGTCAACCTCCAGATCGGAAACCACATCCGCCTCGTCCGACGACAAGGCCCAAAACCTGTTCCTAGCGCCAGATCCAGACGCGAGCGAGCTGGAAGAAGGACCGGGGGTCGAGGGAGCAGGAGCGGCGAGGGGGAGAAACGGCAACGACTGAAGAAGGGGAGCGAGGGGGGCCGGAGCAGGGGGCCGGAGCAAAGACGGGGAGGGGAAGGAGGGGGAGGGAGGAGAGGACGAAGGAGGAGAAGCCATCCCGTTGGTCAATTCAATTTCCGAATCATACCTTTTTATGTAACCGTGCTTTCTCTTTTGCAGTTACACTTTGTAAGTTCAACTATAAAGTTTCAACACATACACTTCCTGATACAAACCTCTTCGCTTAAAAGACAAACACCAAACACAAACACAGAGATACGCTGGTGACAAGTGTATATACATTACATCCCTTATTTTCGGAAAAAGTTTCGATATATTCATCGTCAGTCATGGTAGTACAACAAACACTAGAATAATAAAAATTACATCCAGATTCGTAGACCACCTATCGACGACTACAATCACTGAAGCGAGCCGAAGGCGCGCCACCTCCCACGCCGGAGTCGGACAAACCTTGTTGTACTAGACGGCCAGGAAGTCGTGCCCCATTGAATTAACGCACCAGAACATCAACCGTCACCGATGAAGAGCGTATATCAGAAGGATCCAACATGAAAACACACGAACATAGACGAACAACGTACAAATCCGAGCAATCCACCAAAGACAGATCCGCTGGAGGCACACCTCCACATTGTCCACCGATGATGCTAGAGGCATTCCGGAACGGGTGCTAGACAGGGAGACCTTTATTCCATCCTCATATATACATGTATTTTTTTTTGAACCGGGCGAATCCCCTTTCCATTACTTGAACATAACGGTAATACAACCAAGTTCTATATATATTCTGAATTTTTCCAAACCGAATGTTTGATTTTTAACATAATAATCCACAAACTATAATATAAATGATTTGAAGAAGAAGATGGCACTATAACTATAGTATGCCTATATCCATGTTGTGTCTCCACCATCCATTTCACATCCATGCTACGTACAGCGTAGATATATACGTTTGGCCAACAAACATTCGTCCGCACACATCACGGGCGATCCCACATCACCACCACCAGGTCATGGGCTCATGGCGCGCGTCCCTATCGGTCTTAGTCACACCCTCCTCCACTATCTCCATTACGTGATCGATCAAGAGTGATCCCACAAGCTCACGGCGTCCTCATCCTCAATTTCCGCGTAGTACGACGCCGCCGAGCAACCGTCCGCCGCCGCCGTGCCAAGCACCGGCGGGTTGATCATCAACCCCTCCGCCATGCTCACCATCAGCCGCGGCATCTCGAACACGTCGTCCTCGTCCACGACGCCGATTACGTCGTCACGCCGGTCCGACTCGCCTGCACGCAGCTGATCACCGTAGCATTGGTCGCTCCGATGAGGAGCCCAGGTGCTGCCCATCGCGGACGCGGCGGCAGCGGCAGCCGCAGCGCGGACATCGTCGGCGGACATGGACGCGGGCGCCGGGCGCGACCTTGCCGCGTCCGGGAAGTTGAGCGCCGTCCCCGCGCCACGCAGGGCCAATGCGGCCGCGTCGTACGCCGCCGCGGCCATCTCGGGCGTCGGGTAGGTGCCGAGCCAGATCCTGCTGTGCTTGCGCAGCTCCCGTATCTCCGACACCCACTTGCCCGCCCGGAACCGCACGCCGCGGTACACCGGGTGGCGCGTCTCCGCCCTCGGCCGCCTCCCGCACAGGCTCCCCATCACTGCCTCCCTTCCTTGCTCCATCAACGTACTCGTAATTACCCAGCCAACGCGCACCCGAGCAGAACCACGCTCTCCCTACCAACACACGCAACGCACTACGTAGTGCATTGCGCTAACCAACCAACATTTACACAACCGAGCCGAGCTGCACGAGGAACGTAGCAAAGCAAACAAGCTAGTGAACAGGCCAGCTAACAATGTTAGCAATGTCAATTAGCAGATGGCAGATACGCTAATCCAGGCGGGGGTTTGAGGAGGGTTTAAAAGCTGGGAACCGGCCGGAGTTGGTGAAAACAGACGCGGTTTTCAGCTTTGCGAGCTCGCTCGATCGATGCCGAGCTAGGGATTAGCTGTGAAGCACAGGGAGCAAAAAGGAGTGGCTCTTTCAGGCTTTGTCACGTGCCGCCCAATGGAGGCTCGCCACATAGGTGGGGCAATCTAAGGCTTGGAAAGCCGCTTTTGGGTTAGTGCGCGGCGATGTTTAGTACGACATCATTAGATCATTACCGGGTTGTTACGAATCAAAATCCAGGTGGCGGCACGCCAGGCTGCCGGAGTGGCCATCGGAGTTGACTGCCGGATACATCACCGATACTCCAACAACACCTGTGTTGACCCGTTCAAGGACAATATAATAGGGGTTTTATCTTTTATGGAAAGGCGAAAGTGAGAGATGGAACCAACGATCGATGAGTAGGCGATGATGATGGTGCACGATTCTTTGGTTCTCTTGCCACCTAACATATCCGGTACTAGATTACGGGGTAGGGACGTGCGCCGGTGGGCGGTCAGATATTTTCGCGCCGCGTGACATGTTCGTGCTTGGGCTTAGCAGTGTGTGTGGTAGCGATTTGGGGTCGTTCGGACGCGGTGGCGTAGGGGTGAAAGAATGTCAGCCGTTATATGGATGCATGCATGCATGTTCACTGATGATGAGATGAACATGGTTTTGGTTTTGTAGGGAACAAGGAATGGATTTTTTTTGAGGGGACAACGAATGGACATCGGGAGGCGTGTCACCACCGGCCGCAGGTGTAACTCGCACAGTATTATTAGGGCATCTGACCCGCAACCTACAAATTTGGGTCTTTAAACGACCGTGGACGCGGTCGGGTGCATCCGTTGATAGTGACCGGACAGGTCTCATATTTTACCATTCGCAACTATAAATTCTATTTTCAAAACAGTTAATACATGCAAACACATGCACATCGATCAATTTAGATGCCCGCGGAGCTGTCAAAAACACCGAATAAATTGCTCATACTTAAAATTTTCACATTCATGTTGGACCGAAGCGTTTCCAATGTTTTGGTCCTACCTCGCAGCGTGAGGACCTAGTCCACCAGCTTAAATAGCCGGGTCGTCCAGAAGCGATAAATGCTAGTCAGCATTGCACCCTTTGTTAAGAAAATAAACTCTCACTATTAATCTTCTCTGCTCATCATAGAGAAGATTAATAGTCATGGTCTATCTCCTTCACAAATGAAACATTGATGTTTGCACGGCTTTTTTGAATCAAAATGTGATCAGTTGTTGTTGAGCTGTCAATGTATATGAATAAGATCAGCTTGACACTCGATGAACAATAATCAGTCAATAAAATGCAATCCAATGTCAACCTGCCTCGTTCACATAACGAGAATTGATCGACCTATGCAACAAGAGAGAAGCTTGCCGCCATCTGCCGGTGCGGCTATTTAAGCTGGCCGGCGTCCATCTCGTACGGCAAGGTGGGACTAAAATTTCGGTACCTCCGTCTTGACAAAGATAAGAGAGGCAGGAGCTTCGGGTGGCTGCAGGTGGGACCGCTATGACCTGAAGCGGGGTGCGCAGTCGCGTCCGGTCGTCCTTATATCGTCCCTACATTTGGTCCTGATTTAAAGAGTGTCGTTCAGTACGGGAGTACAGGGACTAAGTGAGGGCTTCGGTTAGGTCAACTTTTTTAATAAAGCACTGACCTAGCGGACGTTACGGATGTTAAGGAAGGAAATAGGGTCCGGCTGTAGATGCTTTCAGTGCCTTTGTCTTCTCGCTCCACTAATGGCCATGCAACACGCATGACTCCATCTACAGAATTATTTCCAAATTTTAAGTGGACACGTATGTATATAAGATTACAGGCATGGGCCTGGAGAATATATGTGGTGACCCCATATGTCCATTTGGTTAGCTTGGAGCCTTGGAGTAAAGCTCAATCCAAGCATGCACTTGCACTCTTGTCTACTTTTGCAATGTTCGGGAAAGAGTGCTCTTGATGCTATCCTCCAAATAGTATTGTCAGTATCAATGCAGCTTTCCCTCTTAATGAAATTTGCAGCTCTCCTGCGTTTCTTCAGAAAAAAAAGAAAGTATTGACCCAGTTTCGAACATCTTCCACAAGCTTCTTCTACCCAGAGATAACTCAGGGCATCTCCAACATTGACCTTCAAATTTGCTCTTGCATATGTCTGCGAACAGTGAGGAACTAGTCCGCTAAATCTGATGTCGGAGCCGGTCATCCAAAGCTAGCCACATATCTCTGCTTTACATTTCTAATGAATTTTAACGAAAATGAACAAATTTGATTCAAACTCAAACAAACCGGATGATATTCATTTAAACTAGGATTATTTTTACATCAAAACGGACGATATTTCGTCCGATGAACTAGAAAACTTTTAAAAAAACTTAAATTACCCCATGCGTGACGGTGACCTCGTAGGCCATGCCGGGCTGGCCGGCGGCTCCTCCTTCATCATCGTCGGATCCGGCGACGGAGTCATCGTCGGAGACGTCGGGCTTTGGAAGACGAAAGGCAGCGGTGTCGCGTCAGGGGTTCCCATCAGCCGTCTAATGCTCGCGGATGATTCTCTATGCTTCCTCCTACGCCGTGCGCAGTGCGGCCGAAGCTACCGATGACGTGGGCGGGGGGTGGCGGGCCTCGGAGGAGGCGGGGTTGGTGGCGGCGATCTCACTAAGAGACCACTCCTCACCGAATTTGGCCATCTCCCTGTCGAGACGGCAGAGACGACGCTTGCTGGTCTTCACCGTCGTAACAGAGCGGTCCAGGGACCAGGTGTAAGCCAGCTCCGGGTCAGCCGCGATGTGTGGCGGCGGGTCCTGCTGGTGCCGCTCCCTATCGGCATACTCCTGCGTTGTTAAGACGCTCCGGGACGACGAACAGCTGCCACCGCCGAGGTAGTGGTGAATGTGACAACGCTGGCGGTTGCGAACGATGCTCCTCCTTCACGCGCCGGAACGGCGGAGAGATCTGCTGTGACACCTTGAATTTTGCCATTTTTCTTTTTTGGAGTTTTATTGAATATTTGGTTTGAATTTGAATTTTGATCAACTCTTTTGGACTTAACACTTGGGAATTATTTTTGGTTTCCCCCCAAGTGCCTCCTAGCACCCTCAAAACATCTCTTGACTTCATCCCTCCTAAAGTAATGCCATGGTAATATTTTATTCAATGGCATAATATTCATTTTCCTCCTAAAAATGAGTATTTTTCACTTCTGCTCCAAAGCAATCCTCATTTTTATTGCTTAGAAAAATCCCAATAAATTCCCTAATATTCTTTAGGTCATGCCTCACCTTCATATGCAAAAATATCCCATGGTCATGTGGAGAATTTTGGCTCAAGAAAATATTTTATTTTCTGGACAGCAAGGACATTTTGTGAAGCAAGTGTATTTTTGCTTGGTCCATTTGAGCTCAAATTTTCATAGCATGACTACCTTCCAAGCTGAAGCTTAGCTAACAAGTCTCAGCCCTTATCTCCTTGTGGGTTTTTCACAAACTTCTTCAACAGTTTCTATACAGAAACTTGATCCAGTGCCCATCTTTGTCTGATCAACCTGGAAGCAAACTAAGAGCATCCCCAGCCTCAGTATTGAAGGGACAAGAGCCCAGACACGGTCTGCTCCCCCTGGCACACTGTGTTGCACCAGTGCACGCGGTGACCACGTGGGTACATGGTGTCTGGCATGCGTTCGGCGCGCTCTTCGCGTCGATAACGTCTCTGCCTCGCACGTGCGTCCACCCCGCGGCACCCTCGCGTGTCCTCTCCCTCCTGGTACCTCGGCCTCTTCCTCCCAGCCACCCTCTGCCGCTCCCCAATGACGGTAGCTTGCTCGGTGAACACGGACACGGGAGAGCAGAGGACACAGTGCTGCGTGTGACCGTCCCGTCCCACCCTCGCGCCCTGTTGCTTGGCTCCTCCTACCCACTGTGCTTGGCCGGTCCTCATCGATCTTTCATGTCGAGCCTGAGCACCCTCATCGCCTGATACGTCCATTTTGCATCATGTTTTCCTACTATTATTTATGTTGTTTTATTGTATAATAATGCTTTTTGGAGTAATTCTAATGCCTTTTCTCTCATAATGTGCAAGGTATGCACCAAGGGGGAGAATTCTGGCAGCTGGAAATCTGGACCTGAAAAAGCTACGTCAAACTACCTATTCCACACAACTCCAAATGAGTTGAAACTCCCCGAGGATTTTTTATGAAATATTTAATAAATATTGGAGCAAATAAGTACCAAAGGAGGGCCACCAGGTGGGCACAACCCACCTGGGCACGCCAGGAGGCCCAGGCACGCCCTGGTGGGTGCTGCCCTCCTCGGGCCACCTATGGTGCCCATCTTCTGGTATATAAGTCATTTTGACCTAGAAAAAAATAAGGGGAGGGCATTCAGGACGAAGCTCCGCCGCCTTGAGGCGGAACTTGGGCAGGAGCACTTTTGCCCTCGGGTGGAGCGATTCCGCCGGAGGAACTTCCCTCCCGGAGGGGGAAATCATCGTCATCATCATCACGAACAACTCTCCCATCTTAGGGAGGGCTATCTTCATCAACATCTTCACAACACCAACTCCTCTCAAACCCTAGTTCATCTCTTGTGTTCAATCTTTGTATCAAAACTATAGATTGGTGCTTGTGGGTGACTAGTAGTGTTGATTACACCTTGTAGTTGATTACTATATGGTTTATTTGGTGGAAGATTATATGTTTAGATCCATTATGCTATTTAATAACCCTCTGATCTTGAGCATGTTTATCATTTGTGAGTAGTTACTTCCGTTCTTGAGGTCACGGGAGAAATCATGTTGCAAGTAATCATGTGAAATTGATATGTGTTCGATATTTTGATGGTATGTATGTTGCCATTCTCTTAGTGGTGTCATGTGAACGTCGACTATATGACACTTCACCATATTTGGGCCTAAGGGAATGCATTGTGGAGTAGTTATTAGATGGTGGGTTGTGAGGGAGTCCTCGATTAGGGGGTATCCGGACAGCCGGACTGTGTACAACGTCCGGACTATTGAAGCGTGAAGATACAAGACTCAAGACTTCTGCCCGTGTCCGGATGGGACTCTCCTTTGCATGGAAGGCAAGCTTGGCGATCCGGATATTATATTTCCTTCCTTGTAACCGACTCCATGTAAACCCTAGCCCTCTCCGATGTCTATATAAACCAGAGAGGTTGGTCCAAATTCCAGGTCCATCCAACGGACCCCACAAAGACAGCTTCCATCGGGACACAACTGAGCCCCGCGATGGACGCCGCACTACGAGATTTCTTACGCGAGAATTGGGACATTTTCGCCTGGCACCCATCGGACATGCCAGGCATCCCATGCAGATTGGCCGAACACAGGCTCAATATTCTAAAAGGATACAAATCGGTCAAGCAGACCCTAAGGCGATTCTCAGAGCCCAAACAACAAGCAATGGGGGAAGAGTTAGCCAAACTACTTGAGGCTGGATTCATCAGAGATATTAAACATCCGGATTGGCTGGAAAATTTGGTGATGGTACCAAAGAAGGACAAATCCTGGCGCCTATGCGTCGACTTCAAAGACCTCAAGAAGGCTTGCCCCAAGGATCCCTTTCCCCTCCCTCGCATCGATCAAATCATCGATGCCACAGCTGGACACGACTCGCTGTGTTTTCTCGACGCATACTCTGGATACCATCAAATAAAGATGGCAGAGTCTGACCAAGCTGCAATAGCTTTTATAACACCATATGGCCCTTTTTGCTTCAACACTATGCCCTTCGGGCTCAAGAATGCCGGCGCAACCTATCAACGCATGATTCAAACATGCTTGGAAAAACAAATCGGCAAAACAGTGGAAGCATATGTGGACGACGTGGTCATAAAAACTAGACACGCCGAAACCCTTATAGATGACTTGAGGCTCACATTCGATGACCTCCGGACATACGACATCAAGTTGAATCCAAAAAATGCGTCTTCAGCGTCCCATCGGGGAAACTGCTGGGCTTCATTGTTTCCAATAGAGGAATTGAAGCGAATCCGGCAAAAATCTGAGCTCTGCCACAGTTGGCTATAGCAACAGACCTCAAGCACATCCAGAAGCTAGCCGGATGCATGGCCGCCTTGAGCCGCTTTATCTCCAGGCTAGGAGAAAAGGCATTGCCCCTTTACCGCCTCCTTCGGCGCACCAAACACTTCATATGGACGGATGCAGCCACGGCCGGACTCGATGAAATGAAGACCTTATTGGACAGTAATCCAGTCCTAACAGCGCCAAACATCGGCGAACCTATGCTACTATACATAGCTGCAACACATCAAGTGGTAAGCGCAATGCTCGTCGTCGAACAAGAGGTGGATGGATACAAGTTCCCGCTCCAAAACCCGGTTTATTATGTATCCACGGTCCTCACCCCATGCAAATCCCGATACCCACACTATCAAAAAATAGCATACGCGGTCTTCATGGCATCCCGGAAGCTGCGACACTACTTTCAAGAGTGTTTGATTACAGTAGCCTCCGAAGTACCACTCAATGACATAATAAATAACCGCGACGCTACGGGCCGGATTGCTAAATGGGCCATCGAGCTCCTTCCGTTCGACATAATGTACAAACCACGGCGGGCCATCAAGTCACAAGTACTGGCCGACTTTGTTGCCGAATGGACGGAAGCCGAACTCCCTAAAGAGTACGGCGCATACTCCAACTGCATCATGCACTTCGACGACTCCAAAATGCTGGCCGGATTAGGAGCAGGTGTAGTCCTGACGTCTCCCACCGGGGACATGGTCCAGTATGTCCTACAAATATTATACACAGACTCCAACAATGCAGCCGAATATGAGGCTCTGTTGCATGGTCTTCGGATGGCAGTCTCTATGGGCATCCAATGCCTGGAAGTGCGCGGGGATTTGAACCTTGCAATATCACAAATAAACGAAGACTTTGATGCCAAGGATCCGAAAATGGCGGCCTACCGTAATGTGATACGTCTCCGTCGTATCTATAATTTTTGATTGTTCCATGCCAATATTATTCAATTTCATATACTTTTTGGCAACTTTTTATATTATTTTTGGGACTAACATATTGATCCAGTGCCCAGTGCCAGTTCCTGTCTGTTGCATGTTTTTTGTTTCGCAGAAACCCAATATCAAACGGAGTTCAAACGGGATAAAAAAGGACAGAGATATTTTTTTGGAATATTTATGATTTTCTGGAAGTAAAATCAACGCGAAACGGTATCCGAGGTGGGCACAAGGTAGGGGGCGCGCCCTACCCCCCCAGGCGCGCCCCTGACCCTCGTGGTCCACCCGTAAGGCGGTTGATGCTCTTCTTCTGGCGCAAGAAATATAGTTTTATGACGAAGATCTGGGCGAAAGATTCACCCCAATCGGAGTTACGGATCTCTAGATATAAAGGAAACGGTGAAGGGGTAGAATCTGCCAACGCAGAGAACACAGAAACAGAGAGATAGATCCAATCTCGGAGGGGCTCTCGAAGCTATGGGAGCCAAGGACCACAGGGGAAACCCTCCTCCCATCTAGGGAGGAGGTCAAGGAAGAAGAAGAAGAAGGGGGGCTCTCTCCCCCTTGCTTCTGGTGGCGCCGGAACGCCGTCGGGGGCCATCATCATCACCGCGATCTTCACCAACACCTCCATCACCTTCCCCCTTCTATCTACAGCGGTCCACTCTCCCGCATCCCGCTGTACCCTCTACTTGAACATGGTGCTTTATGCTTCATATTATTATCCAATGATGTGTTGCCATCCTATGATGTCTGAGTAGATTTCTATTGTCCTATCGGTGATTGATGAATTGCTATGATTGATTTGAGTTGCATATTTTATTGGTGCTGTCCTATTGTGCCCTCCGTGTCGCGCAAGCGTGAGAGATTCCCACTGTAGGGTTTGCAATATGTTTATGATTTGCTTATGGTGGGTGACGTGAGTGACAGAAGCACAGACCCGAGTAAGTAGGTGTTTGCGTATGGGATAAAGGGGACTTGATACTTTAATGCTATGGTTGGGTTTTACCTTAATGAATCTTTAGTAGTTGCGGATGCTTGCTAGAGTTCCAATCATAAGTGCATATGATCCAAGTAGAGAAAGTATGTTAGCTTATGCCTCTCCCTCAAATAGAATTGCAATAGTGATTACCGGTCTAGTAACATAGTCAGTTGCTTAGGGACAATTCCACAACTCCTATCACCACTTTTCCACACTCGCCATATTTACTTTAGTTGCTTCTTTATCTTAACAGCCCCTAGTTTATATTTACGCGTTCTTTACTTTCTTGCAAACCTATCCTATCACACCTACAAAGTACTTCTAGTTTCATACTTGTTCTAGGTAAAGCAAACGTCAAGCGTGCGTAGAGTTGTATCGGTGGTCGATAGAACTTGAGGGAATATTTATTCTACCTTTAGCTCCTCGTTGGGTTCGACACTCTTACTTATCGAAAACTGTTGCGATCCCCTATACTTGTGGGTTATCAAGACCTTTTTCTGGCGCCGTTGCCGGGGAGTCATAGCGTGGGGTGAATATTCTCGTGTGTGCTTGTTTGCTTTATCACTAAGTAATTTTTATTTGCTGTTCTTAGTTGTTCTCTATCTTTAGTTATGGATATGGAACGCAAAATACCAAAAAATTAGGTGTAGTGGCTACTCATGAGGATGGGGGTAACTCCTAAAACCCTCGATTCTCATTATGCGAGAGATATTATATACTACTTTGATAATCCTGAGAAAACCCCATTCAACTTTATAATGGGAGTAACGTTGGATCAACGTGAATACTTTAGGGATTATTGCTTAACACAAAAGGGGAAACTATTATGGGATCAAATTCATTTATTGAAGTGGTATGCTTGGAAACTATGCGTGGAATATGATTATACTTGTTGCTCTAGGATGAATTCTCCGCACCTTCCCTTTTCATGCAAATTTAATGATAATAAAACCTTAGCTTCTTATGCTAATGGTATATATGATTACTATGATGTGGAACAAATAGAAGAATTTGTTGCTTTTATGGGTGCTTATGAAATTGAAGCTATGTGCAAAGAGTTTGAGGATTATGATGATGTTGTTAATAGATCTGAAAATTTAGCTATCCTCAAATATTGCTATGAGAATTATAAATACAATTATGCAATTGATGCACTTATTGAGAAAGTCTCTGCTGTCCAAGAAGAGACTAATATTTTGCAGGAAACTATGGAAGAAGAAATTGATGAAACTATGAGCTCATTGGATGAAAAAGATGATGAGGAGAGCGAAGAACAAGAGGAGGAAGAGCGGATTGATCACCTATGCCCACATTGTTTAATTCCCCTTTGTGCTTACCAAAGGATGATTGCTATGATGACTGTTATGATCCCGTTAATTCTCTTGAAATATCCCTTTTTGATGATGCTTGCTATGCTTATGGCCAAGATGCCAATATGAATTATGGAGATGAACTTGCTGTAGTTCCTTATGTTAAACATGAAATTGTTGCTATTGCACCCACGCATGATAGTCCTATTATCTTTTTGAATTCTCCCGACTACACTATATCGGAGAAGCTTGCACTTATTAAGGATTATATTGATGGGTTGCCTTTTACCGTTACACATGATGATTTTGATGAATATAATATGCATGTGCTTGCTGCTCCTACTTGCAATTATTATGAGAGAGGAACTATGTCTCCACCTCTCTATGTTTCCAACACGATAGAATTGCAAGAAATTGCTTATACTGTGCATTGGCCTTTACTATGTGTGCATGAATTGTTCTTTTATGACATGCCGATGCATAGGAAGAGAGTTAGACTTCGTTGTTGCATGATATATGTTACTTTGTGCTCACTACTAAATTACAAATCATTGTTAATTAAAATTGGCTTTGATATACCTTGGGATCCGGGTGGATTCACTACTTGAGCACTATATGCCTAGCTTAATGGCTTTAAAGAAAGCGTTGCCAGGGAGACAACCTGGAAGTTTTAGAGAGTCATTTATTTCTGTTGAGTGCTTTCATATAGTTTAAAAACAACAAAAATAAAGAGGGGAACCTAAAAACTTTTCAAAAAGGAAAGTGAAAGTGAGAAAGACAAGCATTGTTGAAGTGGGAGCTAGCCTTGGACTTTGTTCATGCTCACGGAAACTTTGTGAATCTTGATTACATAAACTTTTAATCAAAAATAATTATCCCCTTGTACAATTCCATTGTATTATAAAAATAATGTGCCAAGGTTTGCCTTTAGGATGTTTACAATGCTTGTTGGTTTGTACGGTGCAGGACAGAAACTTTGGCTGTAGTGCGCGATTTTACATTTTTAACTGGAACGTCAAATGGTTCTGATTGTTTTTGCACTGTATTTCTATACAACTTGTTTATTTTTCCTAATTTTTGTAGAATTTTTGGGGTACCAGAAGTATGTTGGATGTTCAGATTTCTACAGACTGTTCTGTTTTCGACAGATTCTGTTTTTGATGCATAGTTTGCTTGTTTTGATGAATCTATCAATTTATATCAGTGGATTAAGCCATGGAAAATATATATTACAGTAGACACAATGCAAAAACAAAATATGAATTGGTTTGCAACAGTACTTAGAGTGGTGATTTGCTTTATTATACTAATGGATCTTACCGAGTTTTCTGTTGAAGTTTTGTGTGGATGTAGTGTCTAATCGAAGATGTTTCGATGTGAGAAGAAGGAAGAGAGGAAAGAGCTCAAGCTTGGGGATGCCCGAGGCACCCTGAGGGAGTCCTGGACTAGGGGGTGTACGGATAGCTGAACTATCATCATCGGCCGGACTCCAAGACTATGAAGATACAAGATTGAAGACTCCGTCCCGTGTCCGGATGGGACTTTCCTTGGCGTGGAAGGCAAGCTTGGCAATACGGATATGTAGATCTCGTACCATTGTAACCGACTCTGTGTAACCCTAGCCCTCTCCGGTGTCTATATAAACCGGAGGGTTTTAGTCCGTAGGACAACAATCATACCATAGGCTAGCTTATAGGGTTTAGCCTCCTTGATCTCGTGGTAGATCCACTCTTGTACTACCCATATCATCAATATCAATCAAGCAGGAGTAGGGTTTTACCTCCATCGAGAGGGCCCGAACCTGGGTAAAAACATCGTGTCCCTTGTCTCCTGTTACCATCCGCCTAGATGCACAGTTCGGGACCCCCTACCCGAGATCCGCCGGTTTTGACATCGACATTGGTGCTTTCATTGAGAGTTCCTCTGTGTCGTCACTGATAGGCTTGATGGCTCCTTCGATCATCAACAACGATGCAGTCCAGGGTGAGACTTTTCTCCCCGGACAGATCTTCGTATTCGGCGACTTTGCACTACGGGCCAATTCGCTTGGCCATCTGGAGCAGATCGAAAGTTACGCCCCTGGCCGTCAGGTCAGATTCGGAAGTCTAAACTTCACTGCTGACATCCGCGGAGACTTGATCTTCGACGGATTCGAGCCACAGCCGAGCGCACTGCACTGTCATGATGGGCATGATTTAGCCCTCTTGCCGGACAGTGCCCTGGAGGCCGACATGAGTCCGCTCCGACCCTTAATTCGGAGCCGACCACGCAGATCGAGGACGGGTGGCTAGACACCGCCTCAGGGGTTGCAACCCCTACGGCGATGGAGCCAAATACTGACCTTGTCCCTTGTGAAGCTCGTGACTTCGAGGTGCCGGACTCCTTGCCGGACTCCGAACCTCCTGCGCCCCTACCAATCGAATCCGATCAGGCGCCGATCATGGAGTTCACCGCTGCGGACATCTTTCAACACTCACCTTTCGGCGACATCCTGAATTCGCTAAGGTATCTCTCGTTATCAGGAGAGCCCCGGCCGAGCTGCGGTCGGGACGGTTGGGATGCGGACAACGAAGAAATTCAAAGCCCACCCACCACCCACTTTATAGCAACTGTCTACGATTTAACCGACATGCTAGACTTCGACTCCGAAAACATCGACGGTATGAACGACGATGCCGGAGACGACCAAGAACCAGCGCCTACTGGGCACTAGAAAGCCACCTCAACTCATGACATATACATGGTGGACACACCAAAAGGAAGCGATAACGAGGAACAATGGGACGCGGCAAAGGATAATTCCCCCGAAAAACAACCAAAACGGCGACGCAAGCGCCGCCCGAAGTCCCGCCTCGATAACAACAGCACCCATAATGACCCAGCCGTAGAGCTGGGCGAACTAGTGGATGACGAACATGCAACCAAGCAACCATCTGAACAGGATGAATTGGACAAGCAATCCATCCCCGGCGAAAACAACGGTCCAGACGATCTCACGCCAGACACATCACCGGAGCATAAGAACCTTCACAAAAGGCTCGTCGCCACGGCAAAAAGTTTGAAGAAGCAGAAGTGGAAGCTCAAAACAGCGGAAGACGTACTCAGAATGAGATGGAGCAAAGTCCTCAAGACTGCAAATAAATACGGCGATAGTCACCAAACAAAGAGCTACCTAAAGCACAAGCTATTGCCCGAATTTGATGAGGAGGCCGTCGAGCCCCCACAGTCAAAAAACAAAGAGGCCGCCTGTCCGGATAGACGACCAGACGACAGGCTAAGAGCGGCAGGCGGCGCCGCACACAAGCCGGCACACGATCCACATAAGGATCCTCACAGAAAGGATGGCCCGGTCAGGTCCATCTATGGGCCAAAAAAGAGGGCTCCAGGAAGCAACACAACACGCCGAGTGTCCGAAGATAACGACACACCTAAATACAGGGGCGCCGCACACCCACTATGTTTCACCGATGAGGTGCTAGATCATGAATTTCCAGCGGGTTTTAAGCCAGTAAACATAGAGGCATACGACGGAACAACAGACCCCGGAGTCTGGATTGAGGATTACATCCTACACATACATATGGCTAGAGGAGACGATCTCCACGCCGTAAAATATCTACCCCTCAAGCTCAAAGGGCCAGCTCGGCATTGGCTCAAAAGCCTCCCAGAAAATACCATTGGAAGTTGGGAAGAGCTCGAGGATGCATTTAGAGCAAATTTTCAGGGGACTTATGTCCGCCCTCCAGATGCAGACGATTTAAGTCACATAACTCAACAGCCCGGAGAGTCAGCGCGCAAATTCTGGAACAGGTTCCTCACCAAAAAGAACCAAATAGTCGACTGTCCGGATGCCGAAGGCTTAGCAGCTTTTAAACATAACGTCCGAGACAAATGGCTCGCCAGACACCTCGGCCAGGAAAAGCCAAGAACAATGGCCGTGCTAACGAGCCTCATGACCCGATTTTGCGCGGGAGAAGATAGCTGGCTGGCAAGATGCAGCACCAGCGACCCGAGTACATCCGAGGTTAGAGATGGAAATGGGAAATCACGACGCAGAAAAGATCAGCGTCGGAATAAGGAAAATGGCCCAAAGAACACGGCGGTCAACGCCGGATTCAAAAGCTCTCGGCCGAACAGCAAAATACTGCCTCTTAAGGACAACAGTGACGAGCTATCCAACCTAAACAAAATCTTGGATAGGATATGCCAAATTCACAGTACCCCCGGGAAGCCTGCAAACCACACCCACAGAGATTGTTGGGTCTTCAAGCAGTCCGACGGACTTAACGCCGAACACAAGGGGCTCGACACACCGAGCGAGGACGATGACGAACCCCACAAGTAGAGCGCCGGACAACAAAAGAACTTCCCACAACAGGTCAAAATAGTGAATTCACTTCAAGTGATAACAAGGAAAAATAGGGCGGCACCTGCCAAAGCGCATGTCGCACGGTCCACCCCAGCGGAATCCCGAGATTGGATGTCAAAACCAATTACTTTCGACCACCTGGATTACTCCAGAAGCATTCGAACCGCATGATGGACTGCTCTGATATTGGATCCTATAATCGACGGACTAGAATTTACAGAAGTCCTAATGGATGGCGGCAGCGATTTAAACCTGCTATATCCGGACACAATCCGCAAGTTGGGGATAGACCCTACTAAAATTCGCCATAGCCGCACTTCCTTCAAAGGTGTGACGCCAGGCCCTTACGCCAAGTGCACGGGCTCCTTACTACTAGAAGTTGTGTTCGGTTCACCCGACAACTTCCGTCGCGAGAAGCTAATCTTACACGTCGCCCCATTTAAAAGTAGCCATCAAGCACTATTGGGACGTGAAGCTTTCACCCGCTTTAACGCAATACCACACTACGCGTCTCTTACACTTAAAATGCCCGGTCCACGTGGCATCATCTCATTAAAAGGTCGTTCAAGACCCCGGACACGGCTAGGCGAGTCCGGCATAAATAAATTAGGGGCTTCCTAGACGCACACCCCTCTACAAAAGGCTGCGTGCATAAACAATGAGATCCAATAAAGCTCAACTTTATTCATTCTTAATGATACTCTGTTTTAAACACATTTCTTGCACGATATCTTTCCAAACTAAGTTCGTCTCTTTTACAGATGAACAGCGTGCTACACCCGTCCAGGATACAGCACAACGGAGACACAGGCGCAGACGTGCAGCAGGGACCCGTCGCAAGGATTCTTTTCAGATTAAGACCCTGCGTAAACCTTTCTTACTGTCTCTTGTTGATACACATCCCCCGGTTTTTTACCATAACCGATGAGGAGGCTGGCGTTTTGGCATCGGCCGCGTCAGAAATTTTCGCCCGTACCTGGACACTAGGGGCTTAGGGCATTGTTCTGCCCATTATCATAAAGACCGAATACCTTAGGGAGTGTTCGGCGTCTCGAGTTAGGCCTTATATGCATCAGCTCCGAATCATGTCTTTGGTCAAATGTTGGGTTTGCTCGGCTCCTGTGTTTTGCTGCCTTACGTTCCGTATCATCGGCTAACGCGGCACCAGGAGAACTACTGCGATTGTGCCCCGGTTCGGCTGGGCGAGCACCTCAGTAGAGAAAGCCGAAAACTGACTGTCATGATGTAGCGAGAGACTGGTCAACCACTTGATCGACTACCGGAATGTCTAGAATTCCTCCGCTTTGACGAAGGACCGTTTCCCGGTCAGGCACATACGTGCCCCGAATTCAGAGAGCGCGGTGCCCCTAGGGGCTATATCGTAGCCCCACCTTCGAACTCCTATGGCTAAGTGAAAGTGATAAAGCATTATAGTCCGGTTGCCTAGTTTGCTACCCTACCACCTCCTTCACAGGACCAAGACGTTGGATTAAGTGTGAAAATGCGCCATTTTGCAAACACCCCCGCACCATGTGCGTGGGGGCTGAAGCCGAAGACTGCCATCTTTCAGGTTATACACAAGTATACATTAACGGCCGCACATGAGATGTTTCAATACTTGAACGCACAAGTATAAAAAGCACTTATATTATGAATATCGTTTTACAAATCATGCATGTCATTTGAACATAACATTTTTCGAGCACTGTGACTCTATTACACGAGCGCCCTGCAGGACTTCCCCAAAATAGTGCTCGACGGGTAACCGGCTCTCGTCCGAACCCCGGGTTGCAACATCGATGGCATCCATCTCCGTCCAGTATGTCTTCACACAGGCGAGAGCCATCCGTGCACCCTCTATGCATGCCGACCGCTTCATCGCCTTGATATGCGGCACCGCCCCAAGGAATTGCTGTAATAAGCCAAAATAACTCTTCGGCTTGGGCCTATCCGGCCACAGATGAGCCACTACATCCGTGATGGCAAATCCGGACAACCTATTCAGCTCAGCCCACTCAGCCAACCAATCGGTCAACGGAAGTGAACGCTCCGGGCTGTGGAATTGAGACCAAAAAAGCTCTTCCATCTCGTGATCCTTTTGGCTTCGGAAGTGCACAACCGCATCTGCCGCACTCGCCGCCAGATCAAGATAAGGATCCTCCGCACCCCACAGCTGGCCAAGCTGAGCATATTTCTTATTTGTGAACTTCCTGCGCAGCAGAAAGGGCTTGCCAGCCGCAATGTCTCCGGCCTGACGCAGCTCCTCCTTTATAGCCCTCATTGCAGAACGGGCATCCTTGGCTTCAGTGGTGGCCTTCTTCAGGTCTTCTTGCTCCGCTCGGCGTTCTTTTTCAAGAACCTCATAGCGGTCGGTAACATCCTTCAGCTTCACGGCCATTCCGTCCATCTCCTCCCTGCTTCGGCAGTGAGCAGCCCTTTCGGCTTTTAGCTCTTCGGCTGCCTTCGAGGCAGCCGCATCACTCCTTCTGGCCTGCTCCTTGGCTCAAGCAAGCTCTGCCCGAAGGTCCTCCACAGCAGCGGCACCATCTGCATTAAGCATACATGTTGTAAGGAGTGGGCATAAGCTCCCTTACTAGGTGACCACGGAGAAACAACCTACCTTGTGACTCGTCAAGTCATTTATTGACCAGCGCGATGTCCGCATCCGCAACGTCGAGTTGCCGCTTTAGTTCGGCAACTCCATCAGTCCGGCTGGCCACCGGACTATCCGCCAACTGCATAGGAAAGGCGAGAATTAATACCTGAGATTATGATCCTCGGCACGCTGTCGCTTTCGACAACATACCGAGTCTCAGGGGCTACTATCTATACAGGGCGCACTTTATGTGTAAAAAACTGTCAAAAGGTATGTCATTTTTACGTACCTCAAACCCTGCCAGCAAACTTTTGACGGCATCATGCAACCCGCCCTCAGCGGATGAAATTCTTTCAATCACCGTACTCATCAATGTACAGTGACCTTCTGAGATAGACGCCCTCTCGAGCAGATCCTTCAGCTCCCCCGGCCGTACACCAGTTGGTGCCGAACTCTCCGGCCCTGCCGGACTCGGGGATACCCTCCGCGACGACACCTCAGGGTCATTCGCCCCGCCTGACGGTGCGACAGATGGAGGCGTCTCGCTCTCCATCATCTCCGGACGAAGGTCCCCCGAAGACGAGCTCAGCTGAGAAGGACGGAGATCCGAACTAAAAGGTAAAAACTTCGGTTATCCTTAGAAGCAAAAATAGGGATGTCCCTTATTACAAAACTCCCCTTTTTCTACTTACGGCTTGCTGGAGGGCTGATTCCTTAGGGGAGATAGTGCGACCGGGGCTTCCCCAAGCGCAGGACCCTCTGGTGAAGATTTCTTCCCCCGCTTTGAGGCCTTGGCCTCCGGGTCTTCGGAAGCGGTCCTCTTCTCCCCCTGGAAGGAGGGATTCTCGATCCCCCCTTTCTCAAAAGCGTCCTTGGTAGAGGCGGTAGTTTCTCTGTTTTCCCCTTCGCCTTCCTCTGAAGGCGCAACCTCCAGCATCTTGACCAACGACGCGGTCTTCGGGAGGGGTGCCGGACACCGTATCAGTTTCGCTTGCGCTATCCACTCCTATTCAAAGGACGATTGGTTAAAAGGCAAATCCAAGATATGCAAACGAACGGTATGTTCGGACATAGGGCTACTTACTTGAGTATCCGGGCGATTGCAGCTTAGGCCGGCGTCCTCGGTCAATTCCAGACACACCTCTTGTGATCCGAAGAACAATTTGTACATCTCCACGGGTGTCATACCCATGAAGTGTTGGAGAGCTCGTGGTCCCTCCGGATTGAATTCCCACAGGCGGAGAGGGCGACGTTTGCAGGGCAGAAGATGCCTAATCAGCATAACCTGCGTCACCACGACCAGATTGATCTCCCTCTCTTGGAGGTCTTGAATCCGGCCCTGCAATAGGGGTACGTCCTTGGGCGTCCCCCAGTCAAGCCCTTTGCTGACCCATGACGTCAGCCGCTGTGGAGGACCCGGGCAAAAGACGGGCGACGGCCTCTGCCTGCTGCCCCTGGGAGCGGTAATATAGAACCACTCCTGTTGCCACAAGCCGAGCTCCTCCTGAAAAGAGCCCTCGGGCCATGGAGCATCGGCCCTCTTGCTTATGACCGCCCCGCCGCATTCTACTTGACGCCCCTCAATCATCTTCGGCTCCACGTTGAAGGTTTTGAGCCACAAACCGAAGTGAGGGGTTGTGCGGAGGAAGGCTTCGCAGACGACAATAAACGATGAGATATGGAGGATGGACTCCGGAGCCAAGTCATGGAATTCCAGCCCATAGTAAAACATGAGCCCTCTCACAAAAGGATCCATCGGGAAGCCTAAACCCCGACGGAGGTGGGACAGGAAAACGACGCTCTCGCCGGGCTCGGGAGTAGGAATGACTTGCCCTTTGGCAGGCAACCTATGCGAAATCTCGTAGGTCAGGTACCTGGCTTCTCTCAGCTTTAGCACGTCATCTTCCGTGACGGAGGAGGGCATCCACCGGCCCTGTAGGTCGGAGCCGGACATTGTTGAGGGTCCGAGGCGCTCGAATCTGGAGCTCTGGGTGTTGGAACTCGGGGCGAGGGGCAGATTCGATTGAGGATTGAAGAAAAGAAACGAGCCTTGGTCTCATTATAAAGCGGGAGAATACCAAGAGCCGTCCCCATGACCGTTTGGAACTCACCTTCGATGGAGGAGGCGTGGCAACGGGCACGGTTGGGTTACCCACGTCCGTATAGATGGGAATCCTGGAATAAGGGGGGACACAATCTCTGCTTTGACAAGACGTGCCAAGGAAACTGCTTCGCTAAACGCGCTGAGGTGGTATAATAAAAACGATTCAAGTAAAGGCTTGGTAGTGGTGTGACGTCACGCCACAAAATACGTCAGCAGATTGAACTTGTGTACATATTATTCTCTCTACGGTGGTATGTGGAATTTATTTTGCAGAGCCGGACACTATCCTGGTGTTCGCAATCTTCTATGGATTATTCGGAAGAGGAACCCGCCTTGCAATGCCGAAGACAATATGCGCGCCGGACTCGTCGTCATTGAAGCCTGGTTCAGGGGCTACTGAGGGAGTCCTGGACTAGGGGGTGTCCGGATAGCCGAACTATCATCATCGGCCGGACTCCAAGACTATGAAGATACAAGATTGAAGACTCCGTCCCGTGTCCGGATGGGACTTTCCTTCGTGTGGAAGGCAAGCTTGGCAATACAGATATGTAGATCTCCTACCATTGTAACCGACTCTGTGTAACCCTAGCCCACTCCGGTGTCTATATAAACCGGAGGGTTTTAGTCCGTAGGACAACAACCATTACAACAATCATACCATAGGCTAGCTTCTAGGGTTTAGCCTCCTTGATCTCGTATTAGATCCACTCTTGTACTACCCATATCATCAATATCAATCAAGCAGGAGTAGGGTTTTACCTCCATCGAGAGGGCCCGAACCTGGGTAAAATCATCGTGTCCCTTGTCTCATGTTACCATCCGCCTAGATGCACAGTTCGGGACCCCCTACCCGAGATCCGCCGGTTTTGACACCGACACACCCCAAGTAAATATTCAAGAAGACTCAAGCGTCTAAGCTTGGGGATGCTGGGGAGGCATCCCCTCTTTCTTCAACAAATATCGGTATGTTTTCGAATTCGTTTCATTCATGAATTATGTGCAAGTCTTGGAGCGTCTTTTGCAATTAGGTTTTTATTTTTCTTTTATGCACCATGCTGGTATGAGATAGTCCTTGGTTGATTTATAGAATGCTCTATGCACTTCACTTATATATTTTGATTATGGCTTTATAGAATGCTTCAGGTGCTTCACTTATATCATTTGAAGTTTGGATTGCCGGTTTCTCTTTACATAGACAACCACCATTTGTAGAATGCTCCTTTTCTTCACTTATATTTGTTAGAGCATGGGCATATCTTTTGTAGAAAGAATTAAACTCTCTTGCTTCACTTATATCTATTTAGAGAGATGACAGGAACTGGTCATTCACATGGTTAGTCATAAAATCCTACATAAACTTGTAGATCACTGAATATGATATGTTTGATTCCTTGCAATAGTTTTGCGATATAAAGATGGTGATATTAGAGTTATGCTAGTGGGTGGTTGTGGATTGTAGAGACACTTGTGTTGAGGTTTGCAAGTCATGTAGCATGCACGTATGGTAACCGTTGTGTGACAAATTTGAAGCATGGGGTGTATCTTTGATTGTCTTCCTTATGAGTGGCAGTCGGGGACGAGCGATGGTCTTTTCCTACCAATCTATCCCCCTAGGGGCATGCGTAGTAGTACTTTGCTTAGAGGGCTAATAAACTTTTGCAATAAGTATATGAGTTCTTTATGACTAATGTGAGTCCATGGATTATACGCACTCTCACCCTTCCATCATTGCTAGCCTCTTCGGTACCGTGCATTGCCCTTTCTCACCTCGAGAGTTGGTGCAAACTTCGTCGGTGCATCCAAACCCCATGATACGATACGCTCTGTCACACATAAGCCTCATTATATATTCCTCAAAACAGCCACCATACCTAACTATTATGGCATTTCCATAGCCATTCCGAGATATATGGCCATGCAACTTCCATCATCATCATATACATGACTTGAGCATTCATTGTCATATTGCTTTGCATGATCGTAAGATAGCTAGCATGATATTTTCATGGCTTGTCCATTTTTTTGATGTCATTGCTACGCTAGATCATTGCACATCCCGGTACACCACCGGAGGCATTCATATAGAGTCATATCTTTGTTCTAGATATCAAGTTGTAATATTGAGTTGTAAGTAAATAAAAGTGTGATGATCATCATTATTAGAGCATTGCCCCAGTGAGGAAAGGATGATGGAGACTATGATTCCCCCACAAGTCGGGATGAGACTCTGGACGAAAAAAATAAAAAAACATATATAAAAAAAATAAAAAATAAAAAAAGAGAAAGGCCAAAAAAAAAGAGAAGGCCCAAAAAAGACAAAAAAATGAGAGAAAAAGAGAGAAGGGGCAGTGTTACTATCCTTTTACCACACTTGTGCTTCAAAGTAGCACCATGTTCTTCATATAGAGAGTCTCTTGAGTTATCACTTTCATATACTAGTGGGAATTTTCATTATAGAACTTGGCTTGTATATTCCAACAATGGGCTTCCTCAAATGCCTTAGGTCTTCATGAGCAAGCAAGTTGGATGCACACCCACTTAGTTTTAGTTTGAGCTTTCATATACTTATAGCTCTAGTGCATCCGTTGCATGGCAATCCCTACTCCTCGCATTGACATCAATTGATGGGCATCTCCATAGCCCGTTGATTAGCCGCGTTGATGTGAGACTTTCTCCTTTTTTGTCTTCTCCACATAACCTCCATCATTATATTCTATTCCACCTATAGTGCTATATCCATGGCTTGCGCTCATGTATTGCGTGAGGGTTGAAAAAGCTGAAGCACGTTAAAAAGTATGAACCAATTGCTCGGCTCGTCATCGGGGTTGTGCATGATGGGAGCATTTTTGTGTGACGAAAATGAAGCATGGCCAAACTATATGATTTTGTAGGGATAAGCTTGCTTTTGCCTTGTTGTTTTGAAAAGACATGATTGCTTTATTGGTACGCTCGAAGTATTATTGTTTTTATGTCAAATGATAGACTATTGCTTTGAATCACTCGTGTCTAAATATTCATGCCATGATTAGACATATGATCAAGATTATGCTAGGTAGCATTCCACATCAATTTTTTTATCATACACCTACTCGAGGATGAGCAGGAATTAAGCTTGGGGATGCTGATACGTCTCCGTCGTATCTATAATTTTTGATTGTTCCATGCCAATATTATTCACTTTCATATACTTTTTGGCAACTTTTTATATTATTTTTGGGACTAACATATTGATCCAGTGCCCAGTGCCAGTTCCTGTCTGTTGCATGTTTTTTGTTTCGCAGAAGCCCAATATAAAATAGAGTCCAAACGGGATAAAAACGGACGGAGATTTTTTTGGAATATTTATGATTTTCTGGAAGTCAAATCAACGCGAAACGGTATCCGAGGTGGGCACGAGGTAGGGGGGCGTGCCCTACCCCCCCAGGCGCGCCCCTGACCTTCGTGGTCCACCCGTAAGGCGGTTGATGCTCTTCTTCTGGTGCAAGAAAGATAATTTTATGACGAAGATCTGGGCGAAATACTCACCCTAATCAGAGTTACGGATCTCCAGATATAAAGGAAACGGTGAAGGGGTAGAATCTGCCAACGTAGAGAACACAGAAACAGAGAGATAGATCCAATCTCAGAGGGGCTCTCGCCCCTCCCAAGCCATGGGAGCCAAGGACCAGGGGGGAAACCCTCCTCCCATCTAGGGAGGAGGTCAAGGAAGAAGAAGAAGAAGGGGGGCTCTCTCCCCCTTGCTTCCGGTGGCGCCGGAACGCCGCCGGGGGCCATCATCATCACCGCGATCTTCACCAACACCTCCATCACCTTCCCCCTTCTATCTACAGCGGTCCACTCTCCCGCATCCCGCTGTACCCTCTACTTGAACATGGTGCTTTATGCTTCATATTATTATACAATGATGTGTTGCCATCCTATGATGTCTGAGTAGATTTCTATTGTCCTATCAGTGATTGATGAATTGCTAAGATTGATTTGAGTTTCATATTTTATTGGTGCTGTCCTATTGTGCCCTCCGCGTCGCGCAAGCGTGAGGGATTCCCGCTGTAGGGTTTGCAATATGTTTATGATTTGCTTATGGTGGGTGGCGTGAGTGACAGAAGCACAAACCCGAGTAAGTAGGTTGTTTACGTATGGGATAAACGGGACTTGATACTTTAATGCTATGGTTGGGTTTTACCTTAATGAATCTTTAGTAGTTGTGGATGCTTGCTAGAGTTCCAATCATAAGTGCATATGATCCAAGTAGAGAAAGTATGTTAGCTTATGCCTCTCCCTCAAATAGAATTGCAATAGTGATTACCGGTCTAGTAACATAGTCAGTTGCTTAGGGACAATTCCACAACTCCTATCACCACTTTTCCACACTCGCCATATTTACTTTAGTTGCTTCTTTATCTTAACAACCCCTAGTTTATATTTACGCGTTCTTTACTTTCTTGCAAACCTATCCTATCACACCTACAAAGTACTTCTAGTTTCATACTTGTTCTAGGTAAAGCAAACGTCAAGCGTGCGTAGAGTTGTATCGGTGGTCGATAGAACTTGAGGGAATATTTATTCTACCTTTAGCTCCTCGTTGGGTTCGACACTCTTACTTATCGAAAACTGTTGTGATCCCCTATACTTGTGGGTTATCATAATTCCGTCCTCAAAATGTCAGCTCGGTTCGAGGGGCTCGAATTCCACCATGTGGCTCGAGAAAACAATCAAGCGGCGGACGTCCTCGCCCGCATCAGCGCTAAAAGCGACCCTGTCCCACCTAATATATTCCTGGAAAGGTTGTTCAAGCCATCCGTAGTATGGGAAGGGGAGTCTGGCAATACCAGCACGGATCCCAACACACCCCCAGATTCCGAACCATCAGACACAATCGGAGGCTCTACCACCGAAATAACATCTTCGGCCCACGAAATCATGGCCGTAATTGCCCCGTGGACTGAGCCTTTCTTGGCCTACCTAAATAGGCAGGAGCTCCCCGAAGACCAAAATGAAGCGCGCTGCATAGTCCGGCGTTCTAAAGCTTACAAAGTCCACGAGGGGACCTCTATAAGAAAAGCGCGACTTGAGTGCTCCAAAGGTGCATCTCCGAAGAGGAAGGGCGGCAACTCTTGGCTGAAATCCATGCCGGACTGGGCGGACACCACGCCGCGGCCCGAGCGCTAGTCAGCGAAGCCTTCCGTACAGGCTTCTATTGGCCGACGGCCCGAGCAGACGCACAGGACCTTGTCCAAAATTGCGTCGGATGCCAGCTTTTCGCCAATTAGAGTCATATGCCCCCTACCGCTCTACAAACAATCCCCATAACTTGGCCCTTCGCGGTCTGGGGGCTGGATATGGTTGGACTCCTTAAAGGGGGAAGCCATAAGAAAAAAATACTTATTGGTCATGGTGGACAAGTTCACCAAATGGATAGAAGCCAAACCAGTTAAAACGGCCGAATCCGAACCAGTAATAGACTTCATATCCGGGGCCGTACACCGATACGGTGTCCCCCATAGCATCATCACTGATAATGGCTCAAATTTCACAGCCGATGAGGTGAAAACTTGGTGCGGCAAAATGGGCATTAAGCTCGACTACGCTTCCGTCTACCACCCCCAAACAAACGGCCAGGTCGAACGGGCAAATGGTCTCATCATGAGCGGCATAAAACCCAGACTAGTGCGATCTTTAACAGAATCGGATACGCACTGGGTAGAGGAGCTCGACTCTGTACTCTGGGGGCTGCGGACCACACCGAATCGCACCACCAGATATACACCATTTTTTATGGTCTACGGTGCGGAAGCAGTACTACCCTATGACATAATACATGATTCGCCACGCGTACGCATGTACGAAGAAAAGGAAGCTGAGTTAGATCGGCAGGATAACTTGGATGCCCTGGAGGAGCACGATGTCGCAAAAGCCCGTTCCACATTCTATCAGCAGCACGCTCGACGATATCAAAGCATAGAAGTGCGGGCCAAAACTTACAATATTGGCGAGCTCGTTCTACGCCTATCGGAGAAGAAGGACAAACTCAAACCCAAGTGGGAAGGTCCCTTCGTCATTGACAAAGTTCTCACCGGAGGAGTGTACCGTTTACGTAATGCATCCGATAATAGACTCGAGCCGAACCCATGGAACGCGGCCAGACTCCGGAGATTCTACGCCTAACGCCGAACTCAGTGTTCGTCTCCTTACCCCTCCTTTTTTATTATGCTCCACCCCTTTTCTCTCCATTCTCGACTCTTTTTCTCTTCAAACAAAGTATTTAATACAGTGCAGACTCCCGGATCACTCTGGCCGTACTATGTGTGTAAGCTATACCTGGGGGCTTCCTATTCAGAAGCTAGACATAATTACTTTAAATGGCTTTTTGCCCATCGCATATGCGTTCCTTTTCCATATGTGCCTTTTTCTTCACCATTATATGCATCTATATGACTTAAGATGTGGCCAAGCTGGGTTGCCTGGCTCTTGTGTTTATGCCCTATGTTCCCATTAATTTGGCTAGGGCATAAGGGGAGCACCTCTACGATTGTTACTGCCGGTTAAGCCGGATGTGTACCTCAGACTGGGTGAAGCCGAAAGCTAGTTTCCTTAAGAGAATATTCGATCGATGAAAAAAGGATGTATTCGTTGGTTACAACAAAAAAACCCAGAAGTTTTGTATCCTGCGCCATCGTTCGCAGTTCGGACATGTGCATCGACGCATGCGTACCCAGGGAAAGGAACCCCTAACGGAACTATTCTCCCTGGAAGATGTTTCTTACTATCCATGTAATATAACATAACTAGTTGGGTACTTGTCTGTTCAAGCACTTATGACCCCTACGCCTGGTCTCCACGCATACCCCGGTTTTGTATAACTGAGCAGGTATTCGGACACACCCCGGACTTTAGGATCCGGGGGCTGAAGCGAAAAGGTCCGCCATGACAAATGATTTTAATCCGGTTAGGGGCTACTTACGCCCATTAAATTACACAGTCAGTTGGACTGGCTATATTCCTCCTCTATACCATCTAACAGGCTATCTAGCTTACAATCCTATTGAGAATACTTAGCGGCTAACGCTACCTGGTCATATACCAGACTTGTGGGAATTTCTTGCCCATCGGGCCCCGCTGGTCCTACTTCGGCCATATGGTTCGGGTCCAGCTTGGTGTAGCGCGTCTTCACCATTTCCCAGGCTTCTCTTGCACCTTGCCGGCATGCTGATATCTTCCATAGACGGAAGCGCCGCCGGGCTCCTTGAAGCAGGTCCGCAAGATCCCCCATGCCATTCGGCAGGAGGCTTGATGGCCACAAGGCCTGAGCAACACCGTGCATCACCTGCCGAGCACGCTCGTGCAACTGCAAAAGTTCTTGATGCAAATCACTTGCAGATGTGGGCATCTCCTCTTCAGGGCGACCCGTTAACATTCCTGCAAGCAAAATTCTTTCAAAAATACTTCCTCGCTGAACTATCATACAGTTCGTTTGAACACTCACCATAAATGCCGCATCGAAGCCTTTTGTTCTCCTTCATGGAGTCCGCCAGTTGAGCACGGACGTCCTTTAATTCCACGTCCAGCCGAACATTGGCATCTTGTAGCTTGTTCTTCTCTTGCATTACTTTCGTAAGGATGCGCTCGCCAGCCTTTAGCTGCCTTTTGAGATGCGAGTCGTCATCCGTTACGCCCTCCGGATTCACCCCGGGATTGTCTGCAGAATTTTGTGTTAGACTAATCACACCAGCCATTTACTAACTGGTACATCTACGTACAAGTAAGACAAACATCACCAGAGGGGGCCTTCTGGGATTCCTCTAACTTGGCAACCGCGTCCATCAGCTGGGCCTTACATGCCTCCAGCTCCCGAGCCAATTGTTCATTCTTGTCCACAAGGACCTGTGCATATATTGATCCTTCAAACAGTTGTCCCAACTATTTCAAGTCCCAGGGGTACTGCTATACATACTTGTCAAAACTCTCTTACCCGTATATTTTTGGTGTACTGGTTCATCGCTTGGGCAAGCCCGCCTCGAGCAGCTCGGACGTATGCGCCTGCCGAATTGAAGGAATTAAAAGCCTCTTCGGAAAAGATGTTCTGAAGCACGGCCCTCCGGCGCCGATGATTCATGGCGCTCTCCACCTCGGAGTTCGTGGCCGAACACATATCCGCGTCCTCTGTCGGAGAACTGTGCGGTTCTGGCCCCGTGTCCGCCTCCGCCCTCAAAGCCGGTTCTAGAACCTGGCTGGTGGAGGCGTGATTGGTGGGATCCCCGGATATAGTCCAGCTGCTCCTCTTCCTGCCAGACACAAAGGGCGCTGTCATATTTCAAATACTATAACCGCAGGACAGGTTATTACTTTACCTCTGCAGCGGTGTGTCAACCCTCACCGCCTTCCTCTTGAGCATGCCCGATCCGGACTCCCGTGGTTGACGAGTCCCTAGGGGCTCGTCCTCGTGCTCCGACCATCGTCTCTGCAAACAACACGACACCTCAAGGGTAAATCATAATCCTGAGGGGAATCCTCTTCGGAGGATAGGGTTTTTAGTTCGTCTTACACGTGATGCAGGGAGCAGTCCAGGATAGTTGGCCGTAATGGCCACTAAGGCGCCATCCCAGCTCGCTTGATAAAATACCCCGTTGACAAGCTCCACAGTGATATCCGGATCTTCTTTGAGTCCCGGATCTAGGGCCCTTCTGGGGTCCTCTGGTTGCGGGGAGGGGCTGAAGATTCCTTCTACGACCCTCCTCAGTTCCTGCTCGGAAGCATTAATGCAAGTAATCTTAGCAGAAGGACGCTAAAGTAAGTGAAGCAGGGAAAAGAATGGCAACTTACCCACTCTAGGGGGTTGTACATGGAGAATCCGTCCCGCGTTTTAATGCGAAGGAATTCCTCCTCTACCCCTTTGTATAAATCGGATAATATCCTTGCCAAATCATTGACGGAGTCCGGACCCTTACGACCGCAGCGGGTGGCGTCGTCTTCCCCGTTGAAGTACCACATGGGCTTCCCCCGATATTGAAGCGGCTGTATTCCCCGCCTTATGCATATCACCATGACCTCGACTATCGTTAGTCCGGATTTGGCCAGTAACTTTATCCTGTTCATCAGGAAGTGTATTTCCCTTGTATCCTCTTCTTGAGGGCCCCGAGGGCGCCAACTTAGGCGTGCCTTCGGCAGGGCGTTACTGAACTGGCGGAGACCTGTTTGGACTGGATCCGGAAGGGGAACATCATCAATGTAGAACCATTCTGAAGGCCAATTTTCTGGTGCCTTCTCGGGAGTGCCGGACAGGTATCCGGTCTCGGCAATATGCCATACTTTGGCCCCGCCCACTTGGCATAGGGATTCTCCCTGGGCGCGGAGAACAAGGCAGAACAGCTTCCTCCATAAACCGAAGTGAGGTCCGCAGCCTAAAAATAGCTCGCAAAGTGCGACGTACCCCGCTATGTGCAGAATGGAGGCAGGGTGAGGTCGTGCAACTGGAGGCCGTAGAACTCCAGGAGCCCGCGAAGAAACGGGTGGATAGGAAACCCGACGCCCCTTAGCAGATGCGAGATGAGGCATACGCGCTCCTCTGGAGATGGGTTTGGGGATCCCTCTGCTTGTTCCCCTCCATCATAAGTAGCTATTCTGGCTCGGACGGGAACCATGAACGCCGGTGGGAGAAACCCTTGGGTTTGTAACTCTATCAAACGGCTATGTGGAACTGAACACTCTCCCCAATCCCCCGACTTGGAATGAGAAGGGCGAGGAGAAGAGCTGCGACGGCCAGCCATGCTGGAATGGTTTTTCGCGGGGCGCTTGTTGGATGCTAGCTCTGGGAGGGAGAGTGAGGTTTGGATCTGAGAATCCCCGTCCCTTCAAATAGATGATCAGCCTAGATGATCGAGGGTGGAAAATGCAAAAATGCCTCGACTCCTCGCATTCGCTCGACACGTGGAGATGGCCATTATTGAGGCACTGAAGCCGAGGAGCACAACATTGATTGGAGGCCAGACACTATTCGTCGTAACAGGTACTTTGGAGTATTCGGAGATGGAACCCGCCTTGCAATGCCGAAGACAATACTGCGCGCCGGACTCATCATCATTGAAGCCTGGTTCAGGGGCTACTGAGGGATTCCTGGATTAGGGGGTATCCGGACAGCCGGACTGTGTACAATGTCCGGACTATTGAAGCATGAAGATACAAGACTCAAGACTTTGGCCCGTGTCTGGATGGGACTCTCCTTTGCGTGGAAGGCAAGCTTGGCGATCCGGATATTATATTTCCTTCCTTGTAACCGACTCCATGTAAACCCTAGCCCTCTCCGGTGTCTATATAAACCAGAGAGGTTGGTCCTTAGAAGGTCGATCACAATTACAATTATACCATCATAGGCTAGCTCTTAGGGTTTAGCCTCTATGATCTCGTGGTAGATCTACTCTTGTACTACCCATATCATCAATATTAATCAAGCAGGAAGTAGGGTTTTACCTCCATCGAGAGGGCCCAAACCTGGGTAAACATCTGTGTCCCTTGCTTCCTGTTACCATCAGCCTTGACGCACAGATCGGGACCCCTACCCGAGATCCGCCGGTTTTGACACCGACAGGTTGCAAAAGTGACAGAAGCTTAAACCCCAGTTTATGCGCTATTCCGTAAGGGACAGATTGGATCCAAAAGTTTAATGCTATGGTTAGAATTTATTCTTAATATTTTTCTCGTAGTTGCGGATGCTTGCGAGAGGGTTAATCATAAGTAGGACATTTGTTCAAGAGAACAACACCTAAGCACCAATCCACCCACATATCAAATTATCAAAGTACCGAACACGAATTAAGCCAACATGATGAAAGTGACTAGATGAAATTCCCGTGTACCCTCAAGAACACTTTGATTATCATAAGAAACCGTTTTGGCCTATTCTTTGCCTCAAAAGAATTGGTCTACCTTGCTGCACTTTTGTTACTACTATTGTTACTTGCTCGTTACAATCCTGCTATCGAACTACTCCGCTACTTACAATTTTAGCACTTGCAGACATTACCTTGCTGAAAAACCACTTGTCATTTCCTTCTGCTCCTCATTGGGTTCAACACTCTTACTTATCGAAAAGGCTACAATTGACCCCATATACTTGTGGGTCATCAAGGCAATTTTCTGGCGCCTTTGCCGGGGAGTGAAGCGCTCTTGGTAAGTGGAAATTGGTAAGGAAACATTATTACTATGTGCTGAAATTTATTGTCACTTGCTACTATGGAAAACAATCCTTTGAGGGGTTTGTTTGGGGTATCTTCACCTCGACCAGAACCACAAGTAGTTACCCCTCAACCTACTGCACCTACTGAAAATATTGAATAGGAAATTCCTTCGGGTATGTTAGAGAAACTGCTAGCTAATCCTTATGTAGGAGATGGAACCGGACATCCTGATATGCACTTTATTTATGTGGATGAAATTTGTGGATTGTTTTAGCTTGCAGGTTTGCCCGGAGATGAAGCTAAGAAGAAGGTTTTCCTTTTATCTTTGAAGGTAAAAGCATTGACATGGTATAGGCTATGCGATGATATTGGATCTTGGAACTGGAACCGTTTGAAATTGGAATTTCATCAGAAAAATTATCCCGTGCATCTAGTTCATCGTGATCGGAATTATATATATAATTTTTGGCCTCGTGAAGGAGAAAGTATCGCTCTAGCTTGGGGGAGGCTTAAGTCAATGTTATATTCATGCCCCAATTATGAGCTCTCGAGGGAAATTATTATTCAGAATATTTATGCTCGGCTTTCTCATAATGATCAATCCATGCTCGATACTTCTTGTTCTGGTTCTTTTATGAAGAAGACTATTGAATTCCGGTGGGATCTTTTAGAAAGATTAAACGCAACTCTGAAGATTGGGAACTCGATGAAGGTAAACAGTCAGGTATTGAACCTAAGTTTGATTGTGTTAAATCTTTTATGAATACCGATGCTTTTCAAAAGTTTAGAACTAAATATGGACTTGACTCTGAGATAGTAGCTTCCTTTTTGTGAATCTTTTGTACTCATGTTGATCTCCTTAAGGAGAAGTGGTTTAAATATCACCCACCAATTAAAGAAGAAACTAAAGAACCAGTAAAAGCTAAAGAAGAAACTGTCATTTACAATGTTGATCCAGTTGTCCCCACTGCTTATATTGAAAAATCACCTTTTCCTCTTAGGATGAAGGAACATGCTAAAGCTTCAACCGTGGTTAACAAAAGTTATGTTAGAACACCCAATCCTTCTAAACAAATCAAAGTTGAACCTAGTGTTGCTAAGGTTAAGGATCTCTTAATTGATAATATTGATGGGCATGTTATTTACTTCTATGGTGAAGCTTCTAGAATTGCAAAACCTGAAGGAAAATATAAACATAGACCAGTTGTTGGCATGCCTGTTGTCTCAGTTAAGATAGGAGATCACTATTATCATGGGTTATGTGACCTAGGTGCTAGTGTGAGTGCTATTCCTTTCTCCTTATATTAAGAAATTAAAGATGAAATAGCACCTGCTGAAATAGAAGACATAGATGTCACTATTAAACTTGCCAATAGAGATACTATATCACCAATTGGGATTCTTAGAGATATTGAAGTCTTGTGTGGGAAAATAAAATACCCTACTGATTTTCTTGTTCTTAGCACCCCACAAGATGACTTTTGCCCCATTATTTTTGGTAGACCTTGCTTGAACAGAGTCAATGCTAAAATAGATTGTGAGAAACAAACTGTCGGTGTTAGCTTTGGTGATGAATCTCATGAGTTTAATTTTTCCAAGTTTAGTAAACAACCTCATAAGAAAGATTTGCCTAGTAAGGATGCTATTATTGGTCTTGCTTCTATTGTTGTGCCTCCTACTGATCCTTTGGAACAATATTTGCTAGACCATGAAAATTATTTGCATATGCGCGAAAGAAATGAAATAGATAGAATCTTTTTCCAACAACCACCTCTGCTTAAACACAATTTGCCTATTGAAACTCTAGGAGATCCTCCTCCACCTAAAGGTGATCCTGTGTTTGAACTAAAACAACTACCAGACACCCTGAAATATGTCTATCTTCATGAAAAGAAGATATATCCTGTTATTATTAGTGCTAACCTTTCAGAACATGAAGAAGAAAGATTATTGAAAGTTCTAAGGAAGCACAGGGCTGCTATTGGATATACTCTTGATGATATTAAGGGCATTGGTCCCACTCTATGTCAGCACAAGATTAATATGGAACCTGATGCTAAACCCGTTGTTGATCACCAACGTCAGTTAAATCCGAAAATGAAAGAAGTGGTAAGAATGGAAATATTGAAACTTCTGGAAGTGCGTATAATCTATCCTATAGCTGATAGTAGATGGGTAAGTCATGTGCATTGTGAGAAAGGAGGTATTACTGTTGTTCCTAATGATAAGAATGAGCTTATTCCACAAAGAATTGTCACAGGCTATAGAATGGTAATTGATTATAGAAAATTAAATAAAGATACTAGAAAAGATCATTGCCCTCTGCTTTTTATTGATCAAATGTTAGAAAGATTATCTAAGCACACACATTTTTGCTTCCTTGATGGATACTCTGGCTTTTCAAAAATTCCTGTTTTACAGTCTGATCAAGAAAAGACCACTTTTACTTGTCCTTTTGAAACATTTGCTTATAGACATACGCCTTAAAGTTTATGTAATGTACCTGCTACCTTTCAAAGATGTATGACTGCTATATTCTCTGATTTTTGTGAAAAGATTGTTGAGGTTTTCATGAATTACTTTTCTATTTATGGGAAGTCTTTTGATGATTGTTAAGCAATCTTGATCGAGTCTTGCAGATATGTGAACAAACAAACCTCGTCTTGAATTGGGAGAAGTGCCACTTTATGGTTAACAAGGTATTGTCTTGGGCCATAAAATTTCTGAAGAAGCATTGAGGTGGACAAACCCAAGGTTGATGCAATTCAGAAAATGCCATGTCCTAAAGATGTCAAAGGTATTTGTAGTTTCCTTGGTCATGCTGGTTTCTATAGGAGGTTTACTAATCTTTTGCAAAAGGATATTCCCTTTGTGTTTGATGATGATTGTATGGAAGCCTTTGAAACACTAAATAAAGCCTTAATTACCAATACAAAAAAAGACACATCCGTGACATTTTGGGCCGAACGAATTTTTTTTCTGTCATACATATGACACTTCTATGACGACAATTGTGACAAAACCCGGTATCATCATAGATGTGGTGGGCTCCTACTTCTATGACAAAAAATCATGACAAAAAATGGGCTTTTCGTCCTGGGCGGGCCGGAGACGCAGCTGCATGACATTCTTTGGGCCATCCATGATGGAAAAAACCGTGGTAGAAGCGAGGGGGAGGAAAATTTCAGGGAGTTGCCGGTTACGGTGGGAGGTCGGGGGCCGAGCGATGCGCGTTTCTCTCGTACACGTACGCGCGTGTGTGCGAGGCGTTGGCTCTAATTGAACTCGAGCGAGGCGTTGGGCTCTAACTGAACCCGAGCAATTGCACTGCAGGCTACGCGTTACTAAACCCGAGCGATCGATCAATGGCTGTTAACTGAACCCGATCGAGCGATTCCTTCGCTGCTGCTGCTAACTGAAGCCGATCGATTGGATGAACAGTGAGTGTTGCGCCGGGGGGGGGAGGGGGGGTTTGGATGAACAGTGAGCGGTGGCGTTGCCTCTGGATGAACAAGACCCCGTGGTGTGGAGGGCTGGATGAACAGTAGACGGTGGAGGGGTGGCCGCGCAGGGGTGGTTGAACAGGACCCCGTGGTGTGGAGGGCTGGATGAACAGTAGACGGTGGAGGGGTGCCCGTGGAGGGGTGGTTGAACAGTAGCCGGTGGAGTAGCGCGCGGTGGAGGCTGGATGAACAGGAGCCCGTGGAGGCTGGAGGAGGTCGACGGTGGAGATGAACAGTATCCCGTGGAGTCCCGTTTTGTGGTACGCCACACCCCTCCCAATGAACAGGACCCCCGTTTCGACCGTAGCGCTCCAACACAAGTCCGTTTCGTCTGTTTTGCGGTACGCCACACCCCTCCCGATGAACAGGACCCCCGTTTCGACCGTAGCGCTCCAACACAAGTCTGTTTCCTCCGTTTTGCGGTATGCCACGCCCCTCTCGATCAACAGGACCCCCGTTTCGAACGTAGGAGGTCTGTTTTGTCCGTTTTGCGATACGCCACACCCCTCCCGATCAACAGGACCCCCGTTTCGAACGTGGCCGGTCGAACACAAGGCCGTTTCCTCCGTTCTGCAGTACGCTAGGCCTCGTTTCCATCGCCTATTCCGTCCAAGCCCTCCCGATGAACACGACCACGCATTCTGTTTTGACCCAGCCGGTTGGCTCCCATGCGTTCCGTTGCCTCCCGATGAACACGACGCATTCCGTTGCCTCCCCATGAACACGACGCATTCCGTTGCCTCCCCATGAACACCACGACGATGTTGTTTCTCCGTTCTGACCCAGCCATGTACACGAGCCCTGGCTGTTCGTATGCGCGAGTAGGCGTTCGAGACCCCACCCGTATGTACGTACGTGGCCGTATTTTCTTTCTTGCACCCTGACCGCTGTACCTACGTGTACATGCTACGTGCGCGCCTCTACTACGACACGTACGCGCCTCTACTACGACACGTGCGCGCCTCTACATCGACCAACATATATGTACATACACGTTCGCGACCAGAATGACAATGCTACGTATGCTTCGACCAGGTGGGTCCCGACTGTCAGGCACTTCCTTGCGTGCGAAAATGTAGCTGGTAGGTCCCAGCAGTCAGAGGGACGAATCATTTTTTTTGCCCGGACGCACTTCCTTTGCGTGCGAAGATGTAGCTGGTGGGTCCAGCAGTCAGGGGGGCGAATCGTTTTTTTGCCTGGACGCACTTCCTTGCGTGCGAAGATGTAGCTGGTGGGTCCCATCAGTTAGGGGGGGCAAATCATTTTTTTTGCCCAGACGCAGTTCCTTGCGTGCGAAGATGTAGCTGGTGGGTTCCAGCAGCCCGCGCGGAGAGGAGTACGAGGGTTCACTGGTTCGGCTGCGGTGTGAGGCTGCTGTCGCGGCAGAATAACAGGGGGTGTGGGTGAGTAGAGGGATGGCCTGGCCAGCGGTGGGAGTAGTAGGGGGCGGTGAGGCCTCCGCGGCATCACAGCCGGCCACGGGAGGCAGGAGCACGCGACACGACCGGCGCTGGTTTGGGCGGCTGGAGCAAGAAGACCAGAGGTTGAAGAAGCACTACTACTGTTGGATGAACATCGTACAGTAACAGGAGTTAGAGTCGTTCATATTGACTAAGTTGACAAAGCCCTCCGTCCCCGTCAACTTGGTAGGCCCACAAGTCAGCCTCCCAGTATGCTGGGTTCCAGCTGGCAGGGGGAGTATTCATTTTTTTGTGCGTAATAAGGAGACACTTCCTTGCGTGCGAAGATAGCTGGTGGGTCCAACATGTCAGTGGGGGGCACGTTTTTTTCGTGAAATACAGAGGCCCTTCCGGTGGGTCCCAGATGTCAGGTGGAGGAATCATTATTTTGCGCGTAATAAGGAGGCATTTCCTTGTGTGCGGCCGTGGACCCAGCTGTCAGCCTCTCCACGCACAATCTACTTCCGATGGTGTCGTTCGTTGACCACGCCACGCTGAGCGCATCCAAGGTGGTGGACGACGGCGAGGCCCCGGACAGCAACGAGTCGGAGATGGGAAGACGCGGGAGTAGAGTCGCAGACGGAGAGGTGTATGAGGGTTATCTAGTTCTAGTGCGGTGTGGTTCGGCAGTCGGTGGAGAAGAACAGGAGGTGTGGAGGGGTGGAGGGATGGCCTGGCCAACGGTGGAGTAGTGCTCCATAGCGAAGCGTGCTAAGCAGAGCTGCTAGTAGCAGGAGGCGGGAGGTGGTCCCGGCGACGCTGGAGGAAGAAGACGAGAGATTGAAGATGGATGCCGGTCGTTGGATGTAAATCCAACGGCTAACATGTCAGAATCATTTGTTGACTAAATTGACAACGACTTGCGTTGGCTTCGACCTATTGGCCCACATTTCAGCCTCCAAAAATGTGGCACGTATTCAACCCATTTTTCAGAATTTACAGTCTTTTTTTTGCGCGGTATAATTTATAGTCAATTTGATCTTTTTTTTGAATTACAACCATTAGCTGGGCTTCGTGAACAAATAATGTAGCGTCCATGTGGCCCATTTATTTTATTTCCTAAAAAATTACAGGCCATTTGCACTTTCTCGAAATACACGATTTTGTTGGGCTAGTTCTAATTATAATGTTGGGTTGAGCCAGCAATGTTATCAAAAAATAAAAAGGGGTTGAGCATTTTGTTATAAATATATTTAAATAATAAGTGATATTATTACATTCGTCCTTAAATCTTACCAAGCTTTTGTACACAATCACTAGGATTTTCGTGCCAAAACAATCCAGGATTTTATTTGTTAAGAAATTATTTTTATAAGTTAATAAGATGTGGGATATTGTTTTCTTACATATGTAATTATCTGTTAAATATATTTTTATAATAAAAATAATATATAATAACATATAAAATAATTTAAATATATATAATATAGTTAGAATGGAAACATAAGTTGGACCCGGCGTTCCTATTCTTATATAGAAGAATAGAACAGACTTCTGCGTTTTCTTCAAAAAAATACATAAATTGGGCTGCCTAAAATAAAAGATCGGATGGGAGGTCCATAGGCCGGTCAATACATGACGACCCTAAGAAAATACAAACAGGCCCTTCCATCCGAGGTCGTGGGCTGCGCATGTTAAAAATAAAAGCCTAGATGGGGCAGCCCAAAACCACGTCCAACACTTGCCAAAACTTTGTCCCTCGTTTTCTCTGTGTTTCGCACACTCGACATTGTATGGGCATTTTGACTGTGCATCATATGAAGATGTGATATGCATGAATGTTGATCACCATGATGTTAACTGGCTGGTAGTTCCATTTTCGACCATGAATAAAACTTCCAACATGATGTTAACCCTGTTTGAAAAGGCCGTCTTAATATAAATGCTCTGCCTCTGAGAGTTGCAGTTTCTTATCTGAAACTGAACTTGCAGTTTCTTATCTGAAATTGAAACTTGCAGTTTCTTCTCATTTGCACTTTTATACTCCTATGAAACTACATTTTTTAAGTGCTAAAAATAGATCTCTAGAATTCATAAAATTCTTCATATGCTCAATACTGCAAATCTGAAATTCAAAAGACATTCATATCTGAAAGTACTCTCAAAATACACAACACAAAACACAATTCACAACCAGCAAATACTAACAACCCTAAGCTCCTCATGACAATTCACAACCTGCCCGACTATTGGGCTGGGGGGGGGGGGGTGGGACAGCCCCCTCCTATTCGTCGGCGCCAGACAGCCGCCCTATGAGACGATGTGAACGGCGAGGGAGACGATGGCGGGGAAGCGTCATCGGGCCAACTGCTTTTCTCCTCTTGCAGTTGGGTTCGGTCGACGAAGACTCCACCGGCTCGCTCTGGCAGGACACCCTCACAAACGACACCCTGTAGATGCTCGATCCTTCAATCTTTGGTGGATGCTCCATCTGGGATCGATACTCCCACCATCGCTCCCTCACGATCGGATTCGGTGAATCTGTTTGCTCCATGGCCCAGAGGAGCAGCTCTATGTACTCCGGCGCGACTCCCTCCGGGAGTATCGCCGCCTTTTTGCTCTGTTGCAGATATTTGGCCATGGATGTCGCCGTCGCCGCTAGTTGGTCCTTGTTGTCAAACCAATACTGTATCTCCAACATCCTAGCTAGCTTCACAGGGTCGCTGTCTGTGATCCTCACGTATCGGTTGTACTCCTCCATTGATCTACTTCTCCACAGCACCTTCACTCGCCGGCGGTGGTTTTTGAATGGAAGTGGAGAGGAGCAGCGCTGGTTTTGGATTAGAACGGGAGAGGAGTGACGCTGGTTTTGGACTGGAACAGGAGAGGAGGGGCGGTGGTTTTGAAATGGAAGAGGAGAGGAGCGGCGCTGGATTTAGATTGGAATAGGAGAGGACCGGCGGTGGTTTAAAAGGAGAAGAGCAGAAGAGCGGCGCTGGTCTTGGAAGTATTTTTGTTGTTGTTTTGCATATTTTGGGTCAAAGTTTGACCATGTACTCTATTTGACAAGCAGAATGTGAATGCATGTCACCAAAAATTGTATCGTTTGGTTCGTATCTGAATGTACTTTCAAATTATATTATTTTTGCAACGTATAACATATATTTTATGTGTGAAAATCATGGTCAATTATGACCTAGAATAAAAGGGAGACTAGTTAATGTGGGGTCGCTTTCTTAATTGAAGGGTTAATTGATTTTGATTTTGATCCAGTCACAGCGCGCCGGCCCTCTCGCCCAATCCTAAATCGCTATCGCACGCTCCTCTCCTTCTTCTCCATTGCAAAACCACCTCCTCTCCTCTCCGTCATCTCCATTCCAAAACCACCGTCTCGCCTCTCCCTCTTCTAATCTTCTCAATTGCAAAACCACCTCCTCTCCTCTCCATCACCTCCATTCCAAAACCACCTCCTCTCCTCTCCATCATCTCCATTCCAAAACCACCGTCTCGCCTCTCCCTCTTCTGATCTTCTCCATTGCAAAACCACCTCCTCTCCTCTCCATCATCTCCATTCCAAAACCACCGTCTCGCCTCTCCCTCTTCTCTATTGCAATACCACCGTCTCTCCTCCCATCTTCCAAAGCTAGCACCAGACCACTCAGAAGGACATCTATGGAGAGGATGCAGCAGCGAATCAGGCAGATCGCCGGCGGCGACCAGGCAAAGTTAGCCAGTTGAAGGAGATCCTTAGTTGGTTTGACAATGAGTGGGAGATTTCGAGGACGGTGCGGGCCATGCGGCAATGTATGCGAAAGAGTGAGACGGTGGTGATGTACATGTACTCCTCGGCGGCAGTCACGCCGCAGTCCTCCGAGTTCATCGAGTATCTCCTATGGGCGATGGAGCAGACAGATTCGCCAGAGGCGACAGTCAGGTGGAGGTGGTGGGCGTACAGGTCGAAGGTCGAGCACCCAGAGGATAACGAATCGGTCGAGTATGGTGTGCCATTCATGAGGGTGCAGAGCCAGCCGGAGCCATAGGAGTATTCCTTCTCCCACCGCAAGAGGAGGCTGGATGGCGCGACGTCGCTTCCCCGCCGTTCTCCACGGTTCCCTCGACACTCACCTCGTTTCAACGGCGGCGGTAGGGTTTAAGGTAAGCTTTGCACTAACCTAATCTTCCACCTGCTCATGCTTACAATCAGTGTGACAGCTAATGAAAATCATGCTTACAATCAGTCTCCGAGTACTACGCCAATCACCCTAAAATAGCTCTGGACCTTTGGGTCAAAGTTGTGACACAGTGTACAAATAAAGAAAATTATATTGGTGCTTCTTTCAGAAAAGAGTACTCCCTAGAAAACTGCCAATATAAGCTACTAGTATTTGGTTAGAGGATTTGCTGCCGAGAAAGATCCGTCCACAGAGAGCGCCACACATCCCACTGGTGGTGGTGGATGCCAATGCGTGCATGCAGCATGGTTGGTGTCGGTAATTTTTACTTGGCACACCTCACACTCTGCATATATGCCGGTTCCATACGTACCTTTGTGCAGTTCCACCAAAATGCAGCTGAATAACCCTGTTTGCACAGATAATGAAAAAGCATGATTACATTATAGTGGCACTAGTTGATGAAACACACAAAATAAATAGAAGAAAATATTGTGATAGTATCATAGTATGCCATGCTGCGAGGGTGAGATGGGCCCTGCGACGCCTCATACGGTACGCCTCATACTAGACATCGTCCCAAGTCTCCCAGATACACCTTCTGCCAGTGATGAACATTAGTGTATAGCGGTACTACAAGGAGGCGCCTTGAGACATTCAAATCTCTATTTTTGTACATATCAACTAAAATTAAGCACCCCAGTTTGCAGAAATGCTTAAACATTAACAATGGGACTAGTTGATGAAACATACTTTAATAAAGAGAAGCACTTTCTTTATCTACATTGGAAATGAAATGATAGAGATGACACTCTCTCTACTTTAATTGTATTAGTACTTCATTTTATCAGTGAAACTAGGGTCGAGTAGGTGGCAAACGAGGTGTACCGTGCATCGCAAGGATGGAGGTCGGGGGTGCTTAGACTGGGATGTTGAAGCTGGCTCTTTCAGTCACCAACATGGATGATTCAATTCATGGGACCTTTTGGTGCAGTTCACATAAAATGAAGCAATGTCCCGTGAGCTAGCAGCTTCTTCTTCAATTTTTTTTAAGAAAAGGGCTCCAGCCCCAGTTCCATTTCCATCAGAAAACGAAACCCATAGAGCTTCTTCTTCATTAGTTGCAATAAAATTGAGCAACATCAAGGTTGGTTGTGAAGCTCCTGGAATGCTCAACTATAATTTGGATATCATTTGTGCAGTTCAACTAAGATCGAGCGTGAAATGTATATCTCTGTTTGCACAAAAAAGGTGGAAAGGAGGGTGACTAACAAGTGATGAAACATGCATCAAATGAAAAGAAGCATGTTCCTTATCTGAATGGCAATCCTACAAGGACAGTAGCAATTTCTAAAGCAGTGGCATTGCTAGATATTAGTGTGGGCATTAGGATTAACTATGACAACCGTTAAATATGACATTACTTTGGGCGCAGGAGAGTAGGCGGACCAGGACAGTTGCATTTCTAACGAAAAGAACCAACTTATCTTAATGGGAAATTTTAGCAGGACATGTAAAGAAGTGCCATTGATTCATATTACTGGAGGCATTACATTGAAAACAACATTGGTTTAATGTGTCCTTACTTTTAACAGTGCGACTGCTACATTTTACCAGTGGCATTACATAAGAGTGGCTCGGGGCAACAAACATCAAAACAGGATATCTAGGTTGGTCCCATTTTTGTTCGGTATAGCCACCTTATACTGTGTGAGGCTAGCAAATCTAGTGCTGGACTTAGTCTGTTGACTTGTCCCCCAGTCCCCACTTTCTTTCCCTTTTCAACCAATAGATCGGGTTTATATTGAGTTTGTACTGCGTTTCCCTTTATTTCCCTATTAGACCTAGAGACCAGTTGGATAGCCAGTCTCTGCTACTTTTCGCCCCCATTATTTCCTCTTTCGACCAAGTCCTAGATTCAGGTAACAAATCCTCCCCCACCCTCACACCCTTTCTTCCTTGTTTGAACCAAGTAGTACTAGATTCGAGTGCATGAACTAGTTTTACCTCTTAAACGTAAAAAATAGGTGGTTTTCGAACAGTCGATCGATCCTATCTACGAGGGGGCCTGAGAAATAGTAAAAGATACAAATGCGGCAACGTCAGGAGCTCGGGAAGTAGAGCAAGGCCAGTTTCAAAGGAAGTTATACCAGATGGTCGCCGGGATGTCGCTAGGTGGGCGGCGGGAGACCGGATCTGCCCACACTACGGCAGCAAGGAAGAAGGGGTCGGAGGCCCTCCCTCGCTAGCGGTGCTTGGGAGAGAACGGCAAGGCAGGCTGATCGGGACGCGCCCAACAGTGGGTAAGAGCCGTCGCCGAGGACGACCGCGTGAACGTTGCACCTTCTCACCTTCCCCGGCGGAGAGGATCCGGCTGGATCTGTGACCAGCGGTGAGCAGAGAGAGAGAGAGAGTGTGGCCACCGCTGTCGTGTTTAGATCTGGAGAGGATGAGACAGTGTGAAGAGAGCAACACTAGCAAGCAAGCGCGGAGGCTCCTGCCTATATAGCGGAGTAGTACTTAGTTTTCTTTTGTCTACCGGAGCCGGCTTGACCTCGTCAATGACTATCGAGAAGTCTTCATGCACGTGGCCCGGAGGCGCAGTTGTCGTCATTTTGATCTGAAGCGCCGGATTATAACATATAACACGAAAAAATGCCACATGACAAGAAATCATAACCTCACCGCCCAAAGGAGACAACATGAATCCCGACGGACAAACTAGACGAGGAACAAAGATCAAATTAAAGATAAACTCGTAGAAAAGGGGTCCATCAATAGATGTCCTAATTAACATAGCCGGCTTGACCTAGATGGCAGCCGAGTAGTCACTATTCGTGCATGTGGCCCCAATGACTAGCCCAACTCAGTTGTCGTTGTTTAACCCTCGCAGTGATCCGAAGCACATGACACCTAATTTTGCGAGATGACAAGAAACCTTTTTTTTAGATTTATCACGACAACTACAACCGTGTACAACACAGCCTGCACGATATGTAGACGATAGCCAATCTAGGCATGTCTGCTGGAGTCTGGTCACATGCATGGACGAACTGATCTTCCGTGTCTTGCAGGGATCGTCCAGGCACCAACGTAGTACAACACTTCTCTAGTAATATCGCTCGTCTCCCTCTTCTATTAAGTCACCCGACTTGCGGGGCCGGGGAGTGTGCCTATGGTCGGTTCTCAATTACCGTCCCACATGTATGTGCGAACGCAATATGACGCGCGTTCCATTCGGAGAGCAGCGTGCCAGACCGACCGACCGTCTGGGATGCAATGCAAATGCGACGCGCGTGCTGTATACTCCGTACATGTGTACCGCCGTTTTCTAGACGCTTTGCTCCATGGCGCGGGCGCAATCCATGGATACAAAATTAGTATACTGTATACTATTTAAAAGTCGAGGGCGGGGCTTTTCCTACGCGGTAGGCAGCGGGGTAGTTCCGCCTAGTCGGTTCAACAGAGGCGCGAGAAGATGAGGGAGTAGGTTGCTGCAAACGTAGGGCTGTGTGATTTGACAGCGAGTTACTGCTGGACAGGTGGGGCCCCGTGATTTGACTTGCCATTATCATTTTAACTGTGGCGCTACAACCGGCGTGAGTCTCCCGATTCCTGACCACCTCCATACAGGTGCCTCTCCCAATGCTCCACCATGTAGTAGAGGCTGGCTCTTGCATGAGAGCCCACTTCTCCACTTTTTCCTTGCCTCTCTTTCCTCCACATATGCAAAAATGCCATGTAAAGCGCACTATTGTACTTACTTGCTCCTACAGGTGCTAAGCTTGCCGCATAGGCATAAAGTATGATGTGGCAAGTTAATCAAGAAGAGAGAGACTAGTTTGGTGACCCAAGGAAGAAACGGTGCTAAGCGCGTGTACCTAGGTGAAAAGACACTTTTGAGTCTATAGCTAATTAAATGAAGCAAACTTAGCAACACCATTTCATTGGAAGATGTCACTCCTTGGCAAATGCAATAAATACTAGTACTCCCTGTGTCCCATAATATAAGAATGTTTTTGGCACTACACTAGTGTCAAAAACGTTCTTATATTATGGGACGGAGGGAGTACAAAGAAATAGATAGAGAGGAGTAAAAAAATATACACTTATAGCCAACCTTATAGCTAACCTTGTTGTAGTATGAGTGACTAAGTGATGACTATGTATGACATGCCAACATCAGATAGCCTAACGCACCATGTTAAATCTCCAAGGGCTCGACCGCGCGTGCAACGTGGCGGTCGTGGTAGGTGCGACCATGATACGGGGTGCTGGCAGCCCTTGGATCTGAGATCAAATGGTCGCATGCTAAGTTGCTGGAAATTTGCAGAATAACCCTCCCGCGGCAACCGGCAAATTTCCTCCCGTGGGCTGGAGTAGGTTTGTCGGTTTGCATGCGGGTTTAATGGAGGCGAGGAGGCGTGTTCAGCCAGGCATGCAGTGGACGGTGCAGTACTATTCGATTTGACAACTACAACTAGTATATTATAAAAAACAAAGAAGAGTAGTAGAGATAGAGATAAGAATAGAGACTAGGGAGGAGCACCGTCTACTGCTTCATGGGCTACTCCTGTGCTCCATTCGGTGGCCACAACGTCCCCTACAGCCACTCCCTCCTGCGCTCCATTCGGCGGGTGCTGTTGACATTTGGGGAGCGCACTCTCGTGACTGCTAGCAGCCACGACTTCACCGACGACGACTTCTTCCCCGACCTTGGCAACCTCTTCCTTAATGACATGGGCGACAACCTCAAGGCCAATGGTGCTGCTCCCGTTGCACCGTATGTGTTTCTGTCCTTCCTATTCGAAATCGTGGTAGAATTCATGTTTCTAGTCTGTGTCCTAGACTCGATCTGTTCATCTACTATGCTAGTCCGCATGATTAGTTTAATCTCTGTTATAGGCGTCATGATTTACTTTGTAGTAAATCTCGTAGTAACTTGCTCATATATTTGGAACGTCCCCTATAGCCACTCCCGTTTCATGGACGGCCTAGTCGATGCCTCCAAGGAGCCCTTCGTGTACTGCTATGAGTGCCCGGTGCCGTTTTGGGGCTCGCCGGCGGACATCGTGCATCACCTGACGCAGGCATGCGGCGATCACTACTGGCCCTTGGCAAAGAACATCAAGTACGAGACATGCTACCCGTTCACCGTGACGGAGTCGCTGGAGGATCAGCGCCGCCTGCTAGTCTCGGAAGAGGACGGCAGCGTCTTTCTCTTGATCGTGGCCACCGGCGAGGCCCGCGCAAGCCGCCGCCACATCTCTATAGTGTGCGTCAGGGGCGACGCCGCTGACGCTGACACTGACACGAGGCCGATGTACGGGTGCGTGCTCACTATTACTACCCCTCGGAGGTCCGTGGGCGGCAACACTGGCTACGTCAAGCTGACTTGGACTCTGCCGAGCTGGGACCTTCCCGCCGATGTGGACATGGAAGACGCATGGTATTATTTGACCCCCAACAATGTGCATGGGGACTCCTAGGAGGTTCACCTGGACATATGCATTACTAAGTTAAATATTGATCATTAGTCTTCGCTCAATGTAATCCGCTGTCTAAGCATGTGGAGACTTCCATGCATGATCTTGCTCTATTGGAGTATCGCGCATGAATAAAAGTGTATCCATTTATAGTTTAGTCTAGAATCTTCCATGTATGAATTTTTACTACAGTACCGGTGAAAGACTTATGATGAACCATTTCCTGCAAAGCACAATAAGAGTTATTTCTTCACAAGTTTTGGATGCAGGTTGAACAGTTGAACGCTTTTGTTTGCAAAAGATACTTTTTTTTATCTATTTCACCCGGATGTTTCTGAGCTCTAGAGATGAAATAATATCTGAAGAAACCTATCGATACCTGTTACACATGAGATGACCCCCACATCCTTTGTCAAAATAAATAACACCCCGATCAATGCATTTCACTCTTCCGTGCAATGGACATGCACCTTACTTGCTCCTACAGGTGCTTAAGCTTGCCACATAGGCATAAAGTTTGATGTGGCAAGTTAATCAAGAAGAGAGAGACTAGTTTGGTGACCCAAGGAAGAAACGGTGCTAAGCGCATGTACCTAGGTGAAAAGACAATTTTGAGTCTATAGCTAATTAAATGAAGCAAACTTAGCAACACCATTTCATTGGAAGAGGTCACTCCTTGGCAAATGCAATAAATACTAGTACTCACTGTGTCTCATAATATAAGAACGTTTTTGGCACTACACTAGTGTCAAAAACGTTCTTAAATTATGGGACGGAGGGAGTACGAAGAAAGAGATAGAGAGGAGTAAAAAAAATACACTTATAGCCAACCTTGTTGTAGTATGAGTGACTAAGTGATAACTATGCATGACATGCCAACATCAGATAGCCTAACACACCGTGTTAAATCTCCAAGGGCGTGACCGCGCGAGCGATGCGACGGTCATGGTAGGCGCGACCATGATACAGGCTGCTGGCAGCCCTTGGATCTGAGATCAAACGGTCGCATGCTAAGTTGCTGAAAATTTGCAGAATAACCCTCCAGGATAGGATATTCACCCATAGGTCTAGAATCACGCCATGCAACCGTTCGATCTCAGATCCAAGGGCTCTCGGAAGCCCGTATCATGGGAGAATGGAAAGCCACTACCCTGCCGTTCACACGCTGGCAGTTCGCTCCTACTCGTCCCCGCATGTCCTTTAATACTACGGCGGTTTGCTCCTAGTCGTCTCATTCATTCACATTACGGCAGTTCCACTAATCCTAACCCTCCTCCCAAATCCATGGCGTCCCAAATCTCCCTGATCGGCAGTGAGTACAAGGTTAGAACCATCACCGGCGATGAGTTCGACGTCATCTACACCCGTTCTTCCGCGATGGTGAAAGGATGCCTTTCTCGCTTCAGACGCATGTTCGAAGACTCAGATGATGAGTGGGTCGCTGGGCTAGATGTTGAGTACACCACAGTCGTGGGACGAGAGAAGGATCTAAAGGACGAAGAGAGGAAGAAGCCCGCCATGATACAGGTTTGCGTGCATGACTTATGCTTGGTCTACCACATATGCCATGCCGACATAGAGTGCCAGGATTTTAAGGACTTCCTCGAGAGCAACCTAGTCAAATTCATTACAGTAGACTTTCGTAACGACAAAGAAGTCCTGCGTCGGATAGGCCTCGTTGTAGGCAACACTTTCAACCTCCAAAAGAATCGGCTGGTGTCCTCTCGTCAGCCTTCAATGCTGACCCTGGCAGGAGCCATGGTTCATCCTTCGTACGGTAAACTGGAGAAACCTCCATACATGTTTCATCGTCATGCATGGCAGCGGAATGTACTAGATATAGACCACATCCACTACGTTGCAATGGATGGCTACCTTTGTTTCAATATCTACAAGGGTTGGATGAAGAGCAACAACCAAGTTGGCGGTTCAAGCAAAGTATCGGCCAAGAGAAAGAGGGACAAGGACAAAGTCGAGGACATGGACAAGGACTCCGAGTAAGGTGGCAGTGTCTTTGCTCATGGTGGTTCTAAACTTCTAATGCAGTGTCTACTGGATTAGTTGCAAAGTTTAATTTCAGGTGTGCTTAGTTTAATTTGAGGGGTGTGTTGTGCTGAGCCCCCAGCAGAACTATGTTATGTTTCTTCTTGTTACTTTCATTCTTCAGTATGTACATACTAGTATTTCTTACATTTCATCTTTTAGTTGGTATAGTACTACAACTCGTTTCTTCACATTATATACGTACAATATATATGGCCAACATCATATAGCCAGCAATATATATGGCCAACATCATATAGCCAGCAGTTTAGTTGTCAAAGAATTTCAGGGTGCTTAGTTTTATCAAAGAATCCCAGGGTGCTTAGTTTTATTTGAGGGGTGGGTTGTGCTGGACACCATTATTGTGACTAGCCTTTTTAATAGTACTATATACATAATTTGGCGACGAGCGCTCTCTATACGTACCACCTTTTTTTTAATTTCAAGTTTTGCTCCATGGCACAATCCATCGATACTACTGCTGTACAAAAGTATACATTTTTTAAAAGGCTAGAGGGCGGGGCAGTCTAGCTTGGTCGGTTTCACGAGAGGCGAGGGCCTTTGTGATTTGACGGCTCATTACTGCCGGAAGGCGGGGCCTTGTGATTTGACTACTCGTATAAATGCGCCGACGACCTGATCGAGGAGGAGCAAAGAATCGTGCGGTATACTCAAGTTTTCCACTGGAGTAGTACCGCGACGGAGGAGCACGAAACACGGCAGCCCAGTGCCATATGGCGATAAAAATGATCTAATTTGCTAGTCATCTCATTGTTAGCATTGTTCTATTCATTCCCTCAAAAAAACATTGTTCTATTCATGCCTCGCAGAGAACGTGACACGTGCGGCGAAACACCCGAAGCAAAAGATGAAACACAGCAGCAAAAGAAGAAGGAAGATTATCACCCCAAATGATCTAATTCGCCGCGGAGTCGTAACTGCTTCTTCATCACCTCCACGACCTCCATCTCCTTGCGCGTCTCCTCCGCCATCTTCTTCATTCTGTCCATGACGCGGGATTTATCGACGCGAGCCTTCATCATCTGTTCCACGGCCGCATTACGTACCTTGACAGCAGCCGGGTGCTTGATGCAGAGCTTCGCCAACTCCTCCTTCTATTCCATGATGAGAGCCTGCAGCATCTTCATCAAGGAACTACTATTCTCATGCAGCTTCTTCCAGCCGGCATTCTTCTCCTTCAACAGGTCGATCTCGTGGCAGAGCTTTGCCTTGTCCTCCTGAAGTCGCAGGATTTCGCCGGTCGCCTTCTTCTCCGAGGCAATGCTCTTCTTCAGCAGCATCACCCAAGCCGGCGGTCAACTCCCCCTACTGATTGAGCTCAGCGGGCATGTCGTCGAGGCTCTCCTTCAGCAACTCCATCAAGCCTTGGATGAAATCCTTCTGCTTATTGAGGTGCTTATTGAGCTGATCGGGCATGCCGTCGAGGGATAACGACTCCAGCTCCGCCGGCTCGGCATGTTTGCCTCCGCGGCTAGGGCGCTCCTGGGAGCCATCGCCTGCCCGTGAGAGATCTTTCGAGGTCTCTGCGTGGCAGCGAGCCCTCTATTTTTTTCCCACAGCCTTGGTTACCGCTCCCTTGTTACGAGTAGTTCTCGACCTAGAGCTCTGCTCACCGGCCATGGCAACGACGGACGAAGAAGAAGCACTTATGAGGAGGAAAGGTAGAGTAATTTTCGGTTAGGTAGTTCCCCTTTTTATAACCTAAGTACTAGCACTAGTAGTAATACCTGCATAGTGGGAACATGTTCAGGTTTGGTACGTACTAGTAGGTGTGAGAAGGCTTTTGAATGTGATGGGAACAAGGTAAAGATTAATTGATGGTTTTGGTTTCGAGGCCCGAAACGGCTCCCGATGAGTTTAGCGGAACATAAATTTCAAGTACTACACTGCTCAAATGCGTAAATATTATGTTACTGTCAAAAATTGGCACAAAATATGAAGGAGACCAATGGAAGTACTACTAGCAACCCACGATTTAACTACTAGCATGCGCGCAGTGGAGTAATAATGTCTTTCTTCTGCCCTCATGTCCACTCAATTTGCATGCGCTGTATTAATTGACCATCAATGAAGTGAACGACTTTACACGCGTCAAATTATCACATGGGGTGGATCTTGGTACAAAATTGCGTCCGCCCGTGTACCCGCGTGTGCGTGCGAGGGAATGAGTGCGTGCGTGGCGTGCGTGCACATCTTCGCTTCGTGCATGTACCACCAGTATGGCTCAGGGAGGACGAGTACATTCTTTTGGAACCAGCACGTCACTGTGATCAATCCACGCAAGGAGGTCGCGACAATGCCTCCACATGTGCCACGTGGCTTCATGAACTGTAAGAGAGACGCTGTGTAGCGTGCCATTGGTATTCTAATTGACGTCTTTTGCACATACTCGAAGTACTAGTAAGGTACACGTGCATTGCACGCATCAGATTTTTTAACCAAATTATGAATAAATTCCACACTATAGCATGTAAGCTCTGAGTCATATATGCCTGATGTAGCCCTTCGTTTAATTCTTATAGTTCATCTCGTTCAAAATCAATTAGAGGGTGCTTGGATACGTTTTAGTCCCATGACTAAAAGTAGTGAGACTAAAACATGCTAGCCTCATCCATGCTTGGATCCAAATACTAAGGAGACTAAAATCAAGTTAATGAGCATTTATTATCCTCCAAACCCTCCAATCCAGAACTCGCTCATGTTAAAGGAGAGGAGTTAAATGAGGAGAGAGAGGACTAATCCACATTTTAGTAGGGGTACCCCTGACTAAATTTTTTTAGTCTTAAGACTAGTTTTAGCCCCTCTTTAGTCAGGGGTGCTTGGAACTTTAGTCTCTTAAAGAGACTACTTTTAGTCAGACTAAAATAAGTCCCTTGGATCCAAGCACCCTCTTAGTTTTTATAAAAAAGCTAAGAACACGGGAATAGGAAAAACATGGGATTATAGTGGAATGTCATCTTGAATCCTACAGGATTGTACGGGTGTTTGATTGTGCAAGGAAAAAATGCAGAATTCTTGCAAAGAGGTTTGAGTGGATGGGATGTTTCCTATGAAATCTAGTGCAAATGAATCATATGGAAAAATTCCTATGGTTTACAATCCTATGAATCAAACAACCAAGATAGGAAAAATTCCTAATGATTAGAATCCTCCAAAATTCCTTTGAGAATCCTTTGAATCAAAGAAGCCCTTAATCTATTTTATGAATCATGGAATTGTATGTTGTAAAGCATAAAGTAAAAACAAATAATGGCAATGCAACTAGAAAAAAAGTTTGGGCAGTTATGATACGGAAGATTCTAGAACAAAAGAGAACCACTGTTGTTTTGAGGTTTGCGCATTATGCTTAAGTTCAACCATGGAGTTTGCTAGATTGTACATGTGGCAAAATCCGGTGGGGGGCTAGAAGATGGTGTGAGGGGCCAAGTGGAGGGAGACTATGAAGGAATGCACAAGTGCGAGATCGATATTTAGAGAGAGGGGGCGAACACGTGCGCTGTTGCACGCAGTGGCGGAGCCATGAAAAATAAATGAGCTAGGGGGCCAAGCATTGGTAATCCTTTACGAGGAGGGTCAATTCATGAAATTAAACCTTTTTTAGTAGCAATGGTCTAATGATCACATTCATATTAGCCTCGATATATAGTGATGTTAGGGGGGGGCAGGGCCCTTACTGCCCCTGTCTTTGCCATTGTGCACGCGTCTGAGAGATGAAGCGGAAGGCATGGATGATGAGAGGGGGACGTTGGATATATAATTAATGTGGGTGTATTATCTATATATGTTAATCCTATATAGAGAGGTATATATTGATCGATGTGGACGTGGGAAAGAGGGTGAGACCTCACTGGATATATCGATTGATCGGTTTGTGTGGAAAACTATGAAAGACCTAGCTATATACACACATACATAGAGGAACGTCGATCGTTGTGCATGCACGCGTGAGAGAGAAAGAATGCCCGATATGATGGAGAGGGGGATGTGTGTGGTTGTGTGCCTTCATGGGAGACCGACCTCAAGAAAAAGATTGCATGCGTGCGATGGATAATGCCGACTGGTAGTGTGTGTGCATGCATGCACGAGAGAAAGTTAGTGGTACAATTATAAAGAGAAGACTACTGTGTGGGTGTAAAATAATAGGTGAGGTCATAATCAATGTAAAGTTGAATTCAAATATTTGAATAAGAGATCCTGATGTTTGAAACCCATGCATGCATGAATATAACGGAGATCTACACGGTGTGGTTTGGAAACGAGCATGTTGTAATGTATACACATTGAACAAGGTCAGACTGATTTGAATTTGAGATACCGATGGCAGACATCATTTGGCCACGTCGCATCCGTGCATGGACACACTATTCTAATTGGAGATGATGGGCGTCTTTCGCATCACATATCTATATCTATACTCCTATATATATATATATATATATATATATATATATATATATATATATATATATATATACACATATATATATATATATGGATAAATTTTATCTACAAGCAGTGGTAGTTACCACCTACTTGTATGGTCTCCACGTGTCCCCAAATGTAGAAGTTGGGCAACCGGGTGCTGGCCTATCGAACGTGGGCAGAACCCTTTAGCCCGTGAGCAGCCGCACACAAATAGGAGGTGGATAATTTTTCTTTTGTTTGGATAAAGCAACCCTGAGTTTTAGGAGGGACAGTACGTCCAACTTCCCAACTAATCACGGTGAAGCTAGCTATGAAAGGGGCGTACGGGTCTCCTTGTTTTTTTTCGCAATGTGCGAGACGCCAGTAGAAACATCCTAGTAGTATATACTATTGTAAGAGTGTATGGAGTATTTTAATAAGCGTGTATATAGTATATTGTATTTGAAAATAAAGATTATGGAGTAACGAGTATACGTCGGCGGTGTGGATGTAGTACACTTCAAAGATGAGTATGTGATTCTTAAGGAAGTATGGAGTATATATATTTTAGAAAGAAAATATGTAGTATTGAGTATGGAGTATGTCATTAAAAAGAATTGTATATATGCGCGGCCGACCGGCCAGCCAGAATGATGTACATGTTAGCGTTCATCCTTTAATTTTTGAAAAGATATGTACATTCTTTATTTTAGCCAGAGTATATTTACATATAGTCCTAACTTGTTTATCTGGTATGAATTAGAAGATCTAACACATACATGATGCATGAAAACGTGATGTCACTGATGCATCATATGGGCGTCCGCCATATATGCATGCATGCTCGGGGGGGGGGGGGGGGGGTAAATCTGTTGCAGCTGTACGTCGTTATAGTCACCGTGCACCGCCGTACAGCGTCGTCGTCCTTGCCACCGCACTGGAAGAGACATCCATTGGTAGTATGCAGTATGGAGCATGTCTTTTTTTTAAATGAGCATGGATTATGGAGTATATATATCCACCGAATTGTTTTGAGTAAGGGAGTGTATATACAGCAAAGTGTATGGAGTATGGAGTATATATACTTCTAACTTGTATGAAAGGTAGTATGGAGTATCTTCTTTTTTCAGCGGGAAGGTAGTATGGAGTATCTAAAAAAGTAGTATGTGATATCAAGTATGAAAGTTCATATATACTACTAAAAAAGTATGGAGTATATGCATTGCCATTTATAGTTTGTGTACGGGAGGGAGTATATATGCGCTTCAAGAATGGAGAAGTGGGATGTTTAGCATAGCAGTATATGGATCTCCTAAATAAAAATATAATGCCCTGTAAAAAAATACTCCACCAAGTAAATCTGAGGAGTCATATGCATGTCCGCCTCAGCCATGCTTGTCCGTATTCTTAATTAGATAGAAGTTTCCCATCACGTACATACATGTGATGCGGCCAAATCGAAGTTATATCTTCCCCATGACATAAGATCCCTACATACGTATCTTCATTTACAGGGAGTGGTAAGTACAAAAAAGTAGTATTATGTATGAAAATTATGTTGCGGACGTCAACACGTCCTAATTCATAGATGAATTCATGGATTCCTAAGTGTTTGATTGATGCAAGACAAATAAATGGAGGAGTATGTTCCAGCCGTCCTCGATGTTGAATCAGACCATGCATGTTCCCTGGCGGCAGGTCGATGCAGACATCATTGTGCATGTGCAGCGCTAACCGAGAGTTAAATTAATCGACGTCGTCCCCCGCCGGCGGCCGCGGCTGTAGGTTGGATGATCGCCGGAAAAAGACACCGGTGAAAAGAAACAAGAAGCTCGCTGGTGACCTTTTAAAGGCAAAGGAAAGAATTAGCATGATGTAATGAAAAGCACGGAACAAGGAAGAATCCCGTATGATGCAAGCATACCTGAATCATGCCGGCGAGACTCACGACGACGACTGCCCACCATCTCCAGCCGGTGAGGGATTTGTTCGCCCAGGCAGAACGGTAGATAGAGAAAATATCTGTTTGTTGTTGGTAACAAGAATATACTGACAAAGCTATTTTTTACGTGCATGAAACTATTTGGTTCGTTACTAGATGGATAAGGACGTACGAGCTGATCGAATTGCAATCAAATTTTCGGATAAGCTCCCGATCAGAACGTCCTGGATAAGCACCAAATAAACTAATCGAAATAATTAATAACAAGACCAAACGGGTCGGGTGGAACCTCCTCTAACCCATTACAATTCTGTAGGCGATCTAGAGTTCTGTAGCACGGTCAATCTAATCACATGAGATCAACGGTGGATTTTAAGGTAGTAACTACCACTAGGTGGTAGGATGGATTTTCCCTATATATTATATTATATTATATATATTTTTATATTGTGTGTGGGTAACTTTAACTTTGAAAGATGGTCGTTGGATGAGGCGAATCCGATTGTCCAAAGATGGCAAATTTGAGCACTATTGGCCGTTAGATATCATCTAGATTCCACCAGATTTCGCCACATGTATAATCTAGAAGACTCCATGGTTGAACTTAAGCATAATGCACAAACATCAAAACACAAGCACTTCTTATTTGTTCTAGAATCTTCCGTATCAGAATTGCCCAAATGTTTTTCTACATGATTTACCATTATTTGTTTTTACTTTATGTCTTACAACGCACAATTCCATGAATCTTAAAATAGATTAGCTTTCTTATAAAAACTAGATGATTTTGATTGAAATGAACTATAAGAATTAAATGAACATCTACATCATGCATATATGGCTCAAAGCTTGCATGCTATAATGTGGTATTTATTCATAATTTGTCAAATCTCATGCGTGCAATGAACGGGTACCTTACTCTAGTCTAAATGGTGTTTGTGTGTGTGTGTTGTGCGTGTTGAGGTGCAAATTGTCTTTTTTTGGGTACACGTTAAGCTTGTTCTTCCGAAATTTCAAGCTGCGCCTTGTTATGCCGAAAATTGAAGCTAGCGTCTCTGTCTATCGTGCTGCGAAACTCCTGCCTCTTCAACCCACGCCTTGTTAGCCCGAAATATTTAAGATATATCTTTGTCTCGTTGTGCTCCGAGAACTCCCTCCATCTCAACCAGCGCCTTGCTATTCCGAAATTACAACGCGCGCGAAAACTCCCACCTCCTGTGAAATCCCGACACGCGAAATGCCCGTGGTACCCCTGAACCGAAAGAACCACCTCAAATCGGTGGGGGGTACTTTCGTAACTTACCCCGCATTTCGGACAAGCGCGTCTCTAAGCCATGGTTCCCCACTGTCATCCCATCCGCCCACCCATTCATACACCGAGGCCGCGAAAACCTGCGATGAAACCCCACACCCTGCTCCGTCTGCCACCCAGCCGGAGCCTCTTCCCCGACGACCTCGTCCACATCAACACCTCGACGTCCCTCATCCACCGTACCGGATGAGGATCCGTCATCAATCTCATCATCCCGCCGGTTCAGCCACCCCGTCCTCCACCTCCAAGGAGCTGCCCCAACGTTCCCCTCGTCTTTCGCGCCACCTCCATTCCCACACCGCCGTCTTCACCTGCACCACCGGAAGAGCATCATCGTCACCATTTCCTTGGATGAAGCTGCGGCCTAATCGGCGCCACCAAAGAGGTTGTACACTAATCACCGCATTTTCTTCTTGATTCGATCTCACGCTGCTGCCGGCGCTCGGTCCCGAGCCGACACGGCGCGGCTCCATCCACGAAGGCGTCGCTGGCCACTTCCTCCACGGCGTCACTCCCTCGGCGGCGACGTCCACATCAGTAGGAGCTGCTGCTGCTTTAGCTCTCGCTCGTGCTGTTGCTCTGCTCTTGCTCTCGGTCCCCTGCTTGGTCTGCTCTTGCTATTGCTCTTTCTCGCGCTGCTGCTCTCGCTCTTGCTCTTGCTTGCGATGCTGCTCAAATTTAGCTACACTTCAGTCGACTGAATCGACTTTTGGGTCAGTCGATTTTCAAGGGGTGGGCTCGCCGGGGTGAAGGAAGAACCAGCCGCAGCAGGGAGGTGGGCTCACCGGAGAGGTACCCCACTATCTATCTTAGAGTTCAGGATGGGGGCGGTGGTCGCCAGCGGTGGCGGGGCGTTGGCGGGGCGGTGGCGTGGGGATCGCCAGAGAAAAAGCTCGGCACAGGGGGGGCCTACAGGGATGGCCGGGGCGGCGGCAGACCGGCGGTGGGGAGTGTTTTCGGGGCAGGCGGGGCGGCGCACCGCCGGCTACGGGTGGCGGGGGGCTGCTGTTTGGCCGGTGGTGGCTGGCGGCTCAGGGGGGTGGAGGTTGAAGATGAACCGCAGGCCCTTGATTTCGTATCCAACGGCTGCAAAATCGACTGACCAGAGATGAAAAAGTCAGTCGACCGACATGTAGCCTCACCTTGCTAGTGCGTTCAGTTTCGACAGCAAAATTCAGTTTCGACAGTTAAGTTCAGTTTCGACAGTTAAGTTCAGTTTCGACAGTGAAGTTCAGTTTTGACAGTTAAGTTCAGTTTCAACAGTTAAGTTCAGAGATGAGCGGCTGATGTATTTTACGTCTAGCACTTTGTGGTTATGTATTTTACGTCATGTATTGGAGATGCTATTAGAATTCCACTCAGGTTAACGTTGTTCGTTGTCTCTCTTGTCCTGCTTCAGCCTCGGCCTCTTACAACTCACCAGAGCTGCTCCAACGATGAAACCATCCATCACAGTGGAGCAGTACCTCGGGCTCCATCTCCGCACGTCTAAGATCTTCTTCCCCTCCTCGGACAGCAAAGTCAGCCAGAGCATCCTCACCGGCCAACCCAATCACGCTGAGATCGACATGGCTTCGCCAAAGAGGTTGTACACTTGTTGCATCTCTTTTTTACTCTACATGTTATATATATTGTCCACCGAGCACTCGTAGTAATGGGAAATGCGATTATTTTATCCTACTATATGACAAGAAGTGAGGTACCAGGCAACTTAGCTATCCGTGATGGACTCTCTTGAACGCCATCATTATTTATCTCTATGCGTTTGAGCTGTGCATTTGTCGATGGGCCTGGGAGTTGAGCTAGTATGGCAGTGGCCTGGGTCCAAAGTAATAGAAGTAGCACAAAAACATTTTTCTAGTGTAGGATTTTCCTTGCTCAAACTTGCCTACTAGAATCTCTAGTGCTTGAAAGGAAAAGTGAATGAAAAACATAGGAATTGGAAAGTTTCCGATGGTACTACTTTTCATGAATTTGGTGCAAAGGAATGGAGCAAAGGAAAACTGTAGGATTTGTTCCTTTAGTGTCTCCTTGAAAGAAAAACCGTAGGAATTCTAATTTCCACTTCTCCTCCTTTTCATATTCCTATTCATCAAGCAGAATACTAAGAGATAGTAGCATAATAGCATTATAACTGTACATTTTCTTGTGGTTTGACTTAATCTCACCATGTTTTTTTGCATCCTGTGATCTTCCAATTGTTGTGAATCAAACACCCAGATTGGCAGAAATCCTGTGTTTTTAAATTCTCTGTTTTGCATGTGCATTCCTATCCTATTCCTGTCTATTTCCTATCCCTGCATTGTTAGAATCCTCAAATTCAAACAAGCCCTTACTCAATTACTTCTGTTACAAATATGTGTCAAAGAAAACCTTGTGTGGTTTGTCCTGCTCCTGCGGCGCTGTGTTCCACCCCAGCTCAGCTGCTCCAATGACGGAAGGGTTCACCGCAGCAGGGATCCTCTCTCCAGACTGTCTTTCGCCGCCTCAGATCTTCTTCCCCGCCGCCGGCAGCCACGACAACTGCATTACCATCATCAACTGAGCAGATGACCTTCAGGACTACACGGGTCCACAAGAGAGGTCGCACTCTTCTGTGTCTGCTTATGTTATGTGTCGCTTAATATGATGACATGCTACATTATCGTCGTGTTCACCTATTAGACTCCGAGTCAGGTCCAAACTAATGCTGAAACTTGAGTTTTTAAATGGTTGTGGGGTACATATTGGGGCAGCAATCAGCACTATCTGTCTACTATCTGGTTAATCTCCGGTGTCTACTATGAGTTTCATGTTGGGTGCAAACAAACATTAAAGGAGCCATTATTTGTATTTTTTAACTAAAGCTATTATCTGCCTGCTATCATTGGTTTTGGGTCTATCCGCAGTTTGCTACCATCACTCTGGATTTGTGCATGCACTCCTTACATAATCTCACTATGTTTTATTCCTATGCATGCCAGTTATTGTACACAATGGAACTGATCATGTAGAGCAAAAGATACGAGCCTTGCGTGGCAATAAAATTTCATGCAGACGTCGTTCCATGGTGGGCGCAAAGGCAGCCCCCTCTCCACCCATTTCGGATCGTAATCAAGAGGAAGATAATTGTTCTGAGGGGGATTCAGAAGGAGAAGACCACTCCTATTTACCCCATGAGGTCTTCGCTCTAACTTGGCATGCTGATGTTGGTAATATCATGCGTATGGTGCCTTGCATTGCTTATTGTATAGATTAAAGATGTCATCTGCTTAGTTTAGACATGCTTTGTGTCAATGCCATCTGTTTAGTTTCTTTATCGTATATGTGAATCATGCAATGCCATCTTGTCTAGCCAGGCATCATATATGTGAATTTGGCAATGCCACACTGGTTAGCCAGTCATCTTATATGTGAATTATATCATGCCGTCATTTTTTTATTACGTGTTAAATTTGTCAACAATTTTAGTACATTCAATTACTCTTCCTGTGCATCAGCCATTCGGCATGGTCATGGAAAAATCTAGAGTGGAAACAAGGTCTTCAAAGCAGACAATGCTATCTGACGAAGCGCATGTCTTGTTGGTTACTGATAGCTCCTCAGAGGAGGATTCAGAGACAGATGACCTATCATATTTCCCCCCGAGGTGCATGCCCTAACTTGGCAGGGTTATGTTGCTCATATCGTGCGTATGGTATCTTGCATTGCTATGTCATTTACTTAGTTTAGACATGCTTTGTGTGAATGCCACATGTTTAGTGTCTAATTACCATATATGTGAATTATGCAATGCCATCTTGTTGCAAGACATTATATATGTGAATTATGCAATGTTATCTTGTTGCAAGGCATTAGGTATGAATTATACAATGCCATGCTGTTTAGGCAAGCGTCATATATGTGAATTATATCATGCCGTCCTTTTTTTGTATTTCTCATTGCTTTTGTCGACAATGTTTGTATATTCAACTGCTCTTCCTGTGCATCAGCCATTTGAATTGGTGATGGAAAAATCTGGAGTGAAAACAAGGTCTTCAAAGCAGACAATGCTACCTGCTGAAGCAGATATCTTGCTGGTTACAGATAGCTCTTCAGAGGAGGATTCAGAGGCAGGTGACCAGTCCTATTATCCCCCTGAGGTTGATGCTCAAACTTGGCAGGGTTATATTACTCATATAATGCATATGTTGTATTGCAATGCTTAGTTTTTACATCATATACACAATATTGAATGCCATCTCCTTAGTTGACACATCATATATGCGATTGCCATCTGCTCACTTCCTTAGTATATAAATCATATATTTGAATTATGTCATGCCATGATGTTTACATAGACAGCATGTATCTGAATTATGGCATGCCAACCCATTTTCTGAAGACATAATATAGTTATATCATCTCATCCAGTTTACATAGTCATCATATTTTAAATTATGTCATTCTATCCGTGAATTATATCATGCCATCATATTTCCATCGACGACATGTTTGTGATTTATGGCATGCCAACCACTTTAATAGACACATTGTATAGTTATATCATGTCATCTTGTTTACATAGTCATCATATTTTGAAGTATGTCATTCTATCCTGTTTAGTTAGCCATCATACATGTGAAATTTTGTCATGCTATCCTGTTTAATTAGCCATCATATATGTGAAATTATGTCCTGCTATTCTGTTTGCTTAGACAACATAAATGTGAATTATTTCATGCCCTGTTTTCTTCCCTACTATCCATTGCACCTGTCTATCTTACAATGTCTGTACATTCAATTACTTCTCTTGTTTATCAGCCATTTCAATTGGAGGGAGTGATGGCAGTATCTGTGGGAGTAAAAACACGGTCTTCAGAAAAAATCATGCTACCTGTCGATGCAGATAGAACCACGGTTGTACTTGCCCAAGAACCAGCCCCACCACACATAACCCACACTCATGCAGATTGTACCCCTACCCAGTTGGACAGAGAACCAACTACACCCCTTCTAACCCCAACCCCATCAGATAGACACCCAGTTCCTGTTGACACAGCACCGTCTCCACCACAGAGCACCCAAACACGAGCAGTTAGTAAGGCAACTACAGTGCCCAAATCACGAGGACCACCACTCCGAACCCGAAGTCAACGCTTAAGGCAGAAGAAGAATTGTTCTCAGGTCAGGTTCCGTAGCTATGGTTCATACTAGTTTGCTCTTGCATCACTGTATTTACTGATACCAACCAATTTCAAATTTGAAGGATGCAATTGAAACTCCAATGGTGCAACAGGTATGTTTTAAACCTGTTTCTTCAACGTGTTTGGTTGTTTGCTATTGTAACTTGCTCTATGTTGATTTCAGTTTCAATTGAATAAACAATTATGTTCTCATGCCATGTACATTACAAGTGTTGTTATTGCTGTGTAGTTTCCCACACTTATATTCTGTCTATGCTGCTTTGTCTTAAATAGATATGATTCGAACTGTATCTATCTTGATTTGGCAACATAAACTAGAATGATATAGACCATACAGTGACCATACTACATAGATATATGTTTGTTTCATGCTGTTATCCTGTCCACTTTACTACTGAATTGGTTTACCAAAATGAGTTTGATATACTACATTGTAAACCTGAGATGTGTTTGTTTGTTTGTCTTTTAGAACGCAGATAAAATATTGGAGAAGAGTACCCTGTTATGCAATGGTAAAGGAAGTAATGCAGATAAGGTTCAAGATAGTGAGACATCCCTGTTGGTCTCCAAGAAAGCTGATAAAAACTATATTGAAGACACTGAGACAATCCCAAAGTCCTTTCTTGATGTAGTGTTCGAGTTACTGGCTACCACTGCTGGCACCAACGCTTCAAACTCGTTGCCTGAATCGGTTCGACTTCTTGAGTCTCAACTTCAAGTTGAAAGACATCGATCAGATGTTATGCGACAGGAAGCCGAAGAACTGAGGAAGTCCCCGCAGAATTCAGATGCATACTTTCTGGTGCAATAGCAAGTGCTGGAGGACTTAAGCACCAAACAAGAGAAAGTTAATAAGCTTGCTAAGCATCTTGCCAGCATTATGGGTACCCAGGATATTGTTTCTTCAGCTCTTCTGAAGTGGTTTCAGTTTTGGACTTGTTTTGCTACGGCGTTTATATGCTGTTGTGTTCCCTATATTTGCACTGGTGGCGAACTTTGATGCCCAGTGGATGTAATATGTATAATAGCCGCGATAGCCTAGTGTAAGTTGCTTGCTTATTTATTTCCTTGTTGTCTTGTTTATTTGTTTGCTTGTAGTCAGTGCAATTCTTTTTCTGTGGTTTGCTAGTGGCTGCAATAGCCTATTTTTTAAAACTAGGCCACAATAACCATGGGCTAATATTTACTGTAGTGACACTGGACCTACGGGCCGTAGAAACAGTGGGCCTTCTACGGGCCGTATAAACAGTGGGCCTTCTACGGGCCATATAAATAGTGGGCCTTCTACGGGCCGTAGAAACAGTGGGCCTTCTACGGGCCATAGAAACAATGGGCCTTCTACGGGCCGTATGATCGATTGGCCAAACATGGGCCAAACAGACCGCATTCTGGCCATAAACGGGCTAGAGTTGGAATCGCCCGTTCATGGGCAGACCATAACGGGCCATCGTTAATAGGCCGTATTTGATGAAGCTATGAAAACGGCCCAACGTATTAACGGACCACAAAGGGGCCGACTGTAACCATGGGCTGAATTTGGCCCACAAGTAGAAAATGACAGTAACGGGCCGTAAGTAAACGAATGCTGGAAATGAGCCCAAGAATAAATGGGCTCTGAGAAGGCCGAAAGATAACATGGGATGGAAATGGCCCAACAGAATAACGGGCCGTTAATGGGTATAAAGTGATACACTGTTCTATACAGGCCAGTTTCACCACGGGCCGTTAATGGGTGTAAAGTGATACACTATTCATTACGGGCCAGTTTCACCACGGGCCGTTAATAGGCCAAGAGTTACATAGGGCCTCATATGGGCCGAAAGACGTCATGGGCCATACATGGGCCAAAAGTGAAAACGGGCTGGAATCATATTGGATGGCCCAGATGACGTTACTGGGCCTAATTCAAATAGGGCGTAACGGGCCTTGGGTTAGCGGGCTGTAAATGGGTGATACATCTCCGTCGTATCTATAGTTTTTGATTGTTCCATGCCAATATTCTACAACTTTCATATTCTTTTGGCAACTTTTTATAGTATTTTCTGGGACTAACATATTGATCTAGTGCCTAGTGCTAGTTCCTGTCTGTTGCATGTTTTATGTTTTGTAGAAACCCCATATCAAACGGAGTCCAAACGGGATATAATGGACGGAGAATTATTTTGGAATATTGTGATTTTTGGGAGGAAGAATCAACGCGAGACAATGCCCGAGGTGTCCACGAGATAGGGGCCCACACCCACTTAAAGTGGGCATGCCCCCCACTCTCGTGGGCCACCCGTAAGGTGGTTGATGCCCTTCTTAGCCGCAATAAAGCTAATTTTTGGAAAACGATCTGGGCGAAGGTTTCAATCCAATCAGATTTAAGGATCTCCAGAAATAAAGGAAACGGTGCCAGGGCAGAATTCGAGAACGCAGAAACAGAGAGAGACAGAGAGATAGATCCAATCTCGAAGGGGCTCTCGCCCCTCCCAAGCCATGGGAGCCAAGGAATAGAGGGGAAACCCTTCTCCCATCTAGGGAGGAGGTCAAGGAAGAAGAAGAAGAAGGGGGCCCTCTCCCCCTTGCTTCCGGTGGCGCCAGAACGCTGCCGGGGGCCATCATCATCACCGCGATCTTCACCAACAACTTCACCGCCTTCATCATCAACTCTTCCCCCCTCTATGCATCGGTGTAACCTCTCTCTTACCCGCTGTAATCTCTACTTAAACATGGTGCTCAACACTATATATTATTTCCCAATGATGTATGGCTATCTTATTATGTTTGAGTGGATCTATTTTGTCCTATGGGTTAATTGATGATCGTGATTGGTTTGAGTTGCATGTTTTATTATTGGTGTTGTCTTATGGTGCCCTTCATGTCGCGCAAGCGTGAGGGATTCCCTCTGTAGGGTGTTGCAATATGTTTATGATTTGCTTCTGGTGGGTGGCATGAGTGAACAGAAGCACAGACCCGAGTAAGTAGGTTGTTTGCGTATGGGATAAAGGGGACTTGATGGTTTAATGCTATGGTTGGGTTTTACCTTAATGAATCTTTAGTAGTTGCGGATTGCTTGCTAAAGTTCCAATCATAAGTGCATATGATCCAAGTAGAGAAAGTATGTTAGCTTATGCCTCTCCCTCAAATAGAATTGGAACATTGATTACCGGTCTAGTTATCGATTGCCTTGGACAAATAACTTTCTCGTAACAAAAAGCTCTCTACTAATACTTACTTTATTGCATCTTTATCTAAACAGGCCCTACTTTTTATTTACGCATTCTTTACTTTCTTGCAAACCTATCCTATCACACCTACAAAGTACTTCTAGTTTCATACTTGTTCTAGGTAAAGCGAACGTCAAGCGTGCGTAGAGTCATATCGGTGGCCGATAGGACTTGAGAGAGTATTTGTTCTACCTTTAGCTCCTCGTTGTGTTTGACACTTTTACTTATCGGAAGAGGCTACAACTATCCCTTATACTTGCGGGTCATCAAGACCTTTTTCTGGCGCCGTTGCCGGGGAGTCATAGCGTGGGGTGAATATTCTCGTGTGTGCTTGTTTGCTTTATCACTACGCAATTTTTATTTGCTGTTCTTAGTTGTTTTCTATCTTTAGTTATGGGTAGGAACACTACAAGAAATATGTCAACTTGTGACCTTCTGTCAGTGACCCTGGAAGAATTGGTCATAGATCTATGACCATTTCAGACCAATTGGTCAAAAGCTGTTCGGGGGGCTCCAAACCCTAAACCATTGCGACCATTTTGGTCAGAAAGGTCGTAATTTCCTTACACGAAATGGTCATAAAGCAAACAGCGCTAGTCCGCTGCCTTATTTCTAGTTGTTAACGACCAATATAGATGGTCATAGCCTTGTAAATTGTGGTGGGTTGCTATGACTAGGCGCCACCTCATCAGTTTTGCCTATGTGTCATGTCCATGTGGCAGTTTTTTCCCTAGGTTGTGAAGCAACCTATATTTCTGTCATTCCCAAAATTCCCAAAAAAATATCATAAATTCTTTGGGTCATATCTTCGTCAAATATGTAAAAACCTTCCTTGCCTAGTTCAAAACTAATTCAAAAATATTCGTTTTCCTATTCTGTTCAGAGTAACAGTTTGTGAAGGAAGTACCACTTTGGCATGTCCAAATAGTATCCATTTTCTACAGTGCTTTCCTATGCCCAAATAACCATCCTCCACCAAATGCCAGCTCAATCCATTCATTATTTTGAGCCGAGCTTCAACATTTGTATTTATGTCCAGTGTGGTGGTTTGCAAAGCAAGTACCACCTAGGCTCCTCCTTTTGAGCTGAAAATTTGTGAAGACGGTCTTCTTAGTAACTGATCATCCTCAGCCAAAACTCACGCCCATTAGCCATGTGCATTTCCTGTACCGCTAATCAAACACTTGGCTGCTAATTCATGTTTGAGCATCGATCGGTCTCCTCCTGAGAATCTTATGTTGTAATTTTCTTCCTAGCACCAACGTAGGGAGTGCCCAACCCACTAGACATGCCTAGGCCACCCACAACACATGGCAACGCCACGGTCACGAGGTGATCATGCGGCGGGCATGCGAGTTTACGCGCTCTAGAGTTGAGGCCCTCGGCCACCGCCCAAACCTCGACGTATCGCCACCAAACTATGTATTTATGATTAAATAGGTCCTTGTGTAACTAGAAATGATTTTTGGAAAAAATAAATAGCAAACTATGAGGCAGCTGCAGTTCAAATTTGACCCGCTTCCAACTGAATCGGCAGAAATTTGTCTTTTTCACGAGAGGTGGATCAAAAAATTTTACACCCAACCATTTTGTCAATTGTGCATTAAATATGTCCTAGTATTTTATAAAAATGATTTGGTCCAATTTTGCAACAATTATTTGGTAGTTCCTTCACAAAAAAACCTCCTTTCGGGCACTCAAAAAATGGAAAATGGTTTTTTCGTCCAACGAAAATGAAAACTTTCTTAGGCAACATTGTTTGCCATTCCAATATGCACCCTTGTGCACAATATAAGATCATTTGAACAAACTATGCCATGAATGTGGCCATAAGATTGATCATTTGGCTTGAAAGCCATGAATCTTTAGAGATGATAGCTCATTTCTGAGAACACTTTTTTAAAATAATTGTTGTATTACATGTTTGTTATTTTTCCTGGGAACTTGGCCACATATAATGACACAATGCAAAGGTTTCCCAATTTTTTGATTTTTTTGAATTTTTTATGCCCGTTTCAAAATGCGGTCAAAACGGCGGGAATGACCGTTCCTAGCTAGTGGTTGAATCTTGGAATTTTTTTGGTGTTTCTCTAATTAAATAGATACTTATGTACCTAGAAATGATTTTTGGAAAAAATAAATAGCAAACTGCAAGGCAGCTGCAGTACAAATTTGACCCACTTCCAACTAAATCGGCAGAAATTTGTCTTTTTCACGAGAGGTGGATCAAAATTTTTTGCACCCAACAGTTTGGTCAATTGTGCATTAAATATGTCCTAGTATTTTAGAAAAATGATTTGGTCCAATTTTGCAACAATTATTTGGGAGGTCCTTCACAAAAAAACCTCCTTTTGGGCACTCAAAAAATGAAAAATGGTTTTTTCGTCCAAAGAAAATGAATACTCCCTTAGGCAACATTGTTTGCCATTCCAAGATGCACCGTTGTGCATAATATGTGATCATTTGAACAAACTATGCCATGAATGTGGCCATAAGATTGACCATTTGGCTTGAAAGCCATTGATCTCCATACGTGATAGCTTGTTTCTGAGAACACTTTTTAAAAATAATTGGCTTATTACTAGTTTATTATTTTTCATGGAAACTTGGTCACATATGATGACACAATGCGAAGGTTTTCCAATTTTTTGACTTTCTTTTGAATTATTTATGCCCATTTCAAAATGCGGTCAAAACGGCGGGCTTGATTGTTCCTAGCTAGTGGTTGAATCTTGGAAAAAATTTGGTGTTTCTCTAATTAAATAGATACTTTTGTACCTAAAAATGATTTTTGAGAAAAATAAAGAGCAAACTACGAGGTAGCTACAATTCAAATTTGACCCGCTTCCAGCTGAATCGGCGGAAATTTCTCTTTTTCACGAGAGGTGGATCAAAACGTTTCACACCCAACCATTTTGGTCAATTGTGCATTAAATATGTCCTAGTGTTTTAGAAAATTGATTTGGTACAATTTTGCAACAAATATATTGTAGGTCCTTCACAAAAAAACTCATTTTGGGCACTCGAAAAATGGTAAATGAATTTTTCGTCCAAAGAAAATGAAAACTTCCTTAGGCAACATTGTCTGCCATTCCAAGATGCATCCTTGTGCATAATATGAGATCATTTGAACAAACTATGTCATGAATGTGGCCATAAGATTGATCATTTGGCTTGAAAGCCATGAATCTTCACACTTGATAACTCGTTTCTGAGAACATTTTTTAAAAATAATTGTCGTATTACAAGTTTATAATTTTTTTGGTAACTTCGCCACATAAAACGAAACTATGCGAAGGTTTTCCAATTTTTTGTTTTTATTTTATTTTTTTATGCCCGTTCCAAAATGCGGTCAAAACGGCGGGAATAACTGTTCCTAGTTAGTGGTTGAATCTTGGAATTTTTTTGGCGTTTCTCTGATTAAATAGATAATTATGTACCTAGAAATAATTTTTGGAAAAAATAAAGAGCAAACTCCGAGGTAGCTACTATTCAAATTTGACCCTCTTCGAGCTGAATCGGCGAAAATTTATCTTTTTCACGAGAGGTAGATCAAAACTTTTTACACCCAACCATTTGGTCAATGGTGCATTAGTCCTAGTATTTTAGAAAATTAATTTGGTACAAATTTGTAATAAATATATGATAGGTCCTTCACAAAAGAACTTATTTTGGACACACGATAAATGAAAAAATGAATTAAAAAAAGTCATTTCTCATAACTCTTTATAAAAATATTTGTCTTATTTCAATTTGTGATTATTCTTGAAAACTAAATTCAAATTTGCTGACACAATGCAAAGTTTTTTTTCCAATTTTTCAGGTCATGATAAAATAGCTAACATGATTTAGCACCTTACTTTTAGTCGATTACGACCAATTTAAATGGTCAAAATATCATACCTGTATACTGCGTTTTGATTGGTCCAGAGGCCTCTCACGCGGATCGTGGATAATCACCGTCGGATGCTCCTGATCCAATGGTCGGCACGTCGCCCGTCTCACCCACGTCCCGCACTCCTCCTCTCGCAACCTTCTCTCCCTCGCACTGACTCCCCTCTCCCCTCTCCCTCACTCCGATCTGATCTGAATCCACCGCCGCCCACCATCGCCCACCCCCACCGCCGCCCACTGTCCCACCCCCACCGCCGCCCACTATCCCACCCCCTCCGCCGCCCACCCCCACCGTTGATGACCCTCACCATCGAGCCCACGCCCCGACCCGCGCCCTCTAGTACTCGCCCGCAACCCTCACCCGTGGCTAGGGTTTCAGCCGCCACCCCTAACTTCGTTGGGATCTGCCAAATCCGGCGACGGCGAGGCCAGAGGTGGTCGGATCTGGCACCGGTAAGCCCCTCCCCTCCTTATTCGTGCACTATCTCCTCCTCACCTCACCTCGTCTTGTGTTCCCTTTCGGAAGGTCAACATGGTTGTGGATGGGACGACGACGATGGCAGGAGGGGCGAACCTCCATGGGACGGGTCGCCACCAAGGAGATGGAGCTCCTTCTCCATCCAATTTGGCCATCTCCGGCCGCCTCCTCTAGTTCCTCGCCGACCATGGGCCCCTCACCGTCGGCAACACCTGGAACCACGCCAAGGTACCCTCCTCGACCCACTCGGCTGTCCGTGCATGTGTCAACGACCCCTAGCTCTTGAGCTCCATGTATTGATGCGACTTTGTTCGTCCATGGCCGGTCAGTAGATGCGGTGGTATTAAGAGCTGATGGAACTGGTGCCCGGAAGCGAGTAGTACAGCTTGGTCTCTGCCTGTACTTCCTTCTTTGATCAGATGATGCTTAGACCAGGAAGATTGTAGCTTCTGCCCTCTTTTTAGTGCCTTAGCTTCTTGCATTTGGGGAGCAAATAAAGTGATAGTTTTACCCTTCTTCGCACCTAGCCGTACTCTTGTATGTCAATACCAGGTAGTCTGTTACAGACTAGTGTCCCGTGATTAGATGCAATATGGTGTATGTTCAACTCAGTGATTTCAGCCTGAGTATTTTGGTGCTAGTAGGAATTTTCTGCAATTAGGATTGTATATCAGGCATCGTTTAGTCCGTTGTCACCGAATAAGCTGAATGTGTATGCTACGATAGACACCTGGTGGTGAGGTAAACAATTGATTCTTGTTCATGCCACTTCTTTTTTAGATGCTCAATGTGGTCACTACATCACTTTGTTATGCTATTTATTCAAAGTGTATGTATTCAATGTCTTCCTGGACATGCAGTTAGTCTGTATCTGTCTTAGCGAAGACACAAGAGAAGGCTGTTACAACGATAGTATGTGCTACATTTGATCCCGGGTTGTATAACATATCTGTTACTGCAGGTCACCCATCCTCGAGGAGCAGAAGGAGGGACGCATCTAGCTAGCCATCAAGGGCCTGCTCTGCTCCTCTTCTTCCTTGACCATCGGTACCACCACGTTCTCGGGCTTCCAAGGCGCGCCAGCACACCGCCGCCATGCCTCCTCTTCTCTCCGGGCTCGGACCAATCGCTCGACCCTTCAGGTACGCACGTCTCCTGCTATTATCTCAACCCTGTGAGTACCAACTTGCCTCTTGCCTGCCAAGAGTGTTGACTGAATTGCTTCTAATACATGTATGTGTGTGTTTGTGTGCAGCACAAGCCCTGCAGCAGCCGACGTGGGTTCAGGTGTCCCGTCCCCTGATGGCTATAAATTTACCATGCTCTGCTAATTTCTATGCGAGCACTGTTAGGCGTTCGTTTGTATTTGCAAATTAGCAGTAGCTTGCAGAATATGTGTCGTCCAAAGCGTTGCCTTAATACAATCTGCGTATCATTAGCTGGTATCCATATGGAGATAGTTTAGCAGAGGAAGAAATAAACACCTATGTTTCTTGGTCCGTGAAATTGCATTGGAGAGATGGGTCTATTATATATAGGCGATACATTACACTAGTTGAATTTGACCACGCACCAACTCCAACAAGTGATACATGCATGCTAATTGTTATTAGCTTCAAAACCTAGTAAATGCCTTCTTGCACTAGGTACACCCCTGAATTTTTGTCCTTTACAACCTGATCAATGTACAACCTGTTTGCTTGAAAGTAATTTTAGTTGATTCATTGATGGAGCGCTAAGACTGCGTGGAACAGTAGTTTTTATTATCTAAAACTACCGCCGTGTGATTATGCAGGTGCCTAGTTTGTTTTTATTAGTTTTTATTATATAAAGTACCTCCCTGGAACATTAGTTTGTCACCTTGTTTCCACTGATACGCAGGATATTGTTTGCTGCTTATGCTTTTCTGATCGACAGTATCAGGCAGTAACACATTAATTAGTCTCGGTTACTTGAAATCAAATCCATGATTTTGTTATGTACTGTTTGCTCACAGTTAAGTATAAGTTAACCTTTCATGTTAAGGCAAACCTGAGAACACTTGCTTGTGAGAACCAACTGGACTTCTTAGATATATCCAAGTGAAGATGTACTGTTACCCATGGTCTTGTTCCTTTACCCATGGTCTTGTTTGTCCTGTAGGTTAGTGAGCAGCATCAGGAGGAGGAGCTCAAGCACGACCACCAAGAGGCACCACCGCAGCAGCAGGTAGCACGTCCATCTCCACCTCCCTCTCCCTCTGCTCCCAAACCTTTTTATTAGAATATATTGAGTACATTCTGTCAACTTGTGTGTCAGTAAGAACAAAAACTAATTATCTAAGGTCCTGTTATTATTACCTATATATGACATTGCTACTGGATTGCCTAGTGCCCCTGTTCATGGTGGGCTAAACTTGTATTTGCTCCTGCTGCTGCATTTTGATGATCATGAGTGTGATGCATTTTGATGATCTCCTTGTACCAGATGAGTCCGTCGATGAAGCGACAGTGTCTCCTCTAGAGGGTGACGGTGGTGGCGGCGCCTGTGTGCGGCTTCGACTACAACCTCCTCTCCGGTGAGTCCTTCTCCTACCTCTAGCTCCATCTCTGAGCTGCTGTAATACCATGCTCTGTTTCATGGCCGTGGCTTATTTAGTCTGTGCTTCCTATGCCTTGTGTATTGGAGCCTAATTAGCTTCTATTAGGGGATAATCTACTGGTTATACCAAGATTTTACATGAAATTTTGTTCTGCTTATTCTGCTAAGGTTGTTTGCAATGGTTATACATATGTTACACAATTTTTGCTGCTGGCTAATGAGCTTTAGAGATGGTAACATGGTGCTGCACTCTCAGGAACATCTTATGACACACAATCAATTTTTGGTGTGCTCAAATTTTTAATTTTAGTGATAAGGAAATATCCCACCTAGTTTGCTGGCTCTCTCACTTGAGTTGGTTTAATAGTAGTGGCCTCCTGACTTGTACTTAGTTGGGTAGGTGCTGGCTGGGAGCAAAAGTTTATATGCATGGATAATGGACTTGCACTAAATGGACACAAATAAAGGAGTTGAGTATTAAGTGAACTTGTTCTAATTGGAAACAATTTCTGTATGGTGTACATAAATATCGAGTTGATAGCTGATCTGTATAACAAATGTACAGCTATCTATCTCATGGTGATCACTAAACTAAGGAGGCTTAACCTGATAATAACTTATTTTATGTTAATAGCCTACAATGTTGTCTTGGAGCTTATTGTCCAAAATAATACCTCTACTTTTTGTGTCCTTCAAGAATGCATATCCTTCAGGACAACTCAAGCCCCTCCTCCTCTCCTGTACATGAATGTGAGATGCTGCGCATGCAAGATCTGAGCCAAATGGCATATTGTAATCTTTTTATTGCTGGTTTTTATGTACGATGTCATGAAGATGTACGTTTGAAATGTTGCTTTGATAGCAAAATTGTATTCCTGTGTACATGCTGCTTTGACAGCAAAATTATGAAAATTTCTCAACAATATATCTGTGTAAAATTGTATTCCTGTGTACTGCGCCTGAAAAGGCTACAGCTAACTGATGATGACAACTGGGACCCATCTGACTAGTGGACCCTTCTTTTGGGAAAAAAAGAAAAACTAAATTCGTTTAGACAAAAAGGCCATAACCCAACAATAAAAAGGCTGCAATATTGGGCTTGGCCCATGTACCCAACCAAAAGTTGACAGACAAAAAAAACACAAATAGGCTGAATTGTTGGGCTAGGCCCATGTAGAAAACCGAATTGGACCGGGCTGAATCTTGTGCCACATCAGCTTGCCATGTTGGATGCCTACATGGCCTGGGGAGGTTGCTAGTTACCAAAACGCCACAGTAGGAATATTTTGGTCGTAAACGTCCACGACCTTCTCACAGAGAAGGTCGCTATAGCCAGTTTATGACGACCAGCTTTTGACCTTCTGTTTTTGGTCACAAAAAGGTCGCAAATGGAAATTTGTGACCTTTCAGTGACCAATAGTGGTGGTCAAAAGTTGACATATTTCTTGTAGTGGAAACGCAAACTACCAAAAAATTAGTTATACCTACTACAACAATGGTTGAAGAACCACTCAAAATCTATCACAGTCCTGAAGCTTTTTACTTGGATCATCTTCGATCCCTTTGTGCTCGTGCTGAAACCCCAACTAGCTAAGTTGAGGGCAAATCTTTAGATGAGCATGCTTGTTATGTGCGACACCGTATATCTGAAAAAGGGAAACTATTATGGGATCAAATTCAACGTTTGTAATGCTATGCTTGGAATTTATGTGAAATATATGATGTTACTTGTTGTTCTGAAAACCCTAAGAAATACCTTCTCTACCAATGTGAGTTTATTGATAATGGAATCGTATCTTCGTATGCTAAGGGTGTTTATAATTACTATGATGTTCAACAAATTGAAGAATTTGTTGCTTTTAAGGGTGCTTATGAAATTGCTTCTTTGATTGAAAAGTATGATGCTACTCTCTACAAATCTGAAAATTTTGCCATACTTGAATATTGTTATGATAATTATGCTTCTAATGCCTATGTTAAACTATATATTGAGGAATTCTCCGCTGTCCAAGAAGAGACCAATATTTTGCAGGAAGCTATGGAAGAAGAAATTTATGAAACTGTGAGCTCGTTGGATGAAAAAGATGATGAGAAGAGCGAAGAACAAAAGGTGGAAGAGCGGATTGATCACCCATGCCCACCTTCTAATGAGAGTAACTCTTCAACTCATACATTGTTTAATTCCCCTTCGTGCTTACCGAAGGATGACTGCTATGATGATTGCTATGATCCCTTGAATTTGTTTGAAATATCCCTTTTTGATAATCTTGCTATGCTTGTGGCCAAGATGCCAATATGAATTATGCTTATGGATATGAACTTGCTATAGTTCCTTATGTTAAACATGAAATTGTTGCTATTGCACCCACGCATGATAGTCCTATTATCTTTTTGAATTCTCCCTACTACACTTTATCGGAGAAGTTTGTGCTTATTAAGGATTATATTGATGGGTTGCCTTTTACCATTGTTCATGATAATTTTGATAGATATAATATGCATGTGCTTGCTGCTCCTACTTGCAATTATTATGAGAGAGGAACTACATCTCCGCCTCTTTATGTTTCCAACACGATAGAATTGCAAGAATTTGCTTATACTATGCATTGGCCTTTACTTAGTGTGCATGAATTGTTCTTTTATGGCATGCCAATGCATAGGAAGAGAGTTAGACTTCGTCATTACATGATATATGTTACTCTATGCTCACTAATAAATTACAAATCATTGTTAATTAAAATTGGCTTTGATATACCTTGGGATCCGGGTGGATTCATTACTTGAGCACTAAATGCCTAACTTAATGACTTTAAAGAAAGCGCTGCCAGGGACACAACCCGGAAGTCTTAGAGAGTCATTTATTTCTGTTGAGTGCTTTTATATAGATTAAAAACAAAAAAATAAAGAGGGGACCCTAAAAACTTTTCAAAAAGGAAAGTGAAAGTGAGAGAGACAAGCATTGTTGAAGTGGGAGAGCTCCTTGAACTTTGTTCATGCTCACGGAAACTTTGTGAATATTGATTATAGAAACTGTTCATAAAAAATAATTATCCCCTTGTACAATTCCATTGTATTATAAAAATAATGTGCCAAGGTTTGCCTTTAGGATGTTTACAATGCTTGTTGGTTTATACGGTGCAGGACATAAACTTTGGCTGTAGTGCATGATTTTACATTTTTAACTGGAATGTCAATTGGTTCTGATTCCTTTTGCAATGTCTTTATATACAACTTTTTTATTTTTACTAATTTTGGTAGAATTTTTGGGGTACATAAGTATGGTGGATGTTCAAATTGCTACAGACTGTTCTGTTTTTGATGCATAGTTTGCTTGTTTTGATGAAACTATCAATTTATATCAGTGGATTAAGCCATGGAAAAGCTATATTATAGTAGACACAATGCAAAAACAAAATATGAATTGGTTTGCAATAGTACTTAGAGTGGCGATTTGCTTTATTATACTAACGGATCTTACTGAGTTTTCTGTTGAAGTTTTGTGTGGATGTAGTGTCTAATCGAGGATGTCTCGATATGAGGAAAAGGAAGAGAGGCAAGAGCTCAAGCTTGGGGATGCCCGAGGCACCCCAAGTAAATATTCAAGGGGACTCAAGCGTCTAAGCTTGAGGATGCCCCGGAAGGCATCCCCTCTTTCTTCAACAAGTATCAGTATGTTTTCGAATTCCTTTCATTCATGCATTATGTGCAAGTCTTGGAGCGTCTTTTGCATTTAGATTTCACTTTTCTTTTATGCACCATGCTGGTATGAGATAGTCCTTGGTTGATTTACAGAATGCTCATCACACCTCACTTATATCTTTTGAGTATGGCTTTATAGAATGCTTCATGTGCTTCACTTATATCATTTGAAGTTTGGATTGCCTGTTTCTCTTCACATAGAAAACCGTCATTTATAGAATGCTCTTTTGCTTCACTTATATTTGTTAGAGCGTGGGCATATCTTTTTTAGAAATAATTAAACTCTCTTGCTTCACTTATATCAATTTAGAGAGATGTCAGGAATTGGTCATTCACATGGTTAGTCATAAAATCGTACATAAAACTTGTAGATCACTGAATATGATATATTTGATTCCTTGCAATAGTTTTGCGATATAAAGGTTATGATATTAGAGTCATGCTAGTTGAGTTATTGTGAAATTGAGAAATACTTGTATTGAGGTTTGCAAGTCCCGTAGCATGCACGTATGGTGAACCGTTATGTAACGAAGTTGGAGCATGAGGTGTTCTTTGATTGTCTTCCTTATGAGTGGCAGTCGGGGACGAGCGATGGTCTTTTCCTACCAATCTATCCCTCTAGGGGCATGCGTAGTAGTACTTTGCTTCGAGGGCTAAGTAGACTTTTGCAATAAGTATATGACTTCTTTATGACTAATGTGAGCCCATGGATATACGCACATTCACCCTTCCACTTTGCTAGCCTCTATTGTGCCGCGCAAATTTTGCCGGTATCATGAACCCATTATTTACCTTCCTCAAAACAGCCACCATACCTACCTGTTATGGCATTTCCATAGCCATTCCGAGATATATTGCCATGCAACTTCCATCATCATCATATACATGACTTGAGCATTCATTGTCATATTGCTTTGCATGATCGTAAGATAGCTAGCATGATGTTTTCATGGCTTGTTCATTTTTTGATGTCATTGCTATGCTAGATCATTGCACATCCCGATACACCGCCGGAAGCATTCATATAGAGTCATATCTTTGTTCGAGATATCGAGTTGTAATATTGAGTTGTAAGTAAATAAAAGTGTGATGATCATCATTATTAGAGCATTGCCCCAGTGAGGAAAGGATGATGGAGACTATGATTCCCCCATAAGTCAGGATGAGACTCCGGAATTTATGAAAAATAAAAGAGGCCAAAGAAGCCCAAATAAAAAAAGAGGCCAAAGAAGCCCACCAAAAAGAAAGAAAAAATAAAAAATAAAATAAAAAAAATGAGAGAAAAAGAGAGAAGGGGCAATGTTACTATCCTTTTACCACACTTATGCTTTAGAGTAGCACCATGTTCTTCATAGAGAGAGTCTCCTATGCTTTCACTTTCATATACTAGTGGGAATTTTTCATTATAGAACTTGGCTTGTATATTCCAATGATGGGCTTCCTAAAAATGCCCTAGGTCTTCGTGAGCAAGCAAGTTGTATGCACATCCACTTAGTTTCTTTTGTTGAGCTTTCATATATTTATAGCTCTAGTGCATCCGTTGCATGGCAATCCCTACTCACTCACATTGATATCTATTGATGGGCATCTCCATAGCCCGCTGATACGCCTAGTTGATGTGATACTATCTTCTCCCTTTTTGTCCTCACAACCACCACCATATACCACCATAGTGCTATGTCCATGGCTTGCACTCATGTATTGCGTAAGAGTTGAAAAAGCTGAAGTGCGTTAAAATGTATGAACCAATTGCTCGGCTCGTCATCGGGGTTGTGCATGATTTGAATGCTTTGTGTGATGAAGATGGAGCATAGCCAGACTATATGATTTTGTAGGGATGAGCTTTCTTTGGCTATGTTATTTTAATAAGACATAATTGCTTGGTTGGTATGCTTGAAGTATTATTGTTTTTATGTCAAATGACAGACTATTGCTTTGAATCACTCATATCTTAATATTCATGCCATGATTAGACACATGATCAAGATTATGCTAGGTAGCATTCCACATCAAAAATTATCTTTTTTATCATTTACCTACTCGAGGACGAGCAGGAATTAAGCTTGGGGATGCTGATACGTCTCTATCGTATCTATAATTTTTGATTGTTCCATGCCAATATTCTACAACTTTCATATTCTTTTGGCAACTTTTTATACTATTTTTTGGGACTAACATATTGATCCAGTGCCCAGTGCCAGTTCTTGTCTGTTGCATGTTTTATGTTTCGCAGAAACCCCATATCAAACGGAGTCCAAACGGGATAAAAACGGACGGAGAATTATTTTGGAATATTTGTGAAATTTGGGAGGAAGAATCAACGCGAGACGATGCCCAAGGTGGCCAAGATATAGGGCCCCACTCCCACTTAAAGTGGGCGCGCCCCCACTCTCGTGGGCCACCCGTAAGGCGGTTGATGCTCTTCTTTGGCCGCAAGAAAGCTAATTTTTGGAAAATGATCCGGGCGAAGGTTTCAATCCAATTGGAGTTATGGATCTCCAGATATAAAGGAAACGGTGCCAGGGCAAAATTCGAGAACGCAGAAACAGAGAGAGACAGAGATATAGATCCAATCTTGAAGGGGCTCTCTCCCCTCCCAAGCCATGGGATACCAAACCATGGGAGCCAAGGAACAGAGGGGAAACCCTTCTCCCATCTAGGGAGGAGGTCAAGGAAGAAGAAGAAGAAGGGGGCCCCCTCCCCCTTGCTTCCGGTGGCGCCGGAACGCTGCCGGGGGCCATCATCATCACCGCGATCTTCACCAACAACTTCACCGCCTTCATCACCAACTCTTCCCCCCTCTATGCAGCGATGTAACCTCTCTCTTACCCGTTGTAATCTCTACTTAAACATGGTGCTCAATGCTATATATTATTTCCCAATGATGTATGGCTATCTTATGATGTTTGAGTAGATCCGTTTTGTCCTATGGGTTAATTGATGATCGTGATTGGTTTAAGTTGCATGTTTTATTATTGATGTTGTCCTATGGTGCCCTCCGTGTCGCGCAAGCGTGAGGGATTCCCGCTGTAGGTTGTTGCAATATGTTTATGATTTGCTTATGGTGGGTGGCGTGAGTGAACAGAAGCACACTCCCGAGTAAGTAGGTTGTTTGCATATGGGATAAAGGGGACTTGATGCTTTAATGCTATGGTTGGGTTTTACATTAATGAATCTTTAGTAGTTGTGGATTGCTTGCTAGAGTTCCAGTCATAAGTGCATATGATCCAAGTAGAGAAAGTGTGTTAGCTTATGCCTCTCCCTCAAATAGAATTGCAACGGTGATTACCGGTCTAGTTATCGATTGCGTTGGAAAAATAACTTTCTCATAACAAAAAGCTCTCTACTAATACTTACTTTATTGCATCTTTATCTAAACAGGCCCTACTTTTTATTTACGCGTTCTTTACTTTCTTGCAAACCTATCCTATTACACCAACAAAGTACTTCTAGTTTCATACTTGTTCTAGGTAAAGCGAACGTCAAGCGTGTGTAGAGTCATATCAGTGGCCGATAGCACTTGAGAGAGTATTTGTTCTACCTTTAGCTCCTCGTTGGGTTCGACACTCTTACTTATCGAAATAGGCTAAAACTATCCCGTATACTTGCGGGTCATCAATGGGCTATATGCGAACAGGCCGTTAACAGGCTTTCCATGGGCCGGCCCGCCACCTTTTGACCAAGTCAAACGGGTTGGCCTTTTCACAGCAATGGGCCTCTGTTGGGCCATGCCATGTGTCGACGTATCATAGGCACCTTCTGTCCAATGAGTGGATGACATATGTCCCAGCGATGAGCCGACACGTGTTTCCTCCAGCCAATGATGATTTTACACGTGGAAAACCCCCATTGGTCAGGGCTGTTAACGGGTTATCGGATCCAAAACCCGACCCGATAGCTTAACGGCGTTCCGTTACGGTGGATGCCACGTGTAGGTCACCCTTGACGAAAGCACTTCTATAACGCGTGATTTATCGTCATGGAAGTGGACACTTCCGTGATGATAATTTTGGTAATGTCATGGAACACTTCTACGACAACACAGGTATGACTATCTTGATTCTTTCATAAATTTGTCATGGATGTACATGCATGACAAAAAACGTGACCTACTATGACAAACACGTATCATCACGGAAGTGTATTTTTTTGTAGTGTACTGCACCTGTTGTTCAACCACCTGATTGGAACTTGCCTTTTGAGATTATGTGTGATGCTAGTGATTATGCTGTTGGTAATGTTCTAGGACAAATAGTTGATAAGAAACTAAATTTTATTCATTATGCTAGTAAAACTATAGACAGTGCTCAACGAAACTATTCTACTACTGAAAAAGAATTCTTAGGAGTGGTGTTTGCTTGTGATAAATTCAGATCTTACATTCTTGATTCTAAAGTAATTAGTCACATTGATCAGGCTGCTATAAAATATCTTATGGAAAAGAAAGATGCTAAACCTAGACTCATTAGGTGGGTTCTTCTGCTACAAGAGTTTGATTTGCATATTACTGATAGGAAAGGAGCAGAGAACCCCATAGCTGATAACTTGTCTACACTTGAAAATATTCTTGATGACCCACAACCAATTAATGATAGCTTCCCTGATGAACAACTAGCTACAATAAATATTTCTCATAGTACACCTTGGTATGCTGACTATGCAAATTATATTGTTGCTAAATACATACCACCTAGCTTCACATACCAACAAAAGAAAAAAAATTCTTCTATGATTTAAGACATTACTTTTGGGATGACCCACATCTTTATAAAGGAGTAGATGGTATTATTAGACGTTGTGTACCTGAGCATGAACAGGAACAAATCCTACAAAAATGTCACTCCGAAGCTTATGGAGGACATCACGCGGGAGACAGAACCGCAAATAAGGTATTGCAATCTGGTTTTTATTGGCCTGCTCTATTCAAGGATGCCCATAAGTTCGTCTCATCATGTTATGAATGTCAAAGAATAGGCAATATCTGTAAGCATCAAGAAATGCCTATGAATTATTCACTTGCTGTTGAACCATTTGATGTTTGGGGATTTGACTTTATGGGACCTTTTCCTTCCTCTAATGGGTATACACATATTTTGGTTGTTGTTGATTATGTTACAAAGTGGGTAGAAGCTATTCCAACCAGTAGTGCTGATCACAACACCTCTATTAAAATGCTTAAGGAAGTTATTTTTCCCAAGGTTTGGAGTCCCTAGATATTTAATGACTGATGGTGGTTCACACTTTATTCATGGTGCTTTCCGTAAAATGCTTGCTAAGTATGAAGTTAACCATAAAATTGTGTCACCTTATCATCCTCAGTCTAGTGATCAAGTTGAACTTAGCAATAGAGAAATAAAACTAATCTTACAAAAGATTATTAATAGGTCCCGGAAGAATTGGCCTAAGAAATTAGATGATGCACTTTGGGCCTATAGAACAGCTTACAAAAATCCTATGGGTATGTCTCCATATAAAATGGTTTGTGGAAATGATTGTCATTTGCCTCTTGAGTTAGAACACAAAGCATTTTGGGCAATAAAAGAACTCAATTATGATTTCAAACTTGCTGGAGAAAAGGGGTTATTTGATATTAACTCATTAGATGAATGGAGAACCCAGGCTTACGAAAATGCTAAGTTATTCAAAGAAAAAGTTAAAAGATGGCATGATAAAAGAATCCAAAAGCATGAGTTCAAAGTAGGAGAATATGTTCTTTTGTACAACTCTCATTTCAGATTCTTTGCAGGAAAACTCCTCTCCAAATGGGAAGGAACCTATGTCATCGAGGAGGTCAATCGATCTGGAGCTATCAAAATAAATAATGCCGAAGGGACTAACCCGAAGGTTGTCAATGGGCAACGAATAAAACACTATATCTCAATTACACCCATTAATGCTGAAAGCAATGTTATCCAAACTTTGACACCGGAAGAACACATAAAAGAGTCCTTCTGGAACACTCCGGAATCATGAAAATAAGGAAGTACGTGATACGGTAAGTAAACAGATCCGAAAAATCCGCAAAAATATTTTTTGTTAGTTTTGGAATATTTAGAAAATTAGGGAAATAAGAAACTTCCAGGAAAGTGATCCAGGTGGGAATGATACACCAGGGCGCACCAGGCTTGCCTGGCGCGCCCAAGTGGGTTGTGCCCATCTCGGGTACTTTCCGGTCTCCGTTTTTCTTTCATTCTGCTTGTTCCCCAAGATAAAATATATATATATATATATACCTCCCGAACCTGTTGACCTCCATATCACGGAGAAAATCTCCTATTTTCTTTTCTTGTTGTTTTCTGTCAGATTTGTTGAGCCAAGCATCATGTCTTCTTCCCCCTCTGATCGTATGGAAAAGGATGCTTGGTTGATGAAGATCGAGCTGAAGAGAGAAGACCCCGTTGGAGCAGCTAAGGAGGACAAGAGAAAGGAGGCCACCGGAGATCAAGTGCCGATGGACGAGCAAGCCTTGCCCGCCGATGAGGAAGAGGAAGATATCCTTGAACCCTACTATGCTCATCTTACCCCCGTTGAGATTGCAGCCTTAAGGATCTTTAATACAGTTCGTATACAAAATAAGTATCTCAATTGTGAAAATATTTTGCATATGGAGCACATTGCTTCCCTGCGGAGAGTCATTCGAAGATTGGAGAGCCTCTTGATACTTAAATATTGGATTGCATCTACTTCATCACCGCCATCTTCTTCATCACCACCAAAAGAAAACTAAGTATTGGGTATGGGCACTCCCCTTGGCTTTCACCAAGCTTGGGGGAGGTGCCCCAGTATCGTATCAATCTCCACTATCTTTTGCCTTTATTTTCTTAGTTCGATCAATGACTATCTTTTGCTATTAGATGAATAAAAGTTTAGTTTGATCCTTTATTTTTGCGAGTTTGCTTAGTGATCAATCCTTGTAATCGTGTGCGAGATCTATAATAAAGTTTAGTTTGAGTTTTGCCTTCTTTACCTTCTTGTTGCAATAAAAAGAAAGGAAATAAAAAGAAAGGAAATAAAAAGAAATGATCATATGACAATCTTATGGTAAGTGATGACATTACATTAGGAAAAGTATAAGTAGAAAATTTTATTGTAGATTGACAAACATAGCATTGGTCAATGATGCAACACATGAAAGAATTAATAAGGGAATTCACATATGAATACACTATCATGGAAATCTTTTGTGATTGTGAGCACCCATCAAAATATTATATGCCAAAATTGTTGATGTTGGACAAGGAAGACAACTTAATGATTTGTGTTTGTTCATATTCACATAGAAGTCATATTGTCATAGATTCTTCAACATGTGGTGCTTGCCCCTATCTTTGCTAGCCAAAAATTCTGCACTAAGTAGAGATACTACTTGTGCATCCAAAACCCCTAAACCCTATCTTGTTTGAGAGTCCACCATACCTACCTATGAATTGAGTAATATCCTTCAAGTAAGTTGTCAACGATGCAAAAAGGGCAATAAAAATTGCTTATAAAAATGTGAGATCATTTAGTGTAAGGGAAAACTGAGCGTTGTATGAACTTGTGATGGTGAAGAATAAAAGTGACAGACTGCATAATAAAGGTTGCCATCACAAGGGGCAATATAACGTAACGTTCTCTTGCACTAAGGGGTTGAGCATACAAACAAAAAGCGAATAGCAACCTCTGCATCCCTCTGTGAAGGGCCTATCTTTTACTTTCATGTATTTACTTTTATGCAAGAGTCAAAGTTTTCCTCTCTATTCCTTTTATTTTTCTCCTTTGGCAAGCATCATGTGGTGAGGAAAGATCTAGGCACATATGTCCAGTTGAATATGGGTAGCATGAGTTATTATTGTTGACACCACCCTTGAGGCACTACAAAAAAAAGACACATCCGTGACATTTTGGGCCGAACGAATTTTTTTCTGTCATACTTATGACACTTCTATGATGATAATTGTGACAAAAACCCGGTATCATCATAGATGTGGTGGGCTCCTACTTCTATGACAAAAAATCATGACAGAAAATGGGCTTTTCGTCCTGGGCGGGCCGGAGACGCAGCTGCATGACATTCTTTGGGCCGTCCATGATGGAAAAAACCGTGGTAGAAGCGAGGGCGAGGAAAATTTTGGCGAGTTCCCGGTTACGGTGGGAGGTAGGGGGCCGAGCGATGCGCGTTTCTCTCGTACACGTACGCGTGTGTGTGCGAGGCATTGACTCTAACTGAACCCGAGCGAGGCGTTGGCCTCTAACTGAACCCGAGCGATTGCACTGCAGGCTATGCATTACTGAACCCGAGCGATAGATCAATGGCTGTTAACTGAACCCGATCGAGTGATTCCTTCGCTACTGCTACTAACTGAAGCCAATTGATGTTGCCTCTGGATGAACAGTGAGCGTTGCGCGGGGGGGGGGGGGGGGTGGATGAATAGTGAGCGGTGGGGGTGGATGAACAGGACCCCGTGGCGTTGCCTCTGGATGAACAGGACCCCGATCGATCGAGCCGGTTGGAGCTGGATGAACAGGACCCCGTGGAGGGCTGGATGAACAGGACACCATGGAGGGCTGGATGAACAGGACGACCCCATGGAGGGCTAGATGAACAGTAGACGGTGGAGGGATGGATGAAAAGTAGCCCGTGGAGGGGTGATTGAATAGGAGCCCGTGGAGAGGGGTGGTTGAACAGTAGCCGGTGGAGTAGCGCGCGGTGGAGGCTGGATGAACAGGAGCCCGTGGATGAACAGTCGCAGGTGGAGGCTGGAGGAGGTCGACGGTGGATGAACAGTAGCCCATGGAGGATGGAGGAGGTCGACGGTGGAGATGAACAGTATCCCATGGAGTCCCGTTTTACGGTACGCCACACCCCTCCCGATGTACAGGACCCCCGTTTCGACCGTAGCACTCCAACACAAGTCCGTTTCATCCATTTTGCGGTCCGCCACACCCGTCCCGATCAACAGGACCCCGTTTCAACCGTAGGAGGTCCAACACAAGTCCGTTTCCTCTGTTTTGCGGTATGCCAGACCCCTCCCGATGAACAGGATCCCATTTCGAACATGGCCAGTCGAACACAAGGCTGTTTCCTCCGTTCTGCGGTACGCCAGGCCTCGTTTCCATCGCATGTTCCATCCAAGCCAGTTGGCTCCCACGCGTTCTATTGCCTCCCAATGAACACGAAGCATTCCGTTGCCTCCCCATGAACACGATGCATTCCGTTGCCTCCCCATGAACATGACGATGATGCAGTTTCTCCGTTCCGACCCAGCCATGTACACGAGCCCCCGTACGTATGCGCAAGTAGGCGTTCGAGACCCCTCCCATTTGTACGTATGTGGCCGTATTTACTTTCTTGCACCCTGGCCGTTGTACGTACGTGAACATGCTACGTGCGCTCCTCTACTACAACACGTGCGCGCCTCTACATCGACCAGTATGTATGTACACGTTCGCGACCAGAATGACAACGCTACGTACGCTTTGACAAGGTGGGTCCCGACTGTCAGGCAATTCCTTGCGTGTGAAGATGTAGCTGGTGGGTCCCAGCAGTGAGGGGGGCGAATTGTTTTTTTCCCGAACGCACCTCCTTGTGTGCGAAGATGTAGCTGGTGGGTCCCAGCAGTCAGGGGGCAAATCATTTTTTTGCCCGTAATATGGACGCACTTCCTTGCGTTCGAAGATGTAGCTGGTAGGTCCCAGCAGTCAAGGGGGAAACGTTTTTTTCATGAAATACGGTGGCCCGTCTGGTGGGTTCCCGCTATCAGGTGGAGGAATAATTATTTTGCACGTAATAAGGAGGCACTTCCTTGCGGCTGCTGCGGACCCAGCTGTCAGCCTCTCCACGTACAGTACTCTTCCGATGGAATCGGTCATTTACCACGTTGATCACGCCGCGCCGAGAGCACCACGGCGGTGGACAACGGAGAGGCCTAGGAAGGGGACGACGCGGAGCCGGGGAAGACGCGGCAGTGGATGCCCACACGGAGAGGAGTACGAGGGTCCACTGGTTTGGCTGTGGTGTGAGGCTGCCATCGCTGCAGAATAACAGGGGGTGTGGGTGAGTAGAGGGATGGCATGGCCAGCGGTGGGAGTAGTAGGAGGCGGTGAGGCCTCCGCGGCATCACAGCCAGTCACGGGAGGCAGGAGCATGCGGCACGACCGGCGTTGCTTTGGGCGGTTGGAGCAAGAAGACCCGAGGTTGAAGAAGCACTACGGCCGTTGGATGGACATCGTACGGTCACTGGAGCTAGAATCGTTCATATTCACTAAAGTTGATAAAGGCCTCCTTCCCAGTCAACTTAGTAGGCCCACAAGTCAGCCTCCCACTATGGTGGGTCCCAATTAGCAGGGGGAGTATTCATTTTTTGTGCATAATAAGGAGGCACTTCCGGTGGGTCCGAGCTGACAGCGGGGGGAACGTTTTTTCACGAAATACGGTGGCCCATCCGGTGGGTCCCAGCAGTCAGGGGGAAATGTTTTTTCGTGAAATATGGTGGCCTGTCCGGTGGGTCCCAGTAGTGGGGGGGAAACGTTTTTTTTTTGCGAAATACTGGTGGCGTGTCCGGTGGGTCCTTGCTGTAAGGTGGAGGAATAATTATTTTCCGCGTAATAAGGAGGCACTTCCTTGCGGCTGCCGTGGACCCAGCTGTCAGCCTCCCCACGCACAATACTCTTCTGATGGAATTCGGTCATTGACCACATTGACCACGCCGCGCCGAGAGCACCACGGCGGTGGACGACGACCAGGCCTAGGAAGGGGACGACGCGGAGCCGGGGAAGACGCGACAGTGGATGCCCACGTGGAGAGGAGTACGAGGGTTTACTGGCTCGGATGCGTTGCCGTCGCCACAGAATTACAGGGGGTGTGGGTGAGTGGAGTGGAGGGATGGCCTGGCCAGCGGTGGGAGTAGTATTGGCGCGGTGAGGCCTCCACGGCAGCACAGCCAACCACGAGAGGCAGGAGCAGGCGGCATGACCGGCACTGCTTTGAGCGGCTGGAGCAAGAAGACCAGAGGTTGAAGAAGCACTATGGCCGTTGGATGGACATCGTACGGTTAGTCGAGCTAGAATCCTGCATATTGACTAAGTTGACAAAGCCCTCCGTCCCCGTCAACTTAGTAGGCCCACTATACTGGGTCCCAGCTAGCAGGGGGAGTATTCATTTTTTTGTGCGTAGTAAGGAGGCACTTTCTTGCGTGTGAAGATATAGTTGGTGGGTCCGAGCTGTCAGCGGCGGTAACATTTTTTCGCGAAATACAGAGGCCCTTTCAGTGGGTCCAAGATGTTAGGTGGAGGAATCATTATTTTGCGCGTAATAAGGAGGCATTTCCTTGCAAGCGGCCGTGGACCCAGCTGTCAGCCTCTCCACGTACAGTCCACTTCAGATGCATGTCGGTCTTTGACCACGTTGACCACGCCATGCCGAGAGCACATGACGGTGGACGACGGCGAGGCCTAGGAAGGGAATGACACGGAGCCAGGGAATACTCGGCAGTTGTTTCCCACGCGGAGGGGAGTACGACTGTACGAGGGTTTACTGGTTCATCTGCTGTCGCCGGAGAATAACAACAGGTGTGGGTGAGTAGAGGGATGGACAGGCCAGCGATGGGAGTACGGTGGGGCAGTGAGTCCTACGCGGCAGCACAGCCGACCGCGGGGAGGAGGGAGCAGGCAGTCCCGCCGGCGCTTGTTTGAGCGGCTGGAGTAGGAAGAGCAGAGATTGAAGAATCACGACGGACGTTGGATGGACATCCAACAGTCACTTCTTGTGCGTCATCCTTTTTTTAGGAAAGCCTCAAATCTGTGGAAAACAACATACATGCCATCTGCCATTATTTCTAATAATTTACAGTCCATTTACTATTCTTACGGTTTTTTGGAGCCCATATTCTTTTTGTTAGCATTACAGCCCATATCGTGGCCATGGTTAAAAAATTATACGAAATTTCGCATATGTCGGTGCGGTCTGAACTATTTTTAATCCCGAAATTTTGAGTCACATTCAGACTGATTTTAAAAATAAATGTATATCAATATAAAATCCAATAAGTTGTCCACGCATAAAAACCAATGCAATTTAAAATCTCGAAATGAAAAAAAAAAGATATTTGAAATTTGTCGGTTTGATGTGTTTTAAAAATGTACAGCCCATTTCTCATTACTGATAGGCCATTTTATCGGCCAGCCGAATGAAGCTCTCCTCGTCTTGAAAGATTTGCAGCGCAACAGGCCTGATAAAGCGACTTACTTGACAAATCACAAAAAAACTGGGCTAGCCATTTTCAGAAAGAAAAAAAACTACTGGGCTGGTCTGTGGTAAACATAAAAAAAGGCTGTCTAGACATGCCAGTGTCCCGCACAGCCCAGTTGACACCCTGCTTCCGTCTCAAAAACAAATTAGATAAATGCCACTCCAGTTATGGCGATTCATAAAAATGCCACTACAATTTCCAAACTTTGAAAAATGCCACTGCAATTTTTGCAAACTTTGAAAAACGACACTGCAGTTTGCAAACTTTGAAAAACGCCACTCTAGACTCCGTAAAATGCCACTAGAAATGGCATGAAATGGCATTTTTCAAAGTTTGGAAGTTGCACTGGCATTTCTCGGAAACACCAGATTTGGAGTGGCATTTATCAAATTAACCCAAAACAAAAATAGCTGGGCGAGCTGCTGGGTCCCTAGTGTCAGCCGCTCGTTGTGCAATTCTCTCGTTTATTGACTACGTTGATAATGGCATGGGACCCAGATGTCAGATCCACTAGGAGGAACCATTTTTTATTGGCTTGAAATAAGGAGGCACTTGCTTGCGTACTGCCATGACCTTGGTGGGTCCCTGCTATCATCCTCTCCACGTACAATCATCTCCTAATTGTGTACGCGTCAACTTGGTAGGCCCACAAGTCATCCTCTAAACCCGTGGAGGACAAATACAACCAATTTTAAAAAATAACAACCCATTTCATATGTTCAAACGGAAAGTTCAACATTCAGAGCAAAGTAACAGGTCAGATCCACATATAGAGTACTGAACTTCCACATTGAGAACCATCATAGCCAAGTTAACTATCTACTCCCAGTAATACTCTAGTAGCGTAAAAGTACTAACTTACTCTTAGCTAACTAGATGATGTCGGCCGCCATCTGCGGTACACACTGATGTCTACTACGCAACCTTCTCCTTGTAGACGTTGTTGGGCCTCCAAGTGCAGAGGTTTGTAGGATAGTAGCAAATTTCCCTCAAGTGGATGACCTAAGGTTTATCAATCCGTGGGAGGCGTAGGATGAAGATGGTCTCTCTCAAGCAATCCTCCAACCAAATAACAAAGAGTCTCTTGTGTCCCCAACACACCCAATACAATGGTAAATTGTATAGGTGCACTAGTTCGGCGAAGAGATGGTGATACAAGTGCAATATGGATGGTAGATATAGGTTTTTGTAATCTGAAATAATAAAAACAGCAAGGTAACTAATGATAAAAGTGAGCGTAAACGGTATTGCAATGATAGGAAACAAGGCATAGAGTTCATACTTTCACTAGTGCAAGTTCTCTCAATAATAATAACATACTTGGATCATATAACTATCCCTCAACATGCAATAAAGAGTCACTCCAAAGCCACTAATTGCGGAGAACAAACGAAGAGATTATGGTAGGGTACGAAACCACCTCAAAGTTATCCTTTGTGATCGATCTATTCAAGAGTCCGTAGTAAAATAACACGAAGCTATTCTTTTCGTTCAATCTATCCTAGAGTTCATACTAGAATAACACCTTAAGACACAAATCAACCAAAACCCTAATGTCACCTAGATACTCCATTGTCACCTCAAGTATCCGTGGGCATGATTATACGATATGCATCACATAATCTCAGATTCATCTATTCAACCAACACAAAGTACTTGAAAGAGTGCCCCAAAGTTTCTACCAGAGAGTTAAGATGAAAACGTGTGCCAACCCCTATGCATAGGTTCATGGGCGGAACCCGCAAGTTGATCACCAAAACATACATCAAGTGGATCACGTGAATATCACATTGTCACCACATATAAGCACGACAAGACATACATCAAGTGTTCTCAAATCCTTAAAGACTCAATCCGACAAGATAACTTCAAGAGGAAAACTCAATTCATCACAAGAGACTAGAGGGGGAGAAACATCATAAGATCCAACTATATTAGAAAAGCTCATGATACATCAAGATCGTGCCATAGAGAGAACACGAGAGAGAGAGAGATCAAACACATAGCTACTGGTACATACCCTTAGCCCTGAGGGTGAACTACTCCCTCCTCGTCATGGAGAGCGCCGGGATGATGAAGATGGACACCGGTGAGGGATCCCCCCTCCGACAGGGTGCCGGAACGGGCTCCCGAGAGGTTTTTGGTGGCTACAGAGGCTTGCGGCGGCGGAACTCCCGATCTATCTTTGTATTCCATGGTTTTAGGGTATATGGCAATATATAGGCGAAAGAAGTCGGTCGGGGGAGCCACGAGGGGCCCATGAGACAGGGGGGCGCGCCCTCCTATCTCCTAGCCTCCTCGAAGCTTCCCTGGCTTGTATTCCAAGTCTCCCGGATCATGTTTGTTCCAAAAATCACGCTCCCGAAGGTTTCATTCCGTTTGATATTCCTTTTCTTCGAAACACTGAAATAGGCAATAAAACAGCAATATGGGTTGGGCCTCCGGTTAATAGGTTAGGCCCAAAAGTAATATAAAAGTGTATAATAAAGCCCATAAACATTCATAACAGATAATAATATAGCATGAATGCTTCATAAATTACAGATACGTTGGAGACGTATCAGCATCCCCAAGCTTAATTCATGCTCGTCCTCGAGTAGGTAAATGATAAAAGAAAGAATTTATGAAGTGTGAATGCTATAGGGTGCACAAGTTTGATCAATGATAATTTCAATCACCTTTTCTAGCATGATTATATGTCATAACAGTAGTTCATATCATAAAACTTCTCACGAACAAGTAACAATCAATTCACATGTTGAAGCATAGACCATAAACTTTCTTGAAAACTAGCAAACTTCATTCTCAGTCATCAAACAATTACAATTCATCTTATTTTCAGGAAGGGTCTATGTCAGAGCTTTGATTTAGCAAACTCCACATACTCAACTATCATATAGTCTTCTACAATTGCTAACACTCATGCAATACTAATGGTTATGGAGTTTCAATCGGACACTGAGAAAGATAGGGGCTTATAGTGTTGCCTCCCAACGTATTCACCTTTGGGTGATGTCAACAATAATAGTTCATGCTAACTTACATCCAATTGGATATATATATCAGGATCTTTCCAACACGAGGTGCTTGCCAAAGGATAAAATGAAAAAGGGAAAGGTGAAGATCACCTTGACTCTTGTATAAAGTAAAAGACATAAAGTAAAAGATAGGCCCTTCGCAGAGGGAAGCAGAGGTTGTCATGCGCTTTTATGGTTGGATGCACAAAATCTTAATGCAAAAGAACGTCACTTTATATTGCCACTTGTATATGGACCTTTATTATGCAGTCCGTCGCTTTTATTGCTTCCATAACATGATCGTATAAAGCTTATTTTCTTCACACTAATAGATCATACATATTTAGAGAGCAATTTTTATTGCTTGAAGTGATGAAAACTTACTTGAAGGATCTTACTCAATCCATAGGTAGGTATGGTGGACTCTCATGGCAAAACTGGGTTTAAGGATATTTGGAAGCACAAGTAGTATCTCTACTTGGTGCAAGGAATTTGGCTAGCATGAGGGGGAAAGGCAAGCTCAACATGTTTGAATGATCCATGACAATATACTTTAACTGAGATGTGAGAAAACATAACCCATTACGTTGTCTTCCTTGTCCAACATCAACTCTTTAGCATGTCATACTTAATGAGTGCTCACAATTATAAAATATGTCTAAGATAGTGTATTTATATGTGAAATCTCTCTTCCTTCAATATTCTTTCATGAATTGTTCAAATGACCAATACAAAGCTTGCTAACCTTCAATAAATTTACAACCTCTACTTCTTAGATGTGAAGTCATTACTCCCCATGGGATAAGCAAATGAAACATATATAATTTCAGATTTATGACATTCAACGCATTTAACCATTTACTCATAGGATATAAGTGAAGCACACGAGTAAATGACACACTACTCCAAAAAAATATAAGTGAAAATCAATGAGTAGCTAAATAATTATGTAACTATGTGAAGACTCTCTCCCATTTAAGAATTTCAGATCTAATGTATTTTATTGAAACAGTAAGCAAAACAAAACAAAATGGCATTGCAAGGATAGCAAAACTCATGTGAAGAAGCAAAAACTTAGGCTCAACCGATACTAACCAATAATTGTTGAAGAAGAAAGGTGGGATGCCTAACGGGGCATCCCCAAGCTTAGATGCTTGAGACTTCTTGAAATATTATATTGGGGTGCCTTGGGCATCCCCAAGCTTGAGCTTTTGTGTCTCCTTAATTCCTTTTATATCTCGGTTTCCTAAATCTCGAAAGCTTCATCCACACCAAACTCAACAAGAACTCGTGAGATAGGTTAGTATAAACCAATGCAAAACCTTATCATTCTCTACTGTAGCAAATCACTAAAATTATTATTCAACATTGCATACTAAATGCCTCTGCATATTTAACACTCCTATCCTCAAATAGAATCATTAAACAAGCAAACATATGCAAACAATGCAACCATAACAGCAATCTGCAAAAACAGTATAGTCTATAAAGAATGCAAGATTCATCATACTTCCCTAACTCAAAAAATTATGACAAAAATATTAAGCTGTAAAAGATTTATCAGAGCTCAATATGCAAAAAGTTTCAACATTATATCATTCTCTGACTTTTCTAGAGAATTTTTGCAACAGCGGTAAACTTTCTGTTTTCAAACAGCAACATGTATACTAGCAAAATAAGCAAGGTAAGGGCTATCCTTGACATTTTTATTGAAAATAAAGATGCAAAACACTATTCTATATAACAGCAAGCAAATACTAACAAAATAAAATGTCGCTCCGAGCAAAACACATATCATTTGGTGAATAAAAATATAGCTCCAAGTAAAGTTACCGATGAACGAGGACGAAACAGGGGATGCCATCTGGGGCATCCCCAAGCTTAGGCTCTTAGTTGTCCTTGAATATTACCTTGGGTTGCCTTGGGAATCCCCAAGCTTAGGCTCTTACCACTTCTTATTCCATAGTCCATCGAATCTCTACCCAAAACTTGAAAACTTCACAACACAAAACTCAACAGAAAACTCGTTAGTATAAGAAAATAAATCACCACTTAGGTACTGTTATGAACTCATTCTAGATTCTTATTGGTGTAATATCTACTGTATTACAACTTCTCTATGGTTCATACCCTCCGATACTACTCATAGATTCATCAAAATAAGCAAACAACACAAAGAAAACAGAATCTGTCAAAAACAGAATAGTCTGTAGTGATCTGTATCAAACGTATACTTCTGGAACTCCACAAATCCTACCAAATTTGGACGTCCTAAAAAATTTCTGTACCAATCCAGAGAAAAAAGAATCATATCAAAAGCACGTTTCTGTGAATTAACAAAACTAATTTACTGGGTGCAAAAGTTTCTGATTCTCAGCAGGATCAACACAACTATCACCGTAAGCTATCCTAAAGGTCTTACTTGGCACTTTATTGAAACAAAAGCTATAAAACATGATTACTACAGTAGAATAATCATGTTAACACACAAAAACAGTAAGGGTAAATATTGAGTTGTCTCCCAACAAGCGCATTTCTTTAGTGCCTTTCTAGCTAGGCATGATGATGACAATGATGCTCACATAAAAGATAAGGATTGAAACATAACGGGAGCATCATGAAGCATATGACTAGCACATTTAAGTCTAACCCACTTGCTATGCATAGGGATTTTGTGAGCAAACAAATTATGGGAACAATAATCAACTAGCATAGGAATGTAACACAAGCATAGCTTCAAGATTTTAAGCACATAGAGAAGAAACTTGATATCATTGCAATTCCTACAAGCATAAGTTCCTCCCTCATAATAATTTTCAGTAGCATCATGAATGAATTCAACAATATAACCAGCACATAAAGCATTCTTTTCATGATCTAAAATCATAGAAAATTTACTACTCTCCACATAAGCAAATTTCTTCTCATGAATAGTAGTGGGAGCAAACTCAGCAAAATAATTATCATGTGAGGCATAATCCAATTGAAAACTAAAATCAGGATGACAAGTTTCATGGTTATCATTATTCTTAATATCATACAAGTCATCACAATAATCATCATAGATAGCAACTTTGTTCTCATAATCAATTGAAACCTTTTCCGAAATAGTGGATTCATCACTAAATAAAACCTCTCCAAATCCACTTTCATCAATATAATCATCATAAATAGGAGGAATGCTTTCATCATAATAAATATTCTCATCAAAACTTGGGGGACGAAAAATATCATATTCATCAAACATAGCATCCCCAAGCTTGTGGCTTTGCATATCATTAGCATCATGGGTATCCAAAGAATTCATACTAACAACATTGCAATCATGCTCATCATTCAAAGATTTAGTACCAAGCATTTTAATGCATTCTTCTTCTAGCAATTGAGCACAATTTTTCTTTCCATCATACTCACGAAAGATATTAAAAAGATGAAGCGTATCAGACAAACTCAAATCCATTTTTTTGTAGTTTTTCTTTTATAAACTAAACTAGTGATAAAACAAGAAACAAAAAGATTCGATTGCAAGATCTAAAGATATACCTTCAAGCACTCACCTCCCCGGCAACGGCACCAGAAAAGAGCTTAGTTGACGGGGTGTGAGTGCCGCTTACCTAGCCTCCCAGGCAACAGCGCCAGAAAAGAGCTTGATGTCTACTATGCAACCTTCTCCTTGTAGACGTTGTTGGGCCACCAAGTGCAGAGGTTTGTAGGACAGTAGCAAATTTCCCTCAAATGGATGACCTAAGGTTTATCAATCCGTGGGAGGCGTAGGATGAAGATGGTCTCTCTCAAGCAACCCTGCAACCAAATAACAAAGAGTCTCTTGTGTCCCCACCACACCCAATACAATGGTAAATTGTATAGGTGCAGTAGTTCAGCGAAGAGATGGTGATACAAGTGCAATATGGATGGTAGATATATGTTTTTGTAATATGAAATAATAAAAATAGCAAGGTAACTAATGATAAAAGTGAGCGTAAACGGTATTGCAATGATAGGAAACAAGGCATAGGGTTCGTACTTTCACTATTGCAAGTTCTCTCAACAATAATAACATACCTGGATCATATAACTATCCCTCAACATGCAACAAAGAGTCACTCCAAAGCCACTAATAGCGGAGAACAAATGAAGAGATTATGGTAGGGTACGAAACCACCTCAAAGTTATCCTTTGTGATCGATCTATTCAAGAGTCCGTAGTAAAATAACACGAAGCTATTCTTTCCGTTCAATCTATCCTAGAGGTCATACTAGAATAACACCTTAAGACACAAATCAACCAAAACCCTAATGTCACCTAGATACTCCATTGTCACCTCAAGTATCCGTGGGCATGATTATACGATATGCATCACACAATCTCAGATTCATCTATTCAACCAACACAAAGTACTTCAAAGAGTGCCCCAAAGTTTCTACCGGAGAGTCAAGACGAAAATGTGTGCCAACCCCTATGCATAGGTTCATGGGCGGAACCCGCAAGTTGATCACCAAAACATACATCAAGTGGATCACGTGAATATCCCATTGTCACCATAGATAAGCACGGCAAGACATACATCAAGTGTTCTCAAATCCTTAAAGACTCAATCTGACAAGATAACTTCAAGAGGAAAACTCAACTCATCATAAGGGAGTGGAGGGGGAGAAACATCATAAGATCCAACTGTAATAGCAAAGCTCGCGATACATCAAGATCGTGCCATAGAGAGAACACGAGAGAGAGAGAGAGAGAGAGAGAGAGATCAAACACATAGCTACTGGTACATACCCTCAGCCCCGAGGGTGAACTACTCCCTCCTCGTCATGGATAGCGTCGGGATGATGAAGATGGCCACCGGTGAGGGATCCCCCTCCGGCAGGGTGCCGGAATGAGCTCCCGAGAGGTTTTTGGTGGCTACAGAGGCTTGCGGCGGCGGAACTCCCGATCTATCTTCGTATTCGATGGTTTGAGGGTATATGGGAATATATAGGCGAAAGAAGTCGGTTGGGGGAGCCATGAGGGGCCCACGAGACAGGGGGCGCGCCCTCCTATCTCCTGGCCTCCTCGAAGCTTCCCTGGCTTGTACTCCAAGTCTCCCGGATCATGTTCGTTCCCAAAATCACGCTCCCAAAGGTTTCATTCCGTTTGGTCTCTGTTTGATATTCCTTTTCTTCGAAACATCGAAATAGGCAATAAAACAGCAATATGGGCTGGGCCTCCGGTTAATAGGTTAGTCCCAAAAGTAATATGAAAGTGTATAATAAAGCCCATAAACATTCAAAATAGATAATAATATAGCATGAATGCTTCATAAATTATAGAAACGTTGGAGACGTATCACACGCTAAATGCTGGCACCGCCATCCTGCGCCTCGCCTCGGAATTGCCAGAGGTGATATAGGGCGCATTGCTCGCGTGCGTTGGCCCTTTCCATGCCGGCGTGGTCCACCGAAGCTTCGGCTTCCAAGCGGGAAACCTACTAGACGAGCTGGTAGTAAAAATCGGCGTCGCGAACGCGTGCGTGCCCGACAGCCTCTAGGGCTATTTGTCAGGCGCCGGCCTCCACGTAGTCGGCCAGTTGCGGGCGCTCTGCTCGCGACTCAGGGCGTCGGTGCGCTGCTGCTCCATGTCCCGCTGGCGGCACAAATCGGTGATATGCTACTGCTCCGCCAGGCGGTCGCTCCAACAACTCCTGCTCCTCCGCCAGGCGGTCACGCTCCAACAATTCCTCGATCTCCGCATTGCCATCTAAAGACAGATAGAATGCCTCCTCCCTCCGTCTGCCTTCCGGTGAAAAGCCGAACACTAGTTCCGGCGGTGACCGCCTCCGGCGTCGCCTACCGCGGACAAGCGGGGGCATGGCGGACGTGGCGAGCGATGTCGGACCGGTGGGGGCTTATGAGGATATGGTGAGTTGGGTTACGGTGCCACCGGAGAAGGTCGGGAAACAGTACTTATAGGCGGAAGGTAGCGCGACGGTCATCGGAATTCAATGCATAAGCAGGCATGGCTTAGCGCGCCAGCTTGCCGTGGAAAACTAGAGAAACTGAAATTATGACTCTGCCGTCCCATCCCGTCTGTGTCGCACGCCGGCATGGCGGTCAAACGAGTGCACTCAAATCATCTCCCTCGTCAATAATGATTCCGCGGATTTAAAAAGCCCGAAACAATTAAAGCGCATATTTTTTCGCATCAGTTAGCTGCCTTAATTATGGCCGGCTGCATGCAGGCACTTAGAATCGCTCGCAGCCAGTACGCGGAGCAGCATGCAACGAGTCATAGCCGAGGGCACGCATGCAGCCACTTAAATCGTTGGAATTAATTAGGCTTAAACTTCTGCATGCTGCTAATTATTGCCATGCCTTGGTCTTGCTGCTTTGCTCACGGGACTAATAAACCCGGACGAAGGGAGTACCTTGGTTGGAGAGAGGTTTGAATTAAGCCCTGCAAACCGGAAAGGAGGTACTAGTACGTGCGTGATCCACTATTTATTCGTGTAGGATCGAGTAGATCGTTTCTTGAATTGAGCCCTGCAAACCGGAAAGGAGGTAGTACGTGTGTGATCCGCTATTTATCCGTGTAGGATCAGTAGGTAGGATAGTGTAGCTTGTCAGTTTCTTCAGAGGTAGGCATTTTTATTCAAAAAACTACCAATTTGGATCTTGCGTCGCAAATAAAACTGCCAGGAGCGCATTAGTATGCTAGCTAGTGATCTATCAGTAACTTGTAAACACTAAGAGAACAGAAATAAGTAACCGTTAATGCATCTCAATGATTCACAGATTATATACAAATATGTAGCTCCAAAAGCAAAGATCAACTACTTCAGATCTTGCGTCACAACTAAAACTAACTAGTACGATTCCCATACATAAGATCAACATGTTAATGCATCTCAATGATTCACAGATCATATACAAATATGTAGCTCCAAAAGCAAAGATCTAGAAAAAAACATATGTTCTTCCTACTCACATGGATGCTTCTCTTGGCCAACATTCAGTACAGACTGAAAGACAAATTTGTTTGTGAAGTCTACAATTCCTCTTGCAAATGTAAGTGGTTTCACCAACAGCTGGAACCATGAGAATGAACCACACATGATGGAGGAACATCCACTGCAATATGATTTGGTCTTCTCTCGATCACACCGCGAGACTATTTTCAGAATACAAACTTTAACTTAGGCAAAATGATGCCCATTGTATAATCAGACCAAAGCAATGAAGCAGCTAGTGTTGGCCAATAAATAGTATAGTACTACTTTTCTGCAGCCCATTAAGTGACTATCCAATCTTTCTGTGCCTATTTTCAAATGGCACTGCATGCAGTGACTATACTATTCTCTTGTGCAGTTCAACAAAAATTGCGGACACTTTGTTTGTTTGCCAAATAGCAACGGGCAGACATCTCTATCTGCACAAATATCAAGCAGCTAGTAAACATATACCACACCTTGTATTTTCGGTTTAAACATGTCTCTTCCGCTTAGCGTCTGTCATGTTCTGCACTGGACAATCTGATACAGTTATGTTTTGCCCGGGACAATTTCATACTGAATTGATTTGCTGGTTCAGAGCAGAAATATAGCGCCTATTCTTCATCAGACCAAGGATATTCATGTTCATAGTGATGGAAGAGGTGAAATCGATACAACCGAAATTGAGCATCCAATCATTGAATCCTGTCCTGCACCTCCAATGTAGGTCCACCCTGCCAATAAATTCACATGCAAACCACTAGTGTTACTATCTAATGACAGTACAAAAAGAGTAGCAATATAGTAGCAAACCATGTACCTTCGTAATGAACAGCTCATAGTGCCACCAATTGGATATAAAGGTGATGTGGAGCATCCTACGGACATCACCATGTCAAGAGCCCATTTGGCAAGTGGCACGTGCGACATCTACTTCACACACACTAAGGTGAATCATCTCCTTTACACGTGATCACTTGACCCCTTCGAGGATGGCATACTACTTGACACTTCTCCCGTGTGCATGCATAGGTATTGTCGGAACTTCACGGACGACAAGGAGGAGTGCAAGCGCCAAGGAACGACTACACCATCCGCGAGGGAAGCGTGGAAGAGAAGACGGAAGAAAGGAAGAAGAAGAATGGAGCAAGACTGGAGTTGCCCGAATCATCCGGACACCCAGCCGAACGATCCGGACCGAGCCCAGATGATCCGGACGACCTCCCAGACGATCCGGCCAACGTGCCCGAAGACAACAGAACCTGCTCGACGAAGCCGGATCATCCGGACGGTCGCCCGGATCATCCGGACCCCCGACACCCGGATCATCCGGGCCACCATCCGGATCATTCGGACCCCGCCTGCGTGCGTGACTTGGGCCGAAGCCCGTGTACCCCTTCGCCCCTCACTTACCCCTCCGCCCCTTGGGTTATAAATAGACCTCCTCCACCTCCTTTCTAGGGTTAGCAAAGTGATAGCTCATTCTTAGGTGAGCTTTGCTCCTACCTATCTCTACTCTTGAGAGAGAGAGACCACTACTCCATTGGAGGCCAAGACCTCCATCTAGGAGAAGATCCCGTGGGATATCATCAAGACCCCCTTGTGGGAAGATCCATCTAGGATATCATCAAGACCTCCTCTTGGAGATGAACCTTACCTTGTATCTTTCCCTTTGTTGTTCATGTATCTTGTGATCTTGTGTGTTTGATTGTCTAGTGGATGTGTGATTTGGACTTGTTCTTGAGTGTTTCCCCTTGTGATTTCTCCCCGTTCTTCCCCGTGTTCATCGTGTTCTTCGAGGGATCCCACTCCAAACGTGAAAGATCGTTGCTATAGGGTTCCACCCTACATCATATGGTATCATGAGCCACGTTGATCATGTTTTTGGAGCCCCTACCCCGTGTTTTCTAGCTTGATTTTGTTGATTTCGTCCCAAATCCGAAAATCCCCACCAAAAATAGCCCCAAATTTTTTTGTGATTTGTTGGTTTGATGATGTTTTGTTGATTTTGATCCATGGATTTGCTTGGTTTCAAGTGGATCTAGCTTTCCCCCAAGTTTCCCCACCTTCCATCCACGAAATCTCGTCAATTTTGACCCCAAAATCCCCAAATTCCGCCCAAAAATTCGTCTCCACGAGCAAAACCCGAGCAGTTTGACCTGCCCGGATCATCCGGACCTTCTCCCGGATCATCCGGACATCCCCCGGATCAGCTGGACGCCCCTCCCCCCCCCCCCCCGGACGTCCGGATAACCCACGCGCCCAAATTCCCGAACCGGAGCTGACGAACCCGGATCATCCGGAAGTACTCCCGGATCATCCGGACCTAGCCCGGATCATCCGGCCCTCCTCCCGGATGTCCGGTTAACCCTGACACTACTTCAGCTGAAATTTTGTTTTGGTCATAACTAATTCATCCGGAGTCTGATTTTGACGTTTTTTAGCTCGTTTTGAAGCTATTGACATCCCCCATCCAACAAAAATACCACCAACATCATTTGAATCCATCAAATTTTCTGAAATTTGGCAAGTTTGCCTAGGCCCTCCACCATATCATCCGCATTACAACCATCGACTTCCGCAACCTAACCCATTTTGTTCCCCATAGCATTAGTGGTTGTTTGAGTTGTGACTAGAGTCTCCTAAGGTGTTTCGGGTACTTAGGGACAATTGCTTCTTCATCAACCACCACCACCACTTCCGCATAACCGTGCCCACCATACATTTCCACCCCCAACTTAACCCAATTTTGTTTGAGTTGTAGCTTGTGTCTCCTAAGGTGTTTCGGCTACTTAGGGACGGCAACTTCAACTCCGACACATGTATAGCCCATCATTCCACTTCCGCATTGCCAAGAGCAAACCACCATCGATTTCCGCTACCACCATTTTGACATTTGTCATTTGAGATTTTGAGTTTGCGGTCTTTCCGTTTCCTAAGGTGTTTCGGCTACTTAGGGACGAGTCTCCATCATCTTGGTATCTACACCAAGAACACCGCCACTCATCATCGCAAAGGACGGTAACCTCGACGACACCTTTGTATATTCCCTTGCAATTGCATTGTTAACCCCTAGCCCATTTTGCGTTACTTGCCTATCGAGACTAGCCATTTGAGTATTGCCGGCAATGTTACTTGTGCACATTAGTGGTCTACACCATCCATTGCATACATACCATATCATCTTGGTATCATATCATCCATTGTGCCTCAAGTTTGTTCCCGCATATACACAATTGCTATCTTGGTTTGTGCATTGTGCAAATTGGCCATAGAAAAAAAAAAAGCTTTTAAGCAAAAAGAGAGCAAAAAGCTCGTGAGCAAGTGCCATAGCATCATACCCCCATTGCAAATAAGAGCCATACCAAAATCTACATCATATGATATCATGCTTGAGAGAAACACCGGGAACCATACATACATAGCATACTTGGGATATAAAGTTTACCCATCTTGCATCTTATAGGTTGTGCACAAGTGTCGTATCCGCCTATTGAGCAATCGTGCTAGCGTCTCTCTAGAGTTGTGCAACACGAGCGTTTTCCGTGGATTCCACATTTTGTGCTCATTCCTTGGTTGCACGACCCCATTTATCTATCCGTGTGTGCGTTTCCGTGTGCCATTCTTTGCTATTGGTCTACTTGTTTCACTTGCGAATTTGTGAATCTTTTTCAACATTATTGACTCTTGCTAACATTTTGCATCAAATTTTTGTGCCACTGTCCTCACCGAGCTCTACCATAAGCTTTTACTTGTAGGTGTAAGTGAACAAGTCCGGTACCAATTCCACTATTCTTTCATCTCACATTGAGTGAAACGAGATACATCCTCAACTTTGGGAAAAGGTAACTTGGTATTGTTTATCTCATTTCCTACTCACCTCTACTCGAGTCTTGTGATGGATAGGCAAGGCATTTCACTTTCGGTCTACAACAACAACGACGAGTTCGATGCCATGAACAACAACTACGACGCCAAGATGGACAAGTGCATGGAGGAGATCAAGGCCCTCATCAAGTCCTACAAGCGATCTTCCTCATCTTCGAGAAGACGCTCAAGAGCACATCCTTCCGAGCTACCACCTCCGGCAAGATCACATCGGCATCGACACCATCACCAACAAGAACGTGAAGGTCAAGAGCTCTACATCAACAACCGCTCAATGACTTCACCATCCCCCTTGGCATCTTCGCCAAGCGACTTCAAGGCATCTTCGCCTACGGACATACGGCATCTTCGCCAACAAGAACCCCAAGACTATGCTCAAGAGAAGCTCCCCAAGCTCAAGTCCGCGACTTCCACGAGCTACTACGACCTCGACATCGACCACGCGATTCCTTTCTATGGGACTCAAGAACCCGAGGAGTACCTCGAGTGGGAGCATTTGATGGACGACTACCTCAAGCTACATCAAGTTCCTCCCAAAGATCAAGTGAAGTGCGCCACAAGAAACTTCCACGACTACGCATTGGCATGGTGGCTTCACACACCTTCGGAGTACTACGACATGAGTTGGCCCAAGACGAAGAAAGCTTTGCGGCGAGAGTTTGTGCCTCCAACCTACACGGAACAACTTCGACGCCAATTGGAGAACACCACCCAAGGATCCAAGTCCATCGACAAGTACTTCAAGGAGATCATGATTGCCTTGCGACGAGCCGGCGTGGACGACCCCATGTCAATGAAGTTCCACTTCATGATGGGATTGCACAACGACATCTCCAAGACCATCTTCTTCGAGAACTACAAGTCCATCGACGACTACTACATTGGTGCTCTCAAGGCGGAACAAGAACTCATGAAGGCCAAGGCTTCTCCACCCCAAGCACACTTCGCGGCGACCAAGCTCTACGACAAGCATGAGGCTAGTACCACCACGATGTCCAAGGCCGACAAGCTCCAAGATGATGCTCCCAAGTGCGACTTCACCGCCATCCCTCTTTGTGGCATTGATGATGCCGAGTGTACTTCGACTCTTTTTCAAGACGGTGCGGCGACGAGTTCGACTACGGAGACCTTCAAGGACCAAGCTTTGGAGGCGAGTGACAAGGTGGCGAGCAAGGATGATGCTTCCATCTTAGGAGGCGAGAGTGATGATGTGCCATGTTCGGCCTTCATCCACGACGAGAGTGATGTTGAGCCATCTTCGGCCTTCATCCACGACGAGAGTGATGATGTGCCATCTACGGCCTTCATCCACAGCGACCACGACGAGATGGTTGAGCATGGGACTTTCCCTTCGACCACGGCGATGTATGATGACTTGAGTGACTTGTGCCACCATATTGAGAGTGAGAGTGACTTCACCACTAGCCCCATATATGATGAGTTGCCACAATTCCCATGTGAGGAGAGCCACAACCCCCACCACTTGAGTGAGATGAGTGACTCCACCATACGTGAGTTTGAGTGCACCTATTTTGAGGGAGTGAGTGAACCACCACATAGAGAGAGTGAGATAGTTGATAGGTCTCGTGAGGCCATTTGCATTTTTAACAACTTGACCTCTACCTCTATTGTGTCTTCTCGTTTGGTGCTAGGTCCCATTTATGATGACACGCCGATCCTCGACGACTTCGTCCTCCCTTTGAACAAGACGATGGCCATGGTGGATTATGATGCACCCCCCACATGGTTCCATCAAGATGATGATATTGACCACCATTTGGTCTTTCCCACCTCACCTACACCACTTGAGTGGAATGACAGAGGTAACAAAGGTGAAGGTGATGCTCTAGTCCCACTAGCGGACATTCTTGACATTGATTGCTTGCATGATGTTGATCCACCTATTGCCATGCTTCATGCTAGTATGATTTCCCCATGTGATGATTTGCCCATTTGTGATGAATATGATGATTCTCATGTGGAGTTTATTAGTAGTGATGCCATGTTACATAGGATTTCTTGTGACAATTCTTTAGGTCACATCATGTTTGATAATCCGCTTGACTTGTCATATGCTATGCATGAGATCCACCATATGTATTATTTGCAATCTCTTCATAGTGACTATGCATATGCCATTAAAATAAACCCAATTTGCACATATGGCATAGATGACAAGCCCATGGTTATTGGCATTTGTTTTTCTTGGGATGATATTGATATGCTCCCTTTGCATCATTTATCTCATATGCCATGCCATGACCACCTAGCTTCGGATATGCATTGTTTTGGATGTTGTCCATTTTCTCCATGTGATGTTTCCGATATTGCTCATGAGGAGACCCCCATAGTTTCCTCATACATGTTAGGGGAATTTGATCCATCCCATTCATTGCATGATCCCCATACTTGTGTGCACCATATGCTACCCACGAATAAACATACTATTGATGTTCCATATACTTGCATTCTCAATTTGTGTCCCCATTGTGTCATACACAATAACTATTCTTTCATGATGGATGACATGTTCTTATACCATGCATCAAATTTCTTTGAGCGATGCTTATCTTGTGCTAACTCACACGTGCACATACACATCATGATGGATGATGTGTACATTTACCACGCGCACAATTTCTTTGGTTTGTGTCTCTTTTGTGTAGGTACCCATGAATACTTGTCAACCTCGCAATCCCACGAGTTGACAAAACGAGCTCTTGAGAGCAATGACGATTTGGGATCCCGTGGACTATCCTTACCACCGTTCCCTTCACGCAAGGACTACACGCAACTCCTCTACTTGGCTCTCACACGGCTATGGGCCATTTACCACTTCTCACATTATGCTCATTTTACCGTGTTCACTTTGCATGCTATGCTTGCTTCTATGCCTTTGCCATGCAATTGTGACCCTTGTTTGCATCTACCCATGATTCTCCATTATGATATTCCTATGTGTATTTGCATGCTTGGTGGAGATCCTTGTTGCTTTTGCCATGTTTATCATGTGCCCCATTCTATTGATGCTTGTTGTGCTGGGAGAGTCATGATGACCCATTGCTATTCACATATGGCCTCTCGCCAATACATTCATGATATTGTACTCATATCTTGCTTTCATGCTTGTGCTATGACTTGTGAATTATTCATGCCCACTATTTGCACCAATGACATGTTTGCCATGATTCCTCCTAGTATGTTGCATCTTCGCACTACTAGCTTGCTTGATTTGATAGCTATGAATGCTCGGTATGTTGCATCACCCATGTTCCACTACTTGCTTTCTTGGGTTGATGACATATATGTTCATGCTTCTCACATGATATATCTTGATCATTGTCTCTTGTGTTATAAGTGCTCATCTCATGCGGTTGATGACAACCATATATATGCTTTGCACATGATTCATATTGCTTCGTGTCATATAGCTCCGTGTGTTGCCTCTCTCATGCTAGATTTGCCATGTATTGAGTGCAACAATGCTTATAGTCTTGCTCTTAAGATTGCCCCCATAGCATTCTTACATATGTTTGGAGATGTTGACATATTCCTTGTGAAGCATGCTTGTCTTACCTCTTTGCACCATATACCTAGTGCCTTGAATATCGCCATTGTCGCATCATATTATTCATGCACTTGTGCTTCTAATGGTTATGTGCAAAAGATGAGAACCATCATGATGGATGATGTGTTTGTCTACCATGTGCATACGTTCTTTGTTTTGTTTTGTGCATGTGTAGAATACTTGGACTTTGTGTCGACTTCCACTTCACGTGAGTTGACCATTCGAGCTCTTGAGAGAGAGTCTCATACATTCTACCACGATTCGCTTCTACACCGTATTTGCTTCCACTTTGGCATTGTGAAGAATGCACAAGGACACACTTTCAAGGTGACATCCTTCTTGAGCTTGGATATTGTGGATCATACTTCATGTGTTGCTTGCACCATTTGCACGCATGTTAGAGATATTGCTTTCTACCATGATTGCCACATTTCCATGCTTCATGACATATATACCTTGTGCGTTGCATCCAATTCTTGGACTACTTGCTACTATCATATGGTTGGTTGCACCAATATCATTTCTTCACATATGCCATGTCCCTTTGATTGTCACATACTTGACTTGATTGCCTCACACATGATGAACAATTGCTCTTTCTATTGTGTTGAGTGCCACACTATATTCACTACACCCTATGCACATTATGCTTGGACTGTCTTGCACTTGACCCGTGTGTTTAGACACTTCATTTTATTTGGTGTTGTGAATACTTCCTATGCCTACCATAGACCTTTCATTGAGCAATTTGTAAATGCTTGCTATGACCTCGAGGTAGATGCTTGTTCACTTATCACATATATTTGCATCTTGACCTCCCATTTACATGCTAGTTCCCATGATGTACTTGAGTGTGCTCAATTTATATGTCCAAATGTCATGACACACTTCCTTGTCAAACCATATGCTATGCTTGATGACAACACTTGTTGGGTGAATCACCTCTTGAATGCTTGGTTTTGCTCTTACGACAACCACATTTGTTTTTCCAAGTGCTTGTTATCTTTGCTACTTTTGAAGGAATTACAAGATGGTGCGACATTGGAGAGTGCCCATTTGGAACTTCAAGATGACACGAACGTGGTGATCGACCACTTCTACACGGCAACGCCATCTCTTTCCCATGGTGATTTGGTTTTCGATCCGAGGTTGGATCTTTCCCAAGGGGGAGGGTATGATGCGGAGCATCCTACGGACATCACCATGTCAAGAGCACATTTGGAAAGTGACACGTGCGACATCTACTTCACACACACTAAGGTGAATCATCTCCTTTACATGTGCTCACTTGACCCCTTCGAGGATGGCATACTACTTGACACTTCTCCCGTGTGCATGCATAGGTATTGTCGGAACTTCACGGACGATGAGGAGGAGTGCAAGCGCCAAGGAACGACTACACCATCCGCGAGGGAAGCGTGGAAGAGAAGACGGAAGAAAGGAAGAAGAAGAATGGAGCAAGACTGGAGTTGCCCGGATCATCCGGACACCCAGCCAGACGATCCGGACCGAGCCCGGATGATCCGGACGACCTCCCGGACGATCCGGCTAACGTGCCCGAAGACAACAGAACCTGCTCGACGAAGCCGGATCATCCGGACGGTTGCCCGGATCATCCGGACCCCCGACACCCGGATCATCCGGGCCACCATCCGGATCATCCGGACCCCGCCTGCGTGCGTGACTTGGGCCGAAGCCCGTGTACCCCTTCGCCCCTCACTTTCCCCTCCACCCCTTGGGTTATAAATAGACCTCCTCCACCTCCTTTCTAGGGTTAGCAAAGTGATAGCTCATTCTTAGGTGAGCTTTGCTCCTACCTATCTCTACTCTTGAGAGAGAGAGACCACTACTCCATTGGAGGCCAAGACCTCCATCTAGGAGAAGATCCCGCGGGATATCATCAAGACCCCCTTGTGGGAAGATCCATCTAGGATATCATCAAGACCTCCTCTTGGAGATGAACCTTACCTTGTATCTTTCCCTTTGTTGTTCATGTATCTTGTGATCTTGTGTGTTTGATTGTCTAGTGGATGTGTGATTTGGACTTGTTCTTAAGTGTTTCCCCTTGTGATTTCTCCCCGTTCTTCCCCGTGTTCATCGTGTTCTTCGAGGGATCCCACTCCAAACGTGAAAGATCGTTGCTATAGGGTTCCACCCTACATCAAAAGGTTTGGAAGAAAACATGCTCCTAATGTTGAACCAGTTGAACTTTTTGTGCAGTTCCACTAAAATCGAGCATCCCTGTTTGCATAGATATTGAAAGTGTGTTACGGTAAAAATGACACTAGTTGAAGCATAGACTCACAAATATAAGCATTCCAATTTCTTAATGAAAAAGGTAGCAAGACTGTTTCTAGCCACCTGTTTGAAGGAATAAATAAGGCAATAGCGGCTGATGTCAGAAAGGCATATATAGTTCTTTTTGAAAGAATGATCGACTCCTCACCTTTCCTCTTCTTTTAAGCATATTTTGTGCAGTTCAACTAAAATAAAATGCCATCACCACCTTGACAATTCAGTGACACTGTACAAAAGGAAATGACTTAACATTGCATCATGATGTCAGGTATGTAGTCGACAGGCATTAGAGACAAACATACAGACCTCCTCCGATAACATAATGAACATTAATTTTAACAAAGGTGTTACTAGCTTTACCAAGATAATTTGAGTGAACTCTACACCCTCTGTTCCTTAATATAAGACGTTTTAACGGTTCAATTTAAAGTACCCAAACGTCTAGTATTTAGAAAACAGGTAGTAGTTTTCTTGAGCACATATCTAGGAAAGCTTGCCACACTTTATTTATGTCCATATGCTAATGCAACACCATTCAAATACTACAAATATACACTAATCAAGTGGCTAGTGCAACAATAGAGTAGTTAGTTTATTACAGGGTACAGTACAATGGTTTTACTGAATAGATTTCAATAAACTCTAGCACTGGAAGATTTCTATAAGAATTAACGATACAAAATGTAAAAAAATTGCTATCCCAATCTTGATAATCGGTAAAACTTAAAAACTTGATCGAAAGAATCAGGAGAACAGTCAGCATTGGTATACTAGTTGTGCATGAGCATTACACCAAATACGAAAGTCTGAAGGTAACTAGCATTATTAACTAATGACAGTATAAAAAAATTGCAAACCATGTACCTCCAAGGTAAATATCATTTCGAACTCGTGGGGACCTAAAAAATTGCTATCCCAATCTTGATAATCGATCAAACATAAAAACCTGATCGAACGAATCAAGAGAACAGCCGGAGGAGGAGGTGCCCACTCTTGACCTTTCCTCTTGTCTTCATAATTTTTTGTGCAGTTTAACCAAAATAAAATGACATCAGCGCCTTGGCATTTTGGTGACATTGTACAAAAAAAATTAACTTATCTCATGAAAGTGAGGTATGTAATCTATAAGCATTAATAGTGCAAAAATCTGAAGGTAGTAACAAGTTTCATCGTTGGTATACTGGCTGTGCAACAGCATTAGATTGCCTTAGCTGAAAAATCTTTAATACATCCACAATCAACAGCTAACCCTAAAATAATCCAGTGACATTAAATGGCATTGCTTAAATTTATCGGTGGCATTAGACTGAGAGCGGCATTAGTTAAATGTGGCATCACTTTAGCAGTAGCATTGCTTGACTTGACTGCTGGCGTTATACTAACAGCAAAAAAGTGGCAATAAGAGCATTGGAGGCCCATTCGGATAGTGGGCTGCTACGTCTTGAGCTTGCGTTGGTTTTCCTCGAAGAGGAGAGGGTGATGCAGCAATAGTAGCGTAAGTATTTCCCTCAGTTTTTGAGAAACAAGGTATCAATCCAGTAGGAGGCTCCTCAAAAGCCCCACACACCTACACAAACAAACTGAGAACTCGCAACCAACGCAATAAAGGGGTTGCCAATCCCTTCACGGCCACTTGCGAAAGTGAGATCTAATAAAGATAGTAAGATAAGATAAATATATTTTTGGTATTTTATAATATAGATGCAAAAAGTAAAGATGCAAATAAAAGTAGATTGAAAGCAAATATGATAAGAGATAGACCTGGGGGCCATAGGTTTCACTAGAGGCTTCTCCTCTCAAGATAGCATAAGTATTACGGTGGGTGAACGAATTACTGTCGAGCAATTGATAGAAGAGCGCATAGTTATGAGATTATCTAGGCATGATCATGTATATAGGCATCACGTCCATAACAAGTAGACCGACTCCTGCCTGCATCTACTACTATTACTCCACACATCGACTGACTCCTGCCTGCATCTAGAGTATTAAGTTCATAAGAACAGAGTAATGCATTAAGCAAGATGACATGATGTAGAGGGATAAACTCAAGCAATATGATATAACCCCATCTTGTTATCCTCGATGGCAACAATACAATACGTGCCTTGCAACCCTTTCTGTCACTGTGTAAGGACACCGCAAGATTGAACCCAAAGCTAAGCACTTCTCTCATGGCAAGAAAGATCAATCTAGTAGGCCAAACCAAACTGATAATTCGAAGATACTTGCAAAGATAACTCAATCATACATAAAAGAATTCAGAGAAGATTCAAATATTATTCATAGATAAACTTGATCATAAACCCACAATTCATCGGATCTCGACAAACACACCGCAAAAAGAGTTTACATCGAATAGATCTCCACAAGAGAGGGGGAGAACATTGTATTGAGATCCAAAAAGAGAGAAGAAGCCATCTAGCTAATAACTATGGACCCGTAGGTCTGTGGTAAACTACTCACAACTCATCGGAGGGGCAAGGATGTTGATGTAGAAGCCCTCCATGGTCGATTCCCCCTCCGGCAGAGTGCCGGCGAAGGCTCCAAGATGGGATCTCGCGGATACAGAAGGTTACGGTGGTGGAAATTGTGTTTCATGGTGCTCCTGGATGTTTTCGAGGTACGTAGGTATATATAGGAGTAAGAAGTACGTCGGTGGCCGCCCGAGGGGCCCACGAGAAAGGGGGCGCGCCCTACAAGGGGGGCGGCCTCCTATCTCGTGGGAGCCTTGGCTGCTTCTTGACTTGCACTCCAAGTCCTCTGGATCACGTTCGTTCCAAAAATCACGCTCCCGAAGGTTTCATTCCGTTTGGACTCCGTTTGATATTCCTTTTCTTCGAAATACTGAAATAGGCAAAAAAACAGCAATATGGGCTGGGCCTCCGGTTAGTAGGTTAGTCCCAAAAATGATATAAATGTGTAAAATAAAGCCCATAAACATCCAAAAGGGGTAATATAATAGCATGGAACAATCAAAAATTATAGATACGTTGGAGACGTATTATGGGCGCACCAGTACGATGTACCTCCACGGACGCAGAGTGTTGAGGGAGGTATGGTTGCCCAGAGCAACAAATATCCAGGCAACATATGTGGATTATGTCCCATTTTTGTTCTCTTTAGCCACCTCTTTCCTATGTGAGGACAACAAACTGATCGACCTAGTCATTCTCTATTGCGTTGTCATGCCTTTCTACCCTTCTTCAACCAAGAGACACGAGACTCGTTCCTTAGCTACTGATTTTCCCCTTTTCAACCTAGATGCGGGTTCGATGCCTACTCTCCTGGACAATACAGTCTCCCTTCCTTTCCTTATTCAACCCATACATGGATTAGTCTGCATGAAGTAGGGTTTCCTTTACTAGTGCAAATTATGGTTTTCGTCTGCGTGGCCAGCAGAGCAGAGGGTAGCAAATTGGGAAGACGGTGGAGTGGAAAAAGATCCACATGCAACGACGTGGCAGATGGGGCAATAGAACAAGGGTATGGTTCGAAAAGAGGTAGCATACCTGAGGGTCGGCGGGAAGTGGCTTCGCTCGTGGTCGTCGTCCTCTGCACACACTATGACAGTGAGCTTGGGGACGGAGGCCATCCCGCGCAGGCGCTAGGTCTGAGAGGACGGCCTTGTCATCAGCGCGTGACCTCGCTCGTCGACGACGAGTGCGTCAATGATGCACGTCCTTTTCTTCCCCGGCGGATCTGTGACCACCGGTGAGGAGGGAGAGAGAGGCCGTCTTTTTTAGATCTGAAGAGAGGGTGATAGTGTGAGAAGCAAGTGGGCAGCCCTTAGCAAGAAAGCGCTGAAGCTCCAGCCTATATATCTTTTTTATACTACTAGTACTGGAGGTGGGGTAGTGGTAGAGTAGTTTATATTTTCTCTGCGTACAGTACCAGTTAGTCGTGCTTCAAAACTGAACGGCACGCCATTAAAAAAATAAAGGTCAATAACGAATGCGGTACCTTGGGCCAACGCGGCCAGATCGCATTTTGCACGAGAAATTACACACCATGGTTCGTTGACATGTGGTCCCGTTCCACCATATCAGTGAGATGACGGCGAGTCCTTTTCTACTAGTATCTCCAAACGGACGTGTAGGCCAGGGCGCCTCTTTGTGAACCATGGCAAACTGGCAACCGTCCACCGACTCTTCGCCTTTCCCTCTCGATTTGGAACTGGTGTCGCACGCTCTTCCTCTCCCTCCTCCATTTGCCTTCAGCCCTTCACCCTTCCTTCTGCCATTGTTTGATCGTCTTCTCCATGGACGGAACAGGCCGGAAACGACCCCATTATTCTTGCCCTGATCTGAAAGATGACGTGGTGGAGGAACTCATTGATCGGTGCGACGTCATCACCTCGGCTAGCATGGCAGGTTCGTTCAAGACCATTCTCGACTCAACTAATAACATCATTACAAGGAACCCAAGAGTCAAGGAGCGGTTTGATCTCCCCTATCTTCTTGGCCATGACCCTGATGACTGGCGCAGGGACGACGGAGGCCTCGCCTTGTGCAAGTTGATGCCGCTTTATAATGATACGTATGATGTTAAGATGCATCGCTTGAGGGTAAGGCTTGGGCAGGCGCAAATGGAGATTGGGTTGTTTACATTGGGTCCAACTGCGAGTGGAACTTGTGAATGTGTACACTCGTCACCGGGTTCCACTTCCAAAAATCTCAGCAGACTGCCGAGAGGTTGAGCACACCGGTATTGTACGCACGTTCAAATACGATGATGGTGACTGTCTTCTATGGAAGATAGCAATTTGTCGAGTTCCCAACCGCTCTTGGAATTACAAGAACTATGAAGTTGTTGCTATCTTCGACAAGCTTCTTGCCGTCCTTCGTGGTTCGACTGGATGGATATTGCTCAAAAAATAGTTTCTGTACATGGATGAGTACTATGATGCAATTCAATACGAGGGCCTTGTGTTTGCTTCCACCACTCATGGCACTATTTTTGCATGGGATCCTCGTGGTTTCGGTACGTTTGTCTTCCACTATAATTATAATTGTTTCATCCACATGCATGCAGGTTAGCAAGTTTCCCTTTGCTAATTAACCTTCTTCTTGTGTTTCCAAGGTCCTGTGAACGTTCAGCCACCTATACTTGAAAAAATTTATAACCAAGGGGGAGATGACGATGGTGATGATTACGAGTATGAGGACGAGCAGCGCCCATATACTCTGTGGCGCCTGGCAACTAATTCCGATGGATCACCTCTTCTTGTGTGTATACAGCCCACTGATGATGTTACTACTAAGGAAGCAGGTGTAGTATCCCATGGTCGCACTCTCCGGACCTATTCCAACACCCGTTGCATGGTATTCGGGATGGATATTAGTGTGCTAGCTCCAACACCTTCTCCCTGGTACAAAATTGATAGTCTTGGAGAAAACTCGCTCTTCCTTGGACAAAACTATCCAATGATGGTGAAAGGCAATCCAACTGCTATTGACACAACATTACTACCATTTATGAGAAGCAAATGTGTCTATACCTCGGACATTTGGGTGGTTCCCTACCCTGGTACTGATATATTAGGCCGCTTCAGCCTGGATGATCAGTCTTGCGTTGGTCTCGAGATTGACAATGGATGGCCCGTCCCAGAGAATCACTTGTGGTTCAAAGCAAGCATTTCCAATGCCGAGGATTGGTTGAGTTGAAGTTCATTTCATTGCTTGTTATTTTATGTGTGATGAAAACTTTAGTATTTATAATGTATCCTCGTTGTCGATGTGGGTTGATGACCTGTTGTATGTAATAAAATGATATGCCTGTGATAAACTTACTAAATTTATGAATGGCTTTCGAGTCGCTTCTCTGAGTGAGTGGTGCAACGAGGCAAAAAAATATTTTCCGAATACATAATTGTACGTGCATTGCAACAGGTTATCGGATGAGGCCAATCAACAATAGTAGTATACTATTTGTACTAGCTTCACATGCTTCGCGCGTCGGACGGGTGTTTTTACTGTAGCCATATGTTAATGTGTTCATTGTACGTAACTAGCACCTCGAATCCTCGATACTGCTAGTAGGAGTACAATATAAGTAGTATGAGTAGTAGGGTGGCATGGGCCAGAACAAGCATTCACGTCCAGGAGTACGGCACACGCCACCAGCACGACATCCATCTAACACCATATATCTTGGAGTCCGTGCTAGAGCAATCTCTTCAACCTCGTCGTTTCTCTAACTTTAGCCATCACGCGGCGGGTGAGGTGGGGGTTTGCCGATAGTTGGTTTCCTCAACTATGGTCCCACTTGTAAGGCCAACTCCAATGCACGAACTCCAATGATAATTTTGAATAGAAAAGTAAGACCAAAGAAAACAAGAACCACAAGAATACATTTTAGAAGATATCCAACTTCCATAACTGCTCCTGTAAGTTGGATTAGTGCCTTCTCGATGCATTCATTGTTGATCTGCGGAGGCTCGATCTTGCGTGCTTCTTTCTTCTTCGAGTGTAAAGAAGTAGACGTTGCTTCCTCACATCTAGTCTCATGTCTGGCCTCTATTCTAGTAGGAGTATCAACAAGTGCACTAGTCTCATCTCTAGCCTCTATGCTAGCTAGAAGTGCTAGAACATCTACTAAATTGTGCACTATCAATATATCAATGTACTCTTCTTCCCAATACCAAAACTTGCATCCATTCTATTACACAATAAATTTGTTAAGTTAGCACAACTAGTCTAATCCGAGAGCACAACCGAAGATTTGGTCGGGTTCTTCCTCCTTTTGCCGACACGTGGGACATCCAGCATCCAGGTCGTGTCATGCAAGAAAATAGAGTGGTAGTTGAAGCCACATGATGTGCATCTTGGGTTAAACTGTAAATAGAATCTTACTACTCTTGAGTAACTCCAAAAGCGACCACCGAAGATCTTTATTGGATTTGTTTTTCATCACCAGCACATCGAGGTGAAAGATGTGCAGGTTCAGTGGGTCCTCTTGTGTTTTCACTGACATGTGGGACCGCATATGAGCAAAAAGACGATGGGATCCGCGCGTCCGTGATACGTCCATTTTGCATCATGCTTTTATATCAATATTTATTGCATTATGGGCTGTTATTACACATTATATCTCAATACTTATGGCTATTCTCTCTTATTTTACAAGGTTTACCATGAAGAGGGGGAATGTCGGCATCTGGAATTCTGGCTGGAAAAGGAGCAAACATTGGAAACCTATTCTACACTGCTCCAAAAATCCTGAAACTCCACGAAACTTATTTTTGGAATTAATAAGAATTATTGAGGGGAAGAAACACCTCAGGGGGCCCACACCCTGGCCAGGAGGGTGGGGGCGCGCCCCCTATCTCCTGGGCCCCTGGTGGCCCTCCGGTGTCCATCTTCTACTATATGAGGGCTTTTACCGTGGAAAAATCGTGGGCAAGCTTATGGGACGAAACTCCGCCGCCACGAGGCGGAACCTTGGCGGAACCAATCTAGAGCTCCGGCAGAGCTGTTCTGCTGGGGACACTTCCCTCCGGGAGGGGGAAATCATCACCATCGTCATCACCAGCGATCCTCTCATCGGCAGGGGGTCAACCTCCATCAACATCTTCACCAGCACCATCTCCTCTCTAAACCCTAGTTCATCTCTTGTATCCAATCTTGTATCCAAACCACAAATTGGTACATGTGGGTTGCTAGTAGTGTTGATTACTCCTTGTAGTTGATGCTAATTGGTTTACTTGGTGGAAGATCATATGTTCAGATCCTTTATGCATATTATTACTCCTCTGATTTGAACATGAATATGCTTTGTGAGTAGTTACGTTTGCTCCTGAGGACATGGGTGAAGTCTTGCTATTAGTAGTCATGTGAATTTGGTATTCGTTCGATATTTTGATGAGATGTATGTTGTCTTTTCTCTAGTGGTGTTATGTGAACGTCGAATACATGACACTTCACCATTATTTGGGCCTAGAGGAAGGCATTGGGAAGTAATAAGTAGATGATGGGTTGCTAGAGTGACAGAAGCTTAAACCCTAGTTTATGCGTTGCTTCGTTAGGGGCTAATTTGGATCCATATGTTTAATGTTGTGGTTAGGGTTAACTTAATACTTCTTTTGTAGTTGCGGACGCTTGCAATAGGGGTTAATCATAAGTGGTATGCTTGTCCAAGTAAGGGCAGTACCCAAGCACCGGTCCACCCACATATCTAATTATCAAAGTACCGAACGTGAATCATATGAATGTGATGAAAACTAGCTTGACGATAATTCCCATGTGTCCTCGGGAGCTCTTTTCTCATTATAAGAAATTGTCCAGGCTTATCCTTTGCTACAAAAGGATTCGGCCACCTTGCTGCACTTTATTTACTTTCATTGTTTGTTACTCGTTACAATTTATCTTATCACAAAACTATCTATTATCCACAATTTCAGTGCTTGCAGAGAAAACCTTACTGAAAACCGCTTATCATTTCCTTCTGCTCCTTGTTGGGTTTGACACTCTTACTTATCGAAAGGAGTACGATAGATCCCCTACACTTTTGGGTCATCAGTCCGCTGGCTGGCTGAGAAGAGAGATAGAGGAGGGATGAACACAGACTCCAGGAAATTTCTGCAACGTACCTCGATATAGGCTCGATATAGTGGGGTGGCATGGGCCATAACTAGCATTCACGTCTAGCAGTACGGCACACGCCACCCACACGAGTCCCATCCGACACCAATTTTCTTGGAATCCGTGCTATAGCCATCTCTTCTCCCTCCTATTTTATTAGCCATCGCACGGTGGGTGGGGTGGGGGTTTGCCGATAGTCGGTTTGCTCAACTGCGGTCCCACTTCTAAGTGAAAATGCAACACTGCACGCATTCCCCCTTGAGCGGCGTGCCGGACCAACTGTGTGGGGGTGCAACGCGAACACGACAGGCTTTTCCTTTTGAACTCGTAACTTGTAAAATTTGGTTCTGCTCCATGGCGCGACCGATAGATAGAAAATAACAATTTTGCCTAGAGTAATGAGAAGTTTGGTTCTGGCGCCGTTCATGCATGGAGTACGTATGAAAATTATGAAGTTGATGCGAAAGGTAAGATAATTACTAGTAGTACCATATACTACTACATGGATTTGACGGAAAGATAAAAATACATACGAATCCATCAACGACATCCTCATGCCCTAGTGTGCCAGGTCACCAACCGACGTGTGAGGAGCAGCGGCATTGGCGGCGAGCTCAACGTGCTTCTGAACAATGTTGTCCAAGGTTGCCCTGCGGTCCAAGAAGGCCAGTGTCCTATTGTCCTCCTCTTGCATGTAGTAGTCCTTGTGGATGATTTGCGCGTAGATGTGGGTGATTATGTCGATGGTGTCTTGCTGCGCCAGGCGCTGCGCGGCGAGTGCGACCTCAAGGTGGACATTCTCCGGCGCAACGGCGGGCGGTCGCAGGGCCACCAGTGCGTCGAAGAGGTTGTCACCATAGCGCGTCGGCTGGAGGCGTACGTCAAAGTCGTCCGTGAGCTTCTTGACGATGGTGAACTTGTCGAGGAAACCGACGAGGACCTCGTCAAACAAGGAGACGAAGTTGTCGTCCAAGCGGCCCCTCGCCCTGGCGGCCTCAAGCAATACCTGGAGACATTCCTTGGTGCCGGGCCGCAGGCCGGCATCGTGGACCATCCGTCACAGCTGGCTGATGCTCGCGCTCATCGCCTCCATGGGTCTAGCTTAGCTTCTAGTCAACTGATCTTGCGATTTGAGTGATCACTCTTGCCCTTGGTTAGCGTGCGTAGGTGCGTAGGATTTCATACTACTCCTCGGCCCTCTACTGCACCTGTCTTTGGCTGTATGATAGGTGGGCCAGCCACCCCTTGGGCCCATGTGTCATTCACCCAAAGGCAGTTGCAGTAAGTCAATGAAGCTGCGCCCCCCTCCGTGCCGGTGCAGTATAGTCATCTCACCGGACCTCTAGTTGGGGCCAAACCAGAGAAGTTTGATGTTTACTGGTTTATTGGTCCCCTTTGCATTTTGCGCCAAGTTTTGACCTATGATTTAACTAATAAAATGTTAATGCATGTAAACAAAAATGTTGTGTAAGTCACCTTACAAAAACCAAATAATCCCAAACACTTAGGCACGGTGCATTAACTCCCTCCACGTTTCTTATTTCGTGACATATCAACAAATGAGAGATGTGGGCCGTGCATGCTTTCAATGACTTGAGACTACCAAACATGACATGCAGTGTTTAGTTCATTGCATGTAATCCTATTAGTTAGCAGAAAGACATGAAGTTCTCTCGCCGATAGGAATAAAACAATACACCATGTATTTATTTACAAAGGGAGTAGTACATTTTTGTGACATGCATTACTAGATATTGCTAGTCAAATAATAAAATCTAGATGGACGTGGTAGTAATCCTAAATCCAGACGGTGGTGCTACTAGTACTAGTAGTAGTACTACCAATGTAGTAGGAGTACTAGCACAGTACTACCCGTTGGTCAAATTATTATGTGCTGCTCCTCACAATGAAGTGACAAGACCCTGCGCCGGAGATGACACCTAAGTATAGGTGCCGTGTTTGGCATACCATAGTCAGCCTCACCGTCTGCAGTCACTATCATCATGGCTGTAGAGCTAGCCTGCTTATAACTAGCCCTGTTCAACATAATTTCCCTTGCGTAGATGCCCGTGCATTGCACGGAACACCAAGATTGGGGGTGGACGGTGCCGGCAGCGACCATCGCGCCAGATTTTTCCACGGCCTTCTAGATGTGGTGGGGAGGAGATAAGGCTGATTGTGAGAGACAAGGAGTTGTTTGTAAATAGGGAACAAGTGCGGGCATCTTTTTGCAAAAATGGAGAAGTTTGGTTTGTATGCGTTAGATCTAGATCCGACGGCTATTGGTGAAAGATGGGAGGCACAACATCATCACCAACTCAGGACCTATTTGATTCGCAGGATTTTGAAAACGCAGGAATAGGACACGGCAATATTACAAGTTTCAATTTGATATTACAAATGTTAGGAGTAATGCTGCACCTAAGAAGAGGGAATTACTAGGAATGGTGGATGCAGCATTATCGTTACTTTAGGTGGATGCAGCATTATCGTACAAACTAAAATCCACCGCCCTGACAAGTCACTAATGGGCAAATAAGTTTTCGAGTCTCTGGCCACTTGATGTTTCAAAAACAAATTCAGCTTCTGCGGAGACTTTATCATTTAGGCTTAGACGCTTGCGGTGATTAGCACACCATTCGTTGTTGTGCCAGAGAACGCCAAACCTCGTTACCTTGAGCACACTTGCCTCTAGAACAAAGAACCTAGCCAATTTAATCTCAGATGTGCTGCCTCGGTAGTCGATCAAATCAATTTCTGTAAGATGGAGATCAAGGCATTCGATGAGATTGTTATAGTGCAGCACATTTTTCACTTTCGGGTCTTTTTTTATCTGCAAAAGAAGAGAACATATTAGAGAAGCTGGCTGTGTAAGATTGTCGTGTCATCAAGAGGTACCAATATCATTCGCTCTTACGATAGGGTTGGCTGGCTAGTGATATTTTTTTCACTCTCTCTCTCTCTCTTTCTCTCTCTCTTTCTGTTTCCTCTCATTTAACTAGGAGCATGTGAAGAGCTTGGGCATTTGTTGCCTTCCACTATGTGGCCGATACCATATTTCGCCAAAGTATGCCACATAATATGCATCGATGTCAAATTAAAAGATTTTGGCACCTCTCTCGCGATGTGAGAGAGTTGGCACCGCTGTGCACACGGACCCACATGTATAAACAAATCAATCAAACCAACTACACCAACCTCTCACTCTCCCAAACAAGTGTTTTTTTATTGCCTCAGTCCTCTCTCTCCCACGTAGTGTTTTTTCACTGCATGAGTTAATTTGGAACCGGAGCAAAGTAGGTGATCCAGATTGGCGCACCAGGTGAGCAATGGAGGGGCATCGATGCAAAATGCATCACAAGTGAATTTGGCATGTGTTTTGGCCTACATAGCCAACTTTTGTACTCCCTCCGTCCCAAAATTCTTGGCTTAAATTTGTCTAAATACGGATGTATCTAGTTACATTTTAGTGTTAGATACATCCTTATCTAAACAAATGTAAGACAAGAATTTTAGGACGGAGGAAATACTACCTCGTATTTAGTATAAAATTTTGACCATAGATTTACCTAAGAAAATGCCAATGCATGTCACTAAAAATTACACCATTTGAAATTATGTTCAAATACGAATCCAATGATATAGTTCTTAGTGACATGATTAACATTTTGTCAGTTAAATCTATGGTCAAATTTTGATACTACAAAATTGGAAGAGTAAACCAGGACGGAGGTAGTACTTGCTCTTAGGGTAACCATAGAGTTATTGGAGTAGTCTAAGTTACTTTCCACTATGACTAGCCTAGGCTACTATAGTAGTACAACATAAAAATGATGCAGGTGATCACGTGAGAAAAAATACTAAGAACATTTCTTTCGGTGCAGTGTGTAGATGCAGTTTTGAACACTACACTTGTCATCGTAATTTGGGAAAATTACGAAAAAATTGAGCTACGTTGTGATTACCATTTACTAATAGGAAAGAAGTTTCACCTCGATGAGTAGCTTCTCCGTGCATGGAAAGCATGTAAGGAATCCAACAACTTGATCCAGATTAGGGTCGATAGATTTTAGTGCCAAGATCTTCACTGTGCGCATGGACTGGGTCAAGCTTGTGGGAATCATTTTCTGGAAGACGGTCATAAATACATCAAGAAGAAATTTAAAAATGTGAATTTCAAGAAGACGAAGAAGAAGATGAGTGTTGTACTTGAACGGTTACGGATCCAATAAAGAGTTCAGAGAATTTGGCAGACGAGTACACCAACGTTGTCAATTTCGGCACGTCAATGACCCTAATTTTTGTTGGACCTTCTAGATCCGATACAAGCAATCTCTCAAGGAAAGGCGCATTCTCAATGACCATAACATGGACCAGCTGGAGTGATCTCTTCCCAATTGGTGTCTTCTTGCAGGGCCAGCAAGACACATAAATCCATTGGAGATTCATCGAGGCAATGTGGAGGCTAATGAACCCGTGGATCTACTCAAGACGAAGGTACTCGAGTGCAGTACAGCTGCGGAGCAGGTGCTCCATAGCCTTCTTCGAGATGACAACGTCGAAGAGGTCGAGCTGCTTGAGTTGAGGGAGAAGAAGGGCAGGCGCGACATTAATCTGGGGAAGATAGCAGGAGCTGAAGCTGGCGCGGCGCTGCGTTGGCGTGAGGCAGAGCGTGGACAACGGCAGAGAGCAACATCATCCAGCTTCAAAGCTGAGCTCCTCGAGCTGATCTAGGGCGGGGGATAGGAACCACTCGTCGAACTTGGGTTGGATCTTGCAGTTGGTACTGAACATGCGGATGTCAAGGCGTCTGGTTGGCCCAGGGTGCGATGAAAGGATCTTGGAGACTGCGGCCATGCGTTTGCAATCCCCGTCGCAGAGGCAGCTGTCGACGGTGAGGTTGAGGGGGACGCGGCGCCAGAGGGGGCGCCATCACCGGGAGAGCAGGGTGGTCCGCACGGCAGATTTGGTGGGTAGGAGGCCGATGAAGACGAGCAGCATTTCATCGGGGAGGCTGCTGATGAAGTCCAGGATCGCTAGATGCGGTTTTGGCTCGAGCCGCCTCCGCTTGTTGGCTGCCTCGCCGTCCATCTCAACCGGCGGCGACGTTTGTGTACACGTGTGCTGGTGTGTGTTGTGTGCTGGGTGTGCGCGAGTGCGTCCTTCTGTGCATGCCACCGCGCAGTGGTGAATTGTGCGCGAGTGCGTTCTTCACGCGCAAGAAGCGTGTCCTCAATGCACCCTCAATTTACTAGCGTGCGGGGTGCTACCCCGAGTGGTTTCAACTTTGTTTACTTCACCGCGTGTCAGATGGGCCTCTAGTTTACTTATTTTCACCCACTGCCACATGGGCCAGCACACGAAGATACAGAACACGAGCTGACAAGGCAGCATGTGGACTGGTTGACCGGTCAACTAAACAATATATGAAGCTATACGCTGACACAGTCAGCGTATAATCCGTCGGTATAGAGAGTTCGAGTGAGAGGGGAGGCCCGTGAGAGATAGCAGAGAGAGAGAAAGAGCTACTCCCTCCGTTTGATAATGTAGTTCCAACATTTTTTTTAAAGTCAAACTTTTGAAACTTTGACCAAGTTTATAAAGAAATTACTTATATCTACAATACCAAAGATAAATGATAGTGTGAAGTAAGTACATGTTGTGATGAAACTAATGATCGTTCCAGATGTAAATGTTTTTCTCCACATATACCTGGTCAAACTTTTCTAAGGTTTGACTTTTCAAAACATCCATATGCTTATGGATGTGACAGAGTCCGTAACTAGAGAAAGAGAGAGAGAGAGAGAGAGAGAGAGAGAGTGAGTGAGTGAAAAAGTGGGTGTGCGTGTGTGAAAGAGACACGGACAACACACGATAAAAGTAGAGAAAAAGTGTGCGTGTCTTATGCAAACATATCACACATGCATCTTCGACAACGGAGGCAAGGTGAGGAGATAGTGTGTGGTTGTTTGGAACCGAGAGAGCAAGACCCCTAGCACGTGGCCAACAGGGGTCTGACAAACAAGGGAGAGAGGTCAAGAGAGACGTACGGAGAAAATGAAGACATGGTAAGGAGAGAGTGTATGTTTGTCATAGAGAGATCCCATGGAGATCGTGATGCGACTACATGGGTGGGAGATCGAGTGACAAGGTGTGTGCGCGATAGAAGATGCCCCGAGAGATATCGATATAGATGTATGGGTGGAAGGAGACAATACGTGTGTTCCTGATGGCTAGTAAGAGATAATCATACTTAGGAGGGGGGAGTGCTTGGAGTGAGGGATTATGGTACTTAGGGGGGTGCGTGTCACATGGAGAGAGAACAAGGGCGGAGAGTGTTGGATGGGTCTATATGTATAGCGCGAGCGAGACATGTGTATGTGTGAACCAGGGAGATATAAGGTCAGTTTGGCTTGCGTCCTGAGCATCTTTTGACTGGCCTGGGGTTGTGGCTGGATTTCATGCACGCTTGTTTGGTTGCTACCCTGTGAAAAAGAAAGCCCGCCTGGCCTGGATTCCCTTGCACTTTAATTAGCCTGGCTGGACTCCAGACACTGTAAGTAGCCTGGCCCAGGCGACCGATTTCGAATGCCTGGTCGTGCCTGGTCATGCGGCCACGAGGCTAACAGCAACCTGGATGGATATTAGCATTAAATAATTGCTGTATGGATTGATTGATGGGACGTTGATGCTTTGCCTGGCCCAGGCATGAGCCAAACGCTTCAGCACCACACAAGACTGGCCAGGTAGAAATATTTTACATCTCACGTCCACACCAGGCAGTACTGGCCATCAAGGCATGCGGGTCAGGTCACAAACCAAACTGACCAATAAAGTTTGAGAGAGATTGAGGAGCCCCGATAAGGCTGAGTGGTGCGTCAGATAGCTGAGAGGGGGAAAGCGATATTCCATCCGCTCGATAATGCAGTGCATGTAAAATTTTTAGAAGTCAAACTTTGGAAACTTTGATCAGGTTTATGCAAATGTTATTTATATCTACAATACCAAAGAAACATCATACAAAACTACATCTCATGGTGAATCTAATGGTATATGTTTGTCGTTCTAGATGTAATTGTCTTTCTCCACGTACATGGTCAAACTTTGTGATGTTTGACTTTTCAATAAATCTATATGCTATGGACCGAGGAGAGTGCCTAAGTCGAGACAGATCAAGTGCATGTGAAGGAGAATGAGTAAGTGTGCAAAAAGAGTATGTGTGTGAAAGAGAAAGTGACAACAAATGATAAATTAGAGAGAGTGTGTGTTTTTTCGTTTCTTATGCGAACATATCACGCATGCATCTCCGAGATAGAAAAGTGAGGCAAGGAGATACACGAAGATATCTAGTGTGTGATTGTTTGCAACAGAGAGAGACACCCCTGTAGCACATGTCCAATAGAGGTCTTGCCAACAAGGAACAAAGGTCGAGAGGGACACATGGAGGACATGGACGCATGGGGAGGGAGAGAGGGTGTGTTTGTGATAGAGAGATCCCCTCGAGATTGTGAGGGGACTTTATGGGTGGGAGATCAAGGGAGGTGCGTGTGTGATAGAAAGATGCCCCGAGATAAATCGAGATAGACCATGCACATGTTTGTGATGGAGACTAAGATTAGCTAGTCATATACATATAGGGGGGACTGCGTGTGCCTACAATTAAGTGAGAGACCATCATACTTGGCTAGCTAGGCATGAGATTGTGTGTGTGTGCATGTGAGATGGAGAGAGAATGAGGGAGAGAGATAGAGTTTTAGATGGGCCTATCGAGTGCGAGTGAGATATGCATGTGTATGTGTGACCCAGGTGGATGGAGAGTTTGAGAGAGGGGGGAAGAGCTCCGAGATGACAGAGTGGTGCGTGAGAGAGTTACGGGAAACGAGTCAAGGAATTTGTGTGCGTACGATGAGTGCACCCAAGATATCTAGCTTGGACTAGCTAGAGTATCACACATAGTGTGCGAGAGAGACCTATAGATGGTGTATATATGCATGCGAACTAGAAAGACCCCCCCACACACACACAAAGAGAGAGAGAGAGAGAGAGAGAGAGAGAGAGAGAGAGAGAGATATGGAGAGAAAGGGAGAGGGACCAACAAGGTTTTTGTGTCGGTTGCGTGCGACAGAATTGAAGATTGTCACACACACACACACACACAGAGAGAGAGAGAGAGAGAAAGAGAACAGGAGTCCGGGAGAGGGGGAGGTCGCGTTTTATGCATCAAATACTGATATAAACCATGTTTCGATATAAACTTGCATTCAAATATTTAAATTGGAGAACATGTTGTCTGCAATCCACACATGAATGGATATATGCGTATATCAAACAAGTTCATTAATTTGACTTTCAACGTGTTCATGGAGTACTAGAATACTGTACAGCATGCTACTCGATTGAGGTGTTCAATTTTGGATTTAGTTCACTATTTTGACCTAGTGAACGAGCTATTTCATTGAATCGAGATATTTCATTTTGGGTTTGTTCGCGTTTTTGAGTGGGTCAACTATTTGTCATATAGTAAATTGCTTGCAACGAGAATGTAAAAACACATTACCCCCGAGCATCATCTCTCCATCTAAAAAATAAGTGGCAAGCTAATATTTCAAATTTTGATTCGAATCGACTTGGTAAGGTAGACATGGATGCTCGTTCTCCCAAAATTTGAATGAACTAGTAAACATCCTCTGCTCGGTGGAATTTGCCCGAGCAAATAAATGGGAGAGGCGAAATTACCATCCTATGTGGGACACGCATCAATTGGCCCGTTGTACATCGAGGGTAGGTTCGTAACTTCATCCAAGCGCGCCTTCTCCTCTGCCGAAATGACATGTGCTGAATAATTCATAAACCATGGTCGGCAAAACATGCTCTCCTCGCCCGAAATAGCTCGCGCCCACTATTTCAAAACACACTCTCCTCGCCCAAAATTGCTCGCGCCCACTATAGTTCAAAACACGCCCTCCTCTCCAGAAATCGCTCCTGCCCACTATTTGGGGAGAAGCAAAGTTACTCTACTATCCCCGACCCTCAGTACACAGACCCAAGCCGAGAAGCCTAAATGCAGGGGTAGAACTGTAACTCCCCTTCACATTTCAGACAAATGTGTCCGTAAGACATGGTTCCACTCCCCTCCCAAATGCCCCCCCCCCCCCCCCCGCCCCCCCCCCATTCCTACCTCGTGGGCGCCAAATCACCTTCTCCCCGGGAAGCTCCCTTCTCCCGAGCAGTGAAACCTCAGCCCATCCTCCATGGTGCCCCCACCGCACCAATTTCACAGCCACCCTCCTCCCTAATGCCGGAGTCGCTATCCATTTTCCGTCGTGCACTGGGCCGTGTGCCTCTTACTCCGTGCTGCTGGAGCTGCCTCGATGACGGCCGCGTGAACTGTACCGTAGCCGATTCACCCCCGCCATTGTTCACGGCGCCGAAGCGGATCCAACTTCGGATCCGTCCAGAGTCCCGGCGCTGCTTCCCCGTAGCCGTCGATCGTCGCGACATCACTGTTTCCCTGCCGCCGGTCGCCACCGCAACCGCGCCGGCCTCACCAACTCAGCAGCTGGACCTGCCTGCTTCACCATGCCGCCAGATAGGTCGCACCCTCATCTCAAATCACTTTATTTAGGCATCAGTTGTCTGAATTGTTATTCTGGGCCAATCGATTCCCAATGGGAAGCAACACCCCTCGAGGCGGCAGAGCTCCTAGGCTGCCGGTTGGCTGGTGTCTAATGTAAGGGTGCGGGGCCGCAAGTTCACCGCGGAAGCAGCGCTTAGATGGCTATCTTTTAGAGTTGCGTGGGTTGAAGGTACTGCCGCCGCCAGATCTTGATGATGGGGAGTCTTTGTGGATTGGCCCGGGGGTGGCACAACCACGGCAGTGCGGTGGGGCGGGGAGCAAGGTTTTGGCCGGGGCCACGGGCGGCAGAGGCAGGCTGCTCTGCCGTTGGTCGTTGGCTCTTTGGGGAAGATTCCGAACAGTGTCAGCCGGGAGGCACAAGACGGCCATCAAGCCATCCGGCGTAGATCGGACTGTACCAAAATAAAATAAAATCGTGTGACCCGAATTTAGTCTTCAGTCAACAGACGTGTGACCACTCTCGTACCTTGCTGTTGATCTCTTAGTGTATTTCTTCAGATCAAAGAGATATGTCGTTCCTAACATTATGCGTTATCTGCATCTTCAGACACACCGTCTTCCGACTCACCGCAGCTGCTCCAACAAGGGAAGCATACACCAGAAGGGAGCTATAGTCCCCACTCAACAGTTCCCTGCATCAAATGCGCGTGCCTGACATGGACAGCCACAACAACTGCAGGGCCATCGACAAGTCAGCACATGATGCTCACTCCTATGGATGGCAGCCAGATAGGTTGTACCCTCATCTTACTTGTGTGCAACATTTATGTCTTTGTTATTCATCTAAGCATGGAAAATAGATCATCACATTTCACGGTATATTCATGCTGATCTCTTACGGGTCTTGTTCAGGAGTTAACGCTGTTCCATAGTTTAGCTAAGATACTTGTTCTTTAGCTAACGTTGTTCCATAGTTATCATCCATCAGCCAATGCTATCCCACGGGCTGGTGATTATAGTATTATACCACTTCTAGTATTACCTATGTTGTTCTTTAATACTTTTTCGTGCCATCTAGTTAATCTCGAGTACAAACGATACATATTCTGTAGCTTTCATATGTGTTCTCCCTTTAGTTTATGAGACCTATTGCTGCTAGTTAACCCCAGTCCTACTATTTATGTCGTCTCCTACAGGCACTCATTACATAAATCTAACTACTAGTTGTCTTCCATGCATGTCAGATATAATTGCACACACTGATATATCCACAAGAACCTCACGGAGCAATGTAAAGGCCAATAAACTTGATGTCAATGATACCCAATATGATGGAACATGTAAAGGCAGTTCTTCAGAAGACTTGCAGAAAGATGATGAATCCTCTTCAGCCAACAAGGTACTTGCTCTAACTTGGCCTGTGATATAGGTACAACATGCATATAATGTCCTAGAGTGTATCTACTCTGTTGCAATGCCATGTGCTTAGCATGCTGATCATGCATGTAAATATGTCATGCTTTCCTGTTTTTCAGTACCTATTCCATTCATGATAACATGTTTTCAAATTCAAGTACTGTCATTCTACTCTATCGCAATGCCATCTGCTTAATTTGGACATCATGCTTCTGAATATCTTATGCATTGTTATTCATCAGTATGTACTTCATCTGTCTACCATACCATGTTTTTTTACATTGAAGTGATGTTGTAGTGCTCTGTTGCAATGCCATCTTAGTTTCCCAATCATACACGTGTATGTTGCCTTAGTTATTTCTATACGTATTCCGCTAGCATACAGTTTTACATTCAACTAGTGTTTTTTTGCTGCATTGTCCTGTCGTATCCCTAGCTCTTACACCATACTCCCTCCGTCCGGATTACATGTTGCCGAGATGGATAAAAAAGGATGTATCTAGAACTGAAATATGCCTAGACCCATCCATTTTTTCGGATGGAGGGAATACATGTCAATATGTCATGCCTTTCTATTCTTCAGTACCTATTCCATCTCTCTGCTGTAGCATGTTTTATAATTAAAGCACCATTCTTCTATACAAGGCATGCATGGGAAAGACGACTATGTTAGAATCTAAAGGGTTACAAACAAGGCCTTTGCAAAAGATCCAAACGCCAGGAGATAATAAACCAACTCAAGTTTTTATAGATACTGCTCCAGCACAGAGAAACCCAACTCCTACTGATAATAAGCAGATTCCAGTGGCCAAAGAACTAGTCCGCTCCAGTCCAGCAAAAATATGCCAACTCCATTCTAAGAAGCCTGTGCGTATCCTTGCATCATGAAATTTTATAGCATGTTGATCATATTTTCTACATGTTTCTTATCCATCTCTCTTTTAGAAAATAAGCTTAACAGATAGAAGAATTTTTGCACTGGTATCGTATGTGAGGAAAGATTCTTGCAGGAATTCTCTGTGCTCCAATGCAGATGTAAATACCTATTGTATATCACTATATTTTTACATCAGCATGTATTTTGTTAATCGGCGTGAATCCAACCTTTATTTGATCTAAATTTAGTTGTAGCAAAATGTATGATTAAAGGCCACAATGTTGATTTTTGTAAGGAAAACTGCCTAGTAGTTTTGCATCCTGAGCTTCATGAGTGTACTATCTCATATCAGTGGGTTTGAATACTTTGGTTCTGCACTGGGTTTTTAGTGTTTTTTTACTGTGTTGTCCTGTCGTATCCCTAGCTCTTACATCATACTCCCTTCGTCCGGATTACATGTTGCAGAAATGGATAAAACTGGATATCTAGAACTGAAATACGCCTAGACCCATCCATTTATTTCCGGATGGAGGGAATACATGTCAATATGTCATGCCTTTCTATTCCTCAGTACCTATTCCATCTCTGCTATAGCATGTTTTATAACTGAATCACCATTCTTCTATATAAGGCATGCAAGGGGAAGACGGCTATGTTAGAATCTGAAGGGTTACAAACCAGGTCTTTGCAAAAGATCCAAATGCCAGGAGATAATAAACCAAGTCCATTTTTCATAGATACTGCTCCAGCACAGAGAAACCCAACTCCCACTGATAATAAGCAGATTCCAGTGGCCAAAGAACTAGTCCGCTCCAGTCCAGTAAAAGAATGTCAACTCCATTCTAAGAAGCGTGTGTGTATCCTCGCATCATGAAATTTTATAGCATTTTGATCATATTTTCTACATGTTTCTTACCCATCTCTCTTTTAGAAAATAAGGTTAAACGATAGAAGACTTCCTCCATTGGGATCGTATTCGAGGAAAATATCTTGCGGGAATTCTCTGTGCTCCAATGTTGATGTAAGTACCTGTTGTATATCACTATATTTTTACATCAGCATGTATTTTGTTAATCGGCATGAATCTAACCTTTATCTGATCTAAAATTAGTTCTAGCAAAATGTTAAAGGCGCCAATGTTGATTTTTGTAAGGAAAACTGCCTGGTAGTTTTGCATACTAAGCTGCACGAGTGTACTATCTCATATCACGCACATTACTGAATCGTAGTGCTTCTCTGGTTGCCCATTCATTCATTGTGTCATTGTTGCTTTCGTATTACCTTACCTGGCCGATGATAGCTGTGGCATATTGTGTTAATTCGGTGTAGGCTAGTTGCCCAAACGTTCATTGTGTCAATGTTGCTTTCCTATTATCTGACTTGGCCAATGATAGCAATGCTAGTGTGTTAATTTTGTGCAGGCTGCTGAAGATAAGAAGACAAACTCTGAAAACAGCAAGGCAACCCCATTGTTTCTTTTCAGTAAATCTAGGCCAGGTAATATGGCAATAACTCATGATTAATCTGTTTGGTTCCCGTCCTAATTTATGTTATGATGCAGTGGTCGAGACACTCTCCACTATCAATAATACAAGCCTGCCAAAATCACCATCTGAATCTGTTTAGTATCCTCTATCTCGAATGCAACGGAATAAATGTATGTTTGTGAACCAATTAATGGCTGAAGCAATGATGGAAATGGTGGATGAATCAGAGGTGCAGAGTCGTGCGACACAACAACTGATCAATGTTTTCAGAGACAGTGTAGCAAAGGAGCAAGAACTTGCCCACATGCTTATGGGTGTTGAGGGAGTCCTGGACTAGGGGTTGTCCGAATAGCCGGACTATCATCATCGGCCGGACTCCAAGACTATGAAGATACAAGATTGAAGACTTCGTCCCGTGTCCGGATGGGACTTTCCTTGGCGTGGAAGGAAAGCTTGGCAATACGGATATGTAGATCTCCTACCATTGTAACCTACTCTGTGTAACCCTAGCCCTCTCCGGTGTCTATATAAACCGGAGGGTTTTAGTCCGTAGGACGAACAACCATTACAACAATCATACCATAGGCTAGCTTCTAGGGTTTAGCCTCCTTGATCTCGTGGTAGATCCACTCTTGTACTACCCATATCATCAATATTAATCAAGCAGGAGTAGGGTTTTACCTCCATCGAGAGGGCATGAACCTGGGTGAAAACATCGTGTCCCTTGTCTCCTATTACCATCTGCCTAGACGCACAGTTCGGGACCCCCTACCCGAGATCCGCCGGTTTTGACACCGACATTGGTGCTTTCAGTGAGAGTTCCTCTGTGTCGTCACTGATAGGCTTGATGGCTCCTTCGATCATCAACAACGACGCAGTCCAGGGTGAGACCTTTCTCCCCAGACAGATCTTCGTATTCGGCGGCTTTGCACTGCGGGCCAATTCGCTTGACCATCTGGAGCAGATCGAAAGTTACGCCCCTGGCCATCAGGTCAGATTTGGAAGTCTAAACTTCACGGCTGACAACTGCGGAGACTTAATCTTCGACGGATCCGAGCCACAGCCAAGCGCGCCGCACTATCATGATGGGCATGATTTAGCTCTGCTGCCGGACAGTGCCCTGGAGGCCGCACATGAGTCCGCTCCGACACATAATTCGGAGCCGACCGCGCAGATCGAGGATGGGTGGCTAGACACTGCCTCGGGGGCTGCAACTTCTACGGCGATGGAGCCGAATACCTACCTAGTCCCTTGTGGAGCTCATGACTCCGAGGTGCCGGACTCCTTGCAGGACTCCGAACCTCCTGCGCCCCTACCAATCGAATCCGACTGGGCGCCGATCATGGAGTTCACCGCCGCGGACATCTTTCAGCACTCGCCTTTCGGCGATATTCTGAATTAGCTAAAGTATCTCTCGTTGTCAGGAGAGCCCTGGCCGAACTGCGGTCAGGACGGTTGGGATGCGGCGACGAAGAAATTCAAAGCCCACCCACCACCCACTTTGTAGCCACTGTCGACGATCTAACCGACATGCTAGACTATGACTCCGAAGACATCGACGGTATGGACGACGATGCCGGAGACGACCAAGAACCGGCGCCTACGGGGCACTGGAAGACCACCTCGTCATACGACATATACATGATGGACATCCCAAAGGATGGGAATGGCGAAGAAGCAGCGGAGGCAGATTCCTCAAAGAAACAGCCCAAGCACCGGCGTCAGCGGCGCCGCTCTAAATCCCACCACAGCAAGAATGGAGATTCCGGCACCGGGGATAATAACACCCCAGAGAGTGCCGAAGACAACCCCCTCCAGCAAGATTCAGCACATGAGGATGGAGAAGCCAGCCCCAACGAGAGAGCGGCAAACGAAGAGGTAGAGGACGATAATTACATGCCTCCCTCCGGAGATGAGGCAAGCCTCAACAACGACGAATTTGTCGTGCTTGAGGATCCCGTCGAACAAGAGTGTTTTAAATGCAGGCTAATGACCACAGCGAACAACCTAAAGAAAAAGCAGCAACAACTTAGAGCTGATCAAGATCTGCTAGCCGACAGATGGACTGAAGTCCTCGCGGCCAAAGAGCATGAACTCGAACGCCCCTCCAAAAGCTACCCCAAACGCAAGTTGCTCCCCCGATTAGAGGAGGAGGCATATAGACCTTCATCACCAGTGCACAATACGGCAGACCGACCACCTCGTGGCCGCGACAGAGAGGCCTCTAGGCCCTCCACCAGAACCGTACCCCAGCACCGCTCGAAAAGTACGAAGCCACGGGGGAATGCGCCGGACTTGCGAGACATATTGGAGGACAAGGCAAGACAATCAAGATCGATCTACGAATCATGCGGGCGCCCCACGATGCGCGATGAATACCGTCGCGCCGGATACAGCAACTCCGGCCGGGCCGAATACAGTAGACAAAGCTCGCTTGAGCTACGTCGTGATATAGCCCAATATAGAGGCACCGCACACCCACTATGCTTCACAGATGAAGTAATGGATCATCAAATCCCTGAAGGGTTTAAACCCGTGAACATTGAATCCTATGATGGCACAACAGACCCCGCGGTTTGGATCGAAGACTATCTCCTTCATATCCACATGGCCCGCGGTGACGATCTTCACGCCATCAAATATCTCCCACTCAAGCTTAAAGGAATAGCTCGGCATTGGCTTAACAGCTTGCCAGCAGAGTCAATTGGGTGTTGGGAGGACCTGGAAGCCGCATTCCTTGACAACTTCCAGGGCACATATGTGCGACCACCAGACGCCGATGACCTAAGCCACATAATTCAGCAGGCAGACGAATCGGCCAGACAGTTCTGTACACGGTTCTTAACAAAGAAAAACCAAATCATCGACTGTCCGGATGCAGAGGCCCTCGCAGCCTTCAAACATAACATCCGCGATGAGTGGCTGGCCCGGCACCTAGGACAGGAAAAGCCAAAATCCATGGCAGCCCTCACATCACTCATGACCCGCTTCTGTGCGGGAGAGGATAGCTGGCTAGCCCGCAGTAACAACCTTAGCAAAAATTCTGGCAATCCGGATACCAAGGACCGCAATGGCAGGTCGCGTCGAAACAAAAACAAATGCCGCGTTAACGGCGATAACACTAAGGATACGACAGTCAACGCCGGATTCAGAGGCTCTAAACCCGGTCAGCGGAAAAAGTCATTCACAAGAACTACTCCGGGCCCGTCCAATTTGGACCGAATACTCGACTGCTCTTGCCAGATACATGGCACCCCTGAAAAGCCAGCTAATCACACCAACAGGGATTATTGGGTATTTAAGCAGGCAGGCAAGTTAATTGCCGAAAACAATGACAAGGGGCTGCATAGCGATGACGAGGAAGAGACCCGGCCGCCGAACAATAGAGGACAGAAAGGTTTCCCCCCACAAGTGCGGACGGTGAACATGATATACGCAACTCACATACCCAAGAGGGAGCGGAAGCGTGCACTCAAGGACGTATATGCGATGGAGCCAGTCGCCCCAAAGTTCAACCCATGGTCCTCCTGCCCGATCACTTTTGATCGAAGGGACCACCCCACCAGTATCCGCCATGGCGGATTCGCCGCATTGGTTTTAGACCCAATCGTCGATGGATTTCACCTCACTAGAGTCCTGATGGATGGCGGCAGCAGCCTGAACCTGCTTTATCAGGATACAGTGCGCAAGATGGGCATAGACCCCTCAAGGATTAAACCCACAAAGACGACCTTCAAAGGCGTCATACCAGGTGTAGAGGCCAATTGTACAGGCTCGGTTACACTGGAAGTGGTCTTCCGATCCCCAGATAACTTCCGAAGCGAGGAGTTAATCTTTGATATAGTCCCGTTCCGCAGCGGCTATCATGCTCTGCTCGGACGAACCGCATTTGCAAAGTTCAACGCGGTGCCGCACTACGCATACCTCAAGCTCAAGATGCCAGGCCCTCGAGGAGTCATCACGGTCAATGGAAACACTGAACGCTCCCTCCGAACGGAGGAACACACAGCGCCTCTCGCGGCAGAAGTACAGAGCAGCCTCTTAAGGCAATTTTTGAGTCCGGCCATTAAGCGACCGGACACGGCCAAACGCGCCCGGAGTAACCTACAACAAGACCACCTGGCACATTCCGAGCACGCGTAGCAATGCGCCCCCAACCCCAGCCCTTGCATAATTGCAGAACTAGTCCTTTGCGTACACCATTACGCTCTGGAGATACCATGGGCATTGGGGGAGGGGCACGACCACGACAGGCCCAGAGTGCGGCTCAACAACACCAGGGGCTCCCAAGTGTGTCGCTCTTTTTCTTTTTTCTTTTTTCTTACCCACGGGACTCCGTTCACCAGAGGCCCTGTCCGGCAGTAGACCTGCCGAACTCACGATGCAACAGCCAGGGAAGGAGAAAGGCTACGACGAACACTCAGGTGGTCTCCATTACGAGCATTAAATCTGTTTAATACACCATTCCGCAGCCTACCCCTGGAGGGGGACGTGTTTAATAGTCCAATCCCTTGCTTACCGCACTATTTGTATCGTTCTGCATTCATGGCAGTATTTCTGGAGTAAATAATGCATCGCTTTTTGCTTATAATTGCATTTCTTCTTATATATGTTCATTTATGACATGTTGCATCCGTACACTTCGGTACGGCTAAATACACTAGGGGCTTAAGTTCCCCACATTATGGTGTAATAAGTCCGAACACTTTCACAAGTGCGGCACCCCGAACTTATAGCATTATATGCATCGGCTCTGAATCATGTCTTGGGTCAATAGTTGGGTTTGCCCGGCTCCCATGTTTTGGTACCTTACGTTCCGTTGTATCGGCTAAGGTAGCACTGGGAGAACCAATGCGATTGCGCCCTGGTTGAGCTGGGCGAGCGCCTTAGTGGAGAAAGCTAAAACTGACTGTCATGATAAGGTGAGAGCTGGTCGCTGTTCGAGAGTTTTTTTCGAGTCCCTAAAGACTTATGCCGCTTAGAGCAAGGAACCGGCTTCGTCCGGCCCAGGCGTGGATAGCGCCCCAAACTCGGTCTTCCGAACACTAGGGGCTTTGCCGAAATTTAAAATTATAGAATTATATGGCTAAGTGAGAGTGTTCAAGCATTATAAGTCCGGTTGCCTCGTTCGTTGTGTTGAGAACCTCCCTAGATGGACCCAAACATGGGAACAAGAGTGCTCAAGTTTATCCCAAACACCCCAGCACTAGTGGCATGGGGCTGAAGCCGACGACTTGTCATCTCTCAGATTTGATGAACGGACGCACAGAAGGTAATATTTTAAATTAACAAGCGTTGCTTAGCGCATATGAACAAAGTTTTCAGTGCACAGGATAACAAAATGCGAGTCTACTCAAATATTACATCTTTGGAGCACTCACCCGCAATCATGCGGGCACCCTTCAGGACACTCTTATAATACATTTCGGGCGTACGATACTCCTTGCCCGCCGGCGGCGCGTCCGTCAGCAGCTTCTCAGCATCCATCCTGCCCCAGTGCACCTTTGCATAGGCAAGGGCCCGACGGGCACCTTCAATGCAGGCGGAATGCTTGACGACCTCAACCCAGGGACACGCGTCCACCAGCCGCCGTACCAGGCCGAAGTAGCTCCCAGGCATGGCCTCCTTGGGCCACAGCCGAACTATGAGGCCCTTCATGGCCTGTTCGGCTACCTTGTGGAGCTCGACCAGCTGCTTCAGCTGGTCGCTAAGGGGCACCGGATGTCCGGCCTCAGCATACTGAGACCAGAAGACCTTCTCCGTTGAGCTCCCCTCCTCGGCCCGGTAGAAAGCGGCAGCATCTGACACGCTGCGGGGCAGATCCGCGAACGCTCCTGGAGAACTCCGAATTCGGGTAAGTAATAGGTAATTCACATTCACATGCTTGCTTTGCATGAAAAATGCCTTACCCGCTGTTATTCTCTTCAAATCCTTGATCTCCTGGAGGGCCTTGTGGGCTTCGGCCTTAGCGGCTTTGGCGCTCTCAAGAGCTGATGCAAGCTCGGACTCTCGAGTCTTTGAGTCACACTCCAAACCCTCATGTTTTTCCATGAGAGCCTGGAGCTCTTGCTGCACCTCCGCCACCCGCGCCTCCTGCTTCTCTCGCTCGGCTCGTTCCGCGGCCGCATTGCGTTCGGCCGCGGACACGGCCTCCTTCAGGGTCGCCACCTCGTTCGTGGCCCCTGGAGTACCCACGTTATCCTTGTTATTTATCTTGCAACCAAAATCCTTTTCTGTAAGGTACAAATTTAATACGGTGTTACTCACCTTCCTTGTCCTCGAGCTGCTTCTTGGCACGGCCGAGCTCGCTCTCGGACCGCTCGAGGTTTTGCTTCAAAGCATCGACCTCTGCAGTCAGTGCGGCAGAGGTCAGCAGCGCAGCCTGTAATCCCATATTGACATATTTTTTAGAACTCCTGCGTATATCTTTGTAAGATCCTCAGTCCGGCTTTTCTTTCCGAACACCGAACCGAGCATCAGGGGCTACTGTCTATGTGGTATTATATTACATGTCTTAAAATTCTTACCTCAAAGCCTGTTAGAAAGCTGCTGCAGGCTTCGGTCAGCCCTCCCTTGGTGAGCTGAACCTTCTGAATCCCCGCACTCATGACAGTGCGGTGTTCTTCTTTGATGGAAGCGCCATTGAGCGCCTCCAGCAAGTTATCCGGCGCCTCCGGTTGGACGGAGGCCGCCGGTGTCACAGTCTTGCCCTTCTTACGAAGGGGCCGCCTACCGGACTCCGGAACCACTACAGGTTCCGGTGCGGAGTCCGGTGCGAAGTCCGGGAGGTTGCCTTGTGGCACCTCCGGAGCCTCCTCCTCCTGATGGGTCCCCTCCTAGGATCCCACCTCGGCGTCGTCAGCGTCACGAGGAGTGGAGGCGGTCGAAAGGGAATCCATATCCGACATGCCCAAGGACCCGCTCGACGAAGCGGGAAGATCGTCCTTGGCCGGACTACAGGTTGTATGCGGCATTAGAAAGACACCGCGTGGCAGAAAGAAAAATTATAAATCATTCAGGAATCCGGATACTTATGATCTTGCCAGGGGCTTGGCCCTTGAGGGCCACTCCTCGTCGCCATCACCGGCGTTGGCGGAGCAGTCCGGAGGAAGGGTCCTCCCCTTCTTGGACCCTTCGGCCTCCTTCACCGGGGAAGCCTTCCTCTTCTTCTCTCCCCCCGCTGGGGAGTCTTCTTTCTTCTCCTCCTTGTCCTCAGGGGAGGAGTCCGCCTCGGAGTCATCGGACGATGATTCCGATACCACCTGACGCCGGGAACTCCTTCGGGTTCCCGTGGCCTTCTTCTTGGCCTTCTTCTCCGGCACCACGTAAAGTGTCGGGACCAGCAGCCCCGTCAAACGGGTGTCCGCTGGGTCTTCTAGAAGGGGAGCCGGACAGTTAACCTGTCCGGACGTCTTCTGCCAGTCCTGTTAAAGGCATTGGGAGTTTAGATCCCACATAGAGTCAAACTATGAAAGAAATGAGTGTCCCATAAAGGATAACATAGCATACCTCGCCAGCCGGGCGCTGCGTGCTGAATCCGCGATCTTCAGTTGCGGATGCGGGGGCTTCTCCGCCCTTGAACAGCACCCTCCAGGCAGCTTTGTACGTCGTGTCAAAGAGCCCGCTCAAGGTCCAGTGCTGTGCCGGATCAAACTCCCACAAATTGAAGGCCCGTTGCTGGCAGGGGAGAATCCGGCGGACGAGCATGACCTGGATCACGTTGACAAGCTTAAGCTTCTTGTTCACCAGGGTCTGGAGACAGGACTGGAGTCCGGTCAGCTCCTCCGAACTACCCCATAGCAAGCCCTTCTCTTTCCAGGAGGTGAGCTGCATGGGGATACCAGATCTGAACTCAGGGGCCGCTGCCCATTTAGGGTCACGCGGCTCGGTGATGTAGAACCACCCCGATTGCCACCCTTTGATGGATTCCATGAAGGCACCCTCAAGCCAAGTGACGTTGGGCAATTTGCCCACCATGGCGCCTCCGCACTCCGCTTGGACGCCCTTCACCACCTTCGGCTTGACATTGAAGGTCTTTAGCCACAAGCTGAAGTGGGGTTGGATGTAGAGGAAGGCCTCGCACACGACGATAAACGCCGAGATGTTGAGGATGAAGTTTGGCGCCAGATCATGGAAGTCCAGGCCGTAGTAGTACATGAGACCCTGGACGAAGGGGTGAAGTGGGAAGCCCAGTCCGCGGAGGAAGTGGGGAAGAAATATGACCCTCTCATGGGGCCTGGGGGTGGGGATGAGCTGCCCCTCATCGGGCAGCCGGTGCGCGATGTCGCTGGACAGGTATCCGGCGTCGCGCAGCTTCTCGATGTGCCCCTCCGTAACGGAGGAGGACATCCACTTGCCTCCTGCTCCGGACATGGCTGGAGAAGGTTGAGGTGAGATGTGCGGACTTGGGCGCTGGAGCTCGAGTGCGCGGAGATGGATAAGCGAGGGAGGAAGAAGGCGTAGGTAAAAAAGGTGGATCCTTATCCCCTTATATATGGGCGGACGAAAACTATGCGTCCCCACCGGCCTGGTAAAACTCGCTTATCTCCCAAGCGCCACAATCAATGGCACGGTTGGGTTACCCACGTCCGTATTGATGGGAATCCCGGAATAAGGGGAACACGATCTCTGCTTCGACAAGACGTGCCAAGGAAACCGCTTCGCTAAACGCGCTGAGGTGGTATAATAAAAATGATTCAAGTAAAGGCTTGGTAGTGGTGTGACGTCACGCCACAAAATACGTCAGCAGATTGAACTTGTGTAAATATTATTCTCTCTACGGTGGCATGTGGAATTTATTTTACAGAGCCGGACACTATCCTGGTGTTCACAATCTTCTATGAATTATTCGGAGGAGGAACCCGCCTTGCAATGCCGAAGACAATATGTGCGCCGGACTCATCGTCATTGAAGCCGGGTTCAGGGGCTACTGAGGGAGTCCTGGACTAGGGGGTGTCCGGATAGCCAGATTATCATCATCGGCCGGACTCCAAGACTATGAAGATACAAGATTGAAGACTTCGTCCCGTGTCCAGATGGGACTTTCCTTGGCGTGGAAGGCAAGCTTGGCAATACGGATATGTAGATCTCCTACCATTGTAACCGACTCTGTGTAACCCTAGCCCTCTCCGATGTCTATATAAACCGGAGGGTTTTAGTCCGTAGGACGAACAACCACTACAACAATCATACCATAGGATAGCTTCTAGGGTTTAGCCTCCTTGATCTCGTGGTAGATCCACTCTTGTACTACCCATATCATCAATATTAATCAAGCAGGAGTAGGGTTTTACCTCCATCGAGAGGGCCCAAACCTGGGTAAAAACATCGTGTCCCTTGTCTCCTGTTACCATCCGCCTAGACGCACAGTTCGGGACCCCCTACCCGAGATCCGCCGGTTTTGACACCGACAGGCGTCATCTGTGCTGAGGTTGCAGATTGTGACATTGTAGATGGTTAGGTTCTGCTCATTTATTTGCACTGGCATCAATCTTTGATTGCCCAGTGGATGTAACTTCCTGTAATATATGTTGGATGTGCAACGTTATTCCCTGTATGTCGTACCTATGCTTGATTGGTTTTGGTCCTGTGCATAATTGCTCGTCGTAATGGGCTCAAATTATCTAATTTGGCCTAAAGACATGTACGAACTTTTGTGGGCCCATTAAGTTAATGGGCCGTTACTAGGCCGAAAGTTAATGGTTGGCCCTCTTACCTCCCGGGTCATTAACAGGCCGACATCGAAGCGGGCAACAGGTGGGCCTAATTTATTTCACTGGCCGTTAACAGGCCGTTACTAAGTTTGGGCAACATATGGCCCAACTATACTGTAGGCGTTTAGCGGGCCGAAAGAGATAGCGGGCTTGTACTGGACCATGAAGAGCATGGGCCGCTAAGAGGCCGAAAGTCAGGTCATATTGTAAATGGCCCAACTGTGTTGTGGGCCTTTAGCAGGCTGAAAGAGAAACCGGGCTGGTATTGGACCATGAAGGGCATGGGCCATTAAAAGGACAAAACTAAGGCCCGACTACAAATGGCCCAACTCATTTATGGTCCGTTAATAGGCCGAAAGGCACACAGAGCCGGTAATTGGCCCAACACTTAAATGGTTGCTAAAAGGCCAAAACTCAGGTCCGACTACAAATGGCCCAATTGATTTCTGGGCCGTCAACAGGCTGAAAGTGACACCGGGCCGGAAATTGGCCTAACACTTAAATGGGCCGCTAAAAGGCCGAAACTCAGGTCCGACTACAAATGGCCCATCAGATTTATGGGCCGTCAACAGGCTGAAAGACACACCGGGCCGAAAATTAGCCCAATATTTAAATGGGTCGCTAAAAGTCCGAAATATGTACATCCTGAAAATTGGCCCATCCATTGAATGGGCCGTTAACAGGCCGAAATCTCATCGGGCCGATAATGAGCCCAAATATATAGCGGGCTGTTAACGGGCTCAAACTGACGATGGGCTGCAATGGTGTCAAATCTTTAACGGGTCATTGATGGGCCGAATTGGCACATCTCGTATGGGTCGTGGGCTTAAATGGACCTGACACTAGTAGGCCTTATATGGGCCGGCCTACTAATTTTTACTGGGCCGGCGTTTTTCACCGGAATGGGCCGCTTTTGGGCCGTGCCATGTGTCGACCTATCATAGGCGCCTCCTGTCCAATGAGTGGATGACATCTGTCCCAACGGTGAGGCAACATGCGTTTCCTGCGGCCAATGATGATTTTACACGTGGAAAATCCCCATTGGTTCGGGCTGTTAACGTGTTATCAGATCCAAAACCGGACCTAGTAGCTTAACGGCGTTCCGTTACGGTGGATGCCATGTGTCGGTCGCCCTTGACGAAAGCACTTCTGTGACGCGCGATTTATCATCATGGAAGTGGACACTTCCATGATGATAATTTTGGTAATGTCATGGAACACTTCTACGACAGCACAGGTATGACTATATTGATTCTGTCATAAAATCGTCATGGATGTACATGCATGAAAAAAAACATGACCTACTGTGACAAACACGTATCATCACGGACGTGTATTTTTCTGTAGTGAGGTGAGTGTGTTGGGAGGCGAAACTATAAGCCCCAATCTTTCTTTGTGTCCGGTTGAAACGTTTTGCTCATGTGTGCGAGGTGAGTGTTAGCAATCATAGAAGACTAAATGATGGTTGAGTATGTGGACTTGCCTAAAGGCTTCGATACGTGACCATTCCAGAAAAGATGATGAATTGCATTTGCAAAGTTGACTGAGAAGATAGTTTGTTGATTTCCAATAGAGTTTACGCTTTATACTTCGACGTTGTGATGAATTTTCACTTGTTCATAAGAAGTCTATGATAAAAGTGCTATGATAAAAGTTCTATATTAAAGTTTGTTGCTGTTATAATAAGTCACATGATACTGCTATGTCCGTATTTTTGTTTTTATCGACACCTCTCTCTCTCTAAGCATGTGGACATGTTTTTCAATTTTGGTTTTCGCTTGAGGACAAGCGAGGTCTAAGCTTGGGAGAGTTGATACATACATTTTGCATCATGTTTTCCTACTATTATTTATGTTTTTTATTGTATAATAATGCTTTTTGGAGTAATTCTAATGCCTTTCTCTCATAATATGCAAGGTATGCACCAAGGGGGAGAATTCTGGCAGCTGGATATCTGGACCTGAAAAAGCTACGTCAAGATACCTATTCTGCACAACTCCAAATGATCTGAAACTCCCGGAGGATTTTTTTATGGAATATCTAATAAATATTGGAGCAAATAAGTACCAGAGGAGGGCCACCAGGTGGGCACAACCCACCTGGGCGCGCTAGGAGGCCCAGGCGCGCCCTGGTGGGTGCTGCCCTCCTCGGCCCACCACCGGTGCCCATCTTCTAGTATATAAGTCATTTTGACCTCGAAAAAATACGGGGAGGACATTTGGGACAAAGCGTCGCCGCCTCGAGGCGGAACTTGGGCAGGAGCACTTTTGGGGAGGGATATCTTCGTCGTCGTCGTCATCACCAACAACTCTCCCATCTTGGGGAGGGATATCTTCATCAACATCTTCACAGCACCAACTCCTCTCAAACCCTGGTTCATCTCTTGTGTTCAATCTTTGTATCAAAACTATAGATTGGTGCTTGTGGGTGATTAGTAGTGTTGATTACACCTTGTAGTTGATTACTATATGGTTTATTTGGTGGAAGATTATATGTTCAGATCCATTATGCTATTTAATACCCCTATGATCTTGAGCATGTTTATCATTTGTGAGTAGTTACTTTCGTTCTTGAGGTCATGGGAGAAATCATGTTGCAAGTAATCATGTGAAATTGATATGTGTTCAATATTTTGATTGTATGTATGTTGTCATTCTCTTACTGGTGTCATGTGAACGTCGACTACATGACACTTCACCATATTTGGCCGTAAGGGAATGCATTGTGGAGTAGTTATTAGGTGGTGGGTTGTGTGAGTGACAGAAGCTTAAACCCCAGTTTGTGCGCTATTCCGTAGGGGACCGATTGGATCCAAAAGTTTAATGCTATGGTTAGAAATTATTCTTAGTACTTTTCTCGTAGTTGCGGATGCTTGCGAGAGGGTTAATCATAAGTAGGAGGTTTGATCAAGAAAGGAAAACACCTAAGCACCGGTCCACCCACATATCAAATTATCAAAGTATTGAACACGAATTAAGCCAACATGATGAAAGTGACTAGATGAAATTCCCGTGTACCCTCAAGAACACTTTGCTTATCATAAGAAACCGTTTTGGCCTGTCCTTTGCCTCAAAAGGATTGGGATACCTTGCTGCACTTTTGTTACTACTATTGTTACTTGCTCGTTACAAATTATCCTGCTACCAAACTACTCCGCTACTTACAATTTTAGCACTTGCAGACATTACCTTGCTGAAAACCACTTGTCATTTCCTTCTGCTCCTCGTTGGGTTCAACACTCTTACTTATCGAAAAGGATACAATTGACCCCATATACTTGTGGGTCATCATCGCCTTCGCCGCTCTAGAATCCTTGCCGCCGACAGCTAGCTCTGCCTCGTCCTCTTCTATAAATAAAGCCCCTCTCGAGCAGCTCAAACCACCCCACTCACCTTCTCTGGCCACAAATCCACTAGTTTAGCACCGCGGCAATGCCGGGCGGGCCTCTAGCTGCCGATCATCGCCGTAGTTGGCCGCTGATCCTCTTCGGTCATCCGCTCGCTCTAGTGCCCTCCATCTTCGCCCAACCCTCCAGGCGTGTTCGTGAGGTTCCCCTGAGTGCGACGGTGCTGCTGGACCATCAAGACCTCATCGGAAACTCCAACTTCGGCGAGCTCTGCCGCCCACTGTCTTTGGAGAAGAACTCCTCGACGCCGTCCGTCCACCTCAGGCCACACTGCGGGTTCGTACTCTTCGTGAGTCGCGTCTATCCCTCACCTCACCGGCGGTCCATGGCCTCCTCGCCGGAGAACCACCGTCGACCGAGCCGCTGTCCCCTGTTCTCTCTCTCTCTCTCTCTCTCTCTCTCTCTCTCTCTCTCTCTCTCTCTCTCTCTCTCTCTCTTATAAACCTGATGAGGGGACCCCACCTGTCAGCTACTCTCTCTCTCCTGAGATGGTATAAGTGGAGGCGCATCCTGAGAATACGCCTTCGACGTGGCCCTCTCTAGAATTTCTAAATTTTTAGTTAAATTCAAATATTTTGACCAGCTATAATAACTAAACCACAAGTCCAAATGAAATGATTATTTTTCTATAGTTTTCTCTTGAACCCCTCTTGCTGTATGCAAAACTTGAGATTTTTCCTTGTCATAAATATTTTTTGGTGCGTTAAATTGCTTTATGTGACATTTTCTTTTTGGTATTTGGATTATTTTTAGAAGGTTCAACTTGTCTTGAAGAGGACCAGGAGTTTTGTGACCCTCTGAACTAAGGCAAGCTACCACAAATATTTGCAAGGGTGACATTGCAATGACTATGATTCTTACTTAAATCTAAAGTATATATTGCATTTAGTTAATTAAAACAATTTAACTTGTGCTAGTATTATTTCCATGCTATGCTTATTATGCTTTACAGAAGAATTTTGGTTACTTGGTCAAGTTATGCAGTAGTGTTTTATTGCCATGTTCATACTTATGTTAGAACCGTCATTATGTTGATTCCTTGCATATGCATTTCATGGCATACTATGATTCGAGTAATTTTTATTTCAAGTTAGACATGATGATAATCCAACTTGAATATGTTGTTGATCGAGTAATGGTGCCACCGAATCGAGCTTCCCAGTGCAGCCACATTTTCCTTTATGGGAAGGCCCTTATTCGATCTATTGCCATGCCTCTCGCTAGTGCCTCCAATGAGGGAAGGTTATGCGCTCGCGCTATCCTGGCCCAGTAGTTACGAATAGCCTTGTGCGCCCATAGTTGTTCGGTACCATTATCTCCATTTGAGATCATTTTTGTTTTGCCACGACGGTGGCCGTTTGATGTACGGAGTGACATCCAGGGCCATGATATGTCTCCAACGTATCTATAATTTTTTATTGTTCCATGTTGTTATATTGTCATTCTTGGATGTTTTAGAATCATTTTATAGCAACTTTATATCATTTTCTGGGACTAACCTATTGACATAGTACCCAGTGCTAGTTGCTATTTTTTGCTTGTTTTTTTACTTCACAGAATATTAGTACCAAACAAAGTCCAAACGCAACAAAACTTTTTGGAGATTTTTTGGACCAGAAGACAACTTGGGAGCCAAAGAAGCACCTAGGGGGAGACCCATGGAGCCCACAAGACACCAGGGCGCGCCAGAGGCCCCTGGCGCCCTGATGGGTTGTGGGGCCCACGGGGGTCTCCTGCATCGCCTCTTCGCTCTATAAATCCTCAGAAATTCCAGAAACCCTATGGGGCAGACGAAACACAATTCCAGCCACCGTAATTTCCAGAACCACGAGATCCAATCTACACCATCACGGAGGGGTTCATCATCCTCATTGGTGCCTCTCTGATGATGTGTGAATAGTTCACCATAGACCTACGGGTCCATAGGCAGTAGCTAGATGGCTTCTTCTTCTCTCTTTTTGATTCTCAATACAATGGTCTCTTGGATATCTATTTATTACTTTTTGTGGTGTGTTTGTTGGGATCCGATGAAGTTCGAGTTTATGATAAGTTCCTATCCGTGAATATTATTTGAGTGTTCTTTGATCTCTTATACGCATGATTACTTATACCTTCTTCAAATCTTTGGTTTAATTAGGCCAACTAGATCGATTTTTCTTGCCATGGGAAGAGGTGCTTTGTGATGGGTTCGATCTTACGGTGTCCTCACCCAGTGACAGAAGGGGTAGCAAGGCACGTATGTATCGTTGATATTCAGGATAATAAGATTGGTTCTATTCCTACATGAATAGATATTTTCCACATCATGTCACCGTTCTTATTGCATTGCTCCGTTTCTCCATGAACTTAATACACTAGATGCATGCTAGATAGCGGTCGATGTGTGGAGTAATACAAGTAGATGCAAAATCGTTTTGGCCTACTAATCTTGGACATGATGCCTATATAATGATCATTGCCTTGATGTCGTCATAATTATTTGATCTTTTATCAATTGCCAAACAATAATTTGTTTACCTACCGTGTGCTATTTTCTTGAGAGAAGCCACTAGTGAAATCTACGGCCCCCGGGTCTATTTTCCTATCATATACTTTCAGATCTACATTGCTATTTGTCTTTTTCTTTATTTGCATGTTTTATTTTCAGATCTATATTATCAAAAACCCAAAAATACCTCGTTGAATCTTATTTTCCTTTATTCTGTTTGCATATGTCAATCTATCTATTTACCAATTGTTTATCCGAGAGGGATTGACAACCCCTCTTACGTGCCGGGTTGCAAGTATTTGTTCTTTGTGTGTAGGTGCTGTTTACATAGTCTTGCTTAGTCCTCCTACTGGATTGATACCTTTGTTTCATAACTGAGGGAAATACCTACCATAGCTATGCTGCATCATCTCTTCCTCTTTGTGGAAATATCGACGCAGTTTCTAGCCGCATCAAGGAATTTCTGGCACCGTTTCCAGGGAGGATCAAGTCAAGGTAGTCTCCCGTCAACTTGCCAATTTCTGGCGCCGAGGAGACATCATCTATGTGGTTCCTAATCATAAATCTCATCTCCTTGCAATTTATTTTATTTTCCATTTTCCTCTCGTTTTCATCTCCCACACTTCAGAAAAATTTGTCGTTTTATTCGCCTTCTTTTTTATTCGCCTTTTTCTCGTTCGACCTTTTGCTTGAACTTTTCATCATGAGTGAATTTGGTACGGTAGAAACAGATGATGGCCTAACTCCTAAAATTGGATGATCTAGCAATCTGGATGCTAAAACTTTTGTTGTGGGGCAAGGGAACGTTATAGGAAAAGAAACTATCCAATAATTCTTCAATTGTGTTGGAAATTTGACTCTTGATGATGCTCCTATACTTAAAAGAACTAAAACTTATGTGGAAGCTATTTCAGCACTAGTTCTGAAACTTGAAAATAGATTTATCCATACCCATCCTACCTTGCAAAGATTGTCTTATGAGCTACCCGTTATAAAGGATCCTAAAGCTAAAAAGTTAGCTAACCTTGTTCTTATGAATGAATTTGATCACGTAGTACGGGAAGCTAGGGAAATTTTTGATTTTTATGGCATGAACCGTGGAAAACCAATGATAGATGAGATCCTTTATAATAGTGATTATATGTTGAGACATTTACTTGGTAATAAATAAATTTTTGATGAGAATCTTAAAAAGCAAATTCCTGTTTTGGATGTGATCCAACAAGTTTTTAACGATGTTAATCAACAATATTCTTGGATTGTAGCCAGGAATCAAAGGGGATATAAAGATGGACAACTTGATAACACTAAAATTTCTATGGACAATGTTTCAAGTTATATTTGAGAAACCTCTAGACAAAACCACATCTTTGGAGGACAAGAAGAAAGATGACAATAGTTGAATCTATGCATTATACCTAGCTAGGGGCATAAAACGATTGCGCTTGTTGGGAGGCAATGCAATGGATAAAATTTATTTTTGCTTTTCACATTCTGTTATTGAGTGTTTGCACAATTATGCTAATGTTATGATTGTGTTTTTGTGTTTTGATTAGTGTTTGTGCCAAGTAAAGCCTTTGGGATCATATTGGGTGATAGTTGATTTCATCTTGTTGAAAAACAGAAACTTTTGTGCCGAGTGGCGGAATTTTCAAAAATCACATAAGAGTGCTTTCGCTCTGAATTTTTAAAAGAAGATTTATATACAAATTTCCCACGTTTTCCTACTTTTTCAGAATTGTTGGAGTTACAGAAGTATGGTAAATTTTCAGATTACTACAGACTGTTCTGTTTTTGACAGATTCTGTTTTCGTTGCATTGTGTGTTTATTTTGATGAATCTGTGGTTTGTACTGGAGAGTATAAGCCATGGTAAAATTGGAATACAGTAGATATAATGCAATAATAAAATATGAATAGGTTTGCAACAGTAGTTAAACTAGTGATTTGTTTTATTATACTAACGGATCTCACGAAGGTTTTGTTAAGTTTTGTGTGATTGAAGTTTTCAAGTTTTGGGTGAGATCACGATGGATGAAGGAATAAGGAGTGAAAAGAGCCTAAGCTTGGGGATGCCCATGGCACCCCGAGGTAATATTCAAGGAGAACAAAGCAACTAAGCTTGGGGATGCCCCGGAAGGCATCCCCTCTTTTTTCTAATGACCATCGGTAATTTTACTTGGAGCTATATTTGTGTTCGTCACATATCATGAGTTTTGCTTGGAGCATCTTGTATTATGTGAATATTTACTTGTTTTGCCTTTTACTTTGCCACAAATATCCTTGCTATACACACCTATATGAGAGAGCTAAAATTATGCTATGATTTGTTAGAATTGATCATTATGCTTCACTTAAAACTTTTGAGCTATGGAATTGCTCTAGTGCTTCACTTATATCTTTTTGAGCACGGTGTGCTTTATTATTTTTGAGGAAATACTCTCATGCTTCACTTAGATTTATTTGAGAGTTATTACAATTTTGAAGAAATTCTCTCATGTTTCACTTATATTATTTTGGGAGATGAAAAACATTATGCTCATGTTTCTTCACTTAAATTTATTTGAGCTTGTCAAAAGCAATTTCAACATATGAAACTAGTCCCAAAGTGATAGATATTCAAGAGGGATATAATGAAAACTTTCATGAAGATCATTGGACAAAATAAACTTGATTCCTTGTAATAGTTTTGAGATATGATGATAGTAATATGTGGGTCATGTTGGTGAGTAATCATGCTTTAGTAAGAATATTGGTGTTAAGGTTTGTGATTCCCTATGCAAGCACGAAAGTCAACAGTTATGCAATGAAATTGCATCCTACTTGTGCTGCATTATTCGGTGTTAGTTATGCTTAATGCCCGTTTATGAGAATTTTCCTTTCTTGGTTGTTTGCTTCTCAATCTTTTTGCTAGCCTCCACTTGTACTAAGTAGAAATACTACTTGTGCATCCAAAATCCTTAAAACCAGTTTTGCCATATGAGTCCACCATACCTACCTATATGCGGTATTTCTGTGCCGTTCGAAGCAAATTTGTATGGGCCAACTCTAATTTTTGAAATGAATTTCCTTTTTTGTGTGCCCGTACCGCTCATGAAGCGGCAGGGGGTGGCTAATATTTTCCATGCTAGATGTGTTATTCTCAAGATGAGTGCTTATTCACTTGTCATTGCACGAGAGTACGGCGGTAATAAGGATGCCCAGTCCTGAAATGAAAAATAAATTTACTTTATGTTGGCAAATAATAAATTCCTTGGAAAGTGGTTGTATGGACGGTACCCGTGGATACGGCTAGCCGTTGAGTGTGAAAGAATGATGGAAAAAGGAATAAACTTTATTTATGTTTGGGAACTGTTTATGATATATCTAGCATGGACAGTGTTGGGAACTACTCGGTCGTTTTTGTTGACGGGAAAAGCATGCCTCTCAAAATATTTTATCTCTTAATTTAAGCTTTGAGCTCTGGCACCTCTGCAAATCCCTACTTCCCTCTGCAAGAGCCTATCTATTTACTTTATGCAATTTTTTTTTATTTGATTCTCCATCTTCTCTTATAAAGCACCAACTAAGGGGCACTACGATCATACTTGAGCATTGGATGTAGCTAATATTCGAATGTGTTTCATGAATGGATCAATGATTGAGCATGATGGGCTAGGGATAACTTTCTTTAGTGTTGATATTTTGAAAGACATGGTTGCTTGTTGATATGCTTGAGTATTGAAGTCTTAATGTCCAAACTAGACTATTACTTTGAATCACCTAAAAGTTCAAATGTCCATGCTACAAAAAAAGAATATGTGATGAACACGTTAGGCAGCATTCCACATCAAAAATTCTGTTTTTATCATTTACCTACTCGAGGACGAGTAGGAATTATGCTTGGGGATGCTGATATGTCGCCAACGTATCTATAATTTTTTATTGTTCCATGCTGTTATATATTATCATTCTTGGATGTTTTTGAATCATTTTATAGCAACTTTATATCATCTTTTGGGACTAACCTATTGACATAGTGCCCAGTGCCAGTTGCTGTTTTTTCTTGTTTTTTACTTCGCAGAATATCAGTACCAAACGGAGTCCAAACGCAGCAAAACTTTTTGGAGATTTTTTAGACCAGAAGACAACTTGGGAGCCAAGGAAGCACCTGAGGGGAGGCCCGTGGGGCCCATAGGACACCAAGGCATGCCAGAGGCCCCTGGCGCGCCCTGATGGGTTGTGGGGCCCATGGGGGTCTCCTGCACCGCCTCTTCTCTCTATAAATCCTCAGAAATTCTAGAAACCCCACGGGAGCAGACGAAATACAATTCCAGCCGCCGCAAGTTCCAGAACCACGAGATCCAATCTACACCATCACGGAGGGGTTCATCATCCTCATTGGTGCCTCTCCGATGAAGCGTGAGTAGTTCACCATAGACCTACGGGGCCGTAGGCAGTAGCTAGATGGCTTCTTCTTCTTTTCTCTCTTTTTGATTCTAAATACAATGGTCTCTTGGATATCTACTTGATGTAATGACTTTTTGCGGTGTGTTTGTTGGGATCCAATGAAGTTGGAGTTTATGATCAGTTTCTATCCATGAATATTATTTGAGTCTTCTTTGATCTCTTATACGCATGATTACTTATAACTTCTTCGAATCTTTTGTTTAGTTAGGCCAACTAGATTGATTTTTCTTGCCATGGGAAAAGGTGCTTTGTGACAGAAGGGGTAGCAAGGCATGTATGTATCGTTGCTATTAAGGATAACAAGATGGGGTCTATTCCTACATGAATAGATCTTGCCACATCATGTCACCGTTCTTACTGCATTACTCCGTTTCTCCATTAACTCAATACACTAGATGCATGCTGGATAGCGGTCGATGTGTGGAGTAATACTAGTAGATGTAGAATCATTTCGGTCTACTAATCTTGGACGTGATGCCTATATAATGTTCATTGCCTGGATATCGTCGTAATTATTTGATCTTATATCAATTGCCCAACAGTAATTTGTTTACCCACCGTGTGCTATTTTCTTGAGAGAAGCCACTAGTGAAATCTAAGGCCCCGGGGTCTATTATCCTATCATATACTTTCAGATCTACAGTGCTATTTGCCTTTTTCTTTATTTGCATATTTTATTTTCAGATCTATATTATCAAAAACCCAACAATACCTTGCTGAATTTTATTTGTTGTTATTCTATTTGCATCTATCAGTCTATCTATTTACCAATCGTTTACTCGAGAGGGATTGACAGCCCCTCTTATGCGTCGGGTTGCAAGTATTTATTCTTTGTGTGCAGGTACCGTTTACATAGTCTTGCTTGGTTCTCCTACTGGATTGATACCTTGGTTTCATAACTGAGGGAAATACCTATCATAGTTGTGTTGCATCATCCCTTCCTCTTTGGTGAAATACCGACGCCGTTAATTTCTAGCCACATCAGGCCACCCATGACTTAGCCCAAAGGGGAGTTGGTCGAAGTGGACAGGGGAGTGTCATGCAATAGGCTGGTTTTGTCGGAATGTCGTTGGTCCACCCAAATGGGAGTATGAGTCCATGGGTTCTGTGGTGTGGGTACAATGTACTAATCTCTGCAGAGTGTGTGTAATCTACTGATAGCCGCGTCCTCGGTTATGGACACATTTCGTAGTAGGTCACTCCATGGGTCAACAGAAATAATTGACCTGCACACGAATATTATATTGATGGCACATGCTATGGTGGATGATCTCAGGGGATCATCGAGTTTGTAGCCTTTGTGATCCAGAGGTGATCACCGTGGTAAGATGATGGATATGGTTATGAGGTAACCAAGATGGTAAGTTGGTCCGATGGACCGTGTGTTTCGATCACATACACTTCATGAGTAGCATGTTATGTTCTTGCATATAACCTGCTTAAATATCATGCTTTTGTTTGTCATTGTTGTTTTGTTTGTCATGAGCTTGCAAGTACATTCAAAGTACTCAACTGGCATGTCATGCCAGTTTCAGGAGAAGTTGTACCAAGAGTCAGAGTTGCATCATTCATCGCAATCTAGGCCGTGTCCCAGCAACGTCCCTGTGAGATGGAGTCTACGTCGTCGTTCCGTTGTTGAGTAGTTGTGTCGTTATCGTCGAGGCCCCCAACATGTCCACTAAATGAAGTACATATGTACAGCAGCATCGTGTGTGCCTCTTGGCCACACTAGCTTATGTATCGTCGAATCCATGTTCCCGCAAGAGATCAATAAAGCGGTTGTACTTCTGTACCAAGTTGTTGTGTATTGCTAGAAGACATGATCTCTAGGCTGGTATGGCCCAGCTTCGGCATCAACAACTCAGGACCCTCGCGAGGGGCCAAGCCTCGCAAGGCGTATGACACCAAGACCTCCAAGGGGGTTGGCCCCCTCAGGATGGCTCCCGAGGAGCGGAGATTTCTCTGCAAGGCTCACCTCGCGAGGTTCGACTGACGTGAGCCATGATGGCCAAGGCCAGGCGGGCGCTAGCGGGCGCAGAGTAACAGTTTCCCCTCCGGTGCAAAGGAGGCAAGCATCAGGCGCAGAGTCCCGAGGAATCAACCAAAGGTTTCCATTCTGGTGCAACAAGACAAAGACCGCCAAGACGACAGGACGGAGGTCATCGCCGAGCCCACCGTAGAGTCACGACCAGCGACTTTTGTAGGCGAATACCACTTTAGTTAGGATAGGACATACTTGATGTCTCCCTTCAAATTTCACCGTTGTGGAGTCCCTTCCCGCCTACATTTGGGAAGTGGACCAAGGCTACTATAAATAGGACCTAGCCACCACGATGGGATGGGAGGGGATGAAGTCGAGTCCATTCCACCCTCACACCTTACCAACTCACTTGAGCTCAAGAACACGCCTCCTGAGGCTGTTCTCCATTGTACTAGTTCTTCCTCAGCCCCTCGAGGCAAATCCACCACAAAGCAGGAGTAGGGTTTTACACCGCAAGGTGGCCTGAACCTGGGTAAACTGATGTGTCTTCCTTTCCCTTCGAGCTCGATGCGATAGGCTATGAGATTAGCGAGTAGACAGGCTGGGCAGGTTGAGATCTCCGCACGCACCCTAGAGTTTGAACCTCCCAAGGGTTTGCGGAACCCGAAATCCAACATTTGGCGTGCCTGGTAGGGGTGTGTCGAAGATCCGCCGCTTCGTTCACCACATTCCGCCGCCGGCTCCGATGGTAGGTGCTCCTCCGTTGACTGGGCCGTCGTGCACCTTCAGGGGGAACAATGGGCCTCTGCACTTTGACCCCCGCCTTGCGGCAGGTGCAGTGGCCACCCAAGTTCAGGCCAGAACATGTCGCCCCGCTATGACGGTGCGGCGGATCTGGCTGGCTTCCTCCAAGCATACGAGGAGGCAGTTTGGGTAGCCGGCAAGGATGACAAGGTGATGGCCAACTGGCTCCCCATGGCCCTCGTGGGCGTGCCACATGCCTAGCTGCTCAGGTTGCCGGAGTCTTCGGTGGCCTCCTGGGAGGAGCTGCGCGGCCTCTTCATCATGCACTTCATGGCACTGGCGCCTCCGCTTCCGTAGCTCTCCTGGGTGGCTCGCAGGCGCCACCTTCCGATCGCCACATCAAGAAGTTCTACCGCCAGGTGGGTGCCGCCCAAGTGCTGCTGGGGGCTCCCCCGGGCTGGGCGGCACCCAAGGCTGAGCTCACCTTGGCCCAGAAGATCACCCCGCTACCACGATGGGAGCAGGCGCGCTCCCGATGCTTTGCACCCCCACCATCTACAACGTGGCGGTCACCAAGACCCTCATCGACGGTGGAGCCAGCCTAAATGTGCTCTCTGTGGAGGCATTCAGCTTGCTTCACGTGCCCCACAGCCGACTCCGCCCAACCAAGCCTTTCTTCGGGGTCGGCAACGGTTCTACCAGCCCCTTGGGGCAAATCCGCCTTCCTGTCACTTTCGGGACCCGCGACAACTACCGCACTGAGCTCATCGACTTCGACACTGCCTAGATCGACCTACCATACAACGCCATCCTTGGCTGCAACTCATCCAACCTACAAGGTCATGAAGATGCCAGGTAGCAGCGGTGTCCTCACGGTGGCAGGGGACACCAAGGACGCGTTGCAGGCCCTTAAGCTCGCCTTCAGGACTACGGCGTTCGTGCAGTCAAGCAAGAAGGGGGGCCCTGAGGCTCCGGGGGCAGCACCAGCCAAGAAGAAGCCATTGTTTTCCCAAGACCGAGCCGAGACAAAGCAAGTGCCAGTTGATGAGGATGGGGCATCAGGCGCCACCTTCACCATAGTAGATGGCCTCCCCCTGGACCAAGAAAAAACATTGGTCAGCTTCTTGCGTGCCAACAAGGAAGTGTTCGCATGGGAGCCTAAGGACCTGGTCGGGATCCCAAGCGGAATAATCGAGCACCACCAGAGGGTGTGCCCAAATGTGCGCCCAGTGAAGCAGAAGGCCCGACGGCAGTCCATCGAGAAGCCGGCATTCATCGTCCCAGAAACCCACAAGCTGCAGGATGCTGGTGTCATCCGGGAAGTACGGTACCCGAAGTGGTTGGCAAAGCCAGTTGTCGTCCCCAAGAAAGGGGGAAGGAGCGCATGTGCGTCGACTTCACAACCTCAACAAGGCTTGCCCTCAGGATCCCTTCCCGCTCCCGCGCATCGACAAGATCATCGACTCCACTGCCGAGTGTGACCTTCTGTGCTTTTTGGACGCCTTTTTGGGCTACCACCAGATCAAGATGGCTGTGCAAGGTGTGGAGAAGATAGCGTTCCTGACCCCCTATGGGGTGTACTGCTACATTTGCATGCCTTTCGGACTGCGTAATGCTGGGGTTACCTTCCAGCGCCTAATGCACATTACCCTAGGCCGGTAGCTCGGGAGGAACGATGAGGCCTATGTTGATGACATAGTGGTGAAGTCTCGGGAGGCGAAGACCCTGATCGAAGACTTGAAGGAAACGTTTGCCAGCCTGCACAAGGTGGACCTACGACTCAATCCCGAGAAGTGTGTGTTCGGAATCCCATCTGACAAGTTGTTGGGTTTCCTAGTGTCGCACAAAGGAATCAAGGCCAACCTAGAGAAAATCAAGGCCATAGAAGACATGAGCCCGCCACAGACACTCAATGAGATGCAGAAGCTGGCAGGTTGTGTGACCTCGCTGGGGTGTTTCATCTCCAAGCTGGGGGAGTGCGTCCTCCCGTTCTTCAAGTTGATGAAGAGGCAAGGGCTATTTGAGTGGACCCCTGAAGCTGAAGCGGCCTTTCAAGACCTCAAGAGATACCTAACCAGCCCACCGGTGATGGTGGCGCCGCGCCCTCTCGAGCCCTTGGTGCTCTATTTGGCAACCATCCCTCACTCCGGTAGCGCTGCTCTAGTGGTGTTAAGGGAAGGGCGCCCAATCAAGGACCCTCAATAGGGCGTCTCATCATCAAGCAAGGTGCCTCAGCCTCGGGATGGCGCTCCTGAGGCTTTAGCCGACCCGACAGCCAATGCCCCTCCTGAGGCTCAAGCCGACCCTTCAGCCGGAGGGGCTCCTGAGGCTAAGTCTCATGAGGTCGCGGCTAACGCTGCAGGTGTTGAGACCCCTGAAGGTCATCATCCTCAAGAGACACAAGACCTTTCCAATACCTCCTCACTCGTTAAGCACCCGGTCTAGTTCGTCAGCATGGTGCTATGGGTGGCACGAGCACGCTACCCCATGCCCCAAAAGCTTTTGCTCGCACTCCTCGTCGCCTCCCGAAAGCTGCACCACTACTTCTAGGGTCACCCCATCAAGATCGTTTTAGCCTACCCACTGGAGAGGGTACTCCAAAGCCATAACGCCGACAGGAGGGTTGCAGAGTGGAACATCGAGCTTCAGGTGTTCCGGCTCGAGTTCAGCACCACCAGGGTCATCAAGGGTGCGGCCCTCACAGATTTCATGGCAGTGTGGATCGACATCCCTGACCGCGGAATATGCGAGGATCGCTCCCTCTCTCCCGGAGACGGGGTGCCAGACGGGTGGATCATGTACTTCGACGGCAAGTTCACACGACAGGGCGCGGGGGCTGGAGCTGTCCTCATCTCACCCGCCAAGGACAAGCTCTACAACGCTGCACAACTCTGTTTCCAGTAGGGCGAAAAGGTCTCCAACAACATCGCAGAGTACGAACACCTACTCGCCCGCCTCAGGGCCATAGCAGTGCTAGGAGTGAAGCGTCCCACCATCAGGGGAGATTCCCAGCTCCTCATCAACTTCTCCAACAAAGAGTACGTCCCTAAGGACGAGCACATGGAAGCATATCTGGAAGAGGTACGCAAAATGGAGAAACGATTCTTGGGCTTGGAATTACATCATGTGCCACGAGGCATGAACAAGGAAGCAGATGACATCGCCAAGAGGGCATCCCGGTGGTTACCTCAGGAGCCAGGAGTATTTGAAGAACGGCTCTTCAAGCCATCGGCGGCTCCCCCCGTTGCGGCATCGGCACCACCTCAGGAGGACCTACCCCGAGCCCCAGCAACAGGCGCGCCGGCCTGTGGCCCAACCTCAGGGGTCCGCATGCTCCTCGGGCTCGAGCCTTAGGAGGGGTGCTGGACCGAGGAGTTCAAGATGTACCTGCTTCAATGGAACTTGCCGGAGAAGGAAGAGGATGCCGAGCGCGTGGCTCACCAGGCCACTACGTACTGCATCCAGGACGGCGAGCTGTACCGCAAAAGGCCCAATGACGTTTCTTTGCGATGCATCTCCAGGGAGCAGGGGCTCGAGCTGCTGGCAGACATACATGGTGGGGACTGCGGGCACCACTCTTCATCGCGCACCCTCGTGGGCAAGGCGTTCTGTAGTGGGCTCTATTGGCCCACAGCACTCAACGACGTGATACGTCTCCAACGTATCTATAATTTATGAAGCATTCATACTATTTTATTATCTGTTTTGAATGATTACGGGCTTTATTATACACTTTTATATGACTTTTGGGACTAACCTATTAACTGGAGGCCCAGCCCATATTGTTGTTTTATTGCCTGTTTCAGTATTTCGAAGAAAAGGAATATCAAACGGAGTCCAAACGGAATGAAACGTTTGGCAGCGTGATGTTTGGAACGAACGTGATCCGGGAGACTTGGAGTACAAGCCAGGGAAGCTTCGAGGAGGCCAGGAGATAGGAGGGCGCGCCCACCCCCCTGGGCGCGCCCCCTATCTCGTGGGCCCCTTGTGGCTCCCCCGACCGACTTCTTTCGCCTATATATTCCCATATACCCTAAAACCATCGAATACGAAGATAGATCGGGAGTTCCGCTGTTGCAAGCCTCTTTAGCCACCAAAAACCTCTCGGGAGCCCATTCTGGCACCCTGCCGGAAGGGGGAATCCCTCACCGGTGGCCATCTTCATCATCCCGGCGCTCTTCATGACGAGGAGGGAGTAGTTCACCCTCGAGGCTGAGGGTATGTACCAGTAGCTATGTGTTTGATCTCTCTCTCTCTCTCTCGTGTTCTCTCTATGGCACGATCTTGATGTATCGCGAGCTTTGCTATTATAGTTGGATCTTATGATGTTTCTCCCCCTCTACTATCTTGTGACGAATTGAGTTTTCCTCTTGAAGTTACCTTATCGATTGAGTCTTTAATGATTTGAGAACACTTGATGTATGTCTTGTCGTGCTTATCTATGGTGACAATGGGATATCACGTGATCCACTTGATGTATGTTTTGGTGATCAACTTGCGGGTTCCGCCCATGAACCTATGCATAGGGGTTGGCACGCGTTTTCATCTTGACTCTCCGGTAGAAACTTTGGGGCAATCTTTGAAGTACTTTGTGTTGGTTGAATAGATGAATCTGAGATTGTGTGATGCATATCTTATAATCATGCCCACGGATACTTGAGGTGACAATGGAGTATCTAGGTGACATTAGGGTTTTGGTTGATTTGTGTCTTAAGGTATTATTCTAGTATGAACTCTATGATAGATTGAACGGAAAGAATAGCTTCATGTTATTTTACTACGGACTCTTGAATAGATAGAACAGAAAGGATAACTTTGAGGTGGTTTCATACCCTACCATAATATCTTTGTTTGTTCTCCGCTATTAGTGGCTTTGGAGTGACTCTTTGTTGCATGTTGAGGGATAGTTATATGATCCGATTATGTTATTATTGTTGAGAGAACTTGCACTAGTGAAAGTATGAACCCTATGCCTTGTTTCCTACCATTGCAATACCGTTTACGCTCATTTTTATCATTAGTTACCTTGCTGTTTTTATATTTTCAGATTACAAATACCCATATCTACTATCCATATTGCACTTGTATTACCATCTCTTCGCCGAACTAGTGCACCTATACAATTTACCATTGTATTGGGTGTGTTGGGGACACAAGAGACTCTTTGTTATTTGGTTGCAGGGTTGTTTGAGAGAGACCATCTTCATCCTACGCCTCCCACCGATTGATAAACCTTAGGTCATCCACTTGAGGGAAATTTGCTACTGTCCTACAAACCTCTGCACTTGGAGGCCCAACAGCGTCTACAAGAAGAAGGTTGTGTAGTAGACATCAAGCTCTTTTCTGGCGCCGTTGCCGGGGAGGCTAGGTAAGCGGCACTCACACCCCGTCAACTAAGCTCTTTTCTGGCGCCATTGCCGGGGAGGTGAGTGCTTGAAGGTATATCTTTAGATCTTGCAATCGAATCTTTTTGTTACTTGTTTTATCACTAGTTTAGTTTATAAAATAAAACTACAAAAAATGGATTTGAGTTTGTCTCATACGCTTCATCTTTTTAATATCTTTCGTGAGTATGATGGAAAAGAAAATTGTGCTCAAGTGCTAGAAGAAGAAGTCTATAAATGTTTGATACTAAATCTTTGAATGATGAGCATGATTGCAATGTTGTTAGTATGAACTCTTTGAATATCCATAGTACTAATGATGATTGTACTAGTTATGATGAAAATGTCTCCTATAAGCATGTCGGTTTTTGTGGAGAGCATTTGGGTTTGCATAGATACACCAAATAGAGAAGATAGATATTGCAAGAGGCATAAGCATGTAGAAACTAAATTGTCACAAGACAGGCTACATAAGAGTGCTGAAGAATTATATTTCCTTGGCCGTACTTGTGAACTTTGCAATGAAAGTGGTCATTTACATCTACGATGCAAGTTGTTTCATGATCGAATCGTGTCCAAAAATTGTGATGGTTTGATTTCCCTTGCACATTATAATCAACTTAGTTTGCTTATGGGTTATGAAGAAATGAAACGTTTAACTAAATTTCTTCCAGAATTTGCCCGTTATAACCTTCTTGATTTCGATCTAGAGACGATTTATATGTTTTGTGCGATGAATTGCATTGAAAATCCTTATGTTGCCAATTACCTAAAGAAAAGAAAGCAAACAGAAGATGAAGAGAATACTAAAGGGAAGAAACTTCCCATTATCCTCCTATTATTTCTTATGATGAATCAGGTAACGAGGAGGAGCTTTCTATTCAACCAATATCATCTATAAGGAGCTCAAAGAAGAAGGTTGAACCCACACATAAGAAAAAGAAAAGAAGGAGCAACAAAGATAAAAAGGTATCCCTTCCGAATGATGTTGCCCCTACTACTCATTGTGATGATGATAATTGATATACTATTGGTGCTATCCATACTATTAATGATGAGAGTGATTATGCTTATGATATGAAAAGTCCCAAGCTTGGGGATGCTATGTTTGATGAGGATGAAATATTTGAGAATATATTTGCTGGAGTTAATATTTGTCCCAAGCTTGGGGATGATATGTTTAATGAAGATAATATTTTTAGCATCCCAAGTTTTGATATGAAAAGTTGTTATGATGTTAGCATCCCTCTTACCTATGCTAATTATATTGATGAAAGTGGGTTTGGAAGAGTGTCAACTTTAGGAAGTAGTGATCCCACTATTTTGGAGGATGTTGAATTTTATTGTGATGAATATGAAAGTGGATTTGGAAGAGTGTCAACTTTATTTAGTGATGATTCCACTATCTTGGAAGAGGTTTCAATCGATTATGATGAGAACAAAGTTTCTACTTATGATGATTATTATGATAAAACTTATGCTATAAAAAGTAGAAATGATTATATTTATAGAACTTGTCATGTTTATGATTACCCTTTTTTGAACATTACTCTTTTAATGTGGAAACGATTTTTAGTATTCGAGTCTCTTATGATACTCCCACTATTCCAAATGAGAAGAATCTATTATATACATAAAACAGAAGTCAAATAAGTCATCACGTTCATCCACATATGCTAATATTTTTTACACCGTTTGATTAGAATAATAACGGCTGAGATTAATAGATTTTACGTAACATCATAAAATATATGTAGCAATAGTATTGGACTTCCATGTTGTCACGTTATACGCATAAGGTGCGTGAACGGAAAGATGCATTAGTCAAAATTGAGAACGAAAAAAACGCAACAGATTAGTCACGGTATAATCCGGATGCGATGTCCTGGGAGGGCAAGTCATGCACGTACGCAAAGATCAATTCCTATGCATTACGGTCTAGAGCAGCACATGGACATGGAAACTATTTAATACTCCTACTTTTCAGAAAAAATTACTATACAATTGCTTGATTTGCGGTGACTACACGTACATGGAAGTTTAGAACGAGAGTCCGGAGACCAAGCATACAAAATACATGTCCGGAGGTCCATCGAATCAAAATCATACTACGCCGGGCGAATCAAAATCGCACCATATCCACGGATCCACCTTTACCTCGAGAGAAACCATCTCTGTCCCAGTCTTCTAGAAAGGTCGTCGTGTTGCTTGGCTCAGATGATAACCAGGAGGCAATCTCATCTCAGCAATCACCTTTAATATATTAATCATCCGATCGAAATAATAATGACTGAGATTTAAAAGTTTTTACGTAACATATTAATATGTGCATGCCAACATAACAGACCATCATCTAAAAGATAGAAAAAGGCTCAACTAAAAAAAACTACCAAAAATTATGTCCACGTACGTGCACGCACACCGTAATTTTTCTTGCTGACACGTAGCATATAAAAGTAGTACCAATTGTAGACCGGACTCAAACGCCATGAACAGGAGACAGAAGCAATCAAATATCTCTCTCTCTCTCTCTCTTTCCTGAAAAAACAAACTTCCCAAAGCCGTGTCCTACTAAGACACCTCCTCCATCGAAGAGATATCTGGACTGGCATTTGTAGTTTTTTTTACTCCAGTGCTGGCCGTACCTGCAACCTCTCCATAGCTGCTGCTCCAAGCATGACTCAGCACGATCCCTGTATCACCACATTTCCACTCTTTTTTCACATGGCTGATTTGCTTCTCAGCTCTGTTTAGAATTTTGTCAATGTTACAATCTATGCGAAAAGTATCAACACTCCAATCATGAGTTCATTACTTCCAAGCTCTAAGATGTTCTCAACTCCATGTATATATGTGTGCTGATTCATAGTCTATTTAAGTGTTATCATGCCAAGAATACAAGAGCTATGATTAGGCCATCCAATTAAGGTGCTATAACAGACTGGTGGCGCAGTGCTTCACCATCCTGGACATGAATCCACCGCATGCCGTTGTGACCCGAACTCAACATGCAACTAAACCCAAAGACGACTTACATGATCTGTTCCTCAACCCATAGAATTTAATATAGAACCCCACTACATCACCTTGATTACTAATGGCAGGTCATGAAAAGATAGGGTTGTTTCACAAAAAAAAGAGGATATGGATTGGATATATGTATCATTCTCTACATTGTTCGTTTCTATGGGATGTTGAGGTATTTGGTCCATTAGGAATGACAAGATCTTCAGAGCAGCAGAACCTCACATCCAGGGATGGAAGTTTCACCTCCAAAAAGGCCAATGGGCAGCCCAGATCAAAGAAAAGCACTCCAAAGCTGAAAAGATTCATTCCTGGATTGAACAGAACATTTAAATAGTTCTCATGTTTCATAAAACTGGCATATGGTGATACCTTCTTGTAAGATCGGTCTGTACATATTTTTGTAATTAATATATATATATATATATATACCGTAGAAATGGCTCTACAGTTTCATGGTCAAAAAAAATCTCTACACTATTGTTGGCTGTACTATGCATTGTATGAAGTGGTTTAGGTCCTTCCTAATTGAATTTCTTTGGAAGTATATGCGCAAAACTTGAAATTGGTAAAGTTTCTTTGAGAGATGTAGTAACTTTTAATATTTTATATTCTGTAAGTTGTAAGCATCAGGATGCATACATTATTTATATTGTAATGCATTCACTCTTTTTTAAGGGAATGTATTCATTCTGTTCCCTTTTGTAATTATCTTTGAAACATATTTTTTCCGATGCCCCTTGCAATTCCAAATTGAGATGGCCTGACTCCCTGTGTCTTATATGTTGGAAGAGAGTAAGGTAGCGCATGACATTTGTAAGTTTTCTTATTACTGTCCAAAGATATATAAGACATTTACCATTAAATTAGTGTATTTTGAATCTACTCCCTCTGTAATCTACTCTAAGACATTTTAGATCACTAATTTAGTAACCTAAAACATCTTATATTTGTTTATAGAGGGAGTACTTAACATTATTTTGTAAACAGACATAGTTGTTCGTACTACATCTGGTAGCTGAGACTTAATCCTGATGGCTACCTCATTTCCAAGGCCTCTCATTATTCAAGAAGGAATAAAGTTCTTCGACCAGGCAATCTCCGCGATGGGAAATTTTTCTACCACTTAAAAGGAAATATGCATGATGCCAACACATGTACTAAATTATGGGATGCTTATTCATTTTGATTTCCATTATGCTCAATTTAGAAGTTGTCGTTGGCAATGGCATTTAAAATGAGTGTATTTATCATGACAGTGTACTTTCTTACATCCTTTCTGTTTAATTTTCCAGAAAAACGAAGCAAGGAGTTATATTTTACCAATTTTACATGTACGAAGCCAAGACGCAATGTTGTGAAGGACTACCTTTTCATTTTTTTTCGAGCCTCCACTTCTCCGGTATGTAACAAACGAATTAGTTGCTTCTTGGCGTTCTTAATTGGTCATGATGATTTGGATGTTTAAATTTTTCTCTTCTTATATATATATATATATATATATATATATATATATATATATATATATATGAAGTATTAATATATGACTATCAACATGGTATAGACCATTACGAGATCTACAAAACTCACTCCTATTTACTATCCGCGTTAGGTAAAGGAGCACTTAACATATGTTATCTGAAAACACCTTACTATATTGTTGTGTATAGGGAACTGCTCTAAAATTGAAAGACTCCAAAATATTTGAGGAGACATGGGTGAAGATAAATTACTTAATGAAAGTTTTAATGTTTGTAAAGTTTGAAGCGGACATGCTCAGCTTGTGGTGTTCCAGCGCAGCACCGCATGTGCCATCCTATTTTGTTGTACGGCCGCTCGCATGCATGTTGTGATGGCACTAGCACTGTGTGAATGCCTCGCAACATCATGCAATGTCCTCTCACGCGTAGTGATGACCTTAATGTTAGGCATTATAAGAAACTGATATAACAATGTATAATCTATAATGTATAATGTATAATGTAGGACAAAGAGGGACATAGGGAATTTTGCTATATTTTCAACAACAGTTTATTCTATGTCTTTTCTAAAGAAAAAACAATGCAACTATAGTAATACATATTATATATCTAGCCGCGCAAATGCGCGGGCCACTCCGCTAGTTTTGCTTATATGAAGAGTAGTAAATTTTCTATGCTTGTAGATCATGAAAAGAATGCTTTGTGTGCTGGTTATATTGTTGAATTAATTCATGATGCTACTAAAAATTATTATGAGGGAGGAACGTATGCTTGTAGGAATTGCAATAATATCAAGTTTCCTCTGTATGTGTTGAAAATCTTGAAGTTATGCTTGTTTTGCCTTCCTATGCTAGTTGATTATTGTTCCCATAAGTTGTTTTCTCACAAAATCCCTATGCATAGGAAGTGGGTTAGACTTAAATGTGCTAGTCATATGATTCATGATGCTCCCTCTATGTTTCAATTCTTATCTTTTATATGAGCATCATTGTCATCATCATGCCTAGCTAGAAAGGCATTAAAGAAAAGCGCTTGTTGGGAGACAATCCAATATTTTTCCTTACTGTTTTGTGTGTTCACATGATTATGCTACTGAATTAATCATGTTTTATAGCTTTTGTTTCAATAAGGTACCAAGTAAGACCTTTAGGATAGCTTACGATGATAGTTGTGTTGATCCTGCTGAGAATCAGAAACTTTTGCACACAGTAAATTAGTTTTATTAATTCACATAAACATGATTCTGATATGATTATTTTTTCTTTGGATTGGCACACAAATTTCCTAGGACTTCCTAATTTGGTAGGATTTTTGGAGTTCCAGAAGTATACGTTTGATACAGATTACTACAAACTGTTTTGTTTTTGACAGATTCTGTTTTCCATGTGTTGTTTGCTTATTTTGATGAATCTATGAGTAGTATCGGAGGGTATGAGCCATAGATAAGTTGGAGTACAGTAGACATTACACCAATACGAATTTAGAATGAGTTCATTACAGTAACCAAGTGGTGGTTTTATTTTCTTATACTAACGGAGCTTACGAGTTTTCTGTTGAGTTTTGTGTTGTGGAGTTTCCAAGTTTTGGGTAAAGATTCGATGGACTATGGAATAAGGAGTGGCAAGAGCCTAAGCTTGGGGATTCCCAAGGCACCCCAAGGTAATATTCAAGGATAACCAAGATCCTAATCTTGGGGATGCCCCGGAAGGCATCCCCTCTTTCGTCTTCGTTCATCGGTAACTTTACTTGGAGCTATATTTTTATTCGCCACATGATATGTGTTTTGCTTGGAGCGTCATTTTCTTTTGTTAGTATTTGCTTGCTGTTTGAATAAGATACCAAGATCTCAAATTCTTTAATGAGAGAGAGTCTTCACATAGTTACATAATTATTTAGCTACTCATTGATCTTCACTTATATCTTGATGGAGTAGTTTGTCATTTACTCGTGTGCTTCACTTATATCCTATGAGTAAATGGTTGAATGAGTTGAATGTCACAAATCTGAAATTATATATGTTTCATTTGCTTATCCCATGGGGAGTAATGACTTCACATCGAAGAAGTAGAGGTTGTAAATTTATTGAAAGTTAGCAAGCGTTGTATTAGTCATTTGAACAATTCATGAAAGAATATTGAAGGAAGAGAGATTTCACATATAAATATACTATCCTAGACATCTTTTATAATTGTGAGCACTCATTAAGTATGACATGCTAAAGAGTTGATGTTGGACAAGGAAGACAACGTAATGGGTTATGTTTTCTCACATTCCAGTTAAAGTATATTGTCATGGATAATTCAAACATGTTGAGCTTGCCTTTCCCCCTCATGCTAGCCAAAATTCATTGCACCAAGTAGAGATACTACTTGTGCCTCCATATATCCTTAAACCCAGTTTTTGCCATGAGTGTCCACCATACCTACCTATATGTGGTATTTACCTGCCGTTCCAAGTAAATTTGCATGTGCCAAACTCTAAACCTTCAAATAATAATCTGTTTTGTATGCCCGAATCGCTCATGTAGCGACTAGGGGCTGTCAGTATCTTCCATGCTAGGTGGGTTATTCTCAAGATGAGTGGACTCCGCTCATCATGCACGAGAAAAATGGCTGGTAACCGGGATGCCCAGTCCCATGATCAAAAGATCAAAATCAAATCAAAAATAATTGCAAACAAAACTCCCCCGGGTTTGATGTTAGTTGGAGGCACCCGTTGTTTCGGGCAAGCCATAGATTGATGATTGTTGGTGGAGGGGGAGTAAAAACTTTTACCATTCTGTTTGGGAACCGCCTATAATGTATGTAGTATGGAAGATATTGGGAACTCTTGGTTGTTATGTTGACAATGAGATCATACCTCCCAAAATTATTTATCTCTATTTCAAAATCGAGCTCTGGCACCTCTGCAAAGCCCTGCTTCCCTCTGCGAAGGGCCTATCTTTTACTTTATGCAAGAGTCAAGGTGATCTTCACCTTTCCCTTTTTCATTTTATCCTTTGGCAAGCACCTCGTGTTGGAAAGATCCTGATATATATATATATCCAATTGGGTGTAAGTTAGCATGAACTATTATTGTTGACATCACCCAAAGGTGAATACATTTGGAGGCAACACTATAAGCCCCTATCTTCCTCAGTGTTCGATTAAAACTCCATAACCATAAGTATTGCGTGAGTGTTAGCAATTGTAGAAGACTATATGATAGTTGAGTATGTGGAGTTTGCTAAATCAAAGCTCTAACATAGACCCTTCCTGAAAATAGGATGAATTGTAATTGTTTGATGACTAAGAATGAAGTTTGCTAGTTTTCAAGAAAGTTTATGGTCTATGATTTAACATGTGAATTACTTGTTACTTGTTCGTGAGAAGTTTTATGAGATGAACTACGGTTATGACATATAATCATGCTAGAAAATGTGATTGAAATTATCATTGATCAAACTTGTGCACCTTCTAGCATTCGCAATTCATAAATTCTTTCTTTATCATTTACCTACTCGAGGACGAGTAGGAATTAAGCTTGGGGATGCTGATACGTCTCCAATGTATCTATAATTTATGAAGCATTCATGCTATTTTATTATCTGTTTTGAATGATTACAGGCTTTATTATACACTTTTATATTACTTTTGGGACTAACCTATTAACCGGAGGCCCAGCCCATATTGCTGTTTTATTGCCTGTTTCAGTATTTCGAAGAAAAGGAATATCAAACGGAGTCCAAATGGAATGAAACCTTCAGCAGCGTGATTTTTGGAACGAACGTGATCCGGGGGACTTGGAGTACAAGCCAGGGAAGCTTCGAGGAGGCCAGGAGATAGGAGGGCGCGCCCACCCCCTGGGCATGCCCCCTTGTCTCGTGGGCCCCTCGTGGCTCCCCCGACCGACTTCTTTCTCCTATATATTCCCATATACCCTAAAACCATCGAATAAGAAGATAGATCGAGAGTTCCGCCGCCGCAAGCCTCTGTAGCCACTAAAAACCTCTCGGGAGCCCGTTCCGGCACCCTGCCGGAGGGGGGATCCCTCACCGGTGGCCATCTTCATCATCCCGGTGCTCTCCATGACGAGGAGGGAGTAGTTCACCCTCGGTGCTGAGGGTATGTACCAGTAGCTATGTGTTTGATCTCTCTCTCTCGTGTTCTCTCTATGGCACGATCTTGATGTATCGCGAGCTTTGCTATTATAGTTGGATCTTGTGATGTTTCTTCCCCTCTACTCTCTTGTGATGAATTGAGTTTTCCTCTTGAAGTTATCTTATCGGATTGAGTCTTTAATGATTTGAGAACACTTGATGTATGTCTTGCCGTGCTTATCTGTGGTGACAATGGGATATCACGTGATCCACTTGATGTATGTTTTGGTGATCAACTTGCGGGTTCCGCCCATGAACCTATGCATAGGGGTTGGCACGCGTTTCGTCTTGACTCTCCGGTAGAAACTTTGGGGCACTCTTTGAAGTACTTTGTGTTGGTTGAATAGATGAATCTGAGATTGTGTGATGCATATCTTATAATCATGCCCACGGATACTTGAGGTGACAATGGAGTATCTAGGTGACATTAGGGTTTTGGTTGATTTGTGTCTTATGGTGTTATTCTAGTATGAACTCTATGATAGATTGAACGGAAAGAATAGCTTCATGTTATTTTACTACGGACTCTTGAATAGATAGAACAGAAAGGATAACTTTGAGGTGGTTTCATACCCTACCATAATCTCTTCGTTTGTTCTCCGCTATTAGTGGCTTTGGAGTGACTCTTTGTTGCATGTTGAGGGATAGTTATATGATCCAATTATGTTATTATTGTTGAGAGAACTTGCACTAGTGAAAGTATGAACCCTATGCCTTGTTTCCTACCATTGCAATACCGTTTACGCTCACTTTTATCATTAGTTACCTTGTTGTTTTTATATTTTCATATTACAAATACCCGTATCTACTATCAATATTGCACTTGTATCACCATCTCTTCGCCGAACTAGTGCACCTATAAAATTTACCATTGTATTGGGTGTGTTGGGGACACAAGAGACTCTTTGTTATTTGGTTGCAGGGTTGTTTGAGAGAGACCATCTTCATCCTACGCCTCCCACGGATTGATAAACCTTAGGTCATCCACTTGAGGGAAATTTGCTACTGTCCTACAAACCTCTACACTTGGAGGCCCAACAACGTCTACAAGGAGAAGGTTGTGTAGTAGACATCACGACGCTACCGAGCTGATGCGCTCCTGCGGAGCCTGCCAGTTCCACGCCAAGCAGATCCACCAGCCCGCGCAAGGCCTCCAGACTATCCCGCTTACGTAGTCGTTCATAGTCTGGGGCTTGGAAATAGTGGGGCCATTTCCCTGAGCGCCAGGGGGCTACCGATACCTCTACGTCGACATCGACAAGTTCACCATGTGGGCGGAGGTAGAGGCCGTGCGCACTATCCCAGCCGGGTCAGCCATCAAGTTCATCAAGGGCCTCGTGACCCGGTTTGGGGTTCCTAATCGCATCATCACCGACAATGGCTCACAGTTAACTAGCAACCTTTTCAAAACATACTGTGCTAACCTTGGAACGCAGATATGCTACGCCTTGGTGGCACACCCCAGAAGCAACGGCCAGGCCGAGCACACTAATGCAGAAGTCTTGAGAGGCCTCAAGGCAAGGACCTTCAAGAAGAAGCTTGAGGCATGCGGCAGGGGCTGGCTTGACGAACTCCAGTCCGTGCTGTGGTCCATCCACACCACCGCGACCAAGCCAACGAGCAAGACACCATTCTTCCTCGTCTATGGAGCTGAAGTGGTTCTCCCACATGAGGTCAAGCATCGCTCCATGTGGGTCCTGGCGTTCAACGAGGCACGCCGGGACGCCACGCGGGGGATGGATCTCATGCTGGGGTAGGAATAACGTCGTCAAGCCTCGCTCCAAGCGGCAATGTACCAGCAGGCGCTGCGGCGATACCACTGCCGCATCATCCGCCCTAGGATGCTCGAGGTGGGTGATCTCGTCCTGGGGCGGGTGCTCTCCAGGGAAGGGCTGCACAAGCTCTCTGCCATGTGGGAGGGCCCATTTAGGATTGCCCGTGTCTCCAGGCATGGCGCCGCGCGCCTGGAGACACAGGACAGGATCACCATCTAGAACGCCTGGAACATCCAGCACCTCCGGAAGTTCTACCCATGAAGCAAGGCTCTGGCCTGTGAAGGTCTCCGCTCGTGACACTCTCACGTAATAATGAGTGGGGCTGTACACGCCCCAGAGTCTCCTGAGCGCCGCCATGGGGCCTCACGGGGGATCCCTCCCACGTGTTAGTGATAGCACTTAGCTCCGCGCAGGTGAGAAGACTAGACTAGGTGCCGGACGCGGCTGTTCATTTGCTTGCTTTCTGAAGTTGTTCCACAATCTTTTAATGGAATACAGAGTTTTCGCATTTTGGTTCGCCAAGTTGGATTTTCTCTCCTCTTGTTTCACTCATTCTTGGCCTGGGCCAGGAAAGGGCGGAAGTTGCCTGTCGCTCTTCCTCGCACGCCCCGCGCGTGGGGGCTAGGCAGGTGTGTGCGCATGGGTCCTCCCTCGCACAAGCACATGTTGCCGAACCCTGTTGCCCAGTGCTTCGGCTTCATGATCCTCACGAGGAGCCCTCGATCAAGCTCATGGGCATCAACGCCCTCTCATGTTCGTGCCCCTCGGGTAATGCGACGCGGTGCATTAAGCCACAACTAAACCTATGGCAGGGGGCTCGCGCAAGGAAGAATGAGGTGCCCGTTAAGGTTTCTTTTCCTTTAACAGCTCTGCAACAGCTCTACGGCCTCTCCTGAGGCCTCTAGCACCTCTCGAGACCGGTGGCCCCCGAGTCATCAGGAAAGAGGGCTCCGCCAGGCATCAAGGGTCGTGCCCCCGCAAGGGTGGAAGCTGCCGCGAACATGTCAAGCTAAGTTACCCTACCCTTGCCTACCCAAAATACAAACATCACGGCACAACATTAATATAATAAGCACAACATAAAGGGCATAATTGCCATAGTTCATTACATGCCCCAGTGGGGCACCCTACTTTTTTTCAAAACACAGAAGGAAGGAAAGATTAAACAAAAGCGGCCCGCAAGGCCACAGCAGGTCCTGAGGCCAAGTTCGACAGCCCCGAGCTCAGGCCGGGCCTTCCTCCTGCTTCACCGGGGCGTGGCAGCGAGACGATCCGCCGCCTCCCTCGATCCGAGCTCGGCCGCACGGAGGTTGATCGTAGCCGCCGCTGCTTGAACTCTCGCCCGAGGAAGAGCAGCCGCTGCGGGAGGAAGTGTGGATGTCATCAAGGCCAAGCTCATCGTCGCTGTCGTCTTCTGGGCAGCACCCCGCGTGACGGCCGTCTTCCCTGAACACCCTCACAAAGAGGGTCGCAAGGCCATCATATTGGAAGAGGGTGCACTTCCTACCCAGGCCTTGTGCGCGAGCAAACGCCTGCCAGCCACGGGTCAGGACCACGCTACCCGCGGCGGTGACCTCGATCCCCACCAACGAGGCCCTGCTGAAGCAGCCGTCGGCCTGCAGCCAGAAGCCGTCGAGCCCCGAGGTCGGCAGCTTGCCGACGAAGAAGCGCAGAAACCGGAAAAGGTGCCAGCGGGCCTCTTCGACCACACCACGAACTCCGGGAGCGCATCCATCATAGAGAAGCACGGTCGAGGAGGGCGAGCAACCATAGCACTCCTTCCCTCGTCGCGGGGGCTGCCTCGTGGCCGGTGACCCCCGCCGTGAGAAGAAGCACCGCCACGGGCGCCAAGGGAGACACCAGCCCCTGGAGAAGCGTGCCCGCGCCCCCTAGGGGCCACCGCCGGGGTCGCGGCATGCTTGCAGGGACGTCCGCGGCCCCTCTTGGGTGGTGGCAAAGTTGGTCCCTCCTCAGGAGCCTTCCCTTTCTCAGCAGCCAAGAATCTCCTCGTCAGCGCCATGGATGCTACGGCAAGGTGGAGAAGAAGAAGGGATGAGCATCAAGAAGATGAAGAAAGGGATGAGCGAGGGGGGCTCCACCCCTCCCCTCATTTATAGCCAGAGGGAGGCCAACCGCCGGCCTCCACGATCTCGCGCAATAATGTATGCAGCATCGACTCATCAAGTCGAACGGATTTCAAGACAGCATGGGGAAGTGGAGACACCCACATCCCATCAATCACCACGCGTCATCCAAGGCTGCAGGCAGTTAGGGCCCACAGCGCTCCGCACTTGCCCTTTGGCTTCACCCAGAAGCCAAGTCCGAGCGCAATGGGCCTGGGGACTACTGTCGGCGTTCTCGATCCAGGGGTACCCAGACTTGCCTACCTGCGGCCCACGGTGTGGCTCCGTCAATGGCCTAGTATGGCCCAGCTTCACCATCAACAACTCAAGACCCTCGCAAGGGGCCAAGCCTCACAAGGCGTACGACACCAAGACCTCCAGGGGGTCGGCCCCCTCAGGCTGGCTCCCGGGGAGTGGAGATTTCTATGCAAGGCTCACCTCGCGAGGTTCGGCTGACGTGAGCCATGACGACCAAGGCCAGGCGGGCGCCAGCGGGTGTAGAGTACCAGTTTCCCCTTCGGTGCAAAGGAGGCAAGCAGCAAGCGCAGAGTCCCGAGGAATCAACCAAAGGTTTCCATTCTGGTGGAACAAGACCAAGACCGCTAGGACGGCAGGACGGAGGTCATCGCCGAGCCCAGCACAGCGTCACGACCAGCAACTTTTGTAGGCAAAGACCACTTTAGTCAGGATAGGACATACTTGCTGTCTTCCTTCAAATTTGGCCATTGTGGAATCCCTTCCCGCCTACATTTGGGAAGAGGACCAATGCCACTATAAATAGGACCTAGCCACCACGATGGGATGGGAGGGGATGAAGTCGAGTCCATTCCACCCTTACCACGTCACCAGCTCACTTGAGCTCAAGAACACACCTCCTGAGGCTGTTCTCCACTGTACTAGTTCTTCCTCAGCCCCTCGAGGCAAATCCACCACAAAGCAGGAGTAAGGTTTTACACCGCAAGGTGGCCCGAACCTGGGTAAACTGTTGTGTCTTCCTTTCCCTTCGAGATCGACGCGATAGGCTGTGAGATTAGCGAGTAGACACGCTGGGTAGGTTGAGATCTCCGCATGCACCCTAGAGTTCGTACCTCCCAAGGGTTTGCGGAACCCAAAATCCGACACTATGTGGTTCCAAAACGTAGGAAGATCATATCTTTCTAGGTTTTATAGTGGCTTGTCATCCTCATTATCATCCCTAGATCATGTCATTTTCATCCTAGCCCAAATCCCAATATTCTTTTATTGGGAATATTCCTTTTCTGATAAAGTAATTATCCTGTTTGCCCTAGGTTGTGAAGCAACCCATCCTCCTGTCATTCTAAAAATTCCCAAATAATTCTCATAAATTGTTTGGGATTCTATCTTGCTCAAACATGGCAAAACCCTTCATTGCCATGTACATAGATCATCCTCCAATAATTCTTTTCCTATTCTGCCTTAAATGGCACTTTGCAAAGCAAGTGCTATTTATCTTTGCTTGATTGACTCCAAACTTTTTGGAGATATTTTCCTATCCATATCATTGCCCCATGCCAAAACTCAACTCAATTTACCTAGTAAATATTCCTGAGCAATTTTTCAAAGTTCCTGTCTAAGGGAAGTTGTCGGGGGGATGAACCCCGGGTAGGCAACGGAACACGGATCCTTTTCAAAAACAACGGGGCCGGCATCGCCCCTCAAGCCGGCGCGCGCCTGGCCGGGTCGCTCGACCCGGCCAGGCCCCGCGACCCGGCCGAACTCTCCGACCCGGCCAGGCCCCTCGACTCGGCCTCGACACCAGCGCAAGACAGCCAAACCCGGCACGACCAAGACTTCCCCAACAAGCCAGCTCCGCCCCTGGCGTGTTCCTCAACCCAGCCACGGGTCAGCTCCCGTCACATCCAGGTCATACGATGGGACGAGTCTTCACCCACCAGATGACTAAGGCAACAGTACCCTGCCCATGCCTCTGGTCAGCCGAAGCATGGCAACAGTGCCCCTCACCTGCCCGCTGACTAGGGCTGGCATGGCAACAGTGCCCCCATCGTCACCGCTGATGCCAGCAAGCGGCGACCTGATGGAGCGCCACTGTACCCGACTCGACTCGGCCACTCCCTGATGATCGACAAGACGGCGCACAGTTCCCCTAGGCATGCGGGGCCCGCACCTAGGGGAACCCGGCGAACCACATGCCCCGGCGGGTGCTACATCTTGAGCTTGTGTTGGTTTTCCTTGAAGAGGAAAGGGTGATGCAGCAATAGTAGCATAAGTATTTCCCTCAGTTTTTGAGAACCAAGGTATCAATCCAGTAGGAGGCTCCTCAGAAGTCCCACGCACCTGCACAAACAAACAAGAACTCGCAAACAATGCAATAAAGGGGTTGTCAATCCCTTCAAGGCCACTTGCGAAAGTAAGATCTGATAGAGATAAAATGGTTAGATAAATATATTTTTGGTGTTTTATAATATAGATTGGAAAAGTAAAGATGCAAATAAAAGTAGATTGAGCTTATATGATAAAAGATAGACCCGGGGGCCATAGGTTTCACTAGTGGCTTCTCTCAAGATAGCATAAGTACTACGGTGGGTGAACAAATTACTGTCGAGCAATTGATAGAAAAGCGAATAATTATGAGATTATCTAGGCATGATCATGTATATAGGCCTCACGTCCGTGACAAGTAGACCGACTCCTGCTTGCATCTACTATTATTACTCCACACATCAACCGCTATCCAGCATGCATCTAGAGTATTAAGTTCATAAAGAACAGAGTAATGCATTAAGAAAGATGACATGATGTAGAGGGATAAACTCATGCAATATGATATAAACCCCATTTTTTATCCTCGATGGCAACAATACAATACGTGCCTTGCTGCCCCTGCTGTCACTGGGAAAGGACACCGCAAGATTGAACCCAAAGCTAAGCACTTCTCCCATTGCAAGAAAGACCAATCTAGTAGGCCAAACCAAACTGATAATTCGAAGAGACTTGGAAAGATAACTTAATCACACATAAAAGAATTCAGAGGAGATTCAAATATTTCTCATAGATAAACTTGATCATAAACCCACAATTCATCGGATCTCGACAAACACACCGCAAAAAGAGTTACATCGAATAGATCTCCAAGAAGATCAAGGAGAACATGGTATTGAGATCCAAAGAGAGAGAAGAAGCCATCTAGCTAATAACTATGGACCTGAAGGTCTGTGGTAAACTACTCACAACTCATCGGAGAGTCTATGGTGTTGATGTAGAAGCCCTCCGTGGTTGATTCCCCCTCCGGCGGAGTGCCAGCGAAGGCTCCAAGATGGGATATCGCGGATACAGAAGGTTATGGTGGTGGAAATAGTTTTTCGTGGCCGCCTCTGATGTTCTCGGGGTACGTGGGTATATATAGGAGGAAGAAGTAGGTCGGTGGATGCCCGAGGGGCCCATGAGATAGGGGGCGCGCCCAGTAGGGGGGGGCCCTCCACCCTCGTGGCCTTCTCGACTGCTTCTTGACTTGCACTCCAAGTCCTCTTGATCACGTTTGTTCCAAAAATATCGCCCCCGAAGGTTTCATTCCGTTTGGACTCCGTTTGATATTCCATTTCTCTGAAACACTGAAATAGGAAAAAAAAACAGCAGTACGGGTTGGGCCTCCGGTTAGTAGGTTAGTCCCAAAAAATGATATAAAAGTGTAAAGTAAAGCCCCTAAACATCCAAAATAGGTAATATAATAGCATGGAACAATAAAAAATTATAGATACGTTGGAGACGTATCAAGCATCCCCAAGCTTAATTCCTGCTCGTCCTCGAGTAGGTAAATGATAAAAATAGAATTTTTGATGTGGAATGCTACCTAGCATAATTCTCAATGTAATTTTCTTTATTGTGGCATGATTGTTTAGATCCAAATGATTCAAGATAAAAGCTTATAAAACATAAAGAATAGTAATACTTCGAAGCATACTAACAAATAATCATGCCCTATCAAAATAGCATAGCCAAAGAAAGCTTATCCCTACAAAATCATATAGTTAGGCCATGCTTCATTTTCATTACACAAAATACTCCCCTCATGCACAACCCCGGTTTCAGCCAAGCAATTGGTTCATACTTTTTAACGTGCTTCGGCTTTTTCAACTCTTACACAATACATGAGCGCAAGCCATAGACATAGCACTATGGTGGTATATGGTGGTGGTTGTGAGGACAAAAAGGGAGAAGATAGTCTCACATCAACTAGGCGTATCATCGAGCTATGGAGATGCCCATCAATAGATATCAATGTCAGTGAGTAGGGATTGCCATGCAACGGATGCACTAGAGCTATAAATGTATGAAAGCTCAACAAAAGAAACTAAGTGGGTGTGCATCCAACTTGCTTGCTCACGAAGACCTATGGCATTTTGAGGAAGCCCATCATTGGAATATACAAGCCAAGTTCTATAATGAAAAATTCCCACTAGTATATGAAAGTGACAACACAAGAGACTCTCTATCATGAAGATCATGGTGCTATTTCGAAGCACAAGTGTGGAAAAGAGATACTAGCATTGTCCCTTCTCTCTTTTTCTCTCATTTTTTTATTTTTTTATTTGGCCTTTCTCTTTTTTTTCTTTTTTTAACCTTTCCTTTTTTTTGGTGAGCTCTTTGGCCTCTCTTTTTTCTTTTTCTTTTAATTTAAAGTCTGAAGTCTCATCCCGACTTGTGGGGGAATCATAGTCTTCATCATCCTTTCCTCACTTGGGACAATGCTCTAATAATGAAGATCATCACACTTTTATTAATTTACAACTTGAGAATTACAACTCAACACTTAGAACAAAATATGACTCTATATGAATGCCTCCGGCGGTATACCGGGATATGCAATGAATCAACAGCGACATGTATGAAAATTATGAAGGTGGCCTTGCCACAAATACAGTGTCAACTACATGATCATGCAAAGAGCAATATGACAATGATGGAGCGTGTCATAATAACAGAACGGTGGAAAGTTGCATGGCAATATATCTCGGAATGGCTATGGAAATGCCATAATAGGTAGGTATGGTGGTTGTTTTGAGGAAGGTAAATAATGGGTGCATGATACCGACGAAAGTTGCGCGGCACAATAGAGGCTAGCAAAGTGGAAGGGTGAGTGTGCATATATCCATGGACTCACATTAGTCATAAAGAACTCATATACTTATTGTAAAAGTCTACTTGCCCTCGAAGCAAAGTACTACTACGCATGCTCCTAGGGGAAGGGTTTGGTAGGAGTTAACCATCGCGCGATCCCGACCTCCACTCATAAGGAAGACAATTAAAAGAGCATCTCATGCAACAAATTTGTCACACAACTTTTACCATATGTGCATGCTACGGGACTTGCCAACTTCAACACAAGTATTTCTCAATTTCATAATTACCCACTAGCATGACTCTAACATTACCACCTCTATATCTCAAAACAATTATCAAGCATCAAATTGATCCTAGCGTTTTATGCACTTTCTATGATAGTTTTTATTATACCCAACTTGGATGCTCATCATTCTAGGACCAAATTCATAACCATAGATAATACCATGCTGTTCTAAAATACTCTCAAAATAATATAAGTTAAGCATGAGAGATCAACAATTTCTTCAAAATTAAGCCACCGCCGTGCTCTAAAAGATATAAGTGAAGTACTAGAGCAAAAACTATATAGCTCAAAAGATATAAGTGAAGCACATAGCGCATTCCAATAAATTCTAATCAAGTGGGCTTCTCCCAAAATGTGTGTACAGCAAGCATTATTATGGGGAACTAAAAAACAAATACTAATATCATACAAGACGCTCCAAGTAAAACACATATCATGTGGCGAATAAAAATATAGCTCCAAGTAAAGTTACCGATAAACGAAGACGAAAGAGGGGATGCCTTCCGGGGGCATCCCAAAGCTTAGGCTTTTGGCTATTATTGAATATCTTGGGGTTCCTTGGGAATCCCAAACTTAGGCTCTTGCCACTCCTTATTCCATAGTCCATCAAATCTTTACCCAAAACTTGAAAACTTCACAACACAAAACTCAACAGGAAATCTCATAAGCTCCGTTAGTGAAAGAAAGGAAAACCACCACATAATGTATTGTAATGAACTCATTCTTTATTTATATTGGTGTTAAACCTACTGTATTCCAACTTTTCTATGGTTCACACCCTTACATACTAGCCATAGATGCATCAAAATAAGCAAATAACACACGAAAAACAGAATCTGTCAAAAACAGAACAGTCTGTAGCAGTCTGTAACTCTCGAATACTTATGGAACTCTAAATATCCTGCCAAAATAGGAAGTCCTGGGAAATTTGTCTATTGATGTACAGAAAAAATAATCAACGCAAAAGCACGTTTCGGAGAATTACTAAAATTATTTTTGTGCGCGCAAAGTTTCTGTTTTTCAGCAGAATCAAATTAACTATCACCATAGGTTATCCTATAGGTTCTACTTGGCACAAACACTAATTAAAACATAAAAACACATCTAAACAGAAGGTAGATGCAAAATTTATTACTAAGCAGAAACAAAAAAATTGGGTTGCCTCCCAACTAGCGCTATCGTTTAACGCCCCTAGCTAGGCATTGATAATTTTAATGATGCTCACCTGAAAGACAAGAATTGAAGCGCAAAAATAGCATCAAGAAACACGTGATAAACACATCTAAGTCTAACATACTTTCTATGCATAGGCATATTATAAGCAAACAAATTTGCAAGGCAAGCAAAAACTAGCATATGCAAGGAAGAAGAAAGAAACAATAGCAATCTCAACATAACGAGAGGTAATTTAGAAACATGAAAATTTATACAACCATATTTTCCTCTCTCGTAATAATTACATGTGGGATCATAAGAAAATTCAACAAAATAGATATCACATAAAATATTTTCAACACGACCCACATGCATGCAAAGTTGACACTCTTCCAAAATAGTGGGATTAACATTAGCTAAAGTCATGACCTCTCTTAACCCACTTTTATCAAAAAAATCATAAGATTGAACATTCTCCAAATATGTGGGATCTAAAATTGACACTCTTCCAAACCCACTTTCAATATTATTGCAAACATTATTATCAATCTTATATTCATCATGGGGCTTAAATAAATTTTCAAGATCATAAGAGTCACACCAATCATGATCATTACAACAAGTAGTAGACATAGCAATCTTAGCATTCCCAAGCTTCGCATGAACGAAACGAATACGAAAACATACCAATACTTGTTGAAGAAAGAGGGGATGCCTTCCAGGGCATCCCCAAGCTTAGACGCTTGAGTCTCCTTGAATATTTACTTGGGGTTCCTAGGGCATCCCCAAGCTTGAGCTCTTGCCTCTCCTCCTTTTCCTCATATCGAGACCTCCTCGATCAAACACTTCATCCACCCAAAACTTCAACAGAAAACTCGGTAAGATCCGTTAGTATAATAAAGCAAATCACTACTCTAGGTATTGTTGCAAACCAATTCATATTATTTTTTTGCATTGTGTCTACTGTAATATAGCTTTCTATGCCTCAATCCACTGATAGAAATTTATAGTTTCATCAAAACAAGTAAACTATGCATCAAAAACAAAATCTGTCAAAAACAGAACAGTCTGTATTAATCTAAACATTCACCATAATTCTGGTACCCCGAAAATTCTACCAAAATTATTAAAAATAAAAAAAAATGTACATAAAGACAGCGCAAAAAGTTTCAGAACCGTTTGACGTTCTAGTAAAAATGTAAAATCGTGCACTACAGCCAAAGTTTCTATCCTGCACTGTACAAACCAACAAGCATTGTAAACATCCTAAAGGCAAACCTTGGCACATTATTTATAATACAATAAAATTGTACAAGGGGATAATTATTTTTGTTGAAAAGTTTCTGTAATCAAGATTCACAAAGTTTTCGTGAGCATGAACAAAGTTCAAGGAGCTCTCCCATTTCAAAAATGCTTGTCTCTCTCACTTTCACTTTCCTTTTTGAAAAGTTTTGTGTTCCCCTCTTTTTTTGTTTTAAAACTAAATGAAAGCACTCACAAGAAATAAATGACTCTCTAAAACTTTGGGGTTGTCTCCCTGGAAGCGCTTTCTTTAAAGCCATTAAGCTAGGCATACAGTGCTTAAGTAATGAATCCACCCGAATCCCAAGGTATATCAAAGCCAATTTTAATTAACAATGATTTGTAATTTAGTAGTGAGAACAAAGTAACATATATCAAGCAACAACGAAGTCTAACTCTCTTCCTATGCATCGGCATGCCATAAAAGAATAATTCATGCACACATAGTAAAGGCCAATTCATAGTATAAGCAGTTTCTTGCAATTTTATCATATTGGAAACATAGAGAAGCGGAGATATAGTTACTCTCTCATAATAATTGCAAGTAGGAGCAGCAAGCACATGCATATCACATTCATCAAAATTATCATGTGTAGTAGTAACGCGCAACCCATTAATATAATCCTTAATAAGCACAAACTTCTCCGATATAGTGTAGTTGGGAGAATTCAAAAAGATAATAGGACTATCATGCGTGGGTGCAATAGCAACAATTTCATGTTTAACATAAGGAACTATAGCAAGTTCATCTCAATAAGCATAATTCATATTGGCATCTTGGCCACAAGCATAGCAAGCATCATCAAAAAGGGATATTTCAAGAGAATCAACGGAATCATAACAATCATCATAGCAATCATCCTTCGGTAAGCATGAAGGGAAATTAAACAATGTATGAGTTGAAGAGTTACTCTCATTAGAAGGTGGGCACGGGTAGCTAATCCGCTCTTCCTCCTTTTGTTCTTCGCTCTCCTCATCATCTTTTTCATCCAATGAGCTCACAGTTTCATCAATTTCTTCTTCCATAGATTCCTGCAAAATATTAGTCTCTTCTTGAACAGTGGAGACTTCCTCAATAAATGCATCAATACTGGCATTATATTCATAATTTTCATAGCAATATTTAAGTATACCAAAATTTTCAGGTCTATAAACAGCATCATCAAGATTTTCACACGTTTTAAACAAAGATTCAATTTCATAAGCACCCATAAAAGCAACAAATTCTTCTATTTGTTCCACATCATAGTAATCATATATACCATTAGCATAAGAAGCCAAGGTTTCATTATCATTAAATTTGCATGAAAAGGAAAGGTGTGGAGCCTTTATCCTAGAGCAACAAGTATAATCATATCTCAAGCATAGTTGACGAGCATACCAATGCAACATATGAATTTGATCCCATAATAGTTTCCTTTTTTGAGTCAAGCGATAATCCCTAAAGTATTCACGTTGATCCAAAGTGTCTCCTATAACATAATTGAATGGGGTTTTCTCAGGATTATCAAAGTAGTACATAATATCTTTCACATAATGAGCATCGAGGGTTTTAGGAGGTTCCCCATCTCCATGAGTAGCAAGTACACCTAATTTTTTTGGTATTTCGTGTTCCATATCCATAACTAAAGATAGAGAACAACTTAGAACAGCAAATAAAAATTACTTAGTGATAAAGCAAACAAGCACACACGAGAATATTCACCCCACTCTATGATTCCTCGGCAACGGCGCTAGAAAAAGGTCTTGATAACCCACAATTATAGGGGATCAATTGCAGCTTCTTTTGATAAGTAAGAGTGTCGAACCCAACAAGGAGCTAAAGGTAGAATAAATGTTCCCTCAAGTTCTATCGACCACCGATACAACTCTATGCACGCTTGACGTTCACTTTACCTAGAACAAGTATGAAACTAGAAGTACTTTGTAGGTGTTGTTGGATAGGTTTGCAAGAATATAAAGAGCACGTAAATATAAAACTAGGGGATGTTTAGATGAAGACATAACTAAATTAGTTTTAGTAGAGAGCTTTTTGTCACAAGAAAGTTATTTGTCCCTAGGCAATCGATAACTAGACCGGTAATCACCATTGCAATTTTATTCGAGGGAGAGGCATAAGCTAACATACTTTCTCTTCTTGGATTATATGCACTTATGATTGGAACTCTAGCAAGAATCCGCAACTAGTAAAGATCATTAAGGTAAAACCCAACCATAGCATTAAAGCATCAGGTCCCCTTTATCCCATACGCCACAACCCCCTTACTCGGGTTTATACTTCTGTCACTCAAGCAACCCACTATAAGCGAATCATGAACATATTGCAACACCCTACAGCGGGAATCTCTCACGCTTGCGCGACACGGAGAACACCATAGGACAACACCAATAATAAAACATGCAACCCAAACCAATCACGATCATCAATTAACCCATAGGACAAAATGGATCTACTCAAACATCATAAGATAGCCATACATCATTGGAAAATAATATATAGCATTGAGCACCATGTTTAAGTAGAGATTACAGCGGGTAAAAGAGAGGTTACACCGCTGCATAGAGGGGGGAAGAGTTGGTGATGAGGGCGGCGAAGTTGTTGGTGTAGATCGCGGTGATGATGATGGCCCCCGGTGGCACTCCGGCGCCACCGGAAGCGAGGGGGAGAGAGCCCCCCTTCTTCTTCTTCTTCCTTGACCTTCTCCCTAGATGGGAGAAGGGTTTCCCCTCTGGTCCTTGGCTCCCATGGCATGGGAGGGGCAAGAGCCCCTCCGAGATTGGATCTGTCTCTCTGTCTCTCTCTGTTTCTGCATTCTGGGATTCTGCCCTTTCACCGTTTCTTATATATCCGGAGATCCATAACTCCGATTGGACTGAAACCTTCGCCCATATTTTTCTCCGTAAATTAGCTTTCTTGCGGCAAATGAAGAGCGTCAACCGCCTTACGGGGTGCCCACAAGGGTCAGGGGCGCGCCCCCCTGCCTCGTGGCTCCCCTCGGGCACCGTCTCGCGTTGGTTTTTCTTCCCAAAAATCATAAATATTCCAAAAATGATATCCGTCCGTTTTTATCCTGTTTGGACTCCGTTTGATATGGGGTTTCTGTGAAACATAAAACATGTAATAAACAGGAACTGGCACTGGGCACTGGATCAATATGTTAGTCCCAAAAATAGTACAAAAAGTTGCCAAAAATATATGAAAGTTGAAGAATATTGGCATGGAACAATCAAAAATTATAGATACGACGGAGACGTATCAGAACACCATTGGTTAACATGCGCCATGCAGCAATCACCTTTTGCTCTTAGCTATGTTCAACCAATCCGGTGCAATTCCTCCTCTGCTCAAAGGACCAATCAGGTTGCTTCACACAATTGCAAATGTGAAGGAAAAATTCCGGAGACATCCTAAACAGGCGTAGAACATTTTTCATAAAAAAATACTGAAACATCTTTCAAATCTTTTAACAGTTTTTGGAATTTCATAAACATTTTCTAGAATTAAGGAACATTTTATAAATATATGAACATTTGTTTAAAATTCACATTTTTTTTCTTGGTGTTTTTCAGAATCATGAACATTTTCAAAATAAAAAATATATATTTTTCTCAAGAATAAAAGTAAGAAGCCAAAGGAAACAAGAAACTGATCGACATAAAAAACCCGAAACAATCACGAAAACCTATCTAGCACCCATGAAGCTTATCTGGACAGGCTCGGTCGCTCGCTCCTTTGGAATTGTGCGATAATTACCGCAAAGAGTGGTAATAGGAGCTCCCCACAATATGAATACTTGTTTCCTATTTGGCACTTTACGCAGAAAATAGCTCTCACCCCGTAGTGAGGGGAGGTCCTATTTAGCGACCGAGCCAACGCGCACCCTCCCTTTCCCTGGCGCGCCACTTTTGGTCAGCCCAACTGCAGAGCTAGACGTACATTTTTTTTCTTCTTTTTTCATTTTCTGTTTTTGTTTTATTCTTATTTAATATAGGTCAGGCTTACAAAAATGTTCCAAAATTTAAAAAAATTGTGAAGTATAAAATGTTCAATAGATCATAAAATGTTCACGGATTAAAAACTGTTCGTGATTTTAGAAAAAAATGTTCGCAAATTCAAAAATGTTCACGATGTGTAAAAGATGTTTGTAGATTCAAAAAATGATCACAATTTCATGAAAAATGTTTGGGGAAACAAAAAATGATCACGCACTACAAAAATCCTGTATTTAAAACAATGTTCATAAATTCTAGAAAATATTCCCAAATTTCAAGAAAAGTTCATCGATTCAACAATGTTCACCGATTCAAATAAATGTTAATGAGTTTCCAGAAAACGTTCATGAATTTATATAAAATGTTCATGAATTTATAAAATGTTCACGATTCCAAAAAATTGTTCCAGAATTTGAAACATGTTCATGATTTCCGAAATATTCGTGACTTAAAAAGATGTTCATAAATTCAAAAAATGTTCACAGATTTAAAAAAAGGAAATAAAAGCAAAAAAGAAATATAAAAATAAGAAAAGAGAAGAAAATGAAAAAGCAAAACCAGAAACAAGCGTCTTTGGACGACCCAATCGTACGCAGCACGAAGACAGGGGTGCGTGCGCGGTCGCTAACCAGGGGGCACCCCTATGTCTCACTTTTGAGCGAGACCTAGGGAAACCCTCGCGCCGAGAGGGCGGCTCTAGATGGGCTGGCCCAAAGGGCACGGCTCCGGGTTTTTCTCTTCTTTTTTTATTTTTTTTATTTTAATTTCTTTTTTAAATTTTGTTTAAACTTGCAAAAATTGTAAACATATATATTACAAAAGGACTGGAATTCCATCGATATTCTAGTTCAAAATATTTTGTATCTCAAAAGTAGTTCTGACTGAAAATTCATTTTCATATAAAAAAGTTCGTCGCGACGAAGCCTTCAAAACTAGATCCCATGTTGATATTTCCGATGACTTTTTTCAGACAAAATGTCACCACGCCGGTGCTATGTAAGTTATCATGTTTGTGGTACATAAGTTGTCATGTTGTTTACTCCGAAATTACCGAGGCATAAAAATGACTCCTCTGACCGTCTCCCCACATGCACATTCACGCATGTACTAGAGGACAAAAAATGCTAATGTCAGCGAAGATTCTATCAAAATTCGAAATTTTGAAATATTTTGTAACTCAAACCATCGCTTCGGTAAAAGTCGGTTTCACATGAATCATCCGTGACAACGAGACCTTCGAAACTAGATCTTATATTGGTATATTTCGACAACTTTTTTTCGGTCAAGAATTACCATGCGTGGGCTAAATAATTTATCAGATATGTACTACATAAGTTATCGTGTTGTTTACATAGAAACTTACTGGGACAAAAAATGGTTCCTACAACGAAATTGCTCCATGCACGACACGAACTGCACGATCTACAGACGACACTTTCCTTCTCAACAGCGCCAAGGCAGCAGCTTTGAAAATAATAATTGCCTGAAGCATGCATGCTTGCTGTAGGTGCTGCCACGTTAGATCGTGCAGCCGTCGGGCACAAATGTATCGTGTGTATAGCAAGGCTGTTCCTACAACCTTCCCCTCACATGCATATGAATGCATGCACTAGAGGACCAAAAGTTGATTTAATCATAGATTATCTATATTTTGAAACTCAAACGGCCAATCTGATTGAAAAATCATTTCACGTAATAAATTTATCGCGACAAGACCTTCGAAACTAGACCCATGTTGATATGTTGTGTCATATTTTTTGGGATAAAAAAGTTGTCAGGCATGTGCTAAGTAAGTTATCAGATCTGCGGGGCGTAAGTTACCACGCTATTAACTGATACGTTATCGGGATGCTTTCCACCAACTTTTATTCAGCGTCAAAAATTTATCACGGTGTTTGTACATGAGTTATCAGTTCTATTGTGTGTATATTGTCATGCTATTTACACAGAGAGTTACCAGGAATGTTTTCAACAACTTTTATCCCAGTGTCAAAAGTTGTTGCGGTGTTTGTCCATGAATTATCATTTCTACTGTATGTATGTTACCATGCTATTAATTTAGATTTTACCGTGGGTATATTTACAACAACAACAACAAAATCTCCGCCGAAAGTTATCATGGTGTTTGGGCATAAGTTATCAGGTCTATGGTTCATATATTAACATGCTATTTACACAGAAGCTACCAGGGTATGTATTCAATAACCTTTTCCCCAGGTCAGAATTACCACAGCGTTTGCATATGAGTTATCAACTCTATTGTGCGCGTACTACTATGCTATTGACACATCAATTATCGAGAATATGTTTTCAACAAATTTATTCCCAAGTCAAAGTTAACCCAGTGTTTATATCGAAGTTATTAAGTTATCAGGTCTGCGATGTGTATATTAACATGATATTTATGTAGAAGTTATCAGGGGTATGATTTCAACAACTTCTTTCCGTCGGGTCAAATTTACGGCGGTGTTTTGTACTTAAGTTATCAGGTCCACGGTGCATATATTATCATGCTATTTACAAAGAAGTTATCGAGTGTTTTCAACAACTTTTTCTCGTGTCAAAAAAATTACCATGGTGTTCATGTGTGAGTTATCAAGTCTGAGTGTGTATATTATGATGTTATTTACACATAACTTACCGTGTTAAGTTTTCAAGAACATTCTTCCTCGGATCAAAGTTACCGTGGAGTTTGTATATATTTATCAGGTTTGCAGCGCAAATATTACCATGCTATTTGTACAGTAGTCACCGGAGGTATGTTTTGGACAAATTTTCATCTCTGGTCAAAAGTTACCATGTTATTTATACGCGAGTTATCAGCACCGCACTGCTTATATTGTCATGATATTCTGTAGGAGTTACTAGGGGTATGGTTTCAACAAATATTTTTTCTTTGGTTAAAAGTTAACATGATGTTTTGTGCTAAGTTATCAAAGTCCACGGTACATATATTACAATGCTATTTACACAAAAGTTGGCGGATATGTTTTTAACAACTTTTGTTTGTATCGTTCATTTTTTTTGTAATTCGGTTAGCAAAAAGTGGAAACCGAAAATAGACATGCAAAATCAGCTAATTGTATATTTCGATTGATCGATTCATTCGGTTTTTTTTAAACCAAATTTAAAGATCAGATGCAGAAAACACAATATCAGTCCATTTGCACTCGAGAAAGACACCACGAGTAACCTAGGTGGACCGACTGATCGTCGAATTTCTGTTGTGAAAGATGTGGTGAAGAACTATAGAAGACGTTGAACCACAAAATTGGAGTGTTCCCAAAAAAAGGTTCTCTTTAGTTCAATCAATTTTTTTTTGCGAAACTCTTTAGTTCAATCTACCCAAGCAATGGAACGTGTCTGAGATAGTTAGTGTGCAAAATTAATGCTTATTTCTGTGGCCATGTAGTTAGAACCAACCGTTGGTTTTCCCGCAAAAGAAAAAGAACCAACCGTTGGTTTTGGACATAAGTGTATTCTACCGTATGCAGAACTCTAGTTGCTCACAATGCAGAACTCTATGGTCTTTAGCGAAGTACGAAAACTGACTAACTTATATTTAGGCTAAACCTGGGCATAGGCAGCCCGGCCCAACGACCCAGCCCAAACCAGGCCCGAAAACTCGGGTCGGGCTCTATGTTTGGGCCGGGCTCGAGTTTGACTTTTTCGCCCGTCGTGCACATCGGGTCGGGCCCGGGCCTAAGAAATTAGGTAGTTTACATGGAGGCCCGACCATGTCCAGCCCGAAACTGCTCCTTTTAGTCCCTTCAGGCCGGGCTCCGGCCTACTTTTTCGTTTTTTCGCTCGGGCCGGGCCAGGTTCGGGCCTAGACTTTGCCCGTCGGGCTTATGCAAGCTCGACCCGAAACCTGAACAGGCCCGAGGAATGCCCAGGTTTAATTTAGGCACAAGATAGAGCTAACCTGACTGGTTGACATCCTGGACCTTAGCTAGTTGGTCGTGAGATCGACATCCAGCCTGCATAACTTTTTTTCACTCCAAGAAAAAAGCACAGTTGATGCGAGCGGATCAGGTGGCGAGTGAATCGCATGCACAAACCACGTTCAACGTGACGCGCACGATTAATTGGAATAAATGTCATCGCAATTTTTTGGATCTGATGCAGTTTCGAGGTGGTTCAGAAATTAGCTTTTTCGATTACAAAGATATATATTTTGCATAATATTTTGAAAAATCTTAATCATGCATTTCGAAAATATTAAATATGTATAGAAATAATGTTGAACATGCATAAGAAAAATGTATACAAAAAATATGCAATGTGTGAAAAAATATTTCATCATGTATTTCAAAAAAATGTTAATCAAACTTTTGGAAAAAATGTTAAACAAGTATTTACAAATGTTAACTATGTATAGAAAAAATGTTGCCCATATATTCAAAAAATATTTAACTTGATTTAAAATATTAAATGTGTATATAAAAAATGTTGACCATGTATTTAAAAATGTTAAAAATGTATATTAAAAATGTATACCATGTATTCAAGAAATATTTTTTCGAAACTTGTATTTGAAAAATATTAAATGTGTAAAATAAGAATGTTGACCATGTATTAAAAAGATTAACTTGTATTTAAAAAAGTTAAATGTGTTTAGAAAAATATTGACCATGTATTCAAAAAGTGTTAAACTTGTATTTGAAATATGTGAAATGTGTATGGTAAAAATGTTGATCATGTATTAAAATAATATTACACTTTTACTTGAAAATTGTTAAATGTGTAAATAAAAAATGTTGACCATGTATGCAAAAAATGTTAAACTTGCATTTGAAATATGTTGATAATGCATTTAAAAAATAAAAATATTACATATGTATAGAAAAATATTTACCATGTATTAAAAATGTTAATTTGGTGTAATAAAGCATTTAAAAATATATTTAACTGTGTGTTAAGAAAATTTATATAAAAAACAATGAAACCCGAGAGTAAACAAAGAAAACTGTTGTAAAATAGGAAAGAAAGAAGCAATGCTGGAAAAAACAAAGAAAAAGGAAAGAAAAGAAAATTTCCAGTATAAAACAAGAAAGGAATAAAGAAAACTGAAGAAAAACAACAAAAAGGAAAGAAAAGAGAAAAACAAGTAAAAACAGAGAAGAAAGCGATGAAAACCCTGTAAAAAACAAAAAACTAGTAAATCTTACTAGTTCTGAAAAGTCTAGCTATGACGTGGCAAAATTAGCCTTACTGGCATGGATACCTGACGCCACCAATATGGCGCCATTTTTAAAAGAGTGATAGCGTTGGAGCCTACGTCATCAATATTGTATGTGTTGCTGGCGTGTCACGTGGACAATGTCACCACTATAATCACTCACATATTAACGTGCAGTGTACTTTACACGCCATGAACATTTCGTGCTGTCAAAAAAATATTTCCCCCACCATATAACATTTAGTATTTCATATTAAAACTAAGCACATACTCCCTCCTTTCCGGTTTATAAGGCTCAATTCAAAAATCTCACCAACCAAGGTAGATGATGAGTGGTGGAATATTTTTTGTAGTTTGCAAAAGCGCCCAATTAATGCTCTTGTTTTCCTCAAAAAATTATGTTTACGAATGCATTAATTGCAATGCATGCATGCATTGGTCAGTTTTCTCTTAATACTTGCATGCAATGATTTAATGCACCTTGAAGTCTGAACATGTGATGGGGAACAACTAAATTGAGCCTTATAAAATGGAAAATCTAAAATTTTGAGATAAGCCCTATAAACCGGAAAGGAGGGAGTATAAAAGATTACACACTAGAACAGTACCAATTAATGGAACAATTAATACCAGTTAATAATAAGTGACAATGTCACAAATGGTACTTGAGCTAGGTAGCTATTTAATAAACGATAATCCTCATAAACACGAGCTAACTAAAATAGTTAATGAGCAGTTCATTTCACGTCGATGGCCCGGCCACACACATACTTTTAAATGAGATCGATGACAATCATCATCCTCAAGTCATGGCGCGGGGATTCTACATCACTGCAAAAGTTGCTTCAACACTGCTTAAACTCTACACAAATCAACTTATACATGAATCCCATGGATTCCGTCTGGCATCCGCGGACGAAGGAGGTGCAAGTGGAGAGGAAGGAGATGTGATAGGAGGGGAAGGAGAGGATCGAACCTTGCTGGCGGCGGTGCGGTGATGGGCGGCAAGGTATGGAGGTGGCGGCGGCGGGTGGTTGAAGAGGAGTGTGTGTGGGTGAAATAAGGGTGTCGACTAGATCTTTTACTAAGGTGGGGAGTTAACTTAGGTGGGCCAGTGCTGGCATAGGTCTAAAACGCAACACCATAGCTAGTAATTGCCCAAATAAAAAACTAAGATTAATAAAAGACTCAACATAATGAAAGACTCAAAATTATAACTCATAGTAAAGAAATAAAAAACCTAAAATGATAAAAAAAAATACTACTAACAATAAAGACAAATATTTAATATATTATGTTCATTTTTTACTACTATAATCATTAAATACTTAAAACACTTGATAAAATGAAAAATTATTTTTGGCATAACATAACTTAGCACGCAACAATAATTAATTAACTATGACATGCATCGAAATCTGACGCCACCACTATCTTTCAAACGGTGAGTACATATGAGCCAGCAGATTTGTGACATGTTAAAAAAAGCAACGCCAGCACTAACCATGTAAAGCTAACATGCGAATTTTTCCGATCCCAACACTATTTGAAAAATATAGTGCTGGCAGAGATGGAAAATGGCGTGCCACCAACAAAAATTGTGGCTAACCGTTTTTCCACTAGTATCAGTGGGAAAACCACATCCATTCACATCAGGTATGTCTCGCCCTGACTAGTTTGGGCATCTTCTACACCAACCCTCAAATCACATGCATACGTCCGGACCGTGTTGTCCGCGTCGCGTGAGTCATCCAATGCGGTCCTGTATCGGTCCGCAGATCGGTCCGGACGTGTTTTCTCCCGCAATCCGGAGACAAACGTGGGGAGGGGGTTTTGCGGGCGTCCGGACCGCTGTCACGCCCTGACCGACCTGACAACCCAACCCCTCTCTCGCACTTTTCTTTCGATGCACGTGCCGCTTCACGCGCGGCATCAGAGCACGTAGCGGCCGACATTGATGCCACATTGTGACCGGAGGAAGGGTGGTGCTGACCGAAGCGACCTCTCGGGAGCCACCGCTTCAATGCGGATGCAGCTGAAGGAAATACGCCCTAGAGACAATAATAAAGTTATTATTTATTTTCTTATTTCATGATAAATGTTTATTATTCATACTAGAATTGTATTAACCGAAAACTTAGTACATGTGTGATTACATAGACAAACAAAGTGTCACTAGTATGCCTCTACTTGACTAGCTTGTTGAATCAAAGATGGTTAAGTTTCCTAGCCATAGACATGAGTTGTCATTTGATTAACGGGATCACATCATTAGAGAATGATGTGATTGACTTGACCCATTCCGTTAGCTTAGCACTTGATCATTTAGTATATTGCTATTGCTTTCTTCATGACTTATACATGTTCCTATGACTATGAGATTATGCAACTCCCGAATACCGGAGGAACACTTTGTGTGCTACCAAACGTCACAACATAACTGGGTGATTATAAACGTGCTCTGCAGGTGTCTCCGATGGTACTTGTTGAGTTGGCATAGATCGAGATTAGGATTTGTCACTCCGATTTTCGGAGAGGTATCTCTGGGCCCTCTCGGTAATGCACACCACTATAAGCCTTGCAAGCAATGTGACTAATGAGTTAGTTGCGGGATGATACATTACGGAACAAGTAAAGAGACTTGCCGGTAATGAGATTGAACTAGGTATTGAGATACCGATGATCGAATCTCGGGCAAGTAACATACCGATGACAAAGGGAACAATGTATGTTGTTATGCGGTTCGACCGATAAAGATCTTCGTAGAATATGTAGGAGCCAATTTGGGCATCCAGGTTCCGCTATTGGTTATTGACCAGAGAGATGTCTCGGTCATGTCTACATAGTTCTCGAACCCGTAGGGTCCGCACGCTTAACGTTCGTTTACGATATAGTATATGAGTTATGTATGTTGGTGACCGAATGTTGTTCGGAGTCCCGGATATGATCACGGACATGATGAGGAACTCCAGAATGGTCCGGAGATAAAAAGATTGATATATGGGATAATAGTGTTTGGTCTCCGGAAGGGTTCCGGAATTCACCGGAAGGGGTTCCGGATGTTTCCTGAAATGTTTGGGTACGAGAACACTTTATTTGGGCCAAAGGGGAAAGCCTACAAGGTTTTTGGAAAGCGCAAAAGAAAGTTTTGCGGAGTCTAGGAGGAAGACGCCAGGGCCCCTGGCGTCTGGGTCCAGACGCCGGGAACCCTGGCGGCCTGGAGTCCGAGAAGGACTCTTGCCTTTCGGGTGAAACCGACTTTATGGAGACTTTTACTCCAAGTTTCGGCCCCAAGGCTCAACATATAAATACAGGGGCAGGGCTAGCACCAAATACACATCAAGAAACACCAAGCCGTGTGCCGGCAACCCCGTCCCCTCTAGTTTATCCTCCGTCATAGTTTCCGTAGTGCTTAGGCGAAGCCTTGCGGAGATTGTTCTTTATCAACACCGTCACCACGCCGTCGTGCTGCCGGAACTCATCTACTACTTCGCCCATATTGCTGGATCAAGTAGGCGAGGACATCATCGAGTTGAACGTGTGCTGAACGCGGAGGTGTCGTACGTTCGGTACTTGATTGGGGCAGATCGTGAAGGTGTACGACTACATCAACCGCGTTGATAAACGCTTCCGCTTAGCGATCTTCAAGGGTATGAAGATACACTCTCCCTCTCGTTGCTATGCATCACCATGATCTTGCGTGTGCGTAGGAAATTTTTTGAAATTACCACGTTCCAGAACAGTGGCATCAGAGCCAGGTTTATGCGTAGATGTTATATGCACGAGTAGAACACAAGTGAGTTGTGGGCGATACAAGTCATACTGCTTACCAGCATGTCATACTTTGGTTCGGCGGTATTGTTGGATGAAGTGGCCCAGACCGACATTACGCGTACGCTTACGCGAGACTGCTTCTACCGATGTGCTTTGCACATAGGTGGCTGGCGGGTGTCAGTTTTTCCAACTTTAGTTGAACCGAGTGTGGCTACGCCCGGTCCTTGTTGAAGGTTAAAACATCACTAACTTGACGAAATATCATTGTGGTTTTGATGCGTAGGTAAGAACGGTTCTTGCTCAGCCCGTAGCAGCCACGTAAAACTTGCAACAACAAAGTAGAGGACGTCTAACTTGTTTTTGTAGGGCATGTTGTGATGCGATATGGTCAAGACATGATGCTAAATTTTATTGTATGAGATGATCATGTTTTGTAACAGAGTTATCGGCAACTGGCAGGAGCCATATGGTTGTCGTTTTATTGTATGCAATGCAATCGCCCTGTAATTGCTTTACTTTATCACTAAGCGGTAGCGATAGTCGTAGAAGCAATAGTTGGCGAGACAACAACGATGCTACGATGGAGATCAATGTGTCGCGCCGGTGACGATGGTGATCATGATGGTGCTTTGGAGATGGAGATCAAAGGCACAGGTTGATGATGGCCATATCATATCACTTATATTGATTGCATGTGATGCTTATCTTTTATGCATCTTATTCTGCTTTGATTGACGGTAGCATTATAAGATGATCTCTCACTAAATTTCAAGGTATAAGTGTTCTCCCTGAGTATGCACCGTTGCAAAAGTTCTTCGTGCTGAGACACCACGTGATGATTGGGTGTGATAAGCTCTACATTCAAATACAACGGGTGTAAGATAGTTTTACACACGTAGAATACTCAGGTTAAACTTGACGAGCCTAGTGTATGAAGATATGGCCTCGGAACACTGAGACCGAAAGGTCGAGCGTGAATCATATAGTAGATATGATCAACATAGTGATGTTCACCATTGAAAACTACTGCATCTCACGTGATGATCGGACATGGTTTAGTTGATTTGGATCACGTGATCACTTAGATGATTAGAGGGATGTCTATCTAAGTGAGAGTTCTTAAGTATAATGATTAATTGAACTTTAATTTATCATGAACTTAGTCCTGATAGTATTTTGCAAATTATGTTGTAGATCAATAGCTCGTGTTGTTGCTTCCCTATGTTTTTATATGTGTTCTTAGAGAAAACTAAGTTGAAAGATGATAGTAGGAATGATGCGGACTGGGTCCGTGATCTGAGGTTTATCCTCATTGTTGCATAGAAGAATTATGTCCTTGATGCACCGCTAGGTGACAGACCTATTGCAGGAGCAGATGCAGACGTTAAGAACGTTTGGCTAAGCTCAGTATGATGACTACTTGATAGTTTAGTGCACCATGCTTTACGGCTTAGAATTGGGACTTCAAAGACATTTTGAATGTCATGGACCATATGAGATGTTCCAAGAGTTGAAGTTAATATTTCAAGCAAATACCCGAGTTGAGAGATATAAAGTCTCTAACATGTTCTATAGCTAAAAGATGGAGGAGAATAGCTCAAGCAGTGAGCATGTCTCAGAGATCTGGTTACTACAATCGCTTGAATCAAGTGGGAGTTAATCTTCCAGATAAGATAGTGATTGACAGAATTCTCTAGTCACCATCACCAAGTTAGTAGAACTTTGTGATGAACAATAGTATGCAAGGGATGACGAAAATGATTCCCGAGCTTTTCATGATGATGAAATCAATGAAGGTAGAAATCAAGAAAGAGCATCAAGTGTTGATGATTAACAAGATCACTAGTTTCAAGAAAAGGGCAAAGGGAGAGAAAGGGAACTTCATATAGAATGGCAAGAAAGTTGTAACTTCCGCGAAGAAGCCCAAAGCTGGACCAAAGCCTGAAAATGAGTGCTTCTAGTGCAAAGGAAATAGTCACTAGAAGCGGAAATGCCCTGAATATTTGGTGGATAAGAAGGATGGCAAAGTGAACAAGGGTATATTTGATATACAGGTTATTGATGTGTACCTTACTAGTGTTTATAGTAGCCCCTGGGTATTTGATACTTGTTCGGTTGCTAAAAATTAGTAACTCGAAACGGGAGTTACAGAATAAACAGAGACTAGTTGAGGGTGAAGTGACGATGTGTGTTGGAAGTGGTTCCAATATTGATATGATCATCATCGCACACTCCCTATACTTTGGGGATTAGTGTTAAACCTAAATAAATGTTATTTGGCGTTTGCGTTGAACATGAATATGATTCGATCATGTTTATTGCAATACGGTTATTCATTTAAAGTCGAAGAATAATTGTTGTTCTGTTTACATGAATAAAACCTTCGATGGTCATACACCCAATGAAAATAGTTTGTTGGATCTCGATCGTGGTGATACACATATTTATAATATTGATGCCAAAATATGCAAAGTTGATAGTGATAGTGCAACTTATTTGTGGCACTGCCGTTTGGGTCATATCGGCGTAAAGCGCGTGAAGAAACTCCATAAAGATGGATTTTTGGAATTACTTGGTTATGAATGATTTGATGCTTGCGAACCGTGCCTTTTGGGCAAGATGACTAAAACTTCGTTCTCCGGAACAATGGAATGAGCTACTGACTTATTGGAAAAAAATGCATACAAATATATGCGGTCCAATGAGTGTTGATGCTCGTGGCGGGTATCGTTATTTTCTGACCTTCACAGATGATTTGAGCAGATATCAGTATATCTACTTAATGAAGCACAAGTCTGAAACATTTGAAAAGTTCAAAGAATTTCAGAGTGAAGTGGAGAATCATCGTAACAAGAAAATAAAGTTTCTACAATCTGATCGTAAAGGAGAATATTTGAGTTACGAGTTTGGCCTTCATTTAAAAACAATGTGGAATAGTTTCACAGCTCACGCCACATGGAACACCACAGCGTAATGGTGTGTCCGAACATCGTAACTGCACTTTATTGGATATGGTGCGATCTATGATGTATCTTACCGATTTACCACTATCGTTTTGGGGTTATGCATTAGAGACAGCTGCATTCACTTCAAATAGGGAACCATCAAAATCCGTTGAGACGACGCCTTATGAACTGTGGTTTGGCCAGAAACCAAAGTTGTCGTTTCTTAAAGTTTGGGGTTGCGATGCTTATGTGAAAAAGTTTCAACCTGATAAGCTCGAACCCAAATTAGAAAAATGTGTCTTCATAGAATACCCAAAGGAAACTGTTGGGTACACCTTCTATCACAGATCCGAAGGCAAGATATTCGTTGCTAAAATGGATCCTTTCTAGAGAAGGAGTTTCTCTCGAAAGAAGTGAGTGGGAGGAAAGTAGAACTTGATGAGGTAATTGTACCTTCTCCCGAATTGGAAAGTAGTTCATCACAGAAATCAATTCTAGTGATTCCTACACCAGTTAGTGATGAAGCTAATGATGATGATCATAAAACTTCAAGATCAAGTTACTACAGAACCTCATAGGTCTTCTAGAGTATGGTCCGCACCAGAGTGATACGGTAATCCTATTCTAGAAGTCATGTTACTAGACCATGATGAACCTATGAACTATGAGGAAGCGATGATGAGCCCAGATTCCGTGAAATAGCTTGAGGCCATGAAATATGAGTTGGGATCCATGTATGAGAACAAAGTGTGGACTTTGGTGGATTTGCCCGATGATCGACAGACCATAGAAAATAAATGGATTTTCAAGAGGAAGACGGACGATGATAGTAGTGTTACTATCTACAAAGCTCGACTTGTTGCGAAAGGTTTTCAACAAGTTCAAGGTGTTGACTACAATGAGATTTTCTCAACTGTAGCGATGCTTAAATCCTTTCGAATCATGTTAGCAGTTGCCATATTTTATGAAATCTAGCAAATGGATGTCAAAACTGCATTCCTTAAATGGATATTTATTAAAGAAGAGTTGTATATGATGCAACCAGAAGGTTTTGTCAATCCTAAAGGTGCTAACAAAGTGTGCAAGCTCCAGTGATCCATCTATGAACTGGTGCAAGCATCTCGGAGTTGGAATATACGCCTTGATGAGTTGATCAAAGCATATACTTTTATACAGACTTGCAGTGAAGCCTGTATTTACAAGAAAGTGAGTGGGAGCTCTGTAGCATTTCTAATATTATATGTGGATGACATATTTTTGATTGGAAATAATATAGAATTTCAGAATAGCATAAAGGGATACTTGAATAAGAGTTTTTCAATGAAAAGACCTCGGTGAAGCTGCTTACACATTGAGCTAGATCAAGACGCTTGATAAGATTTTTCAATAAGTACATACCTTGATAAGATTTTGAAGTAGTTCAAAATGGAACAGTCAAAGAAGGAGTTCTTGCATGTGTTGCAAGGTGTGAAGTTGAGTGAGACTCAAAACCTGACCATGGCAGAAAATTGAAAGAGAACGAAAAGTCATTCCCTATGCCTCAGTCATAGGTTCTATAAAGTATGCTATGTTGTGTACCAGACCTATTGTATACCTTGCTCTGAGTTTGGCAAGGAAGTACAATTTTGATCTAGGAGTAGATCACTAGATAGCGGTCAAGAATATCCTTAGTGAGGACTAAGGAAATGTTTCTCGATTATGGAGGTGATAAAAGAGTTCGTCGTAAAGAGTTACATCGGTGCAAGCTTTTACACCGATCCAGATGACTCTAAGTCTCAATTGGGAACATATGGAAAGTGGGAGAAATTAGCTAGAGTAGCTCCGTGCAGAGCATTGTAGACATAGAATATTTGCAAAATACATACAACTCTAAATGTGACAAACCCGTTGACTAAACTTCTCTCACGAGCAAAACATGATCATATCTTATTACTCTTTGGGTGTTAATCACATAGCGATGTGAACTAGATTATTGATTATAGTAAACCCTTTGGGTGTTGATCACATGACGATGTGAACTATGGGTATTAATCACATACAGATGTGAATATTGGTGCTAAATCACATGGTGATGTGAACTAGATTATTGACTCTAGTGCAAGTGGGAGACTGAAGGAAATATGCCCTAGAGGCAATAATAAAGTTATTATTTATTTCCTTATTTCATGATAAATGTTTATTATTCATGCTATAATTGTATTAACCGGAAACTTAGTACATGTGTGATTACATAGACAAACAAAGTGTCACTAGTATGCCTCTACTTGACTAGCTCGTTGAATCAAAGATGGTTAAGTTTCCTAGCCATAAACATGAGTTATCATTTGATTAACGGGATCACATCATTAGAGAATGATGTGATTGACTTGACCCATTCCGTTAGCTTAGCACTTGATCATTTAGTATATTGCTATTGCTTTCTTCATGACTTATACATGTTCCTATGACTATGAGATTATGCAACTCACGAATACCGAAGGAACACTTTGTGTGCTACCAAACGTCTCAACATGACTGGGTGATTATAAAGGTGCTCTACAGGTGTCTCTGATGGTATTTGTTGAGTTGGCATAGATCGAGATTAGGATTTTTCACTCCGATTGTCGGAGAGGTATCTCTGGGCCCTCTCGGTAATGCACATCACTATAAGCCTTGAAAGCAATGTGACTAATGAGTTAGTTGCGGGCTGATACATTACGGAACGAGTAAAGAGACTTGCCAGTAACGAGATTGAACTAGGTATTGAGATACCGACAATCGAATCTCGGGCAAGTAACATATCGATGACAAAGGGAACAACGTATGTTGTTATGCGGTTCGACCGATAAAGAACTTCGTAGAATATGTAGGAGCCAATATGGGCATCCAGGTTCCGCTATTGGTTATTGACCAGAGAGATGTCTCGGTCATGTCTACATAGTTCTCGAACCCGTAGGGTCCGCATGCTTAACGTTCGTTGACGATATAGTATTATGTGAGTTATGTATTTTGGTGACCGAATGTTGTTCGAAGTCCCGGATATGATCACGGACATGATGAGGAACTCAGGAATGGTCCAGAGATAAAGATTGATAGATGGGATAATAGTGTTTGGTCTCCGGAAGGGTTCCGGAATTCACCGCAAGGGGTTCCGGATGTTTCCCGAAATGTTTGGGTACGAGAACACTTTATTTGGGCCAAAGGGAAAAGCCCACAAGGTTTTTGGAAAGCGCAAAAGAAAGTTTTGCGGAGTCCAGGGGGCACACGCCAGGGTCCCTGGCGTCTGGGTCCAGATGCCGGGAACCCTGGCGTCTGGCCCTGGAGTCCGAGAAGGACTCTTGCCTTTCGGGTGAAACCGACTTTGTGAAGATTTTTACTCCAAGTTTCGACTCCAAGGCTCAACATATAAATAGAGGGGCAGGGCTAGCACCAAAGATGCATCAAGAAACACCAAGCCGTATGCCGGCAACCCCGTCCCCTCTAGTTTATCCTCCGTCATAGTTTCCGTAGTGCTTAGGCGAAGCCCTGCAGAGATTGTTCTTCACCAACACCGTCACCACGCCGTCGTGCTGCCGGAACTCATCTACTACTTCACCCGTCTTGCTGGATCAAGAAGGCGAGGACGTAATCGAGCTGAACGTGTGCTGAACGCGGAGGTGCCGTACATTTGGTACTTGATCGGGGCGGATCATGAAGGTGTACGACTACATCAACCGCGTTGATAAATGCTTCCGCTTAGCGATCTTCAAGGGTATGAAGATACACTCTCCCTCTCGTTGCTATGCATCACCATGATCTTGCGTGTGCGTAGGAATTTTTTTGAAATTACCACATTTGCCAACAGCAGCTTCCCAAGGAACCAACTCCGGTCGCTACGCCACATTGAAGCGGCTAAATGTCCCATGGCATGACTGCGACTATTTAAGCCGTGCTTCAACGCCGTCCACATCGCAATCTCTCCGCTCCTCCTGCCCATGACCCTTTTCCTCCACAACTCCGACGATGGGCAAGTCGTGGGCATCCACTTTTATAAATTCACAAATTATTACAAATGTGCTAACTTTATTCAAACCCATGTTTTTTTCTCAAATTCACACACATTTTCCCATTCCGGGAACTTTTTTGAAATCCATAAACTTTGTTAAAATTTGATGACCTTTTTGAATCCGAAGACTCTTTCAAATTCACCATTTCTTTTGAATTCGTGAACTTAATCAAATCCGAGTTCGGATTTTTTTGAACTCATGAACATTTTTCAAATCTAGAAACTCTTTGCAAATCCATGAACTTTCTTCAAATTCTCAATCACCTTTTTAATTCACCAACAATTTTGAGTTCCGCACACATTTTTTCAACTTGATGAATCTTTTGAATTTGCGAACCCGTTGAAAAACCTTTGTTGTAAGAACAGTTAACCAGTAGTAGCAAATTAATAGCGAAAAAACCATGGAGGTATGGAGCAAACGAACGCAGAGCGAGCGTGAGCCGAGGCAGCATTAATGAGGTGGGCCTATGTTGTGGTGGCGTCCTAGACGCTGGTTCGCCAACTGGCACGCCAAGCGCTGGGAGGAGGTATAATATCAATCACCCCACTTTTATGAGAAGTCTGATTCAGCGGTTGCGGCTATGTCTTGCTTGACGCGAGACGTAGGGAAGACCTCGCCCGAGGGAATACAAGATTGGGCCAGTCCAGCTCGCGGAAGGCCACATCCTTATTTTTTTTTCCTTTAGTTTTTCAGTTTTTTGCTTTTTGCTTTAATTTTCTATGTTTGTTTATACTTCCAAATATTCTGAATATATATTGAAAAAAATACTCTACAGAAACATCTGCAACATGTTAATGTAGCATGTGTTAAATGTTAAATGTGTATACAAAAAAGGTTTCTCATGCATATGAAAAATGTATACAAAAAATACAATATGTATGAAATAAGGTTATCATGTATTTAAAAATATCAATCAAACGTTTGAAAAAAAATGTTAATCATCCATTAATTTTTTAAACATGTATAAAAAACTGAACATAAAATCTAAATATTTTTGAAGTGTTGATCGGGTATACAAAATGTTAACCAGGTATAAGAAAATTGTTCCTAAGTTATACCAAAAATGTACAATGTGTATGAAAAATAGTAATCATCTATTTTAAAAATGTTAAACGTATACAAAAAATGTATAGGTGTACCAAAAA